>OU744284.1:24176202-25544686 GCA_916610205.1 Griposia aprilina
ACCTATACTAAACTAACATCTCAATCATGCAATTTGCATCTATTGAGATGTAAATTGATGCCACATGCAATTTTCCAGAAAAGCGAAGAACGTGGTAAAATTAAAACAGCCTAAGGGAATAAAACCTAAAGTAAAGAAGAAATTCATTTACACCTGTGATGTTTGTCACAAGAAGTTCAACTTCAAGGAAAGATTTGAAGCACATAAGCTTGAGCATGAAGGCAAAATAGTAAGTATTATCACTGCAGAAAAAGAGTAAATTTCAGACCTGAATATTAGCTAGCATTTGATTTTGACATGTATTTATTCAAACCTCAAATAATTCCCATTTTGCTTTCCTAAGAATATTATTAAACAGTAATAAAATGATTGTGGCTCTTTTTGTAAACCTCAAATAATTCCTATTTTGGGGTCCTAAAAATACTAAAATAATAGCCAAGTAATTGCGACCAACTTGGATGTAGCGCTCGCTCAGCTCCGGCGCGTTCTAACCTAACCCATTTGGTTGGGGTGCCTCTCCTCTTCCTTCCACAGTCAGTATAGTGCTTAGAACACTAATTTTGTACTTCTAAAGGTACAAAGATACAAAGTCAAGTAGATACAAAGTCGTTATAATTATTTCTCTCATTTCAGGTGACAATCCACTGCTCACCATGCAACAAAACCTTTGTGACATGGAGTGGTTTGAAACGTCACAAAGAGAGTGAACATACTCAAGTAAGCCTAGAAAGTCTCAAGTGTCCTACTTGTGGGAAGATCTTCAAGAGCCGACAGACACTGAAGATGCATGAGAAAGTGCACGGGAACAGGAGGCTCATCATGTGCGATATTTGCGGGAGAGGACTCACTTCATCTGTTGTTTTGAGGGTAATTGTTATATAAGTATTATATTTATAGTTCTGGAAACATACACTCCCAATAATAGTATAGTAGCTCTCCTGGCCTCTATGGCGTACACCGCTTGTATGATGTCCACACTCCGCCTGGTTGACGGTATTTGACGGTGTTTGTTAGGTCGTGCGAAAAAACTCTGACTCCGATTCCGAAGTCGGTCTTTGAGCCGTCGGTGTATAGGTACTCTCAACTCTTTCGGGCCTGAGTAGGCACAACGTTCTTCTGTGGGTATTATGTTGTAATGCTTTTGAAAGTAGTGTAGTTTTGGGGCTTTGTTGCAGGGTGATGCCATCATTGGTTGGCGTTTGGTTGCATCTTCCTTTATGCATATGTGCTTGATTCTAAGAGGTTTTGCTTAGAGTCCCTGATAAACAGAGCCTAAAGGCAGCCAGGGCGGCCTCCTCCCGCACGATAAGGTGTAGAGGTGGTAGTCCAAGCATTGTCCGTAGGGCAGCAGTGGGTGTAGTTCTCATACAGCTAGTGATTGCTACACAAGCGAACCGCTGCAGTTTTTCGAGATCTGTCTGGTCTGGGCTGTGCTCAGGTCTGTCCTGGGCCACTAGACTAGTTAGCCGTATGTGATAATTGGTCGGATGACTGTGGTATAAAGCCATTAAGTGACCCTGGGGCTAATCCCCCAATTCCTGCGAAGCATTGGCTTGCACTGCCACAGGGATATGGTGGCTTTTGTGGTGATGTAGTTAGTGTATTTTACCCAGTTCAGCTGTTTGTCCAAATAGATACCCAGGTATTTGGTTTCCGTGGATAGGCTGAAGCTGACGCTGAGGAAACCGTTGCGCATGTGCTCTTTGAATGCACAGGCGTCACCTAGATGACACAAACCCTCGGGGCACCCAGATCCTACACAGATGCTCTCAGCAGACCAGGAGACATTATCAACTTCTGGAGGGAGTTGGGCTGGTTGGAATAACCACCGACGGCCGCCATGGCCCACGCACAATGGTCCACATGAGGGACTAAGTGCGGAAACCAAAACCCCTAAAGAAGTAGATACTGCTGAATTTTTCAAAGTATTTTTAACCCTTACCCTATAAGCTAATATTTGTGCAGGCAGACTAGCTGACCTAAAATGAGAACAACAATTAAATGTTATGATTATAATATCGGTAATCCTGCTGTTATTCCGATGCAGCTTTTCGCAACATTCAATGTTATTATTAATAAAATTTATTTTAATTTTCCAGGCTCACTTGGAAACACATAAAGAGAACAGAGAACGAAGTTTTAAATGCAATCAATGTGGAAAGAAGTTTTTCACGAATACGATACTACAATCACATGTGACAAGACGACATTCAGGCCGCAAGTTTATATGCCAAGTATGTTCGTGCCCTTTCACTGATAAATATAACTTGGCCAAACATTTGCTCATACATGAAGGGAATAAGTTATACAAATGTGAGATTTGTAACAATTCTTATGCAACACATGCCACATTAACAGAACATAAGCGTCTCCATTCTGGAGAGAGGCCATATGTATGTAATTATTGTCCAAAGGCATTTGTTTCGAGGAAGAGACTGACTGATCATGTAAGGATACATACTGGTGATAAGCCACATAAGTGCACTCTGTGTGATCAGAGGTTTACGCAAAGAGGGACTCTGAAGAGGCATATGAAAGTGCATGACAGGGCTGCGCCGCCACTCAGTTGAATGCTTGCACTTTCAATATTTAAATTGAAAATTGATTTGATCGTGTTGGCCATTTTTTGGGGGAGATGTTTGGGAAACTGGCTATAGAAAATTCTTTGATTAGAACTGTAACAAAATAAACGCCAAGGTGTTGTGGCCAAGAATTGCAATGACACATTGACACTGCAGATAATTGTGGGCAAGAAATTATACAGACCCATGACGTGTTTGAAATCAATAAACATAGAAGAGTTTGTTTTGTAAAATGTTTTTTTTTTCTTGTGTAGAAAAATGAAAATAAATGGTATATTATAATTTCTTTCGTTTTCTTTACGTACTCAATATCAGCAGGATACGGTTTCCGAAAAAATCAAAACCAGATTATTCATGTGCACATTTATTTGTCTTAAATTAAATCATATTAAATCCAAGTGCTTATCATAATAATACGTTTATTAAAAATGAGGTATAATCAGTTGGTGATTTCACAAATACACAATGAAATAATACACTATCACAAAGGTTCACTTCACATTTGATCAGAAATTCGAATTATCTGCTGTTTAACTGGCTACTTCTTAGCTGATTGAGATCCTGTTATGTTAGGTTTTTATTATCCTAAGCTTTAAGCTTAATTATCAGAACAATCCTCTCCGTAAGTCCTCCACCAAATTTCAGGCAACAATAGTAAATTATCCATAAGTTCCATAACCTTAGAATGCTTCGTAGGAACATATAACATTCACAAGTTTTCACACTTTGAATATTATTTACATAAATTCTAAAAGAAAACCATGTTTCTTTCAATCAAAACAGAAAAGACGCAATAATACAGAACTGATTTTACCGTGTACCTACTTGTAGCGTAGCCATTAATTTCACACCTTTAGTTCTGATGATCTTCATCAGACATCGGTATTCCACTGTGAGTACTCTGCCACACTTCCTTGTAACCTAGCCCTTAGCAATATATTCTGTGGTTTTTCTGCATTTTCTGCATCTTTCTGCAAGTGTCCCTTCATGTGCCGGTTGAGGGCACATTTCTGAATGAAAGCTTGGTCGCATAGAACACATTTGTGTGGCTTTTCACCCGTGTGTATCATTCTGTGGTTCCGCAAGTCTTTGCGTGACATGAAGCGTTTAGGACAGAGGTCGCAACCGTATGGACGTTCTCCTGAAATTAAATTAAGATTCAATTATAGTTTAGAACACAATCATCAATCAACTCAGCCTATCGCAATCCACTGCTGCGCCACAACACCCTGTCCTCCTGTTCTGTCCTGCTCCCTAATTGCGGAACACACCGTCAATCTGAATCATTTTGAAAGATATTGCTATTCCATTGCTTCATATGTTTGAAAAATTTGTCTACTCAACAACGTAAATAACGCATTGAATGTTGTTGAACTATCAAAATGAAAGCCATTCCTACTGTTAGTGTATTACGCAAATACTCCGCTGTTTAGAACACAATATTCTTTATTTCTATGATACAAGAATGCTATGGGAATGCTTGACTTCAGACTAACGAAATCAGCTCATAAAAAGGAGAACCGGTCCACTCCGAAAATAGTCGGGCAGTCCCGAAATATTCATGAAGACGATAATATTATACTAGAAAGGTTTAGATAGCTAAATAAAGGTAAACAAAACGTAAAAAGGGTTTTTTAAAGTTGACACTTTCTTGTTTAAAAATACGTTACAACAAAACTAAATTTATTTTCGATTTATAAGATAGGTTCCTCTTTTATTAATGTATGTTAAACTTTATCATTTATTCGTAAACTACTCTTCGTAGATGTAATTCCTTGAGCACAATTTTTGTTGTTGTGATTTATAAAATAGAATAATAATTTTGTAGGGGGTTCGTGGAATTGAAAATGTCCGCACACTCGGTAATAAGAGTTTAATGTTAGTAAAACACACAGTACACACGTTTTTACAATATTTTAGAATTTAGGTAGCAGGAAGTTACTTATAATAATGGCGTCAGGACGCAGACGGGCGCGCGTGCGTATCCTTTGATTTCACCCGGGAAAGAGAGCGAGAGGGGTAGTTGAGGCGCGGGCGACAGGACGCTGTTATTAGGTTGGCGTCTTGGATGCGCGGTCGCTGCCAACTTAGCGGCGCTGTGATTAATTTAGGGTTTTGAGACGTTCGGAAACGGTGCGCGCTATATTCTCCTCCTCCAAGTCACGTCATCGGCCCGAGAGTGATTTGGCATAGAACTAAGAGCGCGCCTTCTTTTGGGCTTTAGGCGGCCGTCCTCGTAGACGACGAGGTTGGACCGGCTCTATAGTGTCAGTCTGGTTACTAATGAGAGAAATAAGGTCCGAAACATGAAAACGACCTAACAACTGACCCTGACTATCGATCAACTCGTAGGTCGTGGGGCTAATAGCCTTATTGACGGTGTACGGTCCATCTCTCTGAGGCATAAACTTTCGAGTTAAACCTTTTGACGCATTACTTAGAGAATGAGTGGTTAGCAATACTTGGTCACCAACCTGGAAAATTGGAGATTGGCGCCGGGAAGCGTCAGCATATTCCTTTCGATGGTCTTGGCGTCTTTCAACCCGGTCTCGAATTTCCTTCAAAGAGTCAATAAATTTGGACAAATATGGCGTAGCCTGAGGTACATACGTTTCCTTATCCAGTATTGCGCGCATGTCGTGCTGTGCATCAAACGGTATCCGCATTTCGCGGCCATACGTCATGTATGCTGGTGTCAGTCCTGTGGTCGAACAAGTAGCGGTGTTGAGGGCGAACCGTACCTGTGATAAGAATTGGGGCCAAATACGATGCTCATGTCTGACCAGCATTGCCAGTTGGATCTTCAAGTCCCGATTCTTCCTTTCGGCCGGGTTGGCCTCAGGATGATAGAGTGGTATCAGGTTCTGCTTGACACCAAATAGAAACATGCATTGTTGCATTACTGCAGATATAAACTGCACACCATTGTCAGAGATGACACGCCTGGGAAAACCATATCGAAGGAAATACTCTTCTATCATTAATTTGGCACATACCTCAGCTGTAGCCTCCTTGAGGGCGTATAACTCCACCCATCGTGTGGCAGTATCCTCGACGAGAAATAACCACTTTTCTCCCGTTTCAGCTTCTGGTAAGGGGCCGAACAGATCAACAGCCAATACTTCACCCCTTTGATGTAGAATAGGTGTCTGCAAAAGACCGGTGGGCTTTTGATTGGAGAACTTATACCTTTGACAGTCGACGCAATTTTTTAAATAGTCTGTAACGTATTTACGCATACCTGTGAAGTAGTATCGCTGTCTGATGCGATCAATTGTACGATCCACACCTTGGTGACCAGCAGTAGGGGCGTTATGGAACTCATCCATAACGTCATTAAGCATGGATATGGGAATTACTAATTGCGGCTCCTCGGATTCCGAGTCAGGAGCGAGACGATAGAGGACACCCTGGTCCATAAGGTAACCGCGCTCTAACCAGCGAGTAGAAGGCAGAAGGTCAGTGGTGTTTTCTATATCTTTCATGATCTTACTCACCTCAGGATCTTCTAGCTGAGCAGATCGCAGATCAGCTGGACTCTTGCGAGGTAAATCTATGATCACCGAACAGACCCCGCAGCTCTCTTGAGAAGACTCATCGCAGTTAGGACGGCTAAGTGTGTCGGCAATGACATTTAACTTACCAGGAGTATACTCGTACTTTATATCAAAAACTTGTAATTTTAGGGCCCAGCGCATCAACCTGCCACTGGGAGACTTTAAGGTTAATAACCACCTCAGTGGTTGATGGTCACTACGTAAGATTACTGGGTGACCCTCAATGTATGGGCGATACTTCTCTACGGCCCAAACTACGGCGAGGGCTTCTCGCTCTGTAGTTGAGTACTTACGTTCAGCAGAAGTCAGCAAACGACTAGAGTATTCGATGGGGTGCACGTCGTTACCTTCACCTTGCAAGAGGACGGCACCCAGTGCGTAATTACTGGCATCGGTATGAATAATAAAAGGTTTACTGTGGTCTGCCTGTACGAGAACTGGTGCTGTAATGAGCCTCTTCTTCAACTCATTGAAGGCTCGCCTCTGGTCTTCAGTCCAAACCCATGGTTCAGTTTTCTTAGTAAGCTTGGTGAGCGGTTGAGCTATTTCGGAAAACCCTGGCACAAATTTCCTAAACCACGAACAGGTTTGCAGGAAGGATTTCAGGTGCTTGAGGTTGGTTGGCTCATTCATCTGCTGAATAGCCTGCACCTTGGACTCATCGGGCATTATACCCTTGGGAGTAATAAGATGGCCTAAGTACTTAACTTGGTTACAGGCAAAGTTGCACTTGTCCCTGTTAGCACGCAATCCAAAAACACGAAGGCGGTTAAACACAGCGTCCAGGTCTTCCAGGTGTTTCTGAAACGGCCCCTCTGACAGGACCAACAGGTCATCTAAATAGACTAATAACGTAACGTTCTTCAAAGCACTTCCAGATCGAAATCGGTACATTAACCTCTGGAAAGTGGCGGGAGCGTTCTTAAGACCGAACGGCATGCGAATAAAACGGTACGTACCAAAAGGCGACACGAACGCTGTCTTGTCCCGGTCTGCAGGTGATACAATCACTTGCCAGTAGCCTGACCGAAGATCTATGGTACTCATGTACCCTTCCCTTTTGGTAGCGTGAAGAAGGTCCTCGATGACCGGCAAAGGGTAAGTGTCACTTTTAGTAACGGCATTCAGTCGACGATAGTCGACACAGAACCTAGTCGAGCCATCCTTCTTAGGGACGAGGAGAGCGGGTGCGGCCCACGCTGATTCGCACTCCTCGATAACACCATCGTTCAGCATTTTGTTGATCTCGGCCTCCATTGCGGCCCTTTTTGCGGGCGTGAGGCGGTAAGGAGGCACCGCAATAGGCGCATGACCTTCCGTATCAATATGATGCTCGGCGAAACGCGTAGCCTCTCCTCCTAGACGGAAGGCATCTTCATGGTGCTGAAGTAAATCTGTGAGCTGCTGGCGTTGATTACAGGTAAGCAACAAACCTTCGTCAGGTCTTAACGACATAGAAGACACAGAGATTGGGTTGGGCTGTGCCATTGGTTCACCCTCATACTCGAGCGGGTAAGTCTGCGTGCACCCAGAGAAGTGCCAGGAGGAAGCAGAAAAATCAATAACCATACCTGCAGCATTGAGGAAGTCGATACCAAGAAGAGTATCGCTGTTATCAGCATCCGGAAAAATCACGAAGTCCACTCGAACACTTTTGTCCACAGAGATGATGACGTCGACGCTTGCCACCAGAACTTCACGTGAACGGACGACACCGTCAGCCAGCTTCACATTAACCTGCTTGGAACCAAAGGTAAGTCCCTTTTCCTTAAATATTTTATAAAGTATATGTCCCGCTATGGAGCACCTAGCGGCTGTGTCAATGAGAGCCATGCCCCGTAAACCAAGAACCTGGATACTGAGCACTGGCCTTTGCTGCTTTGAACGTGCGTTCGTTGGCAGAACGTGTGACGCAGAGAGAGAGACCGTAGAAGTCACACCACCCCAGGTAGTAGTCGCTGTAGTGTCAGCGCAAAATGCAGAAACTACTGAAGGCGTGTTAGACTGGTCGACGTTTGAGCAGCACAATCTACGAGTCGAGATGATAACAGGTGAGTTTACCCTAACAGGTGAGTGACTAAGATTGTTATCGATAACAGACACATCTACCCTATCACGTGAATCACTATCATAATGAACGATAACAGGCACATTTACCCTATCAGGTGAGTCACTATCATAATAATCGAAAATAGGAACATCTACCCTATGAGGTGAGTCACTATCACTATGAACAATTACAGGCAGATCTACCCTATCAGGTGAGTCACTATCATAATAATCGAAAATAGGAACATCTACCCTATGAGATGAGTCGAAAAAAGTACCTGAGATCGATTCATTAGACAATACCGGAACTTTCAAACGTACATTATCACAAGAACACGGATAACATTCACCTGACTTATAAGTACTTATACGAGTTCGACAATCGCAACAGAAATTATTATTATTAATGCGTTCGCATGGTTGCGATTGTAAACGCGGCTGTTTATTTAGATAGATGCTATTACTACGACTACGGGCAATGTAATGACTTGGAGTGCTATCTGAGAATGTAGGAGGAATAATAACTTTGTGTTCACTTACCAAATCTGAATCTGAATAAGTTTCGATTGTAACAGATGAAAATGACAAGTTATTGTTACATTTAGCACATTGCGACCTCATTACTCCTTTCGCTCCGCAACCATAACAATTTAGGGACTTATCATTACTACTGCTCTTATTAATTAATTTAACACACTCGTCACGCACGTGTCCATATTGTTTACAATACACACATCTAGGTTTCGCTTGTTGATTCGACGCGTTATCGTTAGCACCCGTATTCGACGACGGTGCTATGCTGCCCGCGCTCGACGTTGCTGGCGCTGTGGATCGGCGCGGCTGAGGCGCGGGTGCCCGCGCTGTGCTGCGGTTGGCGGGGCCGGCGACGGCGCCCATCGACTTTGTGGAGCGGCCGCTGGATGGCGGGCCGGGCTGCGGCTGCGTCTGAGTACGCGTTTCAATATCAATGGAACGGGCGAGGCGGAGCATACCCGAGAAATTCGTAAAATCCTCCCTTCTCAGGTGTTTTCGTATCCGTGCGTCAAGTAGGCCGTATACCATGTCGACTTGCGCTTTATCAGATATCTCATTGGCGGGATTTTTTGAAAGTAGTGCACGGCATTTAGCGACGAACACGTCCGTATTTTGATCGCCTTGTCTTTGTTCAAATAATTCAATATATATACGGTGAGGGGGTCTTTTATCACCGTAGGTGTTGATTAACAATTCTATGGCATCATTCCATGTATGAATCTCCTTCTTCACTCCCTGGTACCAAATTGCAGCGTTATTCGTGAGCACCATAGAAAGGCCCCTGAGGGCATTTTCCTCCGAGACATTAGCGCAGTCCTTGTAGCTCTGGATGGCGTCTATGAAGGCGTCCACGGACTCGTCGGCGTCACCGCCGAACCGGGCGGTGCAGTGCGTGAAGGTGCCGCTGCCGACGGCCGGTGATGCAGACGCAGAGTTTGGAACTGGGGATGGCGGTTGGCGACTGATAACTTTTTCCAACAGGCGCTCGAACGCTTCCGTTTGGGATTGCTGCATGGCGGCCATCATGGCGGCCACTTGCCCTGGTGAAAAACTTTCATTGTCGCCGTCGGTCTCGGCTTCGTCACCTGAGACCGCTGCCGCCCGATCTCCGCGCGTCCGCGGCATGGTGATGGCGAACACACGCGAATAACGCAGATTATTATTGAGTTCGAACGAGCACTTATTTATTACCACTCGCGGCACGTTGGGCAGCCACTTGTAGGGGGTTCGTGGAATTGAAAATGTCCGCACACTCGGTAATAAGAGTTTAATATTAGTAAAACACACAGTACACACGTTTTTACAATATTTTAGAATTTAGGTAGCAGGAAGTTACTTATAATAATGGCGTCAGGACGCAGACGGGCGCGCGTGCGTATCCTTTGATTTCACCCGGGAAAGAGAGCGAGAGGGGTAGTTGAGGCGCGGGCGACAGGACGCTGTTATTAGGTTGGCGTCTTGGATGCGCGGTCGCTGCCAACTTAGCGGCGCGGTGATTAATTTAGGGTTTTGAGACGTTCGGAAACGGTGCGCGCTACAATTTGTAATATGTCTATTGTAAACAGCCCAAAAAGACAGGTTCCGTAAACCTTTTAAAAAATACAACGAATCTAACATTGCTGAATTGAATTTGAAAAATGAGTGAACCCGAGCCTGGTACTAGCTAGCGTTGCCGGAGCGAATTATTCCGAAGTATTCCCGTCGTATTATTCGCGAAACATTCGGAAGTATTGAGTAGTATTCGGAATTATTCCCCGAGAAGAATTACAAGGAAAATATTTAGCTAAGTACATATTAGAATAGTTAGAATGAACCGCTGATTCACGAGGTGGTATGCCACAGTTGTCATAATATAATCACGCTGACCGATATCGGGTACCTAAGCTACTTATTGGATCACCTGGTAGAGTTCGACTATTGACCGCGAGATGGTGGCGCAATTACCATTGCAAATTACACATGTTCCGCGTTAGTGATTGTGTATTTATACTCACGAATCTTCCTTCCTTCCTTCCTTCCTAACCTTGGTCATCGCAGCAGCAGAAAGCGCACGCAGGCGAGCACTACCGACGGAAGTTGTACAGTTACAGCTTTTACGTTTACCCGCTAGACGGCGTTAATGCCAGTGACTATATATTACTACGGGTTCATTCATAAAAATGAGTATAATACGATTTGAAAACTTCCGAATATTTCTTTCATCTACTTAGATAAATGTACTTACGTAATAAGTTTTTGTATGCAGTCTATTAGGTGTGAAGGTGATAGAGAGGTAAATACATAGTTAGATACTAAAATAAGTTTATAAGATAGTAATTTATGTTATAATAGGGAGGTACCTCCCTATTATAACAGAAAGGATAATCTAATTATTAAGTATTGTATATTACTTCAAATGTCTCTATTGATTAATTTCGGTTGAACACTAGTTATTTATTACTTAACTATGTAACTAGTTATTGATTAATTTCGGTTGAACAGTATTCTACAAAGAAAATTTTTTTTGACGACTATTTGTTTTACCAAAACATTTAAAGTACTTACGTTTAAACTACGTACAACGTATATACGTACTTACTTTTATCTTACTTAACTAAATATTTATGTTTTTTCCATTAAATCGTAAAGCAAAAACATTTTTACGAAGTAAACTAAACTTGTAAATAACATCCGGACAAAATCGGCCCATTCTAAACTCAATCATAGTAAAAATAAAATAATGAGTAGTCACAAGTAGATAACTACTTACAGGGAAATATTCCCGCATTGTAGGTGTACGTAGGAATGCTTTAGAGGCTTTAGCTAATGTGACTGCTGATAATTGGAAAAATTGCGAGGGTCATGTAATAAAAGAAGAACAGAAAATGTTTAAATTAGACAAATAATTGATGATACCACTGAACGCTTTATTATTAAAGTGATAGATAGTTCCTCAGATTCAGATTCAGAATAGAACATATTATTATGTGACTAATATGATTTTAACATTTTAAATAAAAGGTTTAGCATCGATGAGTCACGTGGTTTTTGTTGTTTACCTTTATTTAACTACCTAAACCTTTCGAGTATAGGTAGGTATACGATTATATATTACTAGCTTCGCCCGCGTAGATGTCGGAAACTATCCCACGGGAACGTAGATACTACCGAGATAAAAAAGTATCCTACGTGTTAATCCAGCGGGTTAATTACGTAACACACTAACAGTAGGAATGGGTTTCATTTTGACAGTTCAACAACATTCAGTGCGTTATTTACGTTGTTGAGCAGACAAATTTTTCGAACATATGAAGCAATGGATTAACAATAGGCTTCAAAATGATTCAGATTGTGATAGATAGCGTGTTACGTAATTAGGGTGCAGGTTATAAACTATCTGTGTTCCAAATGCCATCCAAATCCGTTCAGTAGTTTTTGTATGAAAGAGTAACAAACATCCATCCAGCCTCACAAACTTTCACATGTATAATATTAGTAGGATGATGATTACTTTATATTTATTAGTCGGTAATAGAAAGACTAGATAAACAAACTAACCTGTGTGTGTTCTCATGTGCTGTACTTTAAAACTCTGGCTTTTGAACTTCTTATCACAGTATGGGCACGAATATGGTTTCTCTGAAGAATGAGATCGCATGTGTTTGAAGAGGTCACCCTAAAATAGAAAAAATAACATTAATTATAGTTTTCACCCTGAAGGTGCAAAACTACCGATATATCGTTCTTGCTTCAATTATACTCAGGAATAGCTTGCTGAATAACAGTCCTAACTATTTTCAAACCTAGAAATTTGCAAAACTTTTCGCCGTTTATATAAATAAAAGGGGGGTAGCAGTGGTATGGGCTCCGACTGACGAGTTGTAGGCCGCGAGTTCTAACCCAGACAGGCACTTTACTTTGTGTATTTAATTTCATCACTGCTCTCAAGTCTCATAACGGTGAAGGAAAACATCGTGAGGAAACCGGCATGTCCTAGAACCAAAAAATTCGAAGACATGTGACATCTACCAACCCGCACTCGGCCCGCGTGGTAGATTACGGCCCACTCGTTCTCACAAAGAGGAGGCCTGTGTCCCAGCAGTGGGAACATTATAGGCTGATTATGTGATATAAATAAAATATTATGTAATAAATACATTAGGTACAAACCTTGATATAGAACCTCATATCGCACACCTGGCAGGCTATGTTCTTAATCCCCGTATGTCTAATCAAGTGCGTCTTGAGGTTGCCTTGCTGTGCAAACTTTTTGCCACATTGACCACAAATGTAGTTCTTTTGGTTACTATGCGTTTCTAGGTGAGTCTGGAATAATAAATTAATGGTGAACTATATGTGACATGGATTAGGCACAAATGGAGGTCATTTTGGCTTTATAACCTAAAGTCAAAATTCATTAATTTCAAATAGGCCATTAAAAGGCACTTTTGAATGTCAAAATTTTCAAGAAAACAGAATCGATTTTAGTTGCCTCTTCCGAAAGGTAGTTTCGTGTGGAGAAGAATGGGCAAAGACCTGCATAGTTACTCTTTTACTAATTTTATAAGCAAAGTCACATTAATATGCTAAAAAAGCATAATATAAAAATCCATGTTTTCTGATCTTACCTTTAAATTATAACTCTGCACAAATCTAGCATCACATATGTGGCACACATGCTTTTTAATGCCGGCGTGTATCATCTCATGGTTCTTCAAAACATTCAAGTATGCAAAGTTCTTGCCACAAGTCAAACATTGATATTTACGGACCCCTGTGTGGGTACGGATGTGGCTGTGAAGATTGCGGACTGTAGGGAATGACTTGTCACAGTGCTGACATTTTATATCCGGCTGGAAGAAAAGCAGATACTCATCATGGTCTAAGAAAACAAGGTCTGGCATTCCGGTTCCGGGAGTGACACATGCTAACGGCACTATCCAGTTGCCACTTATTGCAACGAAACACGAATTATGGAAACATTTTCAGTCACCATTCTGTTAAAAAATATATATAAAGCATTTAAATCGTCGTTTCGTTTTTCTAATCAAACGAAACAATTAAATTTAAACATATACCAACGTAATTTTTAGTTAAAACCTCATTGTTTTATCGGATTCGCACAGTTAATAAAGGCGGTTGTGGGAATTATTATTTTAAACTACTGGTAAGACAGCGATGATGACGTAGGCTTGTGTCTCCCACGTGACCACTGTGTCTCGGAATCATAGAACTAGCGGCTCGGAATGCAATACCTGGCGAAGTATATTATTATACCATGATACTCATCAAGTTAATGTTTTATTGCATCCAGGATGGGTATAAAATAAGTATGCTGTGATTCAGAATCTTAGATCATTTACATCTATTGCCACTTATGTACTCAATCATCAATTTTAGAATTATGAAGTCTAAGTTGATTTCTGTGTGATCATTGGGTCCTAATTTTTTTTGGTTGCAATTGAATTTGAACTTTGTTTTATGAGACGTTGAGGTTTGTTATCCTTATCATAGAAAGTCAGGGCCTTCAAGAAATTAAAACAATGCAAATAGGTGTAGGTATATAAGGCATATATGCTATTGTCGCAACTAATAAACTGAAGAGGTTAGTTAGTGAATGCAGTATGTGAAAATACCTTTTTACCAAAATGAACCCTCATGTGTGCTTCAAAGTTATCATACTTCTGAAATGATTTCTCACATTTCGGACACTTCATTCTAGTTCTTTTTTTGAGATGTTTTACCAGTTCTCTTCGTTTTCTTATTCTCCTGAAACAATTTTTTTTATTATATTATATTATTATTACTTTGCTTTTTTTTGGGTGGGAAATCATCAAATGACTTCTCCCGCTCTGGACGGAGCGGGAGGGCGTGTCAGACTCTTCCTGACTAAAACCCACCCGTGTTCCTTCCGTTGCCTGTGCGCCAGGGCCACGGTAACTCTTTCGAACAATCCGCGACCCCGGCAGGCATCGGCCCTATAGGACCCCGTTAATGATGCTGGCATCTCTTTGAGGCGCGCGTGGAACACGACGCGCCATCGACCTGGGCCTGGTCCTTACCGGACGACGAGCTGCCCATTGCTCGTCATCCACAAGCTCGCGCCTACGGTGGCCGGGAGTCGGCTATCGACTCCCGACGCCCAGGGTGTCTCCTGCGGCGACTAGGGGCGTGAGGGCGCAACGATTGCCTCTCCCTCACGCGCTCCGCCGCCTCCTTCGCGAGTATTACTGCTTCGCAAAAGGAAGTGACGGCTTCCCATTCCATCTCGCTCCGTACCATGGCCTGGACAAGGGCCGGACGCGGGAGATCGGCGCCATGAGGACACGGCGGTGCTCCGCCCAAGCCGAGCAGACCTTCACCGTATGCTCCACCGTGTCCTCCAGCCGAGCCACACAATGGTAACACCTGGGCGTTTCCTCCCGCCTTATCCGAAACAGCCATGTCCGGTGTGGACCTGCGTCATGCGGAAGGTGAGGACGCCGTGGCGCATCTCAAGCCACTCCTCAAAGAGGGGACTTACCGCCGCAATCGTGGCGGGCCAATTTATTACTTTGCCCTGCAGTAAGAAAATACAGGCTGGTTATATTAGATTAGACTATTACTAATAAACAACATAGGAAAAACATAATTATTTTAAACATTATAAATATGGATTTTTATTTTTCCAAGATATTGATGAAAACATAGTATTACATAAAGATACTAATTTCACACATACCTAATAATTTCAGCGGGATCCATAGAGCGGTCTAATAAGGTATCATTGTCTGGTGTAGGATTCTGACTGAGCATATCATCTGCTGTGATTTCTGCTACATTTATTTCAAGTATTTCATGATCAATGGAATGACTTTCTGCTTTCACTGGTTCTTGCTGAAATGAACCAGTAATTAATTTTAAATTGAGTTCTAATCATTCAGACAGCTACACTGAAATTATTCTAGATTGTCTGTTGAACATTACAATAAGTTCACCCTTCTTCCTTCAAATTATTGGTAAGCTGGTAGTAAAAGAAGACACTGAAAGAAAATAAGTCAAGGAAGTCTGAAATGCCTTTTAATATTATTTTAAATAGATAAATAAGTATTTTTAAAACCCCTTACCTCATCCAGGACCTGCTGTTTTAAAATAAGATTGGAGCGTACAGCTGCTTGTTTGAAATAATATGACTTGTTTAGCATATCCAGACATGCCTGGCATATTTGATGAGGTAAACTGTCCCCTTCTTCAACCTGGAACAAAATACAATAACTACATTTAATTGCCAGATTTAAAATGAATAAAGGGCTAAGTATACTGTTTTGTTCTAGATTTTGTTAAGGTTTTAGTGGCGCTGGTAGTACTTAAGTACATATGGCGGCCAGAAGGCACGCTGACTGGCATATCTTCTTCCTAATGGAGTACCAAAAGTTTACTATAATACCTCGTGCCGACGTGAGAGAAGAGGTGACTGAAAACTTCACTTAGGTTTAGTTTTTTTTACAAAGAACTTAAATTATGAGAATAATTCACTACTACATATAAAAACAAGCCACTTACCTCAACAGTTGTGCAAAATTTAAACATCTCAGGTGTGCAAACCATGAATAAATCTTTCATGGGTCCGGTGTCCGTTAAGCATGCACGACAAATCTTTTTAAAATCTAAAACACTACCCGTTTCCGTAGACATCATTTCAGTACAGCTTTAATGCATTGCATGGTAAAAATATTAATTATTGATATACAAAAACAAGACCTTGGTCGTGTAACAATATTTTGACATTAGTCTGTTGATTTGACTTGATCACTTGACAATTTGACATTGACTTTGACCAGGGCTGCCAGTAGAGAGAGAGTAGAGCCAACTTTTAGCAAACCACTGCACGTTGTGTCCCAGAAAATAAAGAAAATCAAATGTGATTATACAAAAACAACTGAATAACAAGAAAAAAATATGACTCTTTTTAACAGAACGATGAACAAGTTCTTTGTTTTTCGCAAATTAATCGGGATAAGGCCAAGAGAATGATGTTGATGATCTCGTTTAACAAGTGCCAGCCGTTACGCAACAACTGCGGTGTCCCATCAGTCTACTCAATGTCCTCGGCAAAATCTATGAGAGGCTTATTTATAAGCGATTCAGAGACTATGCCGAGACAAAGGGTCTCATCCCCGACGAGCAGTTCGGTTTTCGAACCCAACACTCGTGCGTGCAACAGGTCCACCGTATCACCGAACACAAGCGTTGGTTTCCAACATGCTTTGATGACGGGTGCTGTTTTCTTCGACATAGTGAAAGCGTTCGACAAAGTCTGGCACAATGGTTTATTATATAAGCTATACGAACTTAAAGTGCCAGATCGTCTCGTGCTCATCTTACGAGATTTTTTGTCGAATCGCACCTTCTGATATCGCATCGAAGGAGCGCTATCCTCCCCCCGTCCCATCCGCGCTGGAGTCCGTCAGGGCTCCGTGCTCGACCCTCTCATTTTCACGCTGTTCACCAGCGATATCCCGAAAAGTAAAAAGGCTCAGTTAGCTCTGTTCGCAGACGATACGGCCATTTACTATACTGGCTCCAGCCAGGATGCGATATCTGGCACTCTCCAAACCTCGGTCAACCAACTTGGTGACTGGTTTAGAAAGTGGCGAATCGAAGTCAATCCCGACAAGAGTCAAGCGGTTCTCTTTTCGAAACCGTGACTCAGCCCCCTCTCCCCCCCCCCCCCCCCGTCCGATCACTATGTTCGGCAAGCCTATCCCTTGGGAGAAGCGAGCCAAATACCTGGGTGTCGTATTGGACAAACACCTCTCCTTCGGTGAGCACATAAAGCAGGCACGTTCGCGCGCCGCTTTCGCTCTCGGTAGGCTCCACTTCCTATTGAATGCACGCAGCAAATTGTCACTCAAGTGCAAATTGCGCATTTACACAGCATGCATTCGCCCAATCATGACCTACGCAAGTGTGGTTTTCGCACACACAAAACCCCACCACATCCATTGGATGCAGGCCCTCCAAAACCGGTTCCTCCGTAGGGCAACCGGCTCCCCTTGGTTCGTTCGGAACGAGATCCTCCATCTCGATCTTAAAATCCCCACTATCAGACAATTCATGAAGCGCATTTCGAAGCGTTTCTTTGATTCCGCGGCCTCATATCGCAACCCTCTGGCTGTCGAGGTTGCCAGTTATACCCCCTCCCGTATCAGTCGTACCCGCCGTCCAAGGCATGCCCTCACCGACCCCGATGACCCCATAACCCTCCTCCAGGAGACCAGTAGGGCCACCAGTACAGTGTACAAACATAGACCGCCATCGTTCCGAACCCGCCACCGGGGTCCAACGCGACGCCCCCGACGTAATTGTCCCCCCCCCCTCCCGATCCTTGCTCGACGAAGCGCCAGCCCGCGCCGTAGCTGTGCCTGTAGCTTTAATTTCCCCGATTAATAATAATATTATAAATTCGATCCAGCCTGTCCCACCTTGCTGCCCTCCCCTCAATGACGCTCTAAGCCGAGGTCCGTACCCCACAGAGGGTGCCCTTAGCGTGCGGTCACTTAGAAATTAAGAAATTCGCCCCTGGCTGGAGGCTTTAAGTTAGCTTAAGGCACCACAGGAAAGACCGGTTAAGTAGCCAGGACCTCAGAGGGTACAACTACGAGTTGCCAATTAGGAAAAAAAAAAACTGCGGTGCGGCCCGCCTGTAATATTACATGCGTTGATTCTTAGGAATGTACGAAATGATGAAAGAGATTTTTTGCCATGCGTTCTATTGCGAGTGCGACAATGCGACGCGCCCCGCGGCCCGCCCCATCTGCACGAGCCTTAATAAGTGTGAAGTAAAACGACGATACATATACTTAGTATAGTTGTAAGATAAGAGTAAACTACGAGTTTTTGGGGAAATGTGTCGCTAGCTACTAGGGCATGCAATATCGGAATGTTCTCAATTCCGGAACTGAATTCCAATACCGGAGATCTGATTCCGGAATTCCGGAACTGGTAACTTTTAATTGTCTCTAATAAAGAAACCATCTCTATCTAGGAATAGAATAAGGTTTCTTTCAAATCAAACAAGATTTATAATTATATCGGTCGTTTAGGGCCAGTTTCACCATACCTACTGTGTTTATTCTAAATTTCCCGTTATTATTTGATGGATTGTCTCACTACGAAAAATAGTCCGTCAAAATGCTTAGCATAGCATTTAGTAACAGCAGAGTTTGGTGAAATTGGTTCTAAATCATTTTTTGTCACATCGAAAATTAATCATATTTGGTCATCATTCTCGCTTATTACTATATTTAGACATTTAAACAGTAAAATCAAAAAGGCTATCACAATAGAATTAAACGTGAAATATTATGAATAAAAAACATACGATACCTATTTGAATCAGAAATTCCTTCATTATTGCGTTTAGGACAGGTATCGTCTACTGCTTGTGCAGAGAAGTCTTCCGGATTGTGTAAATAGTGTAGCACATCTGCTAATAGTAGTCGTCTTTGTTTTATACGACTTCGCAAGTTCATCGGAAGTTTAGAACTCAAAAAGCTGTTCCGTTCAAGTTACTTGAGCATAAACTGTTACGTGGTAGGATCCAATAGCAACCTTATTGTAACGACCATAAAGATCATTGTGAATTTTACAAACTTGTCAATGGTAGCAACCCAACAACAACCTTATTGCAACGGCAATAAAGATCACTGTGATTTTGACAGTGATATAAATTCAGAGGTAAAATAGCTGTGAACGGACTGTAGGCCTGGTTGGCTAGCTGCTTGGAAAGTTAAACAGACGTTAGATAGTTGCGTTCCGAAAAAATAATAGTTCAAAATTTCAAATATCAATGAATTTGAAACACTGTATGAATATCGGAATTACGATATTACTCCTCTCAATTCCGGAGTTGAGATATCAGAAAAATTGTAACGAAATTCCAGAATTACGAAATTCCGGAATTGCATGCCCTACTAGCTACCGATAAGCAGCCGGCAAATAATATAAAGTTTACATTCGAATTCTTGCATTAAATACATAATTATTTCAACGAAACAAACTGTTATGTAAGTTGAAAAATTACACATTTTTTTCTTAGCCGTAACATAAAAGTAAACTGTGGTAAACAAAGGCTATTCTGTTACGTTGAATTTTACATTTGTTAGGAACATCTATTTATATTTCTGATTCATCTATTTCTGGCGGATATCTCAGATCATAGCCTAAATGGAAAAAAAAAACAACTAGGCTAGGCATGATTTAAGTCTGAGATTTAAGCGACCCCTCCCAACGCAGTGAGCTTATTTATTAAGACCAATTCTAACAAGGTAGGTAGGTACCTAAACAAGTAAATATTAATATCAAAATACTGTTTAAAAAAAATGGCCTACATTGTTTACTTCCTCTGGGAATTCTAAATACCTATTAGTTAGGGACATTGCATGTTGTGAAAACTATGTCACCAGTAGACCAACTTTTACGTTTATCTGTAATCTTATCTACCTTTGATAATGGAGTAGGATCACCTATCAGACAAATAAACAACAATAGGCACTCCTACACTGCTACACAGTATGTACATGTACCTACCTAGCTGTTAATTACATAAATATGTTGGTACTTAGACTTACTTCATTCCAGTTGTAATCGTATTATGAAAATTAAATGTTATTAAGTACATATCAGATGTTTATAGCTACCTAAATGCACTTTAAAATGCTGAAAACAACTTATCCATACACTAAATAAGTGTGTAAATGCCTGTGTTGAGAATGTTTTCAAGTTTTATTATAACTCTAACCGAGTCACTGAACTTGAAAAAAAAGAGTTGAATGCTTTTATCTAATAGGAACCAGTTTTGTCCTAACTGTGAATCACAGAGTACCTACTGTTTAAAATGCTGTAAATGACTTCGATCAGCAATACACGCGCTTGCGTTGTTCTTAAGTCAAAGGTAAAATCCGCTAACACGAACGTTTGCAGATGTTCGCTACGTCATCCATAATCAACAAGGAGTTGTGTTAGCCTAAAATAGGTTATATTTTTTTTCGTTATTCGGCATACAATTTTATCACTTGAAAATAATGTTGAAAGTTAATTTCACACTATTTAAATCAATTCTTAAAACAAATAGGAACTAATTGGTATACCTATGTGTTTTCGTGTCTTGTAGAGTGTTAAATATAGGTAGGTATCTATATTTGTTGTGAACTTGGGATTGGAAATAACAAATGAACACGATATCATTTTGTTAAAGTGTAGCGAATTGGTACATACCTACATAATGTGTGTGTGCTATGTTGTTGATAAGAACTTAAGAAAGAACATTGTTCAGTCATAAATATTCAGTGGCGTGGTGCACTCGTGTTGGTGCGTCATATTTGTTTATATAGTACACGTAACAATACTAATTGAATATGAGTGCCAACGGTACAAGTGACGAAGTGCCCATAACAGGGATTCCAAACAATGAAAGAATAAGCCGGCTAAAACAGCATTTTTGTGAAGAATTCGGATGTGAACCATTGTTTTTCGTTAGAGTGCCGGGCCGCGTAAATCTAATTGGTGAACACATTGATTATTGTGGCTATCCAGTGTTGCCCATGGCACTGGAACAGGATATACTGATTGCTGCTACGATAATAAATAAACCAGAGCTTCATTTAAGAAATATAAATAATAAATATAGCAATTATGAAACAGAGATGAAATCGTGTGAAGATATAAATATTATATCAGACTCAAACGGAAAGCCATTTTGGTATAATTATGTGCTGTGTGGAGTTAAAGGCGCTTTGAAATTTTTATGCGATAAAACTACCAATGGACTGCAGCTATGCGTAGATGGAATAATTCCTCCGGCATCTGGCTTGTCAAGTTCCTCAGCATTAGTGAGTGCAGCATGTTTGGCTCTTCTTTATGCTCAAAATGTTCCATTGAGCAAAACTGAAATCGCATCTTTATGTGCAAAATGCGAGAGATATATCGGAACTCAAGGAGGTGGCATGGATCAAGCGATAGCATTTTTGGCGCAAAAGAACTGCGCCCAGTACATAACATGGCAACCCTTGAAGGCTACACCCGTGGCTCTACCCGAAAATTCGGCATTTGTCGTGGCCCACAGTTTTGCGGAGGCTAACAAAGCAGCTACGAATGATTTCAATAGAAGGGTGATAGAATGTAGGCTGGCAGCGAAAATTATAGCTAAGTGCGCAGGTGCTGTTACAGATAACAAAATTATTACTCTTAGTCAAGTACAAAATAAACTTGATAATAGTTTGGGAGAAATGGTAAACCTTGTTTATGCGTATTTGCCTAAAGATTTATATACAAGAGAAGAAATATGCGATATCTTGAATGTTAATCAGGAAGAATTGGAGCAGTTATATTTAACGCCAAACACGAAAGACTTAACGGAGTTTAAATTGAAACAGCGAGCTCTTCACGTTTACGAAGAAGCCATACGTGTCGAAAATTTTCGTAAACATTGCTCGCAGTCAGCATCAAATGGCAACGGTATGAATGGTGTGAACGGAAATAACAACTCTATTGTATACGAAAATGGTGATGATAATGAAATAATAAACGTTCTTGGGAAACTGATGTCTAGTAGTCACGAGAGCCTGAAAGAACTCTACGAGTGTTCTCATGACAATTTAGATCGTCTGGTCAATATATCAAAGGAAATGAACATTCATTCTCGCCTAACTGGTGCCGGTTGGGGCGGATGTATTATAGCTTTGTGCCCAAAAGAGAAAGTCAATAAATATATTGATATGTTAATAGACAACTTTTACGTAAAACATTGTAAAATAGATAAATGTAAAGCTAGCTCATATGTGTTTGCTACTACTCCCAACCACGGCGCGGAAATATATGTAAATAAATAAGTTTAAACTTACACATAAATATTGTCTATATCCACCGGTAATTTACATTTATGTAGTCTATAAGCAAGCAATTTATTATTCTGTAAATTCTGAAAAACCTTATCGATTACCTTTTTTCTTGATTATCTAATTAACTTAATTTTCCAGGAGTAGGATTCACGAGCAATACCGTTACCGTTACCGATATACCGTTTTCAGACTTTTACCGCAACATTTGATTTAATTGCGTAAACTGTAAATTTTATTATCTAAGTTATATTGATACCTATTTTAATTACTATCAACAACAAAAAATAAGTATTCACTGAAAACTTGTTTTTTTTTTTTTTGTAAAAGTAGGTAATACTATTCAGATAGTTATTAGAAAATACACTAATATTATATAATTATGTAAGAATAAAATCATATGGTAAGTAACTGAAACAGAGAGTGATGTATTTCAACAGCATTTACTATTATTAAACAGTCAACTGACGTTCATAACTTTTTAATGGAAGCTTAAAATAAATAATAAACTTAGTGTTGATTGTATGTTTTATTTGTTATTTGGTAATATGCACTTTATTCAACCTGTATTGTGCCAATGCTGGGCGAAGGTCTCCCCCACACCTATTCAAATTATTTATTGTATGTACCTACTAAATATAACTTACACACACACCTACCTACCACGCTGAACACAAAAACTGGCCAACTTGCGAGTCAGACTCGCACACGAAGGGTTCCGTACTACCGTAAAATATTTAACACTACATATTTTTTTAAACACGTTTCTTGTATGGGGACCCCCTTAAATTTTTAACTTTATTTTATTTTTATTATTTGTTATTATTAGCGGCAATAGAAATACACACTCTGTGAAAATTTCAACTATCGTAACTATTACGGTTCATGAGATACAGCCCGCTGACTGACAGATGGACGGACGGACAGCAGAGGCTTAGTAATAGGGTTCCATTGGCACCATTTGGATACGGAACCCTAAAAAGTTGGCAGTCTTACCGTACAAGGCAATTCCTTCCATACAACCCTTGGATGGGCTGATAGAAAAGAGAGACATGAAATAATAATGTTTGTTTAAGTCGGGCACACCGTGCGTGGGTACTCAGCAAAGGCTACACACTGAAAGTCACCCCCCAACACTTTGCTAACTGGCCGGTACTTACTTTTAGCACAGCTTTATAACCCATTCTTTTAAAGATTTTCACAATTTTATTTAAATTAATAAAAAATCATAGGACAGGTCAATGTGGCTACGCTTGGGAGCTTGGGAGTTCCTTTACATAAGTGTATGATCTATGCTTGGGAGAGGCCTAAGTCCAACAGTGGACTTTTTCGGCTGAAATGATGATGATGGATGACTAACGACCCTAATTGATAAGTTTTACGAAGCTCATTACATTAATCGGTTGAAAGACACTGAACGAGACACAATAGAAGTTTTATTGTAATTACTCTTATGGACGTTTAGTTTAGTGCTCTTCAAAGTCTTAACTTCTGAATCCATGCAGACCAAGCAGTTTTTAAAATGTAACTCCCTTTTCTTTTTTTGGATGGGAAATCATCTACCTAATGAATTCTCCCACGCAGGGTGGAGCGGGAGGGCGTGTCAGACTTTTACTGACTAAAACCCACCCGTGTTCCTTCAGTTGCCTGAGCGCCAGGGCCACGCTAACTCTTTCGAACAATCCGCGACCCCGGCAGGCATCGGCCCTATTGAACCCCGTCAATTAGTGCTGACACCTGCTGTCACGTTTAGTCAACTGTTGGTGATTATCTGCCAAGTGCCAAGTGTCATCTGTCAACTCAACACAAAGTGTCAAATTCGCTTTCCAGATTTCATCAGATTGTTGAACAGCGAAAAATAAACGAAATAAGATATTGCTTTACAAAATAACTAGATTTATAAGACTTAAAGTCACCAATACTCATTCTCAACATCTACGTTTTGTCGAAATATTTAAAAAAAAACGTAAGTAAGTATACCATTTGGTTAGTTACACTTAGAGTTGTGCTATTGACGTATTTTATGGAAAAATTATTACAATTTGTACATTCATACATGTTTTATAGCTTACCAAGGAATAGCAGCCATGGTAATGCCTCAGGTATACGTGATTTCCATATTGTTGCTATTATGTGTCACTTTATAATTTGGAGGTTATGATCCTAAACTAAAACATAGTTGTATCGCAAAATTGATGAAATACTGCCCAATATTTATGCAATTCAGTGTCAAAGTTAAAGGGTCGCTGTACAATTCTACACCAAATTTGCCATAATATTCTGTAACCCCTATGTTTTGATTGTTTGTTTATCTTATTAGCCCTAGTGTACAAATCTTATATTATTTTATTTATTTTTGTTCCCTTGGTTTTTTTGTATTATAAAATATTTAATCATTACAACTATACTTTAGTAAACATTATGTTGGCCTAGTGGGACTGAAAGAATACCTAGTAATACAAATTGTCTCTTACAGGAAAGCTACCAAAAATTAACTGCAAGTACAAAGAGACGAATCAGACGACTTAAACTGAAATCTATTTTGTCAAACACTCACAAACCAAATATAGCAAATAGAAGTAATAAAATTGTGAATGAAACAAAGCATCCTGTACTAACTGAAGATTCTAATAAAAATCTAATAGTTAACCGTCACCTTGGCTCAGGAGATGTGCAAGATAGTTTAGTAAATAACAAAGTAGAAGAAAACCTAAACATGTCTACAAGAGAAGATGTAGTGGCTGCTAGACAGGCAAAAAAGCAGGCTAAACTTAAAAGCAAAACCAAGGACACAGTACCAACTGAAATTAAAGAACAAGGTGCACAGAATGCTGGCATTAAAGAAACTCCAGCCCCAACTCTAGTTGGAAATAAAGAAACAAAAGTAGAACAAACACCTATCAAAGAAGAACCTAAATTAAATTCACCAAAAGGTAAAGATGAAGTTGATAAAGCTGTTAAAGTAGATACTGTTATTGAAGCTGATAGAAGTAAAGAGCAGATTAAAGCAGAAAGAGCTGCCAAGAAAGCTGCAAAGCATGCTAAGAAGATGGGTGCTACTGTAGAAGGAGATAGTCCTATAGAAAAACCAGCTATAAAGGAAGTTCCTAAACCTGTAAATGAAGACATGACTGTGAAAGATGTTGTTGAAACCTTAAGAGATATAGCTAATGTAGCCAAGGATATAAATGATGTTACTGTCAAAGTTAATGCTATTGACTTGAGTGGTAAAAAGGTAAAAAAATTCATGTTTTACATAATCATTTCAGATAATTACCCTCCAACAGCAATAACCTTATAGCAATGAGAGTAGAGATCATGATACAAAATCTAAAAAAAAAATACTGTGGAAGGACTAAAATCGCCATGCCATTAAGATTTCTTTTTAAATGCCCTGTCTCAGCATATTATAATTTGAATTTGAGATATCCATTTAAATAATAAGGTTTTATTTACTTATATTTATTTGCATTAGGCTGAAGCAGAAAGCAACAAGAGTAAAGCAGACTTGAAAGCAGAGCGGCGCGCAAAGCAAGAGGCACAAAGAGCAGCCAAACAATCTGCTCAAGAGAAAGTTGTGGCTAAACCCAAGGCTGAAGTGAAGGCTCCAGAAGGAGATGTTTCTAAAGCTAAAGAGGTAAGTGGAAAATTAATTCTGGTGCTTCAGTCACCAAAATAAATCTAAGTAGAATATAAAAAGACTTTTGTTTAAAAAAAAATACATTTGTTATCTGACTTATAAAAGGGTTCTTTTGTAACTGGAAATGATTAGGTATATAAATTTGATATTGAATTAGATAAAAAAAAAACAATCAGCGGATAAGTTATTTTGTAATGTTTATTGAAGTAATTTATGCAAAGAAAGCAGCACTAGAACTCTGAAGCAGGACTGTCCTTATCAGATTCTCCAAAAAATGCTTTTCATATACTTTGGTTGTTATTTATATATTTATTAAAACTTTATGCACATGTAAAAAAATACTGTACAAAGGCGGACTTAATGCCTGAGGCATTTTCTACCAGTCAACCTTAGGGTGATGCAGAGACTAAACATGGCAGGTGCACTATACGGGATAGCTCTGAAATAACTATAAAATACAAGAATAAATATTAATACCTAAATACTAATTACATACATACATATAAAAGAAATAAACTTTGTCAGGAGAAATAACAATTGGTAGAGGAGAAAACGAATCCAGCAAATCAACTGAAATGAAACTGAGCTGAAATGTTTCAGCCAACATCTGAGGGATATGCTCACGTGCCTTCACTTTAAAAGATAACCGACTGGTTGCCATCTTGATGTTCAGAGGGAGCGCATTCCAAAGAAATTCTGCCTGGAAAAATAAAGAAGAATGAATGTAGCCAGAATGGTGAGAAGGACATTGTAGAAGACAATTGTTGGTGGAACGAAGATTTTTACTATGGGCAGAGCATAAATATTGAATTTGGGAAGGCATTGATTGACACTAAACGCCCCCAGGCATAATTAACAATAAAACTTCTATTGTGTCTTGTTCAGTGTTCTTCAACAGATTAATGTAGTGGTTTTCAAATTGTTACAGGAGAAGACAACAAAACAGAAATCCTCAGAGAAATCTAAAGTGAAATCTCAAAGTGCTCACAGAGTGAACTGGTTCCAACATCTGTACAAAGAACATGACAAGGAGTCACTCAAATCTATTGCCATCAACTCCAAGTAAGTACCCATCCTCACAACATTTTAACTGACTGTTATGTGTACTTTTAATAGTTAAATTTACTTTTATTATTAAAACTACACATAATAATCAGTACTCTGTGGAAAAGGTTATTATGTTGAAATTGACTTGTATATTTTGTGTTACGTAGTTCTTGTAGGAATAATAGAAAACTATGTTAATGTTACAGATTATATTGTAGAATATACATACTACAATGTACAAGTAAATAGTAAACTTTCTGCTATATAGCAGAAAGTAAAAAAAAAAACTACTTATAGCAATATTGCTATAGTGTTATATTCACAATAAATTTAATTTGTTTGTCAATTCTAAGCAAAATATGTAGTTTTTTTGATATCTTGCAGTATTTTGTATACTAAGCTGAAAATGTTGTGGTAAATGATCACAAGTATGAAGTAAGTACTACAATCTATTGTGTTCGTAATAGTACTTAAATTATGTCAATTGATAAGGAACCTTGAATGCTTGTTGAATTTGTAGGCTCTCGAGAACTCAACATCGTCGTTTTGTGTAAATTACTATGCACTACAAAGCATCCCGCTTATAATTGCCAAAGTGGTAGGCAGACACATGGGTATACTTAATACAAGTAAAAGTAAAACATTCCACAAGGTATGTTGAAGTCCCATGGAGAAAATTGCTACTTTGTACAATACGGCCGTCGAAACATGGCCGATCTCAATTTTGCGCAGAAAGCTGCGCAATAACGTTTTTTAGGAACCAAATGGTGACATGAGGCGAGTGAGAGAACATGTGCGAAAGTTCGGAGATAACTTCAGACCAACCATGATTCATCGGCCGTATTGTACACCAATAAAGACTTATAGTAAACCTATTAATAAAGAATAATAGAAAGAAACTGGTATTAAGGTTTTATTTACAGTTTTTTTATTTTATTTAGTATTATTTATCTTTGATGCTAGCACACCAGCGCCGGCCCTGGGGTAGATCGAGAGCAGCGGTCTCTCTAGGCGCCACATGGCAAGGGGCACCAAAAAATTTTGATGGCGCTTATTGAGAGGCGCGGGAGCAGTGTTGTCAGATCATATTTAAAAAATCCGTAGAATGACGCTGAAAAATCCATAGATTGCCTCTAGATAAATCCGTAGATCTACAGACTTTTTGAAAAGCTAAATCCGACTGTTTTTGGAGTAGCTAGAATAGACTTGAACCTAGTCCGTAAACAGCGTTTCTGGTAAAATTACGTGGGTGACAGCTCTTTTGTGGACAGCTAAAACCAGGGCTTCATAACTTTGATAAATAGCGGTATAAAGTATTACATAACGTTTTATGTATTACAATTAACGATATCAAATCGGGCTACACGTGCCTTGCGTGCCTTTATGGCACCCGGGAACCATAAGGGCGTACAAAGAATTTTTTTTTGAGGAATTGGCGTATTTATATGATCTAGAAGCATAAATATGCTAGCTATGACAAGGGCGCCGAAATACGATCTCGCTCTACCCTGATCAAAGGCTAGAGCCGGCGCTGCAATAGACCAAATTTTATTACTTCACTACAATGTAATATCTCTTGATAGTGTTATTTTGTTTCCAGCTTGCACCCAGCTATTATAAAGCTGGGCGTTCAGTTGGCTTCCCGAGTCGTGACCGGTTCTAATGCGAGGTGCGTGGCGCTTCTCGATGCTCTAAAAAAGGTAAATATCTTTACAGAAGTTGTAAACATACAACATAATTATGCGCTTTGTCGTTGAGTGTTGACAAAGATGGAATACTCAAGTCTGTCTGCTCAAAGCCTTTTTCTGTCACCACTGCTCTCAAAACGGTGAAAGAAAACATTTTGAGGAAACCCGCATGCATCGTGTGCAAACGTAACTGGCGAAATGTGGGTTTGCTATAGGTACACCTCCTCTGTCCAACCGTTCGGCGATATTTCGCCGAAGGGTTGGACAGATGACGTGATGAGTGGTGATGGTGGTGTTGGTGAGGTGTCATGTTATGAAGCAAGTGATGCCAGACTGGGGGGAATTTCCCCTTTTTTATATAGTTTTGGGGGGATATTTGGAGGGAAAATGTTGGGTTTAGAGGGAATTGGGGTATTTTTATTACCAAAACTGTAACCCGGGAAAAGCCACGGCAAGCCGTGATGATTAAATCGATAGTTTCAAAATACACTTTGCGCAGCGTTATCAATTACGTTCTTACAGCTTCCGGCTGTTACTAATTTATAATTTTGATCCATGACACGAAAGAAAATATTACCAACACAAATTATTAAAATCTTCAGGCATCCAATTAAATACTTAAATAAATATTCTAAAAGCTTTAACAGAAATACACAGTAATGGAAGCTGTTGCTTAAATAGTATAAAATTGTATAATTTTATTATTAAATTAATATTTTGCCATACGTGGGGGATTTTTTCTTCAAAATCTAAATTTTGGGGAGAACGCGAGGCGGTCATCTGGCATCACTGTATGAAGCCCGCATATCCTAGATCCGAAAATTTGTACACATGTAACATCCACCAACCTGCACTGGGCCCGCGTGGTAAATTGCGGGTTTGCGGGCCACTCCCTCTCACAAAGAGGAGGCCTGTGTCCCAGCAGTGGGAACTTTATAGGCTGATTATGCTTATGCTGTTACTCCCATATCTGTTAACGTCATTCGAACATATGTGATGCGTAATTGAGGAGTGTACAATAAAATTAGTATCTCAAAAAGTAATTACTATTATATTGCAATAAACAAACATAATTTAATTAAGAAAACAATTGTTATTAAATGTTTGCATCTGTGTTCCTATGATAATTACAGAGATATGCCTATTTCCTGTTTACTGTGTGTGATGTGAAAATAATAAATTATTAAGGGCCAGTTTCACCATACTGTGTTTATTCTAAATGTCCCGTTATGCCATTTGGCAGATTGTCTCACTACGAATGTTTATTCTAAATGTCCCGTTATGCCATTTGATAGATTGTCTCACTACGAATGTTTATTCTAAATGTCCCCTTATGCTATTTGATGGATTGTGTCGCTACGAATGTTTATTCTAAATCTCCCGTTATGCCATTTTATGGATTGTCTCACTACGAATGTTTATTCTAAATGTCCCGTTATGCCATTTGATGGATTGTCTCGCTACGAATGTTTATTCTAGATGTCCCGTAATGTCATTTGCTGGATTGTCTCACTACGAAAAATAGTCTGTCAAAATCCTTACCATGGCATTTACTAACAGCAGAATTTGGTGAAATTGGTGCCAAATATACTACAAAGTAGGTTTTGGTTTGGTTATTGGCAATAGAAGCCGTGATTTAATATTAAAACATACAAAAACTCTCTAAAAATACTTACCTACCTAACCTTCTGGTTAAAATTCTGTTAAAATCACAAATTGATCCAAGAATCCTCAATAAATCAACTTCATGATATTGTTATTGGATAACTTTCAGTTAAATAATCTAGAACATCATTTCATAGGTACAAATTCTTTTATCATTTGTGAATTTATCTGATGCATGGTGTCTATCTACCCTTTGCTGATGAAATAAGCCCTCAAAAGTATTTATTCTTTTAATCCCAGATGGTTCGTGACTACACACTCCCAGCCAAGACGGAGTTCGCTCGTGGCCTCGAGGCGCACCTCGCAACGAGTCTGGACTTCCTGTGGGCGATGAGATCCCCTTCAGCATCACAGACCAACGCTGTTAAGTTCTTCCGGTACCATCTCACGCAGCTGCCGAATAACGTCGATGAGTTTGATGTAAGTTCTAGAATAATAGTTAGACTAGTAAAGTTGGTCACATTATGACCAAAATTATGAGGTATTATATAAAGTCCTTTTGAAATAAACAGAACCTGAAAATCAATTGGAAGCAGAAATAGGTTAGCCCAGCGGGGTAGGTACTTGCGTAACTTTTAGTTTTAGAATTCCACAACATTCGTTGCGTTATTTACATTGTCGACCAGACCAATTTTTCAAACATATGAATCAATGGATCCAAATCCGTCGGATTGTGATAGGAAGTGTGTACAGACACAATTGGAGTGCAGCTCAAACAGACAGACAATGTCGCAGAAGGTTTTATCCAATAATAAAAACTACTTTAAAAGAAGCATATTATATTAATTTTATAACACTTGGGATTTCACAAACACTATACATTTTATTGAATGCTTTGTTATTTTACAATAAAATTGATAATAATTATATTAGTTATCTGTGAAAGTTTATTGACATGGTTAGGTTTCACTATAACTGGTATACTAATTGTATAGCAATGATATATAATTTTATTGTACCTAGTTTTTGTTCACATGGTTTTAAACGGTTTTGGGTCTTGCTGGTCCATTATTTGTACTTTTGTAAACACACCAACATGCAAGCAAAGATACAGAATAAATCAATCAGGATAGAGGAAAAAATGTGAAGCAACAAAAATAAAGTGTTGTTATAATAATTAAGGTACCGTTTTTTATTCAAATTAAAAATGTCTTCTGCATACTTATACTTACATTATTTCATTAGAAACTTTAACTCACAGGCAAAGAAGACGTTGCAGGAAGAAATAGACCGGTACATTAGAGAACAAATTGATATGGCGGGCGAGGCAATCAGTATTACGGTGCGCAATAAAATATCTGATGGAGATAATATTCTCACTTATGGATGGTAAGTCGATTTTTCTCAATCACTTTCGTTCTTATTACAAATTAAGGTTATTCTATAAACATGGTTTAAACCATCGAGCCTGTTTTTGAAATAAGAATAGAATAGATGTTTGTTTATTTCATTAGACCTACGTAACTGTAAATTATCAAATTCTTTTTATTTATTTTATTATTTTTATATAGGTATCTTTGTTTTTAATTTGTAAAAACTGTAATTCTTATTAAACGATTATGTCTAATGTGAAATTTCCTTCTTGAAAACTTACTCAATTTTGGGCACCTTAAATTAATTAGCAACACTGAATCGACGGTGCCGTCCTCTTTCAGTTCACAGATATGTTGGTAGGAGTGTACATGTCACTTAGAAAATATAATTTTACAAGAACATTGGGTGTTCTTTATTTTAGCGCACTTTGTCCGGGGAGGGATCTTTTACAACCTATCATTGAATTTTGAAATAAGAACCTAACAAGAATCGAAATACAGTTCCTTTTACTAAAGTGGTTGTCAATTTTGTACTAAGAACTTTACTAAAGTCGGCATAAAGTTCGAAATACAAAAACTGGCTTGAAGGTTTAGGCTCGGGCTAAAGTTAAATCGTGTTTTTATTAAGACGGTTTGATTCAATAGTCTCAAATGTTTGACATTAAGACAAAATAATGTTAAAAATAATGTGTATTTGTCCATGCTAACTTACCTATTAAGCATAGAATTTTGTTTAGGAAAATACTAAAAACATTAACCAACTTTTTGACTAACAAAAAAATGTTATTTTTTGTCGTATTTCTCTCAGTCAATGTCCAAGCAAAAATGGGCGAAAATAATAAAAATATTACGTAGGTCAAAATTAATAGATAAATTTAAATTTATTAAATAACATTCCTTTTTGCCCTAGAAAGACATAGTGGTAACATCACCTTATTAGTAATGTTCTTCTGAAAGGTCAGGTGCGTAGTGCTCGCAATCGGTGTGCGCGTATGACGAGATGTATGAACGTAAATGAACCAAAAGGAGTACGTTAGGATCGTAGCAGGTGGCGTTCTGTAGTTTCTGACTACCCCTATGGGAAAAAGGCGGGAATTTATATGTCTTTATTCCTATCAAACAGTTCTTCCTATGTTCACAGCTCATCTCTTATCGAGCGTATCCTCCGCGACGCGTGGTCAGCCGGCCTCAAGTTCAGGACCATAATCGTCGGCAACCGCGTGCAGACCTCCGCCACACAGATGTTACGACGACTGGTCGCGCTCGGCCTCCCATGCACCTATGTGGACATCACCTCGCTCTACTTCGTCATGCACACGGTAAGTGATGATGTTAGCAAGTACTGTTATAGAGGCCACGATTGCATTCATAGAAAAAAACAGATGGTGTATAGAAGGCCACTGCAGTTTTAAAGACCTGTAAGGCGAGCCTGAGAACACTAACCGGGCGCACATCCAATCCTCCGGCTGCTACTGGGAATTTCTTAATACTAAATCGCAATAACACAGTCCTACACGGGGATCGAAACCGAGAATCATGACCATTGACCCCAGATGGTTGCCACCACTAACCAACGTCTTATTGGAACGAAGTTCCTTATCGCACGGTACAGACTTGGCGGATGGGGGCTAGGCGAAAAAAGTCTAAGAGTTTTAGTTTTCCGTCACGACCCTTTCTTTAGTGTAGAGCTGTAGATGGTTATCCATAGCGCGTATGCTATTGGCTGAGCCCAGTCATAGGTGCGCGCTTATTGGTTCAAGGCAGCCAGTTAGTTAGTAATTCATTTATTTGTATTTGTTAATCAATAGTAAAATACGTTTATCAATAATAATATACTACGAAAGGCGCTTCGTTCCAACCAAGTGTTCCACGACACTCACGCATTTTCTTTTTCCTGTCGATGGTACTTTTTTATTTTGGTTGAAAGAAAGAAGAATATTTTATTTGGGACATTCACAGGTAATACGGACAGTAAAAAAATAACTTAAACTAACAAAAACAATAAAAAAATGGATGGATGGGGTTTTCGGATTTTTTATTGACGTTTTTTGTCTTAATCTTCTTTCCGCAGACCAACAAGGTCGTCCTGGGCGCCAGCGCGCTGCTCGTGAACGGCTCCGTGCTGGGCGCGGCCGGCACCGCGCAGGTGGCGCTGGCTGCGCGCGCGCACAACGTGCCCGTACTCGTCGCCTGCGAGACGCACAAGTTCTCCGAAAGAGTGCAGACTGACGCCTTCGTTTATAATGAGATTGGTATGTGTTTTCAAACTCAAAGCATTTATTTCAATTAAAGCAACCAATCTGATAAAAGTTTGCAAGGCCAACATGGCCTCACTTCGCACAGACAGGGAGGTTTGGAAGAAGGAAGGAGAGGCTTTGCAAGCACTGGGATAAAATATAAGCTAACAAAAAAATATAGGCACTATTGAATTATTGTCAAGGAGTCAGAAAGATGAAGCTAGTTGCCCATTCCAAAGTGTAGTAGGTTCCTATGGAGAAGGACCGGCAAGAAACAAACAAAATATTGGTAAAAAAAATTGCTTGAAGAAGTTTTCAATGCTGAACTTCATTTATTTATATATATATATATATATATCCTAGAGCTAAGTGCATCCCAACATGAACCAGAGCACAGCTATATAGAACATCCATCCTTTCTTCGAAACAAAACAACAGCTTTTTCAATACATTTCACAATAAGTCCTCTGGTTCATGTAGAAAGAAGGCTAACTGCCCAGGCCCAGAATATATTGCGAAGCTTTATTTTCGACCTTTAAAATATTCTAAAACGTAATACCTATTTTCTATAATATTTTTTCTTTTATCCAGGCGATCCCGACGACCTCGTCGACAAATCAGACGAGAACTCCCCGCTGAAGGACTGGCGGTCGAACCCCAACTTGACCCCATTGAACCTAACCTATGACGTCACACCGCCGAGCCTCGTCACCGCCGTCGTCACAGAACTAGCCATACTGCCCTGCACTAGCGCACCCGTTGTACTGAGATTTAAGTTATCAGAGTATGGAGTGTAAATAAAAGAATATTTATTTTATACAAAATTGTTGTTAATATTGACCTTTATTTTGTGTAGCAAATATGGTTTGTAGTTAGATGCAATTTAGTGTGGAAACACTTTAAGTATGCAAATTATGCGAAATAACGCAGAAATGTTGCAGTATAGTATATCAATTTATCTGCACTCTCGAGCTACTGTAATTACTTACTAACTGTAAAATAACAGTTCATAAAGATAATGTTTTAAGGGGGATGCGCCAAGATAGCCCGCCAAATTAATTTTTTCTTAAGTTTTTTGCGATTTGCAGGTCAGTATCAGGTTGTATGTTGATCTAAATATGATTCGCGGCCGTAACAAATATGGCTTTACAGAATTATAATCATTAGAATCAGCAATACAACTCCTAAGTTAGAATTGGCCTCAAATATCATGATTCATGAAAAAATCATTCAATAAGGTAATATGAACTTAGAAAGATGTATTGATGATTTTTATGATTTTAATTCTATAAATAAATATTTGATACGAGCGCGAATCATATTTAGATCGCCATACAACCTGATACTGACCTGCAATATTGCAAAAAACCTAAGAAAATTTGAATTTTACAATAAAATAGTTACTTCACTTCTCTATATTGTAAAATATAAAACATTTGAAATTGTTGCCATTTTAATGTTAAATGATACCGTATCGACAAATTATCGAAATAACAGCCTGTTTTGGCTGGTTAAATTCTCAAGCTTGCTAAGCATTCATTCTCATTCAAAACACTCTACTAATGGTTGGCTGGAACACTACTAATGTTAGTAGTTTTCCAGCTTTCGTTAATAAAACTGTAGCCACACCCATTCTGCAGCTTTGTTAGGGTAATCATTTTTTCTTTTCTCTTTGGAACATTCTCTGTAAATATTATAATCAGGATACTAAAATGTGCTCAAAATATCGATACATACTTAATTATATTCAGATTAAAATATTTTATGTTTGTAAAAAATCTTTTATTTATCTTGAATTCCAATTCTAATTGGGACAAGTCTGAAACAGTGGATTGTCCGAGGCTAAATAATATTTTGATAGGGTTCTAACAATAATGAATGGTTTTTTTTTTAATGAATGCTGGTTACAATCAACAAAGAATTTAATGAGAAAACTGAAACGTAACTAAAATAGGGGAAAGAAGTTTTGTTATCAACATTTCAATAAAACCACAATTTAATTAAGAATCACTTGTATTCAGCAAATAACATTGCAACACCATAAAAATGCACAAGAACTAGATGTATTATATAATTAATATAAATGAAATATATTAGTGATATTAATAAAAATTAATCTTTATGATGGTGTTCAGCCTTATGGATAGAGAAATCCAATCTTACATAGATAATTACACAAAGGAATAGGGCATAAAGGAATCCTACAACAAGTAGCGGCTCCTGCAACATCAGGAGACGAGGGAATGTGTAGCGCAGTTGGAAATCTTGAATGTGATTCTCAACAATATTCTTCTTGGTGAATGAGATTACAGGACGGCCCTTAGTATCTAAGTAGGTGTAGTGAAGGCTATCAGGCAGTCTTGAAACTGGATAAGGCAGGTTTACTTTCACACTTGTTGAACCTTCAGGCAAGATAATCTTGGTGACCACTTCATCAACTTGCATGTCATCATAGATGTGATCAAGGACCCTCATCTTCAATAGATAATCATTACCAGACTGGTACAAGTATTCATAGCTGGGAACATTGTATCCGAGTGTGTAATGAGTTCTCCATCCTCCAAACAGAGGGTATCTTGGTCTGAGATCAAGTTCCACAGAATCTTTCTTCACCTTCATGTTAGAGGTAGAGATGTTGCCATTTGTGTCTCTATAGTACACATCTGAAGCAGACGCAGGCAGCAGAGTCTTATAAGACCTGACACTAGCAGGTCCACTGTGATGATCCTGTTGGTAGTCATAGCGGGAGAATGGACCCTTCAATGTGGCACCAGTGTGCTCAATCTCAACAACCTCCTCCACAGCAATGTTGCCCCAGTGAGAGACTTCGATCAGACGCTCGACTCGTGTGACAGTCAGAAAAGGAGAATTGTTTTTGTAATGAATGACTAATTCCTTCTCAGTGAAAGGTTTTACAGTAGTATATGGCCCATACTGGATCCCACCATCCTGCTGAGTGAATGGCTTCACTTTCGTGAACATTTCAACACTCTTCGTATTCAGAATAACGTTTGTTTTCTGAGATGTGACATAGTATGGTGAATACGTGTACAAGTTACCGATGTATTTGACTAGTTGGTCTTCCTGCTGTGTGATGGCTGTAGGGAATGGTAGAAGAGCCTTAGTAAACACGGATTCTACCGTGATCAGCGATGTTGAGCCCGAGTTAACGGCATCTTTGAGCTCCACACGCCACAATTTGACGTAGTCATAACCACTCACTGTAGTCTCGACGAGCCGCAAATCTTTGTTATTGCTGTCCTTCGCTCCAACGAAAGCTACGTTATTCTTTGCAAAACTTTCAACTGCTATCAAGAAATTCTTTACCGGCGTACCCCCTGTATTCTCCAAGGTTAGTTTCGATGAAATTTTTACGAGTTGCGATGATATATCTATTGTCCGGTCAACATTTTTGAATCTTACATCACTAGATATGGTGTCGACGTTGACACTCTCACATTTTATTACAATGAAAAGAAGAAATATAAATGAAAACCGTAATTTAGCCATCGCGGGCAACATCTTCAGATTTGACATTTGACAACGCAATAACCGGAAGTACACGCCATCAGCTAAAACAGGAAACGCTTCGTTATGGTACATCGAGTCTATAGTAGTTTTTCACTTAAGTAGCTATTTAGTCGAATTTTATTGTACTTAACTACAAAAACTTCGTAAATGCAAATAAATAGACTCATCTAATGTCGCTGCCACACCCCCCGACCCTTGCTCGATGAAGCGCCAGCCCGCACCGCAGCTGAGCCTGTAGCTTTAAATTCCCCGATTAATAATAATAATGATCAAAATTCGATCCAGCCTGTCCCACCTTGCTGTCCTCCCCTCAGTGAACGCCCTAAGCCGAGGTTCGTACCCCACAGGGGGCGCCCTTAGCGTGCGGTCACCTAGTAATTTAAGAAATTCGCCCCTGGCTGGAGGCTTTGAGTTACCTTAAGGCACCCACAGTAAAGTCCGGTTATGTAGCCACGACCTTAACTACGGGTCATAACTACGAGTTAACATGTTAGGAAAAAAAAAAACTCGCCCGCCTTTCCAACACATTACACAATGGACGTCGAAACTGTGGCAGTGTGCGCGTGCGCGCTATGCAATTATACACTTGCGTTGCGTGCAATAAAATCGAGCCACCCTGTGCTCTTCAATTTGAAACAATAAAATTCAACAAGGTTTACTAACAATAACCTAATATATAGTATACTAAATCCTTCCTGAAAGCACGTAGATTACGTTAGTTAATGAATTATCAGAACTCATAAGTTTATGAAAAAATTACGAACTTCCAAACATAAGGGTCGTGGGACTAAACAAAATTAAACTTTTGTAAATAGTTTCAATGGCAAAAGAAGTCACGCGCTTTATCCGAGCAAAAGTGAGTGATGAGGACTAACTAACCTATCCATTAACCTAACCTTTTTTTTTGTTAACGGTTTGATAATCCTCACGGATGTCCTCCACCCTGGGGTGGACAGAGGGGTCTGTCAGACTTCTACTGACTGACTACAACCACCCCGTGTTCCCTCGCACACTTGAACCTAACCTTAGCTTTTTAGATTATGACGAAACATTAAAAAAAAAGGGATGCCTCTATATATGTTTTCCACAGTCTAAAAAACGGTCAAATTAATAAAACAAACTAAAATACCATCCACGTCATCATTAATTGACGAAGAGATTCAAGAATTTCCAAATGACATTGTACACTTTCAAATTGATTTTGAATTTTATTGAGTAAAACATTAAAATTCAAAATCAATTTGAAAGTGCTAGCTAGCTATAAACTTTATTTTTACCAGTTTTAAATATTTTTTTAACACTATTTAATATTGTTTTATTTAGATTCACGTATCCCCTCCCCTATATAATATTAAAATTATATTAAATAACAATAGTAATACAAAAATAGTTTAGCCACCTTTTTCTTTCATGTTGCCACAAACTAGATTGTCCTAGCGGCAACACTGTTCATGATTTCACACACTCACAGATTTCACAGAATGACGTTGTGTCACACACACTAACACAAAGAGTTTATCTGTGTTTACGAGTTTATATTCATAGAAGTGTAAGTTTAGTATGTTCTGTGGTTGTGTTGTGCGGTGTGCTCTAGTAAATAGACCGAAGAGAATTACAATTATTTTATTTTGTGAAACGTACTTTATTGAAAGCATTCTTGAAATATTCGTAACTTTCTCGTAATTGGACGAAAAAGTGCATTTACTTTTACTGTGGAAATTGGACGTTCCGGTTGAGGACTTACAGTTCCTAGGGACGAGTCCGAGTGGTAATTTGTGGAGCTCCCTGCAGGAAGTCGAGAGTTATCAAAGATGATAAGTCTATTGGTTCGCACGAGTCTTGCACTACTTGGTAAGTGGATAATTGATATTGATTTAATTTATAAATATGGAATTTATCGTTAGTACGAGCACTAAATTCTTAGAACTTAGAAGTTTACACTTTCATAAATTGGGTTGCTAATTTATTTAGATACCCATGTGTTTTCAGAGGCTCATCCTAAGGTTCTGTTTAATGTTATGAATAAGTATTTACAATAATTTTCGTGTTGTTTTAGTTTTCAACTTTTTGTTGTCACCGGCTGCCGCTTTTCGGAGCAGGGACAGTGGCAACTATGGAAGAGGCTACAGCGACATTAGCTATCCCAAGCCCAAGACTACTTCTGGACTTCCAGCGCAACATGCTACCCGAAGAGGTTTGGGGATATCAGCATGGGGCATTGTGCTTGTAGTTGTGGCATTAATCTTGGCTGGGATGGGATTCTACTACTTTACAATTTGCTATGAAATTTGCAGACCAAACAAAAACAAGTATGACAAAATGGGCATGCCAACTATGGCTTAGTGTATATTTGTAAAATCCTGTGATTAGTTATGTCTAAAAAACACACAGCTATATGATTTTATATTAAACTTGTGAGTATTTGAAGCAAGTGCTAAAAGTATATTTTTATACTGTTGTAGCATGTTAGCTATAATGCATTTGTATGAAAATTATTCTAAACATATATACCTACCATACATAGGTATGTAACGACTGAAACTTGTCTCGAAAAAAAGGGAACAAAAAAGATACATTCCCACATATCTTAGTAAGTAATAAATGAAAATGTGAGGGTAATATTGTCACATTTATTAATAAATGTTTCTAAATGGGGCCTTAGAATGTCTAACATATTATTCTGTAACAGAATGAGAAAAATCAGCATAGAAAGGTTTTATAAGGTTGTGACCTACATTTATAATTTTTTTATGTATCATACACCATTTTGTAAACTTTTCTAATGAATTTTTGGGTGCTACTTGTTTTGGAATAACGGTCAGTGGGTCGTCTTAGGGGCGGAGGAGTAGGAGTTGCAGTATAGGCTTAGGGGCACTATGACTATGAGCATCAAAGAAAACAAAAAAAATCTTAGTCTTGCATCCTAAGTTCTAAAAGGAACCCTTCCACATAATTTTACGATAAACGGCTGGTCGTAGACAAAAAACACCAAGACGCTTTTACCCTTATGTATGCGGTCTTTACGATAGAATCGAGAAACTTAACGATAAAAAAAGAATCTTCAAGTCTTTTTAGCTTGTTCCCAATGAGTCACACCTCAACGGGTAACAGTGTGACTCGTTGGGAATGTTTTGGATAATAATTCCCAACGAGTCACAGTTACTGTTACACTGTTACTATATCATCTATCGCCACGAAATATTTTCGTTCTCAGATAAACAAAAATTGTTCCCAGGTATTTGGTACAACTTGGGGCACCCCGACTCGGACAGGTTAGGTTAGAAGGGGACGGCGGGGTCTGAAAGACCCCGCCGTCCCCTTCGTGGTTATTTTTTTTTAAACCGCCCAGAAGTAGGAGTCCCGCGAAGCGGGACTCCGTCGGCTACGCCTCATTATTGTTGAAATACTTATTAGGACACACCTATTATAATACATACAAAAACATTTATTTGGTACTAGACCTTATATCTCAGGATTTTAGGTGATTTATTGTGGAACTGATTTTGCATTGTTTGGTGACTACATTTTGGTGACAGATCTACTATTTTGAGGACAAACCCTATTATTTAAGAAACACAAAACTAATTAAATTGGTGATAGCTTAAATGATACCCTAAATCAAGGTGGGATCATCCCAACGAGTAACAGTGTAACAGTAACTGTGACTCGTTGGGAATTATTATCCAAAACATTCCCAACGAGTCACACTGTTACCCGTTGAGGTGTGACTCGTTGGGAACAAGCGGTCTTTTTTCCTCAGTACCTAAGTTAAAAAAATATTTCAAGGCCTATTTCTCAGAAACGGTGCGTCGTAGGATCATGCTTCTGAAACGCTAAATGTTTCCCATAAAATGGGTAAACTTCCGAAAAAAAAGAATAAGTCGTCACTCCATAGCGCCCCTAAGGGTACACTCCAACCGGAATAATTATATTTAAGGCTTTATGATTGTAAAAAGACTGTTTCGGACCAATTAAAAAATTATAAATAAAAACATTTACATTTTTGTAGTAAGTAATTTAGATGATATTTATTGATTAGGATGAACTTTTATGTGTTCAATGATTGTAGTATTAACATATTATTTCATTTTTAAAACAATGTTTTATAACAGGTTGTAATTACCAGGTTAACCAACAATAGGAATTACCTCAGACAGAAATAGGTGCCATATAAACTACATAATCACAATGTTTTCCTTATTTTGTCACTCACTTGTAACCTACGTTTATTTGAGATGCTATTTCCATCTTGTTTTTTTTTTGCAATTACTCATCAATATTCATCATGGTTATACCTACTTCATCTACATTATTCTGTTTAATTGTTGACAAAGGTAATGCTGATAAAAGATAAACCGGTATTGAATGAATTTATCATAGAAATTCTTATTACCTAAATGTCAAAATTTATAGTCACAACGATTGCAAATAGGGCTAACAAACAAAACAAGAACTTCCATTAACCGTGTCTTATCGCCGTCTAATCTGCTAATGTAGTCAAGTTTTTAATAGTTAGAACAGCAAACATAGTTAAATAATAATGATTAAGCTTTCGTGCCTTGGTCGTGTTATCAGACGGAAGTACTCAATTTAGTTGTTCAAAATAAATGTATCACAAAAAGAATGAATGTCGCACTGTACAATTAGACAAATTATTTTATTACATTTCATAAACATCTCTCGCCATACACTAATTATACTTTTAACAGCATTACCCAACATGGCACTGCCCAGCCGGCTATACGTAAGACTGTACACACTAGACATAATGTAGAATAAGTTTCATAAACATCACTATGTTCAAAACCAATGCTCAAATAAATATTGTTATAAATTATACGCAAGTTTTGTCATTTGTATCTGCACTAGCATGCACATTGTGTTCCTCCGTCATTTGGAATTCTCTTATCAATGTAGTAACGGTAGTCTTACCACCTGTTATTTTTGGGGTAAGTAAACAATCGGAAATGAGTCATTCGTGTAGTAGTGATTCGTTGAGTATGATACTATCTAATACCTACCTATCAGGTGTTTTAAAGTGTAAAGAAGGTGTAAAGATTTATTACCATGCTTCCTGTTATCGCATGACTGCGTGAGCAGAATGATAAAACCAGAAAGGACTTAACTCCTAAGTACAAAAATTACTAATCATGGTTTTAGTGTTGATTCTGATGACCCACTTATTTTTGGACTTAGCACAAATATTACTTGTTATAACGACCGTGTGACCAATCCGCTTGTATCCTAAGCCCATCGAAAAGGTTTTTCATCTATAACTCGAATCCAAAGAAACATTACCGCACATAGGTACCTCGGTGGGTTGGCTCTACGGTCTCATGCGAGGACAAACTGCAAAGCTGAAAAAAGTGGCCTTGGCTCAATGATAAAAGCGGTAGGTAGTAATGGCGAGTTTCAGACGGCCGCCGGTCGTGAATTGGAAGGCCAGTCCCAAACACTACTACCCTAATTTTATTGATGTCAGCAGTTATGTTATTATCGCCCTAGAGTATGCTAGATGAATCTTTCTAAATATGCTTGTTAACACTCGGTCTTGGAGGTTTAGAAAACGCGGAAAATCTAAAACGACTGGTTTTACTTTAGTGATAAAAGTGCAATAAAGTGTAGCTAGCTCCTCAATGCCAGATGTAATCTTACATCAATAACAGTTTTCATCACGACAGGTTTTCGTGATAGTAAAAAACGAGGTTAAATTACTAGAACGTGAGTAATTCATAAATCTGATTGTGACAAACTATTTTCCTTATCTAAACCCTAAGTCTGGTATTGAAACAGATATTTTGTCAAGCCTGTATTCTCGAAATTGGACCTAATTTTGGTGCAATTAAGTATCTAGACACGCTATAGCGTGTCAAGGTAAGTTCAAAGAACTGGCGACGCTGCAGCCGTGTGAAGCTTGCCAAGTCAAATCATGAGTTTTAATATTATATCGTAAGTTGTCTGCACAGAGTACTTTTATGTTATCTGCTTTGTGTACATAAATAATTCGACTGTTCAAATTTAAGAAGCTATATTTCAAAAAATTTGGAAAGTCCAAAGTGCACGCCTCATAATCTCATTCAATTCTATGAATAATATACAACGAACGAAATGTCCAGTCGTATTGTTATATTACTAATTACAATTAAACTACATTGAATTAGACCGTGGTTTTCGAAAGGACTGCGTTTTCGATAATACTGAAGCGTTTAAAAAAAAATGGACTCGATTAGTTAAGTTTTTCGGGAGTATCGTGACCACGCCATTATTTTCGTTCATTCTTAGTTCGGGTTCGGGACTAATCGTAAGTCCGTAGGTGATACTTAGTAGGAAACGCCCGTAACGAAGGCCGAAGCTACGGATTTCGTGCTTAGAGAGGTAGACCCTCAGGATCCATACATCCACACACGGACGTCCACAGAATATTTTTTTAAAACAGTTTTTCATTATTTTAAATAGCAAAATGTCTTTTGAAAATAACATGTTGAAACTAGTGTTTTTTTCTTGACGTTTGTGTGAATATATTATTCTACAAATTCGTTATGAAGTAAATAGAGATATTTTTAGCTCAAGGAATTACTTAGGCGAGAGTAGAGCACTACCTCACGCGCTTCGCTTAGAAGGCGTGCAATAGCTATCATTGTTGTAGCAGAAAAAAAACAAGATTTTGTGTTTATTTTTATTTTAGAATGTTGTATGTTCTTATAGATAAATTTCATATCTACAGAACTTGGCACCCATTATTATATTTATGTTTTTGATGGGATTTATGTTACGTTCATGATTGTAATATAAATAATTTGTGTACACACTAAGACTTATGTGTAGAAGTCTATTACTTAATATGGAAAACCATTGAGCCCTTTTCACTGTTTCTCAATTAATTTGGGGTCAGCTTGCAGTTTAACCAGATGCAGCTGAGTACCAGTATTTTACATGGAGCGACTGCCTATCTTACCTCCACAACCCAGTTACTGGGTAATACGATAGGTATTGATTTAAATATTTTTTTCATCTCATGATGCTAGTTTCCAGTTCCCATAAAATGAACCGGCTTAGCATCACTGGTAATTAAATAGGTCGTTAATTATCCTCAACTTGTGTGTTGTTTTTTTGAAGTAAATATTTTCCCGTACGCAATTCAACACCCGGAGATCCCAACGTAAAGTAATAAATGCAACAATGACGCAAGTTTGTACATTTTTCCTCCAAAATCAAGGTCATGGTCTCTTTAATTACTTTGCTCTACTACCAAACGTTTCGGATTTAGGACTGATTGTGCCATCGCAGAAATCACCGTGTATAAAGTGATTTATCGATATAACTTTATTTGGAGATTTACAATTTATCTGATACAATATTTCATTTGTGATGTGTATATTGTACCGGAAGATGCGTCGGGTGTAACTTCGTTAACTTCCAGTTAGTACGCACGATGCACTGATGCATAATCGGTTGAGTGTGTAAAGTTGAATTTTTTATTAATATTAAAACATTATTACAATATCTATTTGTCCGTTCTGCCGTTACGCGACGCATCTTCCTTCAGATGTGCGACCACCCTTAGTTTCATTAATGCCGCCAAGAAAAACGCACAATAATGCTAAATACATTTTAGTAATTGGTTTTTACGGAAGATTACCATAAGAAGTTATAAAATAATAAGGATTATTTGTATTATATTAAAATTTTATTAGCGATTTCACAATTCATAAAATTATCCAAAATTTCTCTTCACAATAATAAATGCTTACCAAAATTAAACAAATATTTGGAAGAATGGTAGATAGCTAATGTACACTCCAATTAAAATCTAATTCAACTTAAATTAAGTATCAGTTGCGCGGATCACTATTGCTGTATCGTCAAATTAGTTACATAAATTGTGTATTTATAAACTACAATGATTCAAAAACATCAGTCGCTGTAGAAACTCTCGAGCCGTGCTCAAAAATTCGTGAAAATTTACTTTAGTTCTAAATTGTGATTCCCAGATACTGTAAAATGTCTCAGAAAATAAAAATAATATGTGATGGAATTAAGCTCCCCTCCTGTAATACATTAACTGCATAATTTTAAGCTATGCCACACATTAATTGTTAGATTTACAAATCACTGGCCCACTGGTGGAAATAAATATAGTTGTAAGATACCGTTACAGTTAAATGCTTGAACCCGTGTTATCACTCTTAACATTATTAAAATCAGGTTTTTGATATGATTGACACTGAAGCATTCATACTCAGACAATATGGCAGAGACACTCAACCGTTGGTTCATAAAGTTCAGACTGCAGAACCAAATCCCTGCTTATAACTCGTCCTTCTCTAAGTCCACGTCGGAGAGGTCAATGTCCTCTTCTTGCGGCAGTTCACCGTCTTTACCGTCCCAGGCATCTGTGGACACGATCTTGGGCATCTCTGCGCCTTTCACGGGGGCAGTCTGTCCGCGGCCGAAGGATAGGTCCCTGAAATAAAGTCGTTTATTTGAATTTATTTCGTGCTGTATGCACAGGTAAGCACAAAGGCTGATGAATATGGCCTTAGGTGTTTTTTGTCTGGGCACAGTCACGAGCACGACCTTTACAGTTACGCAAAATTCAAAAGCGTTTTTTTTTTTTCTGAAATAACAGTTAGAATATCTATTTCATAATAGTCTGAAATACATGTTCGTATCACAATAAAATATCTATCAATATTTTTAACAATAGTGCTTTTGAAACTTGCTTAAATGTTTGGTATTTATGCTCGTCGCCTTACGGTGATGCAGTGACGACACGTTGTAAGACTTCTAGGTGCATCAAAATAAATTGAGAATGGTACAGGAAATTGAAGGATTGGTATTTTGATGACGGATATAGGAGTAACGCAAATATTTTGGGAAATACATTATACATGAATGATGACTAGACGTTATAATGAAATGCATGAGGAAAAGTTCCTCGGCTTCCTTTAAAAGAGCATGATTCACAACTGTCGCCATCAGAATTCTACCAATATTATAAAAAATGTGTTTAGTGAGCTGTTTGGTGGTTTTTCCTTTTATGGAGCAACGGATCGACGTGATTATTGGAACGAAGTTCTATAACGCGGTTTCCGGAGTTGACTAATAGAAATCGTCACGTAAGCCTTATTCCCCCTCCGTGGGACTTTCTCTCCTGTCTTTATCTATTATATACGAGTGTGTGCGCGTGCGAGTATCGCGTAACGGGTCCCCCACCGCACACGTTCTTGGCATAGATATTGTTTATGGGCCGCAGTGACATAGGCTAGAAAAAAATACGGTTCAAAGCGCGAGTTTGCGGATAAAAGCTAGTCTATACTATAAATTAAAGTCGCTTTTCGTGTCTGTCTCTGTGACCACGTTGTTTTTCTCAATTACGCAAAAGATTTTGATGCGATTCCATCAGTCTGTACTGGTATTCATATTAAACATAGATACATTAATAAAGAAATCTCGATATTTGTCAATTCGTAAAATCGTGTGAAGTCGGGGCACGTCGCTAGTCTACGATAAATTAGAAGCAGGGGCGAGTTGTTAGTAATGTATTTAAAAGTAAACTCACCTTAGGAATTCATTGATACCAGTCTCAGAGAAGGATCCCCTGAGGGTGGAGAACTTGAGTTTCTTGGCGTTGACGACAGCCATGGCGGGGTAGCCGAAGCCGCCGAGTTCCAAGGACTCTTCTAGAGCAGTCTGCTCACCAGCCTCGGCCCACACCCATCTGAAACAACACGCATTTTTATTAACAAATGAACTTACATATAGTCAACAAACACTGGTAAAAAAAGTCCTCTCAAATGGCTAGGCACCTCATGGTCAGGGTACTTCTGACAGACATGTTATAGTGTGGCGATTGTGCATCTTGGAATGGAAATAATTGTAGTGGCTGTGGAATAACTTTACGGTGACGGAATAGCCATAAGATTGCCAGGGTCAAAGGCCCTCCATCAATCACAAATTTTCGGAAAAAGCCAGCTTACTATACCGGAACTGGCAGTACCAGTATAGTAAGCTCAATAGGAAATACCCACGTGCAGTACCGTAGGTATTTTCCGATTGAGCATAAACTGGCTCAGGCTGAGAGTGGCTAATGACATCATTAACTAGTTGCACAGTGACTCACCCCCACATCTTGTTCTTGTACTTGTCTCCGAGGCGCGCCAGGATGGCGAGGTAGTCGTTGCGACAGGCCGCGTTACAGTCCAGGATGTGAGGCAGCACGGACACCACGCATAGCGGCTTGTCACTGCACGCCTGCATTGACTTCTCGTTGATAACCTGCGGGAAAAAGGATATTTTTCATTTAATAATAAGAATAAAGAAATTAAACTAATTCTCATTGTATCCTTAGAGTATAGAGGATTAAATAATAATAATACCCGCCTATTAATAACCCACTACAGGGCAAAGGCATCTTTCCATACAGAGAAGGCATGAGCATTGATAACTACACAAGTCCAGATTTCCTCACGATGGTTTGCTTCACGGGTGTCAGTGATGTCCAACATGGACTTAGAAAAATTTACATACAGGATAATTTTTTAACCAGTGCGCAAACTGTAACCATGAATTCGCCACGTATTCTAGACCCTCTAGCGCAGAAACATCTCGTCGGTTATCAAAAAAATAATCTGCTGTTTCATAGAAAAGTGCAATACCTATACGGTCAAAATGTATGGAAATACTATAAAAAAATAAAAAAAAACTGGCGAAAAATTTGTACGCTCTCAAAGAGATGTCAGCACCATTGACGGGGCCCGACAGGGCCGATGCCTGCCGGGGTCGCGGATTGTTCGAAAGAGTTACCGTGGCCCTGGCGCACAGGCAACTGAAGGAACACGGGTGGGTTTTAGTCAGTAAGAGTCTGACACGCCTTTCCGCTCCGCCCAGAGCGGGACAGGTCATTCGAAGATTTCAAAAACAAAAAAAAAACAAAAAATTGCTGAATTCATGGTTACAGTTTTCGCACTAGTTAAAAATGTATCCTGTATAAGTATTCCTGACTGGCCAATCTTTGTAATCAAGGCATGAATAAGCCGTCTCTATGGCTCATAGTTATATTGCAGAACTATGACAGGGCAGTTTGTGTATGCGTCTTTATATTCTCACTGATATTATTTCTATGATGACTCAGCTCATCAACAGTCTAAAATACCAGAAATTATGTAGTTTATCGATGACGACAAAATGTAAACATAATGACGATCTTATACCGGGTTACTGAAGTGATCTTCACCGAATTGATAGAGTTATTAGTTTAATATCTTGACACATTGCGTTTCCGATCATTTAAAGATAACTTTGTCGAATAAATGAGTTATGAATTGCTTTCTTTTACTAACAGGCCGAGTAAGAGTCGCTTAGGACCTGTCAAAAAGCGTGTTTTTGGGTATATTCTCAGGTCGTATCTCGTCATATTCTCAGGTAAACTTGTATATTGTAAAGCTTTAATTTTCATACGACTCTCTTGTTTCATCTGCAAGTAAAATATACCAGGGTTTATTGGATTCGAAACCGAATGAGGGCGAATTATAATTTTATCTGTAATTATAAATTTGTGGTTTATCTATTGAAAATGCATCTTGATATCTCGCCTCAATCAAAAACATTTCTTTGAATATTTGAGCAATTAGGCAATTTTTGTAGGAAAGGGGAGAAGAATCTGTGTCTAAATTTTCCGCAAACCCCATGTGGATAAATGTTTTTATTTGCATGTCATTATAGGCTTAGACTTATAGGGGAGGGGGGGTTAAAAGGGGGGAATTCTATACATAATAGTGGGTGGAACAAGGCTACCAATGATAGGCTTAGGATCAATCATCGAAATAGTTTTACATTGGGCAGCCTGTTCACCACTTTTTAAATTAAGAATGCCTTTGTTTCTATAATCGCCATAAATAAGAATGTGGTCAAAAATCTTGTGACGAATCTCGATTGATTGTGCATTGTTGTTCAGAAATAACTTTTTGAAACAATAACATTTCCCAAGACCAGTGCTGTAATATAAACAAACAATAAAACCAGAGTTCTTATATAAGCTGTGATTATGTTTATATTCGCGCAGTAACTCAACTGTAATAAAGTTTACGACATATTTGAAATGGTGCGGAAACACGAGTGAAATTCAGTTTTTCTTACTATAATCTGTTTAGGTGAGGCCGTAAAGTGATGATGTGAGGAAAGCAACGATTTTTATTATTCTATTAATTAACCTAGTAATTAATTTGATATAAAACTATTTTGCAGTATTCGTTACGTTGTAACAAAATTATCGAATAAACCTATCTTTGATGGAGAATTCTGTAATGGATCAAGAAGGGAGGATCTAAAAAGTATTGATTTGTGTAAATTTACGTCACAGCAATTAAATCTTAGCAGACAGTATGCTAGTGCGAAACATGACGGGAGCTTGGCGGAATACGAGACAATGAGTGCAGTATTCATTGCTCATCAGGCATCTTGTGAATACACTGAAGTACTTCACCCCAACCCATAACCCATTTTCTTCGAGAAAATGGGTTATGCTGTTACAGCAATGAAAAGGGCTCGGATCTCCTTACCTGAATAATCTCCGGCGCGGGTACATTCTCAGCAAGTTTCTCAAGAGCATACGTCACGATGTCGCTGGACGTTCTTCCTCCGTTGTAGTCCTCGGCGGAGTCCGCGGTCTTCTTGCCTGATGGGAACAGCTTGATGGTCGGGTAGCCTTGCACTTGGAAACGGGAGGCGATCGCCTGGTGGACGGTCGCGTCCAGGGCTCCTACTTTCACCTGAAAGGTAGGAGGAGGTGTTATTATAGTGGGGATCTAGAAATATGTGTGAATGATGGTACATTATTTGATGAATTAGGTAGAAACAATTCGTGCGTCAGGGAAATTAGAAACTATTTCATTTTCACGCTCTGATAGTACGATTTTCAAATAGGTAGTAAATTCAAGACAATACCGTATGGGTCATTTAGTTAAGGTTTCTTATTATTACGACACCTTCAAACAGACGCGACAGGCGACGCGAATCGCTCGCGACACAAAAGCACCGCTCATCGCGCGACAGCCGGTGCCTTTGCGTCGCGTCGCGTGTCGTGCCTTTAAGCATCTTATTCAATGTTTTATCAAAGGATCAATAGAAATTAGGAGTATTTCTGATAATTATCGGTTTTACCCCAATCACAAAAACGTGATAATAGACAGCAGATATCATAATTAAGTAGTTAAGCAAAGAAGTTATTTAATAAACGATAATTTCAAAATACCCGCGTTATCAGAACAGAGCGCGAGAAGTTTCGCTGATAAGGACATTAAGTGAGAAATTGGTTAGCAGAGTAATTATTTTATGGTTTATTATTGATTCATTACCGCGCTAAAACAATTAATTTTACAGTTATATTTAAGGATCGTTAAATGCTAGTTGGAATAACAGAGGTAATAAAATTAATGAAGGATTTTTTCTAGTCCCCTGCGTGGTCAATCTGGTTGAGTTTTGTGTGTGGTGGTATGTATGTTGCAATTACATGCATTTATTATTTCCAGGTTTTGAATATACTTGGCAAGAATGAGCGAAATCGAAGAGACAAACATACCGGTAATTTAAAATGTATTGCACCGGCTGCTAGGACGAATAATATTTTCATAGTTCTTGTATGAAAAATATTACTCATAATGTCACTGTGAGTAATATTTTTTCTCAAGTTTTATTATATGCAATATTCCTCAGATGACGGAGATATATATATTAGGCTTTTAGATAAGGTGAGTAGTCTAGATTACCCCGACATAGTGGTTATCGTTATAAGTAAATTCCAATTTATCTGTTACCTAAAAGATAATGGAATGCCCATGCCGTTGATTGCCAACTAAACATTCCTCTTCCAGACATGTTTTCAAATCTTGAGAATAATCTCAGTCACAAACACAGCTTTTCAAAAATCCTCTTGTACTACTAACCTTGCCCCTAAGTTCCGAGGCAGCCTTAGCCCAGTGGGGTTCCAAGTTCTTGCAGTGTCCGCACCAGGGAGCGTAGAACTCTACCAGCCACAAGTCCTCGCTGTCCAACACAAGCTTCTTGAAGTTCTCGTCCGTCAGCGTGATCACGTCAGAGTCCGACTGTGAAGAAGTAAATTATTTATTAGAAGATATATAAATAGAATATTAAATGAATTTAAAAAAAAGGGAGATACAATTGGCGGTCCCATGCTCAAGATGTGAACCAAAGAGTAAAAAATGATTTCAGATTGAAAATTGAAGTAGATGTTCACAGAATGAATGATTTTAATTTTACAAAATCTGCTGGATGTTTTCTGACCCAAAATCCCTTAGCAATAGCAATGAATGGAAAAAACATAATAACCATAGCATGTCAGAATAACTAATTTCGTATTTTGATATTAAGTCCTGTAAAATAAATAGTGCGCAATTTATTTTGAAGATACTTCCGTAAGTGGACATTATATTTGTTTTCGTTCCAAAATAACATTTGGCTAGAAGCCAGTTTTGTTGATCCCAATAAAGAAAATAATGCGTAAATAAAATAAATTACTACCTACTATAAGCTAATGACCTATCTACAATATACTACTCACAGTAATGAGTAAACGCAAAACATAGACAATGTTTTGTTGTATTGTTTTATGTATGAAAATAAAATGTCCTATTTTCAGTGTCCGTGTACTTTCTACCATTAAATTATAATGAGATTTAGACTTAGAAAATAAAATATAGTCATGATTTCCTTTACTGCATTCTGCACCAATTTATTACTTACGACAATCGCACTTTACTCCTTAAACATATATCTCCTATCGTCGAATTTGTCTCTGTCATCTCTGGCCTAGACTAGAGCCAAGACCAAAACTATCTCAAAAAAAAAAAAACATTGTTTTTCTGTATAATTTTCTAAAATATCATGATAACTGACATTATTCCAACACGTAAATTAGATGTAGAATTTATTGCCTAGGTACTCTTGTGCCGTATCGTGTCGTGTGTTTGCTGAAGATTGTTCAGCAAAACAAGAAAAATAATAAACACACACCTAATGTATAAGAGACGAGGCTCTACCAAACCGAACTTTGTTCAAAACTACATGTGCCTTATCAAAACTCAGGTATGAGGTACTGGGCAGCTTGCTGTCCGGTAAGGACCAGGCCCGGGTCGACGGCGCGTTGTTCCACGCCCGCCTCAAAGAGATGTCAGCATAATTGATGGGATCCGATAGGGCCGATGCCTGCCGGGGTCGCAAATTGTTCGAAAGAGTTACCGTGGCCCTGGCGCACAGGCAATTGAAGCAACACGGGTGGGTTTTAGTCAGTAAGAGTCCGACACGGACTCCCGTTCCGCCCAGAGTGGGAGAGGTCATTAGATAAGTTTCCAACCAAAAAGAAAAAAAAGGTATGAGGTACTGTAGTCTACACGGTTCATTGTACTAAATGATTAGAACTTCAGACAAGGTACATACCTATATGTATAATGAGGTTAGATCATTCTTCCATATACATATACGGTGCCAAATCATAAAAGGAGGTCAGTAAGCTCACTGACGTGTCCCAATAGAACATTTTCTAAAGTGAGAGGATGCGTAGGAGTTTTAGTGGGCGACGCGACGCATGACATGCGACGAATAAATAATTATATTTCCTCCTACGCTATGTCTGAGATTCTTTGATTTCTGTTTTTATACGAAATTACTTTTAGCATCGAAATTCATTTACGATCTTACATTGATTAGTAGTTATTATTAACTAGCTTCTGCCCGCGACTGCGTCCGCGTGAAATATCTAACTCGCCCGACCCACCCCGTCGCGTCGCATCGGCTGCCCGCGCTATTACTTCGTTTTCGCTTAGCGTTCTTTCTGACTTGTTTTTTTTTCTTAGCTCCTAATGGTCCTACGTGATGTTAAATAGCCTATAGCCTTCCCCAAGAATTGGGCTATCAAATGCAAAAAGAAGTTTTGAAATCCGACTGGTAGTTCCAGAGATTACCTCCTATATACAAACAAATAAATTTTACCCCTTTATAATATTAGTCTCAATAGGTATGACAATTCTTGTTATTTCGTCTGCAAGAGGTTTAACACGAGATAAACCCCCTCGGTCAAATTCGAGAAAATGGTGTCTCATCATCAAGTTGAGAAATGAGGTTTTCAGTATGGATAAAATACTATGGTGGCCAGAATTACATAATTTTGTATTTTCACCGTTTCTGTACAGGTTTAGGTTTAAATACTTTATTCTCAAAAAGACAAAAAGAGCCACTTACATTAGAATATCAGATAACATAATGTAATAAACTTATTCTAGGTAGCGGTCACCGATACAATACAATAAGCTAAAAATAATTTGGTATTAAAATTGATTGGTTTACACGTTCAACTGTTTCATTATCAACTATACTCGAAAGGTTTAGGTAGTTAAATAAAGGTAAACAAATCGTACAAAGGGTTTTTTATAGTTGACACTTTCTTGTTTAAAAATACGTTACAACAAAATTAAAGTTATTTGCGATGTATACAATAGTTTCCTCTTTTATTAATGTATGTTAAACTTTATCATTTATTCGTAAACTATACTCTTCGTACATGTAAGTGCTTGAGTACAATCTTTTTCTTAGATTTATAAAATAGTATAATATTTTATAATCTGTCTATTGTAAAGAGCCCAAAAGACAGGTTCCATAAACCTTTTAGAAAATACAACGAATTAGATAACGTTGCTAAATTGTGGATGAATTAGAAAAATGTTATATGGTGTCACTGTATTGCGGCTGCCACCATACCACTGTGAGCGCAATTCAATCGAGTTAATATGGGCTCAACTTAAAGGGTTTGTAGCCGAGGAAAATAAAACTTTTAAAATGCCTGACCTAAACATTCTTTTGCCAGAGGCTTTAACTAATGTGACTGCTGAGAATTGAAAAAAGTTGCGAGGGTCATGTAATAAAAGAAGAACAGAAAATGTTTTAATTAGACAAAATAATTGATGATACCACTGAACGCTTTATTATTAATGTGACAGATAGTTCCTCAAATTCAGATTCAGAATAGAGCCTATTATTATGCGACTCAAAATAATATGATTTTAACATTTGAAATAAAAGGTTTAACATCTATGAGTCACGTGGTTTTTTTTGTTTACCTTTATTTAACTACCTAAACCTTTCGAGTATAGTAGGCTAGTAACATTGTTAGTGAGCGGTTTTGGTTTTAATTATGTATTTGATTTCAAACCACTGAAAGAGCTTACATCTTTTTATTTTTAAAGGATGGTAAATTAAGTAAAGTAAGTTTTATAAAGATAATAATAATTGTTTTAGTTCGGCTCAAAATAGATAAATTGTTGACATAACAAACACGGCTGGGGCTACGTGATATGAAGATAAGATGTCAACGCCCCCCGATAGACAATGCATTACACTATGAAAAACCTCAACCTAATATCTGTATCGAAATATTTAAATAAAACAAATTTACTGCTTAGCTCGAGGTAATGGGTTCTATTCCTAGGTCGGACGAACAATTACTGCAGAAATGTATAGGTATAGTTTAGGTATGCCTCTGCTTTATACAGAATACCTATAGTCGTGTAGTTTGGTATATGAAATATAATGTACTTCGGAAAAAGATCACATTAGTCAATATTAGGTACTATTTACCTTATCAAACAAGTTTAGAATATTTGATTAAATGAAGTATCCCCGTTGTTGAATGTCCTTTAAAATATACGTGCATGTCAAATACGCAACAACTGCGTAGGGAACAATGCATGCATCATTAAATTACAATTAATTTATATTAAAAAAATATAAATCTTTAAATCCACAATAAAATTCAATCATTGGTTTTCCGATGACGCTTTCTTCTTAAAAGAACACAACTCTTCTACATTAATTTACTACCTTTTAAAATGAATGCAGAAAAAATTATTACAGGACAGTAGCTGTTGTACATTTAAAAATAGAACAGTAGAATGTTAATTTTTTATTTTGTTAGTGACCCTGCCGTTTATATGAACGTCGTCGCTTGATAACTGATGCATTTGCATAAACAACTCCTTTATTTTGAAGCACGTACTTCAACCTCATTAAAATCTTAATAATTTTCTGTTTCTCTTCAGCCTTTATATCTCCGCGAAAAAGCTGCATTTGTAACATTTTAAACTTATTGTATATTGTCATGCGAGTTGTCTTTACAGGTTTTGTGGTAGTTCTCATTACAGGAGCTTTTGTGGTAGTGGTAGTTACAGGAGGTTTTGTTGCAGCTGTCTTTACTGAAACTTTGGTAGTTTTCTTTTTAACAGATGTTTTTAGCGCTTCTTTCATCCGAGCTATTATTTTTGTTGTAGTTTGTTGTTGATTGACATCTGTTTTAAAGTCAGGTAAACAAGTCTCCAGGATATCATTTAGATGCTGATTACCTAGTGTTGGTGGTGGAGAGGTTTCTAAAGTGTTTCTATTGGCTTTTTTCCATGGTATGTTGTGGCCAAAAGTGTTTGGTGCAGGTTGCTAGTGAAAACTTTGTGATGTAGTAACTTCGAGGTGTTAAAATATATTATATTGCATGATAGAAAATATTCACTCAAAATGATTTTGATATGAACATAATGTCAGTTTATGTCATGTGGATTAATTAAAATGTAGTGATGTGATCGAAAACTTAAATATCAAGAGAATACTGCATTTAGTACTTTTCTTAAATATTAAAATATCAGGCCATTGTTATTATATTTTGCTATCATACATAATTGGCAAAAAAAAAAATAGAAAATGAGAGAGCAGCCATGCTTAAATAGTAATATAAAAATAAAATGTATTCATCTTTGTTAGATCAAAACATAAATAAAATTTGTTTACCTAACCATAAAACAAACAATAAATCCCATTGTTTGTTGAAATGCATTAAGTCAACATTGCAATAAAATGAATAAATATTATAATATGCAAGAAAGAAGTCAATCAGTCTGCTGAGCCTTTTCCCCCACGTAAGGGTCAGCTTCCAGTATAACCAGATGCAGCTAAATATGCAAGAAAGAAGTATTTAATAAAAAATATATTGGTGATGCAATAGTCATTAAAATTTTAATGAGAGTTTTCTATCACCACATATTATGATTTATTTCTCTAGTCCGGGACATGTAACCTTTAATGAGTCTATCAAGACTTTTCAAAACCTGTACCTTGTCTGATCCGGACTCTTCGGGTCTCTTGCCGAGACGCTCATAGGCCTTGCTCTTGACTGCTTTAAGAGCAGCATCAACTAATCCGTCAGCTGTCCTTGAGCCTTTGAATGGGACGTGTTTGCTACCCGTGAAGATCTTGATGGTGGGGAAGCCACTAACTCCATAGTTCTTGCCCAAGCTTTTGTACTTGTCAGCATCTACAGCTCCAACTTTAACAATGCCCTGAAAATTCAAGAGTTATGTAGTTTTTATTCCACATAGGCATAAAATGTGAATTGTGAGAGACATCGTTAATACGAGTAATATAGATATGACAATTCCTAAAAAAATAAATGTAAGTAAGTACATACTTTTGCAGTATTTTATTTCTTTTCAACTAAATTCCAATATAAATGTATTTAAGAATGATGCAGTATGCCAAAAGTGGAATGTTAAGGGTATTTTTGTATAAAAAAATATTAATAATTGGGAGTTGTAGGATTTGAGATGGAACATAGCTGGCTACATGATAGTTTCATACATATACCTACATGTAACAAAAGTTGTGAAATATTGGTTCCTTTCTAGCAACGTTTCATGTGGGAAACAATATTTAGTAATAGTTTTTCAACTTTTTACTGGTTTATTTTCCTGTTACAATTATATAAGCGATAAAGTTTGTATCTATTATCATGGATTTCTAGCATACAGATAAAATATATGAAATCCTTTTCCTTGAAGGTGAGCTAGCTGTAATAATTATATTGACACCCATGAGTAGACAGATATGTAAACAAATACCCTCAAAGTAAATTCTAAATTCATGTGCATGAGTAAATTTTATTACCATTCATGCCTGACTTGAGAAATGTAATTTTCTTACATGATTTTCTTGAAAACTAAATACAATGCACTCACATGATTAGGCGTTTGGCGATTTTACAAATAAAGCACTAGTTTTTCTTTTAGTACATAAATATTAGATACGTACCCGCAATGCTTTAGCAGCCTTCTTGTATTCAGGAACTAAGTTCTTGCAGTGACCGCACCACGGCGCGTAGAATTCCACCAACCACACTTCATAACTATCTGTGACCAGTCTGTCGAAATTATCAGGAGTCAGGTCTACTACGTCTGAGTGAGAGTCGTACAAGGCGTAACCAGACCCCACGACCAATAAAATACCTGAAATAAAATTGTAATCATTACTGCCGGCTCCTATAATTTTTTCAACGTATCGAATTCATTTCACGGTTTAATTATGTTATTTAAACATACCTAGGAAATACGTGTGTAACATTGTGTGTTGATTATATGCTACTTAATTTAGAAACTTTAAAAACACCGATTAATATTTTAATGTGATCGCACGAGTTATCGGCTAAACAACGACCTGAAGGAAATAAACACGTCAGTCAATCATATTGGCATCCCGAAGAAGAAAGGCACGATATTGTCAATGGAATTCGTGGACTCGCATCATTGGCCAATTCGAATTTACCGCAAAAAAAAAATGAAAATGAGTGGGATTTATTTACAGTGGCAACCTCTCAATCCCGTTTGTTCGTGCGAGTCGGACTCACGCACTATGGGTTCTGTACCAACAATAAAACTGTTTAGGTAACTTCTTTAAATAATTTGACTTGAGAAATTTCATAAATCATAAATTATTTTATTCCCGTAAGTAGTTTTTACAAACACTATTACACGTCAATTATATTTTTTTAACTAGATGAGGTCGGCGTTGCCTATTTGACTATCTACTCTGAGAAGAAAGGCCGAAACAAACTCAGAGGTCATAGTCTCTTTTAAAGTTCAGACATAATCTTGGTCAGATCTTGGGAAGATCATGTAGATTAGTAAATTATTAGTCTGAAATGATCTTTTGAAGAAAGAATCCCACAGATTGAGTGGACCTGTCTAGTCAGTGCACGCATTAGTCAGAAACCATGCAGCTCAACTCAGAAGTTAAGGAGCTCAACGATGTGAAGAACAATATCGAGGAAAGGACATTTGGGTAGGCCGCATAAACTACTTAAACTGCAAGACCATGATTAAAACTGAAACAATTGACCACATAGTCCTCACATTCGAATAATATAATACTTTTTACAGTAAATATTCATGATAAAATAGCTAGCCAAAAAAAAAACAACATTCACTGTGTAAATTTATTGGAGCAGCTCAATCCCAAGGTTTTTTTTCTCCTTGATATAGTCTTTCACAGTGTAATAGGCTTTCAGGCATAGTTTCCGCTTTTTATAAGATTTGAATTTATTAAGGCTTAGATCTTATATGTGGCTAGGAAGTTTACTAAAAAAACGTATACATTGGCATCTAAACGAGCCACCTATTTTCTTGAGCCTGGTTGTAGGAACAATAAATTTGTGTTTGTTCCTAGTATTTCATAGTATCAAGTATTCTGTCAAAATTTCCACCTGCTATCTATTGCGGTTAAAAAGTAATAAATTAACACCATTTAGAATTTTAAAAATAGAATACTTGATAGTAATTCGGGATAACCGGTAAATAGTTTATTTTTCGGATTCCTTTAACGAGATATTGGTGAAAGGACAATGATTGCTATTGTCATTCCAAAACGCACAACTATAGATTGCTTGTATACTGTCGGCTGCCCTGTCAGGCACAGAGTACTTTTTACTATACGGCTGAAGCGACAACATCTGCCGGAATGCCACCGTTGCCGTATGTGGTCGGTAGCCACCGAGAGTGCTCGTGTGCCATGGCCGTCATCGTATCGCTTTCCACGTATTCCGGCTCCTACAGATCAGCTAGACACCTGCCAGCAATGAGGTTATATAATACATAACATCATTGGCTGACAGAAGCATCGCTACAGGTCGCTCACATGACTGTGGAGGATGCGCGTAGATACGTCATACGCGTAAACACCCCAACGCACTTGAAGTGCAGTGCAGCACCCTAATTATGTAACGCACTATTTGTCACAATCTGAATCATTTTGAAGCCTATTGCTAATACATTGCTTCATATGGTCGAAAATGTTGTCTGCTCAACAACGTAAATAACACAATGAATGTTGTTAGACTGTCAAAATGAAACGCATTCCTACTGTTAGTGTGCTACGTAATTACCCCGCAGATCTTTAGTGAGTCTGAATCCTGCTATAATGTTAATAGAGTGGATCAACTTATCAATCTTATCTTATTTCATTTGAAGAAAAAATAAACTAGTATAGTTTAAATTAAGCTTTATATTTTGTTAAAACTAAAGTTACGCTACGTTATGCTTCCCCAATAACACTTACTAACAGTATGCATGAGCCTTTTCTTTTGCTTTCACAGAAGGAGGCCATTACCTTTTATTTAGGCCGACTTGTTTGCTTTGTTAGCACTAGCTTGGAGCGACAGACAAGTTGTTATTTTCTAATTCTGCTTATAAGACATTCACTAGAAAGTAAAATATTGATTTTCAGGGTGTTCAGCGGGTGAGGGATGTTGTGTTATTGTCATTGGTTACCCGGATTATTAAAGTTACAAACGACAAAATAAAAAATAATTAAAATTAGTCAAGTCATCTCGATTAAAGTTAGTCGATTAATTGTCTATGATTGCACAGCATCAACACAAAACAGACGACGCGGTGCAAAGTATTAGGTTACTATCATATTAACATTACTGATCAGAAAAATATTTATCGGTGGGCCTTGATAGCAAAACATCTTTTCTGTATGTTTTCAAGATCACACCTAGAAACACAATAAGTTTTGAACATTGATTTCATTTTGCTCACTGGTAACTATATTTACGAAAAAAAAGCGCGGGAAACTTCAACTTGGTGGACGCGTCCTTTTTGAGATTAATTTTAAAATTTAAAAAAACCTGTTTTATAAGATCAGTAGTTGTAGTTTTTAGTGTTCTATTTTCTTTTACTTGTATTTTCATTCTAGTTTTATTTAGTTTCTTCGATAGTGGTAAGTTTCTTTTTTGTTATTTAGCGGGAAAATGAACGAGCCGCCTGACCCGGGGGTCTTTGTGCCCCCGGCAGGCAATTATGTTACTATTTCTAATGAATCGGGCATGGATACCGATGGGTCGTCTTCGGCTCGTCACTTAAAAAGAAGTCGTGTGCATGTTTGCAAACACTGCAATAAACGCCGCCGTACCCGTAAAAACCACGGTTCTGAGTCTTCGGGTTGTGGTTGCACGGACTCAACACCAATTACTACATTACAGCCTAACTGCACCGAAATTATTGTTTCCACCGATGTGCCTAATAATACAATATCTGATGTTCCTGCTCCGTCCATAATTGTTCCCACCCAGATAGGTCGAAAAACTTATGATAAAACTGACAGCTCACCGTTTGTAATTCATGTTCAAAAAAAAACCATTTCACCAGATGATGGAACGACATTGCACCCAATCACATTTGGCAAGTTCTTAAAACACAATGCCTTTCAAAATGTAATAAATGGTAGCGTCAAAAAAATAGGGCGCAATAAAATATCCCTATCTTTTTCAAATTTCCTGGACGCAAATTCCTTTATTGCGAACAATAGTCTTGAGACATATAATTATAAAGCTTTTATACCTACTTTTAATGTTACTAGAATGGGTTTAGTGCGTGGTGTTCCTGCGGAATGGTCTCCGGAGGAAGTTATTGATAATATAACAGTACCAATTGGTTGCGGTCCAATTTTAAAAGCTCGACGCCTCAATTTTAAAACCATTGTTGATGGTACAACTCTTTGGAAACCATCCCAATCCATAGTTGTTACCTTTGATGGGCAGGTTCTACCAAAAAGGATTTTTATGTGTTATAATGCATTACCTGTAGATTTATATATTTTCCCTACTGTACAGTGCTTCAGTTGCTGTCGTTTTGGTCACACTAAAATTCAGTGCAGGTCGAAACCTCGTTGTTATAAATGTGGCCAAGGCCACACTGGGGACAGTTGCGAAAGAGAACAAGAAAGTGCATCTTGCTGCCTTTGCTCGGGTTATCACTATGCTACTAATAAGTCTTGCCCAGAATTTTCTAGGCAAAAATTAATTAAATCATACATGGCACAAAGTTCAGTATCTTATGCTGAAGCAGCTAAAGTATATGCACCTGTAACTAAATCATATGCTGATACACTTTTATCTTCACCTTCCAAAAAATTTGCAGATTCTCCGTCAATCTCTTCAGCTAATAGAATGCCCGCTTCAAGTAGCTATAAAAAGACTGTCTTTCTCAAACCACGCTCTCCCCCCAAATCTGTACAAGGTTATAATAAGGTGGCTCACAATGCCATTATTAAAGATTTTGACATTCCTCAACCATCAAATGGTTGTGGTTTTTCTAATAATCATATTAATGAAACAAAAGACACAAATTTTTCCATAAACGATTTTCTTTGCGCATTACACAATCTTCTGTCTCAGTTCAACATTTCACCGTCCAACGTTGCCCCTTCTTTTAATGTTTCTCACTCCACCCATAATGGACAACACATCCAAAATAATCCAGTGGAACTGCCGCAGTCTCATAAGCAAAAAGAGTGATGTTATATATCTTTTAAATAAACATGAGCCATTTGCCTTTGCTTTAGCAGAGACTTGGCTCAAACCTAGTCATATTTTTAAAATTAACGGTTATTTAACCATTAGAGAGGATAGATCTGATGGGTATGGTGGAGTAGCTATACTTATTAAGAATTCTATCCCTTTCTCTATTATTACCTTGCCTCCTCATAGTGAGGAAATTTCAATTGTAGCTATTAAAGTGCATCATACTTGTCTTGTTTCTATTTACATTCCTCACCCTTCTTCTTCTGTTCTTCAAGAAATTAATAATCTTTTTTCCTTTCTTCCAAAGCCATTCTTAATATTGGGAGACTTTAATTGCCATCACCAATCATGGGGTTGTTCAACTTCTAATTGTTATGGCGATGAATTACTAGATATAATAGACTTACATAACTTATGCATCTTGAACTCAGGAGCTGCCACACGTCGTTCAGATCCCAATCAGAACCGAAGCGCAATCGACCTTTCTATCTGTTCTCCAAACTTAGCCTCTTCATTAACTTGGCATACTCTAACCTCTACGTATGGTAGTGATCATTTTCCAATAGTTATTTCTTATCCTCTTCCCAAATCAAATACACCATTAAGGAGATCAAGCTTAAAACATAAACTTCCTAATAGAAATTGTAATGACTGGGACAAATTTAGAAACATTGTAGACGGAAAACTTTGCTCCTTGCCTGTTATTTCTGATGGCAATGAAAATAGTTGTGCTGAAGCTTTAGCACTCATTTTAATTGCAGCGGCAGATGAAGTATTTCCTGTAAAAAATAACAATATTACTGCAATCCCTTCGCCTCCGTGGTGGGACTCAGAGTGCACAGAATTGATTAACAAACGTAAAGAGGCTGAATACAATTATAACCTTCATATGTCTGATGTTAATTTTGATATAGTTACTAACTTAATAAATGAAACTTATAAAGTTTTTAAGAAGAAAAAATTCGAATCTTGGCGTACATTTTGCTCATCAATTTCACCGAATACTCACCCTACGATTGTCTGGCGCAATATTCGTAGATTTAGGTCCATTTATAACAACCCTTCTCCTATACCCGATTCTTTAGCCAGTAAATTTTTAGATAAATTAGCTCCTCCTTTTGTTCCTGAGGGTATTAACCTTAACCTGTCTCTCGTATCCAATATCCAAGACACCCATACGACGCTAGGTCTTCCATTCACTCTCACTGAATTAAAGGGTGTTATTCATAAAACTAAGGATTCTGCGCCAGGCATTGATGGCATACCGTATTCCTTTTTTGCTAATTTAAATGATGACATCCTCAGATATTATCTACAGCTTATTAATTCTATTATGAATACAGGTAACATCCCTGTTGAATGGAAACGTCAAATGGTGTTGCCATTCCTTAAACCAAATAAAATTTCATCTGATGTTTCTTCATACCGTCCCATAGTTTTGTCTTCAATTCTAATGAAACTAGCGGAACACGTAATTAAAAATCGCTTAGAATGGTATGTTGAAAGTAAGGGTCTTTTGGCAGAATCACAATATGGTTTTAGAAAAGGTAAAAGTACAACTGACTGTTTAAGTATTTTCACGTCCGATATTCGGTTATCCTTCTCTAACAACCATTCTACCGTTGCAGTTTTCCTTGATATTAATGCAGCTTATGATAATGTTGTCTTATCAGTTTTACAAAATAAATTAATAGCCTTACAAGTCCCATTAAATTTGTCCAATTTCATTATTAATATCCTGAGTGAACGCTCTGTTAACATGTTAATAGGAGATCATGAGGTATCTCGTCTTGTGTGGAGAGGTCTCCCACAGGGTTCTGTGCTGAGTCCCCTTCTATACAATATTTATACATTTGATTTGGACTCCTCCTTGACTAACCATGTTAAGGTCCTTCAATATGCCGACGATTTGTTATTGTATTCTTCAAGCCAATCTGTTGAACAAGCTACCTTTGTTATCAATTCTGCTTTAACTACTTTAGAGTCATGGTTACATCTAAACGGTTTGGATTTATCCACGTCTAAAAGCGCAGCTGTTTTATTCACCCGGAAGAGAAATATTCCCGAAGTAAATCTCTTTTATAAGGAAATACCTATTCCAGTAAAAGATAAATTCAGATACCTGGGTTTAATAATCGATTCTAAATTAAGTGGTGTTCCTCATTGTGATTATATTGTCAACAAATGTGAAAATCACCTTAACATGCTTAGATGCCTCTCTGGTGTGTGGTGGGGTGCCCATCCCTTTTCTTTGAAACTCGTTTACAACGCAATCATCAGAAGCACTCTGGATTATGGTTTGTTCGTTTTAGAACCTGCTAGTGTTATGGCTTTTAAAAAATTGGATCGCATCCAGTCTAAGGCATTACGCATTATTTCGGGTGCCATGAAGTCTAGTCCCATTAATGCACTCCAAGTTGAATGCGGGGAAGCTCCTTTATATCTTAGAAGACAATTCTTATCTGACAAATATTTGTTCCGGATTCTTCAGATCTCAACCCATCCTCTCATTCCCAAATTGGACTCTTTAGTGTTGCAAATTGAATCTTCAAATTACTGGTCCCATAAACGTGCTCCTTGTTTAGTTGTAAGCTATAAAAAATTCCTTTCTCTTTCTTCCCCTATTCACCGCTCCAATAAACTTCCCCTATTTAATAGTAGCTATGAGAGTTTACAATTCAGTCCCATCATAAAATATAACTGTGTAAGTAAATCAGATGCCGATTGCCATTTAAGTTTTAATAATTTTTTAGCTGAACACTTAGAGTACCACCATATATTTACGGACGCTGCCAAGCGTTCTCCGACGGGTTGTGTTGGAATAGGTACTTACCATTCCCAATACAACATCGTACAAAAAATAAAACTGCCTCCAGAGACTTCTGTTTTTACGGGGGAATGTTTCGGCATTTTAAAGGCCATAGAATATATCCGTGTTTTAAAGCTCAAAAAAACTATTATTTTTACTGATTCCCAAAGTGCTCTTCTAGCCATCAATAAATCCCCATTCGAACACAAATCGCAGTTGCCTATAATTTATTTAATAAGAGAATTTGCGTACAGAACCATCTCAGAGGGTAATTCACTACAATTTGGGTGGATCCCGGCTCATGCTGGAATCCATGGCAATGAAGTGGCTGATACACTCGCCGGTGATGCGGTGCAGTGTGGGGACTTAGTTCCGTATACTAATTTTTGCTGTGACCTCGTGACGTTACCAAAGACTTTTCTTCGGGACACCTGGAAGGTGGCTTGGGATATCGGAAGCAAATCGAAGGGTCGTTATTTCTCACTTATTCAACCCGACGTTCCGGAAAAACCGTGGTTTAGCAGGGCAAAGTTTGGCAAGATGGAGACCTCCATTCTAATACGGATGAGACTGGGTCATGTCTGCTCTCCCGCCCATCTTGCCAAACTTCATATTATCAACGACCCCATTTGCCTGTGTGGCGCAGACGTAGGCGACTTAGATCACATTTTTTTCTCCTGTCCTTTATATGACCGTTCATCCTTTCTCAGTAACCTCTTGTCTCTCCGTACTCCTTTTCCTACCTCAATACTTTCTTTACTTTGCACAAATAGCTTTCCTGTATATAAATGCATAGCCTCATTCATTACTTTAAATAATATTAAGTTGTAATTTTTCGTCATTGTATTTAGCTCATTATCCTTTATTATATCACTGTATTTAAATAATACTGATCCTATAGATGTATCCGTCCTATCCTAAATCCCGTTATAATTTTTAATAATGATATTTTCGTTTCCCTAACTTTGTTTTATTCATACTAACTAAACGTGACATTGGCTAAATGCACAAACCGTGCGAAGCCATAAACCAAAAAAAAAAAAAAAAAAAAAACTATATTTACTCTATGATAACAACATCCTGCGACGCATACTTCAATTCTAAAGTAAAATCGTTGATCAATATTTTCAATGTCAGCATTGTCAGCAACGCTTTGCTTCATAATAAATCAGCATTAAATAGTATATAATTTTAATATTAAATGTCTGGTGGCAATGCTAAGGATAGGTATCGGCCATTTTTTATGTTTTAAAGGTATTTGTATTTACTAATTTCATATTTGACAGGTTATGTTCGCGCGTATTTGTTTATTTTTGGGACAATTTAGGCGGGAAATCGGTGTCAGCAGCGCCTTTTTGTATGTCATCATATTATTACATCGTCATTAAATCTTACTACAAATTGCAGCCGTTGGCCCCGTAAAGTTTTGTAAAAAAATGAGCGCAATGGCGATGAATACAAAGCCGTTCACTGTTTTCGTCGAGGGTAATATTGGCAGCGGCAAAACAACATTTCTGGAACATTTTCGTCGATTTGAGGACATCACATTGTTGACAGAGCCTGTCGAAGATTGGAGAAACCTGAAGGGATGGAACTTATTGGTAAGCTTTCAACGTTACTATGATAAATTGATAACTTAACCTATCACCTTAGATTAATGATTGGTCTCGCTGAGCGCAGCGAGACCAATCATCTAAGCCTTTTATTCATAAATATATTTATCTAACCTTAGGTGGGTTCAGTCTTGATTATCGAGGTTATGTCAAAAAAGTCGTTTTCTATAAAAAAAAAACGGAACCGGTTTTACTACATAAATAGGTATAATAATTATTGTAGGTAGTGTAAACTTGTAAAATATTAAAATTTAACTCGGATTCACCTTTATTTTTATTTAGTTTTGATTTTTTGGACCATAGTCTGTCAAGTTGTGCCCCATGGTTGCACAATTTTCTAACATTATGTCAGAAAATCATAGGTAACTAATCCTTCACATTTGATTCCTTCATTTTAAAATCAATCAATCTATCTAATAATTTTACAGAAAATTACCTGCAATAGACATGGATACACCTACCTATGTGATAAATGATCCTATATGCTCATTTTTTGTGCCAAAATTTTAATTACTTGTTACTGGAATCCACTGAGTAATCGTTTATTGAACCAAACCTTTACTTTTCAGGATCTAATGTACAAGGACACAGCAAAATGGGCAATGACATTCCAATCCTATGTGTCTCTAACAATGTTAGACATGCATCGGAGGCCTACTCCTACACCTGTGAAGTTGATGGAACGTTCCCTGTACAGTGCGCGGTACTGCTTTGTTGAGCATATGATGAGGAGTGGGACGCTGCATCCAGCAGAGTTTGCAGTGCTTGATGAATGGTTCCGATTCATAATGAATCAGATACCGATTGATGCGGATCTCATTGGTTAGTACAAATGCTCAAATAATATGCTATGATAATGTTACCATAGGTGGCGTCTGTGGCCCCCTAAACACATGCCTTGATAAAACCATAGTCCATCTAGTTTAGCATTTAGGAAAGAATAATCATAGAATAGTCATAGAAATGACAACAAAACAATATAAATCAAACGTCAAGGTGGCTTATAATAATTACAATGTACTACTTCTACTACTTAATTGAATTTTGACACATTGCCATAATCCTACATCACCATACATTATTTACAGGCATGCTTTTTTGTATTGAAAACATTCCTATGTTTTCAGTATACCTGAAAACGACTCCCTCCGTAGTGTACGAGAGGATAAAGAAAAGAGCAAGATCTGAGGAGCAGTGTGTCCCACTGTCCTACATAGAAGAACTGCACAAATTACATGAAGACTGGCTCATTACTAGACAACATGCTGAGTGTCCTGCTCCTGTAAGTAACCTGATAAATTATGCAATAGCAACAATGATATCATTGTACCTACTTAGTGAATGTGCATGCAAACTCAGGTACTTACTCACTTTTTTTTTTTAATTTTAATTTTCATGTTTTCATGTATAGCAGAATAATTGTAATTGGTATAACATGTAATGTATTAGTAGGAATTTATACTATTATTCTTTATAATTAGATATACTACTACCCTAAGGGTAGTGGGCTGGTTGCAGTAATTCAAACAATTTCATTGTATGGCAGGCTGGAGCAAAGAACTAAGTAAAATGATCCCCTCTAGCAGGCTATGTGGCCATGGTGTATTTAATTAATTTGTTATTGTTAGGAAAAATAAATGTAGAAAAATGTTTTATGGTAATAATATGAAATTGTTAAGAAAAGTGAAAAAAGATAAGTAATATTACAATATGTATTTGGATTATTTCAGTTTTTTTTATGTTTTCAGGTTTTAGTGATAGATGCTGACTTGGATTTGTCTCAAATAACTGAAGAGTATAAGAAGAGTGAGCACCAAATACTAAGAAAAGCTGTTGATGTGGTAATGAGATCTCCCAATAAGCTTAGCCCAAAGAAACCTATTACCACTTCTCCCATACAGATAGTGCCTCAAAGAAGAATATTATAATATTAGCTTTACTTTTTATTTATAAAACTTAATTTAAATTGAATTATTTCTCTAGACTTGTGTTCTAATATAACTTATCGCAAGTATTTTAGTTTTGTAAGATTATGAATGACAGGATCACAAATAGTAGTTTCTATTATACATGTTGTGGCTAGATGTCACAAACAGTTGTGGACCTTAATCATTTAAAAATGCTTTAAGAAATTATTCCTATAAAGATACAACTTTGAAAAACATGCACACCAGTGTTTAAAATATTGATTTTTATTGACAAGTAATAATAATTATGATTATTGTTTATTTATCATAATACTTAGATAATTATATTTTGCATTTTTTAAGTTCTTTAAAAATGTATGTATGTATAATATTATTTAGTTTGTGCGTATTGTTTGTGTATTAAAATTTCGCATTTACTTTCAGTTTTCTTAGGATATTGATTGGTTTATAATTAATCAACTGTACATTTTTGTGTCAATATAAAAGATTATTGACTATTTTATTTTTATTTTGTGGAAACAACAAATCGGTGATCTACTACACCAGCAAAGGTTTCTTGTATCGGATATGAAACATTGGAGGACACAGTATTACAGGATTATTATTCACATAATAATAATCATCACCTACTCTAGACAAATGGATTAGTGTTGGCTTTTGTTATGAGAGCATACATAATTACAGAAACGTCGTCGCCAATCCCAAGATATAAATATGCATGCCTGATAGTGCAGCATTTGTTGTGAATTTCAGAAACATTTTAGATCCGATCATATTCTTGATAGAACCATTTATTAGGGGCAACAATATCAACAAAAAATATTCTAACATCTGTCTTGCAAACATCATGAATTTCTTGAACGTCTTTCGTATCAAGTTCGTATCGGAAACGTACTTAAAAAAAAACACCGAGCTCATATGCCATACTAAAAATATTTTGCCTACTTTGGCTAGTCAGCAAGATGGTGTAACATCCCGGGAATAATCTTATTGATTTTTTTACCATTGGGTTTGGCAGAAACCTACAAAACTAATGAAATTATGGTGGCAACACTGTTTGTCTGTCAATTTGTCAAATTTATTATTGTGTCATTGTCAGGTGTTTACTTACACGCCGTTAGTAAAAATTTAATAATTTAGGTCAATTTTTAACTAAATCAATTCTTTAGGCATAAATTTAATTGTTTTATTAAGTGTAATTTGTTATAAACATAATTTGTGATGAGTTCTTGTTGCGGCAACGAGTTTATATTTAATTCGGTCATTAGCGAAGTAGTGGTTTCCAATTTGGAGCAAGCATCGTATTTTATCAATATTTTACACAACTCTAGTTTTATTGTTGGTGCTTTTGCATTCATTGTAGTCTTGTTATTCGTGGCTGTTAGTAAGTACGGTGTGAAGCTTGGATCGCGAGCGCGTTAACGCATGAAAGTAAAAGTAATGAGATTGTTTACCGTGGAGCTGTAACCACTCGACGTTGTAAGGTAAGTCGTTCATTTACTATTTCTTATGTATATTTATACTTGTGTTCCTGCAATCTTAAAGTTCATGTTATGTGTTGGAAAAACCCAATTCATGGTATAACAGCACTAGAGGCCATGTCTTTGAATTAGTTATCATGTCAGCTATTGTTAGCCTAACAAATGGAATTCCAATCACTAAATTCACGTATAATCTCTGTTCTTTTTTGTCTGTTTAAATATGTGCGTACATAAATGATTAAAAAAAAAAAAGTGATAAAAATGATTGGAATTCTACAATTTTTATGATGTGGCTGTGGTGTACCTACTCTTGTACTTATAAATTTTATAGAACAAAACACAATGTACACACACATTACATTTACTCTACATCAAAATGTTATGTTTAACTTATTCCTAGGTTATGTGGTACATTCACAAATTACGCTAAATATGAGCTTTGTCATGGATTTCCAGAAAACAGCGGGCCCTACCATACCATATGTCCCATTCGTGATCTACCCTGTAGTTCCGGGCTTTTGTAACTTGATTCATATCAGAAGCTCGTCTCTACAGGTAGCTCACGGCTGGTAGACCACGCTACATGGTGCATCTAATGTATTTATTGTTCCTACTCTTTGATTCAAATAGATAAATCTTGGATCAGGTAAAAATGATTAAAATGTGTGCATGTACTTAAGTTTTGATTCTAGCAACAAATATGGAACACCAAACTATTGATCACTTTTTTGGATCAAGATTTAGCAGTATATTTAAAAGTAGCTAAGTATATGTGTTACCATAGGTTGCTTTAGCACTTTGTTAGGTGGGATTATGGTCACTATGCCATTTCCTGTTAAATAAAATATTGACACAAAACTGCAGTTGTTAATTTACTCTCAGTAATATGCTAGCATTCTTTTATGGGATAGTCACTTATTTAGAAATTGGTACCAACGTCTTCTGCAAGATGGTATTGTAAAGAAACCAAAAACCATACATATTGCTTATTAAAGGTTGAGTACTTTATTCTGTACCTTAATGGGATAAGGAAAGGTGACAAAGATATAATGATAACATACAGGAAGTCAGCAAGCAGCATAGTTTTGTGATTATGAAACATGGTAACAAAATGTTTGATTATTCATGATGACTCAAAATTTAAGTAATGGTACATATCTCACCAGCGATTGATAACATAAGCTAATCAAGTAATTATACCTTTATCTCAACACATTTTTTGACTAGTCATTGCTAATTCAGATATTCCATTTATGTCTAAAAATACATGACCTTCCACAACCTCCATAAAATGTACTTAATGTGTAATGTGATGCATTCTGTTCCATGAAGTAGACAAGACTGGTATGTATAGCCCTCTATGAGTGTTTTTGAACATGAATTAAGTGCACACACATGCCCAGTAGTTATGCCTTATTATCAGCATTCTGTTATGATGATTTTAAGCATGCTGATTATGCAATTTCTATCTTCCTCTTGTCTCCAGAAATGAAATAAAGTTAGTAAGAGAAACTCAGTTCCAGAATTCATTACCAAATTTTCAATGCTCTTTCCTAGGATCTCTTCATAAGTCCGTCTCTAATTTGTTTAAATGCTAATTGGGTAGTTTAGTACCAAGAATAAGAATCCGATATATAGGTAGGTATATATCGGGTTATTGGTACTGGTAGTATTAGGTAGGCACCTAATACTAGAATTGAGCTCTAACTGGTAGTTAGACTGGTTATCTCAACGAACGAAAGTGAGTGCGGCCGGTGAGCGGCGCTAGTTTAACGCACTAATATTACCTCATTCGACTCGCCCACTTTTTCACTTTCCTCTAGTGCACGCAGAAAGCGTAAACTTGTCAACTTTATTGAGATTTTTGAGAATTCTCGTATCTAGTTAATAATGCATGCGTATGTGAGTGTGGTTGTGGTAGTTTGGTCAGTTTCAGAAAAAAAACCCATTGTAACTTCATGGTTTGTGAGTCATGTTCATTGGGAAGGGAAAGAACAACATGGCGTCTTATGCTTTATAGGGTGTGGTGTGGTTGGCACGGAGCATGCGCGATCGAAACCCCCGCTCACGACTGATATACCGAGGGGTTTTTGTCTAGGAGTCTACACGATGTCAATAACTTTCCGAGGCGGATAACGCCCCTATGGATTTCCATACGAAAAAAAATATGAGTCCATGCAGTAAAGAAATATAAACCAAACTACCTATCGGGCCTGCTTGTCTGTTTCCAGCTAGTCTAAAAACTGACCAGCCACTAGCCAGACTAGTAATTCGGTTATTCCATTGAATCGATTGATTGATTGGTAGCGCGAAGCTCATCGACCACAACTTTTTCGAGAATACTCTGACCGAGGGAGGAACACTTCTGAGGAATGCCATGCAAGTCAAATGAAGCTAGTTGCTTTGAGAACGAGAAAATGATAGATATATTGCGTTAATCTTTTTATGTTTAGCTAACGATCAACATCGACCAACAGTTTTGCTGGTAACAATTTACTCAGTAGGTATGGGATGAGGTAAAGCTATATGTAGGGGCTTAGGTCAGTATATGATTGTATGACTGGTAGGCCCCTGAAAGTTTCAGTTAGATGATAAATTAATCAATCAACTCGGCTAAGTTTCGCAAGACGAGGTTTTCCGCCTGCTGTATTCAGAGCCTTAGCACACCTCCGCCGCGAAAATAATTATTGTAAACCGCCGAATTCCGCTAACAAACATTACTAGGTAGGTATCGAGTAGCGAACCATCATGAAAGTCAGTTGAACTGTAGCAATCGAAGCAAAATGTCGTCACTTTCGACTCAGCTAATACAGTACTTATAGGTCTACTTCGGACTTCTTAAATTAGTTTTTCCGTAAACTCAATAAAAACAATGTTCCAAAATAAAAATGAGTTTCGTTTTACAAACTTGTCGTCTGCCACAGATACGTGCGAAACAAAATAGCGGGCTGAGCGCGGAGGTGTAGCTGGCTTCCGAGCAGATCGGCGAAATAAAGCTGAAAAGAGAATTATAACCAAATCTGTGCGTTAGAACAGACAGTTCCGTTTCTGTTTCGCTTGTACAACGGACCAGTCATGGCGGAACTACTGCGGTTTCGCGGCGGAGATGTGATACCTGCCTTAGTCTATCGTCTTTCGGTTATCTGTTCATTGGTCCTTACAGAGTCTACTAAGCTTAGCCAAGTGCGGTTCCTATTCTATGATGCGTATTGCCATACGGTTACATGGATGAAATTATGAGTTGCACCGAATAAAGGCAGCTAATAGAGCGGTTAATTCCAAGTTTAAGTTGTCAAGCACTAACATAATAACAAATACAGCTAACAAGATAAATAGTCCACGTAAGGCATAAGCAGTGTATGGTTTGGAACAGTAACTGGTGTGGAGGTACTGCAAACGGGACTTTGGTGTGCGAAGAGAGTTAATTCTTTAGCAAATGCAGAATACTTCATATTTAAGCAGTGCAAAGAACAAAGTTAACACCATCAATTAATTACGCGTCAATAATTCCCACGTTCCAGAATATCGGTCGTTAAATCACTGGGAAGGGCTCACACATAAACAACGCACGAAGAGAGAGGATTCGATCACCTTGGTAATCTTACAAACAACATCAATAATGATATTGTGGCGACTGCATGGTAGTCGTGATTACTTTATTATTTATTGTTTATTTGGTGCCAAAATTATAGGTACCTACTTATATGGTATAAAATGGAATTCAAAAGCGAAATGTGGGTAGAGCTATATATATATAGGTGCACCTCTACCTTACCGATCGGGGATTACAGGATTATAACTAGTAGGAAGTGTTGGATGCTTTCCTCGCACGCGCTAAGTCTATCTTGTGCTGTATTCTCTCCATGGGCTATAAAATTTTGCAACTTTTTGCACCGCGTGTCAGTTTTTTTTTGTCCAGTCATGTAGCTCAATAACCTAATTATTTCAGGTGACTGATTAGTTAAGTAGGTACGTAGAATGATAAAATATCTTTATTTTCCACGTAATCAACTTCCTATCGTTCCGGTGTGGATGTGGATTGAACAAAATGATTATACTTCTCTTTTATGATTACGAAGGCTTTTGAGAGTAATAAAGCTACGCTAAACTGGCCGTGGGATTTAACTGAAAGCACTATTGTGATTTATCTATGTGTATGTATACCAAAAATTCTCCCTGAAAAGTGGCGAAAGGATTGTCTTATAACACGAGACTTCCAGCGGCAGCGTTCTTATTAACAAATTAGTGCAGTGCTTTGATTTTATATTCGAAAGTGCAAGCAGTGCAATTCCTTATAATCTGCCATGCAACGTTTTGGCTATTTATTTCTACTTAAACGCCCAAGTATCACGAAGCCGTTGCATGTGGATTGGTAGCTCTTTCTTTTGACATTGTCCTCGCTGACATAGTTCAGGTTGGTAAGAACCACTTCTACCAATCAGCGACAATATCGCCGATTGAATACAAAGACAATCTCTCACGAAGGGTGATCAATTCGTCATTTACAATTTGTATAATGTCAATTTATCTCAATCAAGTTTGCGAGTCCGCAGACTGTAAATCATTTGACGGACGTTACATTTGTAACTATTTAGTATATTGTTACGTGATTTCGCCTAATTTGGGTATGTTCCATTGCTTCTAGAAAAATATAGGTAGGTATATTCGATTTATTCAATTCTGCTATACTTACGGTAAATTTTGTCACATTGTAGTTTAACTTTATAATTTCACCTGTATCGATTCACATAATTATATCACATGCAAAATACCCAGACCTGGGAATACTATCTGGAGGTTTTTCACCGCTCGCTAGTTCAATGGTAGTTATGGTAATATAACAATTAACAGGTATAATCCGCTACGCTTATTTAACTCAATATTTAATGATTTTTTTGTGCTATGTTCCTCCTGTCTATAGCGTTCAAGACTTAGGCAAACAAGAAGAACCATTCTGAGGATAGCGAGACGTTAAAGGGTGAAATGCTACATCAACGCAATCAAAGGCGACATTCATGATCTAACTAGCTTATGTAATCCTTGGTCCTTTTATCCGCAAACTAACTATTCGGTCGTCATCATACTATGATCAATTGATCATACTTAAATGACCAAAATTCAAATTTAGATCTGTCTAAAAAAGAAAAATTACCAAACTAAGAATAAAGAAAATTTTACAGGAAGTAAATAGATATTTTTGTACGTTTCATTTTTTTTTTCATAAATACGGTTAGAATTCATTTATTTCTAAAGATTACAAATCACTTGTACAGAAATAAATACTAAAAATAAAAATAATAAGCTAAATGCTTAGGAAATGCAACAACGTGGGCTATAATCAGTACTTAGTGTTGTTCCCTCTAGCTTTTGGAACTGCTTCCAGTCTGCTTGGCATCCCTACTCCTAATCAAAACAAACGTTTTGCTCAGCTATTTAATAGGGTAAACAAAGAGATGTACACAAACACACTAAAAACCACACGAATGTAAAAAATGCTAACAAATTGGATAAAACAATTTACTTACGAAGATACTGAGGCGCTCTTGCAATACATAAATTAACTCACTCGTTTCTCTCAACATACACACTCGCCTACCCACACACGCACCAAACACACACTAACCCTCCTCCATCCCCATACACAAGCACGCCAATAATGTAATTTTATTGTATCTTGCTATCAGTGGCGTATTTTAAGATTTAGCGCCCTGGGCCCTGGGCCTGCAAGGTTTGCCGCCCCATAAATTAACGGAAAAAAACAAAACCTTTTAATTAGGTACTTATGTATGTACTTATAAAATAAAATCCAGCAGTGTTGATGTGAATGTAAAATCTAAAAAGGCCACCCAAAGAAATAAACACTTATTATTTATTCGTAGATATTTACATTATATTTCCGTTGGACAGCTTGGTTAACAAATTCTTCAATGACATTGGTGCTGATTCTCTTGTCACAAATGCCACTAAACTAGACTAAAAATCACCAAAATTTTGTCTATTCCTGTCAAACGACGGTTTCTCATTCTGAAATAGAGTAAAAGTGACACAACGTAACTATATTTTAGATTGACAGCACTAAGATGGCACTGAGTTATTAATTTAGTGAAAATGGCAATATTGCTATTCTGAATTTTACTATGGGGACGGGCTGCAGACGTCGAGTCTATTTTTATTCTGCAGAAAACAGCCATCCGAGCCATATATGGCCTCCGCAGGCGCGACTCTCTAAGGGAACGGTTTAAAGATATTAACATCATGACGGTACCTTGTCAATATATCTATGAAAACATCATGTACGTAAGGAAAAATCTACATCTTTTTAGTAAAAGAGGTGAAAGACACAATTATATCACTAGAAATAGGGATCAATTAGTTCAACCAGGTTTCAGGCTGGCTAAAGTAGACTCATCTTTCATGGGGTACTGTTTAAAATGTTTCAATAAAATACCTCCCCATATTCTTCAACTGAATGAAACTAAATTCAAATCTTGTATAAAACGCACACTATGCAGCCAAGCATATTATAAGTTGGGGGATTACATCGCTGATAAAATGCTTGGCTCTACGCTGGTCCTGCTCCACAAGGGCGCATAAAATAATTGATTAGCATTTGAAACTACTGTTGGAGCTGCTGAAGATTTTAAAAACTTATCTTTGCATTGTATAAATTCAATGTTTTAGTATTGTATAATTGCATAGCACAGGTGTGAGTACTATGTACCTACTATAAAGCTACCATTTAATAGGTTTTTCTTTCATTGACTTGAATGTGCCCTGGCGGCTGAGAGTTTGTCATGCTCACTCTAATGTCTCGCTGGTGGTGGCGTGTGTGTTGGATCATTAAGTTCCCTTCAAAATGGTTGAGCTGAATGGTGCTGATGCGTCATGTTCGTGAACGGGCGCCGTCAGTGGGGACTGGTCATTTCTTAGCTGCCACGGCTTATTTTAATTTAATTTAATATTTGAATTGCTTTTGTCTTTTTATTACGGACGCTTTTAACGTTCTGCATCGTTCTCACATGCATAATTTCAACATGAACGATGTAATCAATATTTTGTAACCATTTTTTGATTTAAAAGAGTGTCCATGGAATTTCTTGCCCGTTCTTCTCCATAGGTACCTACTACGCTTTGGAATGGGTAACTAGCTTCATCTTTCTGACTGACCGACCCCTTGACAATTCAAAAGTGCCTGTAATTGGTTTATTTGAAATAAATGCTTTGAGTTTGAGTTTGAGTTTGAGTTTGAATATTTGGCGTTTTTCAATTAAAATGTTGATTGTCTAACTAAATCTGAATATTTATAATCGCGATTAAAAAGGTGTGGAATAAAATTAGTTGTCATGAACTAAAATTCACCACTACTTCAGGTGCAAAAACAGTATGTACATAATGTATCTTATATTTCTTTTATTTTGCTTACATCTGAATATATCAAAAATATGAAAAATAAAAACAAAAATAATGAAAAACTTTTACCCCCTTTATAAGACTCATAAACCCCTAAAACCCAACATGTAGGTAATAGTTTTTCATATTTTCCATACAAAAAGTGAAAAATTCCATATAAAATACGTCGAGGCTAACACCCGGCGCGCTCTAAAAAAAAATCACAGGGTAGGGCAAACAAGTAATAAGTGGAGTCGCGATTGTCAAATTTGATTTTAGTTTTGTCAAAATTATTATTTTTTTAGAGATTTTTTTTTTGCAGAAATAGCTTTAACAGTCTCATAGCCAAAAGAAAAGAATTGTAGTGACAGTTTAGTTCGGTGTACAAGAGAATCGGCACTAATAACGGATTTTGTCAAGTCAGCTTCTACATTAAGAATAGCTAAACTGTTAAAACGTTCTTCCCTTAAACGGGAACGTAAATAGTTTTTATCCTTTTATGTGCGGAAAACGGATGTTCCGCGCTGCAATTTGTCAACGCAGTGCACAGAAATATCTCCGACGGGATCTCATGGCGGCATAGAGAGTGCGACTGTCGCAATCCAGTGCTGGGCACGCCACAATTGCGGCAGTAAGTCCTCTTTGAGGTGTGGCTTGAGAGGCGTCACGGCGTCCTCATCTTCCGCTTGACGCAGGTCCTCACCAGACATGGTTGTTTCGGGAGGTTCCTGTTTCGGGAGGTTCCTGTTTCGGGAGGTTCCTGTTTCGGATAAGACGGGAGGAAACGCCCGCGTGTTATCGTTGTGTGGATTGACCTGAGGACACGGTGGAGCATACGGTGGAGGTCTGCCCCGCTTGGGCGGAGCACCGCCGTGTCCTCGTGGCGGCGATCGGCAGCGGCGATCTCTGGCGTCCGGCCCTGGTTCAGGCCATGGTACGGAGCGAGAGGGAATGGGAAGCAGTCACCTCCTTCTGCGAAGTAGTAATGCTCGCGAACGAGGAGGCGGAGCGCGTGAGCGAGAGGCAATAATTGCGCCCTCACGCCCCTAGTCGCCGCAGGAGGAGACACCCTGGGCGTCGGGAGTCGATAGCCGACTCCCGGTCACCGTAGGCGCGGGTTTGCGGCCGGCGAGCAATGGGCAGCTTGCCGTCCGGTAAGGACCAGCCCCGTGTCGACGGCGCCTTGTGTTCCACGCGCGCCTCAAAGAGATGTCAGCATAATTGACGGGGTCCGATAGGGCCGATGCCTGCCGGGGTCGCGGATTGTTCGAAAGAGTTACCGTGGCCCTAGCGCACAGGCAAGTGAAGGAAAATGGGTGGGTTTTAGTCAGTAAGAGTCTGACCCGCCCTTTCACTCCGCCCAGAGCGGGAGACGTCATTTGATGATGTACCACCAAAAAAAAAAAAATACGCGTTTTTCCGCCTTATCCGAAACAGGAACCTCCCGAAACAGCCATGTCCGGTGAGGACCTGCCTCAGGCAGAAGGTGAGGACGACGTGGTGCCTCTCAAGCCACTCCTCAAAGAAGGAACTTACCGCCGCAATTGAGGCGTGCCCAGACCCAATAGCCTTGCACCTTTATTTTTAACTAAAGCTTTTTGAAGGTCAGAGTTACTTTTTATAGCTTCAAGAACCGCTATTATTTGGCTCCTATCTTTATTAAGGCTGATACAAGCATCGTCCCTCGCTGACCATCGCTCTCGCATATGAACGAAAACGACAAGCGCAATGTCAAAACATCCCGACTAGTCCCGAGTCGCGACGTTGTCCGACGGACACCCTGTCGCCCCGCCGCCGGTCAGTAATACGATAGCTCCGCGTCTTGATGTCTATCAAACTTACAACCAAATGAGTTTGTTTTTTGTTAATTAGGTAGGCTTTTTTTAATTTCTTCATATAAAATCTAAAAGAAAGGCGCACAAAGGTGAGTACGAGGTGCGGCTTGCGCCGCCCTCGCAGCCTGCCGCCCCGGGCCATGGCCCTTTTGGCCCTAGGGTAAATACACCCCTGCTTGCTATGGAAGAGCGGAATCTCCGAATACAGGCATTTTTTGCTTAAAAGGAAGCTCCAATTACTAACTGGTTATGTAATTTAATATAGTTATGAAATAAACAATTTATTTTTTATTATTATAATCAAGTTATCAATAAAATCCTTAGAGATTGAGTTCCATTCTTTTTGTAATGCGTTTTTAAGATCTCTCAAATTAGCGGAAGCAGGATTTCTTTTCTTAATTGGTCTTCGTAGCTTATCCCATACATGCTCTATGGGGTTAAAGACGGGCGAACGCGCTGGGCCACCCCTTAGCATTAACGTCAACATTTCGAAGGTATTCGACAACTACGGCCGCAGTATGGGGGCGTGCATTATTATGCATAAAAACAAATCTGTCTCTTATGAAAGGTGCAAATGGCACTACAATATCTTCCAAAATTTTTGTTACATATCGTGCCGCTATTAGTGATTCTTAATGTCGCGGTGTTCCGTACGGTTCCTATACAAATATATATATATATAAATATATATATACCATGACTGACCCTCCACCATATGGCTCTTTGCCTATCATGTTCCAATGAGTGGACCTCTCTACCGAGCGACTCCACATTTTAATCCTTCCATCATCTGGCTTCAGACAAAATCTGGACTCATCTGAGAATAGACCTTGACTCCAAGCTTCGTCATTCCAATTTTCGTGATCGCGAGCAAAATAAACTCTAGTTACTCGATGGCATATGGCAAGAAAGGAGGCCTCCTTCTTGCCACATATCATCGAGTAGCTCGGGCAAGTGTGAATTTGTACCGGCCGATTTCAGTCTTCTTCTCACAGTTTTTGTGCTTAATGTACCCCGTCGAACTTCTTGGAGCTTCGTTCTTACCTCAGAGGAAGTTAAGGTTCGGTTTCTAAGCACGCTGGTAACGATGAGCCGGTCATCTCTGACATCTCTGACACAAGTTTTCCGTTTACGCCCCTGCCCTACGAGTCTCGTATACTCTCCGTTTTGCCGATACCTCTTGACAACTCGGTGTAGCACAAGTTTTGATACTCGTAATGTTTGGGCCACATGCTTGTAGGTGTGCCTAGTTTCAATTAAAGTAACAGCCCTGATCTGACATTCTCAGTTTATTATCAGTAACAATTCCCACTTAACACGATAAACAAGGCAGTCAAGGTAAAAATTTAAGCAATACCTAAAGGAGACGTTTGATTTTGGGCTACCACTATCTACACTATAAAATACAAACATCAAAAGAAGGGAACAGGTGTACAAAAATTATCATTTGGGAAGTTTTTTAATAGATAAGCCTATTTTTAGGGCAGCCATGACAGTGGTGTTTGACATAACGTTTGACAGTTTCGTGAAGTGACGTCTTTCTTTGACTTCTTTGGCAGAGAAATTGCTCCACTCAATTAAATAGCACTTGTATTCAAATAAGTACCTACACATTCACTACTACTCACATACACATTCACCTACACATGCACCACCATTCAACTGTACATCACCATACACCCTTTGACTGCTTTTGTTGTGTTATTTAAATTTTTAATTTCATTTATTTATTTTTTGTTTTAATTGTTTAGTAGAAATACATGTGTTACCTGCCTGTTTATTTAAATGATGCCACTAAGTGGGGCCTGGTGACCTGTAATACAGGTTTTTTTTCTATACTTAACCTACTTCAGGCTCACAGTGTGAATTTTTATAGTTCAAAACTGTTAAGTGCTACAAAACCATTGTGAGAGAAAATAAATAAACTTATTGTTAGATATTTCTTTGACTGTGTTATAGTTTTCATAGTGCTAGCCCAGGCTCCATACATTACTGGAACATCCCATTAAAGTCAATTTCAAAAGTTGACAAAAAAGAACCCAGTGTGAAAGAACGCAGTTATACCGCAATAATTACATAAAAACAGGAAATTAAAAAAAATTACTTTTTTTTTTTTTTTAATAGCATTTACTTACTAATGTTTGTGGCCAGTACCTACGGTAATTACAAAGGGAGAAACCAAACCTTTATTTGCGGTCCTCTAAAGGAGATCATTCACCGTCCGTACCTTTTTGGGCTAAACGTGAAAGTAGGAAGGAAAGGTAAAAAACCTAAAGAATTCGCTTTTCCTCATAATGTTTTACTATGGGACCAAACCTGTAGGGCCATTCTCTGTCAAGTTACACGAGTTCGAAAAATCACTTTTTTTTTTTAGTTCGATACAGGTTTATGAGTGTTGTAATGAATAGGTGTAATTGATTTTTATTCAGGCAAGCTATTGTTATAAAACTTTTTTACAAAAAAACAACCGACTTCCAAAAAAAACACTAAAACACGTGAAAAATAACTTTAATTTCGGAAGTCGGTGGCCAAAAACGAAAATACAAAACCAAAGACACCGAATTCCGAAATTAAAGTTATTTTTCACGTGTTTTAGTGTTTTTTTTGGAAGTCGGTTGTTTTTTTGTAAAAAAGTTTTTATTTTTCACTTTTTAGTTGCGGTACCTACCCCACACAAATCGTATACCAATACTTGGTATGTAAATAACAGTGACAGGAATTTATTAACATATCATTCATATAAACTAAGTGGAAAAATATGCAGTATCTTAATACTGCATATTTTTGAGTTATCCTTAGATAACTCAAAAACTACTGGTCAGACCTTGATCAAATTTAAATGGGACCACATGTGAAGCACCACCTATCAAATAAAAAAAGAATCATCCAAATCGGTTCACCCAGAAAAAAGTTATGAGCTAACACACATAAAAAAAGGTTTCAGCTTTCCTTTGCTAGTAAATTGAAATAGCCGAATTATTGGAATAAAACGCTGTTTTTTCACTGCATGCATTTAATTCGTCGTTCTTTCTCTTCCACACCGGCTTAAAACATATGAAAACAGCTTGGAGCTGTTTCTTTTCATCTTTGTTGTATTTTTCATTCAATATACAGGCTGTAAAAAACCCATCACAACCGTTATCTACGCATTCTGTACATCAAACTAGATTCAATGAAAACATTCTGCTTATGGGCATGTAACGGACAACAGGAGTTATAGGAGTATTTAAAGTTAAATTTCAAATAAAAGTAAATAAGTTGAAACTTTGGTCTTCAATATCTCCCAACCAGAAGGTTCCTAATGTTTTTTACGCACTTTTAAATATGGGCTCGCATTCTAAAATAAAATTTGTTACGCAATTAGCCTGCATTTATGGTCCAATACAAAAAAAAAAAACTAAAATAATGAAAATAAGTGACTCTCGGCTTCGTTAACGCTTCTTTTTACATCCGTTATATATGTACAGTCGCCAGCAGGTCAAGCTACACGAAACTGTCAAATTTCTCCAAACGATTTTAAACCTTAAATCGTTTAAGGTTAAGTTCAAAATCGAATGAGTATATCTGACAGTTTGTAGTAACTTGATGTGCTGGCGACTGTACCTACTAAAACGTGTTATTTTATTTCAATATTTTTGCATAAATAGAAACCACTAAATAAACCCAAACCATTTACGTATTTAAATCAGTTATTACTAGTACGAGTACCTACCTACTGTAAAAATTAATCTGCCTGCCTTTTCCCAACTGTTGGGGTCGGCTTTCAGTCTAACCGGATGCAGCTGAATACCAGTATTTTACATGGAGCGACTGCCTATCTGACCTCCACAACCCAATTACTGGGTAATATGATAACCTGTTGGTAAGATTGGTTGTCAGACTTTCGGACTTCTGACGACCCGTAATGACTGTCAAAGATCCAAGAATGACAGCTGGGCCTAACGGCTCAAAATGTGCTTTCCTAGGCACGGAGGAGCCGTATGTAAAGATGGTCACCCATCCACATATCGACCGCGGCAAGCGTAGCTTAACCTGATCGATCGACCCGTGCGGCTGTTATTACTTAGCCGCGATACTTCTAATACTGTAGCTATGTGGAGAATAACCCTAGAGCCTTAGATCACAGTAAAAAAATATAAATGTTTACTGGCATAATTATATTTAACATCACTGTAGACCATGATATTAGCAAATAAATGTTTTTTTTAATATTTTTACATTTATGTCCTTTGGAAGGCGTAGGTACAACGGGCCGAAACCACCTCGCAGAGGTTCCTTAGACAATTTTAACTAGAATGAGGCATCAACCGACGCTTATCCCTGTATGCACTATGCAAGTGCATTACTATAATTAGATTACTATTATTTTGTTAACTAAAGCATACTGAAAACAGTATTTCTCAAACTCGTGTAACAACGCAGGGAATGACCCTATAGATTTGGTCCCACAATGAAAAGTGAAGAGAGTAACATAATCTAACGGAATATACCTTTTTTATTTTGCCGGTACTTTCATACTTTAGCCCAAAGTGAATGATCTCCTTTGTCCATGGCCAAGGGTGTATTTTAAATGCTGTGGCAACTTGTTCGATTCTGAGAAAACCGTCTAATGAATTTGTTGTTCTAAGATGGCGAATTGAGGAAAATGCGATCTGTAAATCAAAATGTTATGCTCCACCTATCTCTTGTTTTAGATATAATTAAATTATTGTATGGTTAGTCAGTCAGTCATTCATTAGTGACAAAAATTTATGAGCCAATGTTTTTGTAGTGTTATCTTTTATCGTTGTTAGTGCAGTCCTAGATCTATGTTGCTAATCTGATCAACATAGATTTGAAGTGTTTTGGGCCTACTAAAAAGTAAGTGGAATTCGGCGGCTCTCTTGTCTTCCTATCTATTTTCAAGATAATAGCAACGCACTAGGTATACGTAAATGTACATTTGCTGCGTAGTTTGGATGGAATGGGATTAATGGAGATTGGACGAATCTGCCTTGAAGCCCTGTCGCGTTAAGGCGACAATAAGTGCCAGCGACCTTGAGTGAGTGGGAGGAGCATGCGAAACTTTTAACCGAATAAAATTGCACAGAGCGTTAACGTCTACCCCGGACATTGGTCAGCGATGCACTGCCGCCCGTCGCCCGCAAGAGCCCCCGCTTCAACGCGCATCAAGTTTATTCGCAAAAACAACACACCTTGATTTATCAAACACAATACAAATAAAAGCCGCATACAAAAATTTGGGTAATTAAATTGTCTTTTAGATGGTGCAGATTTCATGTAAATACGCCCGATAGTTTTTGCGTGATTATCGTTTTTGTGTTCGCGTTAGATATTACTTTACAAATTAATTAACTATGTTATAAAAATCTATTTTCAAATATTCACATATAAAATTACGAAGAAAATTATCTAGTTTATCATATAATTTTTTCAAACAAATAAAACTATTCGTTTAGACGTGATGTTCAATTTGAAATCATTAAAAGTCGTATATCTGCGCCATAAGATACATAGGTATCTACCAATGGAAAGATCTCTTCAAGGGGAATATTTCGTGATATGACGACTTTTCTCGATTGTTAGTCAGCTAGGGAGTTCTAAATGTGAGTAATTAAGTATTATTGAAATTATGGTATTTCGTCAATTAATTAACTTTGATTAATTCTGTGCCTTGCAAACATTATCTTTTAAGCCTGTAAACGGGCATTTTGAACATATTGACCTCCGAAAAGCCGTTTTAGGAACAATGTTTTTAAGAGTCGGTCGGCCGTATAGAACTTTCAAGCCTGCCGCATCATCCAATCGCATTAAGAAATATTTCATTGAAAAAATCTCGGTTAAGAAGAACGTTTGTTACTACTACGACTTGTCTGAATTCTTAGTTTGTTCGACATTAAATGGTCCTAAATGCGACGTTAACATCAACACTTAATGCTCTTTTTAAGTTAACCAATTAATAAACAGTAAATGATAAATGATTTTATTTCTATAAGTAGGTTTGTACAAACACTTTTATACGTCAATCATATTTTTTAAAGTAGATGAGGTCGGCATTTCCTATCTGACTACTCTGAGAAGAGGTAAAAATACCTCTATAGCCAAAATGTTCTCTTCTATCTACAAAGTATTATAACACAAAGTTGTTTGTCGCGTCTCTTTGCGTGTGTTCGATAATTATTTTTGACTTTTTTAAAACAAACCCATAACAGATTTGATATATATGTACTAAATAAATTATGTTGATAACAATCCAAAAATAATTTTAAATAGTATTTATTCCAAAACTACATAGATACATTACGTAGCAAAGAGTACGAGTCTTCCCTTGTGAGTAAAGTTAGAGTAAGTGTCAGTAGCAGATAGTTTAATACAAAACCTTTTTTGAAAAAAAAAACAACCGACTTCCAAAAAACTACTGGTCAGACCTGGAACAAATTAAAATGGGACCACATGTGACGCACCAGCTATCAAATAAAAAAAGAATCATCCAAATCGGTTCACCCAGAAAAAAGTTCTGAGCTAATAAACATTTAAAAAAAAATACAGACGAATTGAGAACCTCCTCCTTTTTTTGAAGTCGGTTAAAAAAAACAACCGACTTTCAAAAAAAAAACACTAAAAGACGTGAAAAATAACTTTAATTTCGGAAGTCGGTGTCTTTGTTTTGTATTTTCGTTTTTGGCCACCGACTTCCAAAATTAAAGTTATTTAACAGCTAACATACATATAAAATAATATTAATAGTATGTACATGTAAATAAAAATAACAAAAAAAACAACCGACTTCCAAAAAAAACACTAAAAGACGTGAAAAATAACATTAATTTCGGAAGTCGGTGTCTTTGGTGTTATATTTTCGATTTTGGCCACCGACTTCCGAAATTAATGTTATTTTTCACGTCTTTTAGTGTTTTTTTTGGAAGTCGGTTGTTTTTTTTGTAAAAAAGTTTTTATTTTTCACTTTTCAGTTGCGGTACCTACCCCACGCAAATTCGTATACCACTTCTTGGTGTGTAAATAACAATGACAGGAAATTATTAACACATCATCCATATAAACTACGTGGAAAAATATGCAGTATTAAGGATAACTCAAAAACTACTGGTCAGACCCTGATCAAATTTAAATGGGACCACATGTAAAGCACCACCTATCAAATAAAAAAAGAATCATCCAAATCGGTTCATCCAGAAAAAAGTTATGAGCTAACACACATAAAAAAAAAAAAAAAAAAAAAAAAAAAAAAAAAACATACAGACGAATTGAGAACCTCCTCCTTTTTGTGAAGTCGGTTAAAAAAGAAGGAAAAGAATCATAGGCCATCAAAAAATTCGTCCGCATCGCTGTCGACAGGAAAAGTACAAAAGGCTGGCGGCATTACCACGTTGTATGGCGATGCTGATTCTTTGGGCTAAAAATAGGCCAGCCCTCTGGTCACGTGAAAAGTCGACCAACCGCTTGGCGATATCTCGAAAAACCAATAATCCTTTGGGTTTAACCATTAAATAAGATCAACAGCAGTTTGTGATTTAGTATGCGGAAATTTACTTAATTAATAGATAGATATGTGTTAAATTAATGTGCATTTTATGTATCTACCTGTTTTAAGTAAATCTGTGCTTTTAGAAAAGGCATGGGAATTCAATGGTCTTTGCAAATCCTTCATCATCGTTTTATTATGTGCGTGGGCACATTTATTGAAATACTAGCTTCTGCCCGCGACTACGTACTTTGGGCTAACGCTAACTTTAACCCGCGACTTCGTTTACGTAGAAGGTGAAAATATTTTTAAATAATACGAACGTTAAGGAGCTGTTTTTGGTACCTACTTACATCACGCATTTATCAGAACACGGAAAAAGATTTCTTGAAATATTCCTGGGGAGTTTATGATTTTTTACTGGGGCTCTGCAATAACGCGGGAGCATATGCGCAAACCCAAGAAAATTTACGGGGTAACCTAATATTTGTACTTTAACGATAAACAAATTTCACTCCACATGCATTTCGACCATAAGGTTTAGTCTTTAGGTTCTACTTAAGCATCTGTGTATTTTATGGCCGAAGGATTAAATATGAACCCATATTTTATTTTCTATTTCTTGGAAGAATAGACATAGCTATTTCTATGCAAAATGACATTTCGTTTCTCCATTTTTGACATCGCACCGTAAGAATCCTTCTACAATCTGTCATTTTGTCTTTCGTTTCTAACGATCGTTGTCTAGGTTCTTTTTTATGTAGGCTATTTCAGAAGAAAGTTTTCTATGCCAAACTGTCAAAGTCACGCTGACAATTGACTAAGGTAGTGAAGACAATTTGATTTTGTAATCGCCATGCTAAAGATAGTAGAAAACTTTTTACTCGACGGCCACCAAGTATAAAAATAGAATTTTTCACTTTTTGTATGGAAAATGTGAAAAAATATTACTTACCTACATGTTGAGTTTTAGGGATTTAAGGGTTTCATAAAGAGGGTCGAAATTTTCATTATTTTAGCAAAAGGACACAAAATTTTCGAGATATAAGCAAAATAAAAAAAATACGTGAATAAACTACTTACTGAATTTCGTAAAAAGTGCAGTTGACTCTTTCTACTTTGCTGCCGTCCGCGTCGTACTGTCTTCACGGAACGTCATTTTTGTCTATTCTTCCGTCGACAAAACGGTGCTCGTGCTATAAGCGGTGCGGTGCACGTGTTTCTGTGACAAATAAACCTATTTTTCTTTCTTTTCTTCCTAAGCCTGCTGGGCCGGCAGTCTCGACATAGAAAGCGACGCTGTCTCAAACTACCGATCGCTAAATATTATGCTGAATCCTCAGGTGTAGCCCGCCAAATTCTAATTTTCTTTAGATTTTATCAAATTGCAGCTGTTTTACGTCGTATATTGATCAAAATTCGATTCTCGACTGTGGGAACGATATATTTATTGAATAATAATCATCAATTTCATATCAATCGTCAAACTTTGGAAATTTGTGTCACCTAAGAATTTTTGAGAATATTTCATATGAAAATTCGCGCAGTACTTGATCATTGTTTTGCTGCGATGTTATTTTAAAACTGCGATATCTCCTAAGATATCCATTGAAATCAAATGATGTAAAGGGCAATTTTGTTTTAAATTAAATACTTGTGATGAATAACGTATATAATTGGATAAGCATTAATATCATGTTTATAAAAACACCTTCGCAAATAATGCATTATTTTAGAACAAATTTGGTTAGCATAAAGAAGGTTATAGTGAGCCAACCTTAAAAGATAGACATATGCGGTCTTGGACTTTTTTTTTGAAATTTTAAAGGGGAACAATACATGATTTTTGCGAAACTTTAACCGTTTATGCAGCGCACGCAGTGGAAGCTCTCAAAAGGAAAAGAAACCCCTGATTTTGAAATATTCCTCATTGGTGCTCCGCTCCTATTGGTCTTAGCGTGTTGATATATATCCTATAGCCTTCCTCGATAATTGAGCTATATAACACTGAAAGAATTTTTCAAATCGGACCAGTAGTTCCTGAGATTAGCGCGTTCAAGCAAATAAACAAACAAACTCTTCAGCTTTATAATATTAATAAGTATAGATATTTGTGTAGATATGTATTGAGGACCTACCTACCTACCTATGTTTAGCAAAAAACGTGGTTAGTGCCATTGAGAGCTGCACGTGTCATGTTGATCTATCAAAATTCAAATACAGCACACGTTCCCCTAAAATATGAATAAAACATCATTTAAATCATTATAACCGTTACTTATAAAATATGGGTTAGGTTATCTTACATGTGTTTTATTTGTGTAGGAATGAGAATGTGCTCAAAAAAACCTGAAGATGATGTTAACAAACATGTTGTTATGAAATATTGCCCTATCGTTGATAAATTGCCCAATATTGTTTTTTTTTTGATTCGCTTTGAATGAGATACCATATCTTTTTCACGTTCCTGATAGAAAGATAAGAAAACTTCTAGTCATCTAGTTATTTTTAATGGTTTGGGAGTGCATTCAGTATCTACCTACAAACATAATTTAAATTTAAAGCAAAGATTGTTTAATTAAATTGCAGTTTGCGTCATATTGTCGAAATATTTATCTTTTCCTGTAATGTTTAACAAGATGCGGGATTAAAAAGTCAAATACAGGAAACCAACGGGTATGGACACGTGTTGAAAGACCACATTTATATCGTGTCAACGAAAAAAACAACAAAAAAAAAACTTGTGTTACATGGAAATGGGTTTCTCATGAAAAATGAACGGGAAAAAGTGAATAGAAATGTATGTAGATACACAAAGAGTAGGTTCAGTTTTAATATTAATCGCGAGCTGGATCGTAACCGTTCGTAGCCTGGTTCCATGAAACTCAAGGTTTTTCTACGACCTATAACTGTAAAGTTATTTTCCATAATCATTAGCATGATCCCGATTATTTCCGATCTCTTTCGTGAAAGTGGATCGTCGAGTCGTTCGAGTGATAAGTGCAAACCTAAGTTACTTTCTGTGTAAAGTTATAAACTAGAGTGACTTCATTTAATAGGTAGCACTCTCAGTTTCATTGCCTTGAAAGAGTAGCAGCATCTAAACACTAATCTGTACGATAAGTAAGTAAGTAAAATTTTATTTGTTTAAACATGGTGTAGGTACATGATATATTGCATGCAAGATAATAAAAGGTACAGAAAAGTTCTAACATGTTCAGCCACATGTTGTAGCGTAAAAATTGGTAGGAAGAGATGGTGCATAAACCGTGATAATATTCATCAAAATTACATTATTGAAATTATATAGGTACTTATAAAATCATCGTTATTCATTAAAGATTACGTATCATAACAATTCAGCAAGCACATTTTTGAGATAAAATTAAATGTCAAAGTAGTCATTAAATAAATTAGTCAATAAAAAATATGAATTACCTACTGTCATTAAAATATCAATTCCAAATTACAATTATTCCACAAAAAATACAATAGATCACAATAACATGTCAATATAAAAACATTTTTACAAAAAAAACAACCGACTTCAAAAAAAACACTACAAAGTGTAAAATAACTTTAATTTCGGAAGTCGGTGTCTTTGTAACTGTATTTTGTTTTTTGCCACCGACTTCCGAAATTAAAGTTATTTTTCACTTTGTAGTGGTTTTTTTGAAGCCGGTTGTTTTTTTTGTAAAAGGGCATTTTCACAAAAATGTGTAGGTCTTAGAAAAGTGATGATACATTTTCAACTTCATTTTTTGTATGATATTTTATTTTTATACAATGCTCTAAACTATATATTTTACTAATCTCGGCTTTATATCTATAATTTATTAATAAGCACTTAAAATAAAATAAAATTTGGGGTAGTTCAAGAAAATGTTTTGTTACTTGTATAAAATTTGATCATTAATTAAACAACGCATACAATCAAATTTTCTTTAATACACAAATTAAGAACACAGTTTGTGTTACATAAATCACTCTGAAAAAATACGATATCTTAAAATGGCACCAAGAAAAACGCACTCAGTTACAATTTTGTTACCAGTGGTGACATACTACACACAATTTTTATTTTTGAGGCTATGATACCAAGTTGCTTTCAATATGACTATAATATTTATATTGTAGTTATAATTTGCTATATAATTAACATCGTAATAAGTTATTAATGCTTTAATATAAAAAAAGAAATAGGATTTTAATTTTAAAATTAGTGGGACAGTAACAAATCTGACAGTAACAAAATTGTAAAGTGCCATTTACATCTGTATGTTCATCGTTTACTAAAAACTACTCTGCTAGTGTAAATAAAAATGAAACTCTTCATTTTTAAAACGAACACAATTAATGATTTTTATTAGGTTAGGTATCAAGTACAAGACACTGAAAATAAAACTTTTTTTTAAATAATTAAATACAACTCTATTTTAATTATAAAACTGGCGTTTGTACTTACCTATCAATACTGCCTATTAAGAAATAAAACGTTAAATCTAAAATACATAAATACTCATTTTTTATTATCTCTTTTTATCGTACAAAAAGCATTACCTACTTTTGTCAAAGTTGGTATAAACAGCATCATGTGAGAAATCTTCTTTACAGTCAGTTTTGTTACTTTGCATGTCAGGCCTGTATGTTACCACACAAAACTGACGTAACGTTACCTCACCTTTGTGGATTTTATATATTTTAAAATAAGTATGATTGCAGTAGGATGTCAATAACTATTTAAAAATGATGCAAGATGTTGAACGATTCAGAAACAATCAGAATAATATTATTTATATTTCAACTTATATAATATTTTTGGTAACTTACCTTGACAAAAAGTTTGCTGCCTAGCGATGAATGAGTCACGCACTATCTCACACGGTGAAATGGCACTTGCAACTGACGATTTTTACAAAATGACGATGTCTTAATGCTGTCAGTATTGCTTTAGATAAACTTTTTCTATCAAAATATTGGTAAGTATTGGAAAAAATGCAGTAACAAACCTGACTCGTCAGGGTTTTTCAAATCTCAGTAATATAATTAAATTACCATAATTTAATAGAGTAAAGCCGTAATATTTTAATTTTGTAGTAAAATGGTTACCACAGTCTCCTTAAATATAAAACACCATATCTACAGTAAATTCTAAAGATAAAACGAGAATAATGTACACTTAAATATCTCTCGACTGTCGAGGGACAATGCAAAATGACAGCTCTCTATTACTTATTTATTATTTAATTTAAATTATATACATATAATAGGTAATGCATTCATAAAATAATAGCTGGATGTCTTATAAAGCATATGTAATATTTTTTTTCATGAACGGGTAGTATTTTAAAAATATAAACAATAATCATTTGAGGGACAGGTCTAAACTCACAACTACACATTTTTGTGAAAATGCCCAAAAAAGTTTTTATTTTTCACTTTTTAGGGAGTTAGTTATTAATAAATCCAAGTTACAATAGCCTAATGTAAACTGCTCATCACCTTTTACAAAATATTCCTTTTCTCGATGCCGGGACGTTAATTGTTGAGGAGTTCTCCTGTTAAGAACCAACACCACTGGAGCTGATGGTGAAGCCACCATCAGCTCCATTTCACTATATGCATTGTGACGAGCATAAATTGCTTCGCAACCATATTAAAATCGAATCGCCACCCGTGAAATACTTATTATTGAGAAGTTCCCGTGGCCACCTCTGGTCTTCATCATCAGTTCCACTTCACCGAATGGTGCTTTTCAAGAGCAAATGCACGAGTTACTATAAAAAATACCCAAATCGCCATACGTGTGCCTATAAAATTTGAGGATTTCCCTCGATTTCCATAGGATCCCCTCATCAGATTCTGACTTGGCGACAATGGGACCACCTCGAGAGCATACCCTTCCAAACAAAAAAAGAATTTTCAAAATCGGTCCACAACTGACGGAGAAATCGGTGAACATACATAAAAAAAAAAAAAAAACATACATACAGTCGAACAACCTCCTCCTTTTTGGAAGTGGGTTATAAATACAACATCGCATCGTCATCTCAAAAACTAAGAAAACTTATCCTCTTTCATAAACTGCTATACTGTAATATGCTCTTTCAGTTAGTAAACTCTTCAATTTACTTTTAGAGCAGATATATTTAATGGATGAAATACTGAAATGAACACTATCACAAGATAGTGTTCATTTCAGTGGCGGGTATAAGCCCGCGATTTCGTTCGTGAAGAAGGAAGGAAGGAAGGAAGGAAGTCCTAAGACACCACAATATATAATACTAAAATAACAGCCACATTTTTATAAATCATTCCTCTATACTATTATGTTTGTAGGTTTGGTCTCAACAGCCAAAATATGAAGAGAGTCAGGACTAGTGACGCGAGAGCAAGCGACGTACCGTACGTCCGTGTGAGAAGCAGCTCGTCCTTAGGCCTAGTTCACATTAGGGCGGACCGATAGTTTTATCACTGACCGGCTGTCGGCTCTTGCTGTTCACACTATTCGTCAGTCAACCAGTGACAAAGGACGTCTGATAAATGTGCCGGCACTTTTTCGGGTCGGAAAATCAGTCGGTCCGACATAATGTGAACCTGGCCTAGGTTGACACCCGCAGTTTTCAGTAGCAATTTCCCATTGCTTGCGAAGTTTTTCGTTTTTAGTGAATTAATGGACGCCTGCGTTTCTGTATGTTCTACGTAATAACACAACACTGATACACTGACTGATGTTTTCTTACAGATTATTTCTGATGAACAGCTATCACTAAATTAAAATAACAGTAGATTTATGAGAAATCCCATGTGTTTACATTACACACACAGGATTACTCATTAAACAGTCACCTAACCATATATTTATTTTTATTTTAACCAAAGATGGCAAAAGAGGCCTAAACTTGGTCTTTCTGTATACGTTTTACGAACTATCATAATATAATAGTACGAGTATAACATAATGTAAAAAAAGAAGCACAAAAAATATCAATTATTGGGAATCAAACATAGGTTTGCAAAGCTATCGTCGAACCGCTAAGCTATTTGCTTTGTTGAATGCTGACTAAAATAGCCGTTCTTATATTATTACATGATTGACTGCTTATCTCCATAAAGATATAACGTGATGATAATCATTTAAAAGGTTAAATCTGTAACTATATGCAATATTGTATCTAACCTTTTGGCTCAACTTTTTACAATTTGCGGTAAACTATAGAATAACAAGCTGACCCGACAGACGTTGTCCTGTCTTAACTATGAATGTTATATGTCGTTTAGTTTTAGTTTTGACTATTGACTAAAACTAAAACTATCGACTCATTTATCAACCGATCCATCTGTATTAAACAATATTTGCAGCGCGCATTTTGTCAATCGCTGACAGTTAATTCAAACAACTGACAGTTATGTAAAATTAATATTGGCGTTAAGTTTTCTTAAATTTTGTAACGTTCCGCTCAACTTCCTTATTTTTTTATTTCATAAGATCCTTCTCCTGACAATAACAAAACACAACCAACAAAAAAAAGAAGTGAAATCGGTCCAGCCGTTCACGCGTGATGGCGTGACCAAGGGAAATAGGGATTCATTTTTATGTATATAGATAGATATAGACACGAATACATTGCAATATTGCTCATAGCCCATAGCAAATAGCGTGATAATATATAGCCTACAAACTAACCAGACTTATAGGGAACATTTGTGCCTAGTTTAAACAAAATCTATTCGGTAATTTTTGCGTGATGCTGACCCATACATTCAGACTAACAGATCAACAGACAAAATTATATAAATTATACTTTCGGCATTAGAATCGTTCCCAGACCGCGCATAAATAAAAAAAAAACAATGTACAGTTTTGGCTTCGCTACGCTATTATACTTATGTATAGATTACCAGACCCAAGGTCCAGATTTCAGCTCAGGGGTTGGTCAAGGGCAGATGCTCATCTAGGCCTTCCACTAGCCATTAGAACTGAAGTGAGACAAGGCTCACATGGGGGTAAGTATTTTGTATCCCATGTTAATGAACTCCTGGATCCGTGTAACCAGAACGGATTCATAGGTTTTTTTCCGGAAAACTTTTGTTTTGTACAGACATTTTATTGAATTTCGCAAGCTCAGGCAATTGGCAGTAATATGTGTAAGTTTAAATAAGTACATGAGTATTTAGAATCGTTGCTAAACGAAATATAAAAGATATTGATCTTAATTACCTAGTTCTGTGGCTCGCTAACAAGTGTTTATGTAGGTCGGTGGGTATTGCGTCAAATGCAGGGGCCGATCTAGGTATTTACCCGCTCCGGGAAAAATAATATTCGCCGCCCTTAACACTAACACCATATACTTGTAGGTAAGTCATGAGCTTGTTACTCCAAAGATGGGATGTTATATATTAGGTCCTTAGATATGAAATTGATGTTTTATATGGAAAAGGCAAAACCATTAAAAAAAAAAAAACAATCAAAGTAGGTACCGTTGTGATCTATGCACTTTTGCCATTTTATAGGGAGTTCATTGATTCCTTTGCTGAAAAAATTGCGGGAGCGAGAATCAACAAAATCTTTGAAGGTGTTTTGGACTGCCTCATCTGAATTGATTTTTTTTCCAATTAAGAAATTATCCAAATTCCGAAAAAAGTGGTAATTGGTTGGAGCAAGGTCCGAGGAGTATGTGGGTGACGGAGACATTCCAATCCTAGCTCCTCTAGTTTCGCCACCGTCTGTTGTGCAGTGTGTGGTCTAGCGTTGTCCTGAAGCAGCAGTGGGCCAGAGCGGTTGACCAATCTCGGCTGTTTAACGGCTAGCTTTTCCATCATGGTTTCCAATTGTCGGCAATACAGATCTGCCGTAATTTTCTGACCGGATCTTAGGAAGCTGTAGTGAATGACACCAACGCTGGTCCACCAGACACTAACCAGTACCTTTTTTTGAGTCAACTTTCGCTTGGGGCAGGATTTAGCCGGTTCTCCTGGATTTAACCACTATGATGAGCGTTTCCGATTATCGTATAGGATCCATTTTTCATCACAAGTAAAGATACGATTCAAAATCCCCTCGTTATTGTGACGGTTGAGTAACGTGACGCAGCAGTCGAGTCGTGTTTGTTGGTTTGCTTCACTTAGTTCATGCGGTACCCAGTTTTCAAGCTTTTTCACTTTTCCAATTTGTTTTAAATTATTCAAAATGGTTTTATCACTCACACCGAAGCCTGCAGCTAACTCTGACGTGGTTTGAGATGGATCCGCTTCCACGATCACTTTCAATTCCTCATTGACAACTAGGGTCTCCGGCCGTCCACGAGGTTTGTTCTGGAGGTCAAAATTTCCAGAGCGAAGCGTTGGAACCAAAAACTTACTGTGTTTTCTTTTACAATGGCTTCTTCGTACACATTATTAATCCTTCGAGCTGTTTCTGTAGCGCTAGTGCCACGATGGAATTCGTATTCGAAAATAATGCGATATTTTATGTTTTCTATATTGAGCACAGAACGATGTCAAAGCAAAATTAAATGGCGCGAAAAAAAAAGAATTATTACATTCGAAACGCAAATAGACACGCTTTAAATTGAAATAAATTTGAATTTGGAATTGTTAACCAAACGCCGGCTTTTTGAGATCAAAGTGGCCAGTTCTATAAAACATCAATTTCATATGTAAGGACCTAATATATGGACATCTTAGTCTACTGGGGCTTCTGAACAAGTATACAAAAGTTCATGAGAGTATGTACAAACATCAATACCGTCTAGGGATATTTTTTGTATAAAGGCTGCTGTTTTTTTGTTGTTGTTTTTTGTTTTTGTTTTTATGCTTCTTCTGGGTAAGCTCACTCCATCGTCGACTCTGTCTCTGGCATCTCTGACCTAGACTAGAGTCGAGAGCAAACCCATCTCAAATAAAATAAAAAAAGTTCTTTAATTCAAAAAAATATATAATTGCCAGTTATAAAATATTTTGAAGAAAGCTTATTTTGTAGGCCTTTTTGAATTTATCCAAATTTGCCGTCTAGTCTGATAAATGGGCTTTAAAAAATATATACATTTAGGTATGTTATTTATAACAAATTTTGAGTAAATTGAGAAAATTCGTTAATGCTTGTGCTACGCCGGCAGAAAGAAAAGTCGTTTCCCAGCAATTATTTTTGTGCAATGTTACTTAGTTTGATGTACAGAATGCCTAGTTGACGGCTATGTGATGGGTCTTTTTAGACCCTGTATGTATGTCTGTTAAATAATTTCTCAGAAACTGCTGAATAGATTTAAATATTTTTTTATCGAAATTTATGTATCTTTCAACTTCGTTATCATCATCTGTTTCGACTCACTGCTGAGAATAGGCCCCTTTTCCCTTCTGCCATTTTTCCCTGTCGCGGGCTAATCTTGCCTATGACCCTTTAAACTTAGGAAACAATAAAAAAAAACATCAAAATAGTTTCAGAAGTTACAAAGATTAGGATCAAACTGTTAAAATTATGAAGTCGGTTCATACGTATTTAAGTTAAGGTTCAACGTAATATAAAAAAAAAACAAAAATGTTTTGTTTTTAAAATTAACGGACGGCAAGCTAGCGAGAAGGAAAATTTTCATCCTGAGTAGAGTAAGTGAGCGAGTAATAAATATAGAGCGCGTGCAGGCAGGCACTTGTTTGTTTACATTATTTTTATAGATGTCGAATTATTTGCATTTGTTAGATTAAATTACGTGATTTTTATTGTTTTTGTGAGTTTACTTCTCTCCTAGAGAGAAAATTAAGGATTCAGTGCAACCGCCCGGCGCCTTCAATAATGCCGCACCTTTTGCCGCTCTGGGCATTTGCCTTTTTTTTTTTTTTTTTGGGTGGGAAATCATCAAATGACCTCTCCCGCTCTGGGCGGAGCGGAAGGGCGTGTCAGACTCTTACTGACTAAAACTCACCCGTGTTCCTTCAGTTGCCTGTGCGCCAGGGCCACGGTAATTCTTTCGAACAATCCGCGACCCCGGCAGGCATCGGCCCTATCGGACCCCGTCAATTATGCTGACAACTCTTTGAGGCGCGCGTGGAATACAACGCGCCGTCGACCCGGGCCTGGTCCTTACCGGACGGCGAGCTGTTTGGGCATTTGCCTGGCTTGCCCCCCCTTAGATCGGGCCCTGGTCAAATTGACTGGAATTTGTAAGAATATACATATTTAATTGATAGATATTAACAATGAACTATGTCTGTTATCTCATTTTCGGTATAAGCGGGGTTCCAGCTAAAACTAACTAGGTACTTATACAATTGACCGATGGGATTTTTTCCAAAGCTTTTATTTGTGGTCTTTCGTGCCCATTTTTCTTTAACACTTGTAATGGTTTGTGGTGCTATTTCACGCTTTATACTTAATATAAATATTTGTTTGTAAAAGATTTATGTAGGTAGCGTGTTTATATGTTGTTTTAAAAATGCTACTAATTGATTGGTAATTGTTTAGCTCGCTTAACAATTCGAGATTCTGAAAAATCGAGTTAGACCGGTCACGAACAAATCAATCATAATTGATAATATTATAAAGATCCACTAAATAGGTGCCTTCTAATTATAATTGAGCTTAATCGATTTAAGGCTCCTTCAAACAGGCGCGCCACGCGACGCGACACAAAGTCACGCGACGAGCGGTGCCCTTGTGTCGCGTGCGATTCGCGTCGCGTGTCGCGCCTGTTTGAAGGAGCCTTTATGTCTTGTTTTTGTGAAGATTGAGTTATTGTCATTTGGCATAATGTTGTGTTTGCTGGTGAATGAAGTTGGAATGTTTGCTAACTTATTTGTAACTTAGGTACATTAGCTTATAAGCAACTTATTGCTAGTAGCAATGTGACAGGCAAATTGATTTACTGAAAATAAGCTCTTTGTGTACCTACTCACTTAATTGTGCTTTTCTGAAATTATTTATTATTACCTAGATTTAATAATAGTTTGTGTTCCCGTTTCAGCAGGTTGCAAATAATTGATTTTACGGTTATTTACTAAGTATGACGTCAATGTGTATTACGGAGTCATATTGATTTTGAGTAACTCAAAATTAATTAAGTACTTAGATGAAAATTCTTTTAATACTGGCAGCAAATAAATTTTAAATTAAATCAATTAGAAGTTTATGTACTTACCTAGCTAAATAGGATTCAAAATGTGGTCAAAATTTTAGCCATAGCAACCATACTTTCCGAAAGAATAATGGGGTCAAGACACCTCGTATTAATAATAATTTATATTACCATCTCGTAATTACATGCTAAATCTTTAAACGTTTATATACCGTAAACAAATTTTGGTTCTACTCGACTATAAGGTTTGTGCAAAAAAATTATGAATGGTCGTCATATTTTACAATAGGTAAGTATATTTTTAACCGACTTCACAAAAAGGAGGAGGTTCTCAATTCGTCTGTATGTTTTTTTTTTTTTTTTTTTTTTTTTATGTGTGTTAGCTCATAACTTTTTTTTATACTACAACCGTTTTGGCCCCCCTAGATCACGCGTTTGTACACGTGGTCTTGGTGAAGAGCGTGGCGCGTGGCGCGTGGCGCGTGAAGTGGCTGTATAAATTGTGTACGGGACCAATAAAGGACAATAAATACACTATAAAGCGTGCAAAATACATGGTCACGTGTAACGTTATAATGTTACTATGACCATTATCACCACTTCAGCTAATTTTCACATTATACTAGGTAACCCGACCGACGTTGTCCTGGCCTCAGAAGGCTGAAAGTCACCCAAAGGGCGATGGAGAGGGCTATGCTTGGAGTTTCCCTGACAACGTGATCGAATCAGAAATGAAGAGATCCGCAGGAGAACCAAGGTAACCGACATAACCCGAAGAATTGGAAAACTTAAGTGGCAGCGGGCAGCGCACATTGCTCGTAGAACAAAAATGGCCGATGCGGCCGAAAGGTTCTGGAGTGGCAACCGCGTACCAAAAGACGAAGCGTTGTAAGGCCTCCCACAAGGTGAGCCGATGAGTTGGCGAAGACCGCAGGAATCCGCTGGATGCGAGAATCACAAAACCGGTCGAAGTGGCGATGCTTGGGGGAGGCTTACGTCCAGCAGTGGACGTTTTCCGGCTGAAATGATGATTATGAGGTAGCTAGGTTGTTTCTCGGTTTAATTCTCGAAAATATTTAGTTCAAGCACAATCAGCCTAAAATGTTCCCACTGCTAGGACACTAATGAGGTTCATTAATTTTAAAAAGTTTCCATCATTAGAAGTTCAATAGGTTCTTAGAGGATCAGTTAAATATTTCCCATATTTTAATTCAATAAACAAAAACTTATCTGAGATCATAGTCTCATTGTATGAAACTATGAACTGTGGAAACTACAGGACTAGGACCTGCAGCATGAAAACACGCCCTAATAAATTCACTGTTCTTAGTAAGAAAAGGGAAATTATTCGGGCACGTTGTACTTTCAATACTGTGGGTAGGAACTTCCTACACACAGTATCGAAAGTAGAACATGAGTTGCTGTATAAGTTATTTTTGGTAAAACATAATTTATAGCGTCGTATATCTTCTATCCATACTGTAGTATATATAATATTAGGTCCTTACATATGAAATTGATGTTTTATAGAACTGGCCACTTTGATCTCAAAAAGCAAGTTTGGTTAAGAATTCCAAATTCAAATTTATTTCAATTTAAAGCATGTCTATTTGTGTTTCGAATGTAATAATTCATTTGTTTTCGCGCCATTTAATTTAGCTTTGACATCGTTCTGTGCTCAATATGGAAAACATAAAATATCGCATTATTATCGAATACGAATTCCATCGTGGCACTAGCGCTGAAGAAACAGCTCGAAGGATTTGTAATGTGTACGGAGAAGCCATTGTAAAAGAAAACACAGTACGTTTTTGGTTCCAACGCTTTCGTTCTGGAAATTTTGACCTCCAGAACAAACCTCGTGGACGGCCGGCGACCCTAGTTGTCAATGAGGAATTGAAAGTGATCGTGGAAGCGGATCCATCTCAAACCACGTCAGAGTTAGCTGCAGGCTTCGGTGTGAGTGATAAAACCATTTTGAATCGTTTGAAACAAATTGGAAAAGTGAAAAAGCTTGAAAAATGGGTACCACATGAACTAAGTGAAGCAAACCAACAAACACGAGTCGACTGCTGCGTCACGTTACTCAACCTTCACAATAACGAGGGGATTTTGAATCGTATCATTACTTGTGATGAAAAATTGATCCTATACGATAATCGGAAACGCTCATCACAGTGGTTAAATCCAGGAGAACCGGCTAAATCCTGCCCCAAGCGAAAGTTGACTCAAAAAAAGGTACTGCTTAGTGTCTGGTGGACCAGCGTTGGTGTCATCCACTACAGCTTCCTAAGATCCGGCCAGACGATTACGGCAGATCTGTATTGCCGACAATTGGAAACCATGATGGAAAAGCTAGCCATTAAACAGCCGATATTGGTCAACCGCTCTAGCCCACTGCTGCTTCAGGACAACGGTAGACCACACACTGCACAACAGACGGTGGCGAAACTAGAGGAGCTAGGATTGGAATGTCTCCGTCACCCACCATACTCCCCGGACCATGCTTCAACCGATTACCACTTTTTTCGGATTTTGGATAATTTCTTAATTGGAAAAAAAAAACAATTCAGATGAGGCAGTCCAAAACACCTTCAAAGATTTTGTTGATTCTCGCTCCCGCAATTTTTTCAGCAAAGGAATCAATGAACTCCCTATAAAATGGCAAAAGTGCATAGATCACAACGGTAGTACCTACTTTGATTGATTAAACACAATTAAAAAAAAAAAATAGTTTTGCTTTTTCATCAATTTCATATGTAAGGACCTAATATTATTATGAATTCTAAAGTAACTCCGTCTGTATGTTACCTTTTTACGCCGAAACTACTGGACGGATTTCGATAAAATTTGGCAAGGAGATAGATGTCATCCTGGGGAAGGACATAGGCTACTTTTTGTCCCGGTAGCATGTTCCCGTGGTATAATTTCCGACATCCACTTGGGCGAAGCCGGGGACAGAAGCTACTATTGTATATAAAAGAAAACCGTGCGTGACTGACTGACTGATCTATCAATACATAGCTCAAACCACTGAACGGATTGGGTTGGCACACAGATAGTTATTATGATGTAGGCATCTAGGCATCCGCTAAGAGGTTTATGGAAATTCGAATTTTAAGGGGGTAAAAAGGGGGCATTTTGTTTGTATGAAAAATCTTATTCCTTGAGTTAATAAACTTGAAACTTGGCACGAATACATATCTTAAGTAAATTATAAAGATTGCCTTCTTTATTTTAACTACCTCCTATAGGGGGATTGGGTGGTTTCAAAGTTTGTATGGAAGAATTTTAACGCGTGGCCCGATTAATTCGAAACTCAGTAAAGAACAAAGTGTATCAGGTTTTTCGAAAATCGTCCCCTGAAGGGGTACTGGAGATATGTTTAAGTTGTCGAAACAGGCCAAACGATTTTTCAAAATCCCACCCCTGTAGGAGGGCGGGAGAAGACGGGATATTGTTTACAATAAAAGTTCCTTTGGTTAATAAACTTGAAACTTGGCAATATTTTCCTAAGTAAATACTCGTAATAACGATTGCCACTTTTAGTTTTTTTAAGCAGCACCCTACGAATAATAAAAGTCTATTAATCGTAGGCAGGACCTTACACAGGGTTTGAAGGGTGTCAAAGTTAGGGCGTAAGTAGAGGCGGTGTCGGATTAACTCGAAACTCGGCACTAATATTTAAAACAAAAAATTTAAAGTACGTAGTTATTCAGGGTTTTTCAAAAATCAACTCCAAACGGGGTGGAAAAGGGTACCTAATAGGTACATTTTGGATTGTACTGCTTGCTTCAATTAACTCCAAAATAGGTATAAATCATACAATGGAAACTTACCAAACGCTTTTTAGGGTTCCGTACTCAAAGGGTGCCATCTGAACCCTCCGTTGTCCGTCCGTCTGTCTGTCAGCGGGCTGTATCTCATCAACCGTAATAGGTCGACGCAGTCAAAATTTTCACAGTGTGTATTTCTATTGCCGCTATGACAACAAATAATAAAAATATAATAAAGTGAAAAATCTAAGGGGGTCCCCATACAAGAAATGTGTTTAAATAAAAAATATGGTGTTAAATATTGTACGCTGGTGCTAAACTGTGACAGTGGTACGGAACCCTTCGTGTGCGAGATTGACTCAAACTAGTCCGGTTTTTTTTAAAACAAGCCCTGTCTCTTGTCTCTACAATGTCTTCAGCTATTAAGGCGCATACTTATACATCACTTACCCTAAGTAGACGACGCATTATTAAACCTTGGACAACCCCCAGGCTTCTTAAGGTGCATACGGCATAGAGATAAATTGTACCGAACTTTAAAAAAATACCCAAACAACGAAATACACAAGCTAGTCCTCTATGGTTCCGAGATACTTGTAATAACTTAGTAAAAAAAGTCAAAACCGAGTACGAACGCGCAGAGTTTCAGAAGGCTAGAAACAACCCTAAAGCTACATGGGCTCTTATTAAACAGATAGCAAACTTAAACCAAAACAGAATATCGTCTTTGGATCTCCTAAAGTACTGCGACAATCCCTCTCAATCAGTTAACATGGTAAATTACTACTTTGCTAATGTACACAAACTATTGGCATTTAAAATTCAGCCATCTCAACTTCAAAACAGTTCTACATCCAGTAAATTTTATTGCAATTCCTTGAAATCAACTCCGCTACATTCAATGGCTCTTTACAGCGTTGATGGCACCGAGCTTAATAATATAATTCTTGGTCTAAAGGACAAATGTGCTGTTGGCATTGACGGTATCCTCACCTCTGTTGTGAAAGCAACTAGACTTAGTATCATCCCGGTGCTAACCCACGTTTTTAATTAGTGTCTTTCATCAGGTATCTTTCCTGATATCTTTAAGACTGCCATTGTCCACCCAATTTATAAATCTGGTGACAGAGACAGTGTCACTAATTATAGACCCATATCGGTACTTACGACTCTCAAAAATCTTAAAAAAAGTTATTAACATTAGATTGACAAAATTTCTTACAAAATTTGACATTCTAGCTAATAACCAGTTTGGCTTCTGAAGTGGTAAAACCACTGATGATAATGTTGATAATAAAAGAAAAACACTGGCTATCTTCTTAGATCTATCTAAAGCTGTTCCAGCACCCCACGCTTTTACAATCAAATGTTATAATTAAAAGCACATAGTTTACACTTCAGCCCAGAAATAGAGACAACTTGAACGATCCATAATTTATTTTTTGTTTTTACGTGCATTTATAAAAGCGTGTTTGTCTAGTGTTTTTTAAACTATTATTTTATTTTATACTTTTTGGTCTTTGATAACGAAATATTTTTAACATTTATCCATTTATTTTAAGTAGGCGAATGAGCCCGCATCCTCTCCATCTCCGTCAGTGCGTCTGTATTGCATGGTGTTTTATCTGTCAGCTTAGAACAATCTAGCTCTTCAATCTGGGGGTTTGTTATAACCTTGAAACCTGATCGTGTTCAAAGTCCATTACGTGGCCTTTCTCACAAGTGCAAACACGACTATGATACGATATTCCATCATGGAATGCCAGTGCCTATCTTCCGGCTTCATCATCAGACCTTGAAACCTAATCGTGGCCAAAGTGCATTACAAGACTTTTCTAAGAAATCCAAAACAGCTATGATACGATTTTCCATCATGAAGTTCCGGTTCATATCTTCCGGCTCCATCATCAGATCAGTTCGACAGTACCATATTATTGTATTGTCGTCAGAACTACATACAGAGCTGCCAATTTTCATTACCTACGCTACGACCCTTGGAAGATGGTTAAATTAGTTACCTTAGATACCATTACATAGTTGGTTAGATACAGGTCGACCTAATTAAAGGTGTGTTAAAAATATCTACATCTATTCTGTTCAAAAACACAACCACTTACTTATGATGCTACAGAAAAACTTGTGGAAATTTAACATCACGGAAAACACACACACACAACACACACCCTCACCTTCTCTTACTCAACATTAGGTACTCACACACAAAGCACTTATCTCAAAATGTATTAGTTTATAATTTTCTTTTCTTTAAATATTTGTTAAAATACCTTGGTTAAGTATTAGTCTTGGAACAACCTACCCTCTCACTAGGAGTCGGGCGTTGCTAGCTGCGCCACAGTTTTAACTATTGCAGCTATCATCGTTTAATATTGTTTGTCTTTGAATGTATTTGTTTTTTGTTACCAATAAACGATTATTCTTGGTGAAAAGGGCGGACACTTTATATTTGAAAAAATCTTATTCCACTGATCTATTAACTTAAAAATTGGCCCGAATACTTATTTATCTAAATCTATACTAATGTAATACCTAATGCTAACGAGATTGTTTTTTTTATTTTTTTGTTTGAACGCGCTGATCTCTGGAACCAATAGGATTAAAAAAAACATTTTGTACTTCAAAGCCCAATTCTTGAGGAATGTTATAGGCTATTTGACATCACGCTACTACTCTTAGGAGCCGAGGAAAGGGAAATAAAGCAGAAAGAACGTTAAGCGAAAACGAAGTAACAGCGCTGGCGGGCGATGTGATGCGACGGAGTGGGCCGGGGGAACAAGAAATTTCACGCGGAAATAGTCGCGGTCAGAAGCCAGCACCTAATTAATAATCTTTTTTTTTTTTGTTTAATGCTCTCCTGCTTTGCACTTTCTATACCAGGCTACAAAGTTATATTAATAATTACTTCTCATGGTGGCCGCTGCCTGCAAAACATTCTTGCCAAAAGACATTTACGTGTTCACATGTAGCTGGTACCATAGACTGTTGGTGAAATGTTAATGTCCAAAAACACGGCGCTGTTGCATACGATGCTGCTACCAAAGGTTCATAAGATTATATGACTAGAGAGGGGAAAGTACGGAGATGACGGCTAATAGAGATGCTTGAAAGAAGATGAGCTGCACCGACCCCGAATAAGTTGGCAGGAGAATGGTGATGCAAATAAGACATGTGACAGAGTGACGAGATCTTGATATAGATAACTGTTCCTGAAACTATAACATCTGCTTTATATTCCACATTAATATTAACAGTGGACACAGAGTGCGTCATATTACCAGTTATTTTACTAACAGAACTACCTGATTGCATGAACATGAATTTCATGGGATACATTTTAAAATTCATCGTTCATGTTATATTGATTTGTGCCGAGCTTAAATGTTCAGGAGTGCAACATTAAATATGTATACGATTTAAGTGAAAAACTTGTTTTTCTCTCATAGTGAATTTACGAATTGATTCGTTTCTTGAAATTCGCCAAACGTGAGGCTTACGCTGTGGTATGGGAATGCTGAATGTAGAGCTGTTTCGCAAAATGTAGTTCCGCATTTTTTTTTATCAAATGCTGTGCTTTCCAGCATTGAAACAAGTGATAGCGATCTGTTTGCTTTATATAAACACGTTCTGTAATGATGAGTGATAGAATTATCAGACACAAAACACTTTTTTCCTCTTATCAAGCTGTCAGTACAAAAATAAAGTCACTTCCAGTAACAAACATATGGGAAAACTTAATACTAAATATAAATAAACAAGTGAATAAAACAGGCACCTCCTCGTACATACCTTATATCTAGGACTAAAGTAAGATACAGGGAAAGAAGTGGTTTACTAGCAGCTCTGCAGTCTGTAAGCTCCGGTTACATTGCCATAACTTTAGTGCAGGCTGACTCTAGCACCTGTAATTCTATTTACAGCCGGTTATCGTGTGAAATAAATGTATTTTTAAATTAGTATTGCGTGTGGAATAGCCTTTAAAATTATGATCAGCTACCTGTTATTACTTGCCTGGAATTTACTTGATAATTTTTTTTTTTGCCGATCCTGCTATTTCGAGCTTAACGTTTAAATTAATTGATATCGAACTGTCTGGTCTGAACAGCCGTCTACTTAATATATATTTCTTTTTTGGAAGGTCCATTTAATAGACGCGTGAATGAGGTCTAAGATTTTGTGGACTCATTCCACTCTTAACTTACCCACCATACAGTCGGGTGCGGAAAATTACCGTATACACGCACAAGCGTGTCAAATCCTGATTTTAATACGCGTATAATCTGTGACGAATAACAACACATGAAATAGTGTTGAAGAAACGTCAATAACCGTCGAATATCTATAACTTGTCAGTAAAAAGAGTTCTATTTTTAGAACATCACGAGTATTCTAATACAAAAAAAGGTCATCTATATCGACAGCGAAAATGGAAAATGTTTGGGCCAAATGTGGGTGAAGGTAGAAATGCTGTCCGAAGGTAAAAGTTTCAAGAGCAATCAGTTGTCGGAACTCGGCATGCATCAAACGCTCACCGGAGGAGCAGAATAGAGTGACGTAAGTGAGCGGTGTTTATTCGGCCAGGCTTTTCGGCGGGGCCCCCACCATTACGTTTTGTTTACAAGAGCGACGCCTGTGCGCCGGCACTCGCAGCCGGTCAGCACGCGGGACGCGACGCTCGCGACGCTACACCTCTACCGCTAATAACCTCCTTACTAATCATTGATAAGTGATGCCCCCCAAGTGTTGAGGCCCCGAGGACACACTACCGGTTCCGAAGTCGTCGCAGAAAAAACTGGAGCTATTATACACTATTCGGTTTATATTAGATCATATCTGCGAAATTAGACGTGCAACCAGTGTGTGCTAAGGACCTGCATATCGCCAAAAAGTATCGTAAGTGTTATATTGCCAATTTTATTTTGTATGCAAAACCAGTTTAGTGTTTGCGAATTTTGTTACAATCATGGAAATGTTTCGTTTGAAAACCAAATAGTCATCATCAAAAGTCGGTATGCTTGATCTATTTGCTCGTTGAACGTTTTTGTTAGTATCTACGCCTTTTTATTTAGGAATAAGCATCATGTACGTGAAGGTCGTAATTTTTATGTCACTTACGTTCCTTTTCGAAACTGAAAACCGGTTGGGATCTTTTTTTAAGCTGGTGTAATAAAATTAACATATCAGTGGCAGGGATCGCTGCACGTGTGGCACTCACAGATACTTTTGGTTAAAATTTAGGGGACCCTCTTGCACCACAAGTCACAACACTGTTTCGGTTTTTGAAGCAACCATTGGCTACAATTGTTTTATGAAAAGTCACAATGTGAACCAAATTCCAAGTTTGGTACATATATATGCGTTGTTTACCAATCCTCAGTATCAATTCGTATCTCCCCTCGCGTGGTGTCGCCATTTGTTTACATAGCATTTGATCAAAATACTTTGTTTATATGGGCTGATAAGGGAGGATATCGGTCATTAATAGTTATTTGATTTTCAAGTCTGCAAGCATGTAGTAGTAGAACTGTACCTGTGTATAGTTTCCAGACTTCAGACTTATTTCGTCTTCGTGGCTCTGGTTCATTGGTAATAGCTGTAATTTGGGTATTACCAACCTACTTTTGATGCAGCAAGGCGTCTTACATGAGAATGTAGCTGTAGAGTCGAAGAACCACAACCGAATTAATGATTATCGAGATATAAACACACTTACAGACAGAAGCGGCATTTTGTAATAGTTATTATCAGGTAATTACATTTACAACCAGCGCTATCGTCCAACAATGGCTTTAGGAATAGATTAATGAGCAAATGCAAGGAGCGGAAAAATCAATGTACCAAAAATCGAATGTTGAAATGAGAAGTTCATAATCTTTAAAGTAATCGATACTTATAAGTCAGTTTGCATAAAATATGTTATAAAATTGAAACTAATTTGTGTAAATTTGTGAAACTGGATCACTGGATTATTTTCTTAACGTTTAAATATTATGTTTAATAATAATAATAAAAACGTTGACGACTCTGTAAAATAAAAGCTTTGTATTATTTAAACGAAGATTAGTGGCACATAGTCAATGATGATGAAGTCATTTCTATGAGATAACCATTATTTCCCAATATGAATGAAATAAGAAATATATAAGAATTGTAAGAGAACATGTGAACGCGATAAAATGCACTATTAAATTAAATGAGTTAAGTTGAGACATAGATATCGATCGAAAACATCCGCAGTAGAGTGTGTGTTATCATGTAGTATTAGGATTAGGAGACGAATAACATTTCGACAATGACAAGTTTCCCACCAGAAGGAAATCTTACAAGCGTTTGTTGCCACAACGATCAATAACCGGCTTTTGATTCAGTGAAACCATAACTGGAATCCTTTATTTTTTTTACTAAATTATCAACAATCCCCAAATTCTTAATTCCATAAAATATTTTCCCCGAAATGAAACCAATAGCAACAGGTATTTCGATCTTATTAGAACAAGTGAGAGAACAATTTTGAGGGAAATGCCCTTAATTTGTCCTTTGAGTAGTTTTTTGTCTGGGAGTCTGCTTTAGCTATAATTGTAATGTAAGCACCCTCTTCCCAGCGACCTCCAGACGGTTGACCTCAGCTCCGGGCCCGCCACTCAATTGTTGTTACACAATAATATTCGTCATGTATCGATTTGGGAAAGCCATTAGAATAATTTTGCATTGATTTCTCTGGACAGTTGTTTGACCGTGTTAGCTTTGTAACCTTTGTTAGTTTGCTTGCGGTGTGGTCGTTTTCGGATAAGAAACTTTGTCACTTCTGTAAACTTTTGTTAGGTTATATTCTTTTCCCGTCCCTATCTGCTTGTCAAGGGTAGTGTTTAATGGTAACTCTGTGCTAGGCTGGAACTAAGTTTTTATTATTACTTCTTGTTGGAAAGTAAAATATGTGTACCTACCAATTGTATTTTATTCTACTGCGCGTTGACCATTCTTCAGACGAAGGGTTAGCCAATGATCTCAACTTTTTTTGGATGCCTATGTGTATAATGCACATGTATTGAATTTGGCACTTATGATTGCCTTCTTAAAAGCACAGTTTGTTTTGGAGACTTGCGTATGCGCATGTGTTCTATTTGCTGGTGATATTTTTATCTCGGCTCTTTCCTTGGCCCTTTTACAAGTCAGTCATCCTGTTGTCTATCTGGATTGCCTATTCCCAGCAGTAAATAACTTGGAATCTTTTTAAATTCTTGTCATGTCTATTTATTACTGACAAGTGTCTCTAGACCTTTACTTATTTTAATTTGTGGGTGTCTTTAGTGTCAGAATCCAGTTCAAAAGTGATGCATTTGAAGATATGCTATAATTATGTTGTTAACAGCCTCTAGGCTTCTGAGGAAATAACTGTCATATTTTCTTCACGCAAAAATATGGTCTTTAGGCTAAGTGGCATTTTGAAAATAATTGTAACACATTTAATTAAGACGTAGCTATTGACAATCTTTTGACCTGCAAAATCTTTGTGAAGGCTAAGAAGACTGGTAGGCTTGTAACGGTAAACTTCTCGGTAATTCAGAAAGTGGTAATGAAGATAACTCGTTCGTTATCGTTCATTGACCGCCGGCCAGTTACGATCGGTTAACTGATAACTAGTTTTTAGTAATGTCATAACGTTACGAGTACTTAGGTATTTATTATTAATATAACTTGGAGTGTAAACTAATCGATAGATAAGTTATGAAACGGTTATTTTGCAACGGTTCAGACATAATAGCTCCATCATATAATATGATACATATAAAATAAAGTTACGTATAAAATTAAAACATTCACATCATAATCCGTGTTTGATAGGCAGTCGGAGAAAATTCATTTCCAATATTAAATTCAAATCGATCAATGGATTTTATTCTTAATTTCTAAATTGATATTTCGTGAAATCACGATCGATAAAAGAAGGAAAGATGAAAGTTACTGATGTCGTCATGGGTTTTTCCAAGTGCGGCGCTTCTTACGATCAAGAATAAATGTGCGTTGTCCAATCGAAAGTACATAAATCATAAAACATCTACTTGCAAGGCTCTAATTCAATAATCTGGGTTACGAGTTCCACTTTGTACGAATAGATGAAAGTAATTAAGAGTTTTCGCTTTCGTACAACCAGTTTTGGTTCTGGAGTACCTACTGTCGATGTCGCCGCGTTATTCACATAATTTTCCTTGTTCATTAGTATTGCAAAAAATATATTATAGACAATTGGTTGGTTTTCTATTTTGAGGCTAGGGTAGGATTAAAGTATTGTATTTGTACTCATTTAGACATATCACTTAACATAACGTGATTTAATGATTTACCTTAAATCACGCTTTCGGATATCACCAAATGTAGGTGTCAACCACAAGTTTATCTAGAACGTAACTGAATAAAAAAAATTATAAACTTGTATGACTACAGCTTGATTCGGGCTCAAAAGTCACAGTTATCATTATCATTTATGTTACCTTCCGCTACGTTTTTGATAATGCATAAATTACGAAAATGCGTCACCTCTAATATGGTAAGTCTCTATTTGTTAGATACTGAATAATGTTTTACATGTACTTGTGTATGTAAACCTCAAATATTATTATTTATTTAAATAGCTGTATCATTTACTGAGCTAGGTAATAGAGTATTTTAGAATGTCGTAACATAAAATACAGCGGTTGTCGAAGAAAACCGATCTTTTCATACCGAAAGTAAAAGTTTACTTTCGGCATCTCCACCAGATGAAAGTGATTCAAGTGAGTAGTTTGTATTAGTTTCGCTCTCGAGTGCTTTGTCTGGAATTCTTCTTAACCATGCTTAGGTTTAACCTAAAAGCTTATTTAGTAACCACTAAACTTTCCAGAAAAACTGCTAGCAGTTAAACTATGTATCCTTTTCGTCTTGTTGTGATTCCGCGCATCGTATCGCAATAGTTTGTATTCATGTCTGTTTTCCATGCCGAAATAAATTTTCCATCGAACGCTTTGTGTGCAAAAAAGCGAAATTTAACCAAATGTGATTACGTAGCTCGGAGAGAAAGTCGCACTATATGGCAGGCGCGTGCGTCCGACGGATTTACGTGCTACTGACGTGCGTGTTGCGAAAATTTGTTCAGAAAAATTTGCAAAAGCCGATAACACAGGGAGTGTCTATTAGCACTTTGGCATGACGTCAACAGAAGACCAAATTGAAATATGAATGAATTCGCCACGCAAACAGTAACTTACTCGATACTTCACTGCTCCACATCGAACGACTATCTATGTCAAGTGTTACGCAAACACGTTTCGCTAAACTACGTACCCGTTTAAATTTTGAGGCCGTGGAGGCTCCACCCAGCTTAAAGCTCCTTCCTATTCATTGAAAGAGAAATTGGTGTCATCACCGAACCCATACTCTGAGCCGCTGGACCGTACGCCCGGTGCCGAAGTAAAAGTGTTCCAAAAAATTTACGTCGCGAAATTACATTGCGATTTCGCCGTAACGAGGTCACCGATGTGGGTCGAGTAACAGCTATCTGTTAGAATTGATACTTTTTTGTTTGTTACATTTAGTATCCGGCAGTCAAGGCGCAGTTCACGGCCACCGAAATGTTAGGAGTCGTTAGCGATTATGGCTCGTATAATTCTGAGTATCACGATTAGACGTAATTGATGTATTGTGTGAACGCCATCGCGTTCGTTTTTGTGAGTTAAAATTTTTGAATGCGCATTAAAATCAGGTTGCTCCAACATCTAGTTTTTACTTGACGGCTACGAATGTCTGACGCACAGAACTACACGAAAATTCTCTCTTCGAAAGAGTTGGATTGTTTTACGACTTTTCTTGTTAACTTTTAAGCGAATTTTACAACAACCTTGCTGACAAGACGGTTTTGCTAAATGCGTGATATATTAAATATACTCTGGCAAATAGCTCCTGAGGTAAGTAGTCTTGCTGATCATGAATATAAGAAAAGCCAACAGGTACGAACCTAACTTAACAATATTTTGGTTACATGCAACCAATATAATTATAACTACGGCACGAAAAGGTAAACTTAAGTTCGATCTATCAATTTCCTTTAAATCACGGTCATCTTTAGGTTCTTTGTATAGCAAGTTCTTTATAATGGCCAGACGCAGGCTTTATCAATTTACATTGGCAATTCACGCCTCAGTTATTACTGTGTCCGCTACTGATATATGTATAGGTACGTTATGCCGAGTTAAATTGTTAATATCAATAAAAAGTTGGCAAATCCATGTGATAATAAGTAGATGCTTTTATGTCTGTTGCCACGACAAGAGTTTTAATTGTTGTTTTATTATAGTTCATTTTATTTTTCTTGCTACGCATAAGTTGTTTTAAAGGTGTACTTTTCGGTCCGTTAATTAAGAAAATATCGTTGAAGCTGGCGTAACCTGTATGTAGGTGTGGAATAACGACCTGTCATTAAATGTACACTTTTATAATCTTCGTCTACTTCTTATTCTTCTCTTCTATGGCCAGGTATTAATTATTCTCTTTCCTCATTGCGCTTGTAACGTATCGCACGTACAGGATTTCTAGTTTTAGAATTTAGCGAATGTCTAGTTTTTACTTAGAATTTTTGTCGTCTAATCTCCGCTAAAGTAAAGTCAGGTATTCAAAGTATGATGCCATTTATGACCATTATTACAAGCGTTTAATTCAATATGTTATTACTTGGCTTCACTTGGCTTTATAGTTTTTATCACCTCGTAAGGAATCAATATCATTTACATAAATCGTTAAAACCTTGGGTATTACCTTGTTTTTTAATGCACTTTCTTTCCTTTTTGTCATGAACATTTTATTTTACTTCGTCAAATACTTTTACTCTACCGAAGCAAATTCCGTTATGTGAACTTCAGGGTCTATTTTTCTTTTATTGTTTTACTAGCAAGTGCCTGCGGCTTCGCCCTTGTGGATGTCGGATATCATTCCATGGGAATGTACTACTGGGAACAAAGTATCCTATGTCCTAACCCATACTATGACCTATCCCGTATCATGTCCTATCCTGTCTAATCCCCCTTAGGCCTTTCATCCAAATCCGTTCTGCCTTTAAGGAGTGAAAAGGAAACATATAGACAGATAATAAATAGTAATAACTTGATCCAGTGGACCGATTTTAATTAAATAAAGACTAAATTAACGTAATCTTAGGATACGGACTATGACTATATTTCGAATTCCTTATCTATATATATCTTAACAAGAGGTACTACAGAAAAATGTTTAGATATAGGTATTACATGTGAATTTTAAAATCATCTCCTTTTACCTCCTTGGGGATGATTTTATAAAAATCTTGTAACACGTAATTTTTTATTTCTTACCGAAAGCATTTTGAATGTTCATATCCCTTATCTAACTTAAGAAATGGGTTTTCTATACAAAATTTCAACCCCTCTATCGAAATCTATACAGTGGTCTAGGTGTAGAATGCTGTCGAAAATTAAAATTATGCTGGTCACGCTCGTATTTTAGGTAATTATTTTTATGACTTTAAATTGTAACAACTTTTGACCAAGTGAACCGAATTTAATTAAATAAAGACTAAATGTTAGCTCAGTTTACAGACTGTGGCCACATTTCCAATACCTTAAATCTCTTTAAAATAAGTACACAAAAATATCAATATTACATGTGAATTTTAAAACCATCCCGTGTTTTACCACCTTTGGGGATGTTATACAAAAACGCTGAAAGACGTAATTCCTTATTTCTTACCAAAAGCATAAATTTTGAATTTTCATAACTTAACAAATGCTGGATTTTCCATACCAAGCTTCATCCCCTATAATTATATATTTTATTTATTAGGGAAAACAAACAGTGATACATTACGTATAAAAATGTTTGTACAAACCTACTTTCAGAAATAAAATCATTTATCATTAACAAATACAAAAAAGATACGTCCAAATGTGTAACCAACAACATTTTCCACGGAATATCTACTCCTAAAAAATTATCTTTACAAACTATGCTATTTAAACTAAAACCTACAAACTGCTCTAATTTAAAATAAGAAAACATTATATTTGTTAAATAGTAAAACAAAAGTAAAAGAAAACAAAGAAAAAAAATTACAAATCCGTGTGATTTGTAAATAAAATTACAAATACGTGTTATTGTTGAATTATACCGTGATGAAAAACTGGATGTACTTTATCGTAGACTTATCCTTCAAAAAGCTTCGGCAGGGCTGACATAATGGATATAGGAGGATCGTTCTCAACATCCTGCTTAAAACCTGATTTATATATTGGTGTTCTGTTCGCACTCTTCCATACCTTGGGGAAAATTCCTTCTGCCTGTGATTTATTAAACAAAATATGTATTTAAGAATTGAGTGCCCTCAATATTTCTTTCGTGCTTAGCTCTATCTTACTAATGAGGGAATTGCGATCAGAATCCTCACTCGAAGAAACACCTTTCATGAAAGATTATTCATAAACTGAATTGAAGAGATCAGGGAAGAAGTTACAAATTTGCTCGGGGTCGTTAGTACTTTGGTCTTTGTATTTCATGTCAGAAGGTATGCCAAAAGAAGACTTCCGATTACCAATGTACGTCCAGAAGTATTTAACATTACTGCGAATGCCGTCTTCAACAGATTCCATGTATTTTGTGTAGCAGGAATTGCATTCAATATGGAATCTAGATCTGTATAGTGAGGACTGTTCATAATCAGAGATATTGTGATATGCCTTCCATTTAACCCAGGCCTTGGCCTTGTTTTTTGTAAATATGTATCAGCGATGGTGAAAACCAAATCGGAAAAAGTGGAACGTAACATTTCAATATGCAAAAAATTATATTATAAAAATTATTGACTGCTACATCTACGGACTTTTATTATTTACTTAATTAAATTTACTTAATTCCTAAAAGTTAGTGTCGCCAAGTAAAGGTTGTAGGAGACTAAAATATTGAACATAAAGGGATTCAGGTGTTTTAGGTGGTATGTAGGTCGCCCCCGACAATTTGGTTCTTCCCTCTAGTCGAGCTGGGAAATCTAAGGACAATGTGATCCAAGTCACTACTACTAACTATTCTTACAGAGCGTAATCGCTACAATTCAGCCACCAGGATGCCACCTCCGTCTTTTTTTTTCGTGGCCATACGGTCTCGATCGCTCGTAATACCACGTAACGAGAATCAATGAACTCACTATCAAATATGTTAGGTGTTAACCAGGTTTCTGTGAGTATTATAATATCGTAGCAATTTGATAAAGTATTCATGTATAAAATGTGCAGTTTAGTACGGTTCCCACGACAATTTTGATAATAAATAACCAAATGATCTGCCATTAAAATAGTTCAATATCAAGCCAGCATTATATATGTTTCAATAATAAACAACAAAGAGAACAATATTTTAATTTGAACGGGTGCAGCAAGACCTACATCCACGCAAACAATTCTGTAAGAAATACCTAGATACTGACAAAAATCTCCAATACCAAACACTGAGATAGCATAATAGTCTATAATAACATTTATCGACAGCTAATATCCCAGAAACTAAGATACATTAAAAACATACATACTAACCTATACCTGAAGCCCTAATAAAGCAGCAGTTGAGTAGAAATTATGGAGACAATGTTAACAAATTGCACTCTAAGCAGCTGATTATACTTTGCTGAATCTATATAAACACAAACAAACGCCTTTTTCCATACTCTATAGATTAAAATACCAGCGAGAGGGAATGGACAAGTTAGATATGTATTGAATCCATATAAACAACGCAGAGATAACATTACAAGCCTTAAAGCTCTAAAAACTACAAAAATTATATACAGACAGTGGATGACTTTGACGCGGATACGGTTATTCAGCGATCTCGGGAATGGGGGTTGACTAGCCGGGCTTGCTCTTAGCAATGTCTTCTGGAGATTTAATTGTGAATGCTCCCCCTTTCTCAAGAACGAGGATCGTTCCGTGTTTGACCCATAAGATACGGTAATTATTCGCTTTTACGCTCTGCTTTAAATTTAAATTTATGGCGGAACGAATATTGATCATAAGTGTACCCAAGACTTCATTACGCCTTTTGGGGATGTTACAAATTTCAATGTTGCAGTTCTGAGCGCTCTATTCTAGGGAGTCGATTTTAGCTATAATTTGTGAGATGTTTAGATTCAGTGTACGAATCTATTTATTAAAGTGACCAAAAGTTTTTGAGATATCAGACTGTTCATCACCGGCGAATCGAATAGAGTCATTTAGACGGTCAATCTCTTGCTTAAGATCATTATATTTAGTCTCTAGTTCAGACTATTTTGTTTTATAACATTGCTCGGTACGCAATGATTGAATGTCATTTTTGATTGCTGTGGTGGTCTGTGTAATTGTTGATAGTTCGTCCATAATAAAAGTTACGCTACCACATAATCTTATTAATGCTCCTATCCAAATCCCGTCACAATTCATTAAGGGTATTCTTAAAATCCATTGCCAATGTATTAATTGCTTCCATCCATTCCGTATCCGGTTGTTTACATTTGGGTTTGCGCGTCGATCCACTCCGATCACTGCTTGATCCAGAAGCTTTGTGTAGGTCAGTTTCCGAATGAAACTTGTTATCAGGTGAACGGAGCATTTTTTTTTAAACTCAGTCATTTAATTATTTTTTCGATAGATAGGAAATAGTCGATTTGCAAATCATTACAATTTTTTTTTTTTCTTTGCAATTAGAAGGATCCGAACTGGGGCCGCGCCGTACACAGCTCGTTTGACAAAAAGAGCATACGGCCACCACTAAAATACTCCGCAAAATACTCCGAAATTAAGTTGATTTGTACCTTAAAGCATTTGTACCTAACGTTTAGATAATTCGTTACTCCATTAGTAACGAATTATCTAATCGTTTATTTGTTCACGATGTCGAAGTTTTAGCCAATACCCACACAGACACTAATAAGTCAGTAGTATTTCACTGTTTTTGATCGATATTTGGATGTAAAATTGTTTAGTACATGAAAACTTTATTAAATTACGCAACACTGAAGTTAGTCAATTTTAGAAGCCACAAAACTTGCCTTTTCTTGAGTGTTTTGATAACTTTTTTAAATTATTGTTGTAGCGGTTGACACACCCTGTACTTAGAGCAAATTTCGAACGACGAAAATTATTTTTAAGACAAAATATAGCCTATGTCCTTTCTTAGGATGCCGTCTAATTTTGTCGAAATCCTTTCAGTGGTTTAGGCCTGAAAAGGTAACATACAGACAGACAGACAGACAGAGAGTTACTTTCAAATTTATAATATAATTATATAAATTATATATATGGGTATGGATTTGTATGCCTCTAAATATAAAGTTACAATATAAACAGTTTTCTACTCTATCTAGGATATGATAAAGCTTCCACGTGTTAGTCCATCCTGTTTGCTAATCTCCATTAGATAAATGTACGAAATGTTAGTAAAGTCATTGAACTTGGCTGTCAATATCGATGCGGGTTCATCAGTTTTGACTTGAACCCCTAGATAACCTTACAACTTCTGGTTCATGTCAAAACTACAGAAATTATTTTCTGTGCGTGACTTGGCGACCCTTGATCTTGAATTTATTGCTTGTTGACAGTTACGTAATGTACATTAGAAGCTTTTATCGCTAAGTAGGTCTTGTGTTTTATGCTTGTTTTACCCTGTATTTTGATAGTAGGGTTAAGTAAATTATCGTTATGAGTTACTTTGAGTTTCACTCGTAATTCATGTAATGCATCGCACGGGGTATAAAGATTGCAACATTGGACTACACTGACAGCTTGTTAGTATTGCCTGCAAATATAGGACCGTGCCTTTATTGGCTCACTTTTTGTAATTTCGAAGAAAACATCCTCTCTTTGCCGTAGTAAGTCTAGACTAATGGAAATATAATTTTTAGCTTCAGCAGAGATAGTTAAAATTCTATTTCATATTAATCATAACCCTAAATTGATAAAAAATAATGTGTTATTTCATTTTTCATTTTCATAATTTCATAACCTTAATGATATAATGGAATCCTATATGAACAGTTACTAAAAATACGTCGAACTTTAAAAGCCATTTTAATGGCTTCACGAAGTTTTGAACGAATAGTTCATAGATGCTAACACAAGTACGTACAGGTATCCAATAAACTGAGTTATCTAATTTTCCTTGGAAAATGTAACAATATTAAAGATACGAGCAGCGGGGTAGTGACGTAACACATTATCAGTAGGAATGGCTTTCATTTTGACAGTTCAACAACATTCATTGCGTTGTTTACGTTGTTGAGCTGACAATTTTTTCGAACATATGAGCAGTATTAGCAATATCCTTCAAAATGCTTCAGATTATGATTGATAGTGTGATTCGCAATTAGGGTGCAGAATCCGAAACTAATAAGGGGAAAAGTAAGTTTCACCTACAAAGAATGAAAAAACACTGGAAAATTTTCAATTTACTTTGTACCTTATTCATATTTATGCCATATGTTCAAGTAGGTACAACGCTGACTTTAAATTGTAATCCTTTTGACCATATAGGGATTACAAACGCCATATTACGAAGGTTTACTGATGTAATACATTTACAATTTTATCTCGCTTCAAGAGTACCGAGAGTGGGGTAAGATATATGTTCTGTTTACTTGCATATGTGTAATGTTAAATAAACAAAGGAGCATAAAAACGTTGTGATGTATGGCTATTATGATCAAGTACTAAAAGTATATTGTTGAAAATTTCGTATAAACAGCTGTGCCAAAGTTACTCATGTACTGAAGCCTTAGATGACGTCTGAACCTAAAGTGCGTGTTTAAATGAAAATATATTGTTGATACAGCGGCTGTTTAGGTCAAGACCTCAATTTTCTACCTAAGCATGTCAGTATAACAACACTCATTAGGTGGCGAACTAATAAGAATTTAATAGTTTACCGCTACTAAGTCCTCATATTTTTAAATATAAACGTGCATATTTTTTCGTAGGGGTCTAAACATAGTGCCTTGTGACACTCCTGAAGAAAACTTTGTTAAGATGCGTGCCTGACTAAAGATCACGATATTTATCTTTAACATTTTTATTGTTTCTTTACGACTATCTTTAAAATGGCTGTTTGCACTCTTATGAATTGTTCATAAAGTAGGATCATAGTTTTATTCAGTACTTGTTTCTGCAAGCCTTTGCCAAGAAGAAAAAGAGTTATGTTAGAACTATTTATGCAATGTAACAGGAATGGTCTACAAAAGCTTGCAGTTTGTACTGGAATACAAAGTTTTGATAAGATTGAGCACGTTTTTGCATTCCGGCTTTATTTTTGTCATAATGGCTAGAACTGCAGAAATTTTCAAAATGATTTACTTACAATTAGCGTAAAAGCTTGTCAGGACAGAGCTTCTAAACTTAATTAGTCACTTTTCTAGTCAAAGTCTTAGTTTGGATCGTTATTGTGTCAACTAGTTATTTAAAATTGTTTTTAATGAAGGTTTATTCACCGTCATTTTCACGGATTCGTAAAGGTTAGCCTATTATTACCTACTAGCTGCTACCCGCGGCTTCACCCGCGTGTGTGCCAAAAAATATCCCACGGGATCGTGCTACCGTAGCCTGTTACTCCTCATAACATCAGATCTGCCAGTGAAAGTCCTGTCAAAATCGGTCTAGCAGTTTCGGAGATAAACCGGAACAAACAAAGAAACAGAGAGACAATAAAAAATAAATTGTTTATTTTGTTACAAGTACCGTATATACTTTCATATGCATTTAGTAAAAAAAAAAAATTTTGACATTACAAACAGACACTTCAATTTTATTTATTTGTTTAGATTTAGGGTATGCCTTGAGGTCATGTCTTAAACGTCTGCAGTTGCAGTATATCTATAAAAATCATGTTTGTATGTTTGTGTTCTCGTCATGACATGTCTACGTGTATAGTTCTTGTCGGAAGTAGTCTCTGCTAAGTTGTTTGGTGAGGCGAGAAGTAAAACCAACTTTGTTTGACTTTGGTAGTAATGTTTGAATATCCGTAGGGATTTTATACCCAAGACGGACGTCGCGTCTCAAGTTAAAAGGTAGTTGTTCTCTATGTGCATTGTTTTAAGTATCTTATCCTTGCGCTCTTTTCCCTTAACAGATGAGTTGCATATCAAATGAATGTACTTAGCGCGATACTAGGCAAGCCGATAGAGTAGTCATGTGTCTATTTATATATTTTTTGTCTTATTATTAGCAACTGCAAGTGTTCATTCACGTTCGTGGTTTTCAGTAACAAAATGTTTGTTGTGTTATTTTTTTTCGAAATACTGATGATGTTTTCTCGCACATTTTTTGCGACCAACACAACTGGTTCTTCGGTAATTTTTTACAGTTCATCGTGACAAGGAAAACCATTTCATGTCGCTAGTAAGGCGTTTTCGTTTTTATTGAGGTCACTTTTGACTTCACCAACGCTGCTTATGGATCCAAACTTCCAATTTCCAAGTTACCAAAGGCATTTGGTGGAGCGAATGGGCGCTCCACCACATACCTATTTAATTATTTATCATTGAAGTTAATAATTTAGAGGAAATAATATGTAAAATATTTATGTGAATAGACCCAATTACTCATGGCCTCAATATTTAATGAGTGCAAATATTTATTGGAAGTAAATAAATAAACTCGTGTTGCAATATCAGTGGCCTATTAAAACAATGTTGGATTCTAATCGTTTGACCTACTTTTACGACGAAGGAAGGAAAATATAGAAACTGGCTCTGAAATGTATGGAACATAATAAATTTTCCGTTTGCCGCAAAGTAGTAGAGCAAATACAAGATATTTATAAATATTTTTTATCAGCAAATAATCTAGGATTACGTAGGAATTACTTTGATAAGATCGTTGATGATAATAAATTGTCATATCAACTTTCTTCAGCTGCTATCTCTAATGATAATTTTCAAGTTAAGAAGAGCGTGACCTAGTATTTCATTAAATATTTATATACATACATAATATATGAGCCATCAAGAGCATTTCTTCTGCAGTCTGGGTCCAAAGCTTGATGTTTTAAAAAGTCGTGTGTCCAGATTTCAGCATGCGAATTAAAGAGTGCGTTGTATGCAAATTGTCGATAACTACACGCCAGTGCGGAGGCGTTTCTTTTGCAATGACATTTTTATCAACCCGCCCAATGCACTCGTGCTGTATCACTTTCACCTGACCTTTTATTTCTATATCAATCATACTTTTTATTTACAATAATTTCGTGAATAAAGTAAAATTATTGTGCAATAACATGCAAGTAGCATTATCGTCTTAAAATTGTTCAATGTCAGCCTGACTAGCAGAGCAGTAGCACTGAGTGGATACCAGTAACTCTAACTTCTTAGTGTTATTTATTAACATTCAGTTATAACCACACATAGAGATAAAGGTTCTTGGGAAGATGTAATACTTCATAATCTTAATTGACATAATACGTGTGTTCATTGCCGACTCGGCCGTAATGACTTGTAATTTCGATGTGAAAAGAGTCGGAAACGTGCAAAACGTAAATTTCAGTGACGCTACGTCTCTGTAAAAGTTGAAGGTTATTTAAGGTACTTCACTCCACTGGTAAAATTATGTTTGAGCCTTGAATATTAAGATCAGGATGCCAACATGTGAGTTTTTATTTTCTTAACATTTCTTATCTACTGAGTAACCATTTTAGAAGGTTTCGTACCAATATTTATGTTTAATTTTGCCACCGAGTGCATTAACCTGCTTTGAGCACACCCTTGCCACATCTATAATCTACTCGATGTCTGAATTGATTTTGCCTTCAAATGTGACATCTGTTTCATCACAGCTGATGCTTGTTAAATGATTACAGGGTAGCGTTTCGTTTCTTCATTTACACGTTCCACTTTGTCCAATAAGCGGAGGTGAGGAGTGTCAAATTGGTGGTACTAGTGATTCGTTGGCAGCGACCTTGCCCGATACACTCATTCGCATCGAGCACGCAGTTGCTCGGCAAAGTGCGTTACGCAGATAATTTCAACTTTGAACATATGTTTTTTTTTGTGCGCATATTTGTCATCACTTAAAAATTTATTGGCAATCTGATTGTCACTGTAGTCTTGTCGGCACAATTCTCTGTAGACGTAACATCTCAACAGAATAGCAATGATCAATTGGAGTGCTTCTTCTTACTAAAGTTTACAGTTTATTGAGGTGTTTATCCTCGTGGAGGCTATTCATATTCTACGGTCGATTAGCGAGCCTCTTGACCGCCATGCTACCTGCGATGTCTTTGGCACGGAGCGCCGACTATGAGATCAACAATGTCAAGGCACGGTTATGTTATGTCAGTGTTGTGCAATCCACTCGTACACACAACAACACCTTTGGTCCTTTGGAAGCTGGTTATCACAAAATTACACCAAGCTTTTTGTATGCTACGGTCCAAAGTGCGATGCAATTGCGTGCAATTGTACATTATAATTGCAAATGATCAGTTTTTAAGTAAGCGGTCATGTATGTCGTTGGAAGTTTTTCTCCACCGCATCCCTATTTATTCTTGTTGTTGATCGTTACATATTAATCTGTTTCCACGAAAGGCCATTATGTTTTTGTTACACAGATACTTGTGAAGGGCTTGTCGTGATTTATGCGCTAGCTATTGTATGTATTTTACACGATTTAAAATGTTTATTGTTACCGTATCAATACTTCTAGCAAAGTTGTTATTAACGCGTGACGTATTCATAAAATTTTCAACAGCTCCAGCGACGCTACCACATTCATGTCATGAGTGTATCTATTGTGGCTTAGAATTTTGAACTACTGTTTATACTTATGAACATTGTCAATTGTATGTAAATGTTTTATTAAAAACGAAGTAGTAAAGGTCGGCAGGCGCGTCCATTATGTCGAGCGCGTAGAGGGCAGTAAGTCAGTATCTCTCGGACAGCTTTCCGCCCCGGGGTGTCCGGTGTCGGAGCCTGGTTTATGCAGGCACACCTACTCGGAAGATTTGCTTCACACGACTCTCCGCAACTGAAATATTACCCTTAATCAGACTTTCGTTTATTTCGCATTTAATTTTATCGGATTTCGATTTCGATGCATTGTTGCGCTGTTTTATTTTTGAGATCATTTCAATATCCTGTTTATTATTTGGTGTCAGCTCTGCCGTTGGTTCTTTATTTATTTTAAAATTAATCTTTCTCGCAAATTTATCAATTTGGACATCGCTGATTATAAATCACCATGTCGCATCACGAAGTCTGGAGTGGCCATTGGTTGGGTGCTCGTTGGAAATATTAGAGTCACTGAACTTTGCAGTTATCACGTTGCAAATCTCGGTATTGGTTACGAGTAATTACGGCCGGTGTACTTATCTGTTCATATAAATCATTTGTCTCATAGACACTTAACAGCTGCTGTTGAAAATTAATACACGCATTATGTTGAATTTGATTTGCAAATACTCTTAGTGGCAGACACGCTAGTAGGTTCGTAAGCGTTGTTAACTATCATTGGGTCGGCCGTAAGGACTGTGCTCAATTAAAATAACTGGAACTTGCTCCAAGGAATCTACACGGAGCGTACCGAATTAATATGGATTATTAATGCTAAGATATTCTTAATGAAACATTATCTACAAAGAGATGAGTTATGTGCGCTTATAACAGGTTGTTCTCAAAAAACCACTGTACCGAGGCAGTACGTTTTGATTATTTGTTTTACCAGTAATTCCTCATCGTTACTTTGTTCCGTAATTATCCGGTTAGCTTAGTGCACAGCCATGAATCTCGTTAATTAATAGCCAGTGGGCAGAATCCGGTTTAATTTAATTAAGACCCCGACAAATTTTACTATTAATACTCACCTCTAGCATATGATTACTTTCGGTACCTACTACAAGCGACCGGTTCTGTCTGATTAATAAACCTGTGAATTCTGAATCGCTCATAAAGTGCATAGGCGTTCGTAGTAACATAGCTACAAGACATTAAGCGCTTGTAACGAAATGTTCCTCTTTCATTAATTGTATTGTTATGTCCCAGTGTGGAATATTGAAATCACTGTAATAGAATACAAATCAGTAGTTTGCTATGCTCGATATATCAGCGGCTTTAAGATTTTTTATAGCGCAACATTGAAACGTAATACAGTTTAAAGTTGTATTTCATTCATCGGAAGCGTTGGAAGTAGAATATAATTAATAGAATGTAAAAATATTTGAAATACCTGTGCTAACAATTGTAACCTGTCAGGACCAGTTGTTGGTGCATCTGCTTTCCATGTAAAACGATCAATATTTGTATGCGTAAGACAAGTGTTTGTCCTTTGTCTGTGAGCTACCTATGTTGCCACAAACCGGTAGGGCCATCGTTCGGACTCTGGAACCTTAACATATACACTAATTGGACATTGAACATGGCATAATTATTATCAGCGTTTGATTTACCAGATTCAGCTCGTCAGCAATCGTTTAAATGGCACAATAATTTATCTAGACTAGGTCTAGGTCCTTGCACAGATTTACAATGAAGTTTCTCCGCTGGTAAACACTGTATTTCTCATTCGTGCCTGCCACCGTCATAGTAAATTGTACCTTACGTTATTAAACTGGGTTTAAAATGGAGATTAATGTCGAGTGCACAGTGTCATCGACAACAGGTATCTGCTCACTTACCTTGACCGCGCACGTTGTCCTCTCACTTATAAATGATCATAGACGTCTTCGCCATGTCTTGCGCCTGCGCCACTAGCGTGCACCCTGATTCGTGTTCCTCAGTGTGCTTATATTTTCGACCTTCTTCTAAATTAGATATTGTTTCTCCAGCAAAAATCGTTTTTCCCATAATTTTCACCACATTCTTTATTCGTTATTCATCATAATAATCATGAAAGATTTATGATACCTCTCTTTTTTGTACGCCCTATAACTTTTTAATTTTATATCAATCTCGGTTTGTATGAATTTCAAAATGTATGTATGAGACCGTGACTGTTTTTTCCCGAAAAGACAGCGAATTGTATCTTTTTGTGTTGAAGATGAATTTTGATGCGGGTTGACGTTGAATCTGTTTTTTGGTGGTTCATTTTATCGTGTCACTGAATCATAAGTGAGGACACGGTGTTGAGCAACGTTTTGTCTCCTTCCTAACACGCGTTCAGTTTATCTGATTTCCACATGAATCTTTAATTTCAATATGAGCGTTTTACAAGTGTTGCGTTGATACTATGTATAGTTTCAATTCAATTTATGTCAATAAATTGTGATTTCATTGCTCGCCATATTCATATGATTCATTGCCACTCAATCGCGATGGGAGATTAAATAAATCGTCAGTCGCCGTCCTCGTATCGTCGATGTGATTGTATGTGCGTGCGGGGTTGACTTTCATACAATATTGCCGCCAATTAGATCTCAGCGTCTCGCAACGCTGCCTAGGACACTCGAGTTCACTTTATATATCGATATCGATTTCGTATGAGTATTTGATATGATTTCATTCAGGTTTTCATTGTGTTAAGAAGTCTTTTTGAACCGACTTCAAAAAAAGGAGGAGGTTCTCAATTCGACTGTATGTTTTTTTTTTATTTGTGTGTTAGCTCAGAACTTTTGTCTGGGTTAACCGATTTGGATGATTCTGAGTTATCCTTAATACTGCATATTTTTATGATGTGTTAATAATTTCCTGTCACTGATATTTACATACCAAGTAGTGGTATACGAATTTGTATGGGGTAGGTACCTACCGCAACTAAAAAGTGAAAAATAAAAACTTTTACAACTACATGCTGTTTAGTTCAAAAAACATTGTTACAAAAAAAAACAACCGACTTCCAAAAAACCTTACAAATTTATATGGGACCAGCCTATAATGTACCCTACCAGAATAATTTTAAAATCGATTTATAAATGACGGAGTTCTGAGGGAAAACACATAAAAATAAAAACATCCAAATTGGGAATCTCCTCCTTTTTTTTTGAAGTCGGTTAAAAATATTTTGCCTCATTCGTTTTACCACATGGCACGCTGATATCTTAACGTCATGTCAGTTAGAAAATATTTTAATATTACAAGCTGTGGAGGACACAGACAAGTGAACATACATTTTAAATTTGGCTGCATATCAAAGACGGACGATTCTTCTCAGAAATAAGATATATTATGTTGAAAACGTTTTATTGTAAAGGTCGAGCAGGCTGGCATTTGAGATAAATAGGGCATTCTGTATGATATTGGTGCAGCAGTAACCCGCTTCACAAGTAGTATAATACCTATTTGCTGTGTCCCGTTATCACTGGAGCGATAGCACTTAGTCGATAGCTCGACCATTGCACAAGTTTGTGGGCTTATCTTGGAATGCAGTTTACTGTGCACTTCATTTGGTGTCAGACGTGAAAAAAATGGGTCGACTGAGTCACCCCTAAAAACATAATTATCACTTTAAAACATTATCTTAGCAATTAGTAGTATCAGTAAAATAGTTTGCCTGCTGGAACTGGTCGGTTTAGTGCAATAGTGCGTCGTGGTCGGTGTCGCTGCTGGTCATCGGCCCCCATCGGTGAGTTTCGCAAGTCCAGTTAACCGTATGAGTCGATCACATTAATATTCTACGGTTGATTTTATTGCGAACCTAGCGTTTGCCTCCACGTCTGTAGGTATCGATTTGATAGATTTTTTAATCGATTATATTAATTGTGTGTGTGATAAGAATTTGACATATGTACACTTCGCTTAATTTATATTTAAAATTACGTGCATGTAAATCGTACGGTAGAGCAATGAGACAAAGACATTCCGTAGTGTTGAGACGAGAGGGAATCTTCAGTGAAGGGCGGCGCGCAGACGGCTTTCATCGTGTGTAAATGCGTGCCGCACAAAAAACGGATAAGACGGCCAATAAAAACCCCGTGTGGAGAGAAGCCCGAGGGGCGGGCTGGCGGGTGCAGCGCGCTGCGCCAGTAATTGCATGTTGCAGTCGGTCTCCGCCGCGCTGGGTGCGCGCACGCAGCCTCCTTCATCCCTCGCCTGCACTCGGGTGAACGACTCCCCAATCAAGTATGCGTTCGACTCACCACCGCCGCATCGTGCTCGCTACTTGTTTTCGCGATCGTTGATCAATCTGTATGTTTTGGTCCCGTTAGCCGGAAGCGTCGTCGCCGACGCTGGCGTTTAGCGTGCGTTTCGTTTTCGCTCGGCCGGTCACATAGACTTGATAGCATAGGGGTTGTGTAATATTCGCGTCAGTAACCGCTTAGACGTGACGACCATGACGTGAGTTTATCTACTAGAAGTAATGTTTAAGTTTCTCGTCAGATAAAGTTTATTTGTACTGGTTGTAAATGGTTGTTTCTGTATTGTCGCAGGGCGAACATTGTCGCTACAGTATCCTCAGCGGGTGGGGAGGCGGGTCCCCCGGGCCCGGCGGCCGAGGACGCCGACATGAAAGGCGTCGAAGCCACACCAGAAGAACAGGAACGGCTAGCGACGGGAAACAACAATGGATCTCTCGACTGCAAGCACACGGCGGCGCACCCGCAGCCGCTTCGCGAGCGCTCCGTATTCGCGTCCACGCGGGTCTTCATGCTGGTGTTCCTGTCGGGCTGGGTGCTGCAGGGCATGTTCCTCACGTACTTTGTTAGTGTAACGACCACAGTAGAAAAGTTGTTCAAAGTAGAGTCAAAGACGACGGGAACCTTACTAGCAGCGACAGAGATCGGCCAGATATGCACGGCGCTGTTCCTGACGTACCTGGCGGGGCGGGGGCACCGGCCGCGCTGGATCGCGTGCATGATGCTGGTGCTGGCGCTAGGCGTGATCGGCTGCGTGGCGCCGCACCTGCTGTACGGCACGCAACTGCTGGATGTGCACATGGACGATCACCGCGCCGGCGCCGCGCCCGTGTGCTACTCCTTCCAGAACTCCTCGGACCTGTGTGACGACGCACACGTGAAGAGCTCCACGACGCGCTCGTCCATCACGGCAGTCGTCATCCCATGGCTGTTCGTTTGCCTGCTGGTGGTGGGCGTGGGACAGACCGGGATCGCCACGCTGGGTATCCCGTACGTGGACGATAACGTCGGCAGCAAGCAGTCGCCACTTTACATGGGTGAGTGAATATTTATTGTGACTAATGTTTATTACCTGTAGTTTAATTGTATGAAGTTACCAACCAGGCACAGGCGCGCCGGAGAATCACTGGGGCGTGTTCCCTACAACAAAAGCTTGATAGTCGCTTAAATAAATTCGGTGTATCGATTAAAATGGTCGATTGTTAGCGTTTTGCGAGTACTGGTAATAAAATGGCACATATTATTATAAAAGTGTATAAATCATAGCCGCCGCCCACGGCCCGCCTACAACATACTCTGCCGGGCGCCCTCTGATGCGTTGCGTAATTAACAATCGACTTGAGTGCATCCCGCACTCTCATTAATTGCAATTTTGTACAAAACATCCTTTTGCAATATTCATGTTTATTTTAAATCTGTATTGTTCACGCAGAGTAAAGGCCTGTGCAGTTATTCAGTACCAGTTCTTTGCTTAGGGAATGGAAGTAAATAAAATGTTATTGTTAGATTTGTGATTATATAAGCAATACTACTTACAAACCAATCCATATCGAGCATTTCGCTTCGATTTTACGCCGGATCATATATAGAAGCACAGAAACTCGAATTTAACTCAAGTTGAACTTATATACAGGTTGACTGATCTGGACCCGCCATAGCAAATTCGCATATAGAGGAGGTCATTTGCTAATTATTATACCTTACTTTCCTTAGCCTTTTTTTAGTATTTTTTTTTTAAAGCGTACTATCTGATTTTTTAACCCTAGTTTGAGGGAAGTTCCGCCGTATTCAATCACCAATGTTTATGACTACCAACAAATAATAAAAAAAAAATACAAAAATAATGCAAAAAAAAGTTATGAATGCTTGAAGGTCGTTTTTTGGAAAAATCTCAATTTAGTATAAAAATTGACACAACTCCCAAACTATAAAACTTTAGCTAGGGAAAGTAAGGTTTAATAATTAGTAAATGACCTCTTCTATATGCGAATTTGCTATGGCGGGTCCAGATTCAGTCACCCTGTATAGCAGGGTTCGTATAAAATGCATAAAAAGCAAACAATGATGTTTGGGTGTTGCGTACAGTTGTGCACAGAGGTGTAGACTGTGTAGTATAGTATTACGTGTATTGTTGTGTCTGCGACGTATCTAATGCGTCCACTGCACCAATACCATAAACATACGCAGTAAGCTCTACAGCGCGCGACTGGCGGACTAGCTATTTATCGTACAGATTTCGGGATCGTAGCGGAAGCGTCCTCAAAGTCGCCTCTAAAACATTATGGACTCTTTCTGTTGTCACCGGTCCTTGGTAAACGATGGGGCTGTGTGTGACAACCGGATAAGACACTAGGAAAAAGTTAAATTAATAATTTGCTTCAAGTGTGAAAATCTAACTCTACTGCAAGTCTGGCATGAAAAAAACTGTTTTTCTTGCAAACAAAACTTGTTTGATGGAATTCTTCTCTCATTAATTTAATAAAATATGTAATTAATTAATTTAATGTTGTTGATTTAATTTTGTTATTTTTACCTTCGACATTAATTTCATATGCTCATTTATATATCGCCTTACTGGTGTTTGATTCAAATCTTGAGTAGACTTTGAAGGTAGACATGTGTATATATTGAAAATATGTGGATTGACGAGTATATTATGTTAAAAATACCACGACAACCTACAATACTATGGAATTACTTAACACTATTTTGACCTTTATTAGCAAAGAACGGAAGTTTATAGATTTTGCACATTAGTTGGAGTTAGAATCCCTTTGCGCTGACAAGGGGGTGCGGGTCCCTAGCTTCACATATCGGCTTTGCATAACGATTTTCTTGAACAAGTGTCGGTGACTATTTTGGTTGGTATAGAAATGCTTTTCATGTTTTCAATATGGACGTCATGTTTTGTCCTCTTGGCTAAGGAGTAACGATCTAGGCTATTCCCGTGCGTGTCATCTTGTTATATCAGGAGGAGGAGTTATATCATATCCTGCTTTATGAACATCATCTGTGTCTATTTTATTTCCGTTTAGCGTAGTTTGTTGCCGTTGTCGTTGTTTACTGGCTTTACGTTAGCTGTTCTTTCTAAGGCGATAGATTATTGGTATTCGCTGAGCATTCGACATGCTCAACGTTCCTCACATTTCGTTATAGTCATTATTAAAATATCGTAAAAGAAAAGAAACATTGTCTTGATTTTCCTACCCTTTGCCCGACTTATATCCGATCTATAGATATAGTTCACTTACCTTTAAAGTAGTACAATGTGGCTATTTCTGCACAAGTAGCTCTGTTTTCAAAATGAGAGCATACTCGTGTTTTTGTTACGACTCTGTCCCGATAATATAGATTAATGTTCCATCTAGTGAACTTGCCAATGATTATATAAACGCAGAATAAGTCCGTTTGTTTTATGTGGGCCAGTCATTATCTGACACTCATTCAATGTATCCTTTTCAATTGCGTTGCTCTTATCTCGTATTTTAGGTTTACGATATCTTTACGGCATGCTGTATAAAAAGTTAAACGTTTTATGATATGCGTGACAGTGTAGGGCGCGATGTCCTCAAAAAATTGATGGCCCAAAGCGAGGGCCACTACTACTGTCCATATTCTTGAAGTTCCTAAACGCATTTTTGTCCATATTTTGAGAAATCCTAAGTAAATTCCACAGACTAAATGCTATTAAAGACGATATAGGTATTATATTTAATTGAAAATAAATCTCTTCTAATTCCGAAGTGTGCGGAAATTTATGAAACATTAAGAAACCTATTCAATTTAATAAACAGTTAGGTGTTTTTAAGTCATGAATTAAATTATGTACTATTATGAACTAAAGGCACTAAGGCCTCATACGCACTAGCGGCTGACCGCCATAGCGGCCAACTGCGATTCTGACCCGCGTCAAGGCTCGTGCACACTGGCGCGACGCGACAGCGTGACACAAAGGCACCGCGTGCAGCGCGACGGGCGGCGCCTTTGTGTCGGGCTGTCGCGTCGCGCCTGTTTGTGGGAGCCTTCAAGCGGTTAGACCGCTCGAAGGCGGAGTAGGTACTTTCGGTCCATAAACAAAATGGACGCCGTCGAGGTAGCTTCTGTTATCTATTATTACTCCCGAAAACAACGAAAGAAAAATAAAAAAATCCCATTGTCTCGGTTTTAAATCTCTATTCTTATATTATTATGCTGCTCCATCACAATACTTTCTCGTTGTTGAATTTTAACATTAAATTTCTCTGTGTCGAACTTCATGGCTACGCAACTCACGAACGCGAACTTGCATAGTTACCGGCGACTCGCTGCAAACTAAACCGCTCATGAACCTCCTAGCGCGTATAGACAAGACTACAAGAACCACAGCGGATAGCCGCGAAGCGGGCGACGGCCTTCCATTCAACCGCCGCAGTGCGTGAAATCATAAGCGGTTGCATATTAAAATGAAAAAAACTTTTTTACAAAAAAACAACCGACTTCCAAAAAAAACACTAAAAGACGTGAAAAATAACTTTAATTTCGGAAGTCGGTGCCTTTAGTTTTGTATTTTCGTGTTTGGCCACCGACTTCCGAAATTAAAGTTATTTTTCACGTCTTTTAGTGTTTTTTTGGAAGTCGGTTGTTTTTTTGTAAAACGTTTTTATTTTTCACTTTTTTGTTGCGGTACCTACCCACACAAATTCGTATACCACTACTTGGTGTGTAAATAACAGTGACAGGAAATTATTAACACATCATCCATATAAACTAAGTGGAAAAAATCCGCAGTATTAAGGATAACTCAAAAACTACTGGCCAGACCTTGATTAAATTTAAATGGGACCACATGTGAAGCACTACCTATCAAATAAAAAAAAAAACATCCAAATCGGTTCACCCAGAAAAAAGTTATGAGCTAACACACAAAAAAAAAAAAACATACAGACGAATTGAGAACCTCCTCCTTTTTGTGAAGTCGGTTAAAAAGTGGTTAACCGCCACCGCCCCGCGGTATATAAAGTGGTTAACCGCCACCGCCCCGCGGTTTACCGCTAATGCGTATGAGGCCTAATGCAGAGCTTTATACTAGCTGAAATAGCTTTACAGCTTTCATAAGCGAGTTAGTTATAGGCAACTTATAGAGACACTAGATAATATGGTATTATTGATTATTATTATTATTTTACAGCCATCTAGTTTTATTATCTTTCCTAGGATAGGTATAACAAAAGTTCATGTGCGAGATTTATCTCCTTTGCTCATGCATGTTCGTAATGTAACCTATTAGGAACTTATGTTCTGTAGTTAACATCTACAAGCTGAATTGATTGTTCACTTCACATTTAGATAATAGGAAAACTTGAATATGTATCTAGCTTTATTAACTTTGCAATTCAGATATTATTGACCAAGCGGACAAAGTTCAGTACTTACTCATACTCCCTGCGTCAATTGAAGTGATTAACGAAAACAATAGTCTCAATTAATGTAATTAATTAATACAGTAATAATCCTAAATCTTCATAATCACTACATGCTAGAACGCGTGCGATAAAGGAAATATTTATTAGCACGAAACGCATTACGCTAATTTATTTAACCAATTAAATTCAATTCAGTTCTTGTGTTGACCTAAATAAGGCATAGTACGCACGGATATTCATTGATTGATACCAGTGTGGTGTGGATTATTTAGGTCAATTACTACGTGTGATCGTGACCTTAGGTGTTAGAAACTTTGAGTAGGGCAAGATAGGGCTATGAGTAATCACTATTTGTCACTTTGAACGGAGGAAAATGTACAATAATGTTAATTGAAGTACCCTGCTCCACAACGTAAAGTAAATTTGGTAAAATAATAATGACCAAATATTTTTCAAGCATCAGTTACTTTTCAGTCATCATTAAAAGCTAGACAGTTAACTTATTTCAAATAGCAACATTCTTAGCCTAACTACGTGATATAAACGGGTCATTAAAGTTATCTGTAGGTTTTTCGAAAGACCTTGGACGTAACTATTGCACAATACCAATTTGGTGTTATCTTAAATTTATAATCTAATGGAACTGGGTTTCTATCAGCTAGTTCTACGATTGTTTTCGAAAATATTTCGCACCTGTTTTCCTTGTGCTTTGTTTTTGTACAAACTAGATCTACATCCTATTTTGTCATAGCTTGACTGGGCAAATGTTTGCCTTGTTTTGATCCAAGTGTTGGTAAAATAGATAAGGATATATCATAATGTTCAATTGTAGCTTCAAGAAAATTCAAAACAGCGCCACGCTTCATATTTCCTTCAGTTTTCCCGAGTTCATTGCTCTCTTCAGTAGCGGCTTTCAGTACTATTTCTATTGATTTCCCGATCGATACCCATACAGTTTTAAACACAGCTCACTTATAATTCATGGCTGCTCCGTACTTCTTCACTGCAGCCCTGTTGTGCAGTAAAACGTATCCAATTGCTATTTCAGTAGGTGGTTAGCAAAGTGTGTCAGTGTGCCGACGCGTCGCGGCGACAATTTCAGCTCGTTGGTGTCAGTGCGTGTGTCTCGTTCCTTAGAGACGTTGCCCTAATTTCGTCCCTCACGATCACCGTTCGGGAATGGTCGACTTCGAGACGTTTCCTCGATGCGTTCTACACGTTTCTTTTTTATATTTGGAAAGTGTTTTGTTGGAATGTCTTTGCTGCTGCATATATCAGCGTCCTAATATAGCCTTGGTTAAAATTGGTTGTTTGATGATACACTTTTGCTTCTATTCTTTATGGGTGTATTACCGTCCTTTACAGTTCGTCTAGATGGATGTTCTTCTAGCAATACTTCCGACACGTCGTGAAGTATGCTATTTCTAGTATTATCGACTGTAGGTACCTACAGTCAATATGTACCTATATTTAGTGGTGTATGTAATAAAACGTCCTACCTTTAAATTTAATTTACTTTTACTTCTAATTGGCATATCAAAGAAATAAATGTGCTACGGAATTCGACAGGTCGGACGGGATTCTCTAAAGGAATTTATTAATCTTAAACATTAATAAATTCTTTTAGAAAATCTTAACAGTTAATGTAAATAAAATTTCCAGCATTTCAGGCTCTAATATATTCAGTACGGTATAGAACCGTGTATTGTAGTTTTCCTTGAACAGCGATCACGATTTTTACATCCAAAATGTTGTGATTCATAAAGATTCAGAGAATACGCTACAGGCTTGTGTTTATATGGGCCAGTGTTGATACACGCATTCGGATGCTAATTAATTGAACTCTGTTTTTATAACATTGGATTTTTATATTCAAGGTGCTTAAAAGATTTGGGCGGTAATGCCGGATGCCGGGTATATGTATGTATTTTCGTATCTCAGTTTTCAATAATAGATTTTTTGGGCTGATATAATTTAATATCTATCTGCTTTATGATAAATACCGATTCTATATTCTGTGGAGTTGCGTATGTCCTTACATACATGTGAAAAGTTTAACTAAATTCGCATACAATTTATGTATGACCCCGAAAAGGATGAGAAACGCTCACAATTAGTCAAAAGACTCACACCGCATTTTGGAATGTTTTTTATTTAATCGTACTATCGGTTTGCAATCTGATTGTGATTAATTACGCCTTGCACGGACGAGAAAATTACCTCGTTATTACGTTACGACGATATTGCAATGTGCACCTTATGCAACTTTTTTGCGAGTGCACTATCAAATTGCGCTCCACCTAATCATTTGTTGCTGTAGTTGTCATAGGTCAGTTTTCTTGCAACATCGCTAGATTAGATTACGTCTGTATGATTAGATATGATTATGTCTGCTGTTGTTATTATCGTACCGACAGTTGATTAAACCTTTTTATGACGTCAAATTGCCTCTATTTCATACGCAAGTCGTTTGAATATTATTTTTTGCCTCAAAACTATTTCCTGTATATCTGTTTGGACAGGTGTTTTCTTAGAAGCATCACAGCGGTTGCTATTAGTGAGTTTTCCAACCGAATTAGTCATACTTCTAAAAATGATTTTGCATCTGAAAGAGCAATGAACTCCGCAACGATTAGGAATTGTGTTCCTATTTCTTGGACATTAAAAATATCGTGAGTGGCGAATGTTATTGTGTAGTAGGTACCGACTGTCTGTGATGCTGAGAGACTTCGATGTTAAGAATTAGCTGTGGATATATTCTAGAAATGTTTGTGTAGGTTCCAATGCTAATCAAGGGAGTGATAAAAGTTTTATGGCGCTAATCGAGTACTATATTTACATTAATTTCAAATTCTATTGAGGGAAGACCGGTGTTGAAGTTGCCGTTAAGATTTTGCATTACCCGGTAACGATAAAGTCATGTTCCTATAAACGGAATTTGATACCAGTACCAGAGATAGAACTCGTCGGACACCTTATTTAGACATGAATATTGATTCCTACGGTGGGATTGTTTATATCTTCTTCTAAATGGATACGCTGAAAATGTTTCAACAGCTTTTTATATCTATTAGGAGTTTATCAGAGGTGATTGTTGCTGTCAGTCGAGATGACCTTATTTACAGAGGCGGGCTTCACAAGGTTATCTCTGTGAGCCCTGTTGCCTTTCATATTAGTGTATTTATGTTGGTCTCTATTATTGTAGATAGGGTGGCAATGCTTGTCTATTTTTAACCGCATGCACTATTTAAAAGCAAGAAACGTACACGTATCAAATATACACTGTATGGTGAGACCCTATATCCGTGTTTGCCTCCCGGGTTCATTGTAATGATACATTTCGTTATTTTTTGACAGTCACTGAGCGTTAATTCGAGGGAGCAGCACTTGAACGATGTTAATGATGCATCGGAACCGGTACGGCCGAGTGTACCGGGACATAATAAAAACTTGCATCGAGACAGGCTGCGGCCGTTTTGAAAAACGATCCCGACGAGGCCATTATTTATTACAAAAGCGCATGATGATAATAGGAACGTATATTTTACTTTGTGTCGATCGTGAAGCACGCGAGCTGAGTGCACGCCCGTCCGTTTTTTGGCAAGCGATGCGGTTGGTTTCTGGGAAAGATTACATTCGGGACCTAAGTACCTGATTGTTTTTCGGTCACTCACCCTGCAACGGTCCTTTGTTATTTGTTTTATCAGATTTTAATTTAATTTCGAAATTTGGGGCAGTTCTTACGCGTGTTCAGCCGCGCCGGATGATTCGGCTTCGGATCGCAATGTGTCCCTAACATATTTCGGGCTCATTGTGTATTTAAATGAGTTGTTTACTGTTTATAATTTGTTATGCAGTAATAAACATATAATTTAATGGGCTATAATAATATTAGCATTTCTCGGAATAATAATGTCAGTAATCATCCAAGCTCGCAATGGGTTCGTTTTTCTTTCGTTCTAACATGAAGTAGCTGTATGCTGCAGCGATCGTTGACAGCGGCAATTCCTCATACGATAATTTGTTGTGGCGAGTTCAATGGCCCTCAATTAGCCCCAGAGCCCTAGCCCTATTGAGATAAACGACTGCGGTCCACTGTGTGTGCGAGAGTCCATCTCAATTTGCATAACGACCATCTCCGCCTCACCGATTATGCACATTAATATTTACTACTACGTTATTAAGTGACCCGATGATTATTTTTCCTCGAATTAATTCAGTGTTGCTGTTTTACATTGTATCTGCAGTTTCGTGCAATAGAGCGGTTTCAGTGATGCGTGCACGGGAAAATGCATTCGTTTCGTGTGTAGGTGCCGTAATAGGAGTAGAATCTGCTAGCGTAATATTATTTAATACTTCGTGAGAGCAAGACATGTTATATTGATTACAATGTTTGTTTAATGTACTTTATCAGTATTATGGGTTTTTACCTTCGCTGCATGTTATTGAAAACTTTTTAATGGGCTCTCAGACAGTGATAAATGCATTTTGAAAATTGCAATCGTAAGCATGACCATCGATTTTAATCGTGGCATGACAGATTTTTGACTTTTGATTGAATGTTGGATAGTGATTGATTATGTGATTTCGTAGAGGATGATATAAGAAACAAAAATTTACGGAGAATGAGTTTTGTAGCAAGATTTTGGCCGGAGAAGGCAACACACAGGGAAGAGTGGAAAACTGTGGGAGGGACAATTAAAAAAAAGTTTTGATTTAAACTTTTAAATCTTTTTCTGAATAAAAAACAATAGAGACCTTTTAAAATAACGTACTTTAACCCGTTGCATGCAACGTAGATTTACGCTAGGCACAATGATTGCGTCATAGATACCTATAAGCCGTTTAGTAAGCTCAAAAATAACCCTTTAGGTGAAAATATTAAACGAGGCAAGGAAAGCTTGTAAACATACATTTCCTTCTGGATTTCATAATTATCCCAGGGATCCAATTATTACGAATTCTCATCTTATTAGTCTTAGCAAATTACGTTAGGGCTCGTTAGGATTAGTTTCCAGTCTAACCAGACGTTAACTGTATATATACATTCTACTGCTCACCATAAAGTTATATAAAACGCAGCCAAACGTGCTTCGGTCGTTGTGGTTCGTCTTTCTTGTATGGTTGTTTTGTACTGTGATTTCAATCGTTTGTCTCCGGCTAACTGGTGTCAAGTATAACAGGGTGGAAAGATTTGCAAGTTTTTTTTTTTTGCTGTTTTATGTTGAAAACCTCGTGATTGATCTTTATTAAACACTGATATTAAGCGAAGATATACATCGACGATGGTGTATAATTAGTTAACAACAATCACCTGTGGACAGGTCGTTTCCATCCTGAATAAAATTTGGAAATGGAATGGATTTAGCAAAGCATCACAAAAATTCCCCGAATCGGAATGGCAGAGGTGTCGCCAGTAATAAATAAGTAGTAGAGTAGGTCCAACGAGGCGAGCTTATTACCATATCAGACACAGTTCCCAAATCGGAGCTGCTACTACGAATTTCCAGACAGAAAAACCTCACATTTTCACGACCTGAGGATCGATAATCCGGGACCTCGCAACGGCGACCACTAGCGCCGACCAACGAGGCAGTTTGATGGAATTTACAAGCCGTGTACTCGGTGGGATTTCCCAATCGGTAAAAATGACGAACTTCCATACAAATTTTCATACCCTATTTAACCCCTATAGGGGATGCCACTTTCGTTATAAAAGGAACTCTTGTGACTCTTCTGACTTGGTATCCGTACGTCCGGGTGAACTCTGATAACCAGTGCTGTGCTGTGGGTCCCCCATAGCACAGCATCATGCTGAGTGGAAACCTTCAGGTCACAGTCATGACGTGCAGCTGCCCAATATTTCTGTTTTGTGCTCCTGATTATATTTATTTGGTTTTATTTTTCTGATTACCTACTCGAGTTAATTATCTTTTTGTATGCTCGTGTCAGTAACAAATAAACCTATTTTTCTTTCTATCTTTTCCCAAATTTCATGCTTCTAGAGACCCAGTGGTTAAGGCTGTCTCTGTACTGTTAGTGAAGGATTGACTTTAAGATTTTTGTTAAATGCAGAAATTGTAAAAATATTCTAACCTTTCATATTGTATCCTTTGTCCACAGCTATTACCATCGGCATAAGGGTGATCGGGCCGGCTCTCGGGTTCCTCCTGGGGGCTCTGTGCACCAGGGTATACGTGGACCCCCTAGTGACCCCCGGCTTCGATGCAAGCGACCCGAGGTGGGTTGGAGCGTGGTGGCTGGGTGAGTAGACTTATCTTTTAATGACCTTTTTGTAACGGATGCACCGCGATGACCGTGTTGACATATTGATGACGTGATTGGCTCATTATTTTGTTTCTAGAGAGTAGGTTCTTCATTTCTCTAGAATCCCTATAGTAAAACTAAAAATAGTTAACAACTATGCTTAGCCTCGGGAACCATGTGACAAGTTGCGTAAGAGCAGGTTATTAAGTTAATGACTATCTATTTTTTGAAATAATGGTGGTTATTGCAGCCTATTCTAGATTTGCAGAATGTGAATTCGTAACAGATGCTATAGGTAAGAAAGACAAGAACAGATCGCAGAAAGCGATAAGACCGCCTATAGTATGTTTTGTAGTGTTTCATTTATTTATTGTAATGTATTATTCTGGTGTAGGTACTTACAAAAAAAAAAGTATAAATACTTAAATAAAAATGTAAACGATGAGATGTTGGCTGACAGAGATGGGATAGCAGGAAAACACTTAAAAAATTATTCCTAATTGATTGGGATAGTAGAAAAATTTTATGCACACATAATATTTTAAAGTTTGTGTTAACCTGTTAACAATTTCCAACTCTCTCAATATGCGGCGCTTGGAATACCTAGTATCTTGTTAAGACTTTCGTCAGCAGAACCAAACGGGTGGTTATAACCGATCACATAATATCCATTCATAATTAACTTGCTGCCAGAGTAGCACTTAGCTCGCAGCACACGTTCCTACAGATGCATTAATTGTTATACACTGAATACCATCGGGTATAATAGTGTGGTATCGCAGATGCACATGTTTTTTTGTATACTACCCTCTACTTTTGTAGTTCTGCAAAAAGATAGAACTTCGGTTTTAATAATAATTTTTGGTGTCTTACATGGATGACATAATCAATTAATCACGTATGTTTTTTAATTACAAAATATTTGTGTTTTGACTCTTCCAGAACATGTACAACGTACAACTGAAGTTGGTTTATTTTATTGGTTAATGGTCCTAGGACCTGGAGCTTTGTGTTCAGCAGAACAAGCTTTTATAAAACGCTGATTAATAATTTTAAATTGAAAACAAGGGCTTATGCCAGTTTTTAAATTAAATTGTTTTGAATTTTATATAACAGCAGTCGGCATGGTGATATAAAAAATAAAACTATAGGCGAGAAAATACAATATAAACGATTAATGTTCCGCGTGTTACTGCTGTGTAAACACATAACAGTTGAAAATCGATACAAGTGGGTGGTAGCCGTAGCTACTAACATTTTCTTACGTATCTTGATCCAAGCCGCTCCAGGTTTAAAAAGGGTAAATAATTGAATCTTGCGTCGCTTGTGAACCAGCAGCCTTATCAATCTAGTTCAAAAGTTATCAGTTGTCATTGTTACCAATGTGGATCATGTACATACAACTGCATAATGTTTTCGATGCATGTTTGTGTCTCCAGAATTATTACTAAAAATAGAGCTATCAACATGTTACAGCTGCATTTTCCTGTTACTAGTCCTCAAATAGTCGAATCTATTTTCGTCCTCATGGGCGGGATATTCCCTAAGCTTACAACTAAACCTATGACCTGTCTGTAGGTAAGTACAACGAAATCGAAGTACCAGACATTCCAACGCGGAACAGTCATCTACCGTTAGCGAAGCACTTGCACAGATTTGCGCGCAAAATCCACGAAGAAAGCACGTGCGTGACCTGCACACCAATCGTATGCGTGTAAACAAAACAAACTTCCATATACAACCCATAAAGAACCCATCACACTCTATCTTCTGCGAAATAAAGCTCAATTTTGAACAGAGAAGGGTTTTAGGAAGTTATTTGTGCGTCGTGTCGCGGTAGAAAACTGCTGCAAGCGTGTCCCGACTGCCAACGTATTGAATTCGCGAATACGCATTGAATGATTTCTGCGTATTTCCTTATTGTTCCAACGCTACACTCATGAATGAAGTTTTGAATTTTAATACGTTTATTTTAACGGACGTTTTTGAATCATTAACGTATGTCTGGAAGTACTAAACAGGCGGCTGTGGTCCAAAAAAATGTATGTTCGCAGTGGGACAAAATCGGAAAAATTCAAATTGCGTCAAATTTTTTGGCATAGGATATGCCATATACATGCATGTTATCTGGCGCATTGTGGCTCCTGACTCCTCGAAGCTCGATATTTTGTATTGTACAGACGCAATTATTGAATGCTCATAATGACAACCACAAAGGACAACCATTTTGAAATGAATGAATTTGAAAGTAATTTTCAGAGAAAAGTAAATTCTATTTAAAAAAACGCTGAATGTAATGAAATAAATAACATATTTTGACACGCTCTACCTCCACGCACACATGGCCGTGCGTCTATAAAATGTCAGTTAAACTGAAGTTGCGACGATTTACGTTATTATAAGAACATTTCTCAAGGGATACTGAGCATACAGATCGTATGTTGCAAGATGTTAATCACCGCTCACCACTTCCCCCAGCTGACTCCCATAGCGGCTCGATTGCATTGTAATTGTTTCTGCGAAAGGGTGATCGGGACATTCCGCGGTTGCATAATTAAATACTTCACTATAAGGTCTTTTCACGAGCTTTCAGTTCTCTCGACAGCTCTAGAATCATTAGGAAGCGTCAGTTTCGCGAGATGAGTTATAAAACCGCGGTGCAACGTGTATGATGTGGTGTCATAGAATGGCGCGCGATGCAATTTCCAGTCGGCTTTCGCTTTTTTGTGCGCAGGCGTCACGCTGCGGCGGTGGCGCGGGCTCACGCTATAGTTATATAACTCGTCTTACATCACATCGCGTCACCACAGCTAAAATAAGCGCTCTATCCACAGCCGGTCACGGCCAAGGCTGCGCGCCTTGTTGCCGACAATTATGCCGTCGTCGGTGCCCGTAATGAGGATTTAGTGGGTGGACATGCGACCGACGCCTTGCTCACTTTTACTTTTAAACCGGTTCTCTTGACCTTCGTCTTCTCTTGCTGCCCGCTGTAAAACTCAAGTTCTCACGAAAATGTATTAGACGCGGCGACTCTCTTATTAGGTACTTTTAATGGTACAATTGAGCATGGTAAACAATGCTGTTCGGCGTATGTATCCATATTCCATAGCTAGCGTGTCTAGCGAACGCCCTTGACTGAACGTCGACCGGGCGACCTTGTGAACGCGCAAATGTTTTCTGTTTGAATCTATTGGAATTGTTTTTGATCGTAACCAAGGTTTCATGAGTTATTATTACGATCACTGGTTTTGACAACTCTAACAATTGTCGGTTTTGGTTATATTTCAACGAATGTTTTACCTCAAATTTAGGTGGATACTTTGTGGCGCCTTCCGCTTCATTGTTTGGATATCTTTCTAAGTTAACATGACAGGTTCCAGAAATTTGGCTACTTTTAAAAACACGAGTGTTTTGCACTTTGTACATACATGTACGTAGATCGTGCGATCAGTCTCGCACGGTGGCGCCTGGTGGTGCGTGAAATATTCCACACATTCGAGGTAATCTCCTGACGACTGCTAACGGATTAGTGCTATTGCAAGGAGCATTTCTCACTTACCGCCGCGATAATTGCCATAATTAGAATGTTCCATAATGCGATCCTGCTGATATGTTCTGTAAACAATGAGTGACTCGTCCGCAGACTAGTAACAAATTGTGTTTGCTTGCTATGTTTCGCGATTTCGATTTCCTTGGTATGTATTTGCCAGAATAATGCTACTATGTACGGTGTTCATTAGATCGCCGGATCTTAGCCTTTATGCGTATTTGTACACCGTTTTATTACGACTGTGATAATAATACAAGAGCACATTGTGAAGACTGTTCTGAACTTATAAGATATCTTATGTTTACCTAAAATAAGCCCACTGCTGCATACGTCACTAGTTTAAGTAGGCCCATGTATAGTTGTATACTTGCCACATTCAATATATAATATAATCAGCCTGTATTGTCCCACAGCAGGGCAAAGGCCTCCCTTTCCTTTTTCCACTCAACTCTGTCTGAATTAAATAACTGTTAGACGCAACTGAATATTTTGATCTTTGGCCCACTCAACAATCCAAATTAAGTGTGACATGATGCCATAAGTAATATTAGTTTTTGTCCAGCCGTGATTTTTTTATGTGAACATTTTCACAAAACCTCATCAATCTCTATTTATTGAAAATTCGGCGAAATTATGAATTGGTTTGACTTTGAGGTATAGTGGCCTAGTAATAGAAAGATATTTAAAATTATTTTGCCACGGAAATTCCTTGGAAGACAAGTCTAAAAGTTCACTAGCTAACTGTGATTAAAAGTGCAATGGTTTCAACAATCAAATTCTAAGCCCAATTTGTTTGGCTATGCCTTTTACGAGTGGTTTTTTATCCTTTTCTTCCAAATACTTCAACACATTCGAAAAGTCCTGAAAACATCATCAAGTCTTCAAAATACACCTTACTAATAACATAATATGCTGTATTGTTCCACAGGTATGGTGTTCATTGCTGGTTTCATCGTTCTCCTGTCGACCCTCATGTTCTGCTTCCCGAGACAGATCAGACAAGAGCCCATGCCACTGCCACCCAAGAAGATCAAAGATAAAAATGAGCCGTTCTTCAAAGGTAACTAATATTTCCAAAGCCTTTTCATATCATCAATGTTGTGGTGGTGGAATTTTTCTACCAGTGGTGGTTAGAGAAACTTAAGTTGCTGTCGAATTCATTGTATGAGGGATGATAAATGAAAAGGGGATGAATAATGATAAAAAAAGTCTGAAAGGGGAAATGGGATACAAAACATTTTGCACCGACACCAAGTGACATAGGAATAGGATAAGAAGAGGAAGAATTTTCTTGTCGTTGTTACTGTTTCTACAATTTACGAACAACCAAAATCATAAGTCGGAAACTATTTGTTATTCAAAACGTAAGGGAAGGACAAGATTTAAAGGGAAAAACATATAATTCGGAACAGCCTTGAATTACTTTTTCTTTTGCTAAAGGAACTCTGTCGTTTACATAGCTTGCTGAATTGTGATAAACAGAACAGTCATTGTATCTCCGTGGGTGGCCTACTTTTTATATTATAGTAGTAATCCGGTTGACATAACCAGCACGACTTTGATGAATTCCTTCCTATAAACCAAACTTCTAATAAAATCCAACAAATTATATGTTATCGTGTGAAAGAAGATTGTCTCTAGAAAATGATTCATATAGCATATCTATAATTCTTTTAGTCTGATATTGGCAACGCTTTGAGATTCTAAATGACTTTTTATATGTTGAAATTTGTTGTTATTATTCAATTTACTATCAAGAATTTATTACGTCCAAGTCTAGTTTGTTTCCTGTCCAACCCAAATGTGGCTTCTATTTCGTCAAAAATATTTACCACACTCGAACTCTCATCATATCACTGTAATATCTCTTTTAATTAATACATTATCCATATCAGAATTAGATTTTTTGAAAACTCGAGAACTATTTTTCCGCATTACCTTTGAACTTTTATCCAAATGGAATATAATTTTTATTTAATATCTAAACTTAACCCAGTTTTTAGTTCCAAGTTCTAGTTTAAAAACAGTTGGACGTTTGCCAGATAGAACAATAATAAAAACTGTGACAATATTGAAAAAGCAGCGGGAATTCGAGTTATCACTGTAACAAATATGTTATATCGTGTTATATCTCTTCCGTAAATATATTTGTACGAGAATTTTAATAGAATTTGTTTTGTTTTGTATACAAATGAATGTTTGTAATGTCTGGGTTGTTGCCGGTTACGAGTAGAACTAGATTGATATCAAAATAAGATACTTTAGTCAGCGGCTACTACTTGGGTTTCGTTCTTGGACAAGCCTTAGTGCATTCAGGTCGTAAATTCTACGCACTTTTGTCATGGGTCATCTGTCACCGTTCCCAGATGTTTTCCATTACAGTCAGATTTAGTTTATCCGAACTTTTCTACACCGTCAGTTGCTTTAAACATTATGCACATTTTAGTACACAAGATGAACCCAATACACTCCCTTGTGCATTTATCGTCTTTCTATTGTTAAAGCTTATTTTAAGGGCATATTGTATACTACTCTTTGCTCGATTACCCAGTCAGCAGTTTGGCAGCGTGGCTGATTACCCTGAGTGGGCCAGTAAAACGCTTAGCTTTTTGCATAACATTCCAGTCTAAGCTACATCAACCTCTTTTCTTTTCCAGATTTCATCGCAACAATAAAAAGGCAGCTTACAAACGACATCCTAATGTGGCGTACAGCGAGCTCAGTCCTCCACCTGATGCCCATCAGTGGGGTGTATAGCTTCCTCCCCAAATACCTGGAGAAGCAGTTCCGGCTGCCGACGCATGACGCCAACCTTGTCTCGGGTGAGGTACTAACATGAACACTCTATTGGTATTGGTGGTCGACTATGGTCTGCAGTGGGATACGATGTTACAAATACCCCGATGTTTTAGAGATGTGGGTAAAGTGATAATAACAATGATTTTTTAAGAGCTAAATAATGGATGCGGAAGTGACTTGTTTGGATAATGTATAATGTTTTTTTTGTATAATGATTTCTGTTTATAGATAGTTTTAAATTGTGCTATTGTAGTGGCCTTCATGCGGGGTCAGATATATAACACAGGACTAACGTCTTTTGCCAGATGAATAATATTTGACACTTCCCACATGAAGGGTCCGTTTAGAACCTTTGTGTTTACAACAATTCGTTCTTTATATCCCCTATATTATGATTTATTTTATTCTATGACAATGCCAATGTAACCTCTATGATATATTCAAGTATTAATTTCTCAAAAAATGTGTCCAATAACACCCAAGCACATTTACTTAACGCATGTGTTCATGTTCCAGGTCTGGGTGGTATTTTAGTGATGGGTCTGGGCACGATCACGTCGGGCGTGGTAATACTAAAGTTGGTGCCGACGGCGAGGCAGGTGGCCGCGTGGACGGCCGTGAGTGCTGCCATCTACAGTGCTGGTAAAGAGATTTTGGAATATTTAGTTTTGTGGTTAATTTAACATAAACGCACAAAAATACAAACTGTACTTCTTCTTTCACCGTTAACTGCTTATTAGAGAAATTAAGCTAAGCTAGAAGTTAAAATGGCTGAAGTATTTCTGTAGACGCAATACACACAAATGGGCTGCAATAATGGTATCTCGATTACCGGCTAGATAATTATGAACGTGGGAAATTGTGAAATTGGTGCAATAAGCGCGTTTTGAACACATAAATATAAAATTAAACTCTTGGCGTATTTTGGGTTAGAAGATCTTCTCTTCCTGGTTTTTTTGTTTGCCTTTACTAAATCCTTTGGCAATTTACAAGTGAAGCAATTAAAAATTGTACTCTTCCAGGTATGGTAGTGCTGATGTTCGTGAGTTGTCCCGAGGAGAACTATCGCATGATCAGCGAGGTCAGCATTGCTAACAGCAGTCTGGACTGTAGCGCCGGCTGCTACTGTGCGGACGTGCCCTTCAACCCCGTGTGTGGACAGGTTGGTGACGTCTACATAATTTAAATCTTAAATTCACTGGCAGAACGCACAGCCTAACAGCTGGGACTAGAAGCCCGAGTCTTGTTTTTTGTACAAGAGCTCCTTTTGTACCAAAAGTAAGTTGAGGTCTAGGTCGATGTCGATGTCTTTCGGCTAAAAAGATGATGTTATCAAGCTGAAATTTTTACGGTTCTGTTAATTTTGATAATTTTAAGAGTGAATGGGTAAATATGGTAGGTATTGATGTTGACCTTGTGTGTCCCATTTGGGAGCCAATTACGACTTTTTGGCGCCCGAATGGGACAGCGAATGAGAATCGCATCATGAGTAATTCATGTCTCGATTTTGATGGTTTTATAATATTATAGCTTGGTGTATACATTTTGATGGTATTATATTATATACTAGCGTTATGCAACTATATTTCGAACGCCATGCTGAAGACGCCCACAAAGCTGGCAGGTAGTGATCGCGATGGTTCTCCGGTTGTAGAAGAAAACATCGGAGTGACGTCTTCCACTGACCACTCTGGCTATCTTAAAGACAAAATGTCTATGTGACTGTTGTGAAGTCTTTATGATGTTTTTTGTCAGCTCTCAAGCTTCCATTTCTATTCTTAGACGATACAATATTTGCCATTTCTGCTTCCAGGACTCGTTCACTTACATATCTCCGTGCCAGGCGGGCTGCCTGAGCAGTCAGCAACTCGACAACAGCACGTGGCTCTACTACAACTGTTCCTGCATCGAAAGCGAGGCACGTGGAGATAAAGCTATGAAAACGTGAGTTTTTACAAATAATTACTAAGGTCTGTCTGTTACCTTTCACGCCTTAAAGGTTGAATAGATTTGTATGAAAGACACACTGATAGATCATGTCCTGGGTTAGGACGTAGGATACTTTTTATCCCGGTAGTACGTTCCTGTGGGATAATTCCCGACATCGACGCTGGCGCATCCGCGAGCAATAGCTAGTAAATCCATATGAGTCCAGTCCTAGATATTGGCGGCAAAATACCGCCTTAGTTTACATGTTGAAATAGTAACCCCCCATCTCTCAATACAATTGAATTAGCTCTGTTTACTCCCGTAAGAGTTTCGGTGTCGCTGAAGCGAAGGCAGCTCACCAAAAGATGTGGGGAGACGTTTTGTTCCTGTCATTAACTCACTGTCGAGCTAGGCCATACCAAACTGATATTATAAAAGATACCATTAATGGTCATCCTCTTCAGCTTCAGTCTATTACGTTACTACTGTCGAAAGGTTAAAGAACGAGTGATTTTTTTTACCCTTTACCCATACCCCTTTTTTATTTTTTTATTTTAGATGGGTTTGCTCTTGACTCTAGGCTAGGTCAGAAATGACAGATACAAAGTCGACGATGGAGTGAGCTTACACATTACACCCTTTACCCTAATTAGCCTTATCTCTGGTTTTCTTGAGCCACTAACCGTCTCAATTTTTCAAGCAACCATTATTTCATTCACACGTCATTATAAAAATACATAAATTTGTTTTATTCTCTAAATTATGTCGATGATTATGGTACACGGTAAAACTCCAATGAGTTCATGTTTGCATCATCTACAAATTCTACAATATATAAATGTATGATACTACAGAATAAAAAAAAATACAGAAAGAAAAAAAATGCACAGGTAATAAAAAAAAAAGAAGCATTAAGACGAAAAATTAAACAAGAACAAAAAACTAGAAAAAGGCCCTTGCGAGGCCAAAGAGGCTCTATCTTAGCATAAAGCTGCGATATTTAAAATATATATATATATATATATAGGGCCAGCGGAGGAGACACCTACGGACATAGATTGAAAGCACTTGGAATATAAAAAAGAGAAATAAATGAATAAAGTAAAAAAAACAACATTTCTTGTTTCCCACAGTATCGAGCGCTACGAGCTGTACAACACAACAGACAGCATCCTGTCGCGCTCGCTCGGGTTCGCGGTGAGCGGCGAGTGCGGCGGGCCCTGCAACCAGATCTACACCTTCGTGGCCGTGTTCGCGGCCGTCATGTTCGTGCACGCCAGCGGAGAGGTCGGGGCTGTACTGCTCATTATACGTTGCACTGATAAAAAAGGTAGGCTGACATTCTATTTGTACTCTTCTTCTAACCGCTATGAGATGCCCAAATATCATACATGTTTAAAACCATCGTCATCTGACGAGATATTTCTTATGAAATTGAAAAAACACAATTGGAAGAGTGGCCAAGCTAAAGTGACCGTTATTTATCTATATATCTATACTAATAATAAAGCTGAAAAGTTTGTTTGAACGCGCTAATCTCTGGTACTACCGGTCGGATTTGAAAAAAAATTTTTGCATTTGTAGTCCAATTCTTGAGGATGGCTATGCGCTATTTAACATCACGCTCTGGGACGCTTAGGAGCCAAGCAAAAGAAATAAAGTCAGAAAGAATGCTGAGAGAAAACTAAGTAATAGCATGAGCAGGCGATGCGATGCGACGGGGTGGGTCGGGGGAGCAAGAAATTTCACGCGGACGAAGTCGCGAGCAGAAGCTAGTGACCTTATAAAGTATTCACGCAGCAGTTTAAAACTACTGCTATAAGCACAACTCATAATCGTCAATTTATGTGTCAAAATATCTGTTAACCGTGCGAACCTATGTCTACCTAATTGAATATATATTATTTGTATCCTTTTGTTTACTAATAAACTTATAATGTACGTTCGAGGAGCCTTGTTAGCGTGCGGGGCTGAAGGTGGGCGCGGGGCAGGGGAGCGCGGGCGCGCGTCGCGAGCCGGCCGAGCGAGTAGTCGTCGATATTGTCAAGGCAGCGCGCACGTACATCCTCCTCGTCCGCGACATTTTCGAAATCTATCTTTACTCTTGGTTTCTTCATTACCTCCCCTACAATATATATAAAATGGCAACTTTGAGTGGCGATACATACACATACGACCTGCTCGCGCCGCGCGCCGGGCAGGCAGCTCCGCTAGGCCGCTACCGTCTCTTTTGACTTATGAAAAGAACTATTCCTATATAGTTCATGTCTCATTCGTGAGAACTTCATAATCTTTACGTTCAACACCTTACAAGATAAGACCGCCCATTGTGTTGTGACATATAAATTATTAATTTGTAATTTTGAAGGTGTACTTAATAAAAACTGTTCTAATCATACTCACATTTTTACGTTGTTGCCCACAGACAAAGCAATGGCAATGGGAGTGATCCAGTTCGCGATCGGCGTGTTCGGCAACGTGCCGTGCCCCATCGTGTTCGGCGCCGCCGTGGACGCCGCGTGCCGCGCGCGCGACGTGCTGTGCGGCCTGCTGGGCGCCTGCGCCAGCTACGACAACGACAGCTTCCGCCACCTTTACTTGGGTCAGTGCTTCATTCACTACGAGGAAACAAAAACAAACAAAATACATTTATTTGCGCTAAAAATGACGTAAAAAAAAAAAAATTGTTTGGGGAAAATATAAGTTACAGCCACGTAAACGGCCATCACTCAGCATAATGCTTTGACAGTGTGCGAGACAGACCCACAGTTCTGATTTTCAGCGACAGCCGGCGTTGACGTGATGACGTCAAACGGTGCAGCACAAAATGAGATTTTTAAAAGCAAAATAATAATTAATACACAATACAAGTTCTAAATCTTTATACAAGGTGTAAAAATACCTTCCATGAAGCCGTCATCTACGCATTCTGTGCATCAAACTAAGTAACTTTGTGCAAAAATTATTACTGGGAAACGACTTTTATTTCTGGTGTGATAAATTGATAATTCACCGTTTGCGGCAGTGAACAATGTAACGCAAAATATTGTGCTTATGGGTGCACGCAACAGTACAGAGATCGCGAAAGTATTTTTACAACTAGTTTTCATAAAAAAAATATTGATAAAGTTAGAACTTTGACCTTTTCAATATCTCCGTAACCAAAAGGTACCCAGGTGCAGTCCAGCACAAAACAATGATCATAATAACGGGAATAACAGGTTACTCTCGGCTTAAAGGTATTTTCACCATAGATTTAGTCGTAAACTACTGGCGTTAGTTTGCAATGCAAAAGAGAAACAGCATAGTCTAAGCGTACGTTAGAGCGAGATAGATAGACGATACCATTCACGTACGCATGTACGTGAATTGTCTTTGCCTGCATCGGTCGACGTCAGTCGTGAGTGGAATAAATCCTATTATTTTCACAAAATATCGGGTGTCAAAGTGACCCAAGAAAAAAAAAACTGAAGAGTGAGTGAGTGTGTGATTGGTGAGTGTGGGTGTGAAGTGAGTGTAGACGTGATTAATAATGGTTAGGTGTGCATGTGTGTAGTTCCTGGAGGTTACTCATTTAAGAAAGAAAACCCACAGAATTATTCATTTCACTAGTAAACACAACGACAATATGCAATTTTTTAGAACTGCTTCGATTTTTTTTACACAAATGGTTGCAGAAAATAATCACATTTTATCAAATTAATGCTCTGAATGCATAGGAATTATATTTAAAATAATAACAAATACGTGAATTCCTGGTTTTTCTGACGTCAAATTTGTAGACTGCGAGGTTGACACACGTCGACACTATCGATAAGTGCTTGCGGTAGGAGTTGACTGGTAGAAATCGTCACGTAAGGAAAAAGCCCCCTCCATGAGACTTTCTCTATCTCTCTCTCTCTATCTCTTTCTATTGTATAAGAGTGTGTGTTTGTGTGTGCGAGCATCGCGTAAGGAATTTCGTTCATGACGGGGGTCCCACTACCGTACACGTTTTTTATAAAAATAAAAATTTATACGAGCCGTGCGTGTGATGTAGGTGGTAGATGTTTATGAAATGGGTCTGAATGAGTTTTCCGAAAATATATAAAGGGAATAATGTAAATATGTTTTGAAACTAAAATAATATTATTTTTCGATAAATGGTAAACGAATGTCTTGTGTCCTGTAAAATCTTTTTCAACACATTTGCTCAAAAAATGCATTTACGATGCCTATATACATTGTTCGAAAGTTAAAAATTATGCACCATACAATGGAACGTGCGGTAAAACAAGTACTCACACCTAAGTACATGTTTTACCGCATGCTCCGTTATATAGCGCCGTGCGTATCCTTTACGGTTTATTTCTAATTTCCATAAAAAATATATAAGAATTCCACCAAGGAGTTTCACATTACGAGAATAAATAAGCTGAATAATCGAACCTCCTTGGAAGCGCTTTTGCTCAATACGTTTGTTTCGCTTTAATACTAAAGAGAAAATGAGACGAAAGATGTAGTTCTAATTTTTTCCAGGCACACGTGGCGCCATTTGCAATTCGCGCCATTTTCATATTAGAAACGTCAAAGATTGTTGCAACTTTGAAACTGTGTAAAAATAATACTACAAGAAATAAGAACGACACTGGGATCATAAACCATCATTAAGTATCGTATAATTTCGAAATTTCAACATAAAATAACATGAACCCTAAACGCCATTCAGTGTTGCCGCGTATACAAGAATCAAGTTCCCCGTGGATGAGATTTTTATAATGTGAATTTGTTGTTTTTGTATTTTATTATATAACCTATTTAATTTATCTAACCTAGTTATTATAACTTAACCTAGTTCTATAAATTATTTAATGTTTATTTTTGTAATCTCACTTAAGGTGTAAAAACTACTGACACTATTTCAAGGGGTGATTTTATCCATAAACTGAATAACTTTCCCCAAAGAACGTGGACCGAAAAATTAAAAAAAACCGTCTTTCCATAAAAAAATGCGCAATCAGTTGATTGACTTACTACGGGAAAACCTACTTTATACGTATATCGACTCATGTTCCTGAGATGTAAACTTCGTGTCTGTACATCAAAAATATTTGCGAAAAAAATAATCGAGGGGATGTAGGATACGTGAGAGAACACATTAGAATCATTTTTAATAATGAATCAATTATTAATTTTTTAATATTTTTTAATCTTCTAATCATTGATATACATACCTGCCATCCATTTTTCGAAAGAAGAAACCTACACCTAACGTATTCACGAATATATTTATAAATTCGATTTTAATTTATTGTTCATTTTTAAGTATTTTCTGAGCTACATTTATAACTTAAATAATAGACCATAGCATAAAATATTTTTGCCATTAACTCGGGTAACAGTTGAGCAGCTTGTATCACAATCTTCACGCACACTAGTTGTCAATGTCATCTGACAAATGTCAAGTGGCGATGTCTTACACACACTACAATAATGATTTGCCGCATTCACTGAGCTATTGTTTTTGGATAGCGCGGTATCTAGTCGAACGCAGCGCAGCGAGACTAATCATTTATCTATGGTAATAATATATGAGTTCCAGCGAGGAATCCGATATTAATATTGTACTGTTTTCTCGCAAATGTGTTGAAAAACGTTGTATGACACACGCGCGGAAATTGGTATTTACAAACTCGTGACTATGGTAAGCCCTCGACTTCTCGGGCTTACATTCGTCTACTCGTTTGTAAAAACCAACTTACCGCCCTAATATCATAAATAACTATTATATTCATTGTCGAAATGGAAGACCTCTTGTAAAAGTTGCGCTAACTGGTAGCGTGAATTTTCACGAAAACCCTCATTAAAATCAAATCATTTATTACTTCGCAAACGTGGGTAATTAGTAATTGGATTTTCAATTATAATAGTCCTCCATGTTCTACCGTCACATGGGCATGCAAATCATTGTTAATAAATTTCATTTCAAACACACATTTCAATAATGCGCATTTTATTTCGTATTTGTATTTTCAACAGAAATACCACATTCTGACTCTTGCATCTCTCTAATCTTCCATCGTTCTCGTTCCAGGTCTGTCGGCAGCTCTAATGTTCCTAGCGTTTATAATGGACCTGCTCGTGTGGAGCAAGGCGGGCCGCATCGACATGAACCCGGCCGACTCGTGCCCCGCGCCCGACGCCGCGCCGCTGAGGCGCGCGCCCGCGCGGCCCGACGACACGCAGCTCTGACCGCACACCAACTACGAGTCGCATCTATAAGTGACCACGAACTAGATGTCCCGGTAACACGCCCCAAAATGTAACGACACGGCTACAAAAATAATTTGAGTGAGCGGTAACTAAGGTGTGGGACAGTGTGAACTATACACCTAAGTGTTACGGTCTAATTTGCAACGACACGGATCTGAATCTACAATGTTGCGTTTAAAATAGTGAGCGTGCTCTTGGTATGTCTGAGTTTACATGTTAGAGAATTCAATCAACCTTATAGCCCAGTCATAAACTCCAGAATGCGAAGACGCAGATCTAGTCTACGTAGTGTTCTAATTAGACTGTTTTCGGGCAATTGTGAGTCTTATGATAAGGTCGATTTTTGTATGCAATAGGATCTTAGAGTCGTAGTTATTGTAACAGATTAATAATAATCGACTGAATCGAGTGAATATTGAAATATATCATAGAAATAACACTTGTCGAAAATGTTTTGCAAAACTTGATAAGGTCGTTAAAATGAATTTCATTAGTGAGGTGCAACACTTTTTTGATGAGTGTGTTTGTATAGCGACTGTTTGAGCTCGTACAAGAGGATACATCCGAGCATAGCGCGCAATTCGTTTATAAATCGGCTGTAATTCGGCCGCCATTATGAGCCATATTACTAAAAACATGAACAGTGCATGCCTTATTTTGTAATCGGACAAAATTTAGATATATTTGTATATACAATTAATTTACGAGCGCCAATATTTTGGTTATTTATTAGATCCTTGCTAATATTACCTTTTTAGTAAAAATAACTGTGTTTTTGTTAAAACTTGTACGGTTTATATGGCAACACTGCAACGTGACTGAACAATGAAATAGTTTTATTGTGCATTTTATTTTGTATCTATGCATTTTATACACTAGTTACTTTACTGCATAAGTATGTGCTCAATTTTGTAAACATAATAAAAAATAATAAAACTAAAACTGGGTTCAGGCATAATACAAACTTAATCATACTAAAATTATGTATAATAACGATTTGGGAGCAAGTCTTTGATATACCAAATTCTACAGCTATACATCTAGGGCCGACACGTTTGGCGAGCGTAGTATAAATATATATTTATTTCTTGTACTACTTTTTAAGAAGATTTTAACCCACTAACGCATAAAACTTTTTATGTAGTTAATAATAATAACAATTCTGTGTTAGTGGGGGAAGAACTTTGTCCCACACTTCTTGTCTCAGTCCCATAATTAATAATAATTATCGCGTATTGGAACACATCACTGTAATAAATACATCACTTACTAATCACAATCTTTTCAAATGGGACTGATTTTATTTGTAGAACACACGTTGTCATATTAATTAATTGAAATAATGTTGAAACGAATTTAGAAGAATCGGGTAAAGTGGTTTTACTTTAGTCAAAAGTGACGTTTCCAACAAAAAAAAAAGTAAAAAAAAAAATACGATCGTCTAATAAGATCGCTGCAATAAGGAACAGGATCTTTCAATTAGTATGACAACGTGCGTTCTCAACGACGCATAATATATTATTTCGATAATTGCGATTTACATGGCTAGTGATTAGACGTTTATATTAGTGTTAGTCAAAGATTTTTGTAACAAATTATTACTAAAATCCCTGTAAATAATATTAAATGAATTAAACATTGTAATCACATTAAACTAAGTACAATTGTAAGATATTTTAAATTAGAATTATGTTTCTGTTATCATTTTAATCGTAATTGATTTCTTTTATTTTATGATATTACTTCATGCTGCGGTCTATCGTTGATATATTATATCAAACTTTGAGTTTATTTAACAATATTTATATTTTAAATAATTTTACATCTCTATTTTCTTTATATGGGCATTTTTTACAAATACATATAATCATATATATTTAATCACAAATGAATAATGAAAATAAATAATAATTATTATCACAATATAAGGTGAAAATATTTGTACCATAAAATGTATCATAATATATAATTTATAGCCTTATTATACCTAAATAATTATATTGAGCATTTGGAAAATATAATAAGATCTAATAGAGATTAGATAAAACGGCAAGATTAGTTACAAATATTGTAAGAAAGTACAATTGTTTCGTATTTTGACGAAAGACCATGGCTGTAGCGGGAATTTTAGGATATCTGATAACAAGGCTGGGCACCGTGTAAAACTATTTAGTGAAATTAATTAGAATAGCGGCGGTTGTTAGGTTTCGTTTCATGATGGATTTGCTTCATACCTTTACATACGAGAACTGTGATGTTTTGTCATGTTTTTTTAAATATATTTATAACTATATTTTCAATGTATACGACCTGGATTTAAAGTGCGCTATATTTTTTTGAAGCACTGTTTTGCAATTTTGTATTCTATCTCTAATGCGATAGAGGTCATACAATAATACACAGCTTTGACTAAAGGTGGGCTTGTGCAATGACTTTAAAAATATATTGCTGAGGTTATTTTAGTTGTTTGAGTAATCTTTTCTTTAAAAATAGGTTCAATCACTAGCAAAAGTGTTCAGTAAAATATAGAGCATTATAAATATTGGTGTTAAAATTAACTACTTAATTTCGTATTTTGAAATTATTTTATTAACAAGTGCAATGAACTCGGTACTAAATAAAAACGAAACAACCTAATATTTTACATGTCTATTTGTAAATCTGTTTTGAGTGACAACGAATGGTGAATAGTTAGATTTTGCTCTGACAAATAGAAATATTGCCAACAATGTGTTTTGCAGATTTTTTTTTATCGAACTTAAAACAATTATTATTTCGATCAAAAGATAAAAGGTATACCAATGAGACACAATTTAAATTTTCACGAATTTATTAATCAAATTATTAGTTATTATAATTATAACGTCCTGTTCCGTATTGTGGAAAAATGTGCATTAATTACGTGCAATCTTTTTAATGTTGTCTTTTATAATTATTCTTCACTCTAAGATTTATTAAATGTGTATCTTTGTAACACATAATATGTGCATTAGCTACTTATTTTTATTGACTAATGGCATAGTAAAATTAAACTCTTAGCAAAAAACAATATTACGAAAAAATTTTTTGGAATCGTGAAGTACAGATAAGTTAAAGGATTTTTTTAAAATATATTAGTAGAATGCATTATATTAGTATACTTTCTAGAGATATAATTTTATATCTTGCAATTAAATTTTCTATATTGTAGCGAAAATAATGAGCGAATTGAAACTAAAAGGCGATCATAGTGTTGGAATAGTGGGTTGGAATGTATGAGCATTTTCATATTAATTGTAACTTGTAGGCAAAATATGTATAGTGAGGAAAAATAAGCAAATCATCACAGAAAACGGCATAATATTATGACGTATATTTGTAGCTCGATTAGCATCCTTGTCATAATGTCGTTCTTTAATAGGCCATCACTTATCACTCTCAACATTTATATAAATATTTAGGTAATATCTATGTATGTATATTATAAAATTTACTGTCGTAGTTACAATTTACTTCTCACTGGTAGCTTTTAGCTAAAGTTTTGTTGTTGTAATCTTAATAAAATACATTAAGATTTAAAAGTGTAATGTTTCTTCGTAATAGTGAACACAATTTTACTAGTCTACGTTTAGTTTTAGAGAATAATACCTCTGGATTTTAGATGTAAAAATCTGTAACCGTCTATTACTTTAAATATATCTGAAAACAACCGATTTTTGAAGCGAAATTCTGATATTGTATACTAGATTTATATTGGTTATCCACGTACTATCGAAACTTTACTGAAAACCTCGAGTTTGTAATAGTTGTATACGTCTACTTTTCTGAATAATATTTGAGGTTTCAGAACTGAAATAATAAAGTGATCTTTGAAACAAAGCCTGCCACGTGTAACGCACATTTAGTGAGTTCATAACATTTTTGTACGTGACAGTACGCCGAGTGAAGTTTTTATACAGGATTGTATTGTTTTTTTTTTTTAATAAATCCGTGTTCGGTACACCTCCAGTACATACGTTTACAACTTTAATTGATATAACATAAGTACAGTGTAGATTTGTTATTGTGACTTCGGATCACATATTTTTTAAATATTTGTAAATAAAAATTATTGAGATAAACTTACTGGTATTTTACTTTGTGTGATTTCCTAGCTGAACACTGATGTCTACCTGCCTTTTGATTACAACATTTAAATGGACTTATTTATAGACAACAGTTTACAAATTCCACGGCGCAGGCTGGCTGTTTTGCTTAAAACTCGTCCATACTTAATATTGATGCGAAAAATAAGGTTGTCTGTGCATTACCTTTTGTTTGTCATTTATTTATTTATTGGTCCATACAACCGCGTAGTACTCCAATACGGTACGAACGAGACAATCGAATAAGTAACTGTTTGATTTAGGCTTGCAAAACATTTCGCATTCTGCGTGACAAACCCGAGTCTCTTTGAAACTTTTTTGATAATAATGTCCACGTGTGGAATAAATGTTAGCTTGCGGTCAATAAGAACCCACAAGTCTCTGATTACATCCACTTAGGCACGTACCGTTCTTATTATAATTTAAGTTAATAAAATTTGAGTTCCGAGTAAACGTTATTTGAGAACATTTATTTTTATTTTTAGTTGTATATTATTATCCTTATACCGGTTCAAAAGTCTATTCACATCTCCTTGAAGTAATGCTGAATCGGCTTGAGAACATATTTTCAAATCATCCACGAATAAGAATGGCGTGGAGTTAATGAAGCAATTTGGAAGATCGTTAACAAAGATAATAATTATGACAGGACCCAGGTGGGAACCCTGCGGAATCCCAGAATCCCAGGGTTTCGGATTTATAGCCATTGAAAACCACATAAAATGATATGTCCTTTAGAAAGGCGTGAAGCCAGTTGAAGAAAAGAACCAGGAATGTTGTACGCAGCAAGATTCTGCATAAGCACTCCGTAGCACATTGTCAAAAACTTCACGCCTGAAGGACTGAACCGATTGTTATAGACTGATAGGTTGCCTGGGTCCTGGAAAACCACATAGGCTACTTTTCATCGTGGATATTAGTATAAAAAAGATGAATTATGAAATACTCGCCGGTGGAATCGGGGCAACAGCTAGTAGTCTATAAGTCGTTTAGTCAAGGATATTGGCACCTAAGCAACGTCATTAGTCTTTTCGACGCGCAATCTTAAAGCTATACGTATGTATCCACCACATAAAAAGGAAGTATGTAATTAAATTATTGTGGTTTGCGGTTACTCTAATACCTACCTGATTACAACCACAACATGTAAGTACATAACTAACCTTTTGACTGACACAGCCGGTCACAGCATGCAGTAGTATCATAAACGACGATGAAATCATGGGTCTACTATAGTAGTTTTATCTCACGAAGGGACCCGCGCCGCTTTACTTGTGCATATCAAGTGTACAAACACGGTGTAAATATGTGCGTAAGCGCAGGATCTCGCGATACCGACCGAGACAATGGCGAAGTCGGAATTGTGAGTATGAGTGTGTGCGTTATGTGCTGACGCTACTCTACACGCACACATTCAAGGGAGGATCCAGGATTTATTTCTGGATGGGGCACATGGGCCAGATGGATAGGGTAGATTTTCTTTTGACCATACATACAGAAATAAGAGTTACTTTTGAAGAGAACCTGCGCTGCATGAGTGAGCAAAGCGCGTTAGTTTTTCTTTTAACCATTCAGACTAGGTAGGTAGTACTCGTATTAGCTAAATATTTTTAAAAGCTTAATATGTTATTCTGAAATTATCTCGCTGACTAAGGCTCTAGGCCGGTGCATTGTTGGCTTAGCAGACCTCTGGGCTCGACTAGGAACTGGCCGCACTACTTTGCACCTTAATAGTTACGTCAGTGCTGCTGATGATATCCAGTAGGTACTTCTACAGCGGTCACCTTAGTAGCAATGTCTCGATGGAGACGATCTTTTTTCATACTGCTGCGAAGATATATCTTAAACCGACCTAAGGTGGAGAAAGATCGCTCGCTAATGTAATTTATAGCGTTATCGTATTAATCTCCCAGTTTTTTTATTTTACTTAATCCGTTTGGGGGGGGGGGGGGCTGTGCCTCGCCCCCCCTGGATCCACCCTTGCACACGTTTACAGCGTGTTTGGACACTTGTTAACTAAAGGTAAAGCGCACGTCGCTTCGTGAGATAGAAATACTGTATTACATTGAAAAATTATCATGTGAAAGAATAGAACAATAAAAAAACAAAAAAAATGGCGAGTCGTACTCTAGTCAAAGTCAAAGATTTATTTGCAAACTAAGTGTACATTTTGCTGTTATTTTATAATGTAGGTACTTACAACTTAGCAGCCTTTTCCAGGCATCGCAAATTTGAGGGTTATTTAACATTTAAAAATTAAAATAACTATGCTATTTTCACGATTTTACATTAACAATTTCAATAATTTAGTATTACTCATTCAAATAATAAGAAATATATACACATTTTAATAATTCAATAATAATATAATAATATAAATACATTTTTTATTAATTAGATCGCCTTATTAATTTATTTAGAATAGGTAGTCATGTAGGTAGTGGTGTAAGCGTGTGTAATGTCTGTGTACGAGAATGTGTGTGTAGTAGTTATTGATTTATTTTTGGTGTAAAAATTCTTCAATTGAATAATAACATTTTTCTAAAAGGTAGGTTTTTAATTTATTGTTAAATGGAGCAAGCCTGGTTTCATTTTTAATCTCTTGAGGCGGCTTATTGTATATTCTTATTGCCATGATCGTAGGAAAGACGTACTCTAGTCGTAGGAGAGTCGTACTCCGGGACGTGCCTCAGGGGCTCTGCCGATGGCGCCTTATTAGGTACCTACGTCTGACGCTGAATTGCTGACCGTAACGTAGGTACCTACTTATATTTTGGATATACGTCCTTTTTAACTTTGTTACCAGGGTTTTATTCTAAATTAGAATCCAATCACAACTGTGGCAATAAATAAAATAATGAAACATTATGTAAAAATAAATAAAAACCTGTTTCGCTAAACTTTAGGCGTGCTACACACTGTTTGGTTTGGCATTAATCACAGGCACAGTCGGGCGGTAAAATCATGTAGATATTTATGTTCGGGAGCCGGGCGGTAAAAACCAACTGCAACATGGCCAATTCAGCGAAGTTAGATGCCGAATGGAGTTGCCATGAAGTAAGTAGTTGTTGTTTAACAGATACCTCCAAATCGAATGTACTGACCCGAACAAGTGTGTAGCACGCCTAAGTGCGCAAGTTTAAAAAAATTATAGGTATATCATGATTTATAACTTTGTATTACCATTGATTGCCTGCCTACAGGATGCAAAAACTGGATCGATTAACAAAAGCCGGTGTATCAAGTTAGGAACAAGATCTCTGTGCTAATGTTTTACGTTGGTGGATTTTAAGAAGCCTACAAACAACCCCACTTTGCCTGCCATCGCCAGATCGGAAGAGCCGATCGGATCTGCGTAGGTATGTTTTGGCAATTCGATTGATCATCATTATCATTTTAGCCCAAAGGTGTCCACTACAAGACATAGGCCTCACGCATGGCCATATACGATTCCAGCATCCAGCTGATTTCACCAGGTCAACTTGTGGTGGTCCAATTTGTTTGACTATTTCAATCGATGGCCAAGTTGGTAGATTGGATTCAAACAGAGGTAGGTAGTACAGAAGACTCAACTAAGCGATCGATCGGTTAAGTGTCAACCAATGGATGGACGGCGCGTAAAAATCTTGGGTATTCACGTCACGTGCCACTGAGTTGAGGCTCGCACTTCTTCTACCGATCTGACGCCAGGTCGCATCGTCCGTAGGCTGCTTTAGTCTCCGGATAGACGCACAGAGGTCAAGTGCAAGTCATTGCCGAATTGATTAGCATGATCCACCCACTGTGGTGTAGTACGTTGTTTTAAACAATAGAATTAGGTTTTTTTTTTGGCAATGATTGAGCAATGTTCGTTGTTCAATATGCGAAACGAAGACAGGCGTGATGTGTTATGTTATGTTAATTTATTTATTCACTCGTGTTTGACCACGAAAAAAATCTTTGCAATGAAATCCCTTCTCTTGAAACTACGGGAGGCCTACTTCTAGAAGATGGAGTTGATTGGTTATCCAGTCATGAATTCGGCTTATTGGTTGATTCGCACGAATATTACTTGCCTGAAATGCGCGAATCGACACTTTAAAATATATATTTTTTTCGGTAGGCTAATCGCACGAACTTAATTTATTTGTGGGCGAATCGATAACTCCTGAAATATTATTCAGGAATTGAAATAGTATAGGAAATAGGCACATTTTGAATTTTATGCAATAAAGTAGGTACACTAGTGCACGGAAGTGATGAGTAGGGGAGGCGGGGGGAATGGGTGTCAGTGGGCAATGAGGGTCACTTCAAAATGAATTGAACCTTAAGCTTTACAGAATACGGCTATTTCGCACGGGGTTTAGCTTTGCACCCCTCCCGCACTGGCCAATACGCAGGCCCGCCAGTCACGCTCGCATCACCGGGAGCGACACAAGTGTCACAAGGGAAGAGCCGTTGTAAAATTAACGAAATTTCGATCGAAAACGTGAGTATCTATATTTGTTAATTTTGCGTATTAAATAGTCTTAAAATATAGTACTCTAACTAAACTTATGTTTATTAATGCAAGTTATTAGATTTTCTGATGTTTTTTGTGTAATAATTCAAATTTAGTAAACAAACCGTCATTGGGGTAATGAGAGTCAATCGACCCCCATTCCCCGCATCGTCTTTTATTATGATAAATCTTTTCTGTTCATTTCAGATGCCAAGGAACTGGACAAGAAAGATCAGACAAGCGAATTGGACTATGGGTGACCTGCAGGCAGCTGCTGCACACATTGGCCAAGGCGTATCAATACGCAAAGTTGCCGAGGAAACTGATATTCCTTTCAGCACATTGCAAAGAAGGATAAAGAAAGATGAATTCAAAATAAAGCCTCCAAAATTAGGAAGGCATGCCGTTTTTAATGAAGAGCAAGAAAATATACTTACAGAGCATATTTTACAATTAAGTAATATGTTTCATGGTTTGACGACAAATCAACTATGACAAATAACATTTGAATGTGCTGAAAATTTAAAGCTATCTCATAACTTCAACAGAGATACTAGAATGGCTGGCAGGGACTGGATCCAAGGATTTCTTAAGAGAAATCCACGGATAAGCCTTCGAAAACCTGAAGCGTCAACGAATTACAGGTTTTTTATGAAACCTAAGTTAGGATTTTTTTTTAAGAACTTGGAAGAAGTCATGACCAGTACTTCGTTCTCACCTCAAGATATTTACAACATTGACGTGACAGCCACCGTCCAGGAAACCGAAAAAATCCTGGCTAGTGGGTTCCCTGACTTCTTGGGAGAGAGGGAAAACGTTCCTTCTGATGAGAGTGGTGATTTTGACTTAGAAAATATTGAAATCCCGCTAAAATCCAGCAAAACTCCCAGAAAAAGCGTGATCAGTCTGTGTGCTCGATATGGCTCGAAGAGGGAAAACCAAGAGAAATCTGGTATCGCTACCGTCTCATCCACTAGATGGGCTCATGAGGCATGTATAGGATATGATGACCCTAGTCGCTATCGCTGTGATTTTTGCATTTAACTCTATTAAATTATTAATTCAAAGAATTATTTGGATTAATAATTCCGTTGGGTTATCATTTCTAACTTTTAATTTCATTAATTCTTATTTGTTTGTTAAAAGAGATAATAATTTTGTAACTTTCTTTGTTTTATAATTTTGACTCTTATTCCCCTGTGAACTGACTTTCATTTCCCTTACATGTGGGTAATCGGAGTCAAAGCTACTTATTTCTTTTTTAACCAAAAAAGATTTATGTAAGTCGATACCTGATTAATTTAAAAATTAAGTAAATGTGAACAAATTATAAGACTGATCATTAGTGATTACAATAACGAGTTTTCCATAAGTGACTCCCAATTCCCCCAACTCCCCTACTGGATATACAACTATGTGTATAAGAAGTGCATATAAAGAAATTTTGAATTTAAAATGAATTATGTACTTTTGTCATGACAGTATACATTTTACGAAAATTTCTTTTGTTACGATCTATTTTCTCCTAGTCGTTTCTTTTATCTTACATTGGTTATGGGAACAGACACCCACAGTACGAGACCTGGGGTGGATAGGAGTACCGTGGATCCAGTAAGAAGTCTGGAGAGAGCAACGTTTATTTTTCAAGCAGCGAAATAATTATTTGTGCAAAGGAGCGACGATGAGCAAGATCGTAACCTTTAACAAAGAGAATTATGATAGCTGGCGAATACAGATGCAAGTGGCCCTAATAAAAAACACATACATGTGGAAAGGTAACAAAACCATCTGAAAAAGGAGAAGCTACGAATTGGGTAGCAGACGATGAAAAACCAAAGCGGATCTAGTTTTGTCGATGTGTGGTAGTGAACTTCGTAACACTTCGAAAGAGGTTTGGCTAAATTGGAGTCTATTATCTACTTCGAAATGACCTGGTAAGAAGGCTACACTTCTAAAGCGATTGATGCTGAACAAAATGTCGGAAACAGGTGATGTACGAGATCGTTTGAATATTTTTATCGACGCTGTTAATAAACTACCAGAAATGAGTATATACATATATATATCAACGATGATTTGCTGGCTATTTAGTTTATCTGGAAAATGTGAAAGCTTTAGTTGTGCCATTGAGTCGAAGAGACGAATTACCGAAGCCAGAGGCATTGAAGAATTAATTATTAGAAGAGTACGAATTCAAAGAGATGCATATATCTCAGAATGAATTAAGGCTTAATGCATACATGTGTGAAAAAAGGTTTAAAGAAATGGAGCAAAAGCGCGAAAGTTGGAAACATAAAGTAACCCAACTACCAGCGGAGACGGATTTAAATATAAATATTTTAAATGTCTTGAAAAGGCGTACCTTGGGTGGGGCAAGTAGGGCACGAGACCCAGGCGCTTTTCAAAGGGGGCGCGCAAAATAGCCAATTATAAAATTTCAAAATCTAAATACACTACAATAAACTATTTCATACTGTTAGGTATATTTACTTGGAGGGGGGCCAGTTTCCAATTCGTTGGAAGACGGGGAAACTGGTCCTCATTAAGAAGACGGGGCGCCCTGCGGACTCTCCGTCCGCTTACCGGCCCATCGTGCTGCTCGACGAGGTGGGCAAACTCTTTGAAAGAGTCATTGCAGACCGCCTCGTCGGGCGGCTGGTGCGGGTGGGGCTGGATTTGGCGGACAGCCAGTTTGGTTTCCGCAGGGGGCGCTCTACGGTGGACGCCATCATGCACGTGCAAGCCCTCACGACGGCGGATGCTGTGGCCCGGGGTGGGGTCGTCTTGGCGGTGTCTCTAGACATCGCCAATGCCTTCAATACCCTGCCCTGGAGTTGCATCAGGGAGGCACTCTGGTATCACCGGATGCCGACCTACCTCTGTCGCATAGTCGAGGCCTATCTGACGGACAGGGCCGTCATCTACCCCGGTCACCAGGGAGAATGGAACCGGCGAGAGATGTCGTGCGGTGTCCCACAGGGATCGGTCCTGGGGCCGCATCTGTGGGACATCGGGTACGACTGGGTGCTGCGCGCCGACCTCCCTAGCGGCGTCAGCGTCGTTTGTTACGCTGACGACACGCTGGTCCTGGCGCAGGGGAGGTCGCACCAGGCGGCGGCCGAATTAATGACACGCGGGGTTGCGACAGTCATTGAGAGGATCCGGCAATTGGGACTCGAGGTGGCCCTGCACAAGTCCGAGGCCATGTGTTTTCATGGTCCTCGGAACGCGCCACTGTCGGGTTCCCAAATAATGGCGGGAGGGGTTCACATCGGCGTCGAGTCGACGATGAGGTACCTGGGACTCGTCCTCGACAGCCGGTGGAACTTCGTTGAGCATTTCCGACGTTTGGCTCCCAGACTGGACCGGGCCGGGGCTGCCTTGAAGCGGCTCCTGCCCAATCTAGGGGGTCCAAAGGCCTCCTGCCGGAGGCTCTACGCGGGGGTCGTGCGGTCGATGGCCCTTTACGGGGCACCGGTGTGGGCGCGTTCATTGAGGCTCCGACCAGCACGCCGGTTGAACGCGTCCCAAAGGGTCATGGCCATCCGGCTGGTCCGAGGATACCGCACGGTCTCCTGCGAGGCGGCGAGCCTCCTTGCCGGATTGCCGCCATGGGATCTGGAGGCAAAAGTCCTCGCGCACATTTGGGAGTGGCGCGAGGAGGTGAAACGCCGGGGCGTTACTCCGCTGCCGCGAGAAATCGCGGCACAGCGGACAGAGCTCCGGCGGGATCTCATGGCGGCATGGAGAGTGCGACTGTCGCAACCCAGCGCTGGGCACGCCACAATTGCGGCGGTAAGTCCCCTCTTTGAGGAGTGGCTTGAGAGGCGCCACGGCGTCCTCACCTTCCGCCTGACGCAGGTCCTCACCGGACATGGCTGTTTCGGGAGGTTCCTGTTTCGGATAAGGCGGGAGGAAACGCCCGGGTGTTGGCATTGTGTGGATCGACCGGAGGACACGGTGGAGCATACGGTGGAGGTCTGCCCAGCTTGGGTGGAGCACCGCCGTGTCTCTCGCGTCCGGCCCTGGTACAGGCCATGGTACGGAGCGAGAGGGAATGGGAAGCCGTCACCTCCTTCTGTGAAGCAGTAATGCTCGCGAAGGAGGAGGCGGAGCGCGTGAGGGTGCGGCAATCGTTGCGCCCTCACGCCCCTAGTCGCCGCAGGAGGAGACACCCTGGGCGTCGGGAGTCAATTGCCGACTCCCGGCCACCGTAGGCGCGGGCTTGCGGACGGCGAGCAATGGGCAGCTCGCCGTCCGGTAAGGAACAGGCCCGGGTCGACGGCGCGTCGTGTTCCACGCGCGCCTCAAAGAGATGTCAGCATCATTGAAGGGGTCCGATAGGGCCGATGCCTGCCGGGGTCGCGGATTGTTCGAAAGAGTTACCGTGGCCCTGGCGCACAGGCAACTGAAGGAACACGGGTGGGTTTTAGTCAGTAAGAGTCTGACACGCCCTTCCGCTCCGCCCAGAGCGGGAGAGGTCATTTGATGATTTCCCACCCAAAAAAAAAAAAAGAAAGGTATATTTACTTCGTGATTTCATATCAAACAATCACGTTATTAAAAATAATTCGTCACTGTATCAAACTTGCTTCTCAAAATCATGCATTACGAGGTCACAGGGAGTCACTACATACATGCGATACGACCGAATTCAGAAATGTTGGTTATTTCCTTGGATTAATAAACCTCTTGGCCACATTTGACATTAGACCCCGTCATAAATAATAACCATCTTACTCATGTCGGGCCTCTGTCGGACCCTATCAGAATCAATCAGAATACCAGCGCTGCGGTACTTATTTTTTTAAATATCGCAGCATTATGCTGAGAGATAGGAGCCTTTTTGGCCTCGCCCAGGTCTTTTATTTTTAGTTGTTTATTGTTGTTTTTATATTAGTTTTGTTCGTTTTAAGTGCTCCTTTTTATTTTGTTTAGTTTTCCTCTGCATGTCCCAAATAAAATATTTTTCTTTCTTTCGTGTTAAAAATAGTCCCCGAACCACATCTTACTTTTCACCTCAATTTCATGATTCATGTTAATTCATCTGATGGCGACCACAGTTCGCCAAATTTTTTTGCGTATGCTTCGCAAATCAAAATACTACGATCTCGTGTTTGAGTCGACTCCTTATTATGATTCTGCCAAAGCGACCTTTTTAGACCCCCTGATCAGGCACATCGTGAGCAGAAGTCAGAAGTAGTGAGATACGTAGAAGTTGATTTTGAGAGAAAATCAGTCTGCGTTAGAGTCCCCTCTTGGTTTCATCAAAGGACGCTTAGTAGTAAGTAGTAAGGAAGTTTAGTTGACGAAATATTCAAACAGTTGGGAAAAGACGATCAGGATCTACAGGATTGTCGTTCACAATGAAGACAACGCTGCTGTGATGGCTGGGCACCGAACTGGACTTCACCAAAGAATAAGCGAAAATAATAATATGAAAATATTTGTTTATTGCGATAGTCATTCACTCAATTTGGTCGGTGTATGTGCAGCCAAGCAGAACACTATAATGGTCCCGTTTTTCGGAACAATTGAAGATCTTTACGTGTTCTTTGCCCATTCTACTCTACCGTCGGAAAAACTAAAAAAATGCGTGCCTGTGGTTATAAAATCAGAATCAGTTCTACAAGATGGAGTCCAAGGGTTGAAGCAGTAAAGTCAATTTACAGGAAGAAAGATTCACAAGGAGAAGGTTCAGCATATCTTCGTTCAGCATATCTAGTAGATATGCTGAACCTTGTCCAAAATATGACAAACGATAGCACTCAAACCACTGAAGTGAAGAACAAACAAGAAGTGAGCAGAGACTTTTTCATAATCGCATGTTGTCGTACGATTTTCTGACGTTGTTAGGTTTTTAAATGATGTACTCGCTTCCATTGACCGTGTCCAAAAGCGACTCCAGGACCCAAGTATGAATTTTCATAATGCTGCCTTGGACATAAAAGCCCTCCGAGACTATTTTTGAAATGAAAGAGAGAGGTAAGCTAATAAGGCATTAAAAAGAGGATTCAATCTTTGCCGGGAATGGGATGTAGCCGTGGAAAAGAAAAAGGCGTGGAAGGCGAAACAATGTATGGCTGGAGAGTGCGGTGGACGCAGGGTTGACTGCTAAAGAAGAAATGGAACGAGTAATGAAGGGATCGCTAGATCGTATTTTGTGTAAAATTAATGAAAGGTTTACTCGTTTGCATGAAACTGACGCCAGAATTGGGTTTCTTCTAGATGTAAGACACTGTGTTACGGCACTGACGACTGTGACGATTTAAAAAATAAAATGGAAATTATTTGGAGACGATACTTGTTGCGATGTTAGCGGAGAACAGTTATACGAATAAATATTGGATGTTCGAACGCTAATCAATAAGAAAAAACAAATCCTCTCTCCTTAAACATCATCATTACATTTAGTTCTCTTGTTTCATGTTTATTATTGTATATCTTATATGTAGATAAGTATATGTTTTATGTATGTATGTATTTGTTATATATGTAAATGGTACATCACTGACTACCTGCATTATTGTCTCTCCTTCTTCCTAGTATCCATCCAAAGGTTGTCTGAAAAAGATTATTAGTGATAACACCGCCCATTGTGTCACCCTATGTAAACTTTCTACATTTATATCTGTATTTTTTTACGGTGTACATAATAAAGAGTATTCTATTCTATTCTACAAACATCAACCTAAAGACATCTGAAGAGCTACTTGAATTTATAATGCAGTACGGGGATGAAAGTGTATTTCCAAATCTGCGCATTTCTATTCAAATTCTGCTTATTAAAATTGCAGTACCTATCCACGCAAGTTGTAAGCGATCTTTTAGTAAATTGAAATTAATACTCTCGTATTTAAGGAGTACAATGGGTTGAGAAAGGTTATATGACCTAGCTTTGCTCAGTGTAGAGCGAGAAGAGACGGATAAACTAATTTCGAAAACATCATCCATATTTTTGCGTTGCACAAGGCCAGGAAGGTGCAGCTGTAAATGTAAAGGTTTTACGGAGTTACTTTCGTTATAAAAAAGAAAATAAATATTTTATGTTTTGTAAGTAAGATGTATTCACGAGACTATTTTAAATAAACGCCGAACCTGTTTTTATATTTTATTTTATAATTTACGAAGGGGCGCAACTATGATGCGTGCCACAGGCGCCATTTTCTATTGGTACGCCCCTGCAATTCAGTTATGCCACATTATGAGGAGGAAAACACAATATTATTACTATTTTCTACTCGTGCGTAAAGTTAAGCATTGTCATCACGAACAAATAAGTCTATGACTAGAAATTTTACCGATTTTGTGCAAACAAGGATGATTGTCAGTTTTGGACAATGGCTTGGGCCCTGTATAAAACGATGTACCGGCGATGATCTGTCATTACTTTGAACAGGGATCAACAAGCCTAAACATGGTCAGATTCGCGTTTGTAGTGATGTTCGTTGTATTTATCGTCTCCTGTTTGGCAGCTCCAGGTACGTTTTTATAAAATAACATAAAATATGAAAGTCAAAAGGTAACGTAATGAATTTAAAACACAAGTTACAATAGATTTGGTTCTTGATAACCATCTCGGACGCAGTCACCAAAAAGCACAAGCACAACCCTTTTATTTGATACCATAAGGCATGCTACATAATGTATTACGCCAGTTTTTTCAAAATCAAAATATTTTATTTCACATAAACCTACAAGGGCACTTATGAAACGTCAGAACCTAGGTGCACGGTTTCAATTGTTTGTTTCCTATGGAGAAGAGCCGGCAAGAAACTCCATGGTTGCTCTTTTAAAAATAAAGGGCTTTTACAATGTATTCAAATTACAGTGTTAATAGGTATGGGAGGACAGTAGCCTGTTAACAAGTAACATGTACTCAACAAAACTTTTTTACAAAAAATTAAACCGACGAAAAAAGAAACTGAAAAGCAAAAAATAAATCTTTCAGTCTAACTAAGCTCTTAAATTAATGTAAATTACAAATTTTGAGTCGGCGCCAAACAATCACCGCAGATCGATTAACGACGGTCAATCAAGCTGCCATAAGTTTTCATGGCGCCTTGTATGTTTGGCGCCGACTCAAAATTTGTAATTTACATTAATTTAAGAGCTTAGTTAGACTGAAAGATTTATTTTTTGCTTTTCAGTTTCTTTTTTCGTCGGTTTAATTTTTTGTAAAAAAGTTTTTTATTTTTCGCTTTTCAGTTTCCGTTTCAAATAAATGAACTTATTTATTTATTTAGGACTACCAACAATAGCTTACAATACAGATGTCTTTAAAAAAAACATGAAATTAAAACTTAGTACAGTGGATTAATTAGGTACTTTAAGGTAAACACCACATTACCCAAATTAAATTATGTTAATTGACAACTTGGGTACTTGACAAGTTTTCAAGCAATCTTAATACCGGGGAAAAATATGCTAGATTCAAAAGTCATCATAAAGGTTTCATAACAAATCAGACAAACAGTCAAGAATTTTAGATTTCAGCTTAGGGAATCAAAGTGTAAATCGATTAGATCGCTATTACATAGTAAAACCTTGCAAAACCTAGCATAAAGACAGTTGTATGCAATACCGATTTTCTCTGTGGACGACAAAGAGTAGTAACAGGTCTACGCGGAATTCATGACGGACGGAGCACGCAAGATATTGAGTGCGAGCAGTGAAGGCTAGTCGATAATTCCTTTATGAAATTTACATACAAACATTGCGTCGTTTAAACATCTTCGTTCTTCTAAAGTGTTGAAGAAATTCAAGCTATTTTTTTTTATAAGAAGATGACCTTTTAGCTATGCCAACAGAAACAGCTAGATGCCAATCAAAGCGTTTTTGAACGTGTTCTAGACGCAAACTATTCGTAGCACAGTGCGGCCGCCACATCATATTACAGTATTCTGCTACATATCAACTACAAAGTGCACTGTCTTATGACAGAAACCCAGCATCTTGGACGCTTTTTTGGGGCTTGTATTTAAACGCCTACCAGAAAAGTGCCTATTTTACTACCAACAAATTCGAGATACCTGCCAGAATGGATAAATGCTCACCAAATTGTGTTTCATAAAGTATTGTAGAAATGAACCTATTTTCCTTTTTATTCTATGCCATAAAGATTTATAAACGTCTTTTAATTTCTTACCACCTGCCAAGATAGCTCGACGGAGCCCCGCTTAGCGTGGCTCCTATTTCTGTAACCAACCAAACCTCGGGGTGCCCCTGATGTCGACCGGCGTGGGTTAGGGTTAATAAGCAGGTCGACGGAGCCCCGCTCCGCGGGGCTCCTATTTCTGTCTAAAGGGTTTAAAGGAACCTAACCAACCGAACCTCGGGGTGCCCCTGATGTCGACCGTTTATGGTTAGATTTTGTGAGCATTTATCCATTTTGGTAGGCAATAAGAATATAAATACAACACGTACAATTATTCTGATGAGTGTATAATTATTTTGGAACTTAAGGCGTTGTTCTTTAGGCACCTCGGTATAGAGAGGGTTTATTTTATTTGAAGTTAACATATTTTACTTTGGTACTTAGTCTTAGAGTGATATTTTCTAGAACTGTTTGTGGTACGTACTTGTAATAAGGAGTGTTCATATCTTGTATGAGTTTATATTTGAGTGCTAGTTTTTGATGGATGACTTTTGCTACCTGATTGTGTCTATGTGTATAGTCTGTTTTAATATTATTATTATTATTACTTTGCCTTTAATTATAAGATTATTTGTTCCTGTATATTTAACGTAGTAACACTTCATTGAGTTCAAATACATTTCTTTATTTTTGCACCATTCATCATCATCATCAGCCTATATTTGTCCACTACTGGACGTAAGCCTATCCTAGTGAACGCCATTGAGCCCGATCCTTGGCTCTCGTCATCCAGTCTCTGCCAGCCGCATTTCGCAAGTCGTCAGTCCACCTGGCCGGCGGGCGCCCCACACTACGTTTGCCTAAACGCGATCTCCACTCTTGAACTTCAACGAGAGATGTGACTAGCCCATTGCAGCTTCAGTCTTCAGCTTAGTCTTTGGGCTATGTCGATTACCTTGGTTCTCTGGTGGATAACGTCGTTTTGGATTTTATCCTTCAGAGAGACTCCAAGCATAGCTCTCTCCATAGCTCGCTGAGTGACTTTAAACTTATGGACCAATCTCACCGTGAGTGTCGACGTTTCTACTCCGTAAGTCGTAACCAGTAGGACACACGCGTTGAAGACTGTCGTCTTTGGGCACTGCGGTATAGACGAGGAGAAGACCTGACGAAGTTTACCAAATGCTGCCCATCCCAGCTGAATCCTACTATCGGCTTCCCTCTCAAAATTGAGTTGGGCCTATAGTTTTTATGTTGAAATTGTTATCCCATTTATGTATAGTCACCCTCTTTGCCACTTTCCATTTTATAGGGAATATGCCAGAAGTTAAGGATTTGCTGTTAATAGCTGTAATAAATATTACCTTTATTAATTTATAAGCTTTTGAATGTTTTGAGTATGCTCTCACTGCTAATATTTAGAACTTCCCTCGACTGCCTTCCGTACCCAACATCACACCCTCTATGACAGTCATACTCCAGCTAGGCTTAAAGTTCTCATCAAGATGAATGAAATAAGCCCAAACACGATCTAACTGCTGTAAGCTGTCGAGGAGCCCTCTCGACTGTCTTCCGTCTCCATCATCAGATGATCTTCAGGTCTCTTTTTTGTTGAAGCATCATTAGAATTACGTATATGTGCCAAGTTTCAACAGAATCGGTTCACAAGGGAACATTCTGTAGGTGAAAAATCATTTAACCCCTATTTTTCTACCCTTAGGGGTGGATTTCGTTTTTCAATTTTAAATGGGACCAACTTTGGGGTATACTCTTTCCATTAAAAAAAGAATCATCAAAATCGGACTACTCGGTAAAAAGTTATGCGTGGTCATACATAAAAAAAAAAAAAAAAAAAAATATACGGGTCGACTTGAGAACCTCCTCCTTTTTTTTTCGTCGGTTAAAAATAGAAAAAGGTCTACAAATCTACAGTCTACAAGTTAGGTCTACAACGTTCTCGTGTGTGTATGAAATGTTAATCTAAACTTACTTCAATTAACTGTGAGACACAGTATAATCAAACAGGAAGGATTAACGCTATAGAGGTGTACGGTGCAATCGCACATTCTGGAAATCGCTTCTTATTTTGAAAAGTCCTAAGTATTTGCGAACATACAAAATACTTTCAAAGATATAGGTAAAGAGAAGGCAGATTTTTTTCATTCTCTATTTCGGCATCTAGCGTTTAAAGTACGACATGGACCAACTCACAAAATGCTTCCTCTTTTCTTCAGGAGAGCGAGTAAGAAGGCACGGTTACGATTCCGGGCTCGGGGGCTACGGCGGCGGCTACGGGGGCTATGGCGGCCATGGGGTCGCGGGCGGCCACGGCCAAGGCTATGGTGAAGCTCACATCCCTGTCTCTCAGTCCTTCTCCAAGTCTTCGGCCAGCGCCAGTTCTGTCGGTGGCAGTGTTGTAGGCTGAAATTACGCGTGTCAACTAAGGTACTTAATGGCCGGTAATGGTGCCCTTAGATATTATAGAAATACCCTTAACAAATGTAATTTGCCTGTTACTCTGCTAGAATTCAACCGTTGCTATGTTCAAGTTCATGCTGGCCTCTTATTTTAGTAACAAAATTTGTGTTTAAAACCAAAATTTGAATCACTTTCATTACACGCTCTACATTTTCTGGAAAACTGGTTTACTTTTATTGTTTTTATTACCTGTATTTTTACCACAAGCTCTCAAACTTTTTTGAATACCCAATATATTTGTATATGTATAGTTTATAAAAATATATGGGGTACCTACGCAATTTTGATTTTTTTATTTTTTTAGAAAATCTCATACATGTTTTTAAACTAAACCGGGCATGCGTTGAAACAAAATGTGTTCACTAACATTTCTCGCAACCAAATTATGGCGGTGAATAACCCAGTGTCCAGCCGATATGCCAAACTAGTTATTTATCCGGAAATCATAATAAAATAAAGCTTCTACTGTACCCCCTTTTTTTTTTGGGCTGCGAAATTAAAACCCACCCTTGTTCCTTCAGTTGCCTGTGCGCCAGGGCCACGGTAACTCTTTTGAGCAATCCACGACCCCGGCAGGCGTCGGCCCTATCGCTCTATACAGCCCCCCTAAAAGCCTTTACCAGGAGGCGTTCGTTATCACCCACTTTAGAAAAGACTGTCTCGTCTCATACCTACCTAATCATCAGCTAAATTGGTGTTTTGTTTTGTGTTTCAGATTATGTTTGCCCTAGAACTCTGCAATCCCACGATGATAGTTGTTAATTCCATAAGCTTTTTGTAAGACAGTATTTAATGTGATAAGTTTTTCAAATAAGTAAAAATATTGATAACTACTTAATTTATGTGTATAAGTAATATTAATGAAATAAAGTTTTCACCGTTTTTCTGCAATGAACAGTGTTTTTTACTACTCCCTGGTTCATATCCTTTTTGCGAACTCTTGACCAACGTGCGGACACGGTGTACTTAACAGTGTGTACGTCGTACACACTGTTAAGTACTATGAATTCAGCACATGATTCGAGAACGCGAGTAAAAAGTTTTCGTCAGTTTAAAAAAAAAAATAACAACTGTTTCATACCAGAGTGCAATACGAGTACCTACACGGTTAAAATGTATGGAACAACAGATTTTGTTTTTAATAACCGATCAAAACTCTCAACACTAGTAATAATGTACTGAATTCATGTTTTCAAGGTAAATTTTTGCGTTTCGATGTCTCTTACACCCTGATAATTATATTTCTAATATATTTTTAACTACTCAGGTTTTATTGTATACTTTTTCATTACTAATTGTTCGGCCTTATTTGTATCAGATAGGTATTCAAAACTATGTTGTAGTTTACTTACTTACTTACCTAACTAATCTTCTTCAGCGACTTGATTATAAATCAAATTACCTAATGGTCATCAGTTGCGGTTTAAAGCTAAGCGCACATTATAGCCGCGGTAGACAACAGCGCGTCGCATTGCAAAAATGAGCCAAAGCACATTAGGAGCCGCGGCAGGCTGCACTATAACGCAGTAATTGTTTCAGACAGATACAAGAACTTGAACCGTTCCCCCTGCGGCGCGAGCCTCATTGCATTAAAGCCTGCGCACATTTTCACGAGCCGCGCCGCAACGTAATGCATTGCAAAAATCCTCAAAAACAGTAGCCGCAAAAATACTCCTGCCGAGAGATTCACCAGTGCTTTGCGGCGCGGCCTGGTACGGCCTGCCTGTAGTGTGCGATGGTTCATACCAAAAGTACTAAAGTGATGCAGGAGGATTTTTCTAATGCGGTGCAGCCTGTCCAAATGTGCGCGAGCCTTTGTTTAACATCTCGTGAGATACTGATAGGTACCAATAAACTAAGAACAAAAATTATAAAAATAAAACCAGAAACATACGCCCCAATAAAATAACCAGTTAAGCTAGAAATCGACTATATTTATTTGAAAAAATCTAGAATGTTAATGTTTTATGGTCCTCTTGCGTCTATAGTAGGTACCTATGTATGAGGTTGTGATTTATTTTTACAAGTAAATATTACCACTTAAAGAATACATACATAATTAAGAGAAAAATAACTAAAAAAGTTAATTGAAAAGTCAGGCCACAATGCTAATTTAGGAGGCAGGTAGGTACCTAATTAAACAAAAATACATCATTGTAATAAAATAAAAAGAATCCTTATCATTTCGCATGAATCTATTAAACCCACTGGAAAAATGGAATTACCCTTTACACAAAGATAATAGGATTTTACCTGATTTTTCATGCCTCGGGTTTTTCAGAGTGAAACAAAATTTCGAAAACCTCAATTGCCTGGGCTTTCGTAATTTCAAGCTGCACGCAGGCGATGGTCAGTGCGATTAAAATGCCAACTAATGAGGTTGGAATGCGGGCTACAAATAAACACGCAAACTTATTTTTCTTCTTTGTCTTCTGCTGGAGAGTTTGTTGCGCTACTTCATTTTCACAGCTACAGTCTCTCCTTAATACAGATTATTCAGTAATCTAGCTAGGAGAGCAGCGATTCACCTAACATTTCGTTGTACCTATACCATGTAATTAATAATGCATACTTTGTAAGTCCCTCATTTATTACAAAACCTTTATGTACAAATAAATAAATTATTATGTTTCGCTGGTCGCAAGCGCTACTGCGGAGCATGAGGTCTCGGGTTCGATTCCCGGGTCGGGCAAAGTGTTATTGGGTTTTTGCAACTAGAATTTCTCAGTAGCAGCCCGGAGTCTGGATTTGTGCCCGGTTGATGGCAATAGGCTCGCCCCTATTACATGGGACTTAAAACATAACTGGCGAAATGTGGGTGTACTATAGGTGCACCTCTGCCTAACCCTTCAGGGAATACAGGCGTGATGTTATGTTATGTTATAAATTATTATATTATTATTTCCTTTATTCCATTATATACATATAAATTACATTTTTAAATATTAGAATATAAAAAATATAAAAACATTTAAAAATATAAAAAATAGTAGCCCACCGGTATCGGGAACAGGGTCCAAGCTACCGGCGGTCAGGGCTCCAGAGAGAGGAACCTCCTAACAATGCGAGCCGTGTCTAGAAGTACTGCTTTCTGAATCAAGCCCTTGATCCAGCTGCCCAACGAGAGCCTCCTCAGGTGTTGGTCGAAGCTCTTGGCTATTAAGCCATTGGCTGTCACGACTATCGGCACAATGATCGCTGAGTCCACATCCCACCTGTCGACAACCTCGCGAGCCAAGTCCAGATACTTGATTTGTTTATCTTTCTCGGCTTTCACGAGGTTCCCGTCATGCGGGATCGTTATGTCAACAATCATTGCGCGCCCTATTATTATTATTATTTATTTATTTCTTCACATTTCTCGGGACCCTGGGATCCCGGACCTTTGGAAGGCATACGAGGGGCCGAAGCCAACTCGCAGAGGCCCGTTAGATGTTTTTAATGAAATGAAGCACCAACCGACGATTATCCCTGTTCGGACTATATAAGTGCACCCAAGGACAACCCCCGGTTGGTGTAGGACTATTGTAAGTTATGGAAACAAATATATAGGACTATGGATTTGGGTAGCATAAGTGGACTGGTTATCTAGGACTATGGAAAGACTATGTCCCCTGCCTGACCAATGTTTTATATAATAGACACAGATAAAATGGCAGGGGGTGACTTGCACACTCAATAATGGGCCCCCGAAAATGGTCGCTTGACAAAGGGGCAACATGTCCTGAGGTGCTTATGAGGAGTGGAGAGGTATCCCACGGCTATCAGGACAATCCCGGAAGTACGGTCAAGATCCCTACCAGCATCTTACTGGAATACTTCCTTCCTCCGAGCACGTTTGCTCTTGCGAATCTCCACTCCAGCCGGCCAATAAAGGCAAGAAAGAGGCGGGAGCACTGTCCCTCTTCATTGTTCACTCCAGCCGGCCAATAAAGGCAAGCCAGAGGTGAGGAACAAGACTTCTCCCGGGAGATAGGGTCCGTGGGGTCGCTACTGCCCAACAGCTCGCCACATGCTGCCCTGCGGGTTTTCAGAGCCACGTTAGCCACGCCAGTAATTTCTTATTCGTGTGTCCGCCCCCCACGTGATTAGATCGTCAATCAGGACGTGTGGTTGTTTAGGGGGCTATTATTATTATTATTACTATTGTATCGGCGGGTGAAATTAAAGGGATAGTAAGAATTTGGTAGATATTAGGAAATACCTTTTAATAAAAAGCTAATTTCTTTTCTGACAATGAATATCACAGCTAAAAAGCACTGGGAACTGGTGAAGGGCGGGCGATTTTGGGGGACTTTCTTTTGTAATTTTTTATTTTTATTTTATTTTATTTATTAGGGACAAAAAAACAGTTACATGTTAAGGTTCAAATTATGAGTCGTAACACAAATAGGTAAACATATAACCCACACCATTGTCCACGAGTTAATAGATGAATAACTCAGGAAATGTATATACCATAGTATCTTATTATGTTTAACTGAATTTAAAAATTATTGATAGGTTAAGATTGTGGTGAAAGAGTATTTATAGCTAGTGTTTTAAATTTTTTACTTGAAAGAGAGAAGACATCTATGTCCATGAAGTGCGTGTTATAGGTTTCAACAAGTTGACGAAGGGGCACTCGTGCCCCGGCGTTAGTCCTGCATGAATCTACGTGGAACAGCCGGGGCACGCGCGCTGCCCGTCTGATAACAGTTCTAGGCACTGTATAGCGCAACTTATTTGTGATTTCAATACAGTCAAATCTATTGTTACACAAACCATTCAACATTTTGATAAATGAGTTTGAATAAATGACTGTTGACTTTGATTTTGATTCTCGTATTGGTTGGGCCAATATGAAAATAGTTCATACGATGGAATAATAATTATTATCCTGTCACCAAGTCACTTAGTCAGACGAATCATGTCAAAGACACAATATGGGTTAAAGTTACATCACTAGTTCAAGTTAGCTGCCTGCAAAGTTATCTCGTTCGCTGACTGTACTTTAGTAGGAATCTAAATAGAATGAGAATGATGTAAGATTAGCAACGAGTTTATCTGGAAATTTCCATAGAACATGATGTAGCTTGGCCATAATCGATAGATTCCCGTAAATTTGAACCACTTCTTGATTTCTCGGTACGGTTAGTAAAGGCAGTTCGTTTTATGTGTAATTATTACATTATGTAGTCGTTAGGAACCTATTTATATGCTTGCCGCAGTCGGTTCGTGGATGGGTGACCATCCATGACATATCGAGAAAAGCACGTTAAGCCGTTGGTCCCGGCTGTCATTCCTAGATCTTTGACAGTCGTTATGGGTAATATGAATCCCAAAACTCAACCAGTCTTAACCAAGGGGTACCGTGTTACCCAGTAACTGCGGGTTGTGGACTTGTCTTTGTGGTCAGATAGGTCACTCAATGTAAAATACTGATGTTCAGCTACATGCGGTTAGGCTGGAAGCCGAGCCCAAACTAGAGGGAAAAAGCTAGGCAGATTGATAGGTACCTACCTATTTATATTATAGATTTTAAGAAAATTGTTAAGTAATTGGTTTCGTAGAGTTAGTAATGCTTCAACAATGCTATGAATCAAAACAAAAATCACCTTGACCTTCATAGAGCTTCAGACACGTTACTAGTTACCTATAAGATTTGTTTACATTTGAACCGTCTTAAGGCTCCCGCAGACAGGCACGACGCGACTCTTGTAGAACAATTTCCATGAAGTTTTTTTATAGAAATTGTTCTACCAGAGTCGCGTCGCGCCTGTTTGCGGGAGCATTTATTACAAAACCTTTAGCCCGTGCCTAAATCTTCGATTCAGTTTTTGTATTTCGAACTTTATGCCAACTTTAGTAAAGTTCTTAATACAAAATTGACAACCTACCACCGGACTAAGTTATAAGGAGTCATCTTTTGTTTGGTGGTTTTAATAACATTGGTATATCTGACTGGATGGCCGATGGGGTCGAATGATTCTGGCGGAGCGACCGCGTACCGGAACACGTAGCGTTGGAAGGCCTCCCACAGGGTGGACCGATGACTTGGTGAAGGCCGTAGGAATCCGCTGGATGCGAGAAGTACAGATCCGGTTGAGGTAACGGTACTTGGAGGAGGCATATGTCCAGCAGTGGACGCCTTTCGGTTGAAATGATGATGATGATGATCTGACTGAGTTACAGTTACTTAGGTTATATCTTGTATTTTTTAACGCCATTTAAGTTATCTACACTTGTATTTTAAACGCTATTTAGTTTATTAATCTATTCGGTTTTTTATGTCGCACCTAGACGCGCCGCAGGAGCCGTACGCGCCGCAGTCATCGCATTTTATAAATCTTTTTATGAAATACCTAGTATGCAACGTCGCGCACCTATCCGCGCCGAACGAACCCCATATCAGTAAAATACTGTAGTATAGACTGCGGCGCGTACGGCTCCTGCGGCGCGTCTAGGTGCGCGTCCTCCTTTAGCTCACGTTCGCACGGACGTAAACATATCGCGGCGGAAATATATCGCGCACTGGATTTTCAACTCACGGTGGCCGAGCGTTGAGAATCTATCAGAGTGCATCCCGGCGCGTCGAAAAAATACACTGTTGGATGTTGGAATTATGATCGTTATTGTCGATAATATGAATACAAATATTATACCTACTCCTCATAGGATAATGTTTTCTTTTTACCGATTATCTCATACATACCTACGTCATGTTAACCTTCGTTTTGTAAGATACCAACAGCTTTTAATTGGTAACCTACCACGTGTATGATTTGATTCAGGATATGAATAATAACAAAGTTAGTTCAGTTGTTACCCGTTTAAATTAACTTACAAACTGATTTTGTTTGGTGGTAATTCAATGTCAACCTAATACAAATAGAACTAGATTTAGAACCTAAATAAACCGATAAAAAGACATTGTTAGAACCAAACAAATTACAATCTCTTTACAATAGAGATCTAAAAGATAGTAAAAAAGTAATACAGGAAACTCTTTGTTAAAGTTTCCTGAACGTTCCATTTCACACATTCTAATTTCGAAGCGTTCTTAATTCAAAGGTTTGTCTTGTGGTCCTGGTTAAAAGCGATAGCGGACGCGGAGGCGGACGCTTTGCTGAAGGAGCGGTGTCGTCGATCGCTTGGACGCCCGTTGTTTTTGTATGATAACTCATGGCTCTCGCTCCCGTAACTGAAACATAGTATTTTCAAGTTGTTACATCCGTCGGAAAATTATTGGGTACTGCCTAAATTTTGCAATTTTAAGTTTTAATATGTAATTCAAGATTCTTGTTAAAATCTTTGCAGCTGAAACAAGTTGAGCATGAAACAGACTGTTAACTAGTACTGTCTTATCTAGTAATCGTAATGTAGCTGTTGACTTACTCAGTGACAGCTTTAATTATTGTAGACAATTATCTATTTGTATAGATATTAAATGTACAAGCTTCTTACGTATAAAAACCGTGGTAATAAATGAGTATAATGGAACTGCGGTGCAACTGCAAAGGTATCTTGTTGTATATTATGCGGAGAAGGAATGTCGGTTGATCATCAGCACGACGCTTGCACGTCTCCTGTCCATGGACTTTCGGAACGATTGGCCTCGGGCTACTTTCTCACTTCATCTTCCAGTATCTGAAGCTTTTTACTCGTCGCATGGGTTAGGAAGGTTGTAACAGCAGGTACGCCATAGCAGTACCTGCTGTTACAAACCACATCGTCCTGCACAGTCCTCAGTACTTCCGAAAAGGTTCCTGCCGGTCTTTTCTGTAAAAATCTCATGAGTACCATGAGCTGTCATTCTATCCGATGCTAGGGATTGGGACTATTGACAGCTAACTTCAACTTCACCTTACAATGCACTTTACTTATGTTTTCATAGTGAGGTGTTTACACAATATATCGGCTGGATCTCTGGCGGAACGCTCACTACCACCTCTCCAGTGTATGTAGTCTCCAGTGTACGTCACTAACCTGCCGCCTCCTTGCTCCTCGCTGCACCCGAGCCGCTCCTTGCTGACGCTAGCGTCGTTGTGCTCATCGCTACGGCCGTATATGTCACCGTGGCCGAGCCCACCAGGGTTGTAGCCGCGCTTCCCTCGTTTTACTGATTTGAACCTCCAGTCTAAAATCAATCATTTAAAACATAGAAAGTTCGTCAGCAAATACTATTTTCTACTTCTTATTTGTGGTTTATCTTATTGTTTTGCATGTTCTTCTGTCGTACAACATACGGGCTATAACAACATGACGAGCCGTGCAGGTGCAGTAATGTTTTAGCAATGCATCATTTTTTGTAAAGAAATTGGTGGTGCATTAGGTCATCAGAGGCTTGCTTCTGCCTATTTGCTGTACCTTATGGTAACATAGAGCAAAAATGGAAGGGTCTGTGCTGTTGTAGGTATTAAGAATCTTTTAAAATTTCGAGGTTTGTAGAATTTTAGCACACAAATTTAGCTGTAAAGACTTACCTCGTCCTTCCACAACCACAGCCAGCAGCACCATGAACGCGAACAACGAGGCTACCTTCGCCATTGTCAAATAAATCTAAACTGAATCTATTCCATTTGTCACCCACACATGGTATATATACTTCCCATATTCACACAGGATGGCTAATGCCCATCGGATGTCACGGTCTGTCAAAACGCCATGATTTCGGTGACACGCCGTGATGACTGCACAAAGGCACTGCGACGGTTTAATTTACTTTTGACGAATTGTTTGCCGCCCTTGACTTTGAGGAGAGGAGACGATTAGCCGCAGTTGTATTGACCTTACAAAATAATGTCAGAGGAAGAACATGTAGAGATCTGGAAAATTTTGACAGCTAAATTATGATTGTGTGAAGTTCTTTGGTGACTCGTGATTTAATTGTCAATGAGAAACTAGTAAAGGCTCCTACAAACAGGCGCGACACGCGACGTGAATCGCGCGTGACTCTAAGGCACCGCTCAAGGCGCGACGAGCGGCGCCTTGGTGTCGCTCTGTCGCGTCGCGCCTGTCTGCCTTTGTCAAATTTGTACACCTCATTTTCCATAATACGATGGTATAATGCCATCTGCGTATTTCTCATATCGGCACAAATACTTCATTATCATCAGCCTACCTACAGCAGTCCACAGCTTGACATAGGTAATTCAAATCGCACGCCAAACGTAGGGTAGGACGCCCTCAGGCTAGGTGGAGCGAAGGTCTTCGAAGGGGGGCTGGTAGCAGCTGGATGAGAATTGCCGAGAATTGAGTTGAAATCTGACTTTGGTAAAATTATAAGCCAGACAGAGAGATAGTAGCAGTGCTGATTTGCTCGGGTGCGCCGGATGAGCTCATGGAAATCTGCAAAATTGAAAAAAATAATTGCCATCTTAAAGCTACCGATCCCATAGATTTTATGGACAGCAGGCTTTACTTTTAACGATTAAACGAGTAATCGAGCAGATGGATCGGACTGGCTGCTTACGTCACATCATTATTATTATAATATATTATTATTACTTACCACTTTACACAACCGGTTTGAACTCGAGGTTTACTCTGACCTTGTCTATGCGGTCGTTCGCTTGATTTTTTCCCAACTTTTTTTTTGTAAACAATAATCTGGAAATCATAGTAAAAAGATTTCGGTAGATCCTTTCAGAACCAACTGAGCGTGAATTCATTTACTACTAGCGATATACCCGGCTTTGGTCGATGTTTTGATTAAGAATCGAATGTACTTGGAGTTTCCGAGTCAGAATAGATTTATGGGAACGTTCGCAAAGAAGTCTTAATTTACTTGAATTTCTTATAACGACTAGAGTATGGCGGATCACACACTACAACGCGCCACGCGCCACGCGACGGCGCGCAGATAACGTGGGTGATTTTTTACCCAAATCAATAACACGGCGCTTCCACACGGGGTATTTGGCTTCGCTTCCCGCGCCCCGTCGCGTGGCGCGTTGTAGTGTATGATCCGCTTATGTCCTCTTTTACACAAAGAAACGCCCAGTATTGGATAAAATTAAATAGTAGTATCTGTTTGTATGTTGTTGGTCTGGGAGAAGGTAGAGAGAGAAACGACTCGGCCTAATGAGTATAACAACTTGGGTTTATTTATGATTTCTTGCTGGCAAGCAATATTTCTATATTACTTGAATTAATGTACCAAGTAGCGGCAATAATGGTGTATTATTGATGTAGGTAGTCAGTTAAATTAATTGTTTAGCAAATTGACTACTTAAGTACCTATTGGAATGAGATGATTATTTTTATTTATTAGGAATTTTAAAATTATTATAATCATAATCATAGATTACAATATACAAGTTAAAACTAAAATATATTTACCTACTATTTACAAGTGTATAATGAAAGGCAAGAACTCATAGGGCATCAAAAAATTCGTCCGCATCGCTGTCAATGGGATAAGTGCCCAAAAGGCTGGCAGCGTTGCCACGTTGGATAGCGATGCTGATTCTTCGGGCTAAAAATAGGCCAGCCCTCTGGTCGTGTGAGGAGTCGACCTACCGTTGGCGATGTCCCGAAATATTTGATGAGCACTGCGACCCCAAGGCCCTAGTGTTTCAACCCCAAACGGCTCAAACATATAGCTCCCAATACTTGCGTCGTTTGAGGTTTTGTGCTCCTGCAGCAGCCGTCCCAGCCCAACCCGCCGTGCTAGGAACGTGGGATGACGCGAGGGTATCGACACAAGTTGCATTCCACACCAAAGTCCTACCCAACTTCCAAGGCATTATGGTCATTCCATCTGGCCTCTTCCCATCGTCACGTGCCAAGCCATTGGGTTCTACATTGCCATTGGTGACAAGAGCTTGACGGATGATTTCATTAATGATGGATAGGCCATGGTGTCCAAGGTGGTCGACTGCTTCACCGCATTGACAGCGATGTGGATCCCCGCAAGGAGCGCCTAATACCAAAGTCTATATAACCACATTCAAATCACATCTGTCCTATTATGCCAGCATTGTAGTGGTATACGTAACAGCTATCGGCAAATTAACGTGTGTCAATTTGATAAGCAATTAATTTCCCTGACTGTATTTAACCTTTTAGCAACTTGCAAATGTTTTATTTCTTGGGAATAATAATCACCTGCAGCGAGTGTGTGAATAGTGAAGTTTTCATAGAAATTGTTCTATTAGCGCTGCCGAATCGTCCCTGTCTGTGGGAGCCTTAATGGTTAGCGTCAATTAGTATTTAATAGTCAGGAGTCGGAATTTGTTCGCTATTCATCGGTTTCTCCTTCATAGAATAGAGGACAATGGATAACAATTTAAAAGTAATTTCAATCAACTTTGTGCTTAACCTAACTAAATGCAATGGAATGAAAATATTAAAAGTAATTAAATAGACGGACCTACTTGTTAGAATTTTGTCACTCACCACCTCAACTATTTCTTCTCTATCAAGTGGGATTCAATCATTTTAAGTTTACATAATAAAAAAATGTTTTTCTAAAAAAATAAACAACCGTCTTCAAAAAAAGAACACTACAAAACTTTTTTACAAAAAAACAACCGACTTCCAAAAAAAACACTAAAAGACGTGAAAAATAACTGTAATTTCGGAAGTCGGTGCCTTTGGTTTTGCATTTTCGTGTTTGGCCACCGACTTCCGAAATTAAAGTTATTTTTCACGTCTTTTAGTGTTTTTTTTGGAAGTCGGTTGTTTTTTTGTAAAAAAGTTTTTATTTTTCACTTTTTAGTTGCGGTACCTACCCCACACAAATTCGTATACCACTACTTGGTGTGTAAATAACAGTGACAGGAAATTATTAACACATCATCCATATAAACTAAATGGAAAAAATCTGCAGTATTAAGGATAACTCAAAAAGTACTGGTCAGACCTTGACCAAATTTAAATGGGACCACATGTGAAGCACCAGCTATCAAATAAAAAAAGAATCATCCAAATCGGTTCACCCAGAAAAAAGCTATGAGCTAACACACATAAAAAAAAAAAAAAAAAAAAAAAAAAAAAAAACATACAGACGAATTGAGAACCTCCTCCTTTTTGTGAAGTCGGTTAAAAAGTGAAAAATAACTTTAATTTCGGAAGTCGGTGTCTTTGGATCTGTACTTTAGTTTTTTGCCACCGACTTCTGAAATTGAAGTTATTTTTAACTTTGTAGTGTGTTTTTTTAAGTCGGTTGTTTTTTTTTAAAGGTTTTTTTTTATTTTTGACTTTGTAGTGAGTCAGTTATTAATTTATCTAAGTTACAATACCGTAATGCCAAGTTCTTATCACCTTTTATAAAATATTCGTTTTCCCGATGCAGGGACGTTAATTGTTGAGGAGTTCTCCTGGTAAGAACCAAAAGAACTGGAGCTGATGGTGGCTTCACCATCAGCTCCAGGCCTGACGGAGATATGCCCGAACATACATAAAAATATATATATAAAAAAAAACGAATTGATAACCTCCTCCTTTTTGAAGTCGGTTAAAAATGCAAAAGATCAATATTTTTCTGGATCAAACAGATGTCACCTAAACCAAGTTCCTGTTGATCTTTTAAGTTAAATGTAATCGAATACTAAGCCAGAGCTCTTGGAGCTCATGTTTGATACATTTGTTTTCCAGGGCCGGCAGTCTCGACATAGATAGCGACGCTGTCGCAAACTACCGATCGCTAAATATTAACTAGGAAAAAAACATAGTTTTATGCATTTAGACTAATCTTTATTCATATGTTACAGATAAACATTGACGCATTATAAACATAAGTTCACATAATTTATTACTTCATTTACCATTAGAACGTGATCTTATGATTGAGACAAATCAGCAATGCGCATACAATTTGCTCATAAATATAATAAACACTCCTTGATATTTCACGGGATGCCATTGAATACATAATTAATTATGATCTATGTTGTTTTTATAGGGACTTGGCGCCTCGTTATTATTTTATTAAATAAATGGAATGATCACGAGTTTTCGTGACTGCATAGATCGTACTGGGTCAAGTTATTAATAAAGGGGTCTGTTTCTATGTATGTTTTAAAATATTCTGAGTGATTAGTTATTTGTGTAGATAGGGAAAAATATCTTGAAAACAATAGTTCGTTATTTGAAAGCCAAGATTATGAAATAAAACTATCAGAAAAGTTCAATAAATATAATTTATCAAAAAATGAAAAATTGTGCACAACTAAAGAACTAATTAACAACGTAATGATTATAAAAATGAAGTACTTAACACATAAACTTTTCCTGAGCAATGTTTTCATAAATTATCAGTTTCCATTTATCGCCAACTAAAGTTATCGTAACATCATTAGCAGTTTCCCTTTACCGCCCCCATCCGTATCCTTTTCCATATTCTTTGCCATCATATTTAACATCCCCTTTACCACTGCCTCTACCATTGTCGTAACCCTTACCCTTGCCTTCGCCGTAACCCTTGCCGCCGGCGTCTTTACCCTTGCCGTCTTTTCCGCCGTCTTCTTTACTCTCACTGCTGCTACTGTCGCTGCTATTGTCGCTGCTACTGTCGCTGCTACTGTCGCTGCTGCTGTCAGAGCTGCCCCCATCCTTCCCACCGCCCTTGCCACCGTCCTTGCTGCCACCCTTGCCACCTTCACCATTCTCACCATCTTTATCTCCTACAAAATATGATGATAAAATTCAGGTTTGCACCTTGAACTCAATTCCAACGCAATTTTCTTGTGATTAATGTTATCCTATGTTAATTATGCAACAAAAGTGTAATTTTAATTGTCCTTCTATTATATTACAGCATATGGTTACAGTGTGGCATTATCGATATTATAACAACAACGGCTGGGTTATTAGTGGTACAATCATTATGTTACATGTTCATGGAGAGATTGCAGCTTTTAAGTCGATTTTATTTTATTTTATTACTATCATTAAGAGTTAGGAATGTTGGAGATACGTTATGTTCATAACATAACGTAGGTAGATCAAAAATAATAATATTGTTCTTACCGCCAGGCGCTGCGCAAACACATACTGCCAATACTATAAGCGTAAGCGCAATGAAAGTCAAATTCTTCATCTTGTACTGTGTTCTAACTTCCTATTCTTCGATTGACAATCGGCTACTGATTTGATTTGTCTGACTCTTTCGATCGACTACAGTCACTAGGAATTCAACTGCCCTTTAAATACTCATTCACTTTCCGATTTTCCATGATATTTTTTGCTGCAAGTAATAGGATCTGAACAATTTAATCTATCTTTAATTACCGTTAATAATAACAGTTCTAGAATTAGCGTTTTTGCTTTCATTGACCTTTACCTAATTATAGTTTGTAATCCATTTAAATTAATTACTATCATTTGATAAATGAATAGGTTTATGCGATGTTCGACTCTATTTGGTCACATTAAGTTTGAAATTGTAATCAGTTAAGAGGAATCTGATTAACCTAGTTCCAGTGATGATCCAGCTGAGGTAACAATTAATCACTTTAGTAGATAATAGTTAGACTTCAAACAGTGCGGACAATTTATGTCTTTGACAATTTACATGTTTAAAAGTTTAGTTAATTTATTCTTAAACATGTATTTTTATCTTATTTCGGCCAGGTCTGTTGGTTACGTATTTACTCATATTATAATACATACATACAAACATAAACTCACGCCTTCTTCCCATGGGGGTGGGCAGAAACTACAGAACGCCACCTGCTACTGTCCTTACCTTACCTCACCTGTCCTTACCTGAACTTTCTGAAGAACATCACCAAGAAGGTTACTATATGTCTTCCTAGGGCGTCCCCTCCCGGCGTTTCCACTCACATCTGCCTAGTAAATACCTTTTGTTAGTCACCCTTCATTCATCCTCTCAACATGACCAAACCATCTTAGCATACTCTTTTAATTTTTTGTCGCTACATCTTCTTTCAAACAGCACCGTTGCCTTATCACATCATTCATGAGCCTATGATTCATAGTCACACCACACATGCTTCGCAAGGAACGCATTTCCACAGCATTTGTTCTACTTTCATGCTTCTTTTGCCATACTTAACACTCACTTCCATACATAAGCGTAGGCACCAGCACACCATTGTGAACAGCCAGTCGAGCTTTTTTGGACATCAACTGGTTGGTCACAATTGCATGTGTAGCACCATTCACTTTATTTCCGCATTTACTCTTCTTTCCACCACTCCATCAATATTTCCATCCCTTGTAAACAGACTCCCCAAATATACGAACTCACTTACTTGCTCTACACTCTTATCATTTAATTTCACATCACACACCGATACATCCTCTTCTCTTTCAAACACCATGACCTTCGTCTTATTCACATTTATATTCATCCCTTTCATCTTTTAAGATTCATCCATCACAGTCACCATGTCTTGCAACTGTTCTGCTGACGATGCAAGTAGAACTTTATCATCTGCGTAGAGAAGGCATTTGATTGGCAACTCATTCATAGTCAATCCACACTCAACTCTTTCAAATCTGTCAGAGAACTATCCATGTACAAGTTGAACCGCCACGGTGACGCTACACAACCCTGTCTAACACCCTCGAGATGCAGAACATGTTCGTGTAGGCCCCATTTATCCTAACACAAGCACTGGAATCCTTGTATAAAGATTTCAGTCCCGTACCAAGCGCCAGTCCATACCGTACAAGGATAGTGTCGACCACAGTTCTTCCCTCCACACACTGTCATAGGCCTTCTCCAAGTTAACAAAAGCACGGTAGACTTTCTTGTGCTTTGCCCAGGTGTTTTTCGGCTATGCACCTTAGGGCGAAGATCTGATCCATACAGCACATTCCCTCTCTAAATCCTGCATGCACACCAGATTATAAATAATCGGTTTATATTATTCATATTTTTGTGCCATCTCTGTATGCGGTCCTTTAAATTTTCATAAGTTGAAATACCACTTTTTTCTTGTCTCCCCATGGTTAGCCTAACTCGTCTACTGAAGTACCTACGAATTGCATAATCAGTCTATAAAGTCCCCACTGCTGGGATACAGGCCACCTCTCTGTGAGAGTGGTGGGCCATAATCCACCACGTGGACCCAGTTCGAGTTGATACGCAAGTAATAATGAAAACTTTAATTTACAGGTACATATTGGGTCAATCACAATGCTTTTTATTTTAATCATACAAATTGATTAATGGGATATTTGCAAGAACTTCGTGAAGCTTTGTATGCCCCCAAGCAGGGTAAGGACCACCACCAGTTGTTTAACGGTGTGAAGTGGTTTGTTTCTGGATCCGTTTGTAAGTACACACATCAAAAATGTCTAAGCAACATGTACGGTTTTGAACTTCTGAACGATTTTTACTATTGTAATATATTTATATTTCTTTTATAAATAGTTAACTAAGCATTTTTTGATGCATTAGTGACTAAAGTAGCAAAATCCTTCATTCAATTGTTCATTTAATCACATTAATTAACAATATGTGTACCGTAACATACGTAGTATAATAAAGTTATTTTTTTTTGTTCAAGTTTTACGCAATCAAATAAGGATTTCTTTTTATTTTATTTTAAATTCAATACAAAGTGTGACCGCCTGTGTTGCTTAAAACTTGTCGGCAACGTTTTTTCATTAAATTTATAAGATTGTTTATCTGATCCTGCGGAAATTGCTCCCAATGGAATTTTAACAAGTCTTTCAGTTGTTGGGTTGTCGACACTGCATCCAGGTTCTCTAGACACGTCTCTGGAGCATGTCCATGCGTGCACGATGGGTCTGGCGATTGTGCAGGCCAAGGCAATGCCCGGATGTTTTCCATTACCAAGTACTGTCTGGTCCTCCGAGCTGTGTGCGAACGCGCATTGTCTTGCATCAGCGTGAAATCTGAGCCAAGACTTTATGCAAATGGGTGGACATAAGGCCCGAGGCCATCTTCAACGTAACTTTCAGCGTTCATATTGCCGTCTACAAAAACGAGCTCAGTTCGTCTGTTCTTCATAATACCCGTCCATACCATCACTGTGGAGCCACTGTAAGGATGCTCTTCCTGGACGCATCTCAGCCGTTCAGCATTTCTGGGACGACGATACACTCTTAGGTACTCTTTTCGTATCAGGCCTAAATCCAATCCGGGACTCATCGCAAAATATTTTTTTATCCCATTGCTCTTGGGTCCATGTCAAGTATTCCATACACCATTCGTTTCAACGCGCGCGATTTTCATGCTGCATAGGTGGGCACCTAATTGGGCGTAGTGCTCGTAGGCCGTATTCATGTAGCCTATTTCTCACGGTTTGGTGGCTAACAACAACGCCGCTTGAGAATTATAGCTTTAAACCTATCTCCCGGGCGGTTAACATCTGCTGATGTCTTGCAGTTAGTTGTATGCATCGGTCCTGTCGGTCGACCAGTTGTAGTCCTTTCACGTCCTGGGTGCTGCTCAGCAGGATCCCCTGTATTAATGTAACGCTGTCAAAGACGACAAATCACGCTCCTATTGACATCAAAATGCCGAGATACCTGCGACTGATTTCTTCCCGCTTGTAGCATTCCTACAACACTCTGCATTTCACCAGCAGTCAAATGGCGTGGCTCCATGACATAAAAAATGACTCACTACTAAATTTTTTCAAAAACTGGTTATCGCAAAATGATAAAAGTGAGATAAATGCAAAATTTATCAAGCAACGAAAACACATGAATCGGGAAAAATAATTAGCTTATATTTTAATGAAAACAAAACACAATGTTTTTCTATTTATAAAATCAGCCAGTTGAGTATATGTTTCCGAGACCAAAAAGATTGTATACTAATCTACTTCGTTAAGAAAAACATAAAGTATCAATTTATAAAACATGCAGTTTCTGTAAATGATACGTGTTGCTTAGACTTTTTTGATGTGTGTATTTTTCTCTCATGTTTTATTTAGTAAGATGAGTACTTATAAATGTTGCTCAGTACCGGCGTTAGGGTAGGGCGCGGCTGGGCGATCACCCAGGGTGCCAGAGGTGAAGGGGCGCCAAAGGGGCTGTAACTAGGCGCCCCTTCACCTCTGGAGCCTGCGGAGTACTTTTGTTTTCGTTCATTTGGAGTTAGAAAACTAAAAATATGTTGAGCTCTCTTCGCTAGCTCTTGATCCGACATTATTTTTTTTCTGAATTCTCAAACTTCTCTGCAACACTAATTTCTTTATGAATGGAATTTTTCGCCCCACTCTACTCTCCAAAAGGGGAGAGGGGCGCCGCTGAAATTTCTTAAAACCGGCACTGACGTTGCTTAAAGTTGAAATGAAGAGTTGAAGAGTTGAGTTGAGTTGTTGAGTTGAATGATAAGCGACTGTTTAACCATACTTTTTTTTGACGTTTAAACGTCTCTTAACTTTAAGCAACGTTCACAAACAAAGGGGTAGGTACATGACCTGTAACGGTAGGAGCCTCTGAAGTGTGTGTGCCGTGTGCTAACTTAACATACGTTTGCGAATTTGGTATTTCCATAGATTTTTATTCGGTAATTTTTAAAGATGCAACAATTCAAAGTCAAAGTCAATGATGATCTACGTAGGGTATTGGTATCATTAACAACATAATATATTATATTGACGCCATGTTAACCAAGCTACGATATAGGTCTGTACCTTTTGGGCACTGTTGGGATTAAAACTGTTATAGTTTGTCATTTAAAGGGTGTGATGAGTAAGTATATGGATTTAAAAGCAGAAGTATTTTATAAAAACGATAAATTTTATTTGCATTGCATTAATACATATGTATGGCGAAACGTAAACTATTTGTTTTATCACATTGATCTTCCGAATTTCTTTGACCGGGACCTTCAGGCAGCAGCTTAACCTCTGAAACAAACAAACAAAGCAAAGTTAATAATACAGTCAAATAAATTACAAATGTTTTGTATTTATTTACAGGTGCGGACGAAGATATCATGTTTTGCTAAAAGTAGGTATTTTCTCTTTAATATACTTATATCAACTGCACATAATACAAGTGCTAACCTACACAATTTATTTTCAAGTACAAAGGGTTCTCTTATTATAAAATGCATTTTCTGATGGACTAACATTTATGGAGAGCACTATGGATATATGAAAACATCGGACCACCAAAAGCACAAAACAAAAAATCAACTATATAGTAGAACATAAAATCGTTATATTTACCCGTAACCGCCTGTTTGGTGGCCAGAGCTGCTGCCGCCTCCGTAGCCGCCACCGTGACCACCGCCGCCGCCACCACCATGACTGCTGCCGCCGCCTCCATGACTGCTGCCGCCGCCTCCATGACTACTGCCGCCGCCTCCATGACTACTACCGCCGCTGCCGCCGCTGCTTCCATGACCGCCACCGCTGCCGCCGCCGCCTCCTTGGCCGGAGCCGCCACCGCTGCTGGCGCCGTTGGAACTACTTCCTCCGTGACTCTGTCCGCTACTTCCTCCGTGACCGTGTCCGCTGCTGCCGCCGCCGCCTAAACTACCACCGTTGCCTCCATGGCCCAGTTGTCCACCGCCACCGCCGCTGCCACCTCCGCCGCCGCTACCGCTGCCACCTCCGCCGCCACTACCGCTGCCACCTCCGCCGCCGTAGCCGCTACCGCCACCACTGCCACCACCGCCGCCGCTGCCATATCCACCGCCAGCGCCGCCGCCATATCCACCGCCCGCGCCGCCACCGGATGAACCACCGCCTGCACCGCCTTGACTACTTCCGCCGTACCCACCTGGAAATTAGAAATAACACAAGTTTTAGAAACGGATAACATAATATTTCCACGGAATGGAAGGGGTTTAAGATTTTGCTAAATGAAGGATTCCTTTTAGCAAGGTCGTAAAATACAGACATAATCAAGTGATTCGACGAAAGTTAGAATTTTTAATCTACACGAGTCTTCAGAAACGTGTATTTCATAATATTTTGATGAAAAATCACTTTGATGCTGAAGAGCAATTTGCATCTGATTTAAATTGAATCCTAGAATAATAAGTTTTTTTTTAAGGAGTTTGTTTGTGTATTCCATTCCCTAAAAAGTATCTATTGGTAAGCACGAAGCTCATGTTCCATTAGTAGAAATCTACCTAGTTTTTATTGTGAAGCGAATGTAAACCAAAACAAAACTAGATTAACAACAACAAAATGATACCTGGTGCGGCGCTAGTGATAGCGAAGAGCCCTAAGGCAATAGCTGTGACTACTGCTAGACGAGCCATGTTGATCTGTGCCCCGAAGTACCTCGACCTAGCTTATATACAGACTCGCTTATGTCATGAACGAACAAATGTTTATTAGACTCTTCACTTTTTGCCGCGCTATTTTTTGTAATAATTATTAAGGTTCCGCTGAATTAAAATATCCTAATTTTATTCATTGAAGTGGAGATAGACGTAGATTAATAAAAATGATTACTAGCTGTTCGTTACTTTTGTTAGCTATTAGATTATACCGTGGAGTTATACGCGAAGCTTCTTTTTTATGGAGTAGTTACCAACACCTAACGAAACGAGCTTTTGTTTTCGATTTTGATCTCGTGATTTAATTTTTAGCTGTTAATATTAAAGCGTGTAAGGATCTTTTGGCGCGTGTCCAAAATCGGAACTAATACCGTCATCTTGTTACTTCAATACAACTTCCTGTCAATGTCATTCACAATCTATGGGCGTGCGGTGTGTTATTCAACCTATTTTCATCCCTTTCTGTTAGAATTTCTAAAACCTAATTGCTTCATAGTAGAATAAACTACTATTGACATACTTTCGGTCACGTTACTTAGATTTCTTGGTGATTCAGCACTCAGAATTTCGGTAATTTCAGCACTTTCAGCTGCGTCTTCAGAGGGTAAATTATTCTTGGTGATTTTATTATTCTTGTTATTAGTTTTGGATTTAGATTTTGACATTCTTGGATTTTTGATTTGATTTTATAAATTTTATTTTTTACTTTAGAAGGATTCTATATGTATTTTTTATCTAAATCAAAACTGGATCCTGTGGATATGTTTGTTTATATCATGTGTCAATAGTAACTGTCACATTTTTTTATAAAACACTGGGATTCAGTTGCTAGGAGCAATAGTGTTCTGTGGATTCAGTTCAGTATTTTGCCAATCTAAGAAGATGATATGTAAGTAATTAATTAATTATTAATATTAGACATCCAGGGTAGGAGGACTGAAGTTATTCGTAAAGTGGATGGATATGGGTGAATGTAAATACCCGAGGATTGAGCTTTTTGTCGTGGAATTGAAGAAGTGTATGTGTCCAATTGCGAACATCAGTCCTCCTGTAATTTACCTACAGGGTCGAAATAAAATAGCTGGCGAAATTTCACAGACGTGATGAGAATCTTTTTAATGACGAACAAATACAAAAAAAAAAACTGATCACATAATGTCAAGTAGGGATTCTATCAAAATCTGCTGTAGTTACTTGAAATCATGAATTCATCACGCATCAAGTCTGCGAAGTATCGCGGAACCCTTCGGACAGGTATTAATAATACATTTATATTTAATTCATTCGTTAACACATCGAGGTGGCCGAGAGTTTTTGTGTAGCGCAACCGATACATAACTATGTATATTGTATAGGTAGTAATAAATTAGTACATTGTAAATATCGTGTTGATAGGGGCCGGGTACTCTGTAAGATATACATAGCTGGTGTCATTCTTCTCGCAGTTTTTGTTATTTTGGAAGTTAAAAGACGCTGGGGTTTATCCATTTCGCCTGATATATTTTGCGAGGCGTGGGCCCTACCTGATTGTTGACTTTGATCTCCGCAACCAAATAACCTAAGCTGATATTACCGACCGAAGTCTTATTAAATATTTAAGTTTTACTCTTCTTGACTCTTTAACGAAAAAAGTCAAACATGTTAGTGAATACATTAAGGCTCCCGCAAACAGGCGCGACACGACAGTGCGACGCGACTTTAATAGAACAATTTCAGTGAAAACTTCATAGAAATTGTTCTACAAGAGTCGAGTCTCTACGGTTTTTTCAAGTTCTCTCATAGACGTAGCAATCAAGACTTGCTATAATAATATGTTATCTATAAATTATAGCTTACGTAGGACAACAATCCTAACACAATTATATCCTTGTAGATACCTGGAAATCTTTTTTTATTCGTTAGCTGTGAACTGATAAGGAAATATTATTATTTTGTTATTGTTGTTCTACGAATCGGTTTGTCGACCGCGGGATCTGTTTGGAACTTTGGAGCGGTTCTTTCCCTTTGCGCGGGCGCAGTCGGCTATAGATGATGACGCTGGGTGCTCGTTGACTGGTGAGTTTTAGGTTCACTCGGTTTACACGTACGTATGGTTTACTATTTGGATTTATTATCATTGTTCGATTATCGTAGTTTTTTAGTGGATAGGTTGAGGACTTTAGCCAATTACAATTTACAGCGTGGAATTTCAGGGGAAGGTAAATAACAACTAGCGGCTGTGTGTTAGCTGTTAAAACATAAATGTTCGGTAGATATTAAATTATTGTTTTCTGCGAATTTTGTGAGTATGATTATTGTGTGTAAGTCTTTGTTACGTAAGTTTCAGAAAATACTTATTTTTATTGTTTTGTATTTTTTGTAGGCTGAAAACCGAAACTCCCTAGTTACTATTATATGCCTAAGTGTAGAAGGCAGCATTTTAGTTTAGTTTAGGTAATTCTTGCAAGGTAATAATGGTAACCTTCGGTGCTTATACGAGTGTTTACGCACGGCAAAGTGTTTAAAAACGTAAACAAATAGAATATTAGGCATATAGTGAGATCACTTTACATGCCATTCGGACTGTCTGCGTATGTTTTATAAACTTAAAAACTTTTTTATTCATTTTAAACAAATATTTAGGATAGACATACCACGCTCTCCTTGTCAATTTTTTTACAGAAGTTACGACGTAAGATAAAACCTTACACGTCTGTACTTTATTTAAGAAGACTTATTACATGAGTAAAGGTTGAAGTTATACAAGAGATGCTTACTAAAATGTTGTCATAATAAAGCTTAAAAGTCTGAAGGATTTTATTAATTGTAATCTTAAGATGGTTTTTGAAATTAATTTAATATTTTGTAAAAGTCGTCGTTTGTAACTGTTGTTGGGCCGAACCATTTCTCGCCTGACTGAAACTGAAACTTTAGTTAAGTTCGTCATCATCTGCCTACCTTGTCCCAACTATGTTGGGGTCGGCTTCCAGTCTAACCAGATGCAGCAGAATACCAGTAAGTATTTTACACGGACCAATAGAAACAGAAATAGAAATCATTTATTTGCCAATAATGTACGTATAAATGATGGTTATTTTGATGAGAATCCCGATACATTTTACCTTACGGCATGCAAAATTATTTAATATAATACATTTACCAGACAAAAACATAAAAAAAAAAACATTCCATTCACTAAAGCAACATTACTACATTACATTTATTATTAAAAATACTCATATTATTCAAAAACATTCGGAATTAGGCAATGCAAATAAATTAAACTACAAATACAATAATATAATAAAGATTTATTCACAAAAAAAAAATACAGAAACAATTTATAATATACATTACATTACAATTCATTGTAAGTTGCAAAATGTGTACAAGATGTATATAAGTAACCCTGTCTCTTAGACTAGGTTAGCCGTATTCTAGGAGATAACGTTCGGCCAAATAATTATTATTTAAACATGATTTAATACTACAAACGAATGGTGTTGATGTTATTAAGCTTCTGTAATTTTGTTATGTGTAGTGTAAATTAAATTAAATGAAATATCGTGTTACATACACGTATGAGTTTATGATTGGAGAATGTTAGTGCCTAATTGTGTTATTTTTTTATGTAAAAGCTGTAAGACTACTAGTGCCTACTGTGTTGGATTACTAGGTGATTGATGTATGTGAGCAAGGACACACAAAAACAAAGAAATGAAACAAATTAAAGTAAAAATGATATAAAATTAGAATTGCGATTAAACTAAAGATGGAAATGTTCGTAAATTAAATCACAAAGAAGCAGCATTCACACCATTAACAGAAAGTTTTGTCATTAACAAAATATTTAATTGCGTAGTAACACTTACTGTAACGTAACAGCTGATCGATCGATTAGTGCAGCTGTTACTACTTAGCCACGAGCCCCTCTGGAATTCTAGTTAAGTTCCCATAGAAAAAAGAATGCAAAACAACAAATAATTATAAAACCAATTTATTTTGCTTTCAGGTTTAATCAGGATTTTTGTGCTATTTTTGAAGTCTTGTTTACAGCAGCCAGATAGTTCACAAAGTGGCATCGACTCAACATCAACATTTGTCGCATGCTGGATCCAAGTGATTTAATTTTTTCAGTCTTTTATATTTTTAAATATGTACTTGTTGTTTCTACGGTAGTTCTATTTTTGTTCAGGCCTTGCTTACAAAGGAGGTACCTTCAGTATTTTTAACTCCCGACGCGCGCTTTACTTGTGTTTACCAAGTGTACAAACACGCTGTGAATGTATGCGTAAAAACGAGTAGCGTTAGCACCACGGAATCAGTTTTTTCTATTCCGTGGTTAGCACATAATACAGATACGCGAACACAAACACGAACACACACACTTTTGACTTCGCCGTTGTCTCGGGCGGTACCGAGAGCTGCTGCGCTTACACACGCATTCATAGACACTTCATTTGTATACTTGTTAACCACAAGTAAAGCGCGCGTCGCATCGTGAGATAAAAATACTATACCTACTTACTCGGACACCCCAAAGCTTAATACGTAATCCTCAAGCACCAGTGACACTGCTGGCACCGGTAGGTGTGTCAAATAATCAACTAAGTACGATTTAGATGAAAAAAGATCACAGGAAGGAAGGTTCCCGTACTACTTCAGCAGATGATTGATGATCGAAGTTGTCTGCAATTGTTGTTCCAATTCCTTCTAAACCTTAATCTTCTTCTTCACTACGCATATGAATGAGAAGCGGTGGCTCTGGATCAGTAATTTTCGCCGGGATATAGAATTAAGGCTCCCCAAACAGGCACGACGCGACAGCGCAACCCGACTCTAGTAGAACAATTTCTATGAAAACTTGATGGAAATTGTTCTATAAGAGTCGCGTCGCGCTGTCGCGTCGCGCCTGTCTGCGGGGACTTTATAGTTGCAGGGATCGTTTTTAGTGAGTTCATTTGTTAAAAAAAATGCATATCAGGACACGAGAGTGTAGAACAAAAATACTGTTTTCTGATAGTAATTTAGTTTTTTGCTTGGTATTATTCTTAATTAGTCCTTAATTTTAGGTTTTATAGTGGACAGACAACCTTGTTGTGGTCACTCATGCTCAAAAGATTGCAATGTTTTCAAGTACTTGAACACATAATAATAATTAAAGGGCAAATCATTTATTTTGTTGTAAATAAAGTTAACAATTCAAAACTAATTTATACCTAACATGTTGTAAAAAAGCTGAGGTGACTTATTGAATCTTTTTGTTTTAGTTATTAAGTAAGTAAGTATTAGGGCCCATTCACACGTACTACAACCACACCACATCGCAGCGACAAAATGTGGGCAAGCAGTGGTTACGTATGAATAGTGTCGCTGCAACTTTTTGCAGTTTTTGCAGTTGTTTGTGGTTGTGTTGTCACTATTGTTTGCAGACAGATCGACCGGCTTTGACAGTGTCGTCGCGTAGTGGCTGCGACTTCGCCTTGATGTGGTCGGTATCGCCCGCACGGTTGATTTTAACGGCCTAATGTGATCTGTGTGGATAGACTATTCATTTTCATGCAAATTATCACCCGTCCACGTGTTGTCGATGTGGTGTGGTTATGGCTGTGGTGTTGATGTGGTACGTTTGTTCGGGTCCTATAAATGAGAAATCGACTATTTGACTTTATGTCATTGTATTCATCGAGATTGCATCATTTTTCGTTGTTCATACCTATTTATTTTAAATAACCTTATAAGATCGTAAATTTGAATAAGCAGTCAACAACAATATTTCAATATTCTTTTTTCTTTTTCTTCGCGAAGCGCGAAGCGATTGTGCCAGCCTCGTAATTTTACAAAACAAATAGAAAGTAGGTAGATAATAATTAAGATCTTAATTGAAAACTACTCAAGTAATATTACTTAATATCTAATTTGGATGTGGGTTTAGTGAAAATAAAAAATAAATACCTATGACCAGCGTCTGATTCCAAAGCTCTTCGTTCTACCCCAATCCGAGCACACTCCACGAAAGCGTGGTATGTGTCCTTCCTTACACCGCAAACCAGAGAGGGTGGGGTATCAACAACCTTCATAAGATGCCCGAATGCATTCAACTGAGCCTAATATCAGTCTCTATGCTTACCTGTATTAAGGCAGGTAACCTAAACACGCAGGCCGTAGGGTAATGATATCGCACGCATAGTCCAATACTGTAACTATCAAAATTTTTGCCAAATCGACTTTTTATTGCCATCTGTTGGGAAACGTGGAACTTCGCGTAATCGCGCTTACACTGGTCTAAAAGTAACATAAATAACCGCTAGATGGCAGTGATGCGCTTCGTCACTAAACAAAATATTGCCCTCCGCTCAGAGCTACACTGACCCACACAGTACATTTTATATAGCACTAACCTTCAACGAAAAAGTACGCGTCGTCAAGGACAAAATTGACGATTGTTGCATAACATAGCATAATCAGCCTATAATGTTCCCACTGCTGGGACACAGGCCTCCTCTCTTCGAGAGGGAATGGGCTTTAATCTACCACGCGGGCCCAGTGCGGGTTGGTAGATGTCACATGTCTTCGAATTTTTGGTTCTAGGACAGTTTCCTCACGATGTTTTCCTTCACCGCTTTTGAGAGCAGTGGTGATGAAATTATTAACACAAAGTAAAGCGCCTGCCTGGGTTCTAACCCACGACCTACAACTCGTAAGTCGGGGCCGACACCACTGGGCCAACACTGCTCCCCCTGCTGCTCATATTGTTGGTAAATTATCAATTATTTTAATTGAAATAGCGACATTTTTCGTTTAGGTTCACATTTGCACTAAGTTTTTCTCGTATTTAGATCATTGGTTTGACGCCTTAATGAGATTTTTCAAATTCCAATAATTTGACGTCATATTGACACTTTTAGTTTAGTGTCAGTTTGGCTTTAAAATCATGAGTTACTAGCAGCGCCCCGCGGTTTCACCCGCAGCGCTATGAAATATACTTTACGACCTATTCTTAGACCTACCACATATACACAAAAAAAAACATAAAAATCGGTCAAGCCGTTTCGAAGGAGTTCGATAACAAACACTGTGACATGAGATTTTTATATATTAGATTTATTAATCGGTTGTTAAAGAATAATCGTCACATTGCTTATAATGTAATTTTTTCTGTCATTATTTTCTTAAAAAACTGTAATAAACACATCAAGGTAAAACGTTTTATTAAAGAAACAATGCGTGGCAGTCTTTGGGGACTGCCGATAGACGTGAAAACTAAGTAACTTTTGAATTGTATCGTCGAAGCGTGTCACCACACGCGATCACGCAAGTTTCACGCTTTTTGTTCATCCTAAAAGTACACATATACACAGTATACATATAGCTCATGGAAAGCGTTCGGTGACGATGACGCGAGTTCCATGATTTTTGCTAACCCAAAAAGTGCTCAACGCGCCAAAAGAAGTTTTCACTTCAATAAAGTGTAATTTTGCTATCAGCGTTATAGCAATAAAAAGCAGTATTAATAAATTCAGCAAAAAAAAACGAGGCAATCCGTATAGAATATTAAAGGAATGCATTACCCGATTTTTATTATTTCAAAAATATAGCTCATGAGTTTAGCTCTCTTTAACAGGGACACTGATGGGGACACACTTAGTCCCGTATTACAGAAAGTCACTCAATACTCAAGCATTACTTAAAACTAGTTTCAACCAATCAAATGGCTCGAATCTAGTTTTAAGTAATGCTTGAGTATTGAGTGACGTTCTGTAATACGGGCCTTAGACGCTCTGACATTAAAGTTATAAAATTTGTTAAAGAAAACTATGGATAAATTAAGAAATTTTACAAAAACTCCTTTACTAAAAACCTGTTGTTTGAAATAATATAGTAATAATATAACTCTATTTTTTTTCTCACCACAATATACCTACGTAAATTATTTTACATCGGTCAGATTCGGCAATGATTCATAATTCAGGTATGTATATATTGTGGGAGACTGGTGCCTAAGCTAGGCTCGTGGCCTGTGTTTCAGGACACAAGAATCCAACCCCTTTACATTATAATTTTATAAATTATGTACTAGGCGCACTGCCAGAATGTAGTAAGGTATCATACGACATTTTATAGTTTTATTTATTTTGATTAATACCTAGGTTAATTAAGCGAGACGAATGTTAGTAGATGTGTAGTATGGATGTGTGAGAGTGTGTAATTGTGTGTTTAGGTTTTTATAAGGATGTTTTCAGTATCATTATAGTTTAAGTTTAGTAGCCCGTTAGTTAGCCTTTTTTTTGCATTTATTCTTTGTGAGACTAAAGATATGTAACACCTTATGAGTTTTATTATATAAGTAGCCACCTAGAGAGCAAAACAAACGTTTTGCAAAAATCGTTTTGTGACGTAGGGGATGGCGCTCCACTGGGTCATATCGTCTTTCCCCACAGCGTTGGATTATAAACCAGGAGAGTATGCTGTTTCAACAGAATGTGCAATATAAACAGTTGCGCACTGTCAGATTTTTATTTTCTTAGTATAACTGTTCAGTGTGATACGGTCGAAAATACGACACTTTCAGTATAGCTCTTTGGGTTCTTTCAATTTCTATTAGGGAGTTTTTGTAGCACCACCCCAAGAGGTGATGCTGTAGCATATTATAGATTGAGCAAGGGCATAGTACACTGATTTCATAATATTTTTATCGACTACAAGTCTCAGCGTTTTGAACACATATTAGTTTCGGTAATCTGTTACTAGGAGTAGTTATTTGGTCTTGAAATCTTAGGTTTTTGTCGATTGTTAAACCCAGGTATTTTGCATTCTCAGCCTTGGTGAGTGGTTTGCAGTTAAAATTACGGGTGAGTGGGTCTGTGCAAGAGTGAGCTTAGGTAAACTTTGAGAGGATCCATTGTTTTTCATGCAGAATGCTATGTAAAATAATTGGTTTTGGTTGTATTAAGAGTCAACAGATTGTCGCGTAACCAGTTGGATACCGTATTAAAGCCTAGTTGTGCACGCTCATAGACATCTTCCCACGAGCTCGCGCTGAACAAGAAGGTAGCGTTTTCAGCAAAGCTAATGATTTTGCCATTGGGGATAGTGAGCGAAACCAAATTGTTGACATAAATAAGGAATAGTGAGGGTCCGAGGACACTACCTTGAGGCGTGCCGTAGTTAATTATTTATTCCTCGCTGATGATCTTTACTCTCTGGGTACGCTCTCTCAGGTAGTCTTTAAAGAGGTCCAGCGGAAATCCTCTGATTCCCAAGCTTTCCATCTTACGTACACACACCGTCGTCGTCGTCGTCGTCGTCGTGGGACAGAAACCGTATCGAAAGCCTTAGCAAGATCCAGAAATATGGCCATAACTTTATCCCCACTATCCATGATTGTGACCACATAGTCTGTTAACTCATGGACCGCGTCAGAGATGGATTTGCCTGAGTGAAACTCAAATTGCGCTGGCGCGATAAGACTAAGGTTTTCTAAGTAGCTCACAAGTCATCATTACCCGTTCTAGTATTTTGGAAAATGCAGTTAGCACAGATATAGGTCTGTAGTTATCAACACAGCTCCTGTCCCCACTCTTGTAGATCGGATGAATTATGACTTTTTTGAGCACGTTAGGAAATGTACCTGTGGAAAGAGCAAGTTTACATATGTTATATGTACGTTGACGGAGGCACAATCACGGTCGCATGCTTTTTCAAGAGGTCACCGGATATCCCATCCCTTAATATTCCGGCTGCCTCTTCCTCATCTGTTGGGAGCATTACCATGGATTGCGTTCTGTTTGTTAGGTTTCCCTTTGTAGCTTTTGTTTGTGTTCGCTTTATGTTGGTAGCTAGTTTTTCACGTATTTTAGCAAAAAAAGTCATTGACATAGTTTACAGAATTTTGTGGTGTACATGATGAGCAAGGAAAGCCAACACATCATCACAATTATAATTGTCGACTTGCTTGAGATATTATTTATAGCCGACCATAACTGTTTAGCGTTTTTCCCAGCTTCTCTGATCACATTTTTTTAAATTCAATTTTTATATTCCTTAATAATTTGTTACAATAGTTTCTGAACCTAATAAAAGTAATTTTTAAACTCTACCTTTTAGGCTCCTGTTTATATTTTCTATGCAATGTGTCTCGATGGCGCATACAGCGAAGTAAATCAGGATTAATCCATGCCTTTAATATTTGTTCGGAGTCTTACCAGATTTGGAGTTTGAGTGTATCACGTGTTTTATTAATCTAGTTATTGTTTCCCCTGCCTCATGAGGATCTTGGGTCTTGTATAGAAATTGATGATTATTATTCAGTAACTATATCATTCCTACAGTCGCGAATCGCATTTTGATCAACATACGACCTAAAACAGAGCTGTAATTTGAGAAAAAATCGCAAAGAAAATTTTAATTCAGCGGGCTACAGCTGAGGATTTACCTTAAGAGGAATCTGATTAGCCTAGTCAAAACTCATAACTCAACTGCCAGGGCACATTCAAGTTAATGAAAGAAAAACCTATTAAATAGTAGCTTTATAGTACATAGTACTCACACATGTGCTATGCAATTATACAATACTAAAACATTGAATTTATACAATGCAAAGATAGTTTTTAAAATCTTCAGCAGCTCCAACAGTAGTTTCAAATGCTAATCAATTAGTTTATGCACCCTTGTGGAGCAGGACCAGCGTTGAGCCGAGCATTTTTATCAGCGATGTAATCCCCCAACTTATAATATGCTTGGCTGCATAGTGTGCGTTTTATACAAGATTTGAATTTAGTTTCATTCAGTTGAAAAATATGGGGAGGTATTTTATTGTAACATTTTAAACAGTACCCCATGAAAGATGAGTCTACTTTAGCCAGCCTGAAACCTGGTTGAACATATTGATATCTATTTCTCGTGATATAATTGTGTCTTTCACCTCTTTTACTAAAAAGATGTAGATTTTTCCTTACGTACATGATGTTTTCATAGATATTATATAGTAACAAGGTACCGTCATGATGTTAATATCTTTAAACCGTTCCCTTAGAGAGTCGCGCCTGCGGAGGCCATAAATGGCTCTGATGGCTCTTTTCTGCAGAATAAAAATAGACTCGACGTCTGCAGCCCGTCCCCATAGTAAAATACCGTACGACATAATACTATGAAAGTAACTAAAATAGACTAGCCTCGCGGTACCTACTTCAGTAAATTGACGGATTTTTCACACAGCATATACTGCTGAACTTAGCCCTCCTGCAAGGGATGTTAAATGAGGACCCCATTGAAGCCTTGAGTCAAGCGTGATCCCCAGGAAAACAGTTTTATCGACGAATTCTAGTTTCTCTTGATTTAATACTATCTCACAATTTGTACTTTTGACATTTGGTAAGGAAAATCTAATACACTTAGTTTTATTCCCATTTAATACTAAATTATTAGTAGTGAACCAATTTTGGATCTGCAGTAGGGCGTTATTTACGTCGTCAAGATTTGATGCAAGTCTATTAATTTAATAAATTAAAGAAGTATCGTCGTGGTTGGGTTTTTAGTAGTTCTAGTGATGATCCAGTTGAGGTAACAATGATTGATTTTAGTAGATAACAGTTAGGCTTCAATCAGTGCGGACAATTTATGACTTCTATCAATTATATGTTTAAAGTCAAAGTCAAATCGTTTATTTCAAATAGGCACATAAAAGGCACTTTTGAACGACAAAATTTACAAAAAATAGAATTGATTCTAGTTGCCCCTTCCAAAAGGTAGTTTAAAACTTTAGTTAATTTATTCTTTTACATGTGTTTTTTCTCTTATTTTGGCCAGGTATGTTGGTGACGTATTTACTCAGATACTCAGATTATAATAGGTTTATATTATACATTTTTTGTGCCGTCTCTCACACCATGCGGTCTTTTAAATCTTCCTAGGTTGAAATAGATCTAGATCAAGTCGCGGCCGTTATTCTAGATTAAAGGATCTAGAATAACGGCCGCGACTTACGAATTGTAGGTCTTAGGTTCGAACCCAGATAGGCACTTTAATTTATGTAATTTTTTTCGTTACCACTGCTCTCTACGGTGAAGGAAAATATCATGAGGAAATCGGCATGTCCTAGAACCATAAATTCGAAGACATGCGACATCTACCAACCCGTACTGCGCTCGCGTGGTGGATTACAGCTTACTCTCTCACAGAGAGGACGCCTGTGTCCCAGCAGTGGGAACATTATAGGCTGATTATGAAATAGCTACATGTCCCACTTTTTTCTTATTTCCCCATGGTTAGCTTAAATCGCCTACTGAAGTACAGCTACGCATTGTATTATCAGCCTATAAAGTCCCCACTGCTGGGACACAGACCTCCTCTCTGTGAGAGTGGTGGGCCATAATCCACCACGTGGACCCAGTTCGAGTTGAGAATTACGTAATAATGAAAACTTTAATTTACAGGTACATATTGGGTCAATCACAATGCTATTTATTTTAATCAAACAAATTGATTAATGGGATATTCGCAAGAACTTCATGAAGCTTTGTATGTCCACCAGCAGGGTAAGGACCACCACCTACAGTTGTTTATCGGTGTGAAGTGGTTTGTTTCTGGATCATTTATTAAGCAGTGTACTTATAACCGTTGCTTAGTTAAGTAATGAAGCAACTGTTTAACCACATTTTATTGACGTTTAAACGTCTCTTAACTTTAAGCAACGTTCACAAACAAAGGGGTAGGTACATGACGTGTAACGGTAGGAGCATTTGAAGTGTGTGTACCGTGTGCTAACTTAACACGTTTGCGAATTTGGTATTTCCATAGTATTTTTTCGATAATTTTTAAAGATGTAACAATTCAAAGTCAAAGTCAGTGATGATCTACGTAGGGTATTGGTATCATCAACAACATAATAGCATAATATATTATACTCTTATTGACGCCATGTTTACCAAGCTGCGATATAGGTCTGTATCTTTTGGGCACTGTTGGGATTAAAACTGTTATAGTTTGTCATTTAAAGGGTGTGATGAGTAAGTATTTGGATTAAAAAGCTGAAGTATTTTATAAAAACGAAAAATATTTATTTGCATTGATAGATAACACATTGAGATTTTGAACTTCTTTGACCGGGAACTTCAGGTAGCAGCTTAACGTCTGAAACAAACAAAACAAAGCATTGATGCCGATTCTCTTGTCACAAATGCCTCTAAACTAGACTAAAAATCACCAAAATTTCGTTTATTCCTGTCAAACGACGATTTTCTATTCTGAAATAGACTAAACTGACGCAACCGACCTATATTTTAGTTTGACAGCACTAAGACGGCACTGAGCTATTAATTTAGTGAAAATGGCAATTTTGCTATTGTGTGATTTGACGTTTTTCACCTAAAATTTAGATTGTCTAAACAAATTTGTCTAAAAAAATCTGACTATTTTTTATCGCGATTAAAAAGGTGTAGAATAAAATATGTAGGTAATAACTTTTCATATTTTCCATACAAAAAGTTAAAAGTTCCATATAAAACACGTCGAGGCTGCCCAGACTTCGCGCCTACGGCTCTAAAAAAAATCACGGGGTAGGGCAAACAAGTACCACGTGGAGTCACTATTGTCAAATTCGATGTTAGTTGTGTCAAAATTAATAAAACTGCATAGAAAAAAAATTACAGGATTACGGGTGGGATGGGGATTTACAGGTGGGGACGAAGGTGTCATGTTTTCCTAAAAGTAGGTAATTGTCTCTTTAATATACTTATATCAGCTGCACACAATGCAAGTGCAAACCTACATAATTTATTTTCAAGTACCTACAAAGGGTTCTCTTATCAAAAAATGCATTTTCTAATGGACTGACGTTTATGGCGAGCACTATGGCTGAAGATATCGGATCACGAAAACCACAAAACAAAAAAAAAACATCAGGGACATAGACGCACAAACATGAATTCAGCACATGATTCTAGACCCTCTCGCGTAGAAACCAAACGTCGGTTATAAAAAAAAAATGCTGTTTCATAGAAAAGTGCAATACCTACGCGATCAAAATGTATGGAACAACATTTTCTTTTCTGAATAATGAATTGAATCCATGGTAACAGGTCGCGCGTGGATGTCCCTGCCACCCTTTTTTTTTTGGCGTGAAATCTTCAAATAGCTTCTCCCGCTCTTGGCGGAGCGGGAGGGCGTGTCAGACTTTTACCGACTAAAACCCACCCGTGTTCCTTCAGTTGCCTGTGTGCCAGGGCCACGGTAACCCTTTCGGACTAACTCGTGACCCTGGCAGGCATCGGCCCTAGCGGACCCAGTCAGTTATTGCTGACATCTTTTAGAGGCGCGCCTGGAACACAACGTGCCATCGACCCGGGTCTGGTCCTTACCGGACGACGGGCAACCCATTGCTTGCCATCCGTAAACCCGCGCCTACGTTGTCCGGGAATCGGCTATGGACTCCCGACGCCCAGGGCGTCTCCTGCGGCGACTAGGGGCGTGAGAGCGTAAAGATTGCCTCTCCCTCACGTGTTCCGCCTCCTGCTTCGCGAGTTACTCTTTCGCAGAAGGAGCTGACGGCCTCCCATGCACTCTCGCTCCGTACCATGGCCTGGACCAGAGCCGGATGTGAGAGATCGCCGCCGCCGATCGCATCCTCGAGGACACGGTGGTACTCCGCCCTAGCCGGGCAGACCTCCATCGTATGCTCCACCGTGTCCTCCGGGTGATCCACACAATGGTAACCTGGGCGTTTCCTCCCGCCTTATGCGGAACAGGAACCTCCCGAAACAACTGTGTCCGGTGACGACTTGCGTCACGCGGAAGGTGAGGACGCCGTGACGCCTCTCTAACCACTTCTCAAAGAGGGGACTTATCGCCGCAAGTGTGGCGTGTCCAGTGCTGGGTTGCGACAGTCGCATTCTCCATGTCGCCATAAGATCCCGCTGGAGCTCAGTCAGCTGTGCCGTGATTGCTCACGACAGCGGAGTTACGCCCCGGCATTTCGCCTCTTCGCTCCACTCCCATATGTGCGCGAGGACTTTTGCCTCCAGATCCCGTGGCGGCAATCCGGCAAGGAGACCGGTAATCCGGGTCTCACTGGAGACCGTGCGGTATCTCCGGACCATCCGGATGACTATGACCCTTTGCGACGCGTTCAACCGACGGGCTGGTCGCCGCCTCAAGGAATGCGCCCATATCGGTGCCCCGTAAAGGGTCATGGACCGCATAACCTACGCATAGAGCTTCCGGCACGAGGCGTTTGGACCCCTTAGATTGGGCAGGAGCCGCTTCAAGGTAGCTCCAGCTCACTCCAGTCTGGGAGCCAAACGTCGAAAATGGTCCACAAGGTTTCACCGGCTGTCGAGGACGAGTTCCAGGTACTTCATCGTCAACTCGACGCCGATGTAAACCCCCTCCTACTGTTATTTGGAAACCCGACGGTGGCGCGTTTCGAGGACCATGAAAATACTTGGCCTCGGACTTCTGCAGGGCCATCTCGAGTCCCAATTGCCGGATACTCTCGACGATTATCGCAACCCCACGTGTCAAGAAACACCGCCAAGACGATCCCACCCCGGGGCACAGCATCCCCCGTTGAAGACTCGCACGCACATGATGGCGTCCACCGTAGAGCGCCCCCTGCGGAAACCAAACTGGCACTCCGCCAAATCCGGTGCCAACCGCACCAGCCACCCAATGAGGCGGTCTGCAATGACTCTTTCAAAAAGCTTGCCCACCTCGTCGCGCAGCACGATGGGCCGGTAAGCGGGCGAAGAGTTCGCAGGGTGCCCCGGCTTCTTAATGAGGACCAGTTTCCCGTCTTCCAACGAAGTGGGAACTGGTCCCTCTCCAAGCATGCGCTTAGGAGCCCCTATAGTCGAGGCCCAAGAGCCCCCAAGGCCAGAACCCAAACTTTCCCAGGTAAGCCGTTGGGTCCTGGGGCAGTATTTTTGGCATTTAGCCTACGTACCGCCACTCTCAGCTCTACCTTGGTCACCTCCAGAGCACCGGAGCATCGAGGCAGTGTGATCCGCATCGGGTAGCGCATGAGGCCGAGCCATGGGAGGGGGAGTATGGGCTATTCCGCTGGCCCGCAAGATCTCCGCTCGGAGTGTGGTCTTTGCCGCTATATAACCCTCGTACAGCTCCTCTTGAATGGCTTCCATATCCGGAGGGCGGATACGGAGCCTGCGGTGCCTGGTGTACCGGTGCCGCGCAGCAACGTACGCCTCGCGTAGTGTTGTCAGCTCCGGCGACCACCAGCACACCTGGCGCCAGAAGCGTCCGGGCTGGAACCGAGGCATTGCTACGTCACATATTTCGAACATGGCCTCCCGGAACCACTCCGCCTCGTCGTTGATGTCAGCAGGCCTGTCCAGTGATGACACCCACGCCTGCATGATCGAGTCTTCCAGGAAGAGCTCCCGGTCCAGCTGTTTCTGCCTGTCAGATCGACGCGCTCAAGGTCTAGGCGGAGACCTAAAACTGGATGTACCGGTGGTAGGAATAGGTCTCTACCCCCTCCCTGACGCGCTAGTCGACGCCAAATGGTAACAGAGTGGGGCTGGTGAATGAAATATTCACCACTGATTTACCCGGCATCCGCACACACGTGAGGACAGAACCGCGGTTTAGGACGACCAGGGCTCTCTCCAGGGCCCAGTCCTCCACTGTCCTGCCACGTGTGTCTGTATACCCTGCGACCCCGTATAGAAGAACATAAAATCGTTATATTTACCCGTAACCGCCTGATGTTTTGTAGCTAGAGCTGCCACCACCACCGTAGCTGCTGCTGATGCCTTTGCTGTTATCACCACCGCGCGCCGCCGCCACCTCCATAACCGAAACCGCCGCCGCCGCCGCCTCCACGACCGCCGCCGCCGCTACCGCTGCCGCCTCCGCTACCGCTGCCGCCGCCGCTACCGCTGCCGCCGCCGCTACCGCTGCCGCCGCCGCCGCCGCTGCCGCCGCCGCCGCCGCCACCGCTGCCGCCGCCGCTACCGCTGCCGCCGCCGCTACCGCTGCCGCCGCCGCTACCGCTGCCGCCGCCGCTACCACTGCCGCCGCCGCTACCGTTACCGCCCCCGCTACCGTTACCGCCCCCGCTACCCCTGCCGCCTCCGCCACCTCCACCGCCTTGTCTTCCTCCGCCGTATCCACCTGGAAATTAGAAATAACACAAGTTTTAGAAACGTGGTGTATCCTTCGAATTGACGATAGATCTCTCGATGGTTAAAATATTTCCACGGAATGGAAGGGGTATATGATTTTGCAGAATAAAGGATTCGTTTTAGTAAGGTCGTAAAATACAGACAGGTCAAAGTGATTCGACGACACTTAGAATGTTGAATCTACACGAGTCTACAGAAACGTTTATTTCATAATATTTTGATGAAAAACCACTTTGAAGCTGCAGGCCAATATGCATCTGATTTAAATCGAATCTTAGAATAACAACGTATAAAGTATTGGTATGCACGACGCTCATGTTCCATTATTGTAAAGCGAATGTAAACCAAAACAAAACTAGAATAACAACACCAAACTGATACCTGGTGTGGCGCGGGCGCTAATGATAGCGAAGAGCCCTAAGGCTATAGCTATGACTACTGCTAGACGAGCCATGCTGATCTGTGCCCCGAAGTACCTCGACCTAGCTTATATACAGACTGGAATGAACGAACAAACTCTTCCCTTTTTTCCGCGTTATTTTTTGTAATAATTATTAAGGTTCCGCTGAATTAAAATATCATGATTTTATTCATCGAAGTGGATATAGACGTAGATTAATAAAAATGATTGCTAGGTGTTCGATTATGTCGTGGAGTTATTTGCGAAGCTTCTTTCTAAAAGCGTAGTTACCAACACCTACCGAAACGAGATTATGTTGGCGAATTTGATCTCGTGGTTTACTTTTAAAGCGTGTAAGGATCTTTTGGCGCGTGTCTAAAATTGGAAGTAATACCGCCATCTTGTTTCTTCAATACAACTTCCTGTCAATGTCATTCACAATCTATGGGCGTGCGGTGTGTTATTCAACCTATTCATCCGTTTCTGTTAGAATAGAATTTCGTCTAAAACCTATTTACTTCATAATAAAAGAAACTACTATTGACATTCTGTCACGTTACTTAGATTTCTGGGTGATTCAGCATTCAGTATTTCGGTAATCTCAGCACTTTTAGCAGCGTCTTCAGAGGGTTCACCCTTTAGGTGATTTTATTGTTCATGAATTAGTTTTGGATTTAGATTTTGTCAGTTTTTGATTTTTTGGTTTAATTTTATTTTTTACGCTAGAAGGATGTTTTATGCATTTTTTATTTAAATCAAAACTGAATCCTGTAGGGGTATTTATTTATGGTATGTGTCAATAATAACAGTCACATTTTTTTTAAAGTAGCATGTTTCATTCGCTAGGAGTAATAGTGTTCCGTGGATTCAGTTCAGTATTTTGCCAATCTAAGAAGGTGATATGTAAGTAATTAATTAATTACTGAAATTAAACACCCAGGCTAGGAGAACTGACGTTGCTGGATATGGGTGAAAGTGAATACCCGAGGGTTGAGCTTTTTGTCGTACAATTGAAGAAGCGTATGCCAATTTATGACCTTCAGGCCTCCTGTAATTTACAGGGTCAAAATAAAATAGCTGGCGAAATTTCGACGAACAAACTTGAACTTCTGTAAGCGAAGGGACTTATCATCATTTTTGACGGCGTATGTAAAGTAAAAAAAGTATCGTTTAAAATATAATCTATATCTATTGTTCATATTGCGGAACCCTTCGGACAGGTATTAATAATACATTATATTTATTTCATTCGTTAACACGTCGAAGTGGCTGAGAGATTTTGTGTAGCGCAACCGATACATAACTATGTATATTGTATTGTGTAGGTTGGTAGTGGCCGGGTACTCTGTAAGATATACATAGCTGGTGTCATTCTTCTCGCAGTTTTTTTTTTTGTTATTTTGGAAATTAAGAGGCTGGAGTTTTTCCATTTCGCTTGATATATTTTGCGAGTCGTGGGCTCTACCTGATTGTAGACTTTAATCTCCGCAACCAAATAACCTACTGAGATATACCGAACGAAGTCTTATTAAACATTTAAGTAAATTTACTGTTCTTGACTCGTTAACGAAAAAAGACAAACATGTTAGAGAAAAAAAAAAACATTAAGGGGACTAAAAATAAATACGACGAGACTAAACGGGACTAAATAAAAATATATGATCCACTGCAGTAACCAAAATCAGAAAAATATATGATATTCTTCTGGATATGTGCTAGTTGATGGTGTGTTGAAAACATAATAATACAATTAACTTGATATGATAGAAGAAAATCACGAAGGTAACTCAAAAAAATATTTTTAACGATTAAAAACCATACTAATATACATGCAAACATTCAGATTATTTGTCAGATTATTCTACAAGTAACATACTAACGTAATAGTGCTTTAATTTTTTAGTCCAATGAATAGATTTTTGTAAATCCATAATTGCTTCATATTTTGCAATAAATTACCAGCGTTGTGTCATCGCGCATCTCTTTCTTTTCTATGCAATCCGACAGTGACCGCGCTTTAGCTCTTGTAAGCCTCTTAAGGCTCCCGCAAACAGGCGCGACGCGACTCTAGTATAACAATTTCAATGAAAACTTCATGGAAATTATTGTACAAGAGTCGAGTCTCATCGATTTTGTCAAGTTCTCTCATAGACGTAGCAACCAAGACTTGCTATAATAATATGTTACCTATAAATTATAGCTTAACCAGGACAACATGCCGTACACAATTATATCCTTGTAAATCTCTCTCTCTTGTAAACCTGTAAATCTTTTTTTATTCGTTAGCAGTGAACTGATAAGGAAGTATTATTATTTTGTACTTGTTGTTCTACGAATCGGTTTATGGACCGCAGGACCTGTTTGGAACTTTGGAGTGTCCTTTCCCTTTGCGCGGGCGCAGTCGGCTATAGATGATGATGCTGGGTGCTCGTTGACTGGTGAGTTTTTTACGATAGATTTTTAGTGGATAGGTTGAGGACTTTAGCCAATTACAATTTACAGCGTGGAATTTCATTGGAAAGTAAATAACAACTAGCAGCCGTGTGTTAACTGTTGAAACATATGTTCGGTAGATACTAAATCATTGTTTTTTGCGAACTTTGTTAGTATGAGTATTGTGTGTGTTTGATAAGTTAGTTTCAGAAAAATACCTAGTTTATTGTTTTGTATTTTTTGTGGGCTGAAAACCGAAACTATATTTCTAAGTGTAGTAGGCTGCATTTTAGTTTTGGTTATTCTTCAAAGTAATAATCGTAAGGTTCGATGCTTACACGAGTGTTACTCACGGCAAAGTGTTTAAAAACGTAAACAAATAGAATACTAAGCATATAATTTTGATATCATTATATGCTTAGTATTCTTCTGTCTGCGTATGTTTTAAAAACTTGAAAACTATTTTATTAATTTTAAACAAATATTTAGGATAGACATACCACGCTCTCCACATTTCTGTGGAAAAATACTTAATTGTTGATTTTTTAAAGAAGTTACTACTTAAGATAAAACCCTACGTGATGCAGTATAATTCCTGCAATTACATACTTTTTGGTCACAAATTGATTAAATTCTTTTTACACGTCAATCGGTTTGCTTTATATTTTTCTTCTTTTTTTTGAATTTTCAAAAGTTGACAATTGTTCTAAAAAAAATTGTCAAGAAAAAAATGATGTTGTTTTTATTCCTGTCGTTGGGATTTTTCAATGAAAATTATCTTATTTCTGCATTTTAACCACGTTTCACCAGTTTAACCACGTTATGTGAATTTCCAGCGTATATGTTTATAGACTGTACGTTCCCTGGAATTTATCGTTTCTTTTTCTTTTGGTGAGTAATCCCTTCATTGGTTCGATATTCTTTTAACTTGTGCCTTGTTCTTTAATCTAAGAAGATTTCCTTTTTCCTTAGATTGAAAGGCCACCTTTTTTTGGTCTTTGGGCTTACCCAGCCAATTATTATTCGCCTACTTCTTCCATCGTCTGCCGGCTGCTGAAGTCCGAGCGTGCAGAGACCCACGGGACCGTTATTTAGCAGGGTCGACGACACAGGTCCAGGTTCTTGGAGATTAGGTGTTACATTTATTTTTTTGTTTGGCGCTATAACGCTTCAGCGTCAATATAGACGATCTAGAAGACTATTATAGACGAGATCGACGAGAGACATTCTTTAGATCTTAATCAACAAATCCTATCTTTTAATTAATTTCCTAATTTCATATTCATTAGATCTTGTAATCTATTTCAAAAGTTATCTCAACGATTTATGTAAAGAAAAACCTTAATCTTCTGCTTATTTTTGGTAGAACACGAATTTCGTACGATTGCAATCGGATTTTTAACCGACTTCAAAAAAAGGAGGAGGTTCTCAATTCGCCTGTTTTTTTTTTTTTTTTATGTGTGTTAGCTCAGAACTCTTTCCTGCGTGAACCGATTTGGACGATTCTTTTTTTGTTAGAAAGGACATACCTCAAGGGTGGTCCCATGATAAGGAAACCAGTATCTGATGATGGAATCCCGGAGAAATCGAGGGGAACCTACGAAAATCGTAGGAGCGCCTAGTGCGTTTGTTAATTTTTTCATTAAGCATTTTAAAGAACTACAATTTAATGAAGGTCTGGAATCGATCTGATGATGGAGCCGAAAGACAGTCGAGGGAATTCCTCAATGATTTACAGCAGGTACCTTGTGTTTGGGCTTGATTAATTTGTATTTATGAGAAATTTACACCTGAAGGGTTGTGACAGTCATTAGGGGTCTGATGATGAAGACGAAGGACAGTTAAGGGAACTCCTCAACGGTTTACAGTAGCTACCTTGTGATTCGTTTTAATTCATTTATATTGATGATAACTTTGCACTCATATGAGTTATAAGTGCCATTACAGGTCTGATGATGGAAACCATAGACAGTTGAAGGAATTCCTTAACGATTTACAGCAGTTACCTTGTGTTTGGGCTTGATTAATTTTTATTGATGAGAATACTATACCCAGATGTGTTATGACTGTCATTAGGGGTCTGATGATGAAGATGAAAGACAGTTAAGGGAACTCCTCAACGGTTTACAGTAGCTACCTTGTGTTTGGACTTAATTTATTTATATTGATGAGAACTTTGCACCCATATGGGTTATAAGTGCCATTACAGGTCTGATGATGGATACCATAGACAGTCGAGGGAATTCCTCAACGATTTACAGCAGTTACCTTTTGTTGGGCTTACTTCATACGGTTCAATATTCCAAAATATTCAGGTCGTACAAAAATAATACCCAATTAAGATTGAAGTTTTTCATAGGGCAACCGCTACCTACTAGTCATGCTGATGCGTCAATTTGAGACTGAATTTAAGTTGCGTAATCGCGTCATCTCTAGCAATGCTCTTTCGTTGTTTGCTAAGCAATTTATGCTTGTCACAATGCATATGGTGAAATGGAACTGATGGTGGCTTCACCACCAGCTCCAGTTCTTCTGGTTTTTACCAAGAGAAATCCTCAACAATAAACTCCTCGATTCCTTGCATCGGGAAACGAAATATTTTGTAAAAGGTGATGAGCAGTTGACATTAGGCTATTGTAACTTCGATAAATTATTATCTAACCCACTACAAAGTGAAAAATAACTTTAATTTCGGAAGTCGGTGGCAAAAAACTAAAATAAAGATCCAAAGACACCGACTTCCGAAATTAAAGTTATTTTTCACTTTGTAGTGTATTTTTTGGAAGTCGGTTGTTTTTTTTGTCAAAAATTTTTTTAATTCGTCAGAATACATTTAAAATACTATACGGTAACATCTTTTAAGATTTTTCTCTCAAATGAGAGTTGTGATTTTTCTTTCTTAGTATTTTTGACTATTTAAATTCCAACGACAAAATCTTATTTTATTTTTTCCTAATTTACTTTTATTCTACCTTTCGGATTGTTTATATTATATTAATAAATTTTACGTGTTTTTGCTTCGTGAGTGTTTCATTTTTTAGCTACCTCACGCCGGGGTTCGACTTCCCGGCGTGTCCTCCTCAAGTTTTACGTTGCAATATGGCGCCCGGATTAAAAAAGTAAGTAGATACTATTTATATTATTATTTTTTTCGTTATTTCGTGTGTGGTGCTCCCTCTGAGCAAAAATATTTTAATCCCCGTGTTACCCTTGTTATTTACAGATTCTGGAATCTAGCTTGAATACTGCTTCGTTCATTTGAATCGGCACACTCCTTGCGTCCGCTAAGCAGAAAGTGGATGCTCCGTGAACTTTGCGCTGCGCTGTGCTGTGGACAATTCTTCAACTAGTTTGCATTATTTATTTTTGAAGGGTTATTTCTATAAAATAACTTTAAATAACCATGTAACTATATCACATAACTGATTATTTTATTCTTTCCCCACAATTATATTTAAACCTGAGCTTAGTTTCTCCTCTGTAACTTAGCTGTAGTTAGTTTCCCGTAGTGTGTGACTGAAGTGTGAATGTTTTAGGCCTCGTGACCAATGGTAAGCTTTTTATGCTCGGTTGTTTGCTTGTATCTATTTCATTTTCGATTCTAGTCCAGCTGTCCATTGATATCTTTTTGTTAGTATCTATTTATTTTTTGATGCTAGCATACCTTTTTCTTTGGCGGTTGTTTGCTATTATCTATTTGTCTTTTGATACTTAGCCCAACTGTTCTTTGTTGTTGTGTGGCCATAACATTCCTTCATCACCATAAACCTCAACATGGTCACTTTCCAGCTTCGTACAAGGAGATTGCTCTATTTTGTTTGTTTTGTCTTTTCGACGTCTGTTCTGTGACTGATCCAATATCAACAAATCACACGCCTTTCATATTTGTCCACATTGTTTCACGGAGGTTCGCATATTTTGAGCTTGTTTTACTCCCCAATTTCATCTTCTATTAATCTTATCCCGTTTTATGTCTTTAGCACTAACTGAATAATCCGTATTTAATAGGAATATTAGTTTTACATATAATTCTAAACCGGGATACCAAAATTATCTAAATACTTACGTGAATAAAATTTTCATTTTCATTTTCTATTTACGTAAATATTCTTCGTCCAAAAGTAATCAGAAATTTTTCAAAGGACAACGGCCGTTTTCTTAAATCCTTTCTATAAAGAATAATGGTCGAAATTGTTACCTAAGGTCAAACTATTTCTCAATTCATGTATTAACTTAGTCACCGGTTTTACACCAAAAGACAATGTCCAAAATCGCCCTGTGCAATAAAAGCATCAGACATACACGATAATTAATTGTCTATTTTATTAAGTAAGTTGAAAATACTTTTATAACACGGACTAGCTGCATGCCAAAATGAAAATTAAAAGTATTTTACGCGACTAATATTATTAATCACCGCCATCTTCGGGTGCGTTCCGAATTGCACTGTAATCGATTTGAGCGTGCTTACACCCGTTTCGAATTAGCCTGAGCGCGATGACGTAAAGACATGCGCCATCTTGCGTTAATGCCGACCATGCTTTTTAATAATATCATCGTGAGCGCTGTCAAAAATTACAGTTGTGCGTTGTATTGTTGAGTTGTTTTGAGTCGCATCTTCGGTCTGATACATCTCAATCAACAAAACAGAAGTGCCAATGCGTTGAACTTCTATTATCCAGAACATATCTAGTCGGTCTTTCTTTCTTGTACAAGGTTTGGGGTTGACGTTGAGCGAGCACTGTGAGCAGTGTGAGTGCGTTCACAAACGTTCCGAATTGTTGACAGCTCGCAGCTGTCATAATCGTGATATCTAAATCGGAACGCAAATTATTGATGTGAGCGCTGTGAGCGATTATAGCGTAATTCGGTATGCCCCCTTCGCCAAACGTTATGTCATGTCGTGTCGAATAAGATTAGGGATGCCCAATCAATTTTTAATCGATGTTTTGTTTTTTTTTAACTGTTGCTAATTTTTTTATCGGAATCATATTTTGAATTTATTTCAATTATAGTGCAAATAGAAGCTACAATAAAACCATTAAATCACCATTCCATTATTATTATTCACTAAAAGTATAATTAATAGGTAGGTGGGTAGGTAGTAGTTTTAAATAGGTAGTAAGAATAATGCTGAAGTGAACAAAACCTACATATTTCATCATCAAAATTATTCAGGGTTTTCTAAGATCGTTTAGAAAAGTGTGTGGTTTACTTCTAACTAAACGATCACTTTTGAGTTTCGGACGATTAATATAAAAAAGATACTTATCGTTATTGGATGAATTATAAATGTGTTCTTTAAAATAATTATATTGCACACTAGATACAGATGTTATTAATAATATTGTTACAAGTATAGAAGAAGTAGAGAAGTATGGTTTTCTTATAAGTGGTACATTGTCATACTTGTAATGGTATTAATATTATTGGATGACAAAAGTTGATGTAATATTGTTTGTAAGGTATGTCCATAGTAAATCTTAGGAAATATCGTTTTTAATGTATCGTATTCAGCACCCCTATTTTTAACGTCACTAAATGGTCACTTGTCACATTATTACTTAGGTTGTTTACCTAATTATATATAAGTAGGTATTTAAAATAGCTAAACGCATAAGGATATTGTTTTTCAGTTTCTTAAAAATCACTCGGAGTCACGGAGTTATGAAAAACCATAATATTCGTGGTTCGATTATAACCTCAAAATCTGATACTTTTTTGAAATTTAACCTATTCTTTAGCTAGTCCGTTATAAATATAACATCTTAAAGGAATTTACTAATGATCGCCAATACAACACATAATTTTCCGATGCTCTTGGTTCCAGGGCGAACAATGTATGGGCGCAGAGCAATATCCTTTTCTTATGTTTGGTAGGGATTTTTTTATAGATTCTACTCTTGCGAATAGGCAGACTCGAGGTATCAATTTAGCCGAAAGTCGGTCTCAACATGCGTCTAATCATTCTTCCCTTGCTGAGATTTATGCGAAGGTTGCCGATAACCTTTTTAGGGCTTTCCTCCGCAATTCTCGGACATACAATAGAAACCGTTCGGCTATCACTCTCAACGTTAGTGACTTAGTAATATTTTTTTGATTCTCGACTCGATACTTGTTAGTAGGAGCACCCGCATAACGAATGCTAGTTCTATTTGTTTTACATCAAACTTCCTTTAGTCTGATGGGCAAGTCCTTAATAATTCTATCAGTGCTAATTGTCAGACTCAGCGTTAATTTAGCTGAAAGTCGGGCTCAGCAAGTGTCGAATTTTTATTTCTTCCCCATCACTCTCTAGGTTAGTGGTATTCTGTGGAGACGGTAATTTTTTCTAGATCTTTTGCCGCAGATTATTTTTGGTTGATAAGCTGGCTGATTCCTTTAATTAAAGGTATGTTGACTAGTTGTCTTTAGCTCCACCCACATATAATTTCCTCTAGGGTTTCGGTTATGGTTTATGTCAATCAACTCGTAAGTTTCCTTTGACTTGAGTCGTCTCTTTGGCAAAAGTCTAATTTTTGACTAAAGTCCTATTTTTGACTTAAGTCCTATTTTTGACTAAAGTCTTATTTTTGGCTGATGTCCTATTTTTGACTCATGTCCTATTTTTGACTGATGTTCTATTTTTGACTCAAGTCCTATTTTTGACTGAAGTCCTATTTTTTTGACTGATGTCCTATTTTTCCCTCAAGTCCTTCCTTTGACTTCCTAGTCCTTTTTTTGACTGGAGCCGTAACCTTTACTGGAGTTATCACTTTGACTTAAGTTGTGAGTTTGACTTAAGTCATTGCTTTTAACTTTAGCCAAATCATAGACAGTGACATCTAGTTGTTAAAATAAACTATTTGTTGACAACTTCTTGTTGCCCGGACTTTAACCTTTTTGCTCACGCTCACATAAGGTGTTACTTTTAGTGTTTAGTGTTGGGACAAGGTCGATATATTTTTGTCGATAATTGGAATATCTGTAACAAAGTGTTTAGTGTTGTGACAATGTCGATAAATTTTTGTCGATAATTTTAAATTGTATAACAAAATTTGGTTTTACTTAACCTTTTATCTTTCATCATCAAAGCTTATCATATATGTATATCTTTTATCATCCTGTTATTTTCTTATTTTGTTTGATTAAGTTTCTTCTAATTTTGTACTTTGTTCTTTGAATTCAGTAGTCACTTTAATTTATGTCGTTACTTTGACTTTACTCGTATCTTTGACCCAAGTCGTATTTTTGACTCAAGGTGTATTTTATTATTTCTGCTTGTTTATACAATATTTAGGGGATCCCCAGGGATTAGATAGTTTAGTTAGGTACATCCAGGTTGATTTATTCCCTGGGTTTTAAGTCATTTAGGTTAAGTTTGTTTTGATTTATTAGTCTCTAGTTTTTGCATATTTAGTTATTCTTAAATTTGGTGAACGCACTTGGAGCTCGCACGGATAGCGTCTAAGTCGAAGGCCGACTTTCGTATTTATTCTGTATCTGCTGCACTGCGATGCTGCTTATTAGGTTTATGTAACTTATGTACTACATCAAATTAGTTTATTTATGGGGTAATATATTTAATTCCTTATTTTTTTTTCAGTTTCTTTTTTCTTCTTCATTCAGTACGCATTCTTCAATGGTGTGGTCACTGTAATAGTGTTGTTCCTTTATCGACATATTTTTCTTTTTATTTTGCTGGAAAGGGTGTGATGCAGGAATTATAATTCCTGCAATGACATACTTTTTGGTCACAAATTGATTAAATTCTTTTTACACGTCAATCGGTTTGCTTTATATTTTTCTTCTTTTTTTTGAATTTTCAAAAGTTGACAATTGTTCTAAAAAAAATTGTCAAGAAAAAAATGATGTTTTTTTTTTATTCCTGTCGTTGGGATTTTTCAATGAAAATTATCTTATTTCTGCATTTTAACCACGTTTCACCAGTTTAACCACGTTATGTGAATTTCCAGCGTATATGTTTATAGACTGTACGTTCCCTGGAATTTATCGTTTCTTTTTCTTTTGGTGAGTAATCCCTTCATTGGTTCGATATTCTTTTAACTTGTGCCTTGTTCTTTAATCTAAGAAGATTTCCTTTTTCCTTAGATTGAAAGGCCACCTTTTTTTGGTCTTTGGGCTTACCCAGCCAATTATTATTCGCCTACTTCTTCCATCGTCTGCCGGCTGCTGAAGTCCGAGCGTGCAGAGACCCACGGGACCGTTATTTAGCAGGGTCGACGACACAGGTCCAGGTTCTTGGAGATTAGGTGTTACATTTATTTTTTTGTTTGGCGCTATAACGCTTCAGCGTCAATATAGACGATCTAGACGACTATTATAGACGAGATCGACGAGAGACATTCTTTAGATCTTAATCAACAAATCCTATCTTTTAAGTAATTTCCTAATTTCATATTCATTAGATCTTGTAATCTATTTCAAAAGTTATCTCAACGATTTATGTAAAGAAAAACCTTAATCTTCTGCTTATTTTTGGTAGAACACGAATTTCGTACGATTGCAATCGGATTTTAATTCATCAGAATACATTTAAAATACTATACGGTAACAACTTTTAAGATTTTTCTCTCAAATTAGAGTTGTGATTTTTCTTTCTTAGTATTTTTGACTATTTAAATTCCAACGACAAAATCTTATTTTATTTTTTCCTAATTTACTTTTATTCTACCTTTCGGATTGTTTATGTTATATTAATAAATTTTGCGTGTTTTTGCTTCGTGAGTGTTTCATTTTTTAGCTACCTCACGCCGGGGTTCGACTCCCCGGGGCGTGTCCTCTACAAGTTTTACGTTGCAGTCTGTACTATATCTTAGAATACATATAACATTAGTAAGGTAGAAATTACACAAGAGATGCATACTGAAATGTTGTCAAAATAAGGCTTAAAAGTCTGAAGGATTTTATTGACTGTAATCTTAAGATGGTTTTTGAAATTAATTTAATATTTTGTAAAAGTCATCGTTTGTAACTGTTGTTGGGCCGAACCATTACTCGCCTGACTGAAACTGAAACTTGAGTTAAGTTCGTCATCATCTGTCTGCCTTGTCCCAACTGTGTTGGGGTCGGCCTCCAGTCTAACCGGATACAGCTGAATACCAGTATTTTTAATGGAGCAAATTTAATGTACAGGTACTTACATATTGGGTCAGTCACGATGCTTTTTATTTTAATCATACAAATTGATTAATGGGATATTCGCAAGAACTTCGTGAAGCTTTGTATGTCCATCAGCAGGGTAAGGACCACCACCTACGGTTGTTTAACGATGTGAAGTGATTTGTGGTATTTGGGTACCTACTTATTTCTAATTAATAAATAAGTAGGGTAGACTAGTGACTTAGTTTAAGTTAATGACTGCTGCGCCAGTCCAATAAATTATCTTGTACGTATCGGTTGCGTTACTCATCTCCTCCCCCCCCCCTTCGGTTATAACAGTTTGTCTCTGGATCACCTTTGTAAGTATTTTTCTCTCATGTTTTATCTACTAACACCGGTTTCTGATTCGAGTGAAGTAGCAAATCTCAACTAGTTATTCTCAAATACAAGTATGCACTTAAGTTTTTTGCGTTTCACAAGTTAATCGAATTTCGTCAAACCATAACTAATCAACTGATCATTTACTTCAGTATTCCTGATCAAAGCTAACACGTTCCAATTTACATTAAAAAACCGGTACTTTTCAATAACTCATAATAATAAATCATTTTATTCTTATAAATTTAAAACAGACTTAAAAAGTAAGGTAGTTTTAAATAACGGCATTATTTTAGCATTTGTAAAATTGAAAAGACAATGAAAAGACATGTTAGTTTTTTCTGAACCGAATCGTGAATGTCAAAACTATAATAAATAAACACATTTTTTATTGGGATTATGTTAGTATTTTTATTTAAACTACCTATAATTTCCTCCTCTCTCCTACCTGATCTATGCTGTGCCTGACAGGCTCCATAATTGTGACTAATATAATTATTTCCCTACCGACTGTATACATTATGGTACGCAATAAAGAATTGAGAATTGAATTGAATTGTACCAATTAAAATGGATAAAGATAAGAAAATGAGATCGCCTATACTCTAGAGCAGAAAAAAAATATTCTTTCAATAATAACAAAGTAAGTACATAATAACCTATAATGTTTACTATTATATAATTTTATGTTTCACCACATTAGTTATTTAGATGTTTGTGATTATTATTGCTTCAGATACTAAAGACAACACACGCCACAACCACCTTCAATATTGTTGGAAGTTTGAGTTGCGTTCCTGAATTCTTCTTTTAAGATTACTAAAACATAAAAAATCTTCTTTTAAGAATACCAAAACACCTTTCAATTGTGTTTCGTGATGCTATCAGGGCTCTGTTATAGGCTTCTTGGGATAGAGAGGCATGGTTCAAGGGTGTCATGAGATACCTAAGGCGTAACCACTATCCCCGAGAATAAGGTATGAAAAGAAAGAAAGAAAGAAAAATGGGCTTATTGGCATTGCAGCAACAAAATACACTTTAAAACTAAAAAAATTGAAAAATAAAGATTATAATGCCCCAAATCTGCCAGCTTCAAATTGAGCTGCAAGTGGTGAGTCATTCCAAATAGTAGTGTCGTGCACGGAGCCTGGCCAATGTTCAATGATACTAGCAGAATCAGATGGCATGAAAATTTATAGAAAAAAAAACCTTTTCTGTTCCTATACAGGTCAGCTCTGCTCCTTCCTGGTGAATTTATTTTTACAGGTGTGCAGTTTACAGCAGCTATGACTAGGGAATCCAGCTATGTCAAAAAATCGTGCCGCCACTGTTGGTCTCTCCTATGCAGTGTGTATACGAACATATTGCTGTCTCAATAATGCTATCGTACTAGTCACCCTCTCTACCATGCGGCACACCGTCGCCTTGCTCACATTCACGGTGTCCCCCACAACAGCTTGAAAGCTGCCAGTCGCGTAAAGCCTAAGAGCTATTAGTAGCTGCAACATGGGAGAAATGCAGTCCCGTCCCGTCAGTGGCTTTATTTTGTTAAAAATAAACCTAACCGACTCCTTCGTAAAGCGGAACCGACTCTTAAATTGTTCCTCGCTTAGCGTGATGAACAAGTTAGGCCGATGTCCTGCTATTCTTCTGCGAGGTTCTCTGCGTTGAGGCATCTCCAAAGACGACACTCATTATGATCAAAATCACTTACAAAATCACTAGTTACGCTAATTGCCGAATGAAAAAAATAAAGACCGTAATTTTCAAATTAGAATTCAAATTTATTTATTTTTACATTTAGGTGTAATGTAGTGGTGGTATATGATGGTATAAAAGAGGATATGCATTATACCTATTACTAAAATAAAACAATAGTGATGAGAAAATTATTTTTCTAAATTAACAATTATCTTTTTATATTACTTACCTATTAAAAACTGTAGCAATAATCAAATAATGAAACAGAAACATAATAATGAATCAGTGTTTTTTTTTACTCTGATATGAATATTTTAAGTGGCGATGCTTGCCACGGAGGGGCAACCCATGACTCCTTAGTATGGATTCACCATCCACTTGAAACAACTCCACTAGGCTGAAAACGAAAAGTCAAAGTAAAAATCAATAATTAACATAACTTTTAAATAAAATGAAATTGAAAACATCGTTGTTTAATTTGAGTATTATAACAATAAAACGTGTTTCAGGTGACTCAGGCTATCCCCTTTTATTTGGGTGGGAAATCATCAAATGACCTCTTTTCCGCTCTGGGCGGAGCAGGAGGGCGTGTCAGACTCTTACGGACTAAAACCCAGCGGTGTTCCGTCAGTTGCCTGTGCGCCAGGGCCACGGTAACTCTTTCGAACAATTCGCGACGCCGGCAGGCATCGGCCCTATCGGACCCCGTCAATTATGCTGACATCTCTTTGAGACGCGCGTGGAACACAACGCGCCTTCGACCCGGGCCTGGTCCTTACCGGACGGCGAGCTGCCCATTGCTCGACTCCCAACGTCCAGGGAGTCTCCTCCTGCGGCGACTAGGGGCGTGACGGCGCAACGCTTGCCTCTCCCTCACGCGCTCCGCCTCCTCCATCGCGAGCATTATTGCTTCGCAGAAGGAGGTGACGGCTTCCCATTCCCTCTCGCTCCGTACCATGGCCTGGCCGGACGCGGGAGATCGCCACCGCCGATCGCCGCCACGACTCAGGCTGTCCCGTAAGATCAACAGTGATGAGACCAATAGTGGACACAGAGCCCGATACTTTTTTTGCCTGTATGTTAAGTTTTTGTGGTATTTGAATGTTAAAATATAGTTTGTTTTCCACTTTCCATTTCTTTATGTATTACGTGAATGTATGATACATTTTTTTATTGCATGTACATAAAATTCATACTAAACTTTACTTCTATGGGATATCTTTCGACTGCATCAGCAACCCTCCCAAGGTTTAGCGCTATTAAATGGTTCGCACGAGCTGTAGCCTTAGCAGCTGCAGCACGTTGCATCTCTACCTGACATAAAACTCTCCGAGCCTCATGTAGTGGAGCCAGTGGATGACCTAAAATACGTAATATAAATAACATAATCGTTTTCAATAGTCATCATAAGTTTTAACCGCAATATGAATAGCTTCAGGGATAGAAACTTTCACTCACTACGGTATCATGCTTGCCGAGTTCGACGAGGCAGTAGCACTGTTGTAGCATCGGCCGGGGTAGGGCATGGTGCTGAAGCACGTGTCTTGTCAGTTTTTGGGGCTGCAGTGAACTCAATAAGGCGCTCGACACCGACAGATTTCCCACTTTCAATGTACAAAGTCGAATAGAATGTTCCATTGTGTCTGACACTCTTGCTGCATACCTTCCCATTCCTGAAAATATTGGTTAAATTATTAATAATTACATTATTGGTTAAAAAACCTCTCCTCATTTTCTGCAGGCGTGACAATAGTAATACAATTAAGTGCCATCAATACAGCCCAAAACACCAGGCAATAGGGATTCTAAACCTCTGCTGGTATAACCAGAAAACATAAAGCTGTTAGAATAAGAATAGTAGGTTCTCTTTGTATATAAAAGATGTTTACACGCACTTTTAGTCCAGCAGGATAGGTTCTTTCTATAGTAAACACCAGAGGAGTTGCTTATCCCCACAAGTTATAAATGTTATAATCAAGTATTCGTAATGTAGGTATCGTAGCTCTCTACAGCTCTCACACAGTTAGATACACTAACTTAGTGCATCTGATGGTGTTTTTACGCATCTGGTTCATACCAGAGTATGAACCAGATGCGTAAAAACTAAGTGTATCTCTCAGCACCTAAAACGTGAATACACCATAGAAGTACTTAAGTTGTAATTTAGGTGTATTACCAAAGTTTTTAATTCATCAAGTATTGTAGAGGTTTACCCCGTACCCCAACAGGTACGGGGTAAACCTCTACGATACTAGATGATAGTGTCTATCTGGAACTACTTAATTAAAACAGACTAGTTTATCACAATCCTTTTACTTGCCTTGGAGGTAGTACGTATGACATCACGGCAGGTACATATGCACGGCTCCAGCTCATGGATGAGGTCACGACACACTTTTATTTAGTCTTTATAATCCAACAAACTCGAGGTCGTGCTATTTTTATTTTCCATACACTTCGTCGGCGATATTAAATGGTCTCCATAATACGCGCGCGTGCGTTCAAATAAATTTTCATAAAGGGCTAAGTCTGCCATTATTACGATATTTCTTTACAAAATCTTCAAAATAATTTGTAAGATGTTGCTTTTGACTAACTTATTATGATTCTGCTAATTGAAATTAAACTTCAATAAAGCTATTCATAATTTGAGGACCATTTTACGAATCTATAAACAAAACTGTCAAACAGATGAATTGCGTGTTATGAATTGTGCGCAGATAATAATAGGTCTTTACCTATGAAATTGCCGTTTTGTATGAAAAAATTTAAACGAATTTTTTTCATGAATTTTTTATTTGTATTAATCGAAGTAATCACCCATGCAATCAATGCATCTTTGCCATCGCAGTGGCAGTTTATTGATGCCCTTCTTAAAGAAATCAGCTGGACGGGAGGCAACAAATTCTTCAAAGACATTTTGTACTGCCTCTCGGGTATTAAATTTTTTTCCCGCCAAGAAGTTATCCAAATTCTGGAAAAAGTAGTAGTCTGTAGGCGCAAGGTCTGGTGAGTAGGGCGGATGACGGAGAGCTTCCAACCCCAGTTCTTGCAACTTGGAGACCGTCTGCTGTGCAGTATGAGGTCGCGCGTTGTCGTGCAGGAGCAGCGGAGACGAGCGATTGACCAATGCTGGTTGGAGATGCGCCAGCTTCTCCATCATTGTGTTCAGTTCTTCACAGTACACATCTGAAGTAATGCTCACCCCGTTTGGTAAGAAGCTGTGATGAATCACACCGGCGCTAGACCACCAAACAGTGACCATCACTTTTCTAGGGGTAAGTTTTCGTTTAGGGCATTGTTTAGGTGCTGAACCAGGATCCAACCAACTTGCTGAGCGCTTACGGTTATCAAACAGAATCCATTTTTCATCGCAGGTAACAATGCGGTTCAAAATTCCTTCATTTGTGTGTCTGTTGAGCAGTGCAAGGCACGTCTCGACGCGTACTTCGCGCTGGCGATCATTGAGTTCGTGGGGCACCCATTTGTCAAGCTTTTTTACCTTGCCAATTTGACGCAAATGGACCAATATTGTTTTGACGCTAACGTCGAAAGCTGCTGCTAATTCAGCCGTAGATTGTGTATCATCAGCTTCCACAATCGCCTTTAATTCGTCATTGTCGACCAAAGTCTTCGGACGACCGCGAGGTTCATTTTTCAGGTCGAAATTTCCAGAACGGAAGCGAGCAAACCAATAACAGGTGGTGCGTTGGTTTGTAGTGTTAGCTCCGTAAACGTCGTTGATGTTGCGTGCCGCTTGTGCCGCGTTGCTGCCACGACGGTACTCATATTCCATAATTACTCGAATTTTTAACGTATCCATGATGACGAAAAAGATTGAAATGCGATGAAAATGTAACACTAATCAATAAAGAAATGACTACTTTTAGAAAAAAAAATCCATGTTTTTAAAATAAAATTAATTTGAAATTAGAATTCTTGCCAAACAAAAATTATTTTGATTTGAAATGGCCAGTACTGCAGAACGGCAATTTCATAGGTAAAGACCTAATATTATGAATTCTGAGTTTGTGACCATTTTACGATTTTTATAAATGATTCATAATATTATCCTATTATGATTCTACCAAAGAGGCCTTTTTAGACCCCCAGGTTAAATTCTAATGAAATCACTCATTAAAGGGAAATAGTAATATACTAGGGGGTATTCTATATTCAGAAATTTCTTTACATCTCACCACTTTTTATAACAATTATTGTTTGAATAAATTTATTAAATTGTAATAGAAAAATCATCGACAAAAATTGAGGTTATAAAAAAAAATTACATCATTTTTATGGGCATTTAAAATTCGAAGTTTACTTTTTCATCAGACCCTTCAAGAACAGACATTAGAGGATCAAACGCAGATCATGTAGGTAGATTAGGTAGGTATGGACTATGGTATCTACTCCATCATTGATGTAAGATTTTTTTAAAGAACACAAGAAGTACCTAAACTTTGAACAACTGGTCATCAATAACTATTGAATACGTAGTTCTGGGACATATGACATCTGCCAGCCCGCACAAAGCCCACGTAGTGGATTATAGCCAACTCCCTCTCACAGAGAGACGTCCTGTGTCCTAGCAATGGGAATATTATAGGCTGATTATGCTATACAATAGCAATGGCGCAAAACTTGCAGAATATGGTACAACATGAGCTAAGAGAGTTCGTGCCAATAGAAAAAAAAACTGTTCAAACATAAAATGGACCAAAAATAAACTAATACATACACATATGCTAATAAAAGCTGGAAGTGCAGAAGAAATAAGAGGAAAAAGCTAAGCCAGACAGATCGGGTATTTTTCCGAAACACACAATATCATTAAATGTTAAATCCCTACTTTAGTAACAAAACATTGACAAAATAAACCAATATTTGACGATTATGTGACATAATATTGTGTTAAATCTGAAATTCGCCGATTTAGTACTTTTGTGCAGAAGTTGTGTGCTATGCAAATATTACTACCACAGTGTGAATTGTCTCACTGTTACCTTATGTGATATTTGTGTTATCAATTCAATGTTAACAATAATAAGAAGCTACTATTCTTGGAAGACGGGGGATATCACAGCCTCCAGTATCACGTATAAATGTAAGTGGATTGATGAATTTACGTCAGAACAAGACTGATCTTTCGACGAGATGGGGAAAATTATTGTTTTTGTTTTTGCTCTGTCTGTCTTTAGAGCTCAATGTGCTGTTATTAAAAATGAAGGTAATCCTATAATTTAAAATCTTTTTCGTTATAAAATTTTCTAATAAAATATTACTTTCAAGTCTGTATATTTCGTAGTCAAAAAATATGAAAACAGATGGAGTCTACATATTCAAATATCATTCTTAGTTTTGAGGCAGTTCACATATAATCAGCCAGACAGACTCCCATGTAAAACGGATCCTAACTATATACTTACTTTTATTTTAAGATGTCCACAAGCGTGTAGAACGTTCACCATGCAGCACATGTGGCGGTCCACCTGGACCACCACCGCCACCCTTCGGTCCACCAGGCCCGCCGCCATTCGGCCTACCACCACCCCCACCTCCAGTATCAAGATACTTTCACACCGCTCATTGGACTGGACTACCTGACAATGGCCTTCAAAGAGGAGTATTCACTGGAGCAGCAGCAGCTACTGGAGATGCTAACCAGGCTGCAGAAGAAGCATTTTCCCTTGCTTCTAGTGGGGCAACCGCAGATAGTAGTTCAGGACTAGAAAGCCAGTCAACTAATTTTAACGGTGGAAAATCATCTCAATTCGGCGCTGGTGCAGATCATGGAGCACAATCTTTGGGCAGCTATGGCTCTGGTGGCTCTGCTTCTCACTCCTCAAGCAGTTCAAGCTCACAGTCGTTCAATGCTGGTTCTCAGTCCTCGGCTGGCTCCAATGCTCAAGGTTCCGGTGGATTTGGTGGACAGTCATCCGCTGGTGCTGACTCTCAGTCTTTTAGTGGGTTTGGCGGCCAATCTTCTTCTGGATTAAATTCCCAATCTGCAAGTGGTTACGGTCGCAAAACTTCTGGTGGATATGGCAGCAAGTCTTCTGGAGCTCTCAGAGGTCAGTTTTCAGGAGGATATGGTAGCAAATCTTCTGCCAGTGGCCAATCCGCTTCCGGCTCAAATTCCCAAACTTCAGGCAGCTATGGCGGTCAGTCTTCAGGCGGCAATGGTGGTCAATCGTCAGGAGGCTACGGAGGCCAATCCTCATCTGACTCAAAGTCCCAATCATCAAGTGGCTACGATGGTCACTCCTCAGGTGGTTACGGAGGTAAATCTTCTTTGGCCTATGATAGCCAAACTTCAGGCGGTTCCGGTGGACAGGCTTCTAAGGGCTTTGGAGGTCAGTCTTCTGGTGGCTACGGCGGCCAATCTTCAGGTGGTCAGTCTTTTGGCAGCCAGTCTCTCGGCGGCTACGGTGGCCAATCTGGAGGTGGAAGCGACAGCCAGTCAGCACATGCCGAGAATAAAATTAACTTTAAGGAATCTCACTACTCGTACCACAGTGGAGGTAAAAATCAAGGAGGCTTTAATTCACAGTCTGAAGGCCGAGGTTTTAGCAGTGAACAGCAATCGGGAGGCCGTGCCGGATCCGGTAGTAATGGAGCAAGCCAATTTGAAACCCAACAAGTTGAACAAGGAAACAGCCAAAATGGCGGTTCATTTGAAAGTGGCCAGCAGTCTGCTGGAGGTACTGGCGCTTCCAGTGGTAGTGGAGCAAGCTCTAGCTCTGGTGGTAGCAGTGGGGGCTACGGTTCAGGTGGATCTGGTGGAATAGGTTCAAGTGGTTCTGGTGGGTACGGCTCCGGTGGCTACGGTGCTAGTTATTCTGGATCTAGAGGTTCATCTCAATCGGCTCTTAATAGTGCCCTTGAACTAGCTTCTCAGGGCTTGCAGACAGCTGGACAACAGCCAGCCGGATGCAGCACTTGCGAAAAGAGCAACTATGCTTTAAGTAATGCTAAGAGCAGAAATGGAAACGCCATCGCTCTTTCAGTAAGCGGTTAGATTCCATGACGTACCTGAATTGTGAAGGTTGTACAAAACACACAAATGATATTTATTGAGATTTTGGTGATTGTACAATATTGGTGGTTTGGTTTATTGGTGTATTGTGTGCATAATATTGTTATTATTATAATTAGGATGTTATTTTTTTGTTTGCGTTTTCTTGTAAATATTTTAAATGATATTACTACCTACTTAATAAATACTTATTGCATTAAATAATGTATTTTTTCATTTTATACATACTTTTTAAATAAGATACAGTATCCACCCACTGTATATTGTTGATTTGTCATAGAACGTAAAAAGGGAGAAAAAATCAAGATGATAGTAGCCTGACTATGAAGCCAGTTTCTATACAAAAATTATCGAATCATTTAGTTAGATACCCACTTTAATTTTTTGCCTTAATTGCAATAACTTATTAAGTCAGATCATGATCAAGTAACAAAGCAATCCCATTGTGATTTCATTAGTTTTCCTCTTCTTCATCATGTAGGCATTCTCTGCTGAATATACCCTGAGTAAGTTGGGATAACGTAGGTACATAAGAGATTATGAATACCTAGCAAGTAATGTGATATACACTCTCGGACTCCTAAATCGAGCTACCTTGCACTTTTTGTATAGAAGTCCCTTGTAAATGGTCGTGATTTCAAATTTAGAACAATGACTACACCAAAATGATGACCAGTATGTGGCTTCAAAACTGTATAAAACTTTTTCTTTGACTCATCATTATTTTGATGTTTTAGGGCTTTATATCTGACGTGGAATTGCATGGTGTTTCGATTTAGGAGTCCGGGAGTGTATTACATACCTATATGACTGTGTTAGTATGATAAATCAAGAAATGAGTAGTTAATAAAATAATAACGAGCGTTATTTTTAAAGTTTATGCCATAAAGATTTATACAGTTATTATTGAAATGAAATCGACTTGCATCCATACTGCATACTTAATATTATAAATGCGCAAGTAACTTACAAACACAGTGGGGGTGGCGCGGGTGGCGAGAGCGGATGTGGATGCCCTTCCCACGGCGGATTCCGCCCCCACTGTGTTTGTACACTTTAACGGATTTAAATCAAATTTGGCACATGGTAGACCATGACGTACGTACATCCGACGTATTACGGTGACATACGTTCCCGTGGCATAATTTCCGACATCCACGCGTGTGAAGCCGCGGGCAAAAGCTAGTATATTATATTGACGCCATGTTTACCAAGCTGCGATTATTGGTCTGTACCATTTGGGCACTGTTGGGATTAAAACTGTTATAGTTTGTCATTTAAAGGGTGTGGTGAGTAAGTATATGGATTTAAAAGCAGAAGTATTTTATAAAAACGATAAATTTTATTTGCATTGCATTAATACAAAAAGGTATTGCGAAACGTAAACTATTTATTTTATCACATTGAGCTTTTGAATTTCTTTGACCGGGACCTTCAGCTAGCAACTTAGCGTCTGAAACAAACAAAAGAAAACAATGTTAATAATACAGTCAAATAAATTACAAACGTTTTGTATTCATTTACAGGTGCGGACGAAGATGTCATATTTTGCTAAAAGTAGGTATTGTTTCTTTAATATATTTATATCAACTGCACACAATACAAGTACCTACTAACCTACATAATTTATTTTCAAGTACCTGCAAAGGGTTCTCATATAATAAAATGCATTTTCTGATGGATTAACGTTTATGGAGAGCACTATGGCTGAAAATATCGGACCACCAAAAGCACAAAAGAAAAAAACAACTATACTATGGCAGGGACATTGACGTGCAAACTGTGACTTTAAACCGACAGAATGTTTCAACGCAGGGGTTTCAGAATAATGAACTGAATCCGTGGTTGGTTGCACGTCGATTCCCTGCCAGCCTGTATAGTAGAACAAAATACAACTTTATACTAGAACATGAAATCTTTATATTTACCCGTAACCGCCTGTTTTGTGGCCAGGGCTGCTGCCGCCTCCGTAGCCGCTGCCACCGCCGCTGCCGCCGCCGCCGTTACCATGACTAACACCACCGGTGCCGCTGCCGCTGCCACCTCCATGACTGACACCGCCGCCACCGCCGCCGCCGCTGTTACCATGACTAACACCACCGCCACCGCCGCCGGATGAGCCGCCTCCTTCACCGCCTTGACTACCTCTGCCGTATCCACCTGGAAATTAGAATTAACACAAGTTTTAGACACGATTAACATAATATTTCCAATGAATGGAGGGGCTTAAGATTTTGCGAAATGAAGGATTCGTTTTAGCAAGTTCGTTAAATACACACAGGTCAAGTGATTCGACGAAAGTTAGAATGTTGAATCTACACGAGTCTACAGAAACGTGTATTTCATAATATTTTGATGAAAAACCACTTTGAAGATGAAGACCAATTTGCATCTGAATTAAATCGAATCCTAGAATAACAACATATTTTTTTATAAGGAGTTTATTTATGAATTCCATTCCATATAAAGTATTGGTAAGCACGAAGCTCATGTTTCATTAGTAGAAATCTACCTGGCTTTTATTGTGAAGCGAATGTAAACCAAAACAAAACTAGAATAACAACAACAAAATGATACCTGGTGCGGCGCTAGTGATAGCGATGAGCCCTAAGGCAATAGCTGTGATTACTGCTAGACGAGCCATGTTGATCTGTGCCCCGAAGTACCTCGAACTAGCTTATATACAGACTCGCTTAAGTCATGCACTTGAACGAACAAATGTTGGCTGCGTTCCGAATTGCACTGTAATCGATTTGAGCGTGCTTACAGCCGTTCCGAATTAGCGTGAGCGCGATAACGATGTTCCGTGAATCGTTATAGATGACGTCATGAGATGCGCCATCTTGCGATAACGCCGACCATGCCTTTTACTAATATCATCGTGAGCGCTGTCAAAAATGACAGTTATTTGTTGTGATGTTGAGTTGTTTTGAGTCGCATACTCGCATCTTTGGTCTCATTTATTCTCATCATATCTATAAACTAACGTGGTATTTTCGAAATTGTGCTTCTGGCAGTCGCCACCTAAGCAAAGAAGAAGAAGAAATTTGTGGTGTGTACACAGAAAATAACCATGAGTATTCAAGTGAATATAGCCGACGAGCCCAACGGGCGACAAATTTCTGTCATGCTCACATCAGAGCAATACGAGAGGGCTCAGAGAGGTAAGTGCTGAATTTTAGTCCCATGGCAGCTCTACCGACTGCTTTAACGATTGATGCAAAATATGTTTTACTCATCACAACTGCTTAGGTGTCTGTTTTCAAAAGCTACCAATACAGTATTGTCTTCTAAACAATCATAAATGTTTACTAAACTGGTACTTGCTGTTTACAGATGCTGAATATGTACAGCAATTGGTGCATGACTTTGATGCAAATTTGCCTAGCCGAGAAACAGAGTCACTGCTGAATGAACCAACAGAACAATATGGTAAGTATTTTAAATCTGATTATGGGAAGATACTTATTAGCTGAATGTGCCTGTTATGTTTGCATAATATAAATATGATGTTGACAACAGTATATGTGGTCACTCTTACTCCAATATTTAATCTATAATAAATGTAAGATAAAAGTGTTATATTGTTTTGTCATATTAGTATGATAACTGTAAAAGTTATAAAAGTATTTTCTTTAGTAAATAAAAAATATCCTATTTTATTCCAGGGTATGATTATCTATGTGCCAAGTTTCATTCAAATCCATTCAGCCATTATTGGTGAATTCCGTAACAAAAATCCTCACAAAGAATGATTATAGTGTTAGTAAGTACTTATTATAATTTTTTTTTCAGTAGATCAAGAGTCACCATCTCTATTTATATGGAACGAGGTATGCATTTTGTTGCTACTCACATTATATAGTGAACATAGAGAATATTTTGAAAAAATGCATCATAAGATGGTATATGACATCATAGCGAGAAAAATGTGTGACATACAATATAATGTTAATGGTACCCAATGCCAGTCAAAAATAAATAGTTTAATGATAGGGCAACATGGCCTTACTTTGATGTAAGATAACTTTTTACTTTAAATATTTCTTTATTAAGTAAATGTGTTAGAATTAGCAACAATTTGTAGTACTAAAATGAAATACCATAATGGGACAGTATAGTTATTAATAATAATTTATGGATGCATGTCTAATTTTGTTTTAAAACAAATTAAATTTTAATCAAATGCTTCAGGTGTTTGTAGTGTAATACTAATAAACCATGCTTAATGTTGTTATTTTTTCAGCGAATGAATGAGTTATTTGGATCAACTGGATGGGCTAATCCTGTAGCGCTGACTTCAGAGATAGGACCCAGACCAAATGAAAATACTAGTCCACTACAAACAGAAGCAAAGAAAAGAAAATTTGATGTCATATTATAAGATTATAGAAAAGATATGAAGAAGTATAGGGAAGAAAGATCCAAGCAAAAACAAGAAAATTTTAATAAATATATGTTAATGAAAGAGCATCAGCATAGAGAAAAGCTGCAAATTTTGCAGTCTTTGTGTTTAAATATTAATCATTAATTATTTACATTTATATAGGTTTTAGGTTTGATCAGGACCTGTTTTAATTAGTAGTCTAGGTCTACTTGTGATTTTTTATTAGTTTTTAAGATTTGATCAGTACCTGTTTCAATTAGTAAGTAGTATGTTTGTGATTATAGATTTGATCAGTACCTGTTTGAATTAGTAGTATACTTGTGATTTTTTTAATAGCTTTTAAGATTTGATCAGTACCTGTTTACTTAGTCGTATACTTGTGATTTTAGATTTGATCAGTACCTGTTTGAATAAGTAGTATACTTGTGATTTTTTTATTAGATTTTTAGATTTGATCAGTACCTGTTTACTTAGTCATATACTTGTGATTTTAGATTTGATCAGTACCTGTTTGAATTAGTAGTATACTTGTGATTTTAGATTTGATCAGTACTTGTTTGAAGTAGTAGATTTGAATATAAACACCTGTTAAAATCTGTGAATTTTATTAGCGTTTAATTGTACTGTATGTCTGTGATTTAACATAATATTTACTAAAATAGATAAGAAGTTATTAATTATAAGTACCTACTTAAGACTTATTACTGTTGTCTTGTTTGTTATTTTTTTAATATTTGCTTAATTAATAATTAGGAGAAGAATGTGGCCTACCTAGAGCGCGAGTGGGGCGCCTGAGGTTCAGTCTGATTAAACTGTGATTCTAATTGATTGTTAATAAAAAATATATTTTATTATTATTATTGTTGAACATTATTTACAAACCTATCCCAATACATGGCGCAATGGTAACAATTTCCCTTCTCATATCTCATAAACACATGAATATGAATATTTGAAACTGAAAGTTTTTTTCAACTTGGCAAGTTAAAATTTGTATTAACATGCTATAGGATGTTCAAAGTAAAACTACAAAATAGAACAATAAATCAACATTTATTGAATGTAAATTAAACTGTCCTTAATACTAAATTATTGGACAATGTTTGTCGCTTGCGCATCCCTTCTTCTCTCCCATCGATGCCGTCGTTAATAAGGCGCCCTCTTTGCACTACCCGTAAAACCCCTTCAATGGGGATCATGTCTCTCTGCAGTATACAAATATTATGCAGTACTGCTAGAGCTAAAAGGTATTCGGGTATTTTTTTTACTGTTACCATGGGTAAACAGTCCAGTATACTGCGCCAACGAGTCTTCCACAATCCAAATGCTCGCTCAATGGACATGCGTGCAGACGAAAGACAAAAGTTAAAGTTATTTTGTCTACGTGATAAATGTCCATTGTTTTTAAATGGAACCATAATGTTCCGGTGTACTCCGTAGGCAGCGTCACCAATAATGTGGCTGTCACTTTCAAAATAGAATTCTGGGTTCTGTATAAAGTTCTGAACAGGTGACCGCCTAAATACTCGAGCATCATGCACACTCCCTGCATAACCAGCAAAGACACTGGTGAACACCATATCATGAGTACAAACAGCTTGGAACAATGTAATAACATTATAATAATCATTACATTATTTGAATTGTAATTTTACAAGGTACGTCAAGGGAGCTATCCTTACTTGCACTTGGATTGAGTGGGTTCCTTTACGGTTGATATAGGATTGTGTATCCTCAGTTGGTGCATTTATTTTAATGTGCGTACCATCAATGGCTCCCACTACCCTTGGGAATGCACTGTGCCTCTCAAACTCTCTAGCCACTTCTCTTGCATGCTCCTCTCTAGGCCATCTTATGAACTGAGGAGCAAGGCAATGGAGAGCATGAGAAACGCGTCGTACACTTCTTAGGGCAGTGGCCAGGCCTACATTAAATGTCTCACACACAGATCTGAAAAATAAAAAAAATAAAAATTAATTGTTTTTATTATCTTTTTTTAAGTAGCCAAAATGCATTTTCTGACCTGTGTAACTCCCTCACTTATGTGTAAGCTTATTACTTTTCTAAATTTAAAATCACATTATTTATTAATTAGACCAGTTTTTTATAAAATGTTACTAGACAGTGTCAAATGAAATAAATATAATTTTTACCTGTAACAATCTGGTGTAGCCATCATCCAAAGCGCAATGAGAAGCTGTTTCTTAGCTTCTGTAGGTTTTCTTCCAAAAGTTATTCTAGTTTCCATTATTTGTGGACCTATTAATCCCAATATGAATTCGAAAGTCTCAGGAAACATTCTGTAAAACGAAAGTAATATCAATGTTTATAAGGCAATTTTTTTATGTGCCATACAATCCAAGACGTAACAGCATACCGTACCTGAAATGACTTTTAAACTCATGCGCATTATATTTAATTACTGTTGCATCAATGTAATTAGTAATTCTTGGTCTTTTTCTACGGGGTAAATCTTTGCCAGGAGCATATAAATACGCTATTACAACCACTTCGCCATCCTCTTCATCACTAGACGAATCTTCGTGCTGAAACTCAAAATCTGAGTTATCAGAGTCGATGGACTCAACCAACAAAACAGAAGTGCCAATGCGTTGAACTTCCATTTTCAAAAAATATATCCAGCCTGTCTTTCTTTCTTCTCCGGTTTGGGGTTGATTGACGTTATAGCCGTATGCGAGCACTGTGAGCGCGTTCACGAGCGTTCCGAATTGCTGACAGCTCTCAGCTGTCATAATCGCGATATCTAAATCGGAACGCAAAATATTGATGTGAGCGCTGTGAGCGATTATGGTGTAATTCGGAACGCAGCCGTTTATTAGAGTCTTCAGTTTTTGCCGCGCTATTTTTTGTAATAATTGTTAAGGTTCCGCTGAATTAAAATATTCTGAGTTATTTAATAGAAGTAGATATAGACGTAGATTAATAAAAATGGTTGTTGGCTGTTCGGTATTTCCGATAAGCTATTAGATTATACCGTGGAGTTATGTGCGAAGCTTCTTTTTAATGGCGTAGTTAGTTACCAACACTTACCGAAACGAGCTTTTGTTTGCGAATTTGATCTCGTGATTTACTTTTTAGCTGATAATATTAAAGTGTGTATGGATCATTTGGTGCGTGTTCAAAATCGGAATTAACACCGCCATCTTGTTTTTCAATACAAACTCCTGTCAATGTCATTCACAATCTATGGGCGTGCGGCTATTGATATACCTTTTGTCACGTTGCTTAGATTTCTTGGTGCATAAGCTTTCTGTACAAAGACATTAAATTATTTACTAAAAAAACTAAATCCTGTGGAGGTGTATATTTATGTCATGTGTCCTTAGCTAAATGATTGGTCTCGCTGCGCTCGACCGCAGCGACTTAACCAATTACAATTTACAGCGTGGAATTTCAAATAAATCAGTATATGCGCTAAATGAATTAAAACAGATTTCAAATATCAATACCTTGTTAACGGCATATCATGGTTTAGTTGCTCCTGTCCTCGTCCTCGTCCTGTCCTGTTTGTGTATCTTTAAAGCACAAAAACGGTGCATAAGGCTTATGTTTGGGCTTCAAATAATTGAAACCTGTAAACCGTATTTTCAGGAGTACAACATTTTAACTTTCCCAAGCCAATATATTAATGAGGTCTCAATGTTTGTTAAGGTCAATCAACATTTATTTGAATTGGCCTCAGAAGTCAATAACAGGCAACAACGTGACGCATTTCGCCTCTGTATGTGCCGAACCTGAGAGCCTAGACAAATGGCATTCGCTTCGGAGCGATTCTATTTCTACAATCGCTATCGCTTTCTCTAATGATTCCTAAAACTAACAATAACGCTCGTCAAAAAGTGTCCCTTGGCTATGCATCTCTGTGGAAGTACCTAATCTTTCGACGCTGTCGATTCATTTCATAATCGAATGTTGTTTACATTGTCTAGCTAATTTTTATTCGTTGACCTATGATCACGTGACATTTCGATAGCTTATGTCAACCCCATACATTTTAGCTTTTCTACTAGCGTTATCGTTAATCGAATGTTACTTTGTCTAGGCGCTCTGTACCACTTTAATGCACAAAAGTGTGTTTCGCATGGCTCCTGTATTTTCCACTCTATTTAAGAAAAATCTAAAGAACCTTTTAATTAATAAATGTTACTATAACTTGAATGACTATTTAAACGATAATTTTTCCAAACTTAAGACCTCACAGTGACATCAAGTAATAGAACAATTGTGCATGTATCTTTAAATAAATAATCTGTTAATGTATTGTAATAATTCTGGGAATACCTTGAAATAAATAAATTATTATTATTACTAAATAAAGTATTATTATTATGTCTCTTGACATTTCTCGGGATCCTGGGATCCCTGACCTTTGGAAGGCATACGAGGGGCCGAATCCAACTCGCAGAGGCCCGTGAGGCGTTATTAATGAAATGAGGCACCATCCGACGATTATCCCTGTTCGGACTATATAAGTGCACCCAAGGACAACCCCCGGTTGGTGTAGGACTATGGCAGGATATGGAGACAAAGCTAAAGGACTATATGGATTTGGGTAGCTTGAGTGGACTGGTTATCTAGGACTATTGATAGACTATTATTTTGAATAAAATAAGTTTAACAAAGACATTCCATGAATTCAATTATTTTTATCTAATTTTATATATTTTAATGCCAATCTTGATTTTGATAAACCATGATTGTATACATTTTGCATGCCTTACGGTAGAATCACTGGAAACATATACATTTAATAACACCATCATAACAGTGTTTTTTGCAAAAATAAATAATTTGATTTGATGGTAAATAAAAACTAGTTACTGTGTGTTAACTGTTAAAACATATGTTCGGTAGATATTAAAGTTTTCTGGGAACTTTGTCAGTATGATTATTGTGTGTAAGTCTTTGTTACGTTAGTTTCAGAAAATACTTATTTTTATTGTTTTGTATTTTTTGTAGGCTGAAAACCGAAACTCCCTAGTTAATATTATATGCCTATTGTAGAAGGCAGCATTTTAGTTTAGGTAATTCTTGCAAAGTAATAATGGTAAGCTTCGGTGCTTATACGAGTGAGTGTTTACGCACGGCAAAGTGTTTAAAAACGTAAACAAAGAGAATACTATGCATATAGTGAGATCACTTTACATTCCATTCGGACTGTCTGCGTATGTTTTATAAACTTGAAAACTTTTTTATTCATTTTAAACAAATATTTAGGATAGACATACCACGCTCTCCACATTTATGTGGAAACATACTTAATTGTTGAGTTTTTTAAAGAAAGAAGTTACGACGTAAGATAAAGCCCTATGTCTGTACTTTATTTAAAAAGACATATTACATGAGTAGGGTAGAAATTACACAAGAGATGCATACTGAAATGTTGTCATAATAAGGCTTAAAAGTCTCAAAGGTAAGGCTTAAACGGTCGAATTGATTGTATGTAATCTTGAGAAGGTTTTTGAAATTTAATATTTTGTAAAAGTTGTCGTTTGTAACTGTTGTTGGGCCGAACCGTTTCTCGCCTGACTGAAACTGAAACTTTAGTTAAATTCGTCATCATCTGCCTGATCTGGGGTCGGCTTCCAGTCTAACCGGATGCAGCAGAATACCAGTATTTTTAATGGAGCGACTGCCTCTCTGACCTCCAAAACCCAGTTACTGGGTAATACAATATCCCTTGGTAAGATTAGTTGCTTCTGCCGACCCGTAACGACTGTCAAATATCCACGAATACAGCCGGGACCAACAACTTTCCAAGCCACGGAGGGGTCTCGGTATGTAAAGATGGTCACCCATCCACGGACCAATCGTGGCAAGTGTAGCTTAACCTGATAGATCGGTCCGTGCGGAAGTTATTAATTAACCACGAGCCTCTCCGAAACCCTAGTTAAATTCCCAAAGAAAAAAGAATGCAAGGCAAAAAATAATTATAAAGCCAATTTATTTTACTTTCAGATTCAATCAGGATTTTTATGCTATTTTTGAAGTCTTGTTTACAGCAGCCAGATAGTTCACAAAGTGGCATCGACTCAACATCAACATTTGTCGCATGCTGGATACCAAGTGATTACATTTTTTGTCTTTTATATTATTAAACTCTTGTTGTTTCTACTTTAGTTCTATTTTTTTCAGGCCTTGCTTATAAAAGATGTACCTGCAGTATTTTTATCTCACGCGCGCTTTACTTGTGCTAACAAGTGTACAAACACGCTATGAATGTGTGAGAGAAGACGAGTAGCGTGAACAAATAACACAGACACGCACACACGAACACACCCACATCCGCGTTCGCCGTTGTTTCGTACGGTACCGAGAGCTGCTGCGCTTACACACGCATTCGTAGCGTGTTTGTACACTTGTTAATCACAAGTAAAGCGCGCGTGGCTTCGTGAGATACAAATACTATACTTACTCGGCGTGCTGGCTTGGACACCCCAAAGCTTAATCCTCAAGCACCAGTGACACTGCTGGGACCGATAGGTGTATCAAATAATCAAGTACGATTTAGATAAAAAACGATCTCAGCACGGGAACGTTCCTGAACTACTCTATGACTGCTACAATTTACTTCAGTAGATGGATTGAAAGAAAATTATTTATAGGGGCTCGCACAGGATTATCAGAAACTATAAAACTAAACATGCTCTAAAACAAAAAAATAAAATAAAACAAAAGTAAAATGAAGATGATGATGATGATGTGATGATTGGTGATCGAAGTTGTTTGTAATTACTTATAGCTTTTTGAGTCCTGTTATCTATAACAAAATTAATGAGCAATTAAATATCTATCTGCTCTCGATACGAGAGTGTTAATTGAAAATGAGGAAATGACTTATGAGGCAACAGAGAGCCTCATACAAACTTAAAGTATATTAATATCACTTCCTCCGCATACACATACACGCACCCTTCCCACACACACACACACACACACACAGACGCACGCACCTCCTAACCCTCCCTCACACACACACACACACTCACACACACACACACACACACACATACACTCACACACACCCACTAATACTGCTACAACTATTATTCATAAATGTCTAGTTCTAGTTTTATTATTATTAAATGTTTATATAATGTTTCTTTTTATTTTTATATCTAGTTTCTACCTATAAGTATAACCAAAATTATTGTTATGGAGCTCAGTTGTCTTTCGCTCCTGGGGTGGTCGCTAATAACTGCTACACAGTTACTAAACCAACGCAGTTTAACGTACACAAACATTGTAATATGTTTTTGGTAAAATAGATATTTGTATTTGTATTTGTTGTAGGTAATTTCTGTCCCAATTCCTTCTAACCCTTAATCTTCTTGCACTACGCTTATGAGTGAGAAGCGGTGGCTTTGGACCAGTTATTTTCGCCGGCTTAAAGAATTATAGTTGTAGGGACCGTTTTAAGTGAGTTATTTTATTAATAAAGTGCATAACAGGACACGAGAGTGTAAAACAAACATATTGTTTTATGATAGTAATTAAGTTTTTTGCTTGGCATTATTCTTAATTAGTCCTCAATTTTAGGTTTTATAGTGGACAGACATCCTTGTTGGGGTCACTCATGCTCAAAAGATTACAAAGTTTTCAAGTTCTTGAACACATAATAATAATTAAAGGGCAAATCATTTATTTGTTGTAATTAAAGTTAACAATTCAAAACTCATTTATACCTAACATGTTGTAAAAAAACGAAGGTGACTTAGTGAATAAATTATGCTTTGTGTTTTAGTTATTACTATGTACAGTACGATTCACGAAAGATGACCACAAATGGCGACCGTCTGCGCACGTACACTCATGAAGAAAAGACTTAAGACAAAATAATATTTTAATGTTGGTTAAATAATTGGTTAATTAATATTTAACAATAATTTCCGCCCGCGCCTCACCTCGCACCTCCAAAGGGACCTAAAATATGCCTTCTGCGCCGTGGTCATCTTTCGTGAATCTTACTGTAAGTAAGTATTATGACCAGTGATCGGAGTAGGTAGATTGATTTTTAGTACTTGTATCATAAATGCACACAGAAAGAATAACATGGATAAGCCATTTTTCCGGAAAGTAATTCCGGTATCTCCGGATTTAGTATTTCCGGCGGGCGTACGCATTGTTCTGATAACCGGTTATTGTACCACCCATGATCCTTTGTTCTGATTGGTCGTTGGGTTTTGTCAAATCGTGACAAAAAAAAAATAGGAAGAATAATAAAGAATAAAATTGCTCATTTTATTACAATTCCTACCTTTTTTTTGAGGATGGCAAATCATCAAATGACTCCTTCCACTCTGGCAGAATACAATTCCTACATAAGTTCCGTTTTTTTTTTAATAATCCACCAATTCCGGAGGAATGTCCATAGTAATATATACGTTTCGGATCAATGACCCCAGTTCAATCTACCTACTCCGATCACTGATTATGACCCATTCATACGTACTACAACTACACAACATCGCAGCTACAAAATTTGGGCAAGCAGTGGTTACGTGTGAATAGTGTCACTGCAACTTTTTGCAGTTGCGTTGTGGTTGTGTTGTCACTATTTTTTGCAGAGGGATCGACTGGTTGTGAGTGCCGTCGGGTTGTGGCTGCGACATCGCCTGGTATCGGCGACACGGTTGATTTTAACGGCGAAATGTGATCCGTGTGGATAGACTATTCATTTTTATGTAAATTTTCACCGGTCCACGTGTTGTCGATGTGGTGTGGTTATGGCTGTGGTTTCAATGTTGTACGTGTGTTTGGGCCCTTAGATGAGCAATCGACTATTTGACTTTATGTCATTGTATTCATCGAATTTGCAGCATTTTGCGTTGTTCATACCTACTTATTTTAAATGACCTTATAGGATTGTAAGTTTGAATAAGCAGTCAAAAACAATAGATATTATTGTGAAATATAACATTTGTACTTAAATGAGACTACAGCAGTAATATTACTTTTACTTAGTCTTTTTCCGTAGGTGACATTAACAATTCTTTTATATCTTTCTTTGGAAAATCGCTAATCGCGAAGCTATTGTGCCAGCCTCGTAGTTTTACAAAACAAATAGAAAGTAGGTAGATAATAACTAAGATCTTAATTGAACAAAAAAACCTATGTCTAGCATACGATTCCAAAGCTCGAAAGCGTGGTATGTGTCCTCTCTTATACCGCAATCAGAGAGTGTGGGGTATCAACAACCTTCATAAGATGCCCGAATGCCTAGTATATGTAGTAGTCTATGCCCGAATGCATTCAACTGAGTCGAATATCAGTCTCTATGTTCACCTGTATCTAAGGCAGGTAACCTAAACTCGCAGGCCGCAGGGCAGATAATTCATTTCCCTCGAACCTATCCTAGGCCCGTATTAATAAACGTTCCTTAATGACGTGCCCAAGTGCGCAATCATTTGATACGCCATTATTACGATACCAGCATCTCAAGATCATTGCTAATTAATAAACACATGAATACAGTATCTCAGTTACCAAGATCAGCTCCTCAATGCGCTGTACTTGATGGCTTGATTTCGTGAACGATTACGTCACATTGACCGAAGTTTAGAATGACATGCATCACATTTCATTATTTTATGTTGTAAGATTTATTGAAATACTTGTATTTTGTTAAAACTTTAATGTATAGCGCTGTATCACGTTATAAAGTTGTTTTGTACCCAAATAAGCGTTAAATTGTAAAAAAAGTATGTGTTTTTATTTCCCAACAAATAAAATTAAAAATATATAAAAAAAGTTTTTTTTTTCATATTTGATGCTGTAGGTTGTGATAAATGTATTAGGTCACCATAAACAAGCTGAAATATGAATTTATTAGATTACATTTTCACATAAATATATTGGGTTTTAAAATTAGATTAATTGGATTTACTCTTTTTTTTATTGTTATTTTTTTTTTGGATTGGATCTACTTTTAAAGTTTATTTATTTATTAAACTTTATACAACTAAAGAAATATATTTGTGGACTTAATCGCTTTGTGTTATACCTATAAATAGTAATTACATATTTTTTATTATACTTATGATAAATGTATTTAAAATATTTACATAGGTAGATAGGTACCTACCTGAAATGATGCTGTAGCATAAAACCGGTCATAAAATATCGTCATAGTAGGTACTCTATTTCATCGTAGTAATTAATTTCACCCAAAATATTTTTAAACTCCATGCTTCGCGCTACTAATCACGACCTTAAGTCACGTACTGCCTACACTCAGGTTTACGCATCTCGAGTAAACACACCTATTGTATACTTAAGTGTAGAGTTTCGTTTATTAATCAGTCCATCACTCGGCTGATAACGTAAATCCAAGTCGTAACTTAAGTACACAAATTATTATGTTTATTAATACGGTCATGATCTCAAGGTTGTCATCAAGTGCGACCTCTTGGGCTGAGGAACGTTTATTAATACGTGCCCTAGTGAACCATAAGTAAAGTCAGTGACTTGAGTCCGAGTTCTCTTTAGTCTAGGAAATACCTAATAGAGAGTTATGATGTTAAGATGTTATGTGTGATGAATAACTATCATTTGTTAAATGGATAGGTTTACGCGATGTTTGAGGTAAAAAAAAATGCCTTTAGTAGATAACAGTCAGGCTTCAATCAGTGCGGATAATTTATGACTTTTATCAATTACATGTTTAAAAGTTTAGTTAATTAATTCTTAAACAAGTCTTTTGAACCGACTTCACAAAAATGAGGAGGTTTTCAATTCGACTGTATTTTTTTTTTTGTGTATCCTTAGTACTTTTTTCTAGGTGAACGGATTTTCATTTGAAAGCTGATGCTTCTCATGTAGTCTCATACAAATTTGATCAATATCTGACCAATAGTTTTGAGTTATCCTTAATAGGTAATAACGATTTCCGGATTTCTCTCTTTGTAAAGCCACAAGCAAATTAAAAAGGCCGGTTATGCAAATACCGCCCATCAGAAACAGCGACGGAAATGGGTCTTAAGCAATGAACAAAAAGCGTTTAGGTTTGCCCAATACTTAGAAAACACTTTTCAACCCAATAAGAGAGCTCCATAGAAATACTTGAGAGTGAAAAGTTATCACAAAGTCAAAGAATTCAGCTTGTGACTCCTAAAGAAGTTCTGAGAGAAATTCAAAACAATACAAGCTCGAGGAAATCCCCGGGTTACGACCTCATAACAAGAGAAGTTCTAAAACACCTCCCGCGCAAAGCCATAGTAAAGCTGACTAGACTTATTAATGCCGCATTTATGCTAAAACATGCATGCGTGCTTGAGCCATGGAAGGTTGCTGAAGTCATTATGATTGCGAAGCCTGGGAAACCACCCCATGAAGCATCATCATATAGACCCATTTCCCTGTTGCCAATATTATCGGAAACTACTGGCGGAAATTATTTGAAAAACTGTTATTAAAAGAAAAAGACCTCATACCAAACCATCAACTTGGCTTCAGAGAAAAACACTCTATGATAGACCAGGTACACAGGATAACTAACATCATTGTAAAAACACTCGAAAACAAGCAAGTCCGCGCCACCGTATACCTAAATGTCGCGCAAGCTTTTGATAAAGTTTGGCATGAGGGTCTGGTATATAAACTAAGACGCATGGTACGTCCAGAATTTGCGGACATTCTAGAATCATATATAAGTAACAGAATGTTTAGAATAAGGCAAGGGGATGCATTTTCCTAGCTAAAAACTATAAAAGCTGGGGTGCCACAAGGAACTGTGTTAGTCCTATTCCTGTACTTGCTATAAACATGTGATATCCCAAAGCCGGAAAACAACACCATTGCGACCTTTGCGGATGACACTGCTATTATGGCTACCGGATCAAGCCACCAAGAAGCAGTAGAAAAAGTTCAACTAGCTGTGAACAAAGTTTATGACTGCACACAAAAGTGGAAGATCAAACTGAATGAGTCAAAATCAATTCATATTGACTTCACTAAGAAACACTGTCATTACCACCCAATCTATATAAACGGCATGCAAGTGCCTTATACAGCCAAATACCTTGACATAACTCTTGAAGCCAAACTGCTTTAGAAATCTCACATCAAAAAGAAAAGACAGGATCTCAACCTAGGTTATAACAGTATTTGGTTAGTCGGAAGGAAATCGTGCCTATCAATACATAATAAAGTGATATTATACAAGCATATTCTTATGCCAATTTGGACGTATGGTAGCCAACTTTGGGGCTGCACTAAACGAAGTAATAATATACAATTCCAAAATAAAGTACTCAGGGATGCTGTAAATGCATCTTAAAATGGAACACGTTACCACTGTCATCCAAAAATTTGCTGAAGCCCACGAACACAGACTTCATCGACATGTGAATGTCGAGGCAATTCAGCTACTAGACAACACGGACATAGTGCGTAGGCTAAAGAGAACTAAACCATTTGAGTTTGTGTAGTGTATATATAGTGGATGAATAATGTGTAAACAAAGTGTTTTTATTAATATTATATATCAGACTCTAAGAAAGTGCTACGGAATAGTGTGAAAGGGCAAATTGCCACTATTCTTAGTTGTAACGTAAACTTTCACGTAAAATAATAGGTACGTTAAAGTTAAGTTGCGTAATAGTCTATTAGCCTAAATTGTAATAAATTATTAAGAACTTTAGTTCCTATTAATAAAAATTAAAAAAATCCTTAATTATGCGTATTTTTACCACTAAGCATTATATAGATGATGTGTTAATAACTTCCTGTCACTGTTATTTACGTATCAAGTAGCGGTATACGAATTTGTGGGGGGTAGGTACCACAAGTAAAAAGTGAAAAATAAAAACCTTTTAACAAAAAAAAAAACAACCGGCTTCCAAAAAAAACAAAAAAGTGAAAAATAACTTTAATTTCGGAAGTCGGTGGAAAAAAAACCAAAATACAAAACCAAAGACCAACCAACCAACATTATAGGCTGATAATGAAATAGCTGCATGTCCCTGTGCCCCACTTTTTTCTTGTTTCCGCTTAAGTACCTACGAATTTTATAGTTCAGCCTATAAAGTCCCCATTGCTGGTACACAGGCCTCCTCTTTCTGAGAGTAAGTTAATTACTGCTGCGCCAGTCAAATATATGAGCTTGTACGTATCGGTTGCGTTATCCATATCACTCCCCCCCCCACCTTCGGTTATAACAGTTTGTTTCTGGATCACCTTTGTAATTATTTTTCTCTCATGTTTTATTTCCTGTGTACTTATAAACGTTGCTTAAAGTTAAGTAATGATTAGCGACTGTTTAACCCTCAGAACAATAACTAAAGCATAGAAGGAATGCTAAAATAAAAATTCAGTAACTGCCTTTAGTCTCATTCTATCTTATGGCAAGAAAAAGGATGTTAGAATGAGATCAATGATTCGCACTTTGTTTTACTTTTTTGGCTGGTCACACTGTTTAACCATACAATTTTGACTTTTAAACGTCTCTTAGCTTTAAGCAACATTCACAAATATAAGGATAGGTATATGACGTGTAACGGTAGGAGCCTTTAAACTTTGAACATTTCTTTTGTTTGTTATAATTATTCACTTAGAGCGAATTTGGTATTTCCATTGGATTTTTTGCGATAATTTTTTATGATAAAACGATTCAATGTCAAAGTCAATGTTGTCTAAGTAGAATATTGGAAACATCAACAACATGCATAATATATTATATTATATTGACGCCATGTTTACCAAGCTACGCTAAATAGGTCTGTACCTTTTGAGTACTGTTGGGATTAAAACTGTTATAGTTTGTCATGTAAAGGGCGTGGATATATGGATTTAAAAGCTAAAGTATTTTATAAAAACGATAAATTTTATTTGCATTGAATTAATACATATGTATGGCGAAACGTAAACTATTTATTTTATCACATTGAGCTTTTGAATTTCTTTGACCGGGACCTTCAGCTAGCAACTTAGGGTCTGAAACAAACAAAACAATGTTAATAATACAGTCAAATAAATTACAAACGTTTTGTACTTATTTACAAGTAGGTATTGTTTCTTTAATATATTTATATCAACTGCACACAATACAAGTGCTAACCGCTTTTCATAAAATGCATTTTCTGATGGACTAACGTTTATGGAGAGCACTATGGCTGAAGATATCGGACCACCAAAAACACAAAACAAAAAAAAACAACTATACTATGGCAGGGACATTGACGTGCAAACTGTAACTATGAATTCAGCACATGATTCTAGACCCTCAAGCGTAGAAAAGTTTACGTGACAAAATGTTTCAACGCCCCCTGCGTTTCAGAATAATGAACTGAATCCATGGTAACAGGTTGCGCATTGGTGTCCCTGCCAGCCTCTATAGTAGAACAAAATACAACTTTATACTAGAACATGAAATCGTTATATTTACCCGTAACCGCCTGTTTTGTGGCCAGGGCTGCTGCCGCCTCCGTAGCCGCCGCCACCGCCGCTGCTGCCGCCGCCGTTACCATGACTAACACCACCGGTGCCGCTGCCGCTGCCGCCTCCATGACTGACACCGCTGCTACCGCCGCCGCCGCTGTTACCATGACTAACACCACCGCCACCGCCGCCGGATGAGCCGCCTCCTTCACCGCCTTGACTACCTCCGCCGTATCCACCTGGAAATTAGAATTAACACAAGTTTTAGACACGATTAACATAATATTTCCAATGAATGGAGGGGCTTAAGATTTTGCGAAATGAAGGATTCGTTTTACCAAGTTCGTTAAATACACACAGGTCAAGTGATTCGACGAAAGTTAGAATGTTGAATCTACACGAGTCTACAGAAACGTGTATTTCATAATATTTTGATGAAAAACCACTTTGAAGATGAAGACCAATTTGCATCTGAATTAAATCGAATCCTAGAATAACAACATAGTTTTTTATAAGGAGTTTATTTATGAATTCCATTCCATATAAAGTATTGGTAAGCACGAAGCTCATGTTTCATTAGTAGAAATCTACCTGGCTTTTATTGTGAAGCGAATGTAAACCAAAACAAAACTAGAATAACAACAACAAAATGATACCTGGTGCGGCGCTAGTGATAGCGATGAGCCCTAAGGCAATAGCTGTGATTACTGCTAGACGAGCCATGTTGATCTGTGCCCCGAAGTACCTCGAACTAGCTTATATACAGACTCGCTTATGTCATGGACATGAACACACAAATGTTTATTAGAGTCTTCAGTTTTTGCCGCGCTATTTTTTGTAATAATTGTTAAGGTTCCGCTGAATTAAAATATTCTGAGTTATTTAATCGAAGTAGATATAGACGTAGATTAATAAAAATGGTTGTTGGCTGTTCGGTATTTCTGATAAGCTATTAAATTATACCGTGGAGTTATGTGCGAAGCTTCTTTTTAATGGCGTAGTTAGTTACCAACACTTACCGAAACGAGCTTTTGTTTGCGAATTTGATCTCGTGATTTACTTTTTAGCTGATAATATTAAAGTGTGTATGGATCATTTGGTGCGTGTTCAAAATCGGAATTAACACCGCCATCTTGTTTTTCAATACAAACTCCTGTCAATGTCATTCACAATCTATGGGCGTGCGGCTATTGATATACCTTTTGTCACGTTGCTTAGATTTCTTGGTGCATAAGCTTTCTGTACAAAGACATTAAATTATTTACTCAACAATAGACGGGACATAGCGAACAAAATCGTAATCCGATACATTTGTCATAATGGGCAAAAGTCGCTCAGTCTAGCGTGGTACGCCTACGTGCCGCTCTAATTTTGCTATATTATGCTAGATGGCGTCACTGAGACATGGGATCACAGTTTTTTTATGACATTTCTTCGCATAGCCTCTCTATAGTATCTTAAATCTCTTTGATTCAGTATTTCGGTAATCTTAGCACTTTCTGCAGCGTCTTTAGAGGGTGAATTACTCTTGGTGATTTTAATATTCTTGTTATTAGTTTTGGATTTAGATTTTGACATTCTTAGAATTTTTGGTTTGATTTTAGGTATAGGTAAGTAGGATGTTTCATGTATTTTTTATTTAAATCAAAACTAAATCCTGTGGAGGTGTATATTTATGTCATGTGTCCTTAGATAAATGATTGGTCTCGTTGCGCTCGACCGCAGCGAGACTAATCTTTTATCTATGCATGTGTCATTAATAATATTAACAGTCACATTTTTCTATAGCAGTTGGATTCAGACGCTAGGAGTGTTCTGTGGATTCAGCTCAGTATTTTGCCAATCTAAGAAGGTGATATACAAGTAATTAATTAATTATTGAAATTAGACATCCAGGCTAGAGGGACTGACGTTATTCGCAAGGTTACTGGGTATGGGTGAAGGTGAATACCCGAGGGTTGAGCTTTTTGTCGTGCAATTGAAGAAGCATATGCCAATTTGTGAACTTCAGTCCTCCTGTAATTTACAGGGTCTAAATAAAATAGCCGGAGAAATTTCACAGACGCGATTGGAATCTACATATATGTAATGACGAACCAACACAAAAAAAGTTATTCTAATCACATAATGTCAAGTAGGTTGTAGCGGTATCAACATCGCCACATGCGAGCTACACGTCATACTGACGTCACGCAAATCCTGCATCGCCCAAGCAGAGTTTACCGCGCGACTAGCATGTATACAACGTCCCGACATCAACCGTCGGGCAGCTCGCATGTGGCGATGTTGATACCGCGACAAGGTAATTATTCTATCAAAATCGGCTGTAGTTACTTGAGATCATGAGTTCATCATGCATCACGTCTGCAAAGTATCGCAAGCTAAATTAATTTGAAGTTGTGTGAGGTAAGGTCATAATTTTTGATGGCGTATATAAAGTAAAAATAAGTATCGTTTAAAATTTAATAGATATCTGTTTTTCATATTACGGAACCCTTCGGACAGGTATTAATAATTCATTTATATTTAATTAATTCGTTAACACATCGAAGTGGCTGAGAGTTTTTGTGTAGCGCAGCCGGTACATAACTATGTATATTGTATAGGTAGGTACATAAAACTAGTACATTGTAAACATTGCGTTGGTAGGGGCCGGGTACTCTGTAAGATATACGTAGCTGGTGTCATTCTTCTAGCAGTTTTTTTTGTTATTTTGGAAGTTAAGACTTTGGGGTTTTTCTATTTCGCCTGATATATTTTGCGAGGCGTGGGCCCTACCTGATTGTAGACTTTGATCTCAGCAACCAAATAATCTACTGAGATATATCGACCGAAGTCTTATTAATTTTCCTGTTCTTGACTCGTTAACGAAAAAAGTCAAACATGTTAGAGGACACATCAAAGTTCCCGCAAACAGGCGCGACGCGACTCTAGTAGAACAATTTCTATGAAAACTTCATGGAAGTTATTCTACAAGAGCCGAGTCTCTACGATTTTTTCAAGTTCTCTCATAGACGTAGCAATCAAGAAATTATAGCTTACGCAGGACAACTAGCCTAACACAATTATATCCTTGTAGATACCTGGAAATCTTTTTTATTATTCATTAGCAGTGATCTGATAAGGAAATATTATTATTTTGTTATTGTTGTTCTACGAATCAGTTTGTCGGCCGCGGGATCTGTTTGGAACTTTGGAGTGGTTCTTTTCTTTCTCTTTGCGCATGTGCAGTATAGCGGGCTATAGATGATGATGCTGGGTGCTCGTGTCGTTGGCTGGTGGTTTTTAGTGGATAGGTTGAAGACTTTAAAGACTTTAGCCAATTACAATTTACAGCGTGGAATTTCAAACAAATCAGTATATGCGCTAAATGAATTAAAACAGATTTCAAATAGCAATACCTTGTTAACGGCATATCATGGTTTAGTTGCTCCTGTCCTGAGATATGGTGTAATTTTTTGGGCAAATTCGACTGAAATTGATTTAATTTTTAAAGTACAAAAACGGTGCATAAGGCTTATGTTTGGGCTTCAAATAATTGAAACCTGTAAACCGTATTTTCAGGAGTACAACATTTTAACTTTCCCAAGCCAATATATTAATGAGGTCTCAATGTTTGTTAAGGTCAATCAACATTTATTTGAATTGGCCTCAGAAGTCAATAACAGGCAACAACGTGACGCATTTCGCCTCTGTATGTGCCGAACCTGAGGGCCTAGACAAATGTCATTCGCTTCGGAGCGATTCTATTTCTACAATCGCTATCGCTTTCGCTAATGATTCCAAAAACTAACAATAACGCTCGTCAAAAAGTGTCCCTTGGCTATGCGTATCTGTGGAAGTACCTAATCTTTCGACGCTGTCGATTCATTTCATAATCGAATGTTGTTTACATTGTCTAGCTAATTTTTATTCGTTGTCCTATGATCACGTGACATTTCGATAGCTTATGTCAACCCCATACATTTTAGCTTTTCTACTAACTTTATCGTTAATCGAATGTTACTTTGTCGAGGCGCTCTGTACCACTTTAATGCACAAAAGTGTGTTTCGCATGGCTCCTGTATTTTCCACTCTATTTAAGAAAAATCTAAAGAACCTTTTAATTAATAAATGTTACTATAACTTGAATGACTATTTAAACGATAATTTTTCCAAACTTAAGACCAAGACTTAGTGACATCAAGTAATAGAACAATTGTGCATGTATCTTTAAATAAATAATCTGTTAATGTATTGTAATAATTCTGGGAATACATTGAAACAAATAAATTATTATTATTACTAAATAAATTATTATTATTATGTCTCTTGACATTTCTCGGGATCCTGGAATCCCGGACCTTTGGAAGGCATACGAGGGGCCGAATCCAACTCGCAGAGGCCCGTTAGGCGTTATTAATGAAATGAGGCACCAACCGACGATTATCCCTGTTCGGACTATATAAGTGCACCCAAGGACAACCCCCGGTTGGTGTAGGACTATGGCAGGATATGGAGACAAAGATATAGGACTATATGGATTTGGGTAGCTTGAGTGGACTCGTTATGTAGGACTATTGTTAGACTATTATTTTGAATAAAATAAGTTTAACAAAGACATTCCATGTAATTTAATGTCTTAAATTATTTTTATCTAATTTTATATATTTTAATGCCCATCTTGATTTTGATAAACCATGATTGTATACATTTTGCATGCCTTACGGTAGAATCACTGGAAACATATACATTTAATAACACCATCATAACAGTGTTTTTTGCAAAAATAAATAATTTGATTTGATGGTATATAAAAACTAGTTACTGTGTGTTAACTGTTAAAACATATGTTCGGTAGATATTAAAGTTTTCTGGGAACTTTGTTAGTATGATTATTGTGTGTAAGTCTTTGTTACGTTAGTTTCAGAAAATACTTATTTTTATTGTTTTGTATTTTTTGTAGGCTGAAAACCGAAACTCCCTAGTTAATATTATATGCCTATTGTAGAAGGCAGCATTTTAGTTTAGGTAATTCTTGCAAAGTAATAATGGTAAGCTTCGGTGCTTATACGAGTGAGTGTTTACGCACGGCAAAGTGTTTAAAAACGTAAACAAAGAGAATACTATGCATATAGTGAGATCACTTTACATTCCATTCGGACTGTCTGCGTATGTTTTATAAACTTGAAAACTTTTTTATTCATTTTAAACAAATATTTAGGATAGACATACCAAGCTCTCCACATTTCTGTGGAAACATACTTAATTGTTAAGTTTTTTAAAGAAAGAAGTTACGACGTAAGATAAAACTCTACGTCTGTACTTTATTTAAGAAGACATTACATGAGTAGGGTACAACATTTCAGTATGCATCTCTTGTGTAATTTCACACAAGAGATGCATACTGAAATGTTGTCATAATAAGGCTTAAAAGTCTCAAAGGTAAGGCTTAAACGGTCTAATTGATTGTATGTAATCTTGAGATGGTTTTTGAAATTTAATATTTTGTAAAAGTTGTCGTTTGTAACTATTGTTGGGCCGAACCGTTTCTCGCCTGACTGAAACTGAAACTTTAGTTAAATTCGTCATCATCTGCCTGATCTGGGGTCGGCTTCCAGTCTAACCGGATGCAGCAGAATACCAGTATTTTTAATGGAGCGACTGCCTGTCTGACCTCCAAAACCCAGTTACTGGGTAATATGATATCCCTTGGTAAGATTAGTTGCTTCTGACGATCCGTAACGACTGTCAAATATCCACGAATACAGCCGGGACCAAACACTTTCCAAGCCACGGAGGGGTCTCGGTATGTAAAGATGGTCACCCATCCAAGGACCAATCGTGGCAAGTGTAGCTTAACCTGATAGATCGGTCCGTGCGGGAGTTATTAATTAACCACGAGCCCCTCCGAAACCCTAGTTAAACTCCCAAAGAAAAAAGAATGCAAGGCAACAAATAATTATAATGCCAATTTATTTTACTTTCAGATTCAATCAGGATTTTTATGCTCATTTTGAAGTCTTGTTTACAGCAGCCAGATAGTTCACAAAGTGGCATCGACTCCACATCAACATTTGTCGCATGCTGGATACCAAGTGATTACATTTTTTGTCTTTTATATTATTAAACACTTGTTGTTTCTACTTTAGTTCTATTTTTTTCAGGCCTTGCTTACAAAAGATGTACCTTCAGTATTTTTATCTCACGCGCGCTTTACTTGTGCTAACAAGTGTACAAACACGCTATGAATGTGTGCGAGAAGACGAGTAGCGTGAACAAATAACACAGACACGCACACACGAACACACCCACATCCGCGTTCGCCGTTGTTTCGTACGGTACCGAGAGCTGCTGCGCTTACACACGCATTCGTAGCGTGTTTGTACACTTGTTAACCACAAGTAAAGCGCGCGTGGCTTCGTGAGATACAAATACTATACTTACTCGGCGTGCTGGCTTGGACACCCCAAAGCTTAATCCTCAAGCACCAGTGACACTGCTGGGACCGATAGGTGTATCAAATAATCAAGTACGATTTAGATAAAAAACGATCTCAGCACGGGAACGTTCCTGAACTACTCTATGACTGCTACAATCTACTTCAGTAGATGGATTGAAAGAAAATTATTTATAGGGGCTCGCACAGGATTATCAGAAACTATAAAACTAAACATGCTCTAAAACAAAAAAATAAAACAAAACAAAAGTAAAATGAAGATGATGATGATGATGTGATGATTGGTGATCGAAGTTGTTTGTAATTACTTATAGCTTTTTGAGTCCTGTTATCTATAACAAAATTAATGAGCAATTAAATATCTATCTGCTCTCGATACGAGAGTGTTAATTGAAAATGAGGAAATGACTTATGAGGCAACAGAGAGCCTCATAGAAACTTAAAGTATATTAATATCACTTCCTCCGCATACACATACACGCACCCTTCCCACACACACACACACACACAGACGCACGCACCTCCTAACCCTCCCTCACACACACACACACACACACTCACACACACACACACACACATACACTCACACACACCCACTAATACTGCTACAACTATTATTAATAAATGTCTAGTTCTAGTTTTATTATTATTAAATGTTTATATAATGTTTTTTTTATTTTTATATCTAGTTTCTACCTATAAGTATAACCAAAATTATTGTTAAGGAGCTCAGTTGTCTTTAGCTCCTGGGGTGGTCGCTAATAACTGCTACACAGTTACTAAACCAACGCAGTTTAACGTACACAAACATTGTAATATGTTTTTGGTCCAATAGATATTTGTATTTGTATTTGTTGTAGGTAATTTCTGTCCCAATTCCTTCTAACCCTTAATCTTCTTGCACTACGCTTATGAGTGAGAAGCGGTGGCTTTGGACCAGTTATTTTCGCCGGCTTAAAGAATTATAGTTGCAGGGACCGTTTTAAGTGAGTTATTTTGTTACTAAAGTGCATAACAGGACACGAGAGTGTAAAACAAACATATTGTTTTCTGATAGTAATTAAGTTTTTTGCTTGGCATTATTCTTAATTAGTCCTCAATTTTAGGTTTTATTGTGGACAGACATCCTTGTTGTGGTCACTCATGCTCAAAAGATTACAAAGTTTCAAGTTCTTGAACACATAATAATAATTAAAGGGCAAATCATTTATTCGTTGTAATTAAAGTTAACAATTCAAAACTCATTTATACCTAACATGTTGTAAAAAAACTAAGGTGACTTAGTGAATAAATTATGCTTTGTGTTTTAGTTATTACTATGTAAGTAAGTATTATGACCCATTCATACGTACCACAACTACACAACATCGCAGCTACAAAATTTGGGCAAGCAGTGGTTACGTGTGAATAGTGTCACTGCAACTTTTTGCAGTTGCGTTGTGGTTGTGTTGTCACTATTTTTTGCAGAGGGATCGACTGGTTGTGAGTGCCGTCGGGTTGTGGCTGCGACATCGCCTAGTATCGGCGACACGGTTGATTTTAACGGCGAAATGTGATCCGTGTGGATAGACTATTCATTTTTATGTAAATTTTCACCGGTCCACGTGTTGTCGATGTGGTGTGGTTATGGCTGTGGTTTCGATGTTGTACGTGTGTTCGGGCCCTTAGATGAGCAATCGACTATTTGACTTTATGTCATTGTATTCATCGAGATTGCATCATTTTGCGTTGTTCATACCTACTTATTTTAAATGACCTTATAGGATTGTAAGTTTGAATAAGCAGTCAAAAACAATAGATATTATTGTGAAATATAACATTTGTATTTAAATGAGACTACAGCAGTAATTTTACTTTTACTTAGTCTTTTTCCGTAGGTGACATTAACAATTCTTTTATATCTTTCTTTGGAAAATCGCTAATCGCGAAGCTATTGTGCCAGCCTCGTAGTTTTACAAAACAAATAGAAAGTAGGTAGATAATAACTAAGATCTTAATTCAACAAAAAAACCTATGTCTAGCATACGATTCCAAAGCTCGAAAGCGTGGTATGTGTCCTCTCTTATACCGCAATCAGAGAGTGTGGGGTATCAACAACCTTCATAAGATGCCCGAATGCCTAGTATATGTAGTAGTCTATGCCCGAATGCATTCAACTGAGTCTAATATCAGTCTCTATGTTCACCTGTATCTAAGGCAGGTAACCTAAACTCGCAGGCAGTAGGGCAGATAATTCATTTCCCTCGAACCTATCCTAGTGAACCTTAAGTAAAGTCAGTGACTTGAGTCCGAGTTCTCTTTAGTCTAGGAAATACCTAATAGAGAGTTATGATGTTAAGATGTTATGTGTGATGAATAACTATCATTTGTTAAATGGATAGGTTTACGCGATGTTTGAGGTAAAAAAAAATGTCTTTAGTAGATAACAGTCAGGCTTCAATCAGTGCGGATAATTTATGACTTCTATCAATTACATGTTTAAAAGTTTAGTTAATTAATTCTTAAACAAGTCTTTTGAACCGACTTCACAAAAAGGAGGAGGTTTTCAATTCGACTGTATTTTATTTTTGTGTATCCTTAGAATTTTTTTCTAGGTGAACCGATTTTCATTTGAAAGCTGATGCTTCTCATGTAGTCTCATACAAATTTGATCAATATCTGACCAATAGTTTTGAGTTATCTTTAATAATAACGATTTCCGGATTTCTCTCTTTGTAAAGTGACAAGCAAATTAAAAAGGCCGATTATGCAAATACTCGTACCGTCTATCAGAAACAGCGATGGAAAATGGGCCACATGCAATGAACAAAAGCGTTTAGGTTTGCCAAATACTTAGAAAACACTTTTCAACCCAATAAGAGAGCTCCATAGAAATACTTGAGAGTGAAAAGTTATCACAAAGACAAAGAATTCAGCTGTTGACTCCTAAAGAAGTTCTGCGAGAAATTCAAAACAATACAAGCTCGGGGAAATCCCCGGGTTACGACCTCATAACAGGAGAAGTTCTACAACACCTCCCGCGCAAAGCTATAGTAAAGCTGACTAGACTTATTAATGCCGCATTTATGCAAAAACATGCATGCGTGCTTGAGCCATGGAAGGTTGCTGAAGTCATTATGATTGCGAAGCCTGGGAAACCACCCCATGGAGCATCATCATATAGATCCATTTCCCTGTTTCCAATATTATCGGAAACTACTGTCGGAAACTATTTGAAAAACTGTTATTAAAACGGTTAAAACCTACAATAAAAGAAAAAGACCTCATACCAAACCATCAACTTGGCTTCAGAGAAAAACACTCTATGATAGACCAGGTACACAGGATAACTAACATCATTGTAAAAACACTCGAAAACAAGCAAGTCCGCGCCACCGTATACCTAAATGTCGCGCAAGCTTTTGATAAAGTTTGGCATGAGGGTCTGGTATATAAACTAAGACGCATGGTACGTCCAGAATTTGCGGACATTCTAAAATCATATATAAGTAACAGAATGTTTAGAATAAGGCAAGGGGATGCATTTTCCTAGCTAAAAACTATAAAAGCTGGGGTGCCACAAGGAACTGTGTTAGTCCTATTCCTGTACTTGCTATAAACATGTGATATCCCAAAGCCGGAAAACAACACCATTGCGACCTTTGCGGATGACACTGCTATTATGGCTACCGGATCAAGCCACCAAGAAGAAGTAGAAAAAGTTCAACTAGCTGTGAACAAAGTTTATGACTGCACACAAAAGTGGAAGATCAAACTGAATGAGTCAAAATCAATTCATATTGACTTCACTAAGAAACACTGTCATTACCACCCAATCTATATAAACGGCATGCGAGTGCCTTATACAGCCAAATACCTTGACATAACTCTTGAAGCCAAACTGCTTTAGAAATCTCACGTCAAAAAGAAAAGACAGGATCTCAACCTAGGTTATAAAAGTATTTGGTTAGTCGGAAGGAAATCGTGCCTATCAATACATAATAAAATGATATTATACAAGCATATTCTTATGCCAATTTGGACGTATGGTAGCCATCTTTAGGGCTGCACTAAACGAAGTAATAATATATAATATATATATAACGTTAAAATAATCCAACAATTCCAAAATAAAGTACTCAGGGATGCTGTAAATGCAACTTAAAATGGAACACGTTACCACTGTCATCCAAAAATTTGCTGAAGCCCACGAACACAGACTTCATCGACATGTGAATGTCGAGGCAATTCAGCTACTAGACAACACGGACATAGTGCGTAGGCTAAAGAGAACTAAACCATTTGAGTTTGTGTAGTGTATATATAGTGAATGAATAATGTGTAAACAAAGTGTTTTTATTAATATTATATATCAGACTCTAAGAAAGTGCTACGGAATTGTGTGAAAGGGAAAATTGCCACTATTCTTAGTTGTAACGTAAACTTTCACGTAAAATAATAGGTACGTTAAAGTTAAGTTGCGTAATAGTCTATTAGCCTAAATTGTAATAAATTATTAAGAACTTTAGTTCCTATTAATAAAAATTAAAAAAATCCTTAATTATGCGTATTTTTACCACTAAGCATTATATAGATGATGTGTTAATAACTTCCTGTCACTGTTATTTACGTATCAAGTAGCGGTATACGAATTTGTGTGGGGTAGGTACCACAAGTAAAAAGTGAAAAATAAAAACCTTTTAACAAAAAAAAAAACCACCGGCTTCCAAAAAAAAACACAAAAAAGTGAAAAATAACTTTAATTTCGGAAGTCGGTGGAAAAAAAACCAAAATACAAAACCAAAATACAAGACCCCGATGACCCCATAACCCTCCTCCAGGAGAGCAGTAGGGCCACCAGTACAGTACACAAAAACAGACCGCCATAGTTCCGACCTCGCCGCCGAGGTCCTACGCGACGCCCCCGACGTAATTGTCCCCCCCCCCCCGACCCTTGCTCGACGACGCGCCAGCCCGCGCCGTAACTGAGCCTGTAGTTTTAAATTCCCCAGTTAATAATAATAAAATTTAGATCCAGCCTGTCCCATCTTGCTGCCCTCCCCTCAGTGACGCCCTAAGCCGAGGTTCGTACCCCACAGGGGGTGCCCTTAGCGTGCGGTCACCTAATTTTTAAGTATTTTTCGCCCCTGGCTGGAGGCTTTAAGTTAGTAGCTTAAGGCACCCACAGGTTTGCCCGGTTAAGTAGCCAGGACCTTAGTGGTCATAACTACGAGCTGCCCATTAGGAAAAAAAAAAAAAAAAACACAGGCCTCCTCTTTCTGAGAGTAAGTTAATGACTGCTGCGCCAGTCAAATATATGAGCTTGTACGTATCGGTTGCGTTATCCATATCACTCCCCCCCCCGCCTTCGGTTATATCAGTTTGTTTCTGGATCACCTTTGTAATTATTTTTCTCTCATGTTTTATTTCCTGTGTACTTATAAACGTTGCTTAAAGTTAAGTAATGATTAGCGACTGTTTAACCCTCAGAACAATAACTAAAGCATAGAAGGAATGCTAAAATAAAAATTCAGTAACTGCCTTTGTTCTCATTCTATCTTATGGCAAGAAAAAGGATGTTAGAATGAGATCAATGATTCGCACTTTGTTTTACTTTTTTGGCTGGTCACACTGTTTAACCATACAATTTTGACTTTTAAACGTCTCTTAGCTTTAAGCAACATTCACAAATATGAGGATAGGTATATGACGTGTAACGGTAGGAGCCTTTGAACTTTCAACATTTCCTTTGTTTGTTATAATTATTCACTTAGAGCGAATTTGGTATTTCCATTGGATTTTTTTGCGATAATTTTTTTATGATAAAACGACTCAATGTCAAAGTCAATGTTGTCTAAGTGGAATATTGGAAACATCAACAACATGCATAATATATTATATTATATTGACGCCATGTTTACCAAGCTACGCTAAATAGGTCTGTACCTTTTGAGTACTGTTGGGATTAAAACTGTTATAGTTTGTCATGTAAAGGGCGTGGATATATGGATTTAAAAGCTAAAGTATTTTATAAAAACGATAAATTTTATTTGCATTGAATTAATACATATGTATGGCGAAACGTAAACTATTTATTTTATCACATTGAGCTTTTGAATTTCTTTGACCGGGACCTTCAGCTAGCAACTTAGCGTCTGAAACAAACAAAACAATGTTAATAATACAGTCAAATAAATTACAAACGTTTTGTACTTATTTACAAGTAGGTATTGTTTCTTTAATATATTTATATCAACTGCACACAATACAAGTGCTAACCGCTTTTCATAAAATGCATTTTCTGATGGACTAACGTTTATGGAGCGCACTATGGCTGAAGAACAACTATACTATGGCAGGGACATTGACGTGCAAACTTTAACTATGAATTCAGCACATGATTCTAGACCCTCAAGCGTAGAAAAGTTTACGCGACAAAATGTTTCAACGCCCCCTGCGTTTCAGAATAATGAACTGAATCCATGGTAACAGGTTGCGCATTGGTGTCCCTGCCAGCCTGTATAGTAGAACAAAATACAACTTTATACTAGAACATGAAATCGTTATATTTACCCGTAACCGCCTGTTTTGTGGCCAGGGCTGCTGCCGCCTCCGTAGCCGCCGCCGCTGCTGCCGCCGCCGTTACCATGACTAACACCACCGGTGCCGCTACCGCCTCCATGACTGACACCGCTGCCACCGCCGCCGCCGCTGTTACCATGACTAACACCACCGCTGCCGCCTCCATGACCGACACCGCTGCCGCCACCGCCACCGGATGAGCCGCCTCCTTCACCGCCTTGACTACCTCCGCCGTATCCACCTGAAAATTAGAATTAACACAAGTTTTAGAAACGGTTAACATAATATTTCCACGGAATGGAAGGGGATTTTGCTAAATAAAGGGTTCGTTTTAGCAAGGTCGTAAAATACAGACAAGTCAAGTGATTTGACGAAAGTTAGAATGTTGAATCTACACGAGTCTACAGAAACGTGTATTTCATAATATTTTGAATTAAATCGAATCCTAGAATGGCAACATATTTTTTATAAAGAGTTTATTTATGAATTCCATTCCATATAAAGTATTGGTAAGCACGAAGCTCATGTTTCATTAGTAGAAATCTACCTGGCTTTTATTGTGAAGCGAATGTAAACCAAAACAAAACTAGATTAACAACAACAAAATTATACCTGGTGCGGCGCTAGTGATAGCGATGAGCCCTAAGGCAATAGCTGTGATTACTGCTAGACGAGCCATGTTGATCTGTGCCCCGAAGTACCTCGAACTAGTTTATATACAGACTCGCTTATGTCATGGACTTGAACGAACAAATGTTTATTCGACTCTTCACTTTTTGCCGCGCCATTTTTTGTAATAATTATTAAGGTTCCGTTGAATTAAAATATCCGATCTTTATTCATCGAAGTGGATAAAGACGTACCTAGATTAATAAAAATGATTGTTGGCTGTTCGTTAGTTCTGATAGCTATTGGATTATACCGTGGAGTTATGTGCGAAGCTCCTTTTTAATGGCGCAGTTAGTTACCAACACTTAGGTACCGAAACGAGCTTTTGTTTGCGAATTTGATCTCGTGATTTAATTTTTAGCTGATAATATTAAAGTTGAGTAACGATCATGCCAAGGCAACTTGGAGTAAAATCAAAATTCGTTTTTTTTTTTAAAAACAGCGCCATCTATCATATCGTTAGGGGTAAAAAATATTCTAAGATTGCGGTGTTGCTATGTTAAATATCTTATTACTATGCTGGGAATTATGATCACACGTTCTTCTTGTTAGTAAATCTTGAAAAATAGCAGAATTATAAATTCGAGCTTAAAGACGTTTTTATTATCAGCACAATAATGCAGAAGTTATATTTTAGTATATAAAACGTGTAAAAAAATATTTTTGTATGGGCACACTTAAGTTGCAAATGGCATGGCTGGCTGCGTGAGAGTGTAATTGCTCGTGCGCGTTTATTTTCCCTTTAAAATAAAGTTCTCGTTGTTTCGCCAGTGCATAGATCTGCTATCTACATTGAGTTGAGTTGCCGTTCCTCCGTGTTGCTGTGCCGCGTTACAATTCGTTCGTACGCTCGTGTTGAGTTGTGTATCCTCCTCAGTGTGACGCCGTATTGTAAACATCATCCAGGACTTGTGATGTCACTGTAGATTCTACGCATGGGCACTCTTTAGAGTTTGGACAACACACAAAATCGTGTATTAAATGTGTATTTTTTTTAAAATAAATGTAATTAAATTACAACTATATTGTTTTTTACCTTTTCGAATTCCTTTAAAATTCTTCCCATAAACGCCACATGAAATAAACGTACGTACCTACTATGCAGCGTACACGTACAGTACTGCAGGTATAGCATATAGCGACATTCGTTCGTACCAATCTTTAGATATATATTTATATTCAAAAGTTCCCTTAACGAAAAACTAGATGGCGCTGCATTTGAACACTACCTAATATTAAAAAAAAGGTGGAGCTGCCTGTCTATTGCCAGTTTACTATTGTAGTCTTCAAAACTGCGGGGTAAATGCGTAACACACTAACAATAGGGAATGGCTTTCATTATGAAAGTTCAACAACATTCATTGCGTTATTTACGTTGCTGAGCAGACAATTTTTTCGAACATATAGAAAGAAAGAAAGAAAATACATTTATATGCGGTAAACATGACGCACACAAGAAAAAACACACAAATACAAAAAAGAAAGAGTTTGGGGAAAATATGCGCCACATCCACGCAAAACGGCAATCGCTCAGCATAATGCTACGATCCTATGCGAGACAGAGCCCCAGCGCTGGTTTAAAATGACGATGATATGATGTTGAAGTATGAAGCAATGTATTAGCAATAGGCTTCAAAATGATTCAGATTGTGATAGATAGTGTTTTATGCAATTAGGGTACAGGATCCTGTAGAGGGGTTTATTTATGTCATGTGTCAGTTTTTTTTTTTTTATAGTAGTAGAATTCAGTCGCTCTAGGAGCAACAGTGTTCTGTAGATTGAGTTCAGTATTTTGCCAATCTAAGACGGTGATACGTAAGTAGGTATTCATTAATTATTGAAATTAGACACCCAGGCTAGGATGACTGACGTTATTCGTAAGGTGGATATTGGTGACTGTGAATACCCGAGGATTGAGCGTTTTGTCCTAAGAAGCGTATGCCAAATTGCGAACTTCAGTCTTCTAATCACATAATGTCAAGTAGGTAACTATTCTATCTAAATCGGCTGTAGTCACTTGAAATCATGAGTTCATCATGCATCAAGTCTGCGAAGTAACGCAAGCTAAATTTATTTGAACTTTTGTAAAGGACTTATCATCATTTTTGATGGCGTACGTAAAGTAAAAAAAAGTATCGTTTAAAATATAAGTAATCGATATTTTATTGTTCATATTGCGGAACCCGCCGGACAGGTATGTATTAATAATATATGTATATTTAGGTGTATGCTTAGAGGCACTATGGGGAGCTGTCAAATCGTTTTCGCTTTGTTTACATCAGGTTTTTTTTTTGCTATTTTTTGTGTCGAAACACGTCCGCCATCGTTATTGATAACATGTACTGTACTTGGAAGCTTAAATAATTGAAAGACGAACTAAAAAAAAACGTTTTTTATCTAAGATACCTATTCTTGTTGTTGTGATTCAATATTCTTTTTAACCGACTTCAAAAAAGGAAGAGGTTCTCAATTCAACAGTTTTGATAAGTGTGTTAGCTCATAACTTTTTTCTAGATGAACCGATTTGGATGATTATTTTTTTATTAGAAAGCTGGTGCTTCTTATGTAGTCCCATATAAATATGATAAAGTTCTGACTAGTCGTTTTTGAGTTATCCCTAATAATGCGTATTTTTTCTACTTAGTTTATATTGATGATGTTTTAATAACTTCCTGTTACTGTTATTTACATATCAAGTAGTAGTATACGACTGCCGGGGTCGCGGATTGTTCGAAAGAGTTACCGTGGCCCTGGCGCACAGGCAACTGAAGGAACACGGGTGGGTTTTAGTCAGTAAGAGTCTGACACGCCCTTCCGCTCCGCCCAGAGCGGGAGAGGTCATTTGATGATTTCCCACCCAAAAAAAAAAAGTAGTAGTATAAGAATTTGTGTGGGGTAGGTACCACAGCTAAAAAGTAAAAAATAAAAACTCTTTTATAAAAAAAAAACACACAACCGACTACCAAAAAAACAAGTGAAAAATAACTTTAATTTCGGAAGTCGGTGGCAAAAAATTAACACAAACCAAAGACACCGACTTCCAAAATTAAAGTTATTTTTCACTTTATTAGTTATTTTTTTGGAAATCGGTTGTTTCTTTTTATAAAAAAAGTTTTTTGGTTTCAGATTGAATTGCAATTATGCCTAATTAAACCTGACTAACAAATTAGTGTACATCACGGAAGAAAGTGCAAGCAGCAATAAAAAGGCTACATGGAAACCAGATCCATACACTTAAGCATATCAACTAACTGTGGAAAGAATTTGAAGTGACAACTTATCTGGTTTATCAGGGATATACCAACAATAACATGAAACACTTTCCTTACAATTGAAAAACAATTGGGTATTGTATAGTGTGAACATTTGACCGTAGAAATAAAGAAAGCCGGTGAGCAAGAAGGATCCATTGCTATTGAAAAAGGAAATGTTTCTTCAGATGGTATTCCATACACTACTGTGTATGTAGATGGAGGATGGTTGTCATACGGTTAGTTTCTAAAGTGAAACTTTTATTACATCGTCTCATCTTTTTCGTCTGTGTGTTGCATGTCGCGTGACGGTCGGCCGCGGAGTAAGGATAAAGTGAAAGGAAGGAGGTATTTAGTTAAATGTCTATAATGTGAAAAAAAGTTTCACTTTTACCGTGGTTTCATAAAACCACACAATCTTTTTTTTTAACAAACACTTTAATTTAGGCCTGCATTATTGGAATGGAGACCAAGAAATGTCTTTATCTTGGTGTTAGGAATAAATATTGTTATATATGCCAGTATTATGAGCGAACAGGTGTAGACACAAAGAGTCATAGTTACTGCATAAACTGTACTGGGCCATCTACTGCAATGGAATCCTACTAATATTATAAATGTGAAAGTTTGTGAGGATGGATGGATGGATGTTTGTTACTCTTTCACGGAAAAACTACTGAACGGATTTGGATGGAATTTGAAACACAGATAGTTTATAACCTGGATTAACGCATAGAATTCTTTTTATCCTGGTAGTACGCTCCCGTGGGATAATTACCGACCTGCACGCGGGCGAAGGCGTGGGCAAAAGCTAGTCTAAATAATAAATAATATATTAATTAATATAATATAATTTGATATAATTGGATATAAATGTTCAAGGCTTTCAATTGGGTGAGAAAAAGCATAAGCTTCGGTATCTACATTTTATAGGAGTTGGGGATTCTTCAGTATTTGCAAATTTAAAAGAAAAGGTGCCGTAGGGAAACCAAATCAAAAAAACGGAATGAAATAATCATGGTATAAAAACTACACAAGTGCACTCAACAAGGTCAACCACTTCTCAATGATATAGAAGATATCAGAAGATATGTTTATTGTAATAATTTTAAATTTATGTATATTTGTACGTAGCGATGTATAGTTTAATTGTGTTATTTGTTAGTTCATAAGATTTTTTACTGTATATATTTTTGATTGTACCAGCCTAAAAATTATTGTATAAAATGATTTATTGAAGTTTAAAATTGTATACTTATGTAAGTATTCGTGAAACTACGTTAAGTTAGCAACCTATTTGTGTGTTATTGTGGAAGATATTTACATGTGTCGACGTGTGATGTTATTTATATTATTATCTACCTACATCATTCTTACTAATACTAATTCAGAATAATAATTCGAAATATCAAAATATTTGAAAAAGTAGCTAGATAGTAGTAGATAGATAGTACAATTGGTGGCTTCTATGAAAATTATATCACTATTTCGCCATGTCTAGTAAGATATCTAAAAATTATAAAGTTTATTGAACAAGTTCAAATCATGATGAACAGGTTGAAAATGATGTAGGGCATGTATTTCTTGCTTATTTTCCATAAATATAATTATTATATATACTTACAAAAATAGGTTTAGCAGGTAAGTAGGTTAGTTTTGGTAAGGTAATTGACAATAAATAAATTATTTACATTGCGATTTTGAAATAAAAATCTTTACAATTGAATAGTCTATTATTTATTTAGTGTAAGACACGACAAAACCAAATTTAGATTCTGTCAGTAACGTAAACACAATAAACCTATTTACAGTTTACGATAATTGAGTTTATTACTCATATTACCTAATTTTATATTTTTTAGTGTTGTAAAGGTGACCATGATCATGTTATGAACCTCTAAGAAATAAAATAAAAATATGCTTATAAATACTTATTCTTTTCTGCAGCTTTTACTTTTTTTAAATGAACGCCATCTAGTCGTACCGCAAGTAAAACTATTTATTGTTTATACGTGTGTAAAGTTTATAGTGCAGACGGCTAAATGTTTATTGGAAAAAATCTTTGTAAGAGACGAGTTAACAAGCAAATTGAATATCTAAAAAAAAAATGTTATTGCTTTAGTTGACGCTTAATTGAAATAATGTTTATGAAGATTGAATACCTACTAATTAGTTAGATATATTTATGTCTACTTATTACGCTGGTTAGCTTACGGGCGGCGCGGCGACCCTAATATTTATAAAAATGTTTTGTCAGTGGGGCGTCTAGGTCACAGAACACTATATACCCTGGCGAGGGGTCTAGGTGCGGAGACGTTTCACCTCTACGTCTCGTGGAGGTGAAACGTTTTTTAAATAATTCTACGGAAATATTATTAAAATGCAGGTGGTAGGCAGGTGCTTCTACCTACTATAGTAGGGAGAAAGGGAGATAGGAAGTACGTACCTACGCCATGCAAATTAATTAAAATGAAAATGTTCGATACTGATCACTTCCAAACTTCTTCGTCATGCTTTGATATATCAAAAAAAAAACAACATTAAGGAAAACGAAAATTCAAAAATACAGGGTGATTGGAAGATGGGTGCAAAGCTTTAAGGCGAAGATAGTACAGACAATTTAGAACCATTTAAGCCATGGTTGTCTTAGACGAAGTCTTACCAAATATTTTTAACCAAATTTTGAAGACATGCTTGATAATCGCTCTTTCTTTTGAGGGATCATTTATGCGGATATCTTACAAATTATTGAAATTAGGGCCTACAAACCAATTTGAGGGAGATTTTTATTTATTTTAGGCAGACTAATTAAAACAACATTTGAATTAAAATTATTTATTTTTCATGTTCAAAATGACGGCCGTGATTCCTAATACAAGCACGGCCCCGTCTTCTAACTTCTGTAGTCGTTATTTTCAACATCATCTCCTGCTTCATTGTCTCAAACGCTGAATTTATTCTTTGTATCAATTCTTCTCTAGTGTTTATTTCTATGTTGGTATACACCAGTTCCTTGGCCCGGCCCCACACGAAAAAGTCCAACGGGGTCAGATCTGGGGAGCGAGCGGGCCAAGGGATGGGTCCATCCCTGCCGATCCAGCTATCAGGAAAGCAATTGTTGAGGTGTTCCCTTACATTTAAAGTCCAATGCGCTGGACAGCCGTCTTGCTGAAAGATGACTGTTCGGTCTCTTTCGAAGATCGGGACACCTGATTCCTCTACCAGCAGTGGTAAATCAATTTGCAGAAATTGCAAATAATTTTCGCCATTCAATGGATCAGGCAAAAAGTGGGGCCCAATCAATGTTCTGCCAATTATTCCAGCCCATACATTCACAGAGAATTTCATCTGAAATGACACCTGCTTCTTAAAATGTGGATTGTTGTCTGCGTCGGCCCATTCATGGATGTTGTGAAAGTTTGTAATACCTTCCCTTGAAAATTTACTTTCATCCGTCCACAAGATTGATTTCAGAAACCACGCATCTTCGATGTCTCTGTTGAGGAAGAAACGGCAGAACTGAATTCTTCTTTGAGGATCTTGCTCTACTAGACCTTGCACACTCCTGCCATGGAACGGATACTTATCATTTTGGTGCATTGTATGCCACACCTTCCATTGAGAAATGTTTAAATTTCGAGCTACTGCTCTAGTACTGGTAGTAGGATCCGCTTGAAATGCTGCTAAAATGTCTTCGTCGACGGCAGTTTCGTGTCTGCCCTGGTTGACTCCAGGTTCCACGCGGTGAAACCCATCTTGGGCAAGACGACGAAACGTGTTGTAAAACACTCGGACATTCGGTATCCTGCGATTCGGATAGCGCTCTTGATACATCCGTCGCGCCAAAGATCCATTGCCGTCTGCTCTACCGTACATAAATACGATATCCGCATATTCTTGATTGGAAAAAGTAGCCATAGTCACTTAACAATTAAGAAAAACGGCGTAGGAGCGCACTAAATGTCAACTCAACACAATTAAGTCAAAAATCAACACGTGCAGGAGCGCGAGGCTACGACTGGACACGGTGAAACAAAAAAGTTCAAAACTAACGCAAACAACACGTGCAGGAACGCAAAGGGCTACAACTGAACACGGTAAATTGTGAATCAACACGACAACGTCCACTCACAAGGGCAGTAGTTTGACTAATAAGTAAAAGATGTAACGGCTTCATCACAGACCGACTGACCCTGACTAAAGAAAAACGACTTTGTTGCCACAGTAACTAAGACCATTTTGCTGTAAAAACCAACTCTTATCGCTTTTTGCTATTCATTGGGCGTTCTACCTGGAAATGCCGTCGCACCGCGCTCGGTGGCCATTGTTTAAAGAATCCCCTCAATGGGTTCCCCTCAATTGGTTCCTGCATGTGCCAAAAATTCTTAGAATTGAACAATGTTATCATTTCGAGCACATAAAGTATTCTTTTAAGCAAAAATTTTGTGTTTTGTTAGAATGCCTAAAATTTAAAATTTCTCCCTCGAATTGGTTTGTAGGTCCTAATTTCAATAATTTGTAAGATATCCGCATAAATGATACCTCAAAAGAAAGAGCGATTATCAAGCATGTCTTCAAAAAGGTTTGAACAAAAAAGCACCCTCCGTTTTTTTTTTTAAATAAGGTTTAAAAGACGTATTGTACAATTTTTTTATTTTTTCTGAGCTTTAAATATCTGTAAAAAAAATGTCTAATGACACAGAAGCCTAAAACATGTTTTGCTTGGTTGCTTACACATTACTTTAATTAAATAAATAAAAAAATAATTCATTTATCATTCAATTTGGCCATAATTATGCAGTTTACATTAAATTTTGAGAATTTCCGAAAAAAAACTTAAAAATGTGGTTAAAAAAATTTGGTAAGACTTCGTCTAAGACAACCATGGCTTAAATGGTTCTAAATTGTCTATACTATCTTCACCTTAAAGCTTTGCACCCATCTTCCAATCACCCTGTAGAACGTGAAAATTATTACCTCTGCGCGTGGTTCTCATGCAATGGCGTCAAATGGTGTGGCGTTTGTTATTAAAAACTTTCGATTGTTTCGTTTTCGATATTGTTTATTAGTGTATTACCGATAATGTGTGTGTGTTTTAATGATTGGACGTGTAAATTAATTATGTGGAACCTGAACACGGAATTTCTAGTGTGCATGAAAATGTTAGTGAACACCAAACACGCTTAGAGGTATTTTTGTTTTAATTCTATTTATATGTAGATTAAAAAAAAAAACGGATCCAGCGCCTTCCTTCCAAAAATGTCTACTGCGTATCACATGCATTCACTGAGCCGCAGGCACTCGTCGGCAAGTATTTTCTAACATCTGCCCATGGACGATCCAAAAATGTCGGACGAACTCCGCTAAGACAAAACTGAGTCCCGTTTATGTGTGAATATTTATGTGTTTGTGTTGCCGGTTGCGCGCGTAATGGTCGACTAAATAATGTGTGAATATGTGCGTGCCGGCCTGTACGTACCTACAGCGAGCTGGTCTTTTGTTATCGAGACTTTGTCCGACTTTTTTTGTTCGTCCATGCTTCTGCCGATACTTAGCACTTAGCGGAGATTGTGCTGGCGGGGTACAACGCCAATGAATTACCATTAACTAGTCTTTAATATCTATATCCACTTACCTTTAAATAATATTATAAATTGAAGTCCCTTTTCGTGTCTGCCGGATTTTGAGACGATTTTGACGATAAGGTTTATTGTGTTTAGTACATTAATTTAATATTAAACTTACATATACATAAGTAATGAAGAAATCTCAATGTTTTGTCACGTTGTAAAAACCATGCGAAGCAGGGCGGGCGGTTCGCTAGTAATGTATAATTAAGATCTTATTTCTTCTCTCTTATGTTGGCAACACTAGAATTAGCTACGTAATACTGTGGATATTTTTTTAAACAGGTAGAGAAGCGTATTAGCTGACTACCCTCAGGGTGTGCCTGGGGTAAGTACCTACCTTTAAGTACCTATCGTCCCCTCGTAGAGACTATTCTAAAGTAGACTAAAATGAGGTTTGATTGGGCAATATTTTCTAATTGGCCATTTCTCTATGATACATTGTATAATACATACCTATTTATATTTATAGATCTTCGATGTTTCAACGTTCCTCATACATTTGCAGAACGTTAATTGCTAGGCGCTGCAGTTCTTATATTGCTCAGTAGGTACTAAATGGCTATGCACCGTCCTATCTCCCATGTGGGTTAAGAAATGTTTCTATAATTCCTACGTACCCCACATTTTAGCACCGACTTAGGTCTTTTCTGACCACACTATTAGGTATATTATACGTAAACACCTTTCAATTAAGTCTCTTAAAAAATCATCGATTCATCGATCATCGATTGTTTTGTATAAACAATCTTTTTTAAAAAGGGGGCTCAATCAGACCTTTGAAAGAGGCATTGCAGACAAAACAAGTAATTTAATTTCGATGATTTGTATAAAACGGACAAGTAATGAGTTATATTTCAATAAAAATACCATTGGTATAAAATATTTAATCACAGTACTATTTAGTTAAAACACTTAATTATCCGTCACTATTTAAGTCTCGTCGTCTTATCATTTCAGGTTTCACATATACCTACGTTTCACAGAATCATTTAGAGAATTTATTCCAGAAGGTTTATGTGAAAAAAAAAACATTAATATTAAACTTACTTAGTAGGTCGGGAAAAAAGTATATTCGTATTTTTTATGTATAAAGTTCCAGTAAAGTCTCTTTGGCTGTACTGTTTGTATCTGGCTGGTTTTGATACAATTAAATAGATGACATTTCAAAACAGTAAAGTAAAAAGTAAAAACGACTTCCCGCCATTTTTCAATTGTTTTTCAGTCCGTCAAAATGAACGAAGAAATTCGATACATTTTGAAGTTTTATTATACAAAAGGGAAATATGCGACAAAAGCCGCGAAAAAAATATACGAGTATGTGACGTTTATGGGCTTAACACAGTGTCAGTAAGAGTAGCACAAATTTGGTTTAAGCGTTTTCTTTCAGTCCGGGAATTTTGATGTCAAAGATGCAGCTCGCTCTGGTCGCCCTGTAAAGTCGATGCCATGTTTGAAAAGTGGAGCAAGGATATTAGTAGTTACGATATCAGTAAATAGTTAGGGGTTGACCACAAAACAGTTTTGACCCATTTAAAAAAGTCTGGGTTTACAAAAAACCTCGATATTTGGGTGCCACACGAGCTCTTAGTCTTGAATTTGTGTATAAAATACGAAAGAACTTTTTCCCCGACCTAATATAATAATGCGATCTCGAAGTTTTGTCAAGTCTTAAGAACCGTGCGAAGCAGGAGCGGTGGAGGCAAAACTCCTCGCGGAGGAGGCAAAAGTCCTCGCGCACATTTGGGAGTGGCGCGAGGAGGCGAAATGCTGGGGTGTAATTCCGCTGCCGCGAGAAATCGCGGCGCAGCTGTAGCTGTGCAGGGTAGGTAACACGCAACGATTCACTGATAGCGGAATTTCATCCTAAATAAGTCGTTAAAGTTTGATGGTAGAACGTCGTGTTGATTCATTTCACTGGAAAAGAAGAAAAAAAATTGTGAAAATTTCAAATTTGGAAAGGTTTAATTCAGAATCTAATAATAATAAGCAAATCTCAGTATTTGTTGACCAGAACTACTTGTGTAGGAACACGTCGTATTTCTATGGTTGTTATTATTCTAGATCTTAAAGTTTCCGAAAACTCACTTAATTATTTTGTATACTTACGGATTTTTATGTATTGAATATACCCAAGAATGCTTAAGTGTAAATACACTTAAAAGTACACTAAATAGTTTAGTAACACACATAGGTACATACATTAACTCACGCCTTTTCCCCATGGGGGTAGGCAGAAACTACAGATTGCCACCTGCTACGATCCTTTTCCTACGAAAAAATAAAGTTTCAGTTTTCGGAAACGCCAAAACAAGGTGATGCAAGAATCCAAATTCAAAATAACTGCAGACTAAATATCCAGTCATTCTCCTGCCCTTATCAAAATTAATTTGTGGTCATGTGGAACATTCAGTCAAGTGAGATGGAGGCGGACTCGCTGACTAAAGGGACTCCGCAACTGAAGCTGGACTACTGCTCGGTCAAAATGGGTTTATGTCCAAGGGAGGATATTGGAATATGAACATAAACCTAACCGTTGTTTCTGAACGGTTCGTGCGCTCGCATGTAATAGTGCATTTCTCAATGAACACTTCGTATGTCATCGGTTAACGTCGCTCTTCTACTCCTATCATAGACTCCACAATTATTGTAACCTTTTCTAATAAACTAGTTCATATTAATTAATACATTTGTTTCATTACATTAGGTGCAACATGTATTTTTCATCCATACTTCTCTATTAGTCCTCATGTCAGTAGTTACTCCCCTTCCAGCCATATCATCTTTCACACAGTCCATCCATCTTTTTTTTGGTTTTCCCCTACTCTTATAGCCATCTACATTCATACTCAAACTTTACTCACGACATTTTCCTCATTCCTCCGCATCACAAGTCCATATAGAACAACTGATATCCACACAACGTTTCAGTTACCGGTGCCAGTTTCAGACTTCCTCTTATGTAAGTACTCATTTCTTATTCTATTCATTCGCGTTACACCACACATCCCTCGTAGCATTCTCGTTTCAACTGCATGCAATTGCCACAAAAGTGGCCCAACATTCTGACCCATACAAAACAGCAGGTCTAACCGTTGTTTTATCGTAGATTGTTCCCGTGACCTGCCGCCATTTCATCCATCCAGTGTTAATTCTGTCCTTAATACGAGTAGTCTGATCTATTTCGCCATCGCTTTGCACGATTGAACCGAGATACCGAAAGTCGGAGCAGACCGGAAGAAATGCGCCATCAAGCGCTATGGCTCCAGAGCTGGAGTGACCGCCGCAATCGCAGAACATATATTCAGTTTTGGTTCTGCTGATTTTCAAACCAACATTCTTCAGGTTCTGTTGGCATCTCTCCAACCTGCTCTGGATCTATCCATCTTAACCGACAATAACAATGTCATCGGCAAACAGCATGCATCAGGTTGCCTCTTCCTGTATGTCCGACGACAGAGCGTCTATAATAAACAGGAAGAGGAAAGAACTTAACTCCGACCCTTGGTGCAAGCCTACACCCACTCTGAACTCATCGGAATTGCCAGCAGCCGACCGGACGTAGGTACGAGATTGGCTGCACATAGCATGAATGAATTCTTCATACTTCCCGGCCAAACATCTCTCTTTCAGGGCTCATCAAAACACATCCTGAAGTACCCTATTATACGCGTTCTCCATGTGTAAGTTCTTGTGTGCACATCTGTACTTCTCGCACAATTGGCAGAGTACAAAAGTGGCAACCATTGTTCCTTGACCTGGCATAAAACTAAACTGGTTTGGAGGAATCACACTCCTCTCGCAATCTTTTCTCTATTACTTTCTCTCATACCTTCATACTATGTGAAATAAGCTTTATCTCCAGATAGTTGTTGCAGTCCCGTACATCACCTTTATTCTTGAAGATGGGCACTAGCGAACTATTGCACCATTCTTGTGGGATCACTCCTTCATACATTAACTTATTGAAGAATAAAGGCAGCCACATACATCCATCTTCTTTTAAATATTTCCATAATTCTACTGGTATATCATCTAGGCCCATGGCCTTTCTATTGTTATACATATTTTGAACTGCCTTTCTTACTTCATCCAAGCTAATTTCCCTATATTTACTGGTACCTTTTGAGTACACTATTCCATTTATCTCTTTTTTTATTAGGTTTTCAAAAATAAACCTTCTACCGTTTTTTTATTATGTCATCTTTGGACAAAACCTTACTGGTGTCTTCTTTCATACATTTTTGTAATCCGGTAGAGCTCCTTCTGGCCTCTAGGGCTGTGCAGTGAATCATACAACTTCTCATGCGCCATAGCTCCCAAAAGTTTTCTTTAACACAATTCTCACAACCCGACTGTGTGCATACCCTAACCTACACACCTGCCCACCTGCCTACACTAACTATATTTAGTACCAAAATCCACAATTACTTTAATAGCTATCACTCTACCAGTCACTCTTTTAACATCCACCACACATTCTTTCTACTCACTATCCAAAACTAAACCCACAAATAATAAAATGATAACTTTTCCTCACTTATACGAGTAATAGACTGTAGGGCCGGTTTTGAAGCTGCCACTGCCAAAGTTGCCTCCAGTGACGTGGCCCAGACCGATGCTACCGTGTGATGCAATCGCTATCCCATGAGGCACTGAAATGTGACCAATTGTATGATGAATAATATGAATCATTTTAAAATTACATTTGCAATATTGCAATATTGTGTCATGAAATAGTCAACAAGAGCTTGGTTTTACAGGAAAATAAACATAAGTAAGTAATTCTGGCAATTTTGATTGCGTTTTTTAAGACTTCTATAAAATTTAGACTTGTCTACTAACGACACGCACAATATAAGTACTTTATTTCAATCAAAAAAAATTCAACATTTTCGTTGCTATAGTCTCTTCTAAATTTGTACCAGTGGGTTATTGAGTACGTTTTCCTAACAGAACATGATAGTATTTGTGCTGTATGATCAGACAGTGCTAGTTCTAAGACACTTTGTTTACAGCCTCTTATATTGTGAGCAATGTTATCAATGCACGTTTTGGTTTGTAAACGAGTTGGTTCATTTATTGCAAGTTTGAAGTTAAAGCTCCGCAATAAGTCTTCAAACTTTCTCGAAACAGGAGTATCTTTTAGTCGATCAATATTATAATCACCACAAATAACAAGTTTCTTACATCTGGTACATAATTTTGCAAGCATAGTCGTTAAACCATAGATATCCGAGAGATATGCCTTCACTCTATATTTGCTCAAGTTTAAGTGTCGCCACCTTTTCCCCACTCCTGAAACTCACACATAAACAAAAGAAATATAAGAAAAGATAAAAAGATACTGCACACATGATGCTTTTTTCGCACACAAACAAGAAAATATGCGTAACACTTATGTACTATTTTATTGCACATATGCTCAAAAGGGGCGGGCCCTAGAAAGTATAGACACAGTCACTGAATGCACACATCAGCTCTAGCATCAACTAGGAAAGAGGGGTTGGTATAAATATTTGACCGATAAAAAAATGTATCGATGAAAACCGACTGCAAAAAGAGGTGTTTTTGGGACGTATTTTGTATCGTTTATTGACGTGATAACGTCTTATTAATCGATGAACGCCGGCTGCACGCACGAAAAAACATGTCTCATTGTCACGTTCCGCCTAAGCCAATGACGTTATCACGTAAAATTATCTTCCATAAACCGACTTTACTGACAACCATTTCTTTTTCTGCTTTTCGATGTGGAATATTAAATCACCAATAAAAACAAATTAAGTAAAAATATAATATTTTCGTTTGCAAATGACATTTAAGTAAATCAATTTCTTCAGTTTCTCTCTGACTTAAAATTAAAACTGTACAACTATCGCACATAAAACAACTATTCAAATAGGTACTTATTGAACATTATATCTGCCGCTTTCATAATTTAGGTGTTACATTCTTAACCAAAAAATTTAAGCAAATATCAATATGTTATTCCATCACACATTTTGTCACTTGGATATTATGATTATCCATCGGGTTTTGCTCAAACTGGTGAAAATCAGTTGATGAGAAAATATTTGTATCGACAAAGTGTCTAAGAAATTTTGGGACTAGCAAAAGGGAAACTAATTATTTTTCCTGCATTTTTGCATCTACCCATTTATGTTTAATTTCTGGATCTTTCGGGAAACTGAAATAAAATGTATTAATTCTTGTATAACAGATTCTTAATACCATACCATACCATTCTCCATACTCATTAGAGATTTCTTATTTTCTTATTAAAGCAACAAAAAATTATCGATATCTATATCTCAGCGCAGCGCACCACTAATGAATCGTTCTGACGTCAGTCATTAGGCAAAGGCTGTCGCATGTCAAAAATATTTCACAACTAGATAATTTGTAAAATACTTAAATATTATAATTAATGCAGTGATTTTTTACATATCGGTGGTAAGACAAGCCATTTATCCTAAGGTTTGTTGTAATTGTGTGATTTTGCAAATAAGGACGGAACAATTCGGCATTTCATAAAAATACGAAATCACACTACACGTTTCGATGCAAACATATGACTAAACGGTGCTCACTGCCGTTGCGCGTATTTAGGGTCAGTTTGACCAAACGGAGGCGACATGTGCCACGCCTCCAAGCCATATCCCTCGATATCCGTGATTCTGTCATATACGAAAAAATATGTTATCATTACATTTATCATTTACCATTAAATCCAATGTACTATCAGATTCTGTTAGTGGTTTACATGCATCTGTAAATCGTTTAAAATTATATTCAAGCCTTTATTATCAGGCTTCCATACCTTTTGTTATAAGTTTCGTAGGTGTACGGAAGATTCAAGTTGGAATCCAAAATATACGCATCTTTATATGTCTCAACATCCATGTAGATTAAATTATTAAAGGTCTATTCTACTATTGAACATAATTTTTTTTTAGCCATATATTTAAAAGTCGGCAGACATATTATAAAGTTCGTGTGGGTTAAGGTTTGTAATTTTTCGCGAATAAGCATAACCAGCCTATAATATTCCCACTGCTGGGACACAGGCCTCCTCTCTTTGAGAGGGAATGGGCTGTAATCTACCACGCGGGCCCAGTGCGGATTGGTAAATGTCAACATGTCTTTCGATTTTTTGGTTCTAGGACATGCCGGTTTCCTCACGATGTTTTCCGTCACCGTTTTGAGAGCAGTGGTGATGAAATTATTTACACAAAGTAAAGCGCCTGCCTGGGTTCGAACCCACGACCTACAACTCGTAAGTCGGGGCCGATACCACTGGGCCACCACTTCTCCATTTTTCGCGAATGAAAGTAACTAATTCTATATAATTATGCGTCGTTCTGTAATCTTCTTCCCCAACATAAATAACACAGTAGTCGTAGGTAGTACGTGAAGTTTTGTGTTTTCTTATCAAGATTATCTAATAGTTGCTTTAGTCCACAATTTGGCATGCGATAGTGACACATATTAAAATTACTTAAATTCGTTCTTTGACAGATTGTGTATAATCTATTAGACATTTCAATAATTAAAAAAAAAATATTATTCTTTACAACCGGCAACAATAGGTTATTTTTATTATTATTTTTGTTTGGTGATGTTTTAATTTGCGAGTTTTCAGCTGTGGATATGCAGCAATCAGGAATTTCTAATGTCTGTTGTTTACTGGTCTTCTTTTCCGTAGAACTAATTTTATTTCTCTTCGGTGTTTGTAATTTCTTCTTGAGAGGAGTACTGGTGACTTTTTTATAGATTTCATTTTTCTTAAATAAATCGGCGTTTGTTTTCTTCAGCTATTTTCCAAAGATAGTATTTCTATTTCTCGATGTGCGCTTTTTAATTGAGACCTAAAGTTCTCAATCTCCGTATTAAGAATGTTTATCTGCTTATCCTCCTCGTCCTCCGACATTTCTGGCATACTATTTGTAGTCCCATCCAATGTTTGAGACGATACACGATACACGTATACATGATTGTTGTGTGAATGAATACAGCTTACTATGAAAGTATGAACGCTGAATTTGAAAAGTCTATGCTATGCGCGCGTGCCATGTACGATACATGACTCGTACTCAATGCCTTTGAGGCAGTATTATTACTTTTGCCACTTTATTACATATGGCTCAAAAATATTTATTTATAATAATTAGTATCTATAGATAGGTATAATAAAATAGTAACGAACTCAAAACTGTATAAGTAATATTTTTGAAAATAAAAGTAATTGCTGAAAATAAGGTGTGGGAACGAGTCTGATGCCGAAAATATAGTTTTTAGATTTTTTTGTCAGTTTGTCTGTTTGTCTGGATGTACGTTTCGGATTGGCGCAAAAAAAGCCGAATCTCCGGTCAAAATCCGGTAGATTTGGATGAAATTTAGCATACAGATAGTTTATAGCCTAGATTAACACATAGGGTACTTTTCATCCTGGTAATACGTTCCCGTGGGATATTTTTCGATAACCACGTGTGGTAAGCCGCGGGAAAAAGCTAGTTTATAATTAAGTTTCTTACCTGGGACAGCACAAACACAAGTAATGAGTGTTGAAACTAAAACGAAGCTCACTAAGCGCGCCATAACGCTAAATAACGTCTTTTTCGTCACACAAATATCAGTTTTCATGTATAAAAAAATGATAAGTACCTAAAGACTTTTTCGAGATTATTAATAATAAAATTTTAATAAATATTGTTATTTACTTGTAAACTGAGCCAGAAGAAACGTTTAAAATAACCAGATAGGTTGTCGGATAAATGTGTTATGATCTTTATTTGAAAGTGTTTTCTGAATGAGGAAAATATTCTTTTTATTAATAAGTTAGGTGAGTGTTTTTTTGCGTACAGTGCGAGCGATGAACCTTCGAGAGGAAAATAATAATGATGGCAGACATTATTCTTTAGACAATTTCCTTGATCAATTTCGTAGACAAGCTTCAACTACCTTAAACAACATGAAACATTGCCATAGTTTAAGCCATGGAAAAAACTGTAAAAATTATGATTGGGATGTCTGCGTGAGAGTCGAGTTAGGACCAGTAAATCACTTCGTAGAATAACTGCGGCGTGGCACCTATTGTAATATGGAACATAATTGATTTCAATCTTGCTTAATCGACTAATAAGCATTTAAGTCTAACTTAATATGTTACGTAATAGATTAAGTTATAACTAAGAATAGTGTCAATTTGAATTTTTATACGATTCGGTATCACTTTTTTAATGTCCGTGACTACCGCAGGACCACCAACGCCAATCGCTTCCATATTTGGTAAATAATTAGTACTCAATTGGTACTAATTAGTACTCGAACAACAAAATTGGTAAAGTCAAAGTCAAATCATTTATTTCAAATAGGCACATAAAAGGCACTTTTGAACGTCAAAATTTACAAAAAATAGAATTGATTCTAGTTGCCCCTTCCAAAAGGTAGTTTCGTGTGGAGAAGAATGGGCAAGAAACTCCACCGTTACTCTTTTAAAAATGTTTTACAATATTATGTTTACATTAATTATATGTGAAGACGATGCACCTAGAATAAAATTACTATACCACAATAGGTAAAAATAATGAAATATGACATACATGACAGGTAAATTAATTATGAGATAGATACATGGTGCTCACATATTTACAAATATTGAAAAGTAGATGATGTTTCCAAAATTTTAACAAGTAATAATTTAGTGTGTGAGTTAAAGTAGTTACATAATGTAAAAAACAATGTCATAAAAACTATAAATTATACAATTAAATTAGCAACCAGTTTGATTTTGTCTAGACTCTAGATTGTCCTATGGAGCAGGACCAGCATGTTTCCAAGAATTCTTATCTAGGATATAATCCTCTAATTTGTAATATGCTTGTTTACAAAGTGTACTTTTAATATGAGTTTTAAATTTTCTTTCATTTAATTGCAATATATCACAAGGTATTTTGTTGTAACATTTAACACAGTACCCCATAAAAGATGTATGTACTTTAGATAATCTAAAAAATGGTTGATCTATTTTATCTTTATTTCTAGTATTAAAATTATGTCTATCACTTATTTTATTAAAAAGATGTAGATTTTTTCTTACATACATAATATTTTCATAAATGAATTGACAAGGCACCGTCATAATATTAATCTTTTTAAATAGTTTCCTAAGAGATTCGCAACGACGCAGATTGTAAATGGCCCTGACAGCTCTATTTTGCAAAATAAAAATGGATTCAATGTCAGCAGCCCGATCCCACAGTAAAATGCCATATGACATAATGCTGTGGAAGTAGCTAAAATAGACCAGACGCGCGGTTTCTACATCTGTTAACTGTCTTATTTTCCTAACAGCATAAGCGGCCGAGCTTAACCGCCCCGCAAGAGATTTTAATAGCTTGTTCGAGATTATTAATAATAAAATTTTAATAAATATTGTTTGTTACTTGTAAACTGAGCCAGAAGAAATGTTTAAAATAACCAGATAGGTTGTCGGATAAATGTGTTATGATCTTTATTTGAAAGTGTTTTCTGAATGAGGAAAATATTCTTTTTATTAAACGAAAAAGACGTTATTTATCGTTATGGCGCGCTTAGTGAGCTTCGTTTTAGTTTCAATTTTAATTTTAATATATGGGGTCCCCATTGTAATTTATCGTCTAGCGTGATTCCCAGGAAAACCGTCTGATTAACAAATTCTAGTTTTTCTCCATTCAATATGGTGTCACATTCGCAACTTCTAACATTTGGTCATTGAAATCTAATGCATTTGGTTTTTTTTTCATTTAGTACCAAATTATTTACCATACACCACTCTTGAACCTGAGGAATAGAGTTATTCACGTCGTCAAGATTTTGTGACCATCGGCCAACTTTAAAAATCAATGATGTGTCATCTGCAAATAACACCATCTTCGGTTGATTCTGCAGTAATTGGGGTAAATCATTAATGTAAACTAAAAAGAGGAATGAACCCAATATCGAACCTTGAGGAACGCCCATTGTCATTTCAGACCCTAATGAGTTCATGCCGTTTACTTGAACTTTAACCTTTCTATCTTTCAGGTATGATCTTAGTACTCGTAGATCAAGAGCTGTATTCCTAATCCCATAGTGCTCTAGTTTCAGCAGAAGTGTCTCATCGTTTACGCAATCGAACGCCTTAGAGAGGTCGCAAAAGATTCCAATGGCATCTTGTGCTTCTTCCCAGGCGTTAAAAATGTTCTTTATTAGGGTGACACCAGCGTCAGTGGTACAACGCCCTTTGGTGAAACGGTACTGTTGTTCATGAAAGATGGATTTTTTATTAAAGTGACGTAACATTTGATTAAGCATTAACTTTTCAAACACCTTACTGAGAACTGGCAGAATTGACACAGGCCTATAATTGTTTGGTTCTTTGCTATCACCGGATTTGAACAATGGAACTACTTTACTGTGTTTCATAAGATCCGGAACGACTCCTTGGTTTACACTGGTGTTAAATATGAAAGCTAAATAGGGCGCAATAGTTTCGATGAGAGATAGATCTACAAACTTTTACAGACATTCCCCAGAAATCCTCTGTTGATTTAATTTTAAGATCTTTAAAAGCTTTTATAACAGCTTGGGGGTTTATATGCTGAAACCTAAACTCCAAAGGGCATGCCTTTACATTAGTTTTAAGTAAGGCAGCAGAAAGCGTGGGTGATGAATTTAAAGCTTCAGTAGTTTTAAAGGGAATATTAGTAAAAAAGTTTTCAAATTCCTGAGCTATTTCTACATCTGAGTTGATGGGGCCATGTGCAGTCTCTAAATTAAATTCTGTTTTTTCCTGCCTGTTCTATTATTTATTATTTGCCAGGTAGTTTTTATTTTATCATCAGCTGATTTTATTTTATTGCTAATATAAAGAGCTTTTGCTATTTTGCACACAGTTTTAAAAGTTTTTGAATATTTTGAAACATACTGATGAAAGCTTGTATTATTCATATGTTGCTTTAGACCATAAAGTTCAAAAAGTTTTTCCCTGCTCTTACGAATACCTGGAGTCACCCAATCACTAAATAAAAACTTTGTGTAAATAGTTTTAGTCTTTAGTGGAAAAGTGTTATTAAATTGAGTGTTTAATAGTGAAAAGAACTCGGCATAGAACTCATTTGGGTCATCTATATTATTAAACCTTTGGTCACATAATTATAGAGGTATGAGAAACAGGGTGTAAAGCTCACTCATACTCCTTGGAAAAGGGAGGATCCTCTGACCAGATGGCTGTTGTGTCTGGTGGGCAACTGCCCGACTGTTGATGTCGAGACGTTGTATATATGCTAGTCGCGCGGTAAACTCTGCTTGCGCGATGCAGGATTTGCGTGACATCAGTATGACGTGTAGCTCGCATGTGGCGATGTTGATACCGCTACATAATGCCCTGGCCCAAGAATTATTTAATTTCTCTAAATTTTTACATGTAATTGGCCTAAACCTTATTAGAATTTTTTGTAAAGGCATGTAGGACCAAAATGTTATTGTTTGGCCACTGTGATCAGATGGCAACTTATATACAATTTGTTTGTGTAAATAATCACAATTAAAAAAAATATTATCTACATATACAAGTGGCAGAAGAAGCTGTCCCTCGGGTTGGTTCAATAAAAACATTTGACAAATCAAATGACCCAAAAAGACTTAATAATATCTAACAGTATTCAAGTTATTTTCCAATAAATTAATATTAAAATCTCCACACATGATTACTGACTTACTACTAGTACTAAGTTTCTTTAACACATCTTCAATTACAGAATCAAACACAGATAGATTCTGGTAACTTGGAGGTCTGTATACACATACTGTAACATGCTTATCAAGCTCAACACAGGACAATTCAAAGGTGTGCTCGACAGACAGTCCGATGATGTCTTTTCGTTCTTTCGATTTAATTGAATTTTTAACTAATATTAATGACCCGCCATGTATCATACGTTTTCGGCTGAAATGGCTAACTACACAATATTTTTCATAATTAATTGACATTACTTGATGATCTTTTAACCAATGTTCTGTTAAACAAATGACATCAAACTTAGTATTTTACAAAAACAATTCTATTTCCAGTAATTTGGAAGCGCAACCTTGGATATTTTGAATAAATAATTTTAAAGTATGTTGCACTCCCTTTGGTACTTTATTTTTATGAGTTAAATTGCCAGAAGATACCTTTTTATTATTCTCTAATAATAATAATAATTGGTTACTTGAAGGGGTAACTTCTGTTGTCTTACTGACTAGTTTAAATGATTATCCGGAGTGACCTCCACAACTACAACTGAAGTGTCTAGAATGCCCGTAACAGTTCTAGCAGGAAGAGAATACCCTATCTGACTGGTAGTGGCCTCCAAAGATGTTGGTATTATAGGTGGATCCTACTTCGTACAACATGAGGATTCATAATAATTATCTAAGTTTGTGTTTGCAATTCTTTTAATCATTTGTTTAAAACTTATGTTATGATAACTATGATTGGTAAAACTATGGCTAAGGTAATTGAGTAAAATTTTTCCAAAGCCTGAACCTAATTCGTCACAAAAAAATATGGATTTGTTTTTCTGTGTATTAACATATGTCTCTGCTCGAAGAGCCAACACCGGAAGGGACAAGTCCGGCTGAGACTGAAGGGGTTGTGGTTGGCTGGTACGGCTGCATGAAAGATTATTAGTCAGAGACTCATACCTCTCAGCATTGCACTTCACCAAATCCAGTAATTCCCCAGCCTCAAACATGCGGTCACTTAGTTGTTGTTGTGAAGACTCATATTTTTCAAAAATATCCTTCAGCAAGTGCTCCTTGTGTAATATATCATTATATAGGAGCTGGATATCAGTGTCATACTTTTCCCTACATTTATCTAACTCAATAGTACTAATATTTAAACTTTTTGATAGGACAACACGTTCCTTTCTAAGCGAAAGATTTAATTTTAAGAGATTTTGTTTTTTAATTGCTCTCTGTGACCGTTTAATTAACTTCTTGATTTTAATATATTTCTTCAATTTGTTGTGACTTATAACAATAGGACATAATGGTATGGTATCATCACCAGTCGAATCTATTGTTACAGCTGGCTCACACACTGATTTTGACGCACTACCTACCAACTTATCAAATAGATTACTGGTCCTAGCAACCTGTTTGGTAACCTGAACACACTCTGAGAGAGATAGAGCCTTTTGAGCTTCACACAATTTTTGTTCCAGTTCTGTTATTCGATTCAAAGCCAGCTCATGGGTGTCACTGCACTCCTGAAATGTTGACACTAGATGTTGTAGTTGACTGTGCTGGTCGGCTAAGTCCATGTGTTGTATGTGTAGCTGAGACAGCTCATTTTTGAGGGAGGTGTTTTTTAAATTAATGTTTTCCACTTCCACTTTACTGTCTTCCCTTCCCTGGAGCAGCTGTTTACACATAGCTTTAGATGCCTCGAGTTCCTTCAACGTAGCTCTTAGTTTTGCTTCCATCTCCCTTATTGTAGCACTGCGGGTCATCATTTTCTTTGAAACGTCAGTCACCTGGAATGTGTGAAGTTATGAATGATAAATGATTTTATTTCTGTAAGTAGGTTTGTACAAACACTTTTACACGTCAATCATATTTTTAAACTAGATGAGGTCGGCATTTTCTATCTGACTACTCTGAGAAGAAAGGCCGAAACAAACTCAGAGGTCACAGTCTCTTTTAAAGTCCAGACATCATCTTGTTCAGATCATGTGAAGACCATGTAGATTGGTATCTGAAATGGTCTTTTGAGGAAAGAACCACACAGATTGAGTGGACCTGTCCAGTCAGTGCACGCATTTGTCAGTAACCGTGCAGCTCAACTCAGAACTTAAGGAGCTCAACGATTCGACGAACAATACCAAAGAAAGGGCATTTAGGTAGGCCGCATAAACTACTTAAACTGCCAGATCAAGAATATAACTGAAACAATGACCCACATAGTCCTCATATTCTCAATAATGAAAATAATATAATACTTTTTACAGTAAATATTCATGTCTAAAATAGCTAGCAAATTAAAATCAACATTCAACGTGTAAATTTATTGGAGCAGCTCAATCCCAAGCCTTTTTGTCCTCAATATAGTCTTTCACAGTATAATAGGCTTTCTGGCATAGTTTCCGTTTTATAAAAGATTTGAATTTATTAAAGCTTAGATCTTGAATGTGGCTAGGAAGTTTATTATAAAAACGTATACATTGGCATCTAAACGAGCCACCTATTTTCTTGAGTCTGGTTGTAGGAACAATAAATTTGTGTTTGTTTCTAGTATTTATATTGTGGATATCACTGTATTTTTTAAACAGATTAATATTTTTATGTGCATACAAAAGATTTTCATAAATATACTGAGAAGGCACAGTAATTATATTAATCTCTTTAAATTTATCTGTGAGGGAGTGTCTTGGACTTAATTTATAGATTGAACGAATAGCCCTTTTTTGTAAAACAAAAATTGTCTGGATATCGGCGGCATTTCCCCACAACAGAATACCGTACGACATCACACTATGAAAATAACTAAAGTTTACTAAACGGGCTGTCTCTAAATCAGTTAAACCACGAATTTTTCTAACGGCGTATGTTGCTGAGCTAAGCTTTTTTGACAATTTATCTATGTGGGGGCCCCATTGACGCTTGGTATCCAAAGTTATGCCTAAGAAAACTGTGGTATTTTCGGGTTTCAGCACTTCACCCTTTATGCTAAATAACAGTGTAAGAAAAGATGTTCTAATATTTAGATTAGAAGGAGGTAGAAGAGGAAAAAAAAAAGCAAAAAGTGGTTACAATACCAACTGTTTACTGCAGCTGCCATTTGTCATGACACCAAACGCAATATAAGTCAAAATCGGTTGAACGGACAGTTAAAAAGGCTTATTTAAATTTCTTTTGTGACCGTTGTATTTTTTTTAGAATGCTAGTGAGTAGGGCTATCCTGAAGTGTGCGTTGTGTTTAAGGGTTGATTTTACAAAAACACAAAAATATACTTTTTTATTTTCAACCAAAAAGCTAAATATAAACTTTCATATATCAACTTTAAAACGACGGATTTTCATACAAACTTTCAATCCCTTTTTTACGGCCATTGATTTTATATAATTACTGAAACACGTATTTCTTCATTTTTAACCAAAATAATCATAATAAGATTTATCATCGATTTTAAACTGTTTTTCCCTTCTTTACGACATAACGAAGCAATTAATACATCAACGTAATTTTACATAGACGATTGATTTTGGGAACTGACTGGCGTAGAACAGAACATTGAACACGAGCGAAACTATTGTAGCAAATTTTTTTGGCAAAAAAAGTGCATCTGTGTGAGTAGGCGCAACGCAAATGCTGCGATTGGCCGATGCCACGTTACTCAGTCCCTTTCCTACAATTCTCTGTATTGCTGGTAGCGTAGTTATGGATATATAGGGTGTCCGATTTGATGTGTAGCCGTGTGTACAGCACATCGATAGCGACCGATGTGTTGTGTGAGTAAGTTCGACGGTGCATGGTAAATGCACGCTGTGCTTGACAAGATAAGGTTTAAAATTGATTGTGTAGTACGTTCTGATTTATGAATTGTGAGGGTGTGCGCGACTTCGTATCTATTGCTTTTACTGAACTGCATGTGTAGTAGTGGCGCGTGGTAGGGGCAAACTGGAGACACCGGGTTCCAATACATTTTAAAATACTGAGCATATCTCCTTCTTTCATACAGTATGGAAACCACATATATGCAATAAATGAAACCACATACTTGTTATCGCCTTTTCTGACCATACACAAAAAATGGACGAAATCGGTCCAGTAATTAGGTAATAAACTAGAGTTCTAATTTTGATCAAATTTGAACACTCTGTAGAATTGGATAACTAGGTCAATGATTCAATGAACTTGAATCCTTGAACATTGAAAAGCGTCGTTGCCATGCAGTGCAAACTACATATCACGACGCTGTTACGTATTCTACTTACCTATTTGCCTAAAATGTAAAATCGGTATACCTAAACGACAAGCTGGAATTAAAAAAAAAAAAAAACAAATACAAAAGAAAAAAAAAAAATTAATACATTTTATTTCAACGTTTGAGTGCGCAAACTAAGTGTGTATGGAGGCCGCGGACAGCATCGCCCGACTCCCCGCGTGATCTCCGCCGCCGCCGTTGCTCTACGCAAATACATTCGTTTCGCAAATGTATGGAATTTAATACTGTGACGGTACGGCCCACTTGCTCTCACAGACAGGAATCCTGTGCAGTCAATGTGTGCAGGAAACATTATAGGCTGATTATTATTATTTTTGGATACATGAGTACTTGAAATTACTGTTATAAAATACTGGCATTCAGCTGCATCCGGTTAGACTGGAAGCTGATTAGTACTTGGAAATTTGGAATTGCCTTTTGACCTGCCACGGCCGAAATTTTGTTTTGTAATTTACACAAACATAAACTATCACTGGCACGCGCTAACATTTCCTGCGGGTATACGTAGGCAGCGGTGTCTTTGGCGGCATGTAAGATGCTGCCAAAGACACCGCAACAGGCGGCTCGAGACATGCGGCGTTTTTCAAAGGCGGCGGTCATTGTGAACGAATTTTGCGGGCGGCAGGGTAGGAGGGGTGCCTGTAGGTAGGGACACCTGTTATTGACTATTAGGGAATAATGATCGATGAACAAAAAAAACTGTTTAGCTTTAAATACTTAGGGCGTAGCGTTTTTATTAGAATTATCGTGCTCTTGTGATAATTCTAAAAACACTATGCCCTAAGTATGTATAGCTATACAGCTTCTTTGTTTAAGTGTGTTGTGTAAGTTCTTGTTAAATATTCAGTAGATTTAGAGATAAAATTAATGAAGTAGAAGTAAACAATAACAATTTTACAAGTTACCTATAAGCAACCTATTAAAAAAATCGTACCTACTTACACGTTTACTAGTCAGGAAGTCACTCCAGTCCAATCGTACAAAATTACTAAAACTTTTTTTAATACTTAATCAAATCAATAATTTGTTAAAAACATTAAAACAATCGAATAACACAAAAATGCTTGTATTTTGATGCCTTGTTTTGGTAGTAGGTAAGTAAGTGTAAAAAAGTATCGATAAACGATAATTGCGCCGTTAACCCTAAATTATGACTTTTATTATTTTCGCCATTTTTGAGAAGTCTCGCTTTGTCAGTTCACCGCTGTCTTCCGGGATAGTGTATCGTGACCTTCGCAGAGATTTCATAGCTACTTGCGCGTATTGCTTCGAGTGATTTTGGCAAATTAAACTGATAAATAGGTCCTTTTTTAAGGTGAAATTGACATTTATTTGCTACTTGACTTTGTGTGTGTATAAATAGTGTTTTTAAGTTTATTTGTATTTATTTTTTACGGTGAAATTGACACTACTTGACTTTTGTGTGTGTGTACCCGTGTGTTTTTTTAACGAAATGCCAAGACAACAGCATTTTTACAGTGCTGCAGAGTATACAGACATGGTTTTATTGTATGGCGAATGCCGCCAAAATTCAGCCTTAACTCTACGTACTTATCGTGAGAGATACGGCGCAACTCGTGTCTGCCCTATTAATGTCCGGACAATCCTGGGGGCTGTCCAAAGGATCAGAGAAAATCAGCACATAATGCCAAACACTCATGAAGGAGTTGCTCCGCGTCACGTTCCATCCTCTTTTGAACAACGAGTCTTAGACCATTTCGATCGGAACCCAACTTGCAGCCTTAGACAAGCTGGGCGTGTGTTTAGAGTGAGCCATAGAACAATACATCAAGTGCTGAAAAGGACCAAAATACGTCCTTATAAATATGCAAAGGTTCAGGCGCTGCTGCCCCGTGATAAGGCGATTAGAGAGTTTTACTGCCGCTGGGTACTTGAAAAAATCTCTCAAGACCAATTTTTTTTATCAGATGTGTTTTGGACAGATGAAAGCACGTTTACTCGGAACGGCATGTTGAACCGACAAACCATGCGTCACTGGAGCCATACGAATCCCCATTTATTTAGAGAATCAGCTCATCAGTACCGTTTTTCCGTTAATGTTTGGGCAGGCATTCACGGAGATCAAACAATCGGCCCTGTTTTTATCAACGGAAACCTGAATGCACAGAAGTTTCTAGATTTTCTTAACGGCCCGATAGCACGATATTTAGAAAGATTGCCTGTGTTAGCTTTCAGGCGGGTATGGTTCCAGTTAGACGGAGCTCCTCCACACTCCGTACTCGTCGCGAGAGAGCGGCTTAACACCATGTTCGGCGAACAATGGATTGGGCGCTATGGCCCCCACAGGTGGCCAGCTCGGTCGCCCGACTTCACTCCTCTAGACTTCTTTTTATGGGGCTTTATTAAAAATGAAGTTTACTCGCGGGTCTCCGAAACCGAAGATGAACTGCGCAATCGTATTGTCGCTGCCTTTGACAAATTAAAAGCCATGGCTCTGGATCCTGAACGATATTTGTTGAGCAGGCTTCGGGACAACATTGTGCGGCGATGTAACTTGTGCATTCAGAAACGTGGTGGACATTTTGAAAATGTGAAAATTTAAGTTTCCTTTCTTTTACTAATGTGCAATAGTTAATTTAGTTAGTTCAGTTCAGTTATCGCGAAATAAAAACGTGGCGGTAAAAATGAACTAAGTGAATTTTGATTTCATCGAACATTGACAAACGACCAAACGCCAGCGCCGACAAAAAAGCCGCCATTGGATATCACCCGCGTGCGTAGGTAGTTGCCGCTCTTCGTGAGGTCAAGGTTCGTTTTCTAAACAGAGTGTTTACTTTTATAGAATTTATTTTGATATTTATTTTGTTTGAAAATTTCACTTTTTTAATTTACGGTGTTTTATTTAATATTTAATTTTGCTATACTTCTGTGGACTAGTATTACTTGTGGTTTCATTTATTGCATATATGTGGTTTCCATACTGTATATCTATAGGTATAAAGTTAACAAAATGAGGAAAAACCTACAAATTTATAATAATAGTAGTATATTATGGGACAATGAAGGACGGTCCTGCGCTATCCATGATATTGAAATGCCCAGAGGAATAGCGAACCGATAAGGATCGAGCGATCCATATTCCAGGGTAATAGTTTGAGTCCGTTTTGATTCTGTTTAGCCTTGAATCCTATAAGCACACTGCTGGAAGATTCAGGTCTAGACTGAGGAGAGGTGGTCAGGTTATATCTCACCTACTCTACATGGATGACCTAAAACTCTTTGGCTCCAACAATTTGCAACAGATGGAGCTACTGAAAGTAACTGAAACTTTCAGTAGCGCCAGCAGAATGGAATTTGGTGTGCACAAATGTGCGGTCATGCATGTAAAGCGTGGGGAGATTGTGGAATCAGTGGGAACCCAACTTTCGGATTCCATAAACCTTAGAGCCCTCTCCGCATCCGAAATCTATAATATAGCATCCGTAGTCTTGCTGCGTTTCGGTGACCTCTTTGGAGAAACCGAAGATTTTGTCTATGCAATTATGAACGAAGTTATGATGACAAACAATTACCGGAGATTTATTGTGAAAGACGGCACGGTTGACATTTGTCGGGCATGCCACTGTCCGGGGGAATCAATCAGACACATTGTCTCCGGATGTTTTCGTCTAGATGACGAAGAGTACTTGTATAGACACAACCTTGAAGCCAGGACTATGCATTAACAACTTGCTCTGAAATACAGACTTGTGGTATCGGAAGTGCCGTTCTACAGGTATATGTGCCCGACCCAGTTCTCGAAAATGGAAATATCTACTGGGATATATTTACTGGGATCGATCCATCATTCATCACGACAAGGTTATTGTTTCCAATAAGCCTGATATAGTGGTGGTGGATCGATTAGAGCCACGCGCAATGATTATTGACATAACTGTCCCGCATGACGGGAACCTCGTGAAAGCCGAGAAAGTAAAAAAAAACAAGTATCTTAACTTGGCTCGCGAGGTTGTCGAAATGTGGGATGTCGACTCAGCGATCATTCTGCCGATAGTCGTGACAACCAATAGCCTCGACCAAAACCTGAGGAGGCTCTCGTTGGGCAGCTGGATTAAGGGCTTGATTCAGAAAGCGGTACTTCTAGACACGGCTCGCATTGTTATGAGGTTCCTCTCTCTGGAGCCCTGACTGCCGGTAGCTTGGACACTGTTCCCGATACCGGTGGGCTACTATTTTTTACACGCTTTATATTAGCTTCACTTGTATGTTTGTTTGTATGTTTGTAACCGACTCCTTTGAACGCTATTTTGACCCACTTTAAACGGTCAGATTTAATTCAAATTTTGCACACCTGTTAAAGACCGATGACAATGCAATAATTCGACAAGACAATAAAATATCCGATTATCCTGATTAGATTCGCCAGGATTCATCAATTTCTTTCCGGATCCTTTGCATGAGAGTAACAGAGATAGAGCTAGTGCGCGAAGTACGCATGCGTGCATTTCCAGAGACACTCTGATCGGGCACTCAGCTTAGCACAAGTTTTTTAAATGGTTTTGAATTTTAAAATTTTAATTTTAAACAAAGTACAATTAATTTTAACACACTATTTTTATTTAAAAAAAGGCGTGGGGTGCTTTTTAAGATATTATCGAAATGATAATCTTTCTTCTCATATCTGTCAATGAAATATTTATAACTATTGACCCATGCACCACATGATTTTTATGAAATAAAACTTTTTTTTCTTATTTACACTATTATTCATTTATATTTATTAGAATTATTATTATTATAATTATCACGGAATTGATAGTAGATTAGATCAAATACCAGTTTAAAAAAAAACGCTCTTATAAATAAACCAAACTAAAAAGTAGAAAATAAATAATAGTTTAAAAAACTAAAAAACACGCTTTATATAGAAAACCCAACAAAAAAATAGAAAATAATTTTTAATACCTCCTGTCCTGTCCTGGCTACTTAACCGGTCTATCCTGTGGTGCCTTAAGCTACTAACTTAAAGCCTCCAGCCAGGGGCGAATTACTTAAACTCTAGGTGACCGCACGCTAAGGGCACCCCCTGTGAAACCTGTGTGGGTACGAGCCCCGGCTCAGGGCGTCACTGAGGGGAGGGCAGCAAGTTGGGACAGGCTGGATCGAATTTATAATGTTATTATTAATCGGGGAAATTAAAGCTACAGGCTCAGCTACGGCGCGGGCTAGCGCTTCGTCGAGCAAGGGTCGGGGGGGGGGGGGGAATTACGCCGGGGGCGTCGCGTTGGACCTCGGCAGCGAGCTCGGAACGATGGCGGTCTGTGTTTGTGCACTGTACTGGTGGCCCTACTGCTCTCCTGGAGGAGGGTTATGGGGTCATCGGGGTCGGTGAGGACATGCCTTGGACGGCGGGAATGACTGATACGGGAGGGGGTATAACTGGCAGCCTTGACAACCAGAGGGTTGCGATGTGAGGCTGCGAAATCAAAGAAACGCTTGGAAATGCGCTTCATGAATTGACTGATAGTGGGGATTTTAAGATCGAGATGGAGGATCTCGTTCCGAACGAACCAAGGGGAGCCGGTTGCCCTACGGAGGAACCGGTTTTGGAGGGCCTGCATCCTATGGATGTGGCGGGGTTTCGTGTGTGCGAAAACCACACTCGCGTAGGTTATGATTGGGCGAATGCACGCTGTGTAAACGCGCAATTTGCACTTGAGTGACAATTTGCTGCGTGCATTCAATAGGAAATTTACTCATTATTAACTTGTGGGCCTCATTATCACACATTCTATCGGCATAATGTGTAAACTCTGATGGGAAATCTAATAGTTTTATCTTTGAGTTACAATAATTAAGGTAAGTTTCAATTAGTTTATTATTTCTAGTGCCCCAATTTATTATATTAAACGACGAGGTAATTCTTAGTTTTAGGTAAAATTTCATTTAAATTACATTCCACCAGTAAGGGAAAGTGATCAGACCAATAGATGTTATACAGAATAGACACATTAACTATCGAGCGCCGCGCTGAATCAGTCACCACGCATTGATCGAGCCGGCGAGGACACCCGTGTGCATCACTAATAAACGTATACGCGTCGGGAGGTAAAAGTTACATGTCTACGCACGACCACATCTGTTCTAAACAAAAAGTTAACAGTTCACAAGAAAACTGCTTACCTGGGTGCGCGTTGAAGTCCCCAAGAATAAATACGGTTTCCACATCACTACTCTCGATTATAGTATTTAATTCACTCAAACACTCAGTAAACTCAGTTAAATTCTCAAATGAATCCATTGGCATATGACACTGTTATAACTAGGATTGACCTGTCGACGCAGCGAATCTCACACTTACTTGTACACACTATAATTGATACCGACGGAAAAACTAACTTTCTCCACAGCAGAGCAACCCCACCATACACCATATATATGGTCTACCTCTAACAATCCCGGCACACGTATCCACGGCAGAGTGAGAGAGGTAAAGTGTATTTGGGTGTTTCAATTAGGAATTTCTTAGTAACAGCCCGGAGTTTAGAAGTTGGCGGTGTGATACCCACGGCCACGTGCCTCGGAAAGCACGATAAGCCGTTGGTCCGGCGCTTGATCTCTCTCCGTTCGTGTCGGATTGCCGTCCCATCGGACTATGAAAGTGAGGAAAGAGATGGTGCACCTGTGTCTGCGCACACACTTGTGCACTATAATATCTTCCGCGCTGGAGGCTAGTTTCTGTTGAGATTGGCCGCCATGGCCGGAATACGGTCAGGAGGACTATAAATATATAATACAAATAAAATCAAAACTTGTGGAAATCACAATCAGTGTGGTTGGTAGGCCGTCGGTGGCATGTTAGCCATCAAATAACATAAAGAAAGCTAATGGTAGATGTGACAGATTATTTTGTATTACTGTAACAGGGGTCGCGAGTAATCTAATAAATAATGCACTATTTGATTTTTATTTTATAATGTTAGATGCATGTCCAATCTGTTCTTTCTTATTGTTTTGGTTCTTAGTTTGTTTTTGTGGTCAAACAACTTTGTCGTTTTGATTTTTTTGACTCGAATTGAATCAGCATTTGGAAGATCAACATTATGGAAATAAGAATAAAATAAAAGGACATACATTATTATTTGTTTGTAGCTGATGTCATAAGTTTTGTTAATTTTGCAACTTTTTTCTATAATTGTCTCTTTGTTAAACATGGACTTCCGAACTATAACAAAACAAGGACAAAAGAAAAATGTCCACCACGTCTAGATGACGGAATATTGGGTCCATACGTTTTCATGCAATAACTGTCACAGGGAGAATGGTGCAGCCAATTGCTGTCATAATCATTAACGCCAGAAATTGAGATTAAATTCAAAATTAGGACTGAGACAAATTATTAATTTCGGGCGCTAGTCACCTGTTGGATTTATGTACTCACCATGCGAAAAATGTGACACTTAGGTATTTTTTCTAGGAACTATGCTGCTTTTTTCTAGGTTTTCAACATTAATCAAAGTTAATTTGATCGCTTTACGAGACTCGAGACTAAGTGGACGTGTGTTTTGTATTATGAAATAAACAAATACGACAAATAAATTTAATTATTTGCGCTGTCAGTATAAAAGTAAAGTGTGTCGCGTGTGACTTGTAGGATTTTTACTGAGTTTTGTGTGCAAGATGAACTAAATATTTTTTTATAAACATTTAATACGGTGTTTCTACTAGTATGTTTAACCCAGCATCGAGCCCATTTAGCATAATCAGCCTATAGTGTTCCCACTGCTGGGACACAGGCCTCCTCTCTTTGAGAGGGACTGGGCTGTAATCCACCACGCGGGCCCAGTGCGGGTTGGTAGATGTCACATGTCTTCGAATTTTTGGTTCTAAGACATGCCGGTTTCCTCACAATGTTTCCCTTCACCGTTTTGAGAGCAGTGGTGATGAAATTATTTACACAAAGTAATGCGCCTGCCTGGGTTCGAACCCACAACCTACAACTCGTAAGTCGGGGCCGATACCACTGGGCTACCACTGCACTGCGAGCCCATTTGGCCGGAGCCAATTACTACATTGACGTCCTATACCGACGCCTACCGAACCATTACCCCCGAGCGACCCAAATCCACCAGCACCCGCAGAGGATGAATTGCCGAGTGAAGTCATCAGCTCGCCGGAGATCCAGAAATGGTTAGGATCTATAGATGCCATTCTGAACGAAGTTTTCTCTATTGTCAGTGAAGGAAAAATGAACACAGACCAGAAGCTTCGTATCTCCACTCTTTGCCGGAAGGTCTCAAGTGGGACTTCTCAGATGGCCGTCTTATACCAATCGTTGAAACAGAAAATCATCCAGGCCCAAACCACAATCCAGCACCTACAGGTTCACCAGAACGTTGTGAACTCTCTCCAGCAGTTCAAGAAGGTTGTAGAAACCAAGCTGAATACCTCAGGAAACAGTTCTTATGCTAGCATGGGCAAGAAAGGTCCCGATAAACTCGTCCTTCCTACAAATTTGAGATCAGTCGCCATCTATCCCAGCGATAAGACCCAAACAAGTGACGACACTAAGTCACTTGTCCAAAAGATAATCTCCCCCGAACAACTTAAGCTTCATGTCCGTGGCCTGAGAAAAGTGAAAAATGGGGGCGTTCTGATTAGCACTGAAAATAAAGGCGATATTGACAAGCTCAAGAATTCGGACAAACTAGTATCGTTGGGCTATACAATAGAAGAACCTTCTAAACGCCGCCCTAGGGTCGCTGTTATTGGTGTGCCCGTATCCCTTACCGAGAAGGAGGTAATTGGCTGTATTTATGAGCAGAACCTTTCAGACAAGCTGCCGAATACAACTCGTGAGTCCTTCCTTGAGAGCATCAAACTGAACCATAAATCGGGTAAGAAAGACCTTCCTACCTGTAACTACATCTTGGAACTACCAGCTAGCATAAGAAAAATGATGATCAATCAAAACATAATTTTTATTAATTGGACATCGTGCCCTGTGAGATATGTCACGATAATCACGAACTGCTGGTAATTGGAACTGTTGGTCACAGGGCACGATGTCCAACTTGAAACCTTTGTGGAGAAACTGGACACTCCTTCAAGGAATGCAGCAGCAAATCGTCTCCACCTCAATGTGCGACGTGCAATCGCTCTACGAGGAAATGTGACCATCCAACTGGTGATGTAAGTTGCCCGGCGCGAAAATATGCAGAGATAAACTACATCAACTCGATAGACTATGAAGGCGCCTAAGAGCGCCACCGAATTCTTTATTTAGTTAGCACATAAGCAGGTAGCTTATTCTCTATTTATATTTCCTCTAAGTTTATAATCATGACAAATCCGTTTATTTGTGATCTACATAGTTTTTCTGTGTCTGAATCTAAAATCTGTAATGTTGAGGACTGCAAGTGCCTTCTTCCTTCTGGTGACAAAACGTTAACCCTGCTCACACAGAATATTCGCAGCAAAAATCGAAACATGAACGGTTTTGAAGTGTTATTACAGAATCTTGACATAAGCTGTGACATTATCGTCCTAACAGAAGGTTGGTTGTCAAAACAGACAGTCAATTTACCATCTCTTGACGGGTATTATTCTTACAAAACTGACAGAAACATAAACCAAAGCGATGGATTAGTCATTTAAACCAAAAATAATTTAAGAACTATCAAAGAAGAACCTGTATCCCAAGACAGTAATTGCTTAATAATTAAAATAATTCCCGATACGGTAGTCATGGCTATTTATAGGCCTCCTCAAAATATGGACCGATTTTTAGACTCACTTGACACAAACTTAAAAAATATAACATCTATTAAAAACATAATACTTTTGGGCGATATTAACATTAATATTGCTTCCGGGAAAACTGATACACATGTACATAATTATCTGAATATTTGCTCGTTTTATGGACTTTTACCAGCTCGCTATCACCCCACGCATCAGAGCGGCTCATGCCTAGAGCATCATTCTAAAATCAAAAAATCCATCTAAAACATTGGTTACTAATTCTTCGCTTACCGATCATCAAACTGTTTTACTAACATTACAATTAAGTTCGCCTAGAAAAAACTGAATGCGTAGCTTCACTAAAGTTAATATGACAAACCTTGAAAACGACATACGCGGTATTAATTTTGACCCTGTTTATAATTGCAAATATTTCGTTGGAGTATTTCATAAATTCGCTACAATATGCAATAAGGAAAAATACATTCACTAAGACAATGCCTAGAAAGTATAGTTGTATTAAACCCTGGATCACACCCGGTCTCGTTCGTTGTATAAGACAAAGAGACATACTTCACCTAAAATTGAGACACGCACCTGATAACGAAATACTTTGTGATACTTATGAAAGGTATCGAAGCTTCAGTAATAATCTTTTGAAAAAAAACAAAAAAATCAGCATGATACAAATGAATTACAGAAGGCGGTTAAAAATTGTAAACTTGTGTGGAACTCAAACTCAAACTCAAAGCATTTATTTCAAATAAACCAATTACAGGCACTTTTGAATTGTCAAGGGGTCGGTCAGTCAGAAAGATGAAGCTAGTTGCCCATTCCAAAGCGTAGTAGGTACTGTGGGAATGCTACGTGTACCTAATAATAGCTTTGGGAACGTAGAGGTAGAGCTATACACGTAGTATTATTTAGAATGTAATTATATTTTATCAAGGAATTCTACACCGGCAGGCCCTAGCTCTGCCTATCTACTTCTGAAACAAACTACCATAATTTTTCCTGCCAAAGCTTATTTTAAACTTGCTTGACTGTTCGAGGCAAACCAGCGATAATATATTACCAGCCTGTCAATATTAAGGTTGACATATGCAGACAACCTCTACAGTACCTATGGAGAAGAACGGGCTAGAAACTCCATGGACACTCTTTTAAATCAAAATATGGTTACAAAATATTGGTAACATCGTTCATGTTGAAATTATACATGTGAGAACGATGCAGAACGTTAAAAGCGTCCGTAATAAAAAGACAAAAACAATTCAAATACGAGGGGCGGCTGAAAAGTTTTGCGCCTAAGTACCTTTAAGTATCACCAATGACTCGCGCTGCACAACACTAATTGCGAGTATCCTAAGTAGTATAAATACCAAGTTTCATGTCATTAGCATCACCCGTCCGATCACCATGTTCGGCAAGCCTATCCCTTGGGAGAAGCGAGCCAAATACTTGGGTGTCACTCTAGACCATAGACTCTCTTTCGGTGAGCACATAAAGCAGGCGCGTTCGCGCGCCGCTTTCGCTCTCGGTAGACTCCACTCCCTATTGAATGCACGCAGCAAATTGTCACTCAAGTGCAAATTGCGCATTTACACAGCGTGCATTCGGCCAATCATGACCTACGCGAGCGTGGTTTTCGCACACTCGAAACCCCACCACATCCATAGGATGCAGACCCTCCAAAACCGGTTCCTCCGTAGGGCAACCGGCTCCCCCTGGTTCGTTCGGAACGAGATCCTCCATCTCGATCTTAAAATCCCCACTATCGGTCAGTTCATGAAGCGCATTTCCAAGCGCTTCTTCGACTCCGCGGCCTCACATCGCAACCCTCTGGTTGTCGAGGCTGCCAGATATGCCCCCTCCCGCATTAGTCGTACCCGCCGTCCAAGGCATGCCCTGTCCGACCCCGATGACCCCATAACCCTCCTCCAGGAGAGCAGTAGGGCCACCAGTACAGTACACAAAAACAAACCGCCATCGTTCCGACCTCGCCGCCGAGGTCCTACGCGACGCCCCCGACGTAATTGTCCCCCCCCCGACCCTTGCTCGACGACGCGCCAGCCCGCGCCGTAGCTGAGCCTGTAGTTTTAAATTCCCCAGTTAATAATAATATAATTTAGATCCAGCCTGTCCCATCTTGCTGCCCTCCCCTCAGTGACGCCCTAAGCCGAGGTTCGTACCCCACAGGGGGTGCCCTTAGCGTGCGGTCACCTAATTTTTAAGTATTTTTCGCCCCTGGCTGGAGGCTTTAAGTTAGTAGCTTAAGGCACCCACAGGTTTGCCCGGTTAAGTAGCCAGGACCTTAGTGGTCATAACTACGAGCTGCCCATTAGGAAAAAAAAAAAAAAAAACATTAGCATCATTACGCTTTAAGTAATTGAACCATTAAGGTTAGTATTGTATAATTGCATAGCACATGTGTGAGTACTATGTACCTACTATAAAGCTACCATTTAATAGGTTTTTCTTTCATTGACTTGAATGTGCCCTGGCGGCTGAGAGTATGTCATGCTCACTCTAATGTCTCGCTGGTGGTGGCGTGTGTGTTGGATCATTAAGTTCCCTTCAAAATGGTTGAGCTGAATGGTGCTGAATGGGACTGGTCATTTCTTAGCTGCCACGGCTTATTTTAATTTAATTTAATATTTGAATTGCTTTTGTGTTTTTATTTATCGCTTTTAACGTTCTGCATCGTTCTCACATGCATAATTTCAACATGAACGATGTGATCAATATTTTGTAATCATATTTTGATTTAAAAGAGTGTCCATGGAGTTTCTTGCCCGTTCTTCTCCATAGGTACCTACTACGCTTTGGAATGGGTAACTAGCTTCATCTTTCTGACTGACCGACCCCTTGATAATTCAAAAGTGCCTGTAATTGGTTTATATGAAATAAATGCTTTGAGTTTTGAGTTTGAGTTTAACATCACCATGTCGCAGTCATCCGCGCTTTGCACGAAATTGGAGTACAAAGCTGTCATAAAATTCCTCACAAAGCAGAACAAAACGTCAACGGAAATATTTGAAGAGATGTCTGCAGTTTATTGGGAGTCTAAACCTTCATTTGCCACCATAAAACGTTGGAGCCGAGAATTCAAATACAGCAGGGAGTCGCTCGAAGATGATGGCAGGTCGGGCCGCCCAAACATCGCCATTACCGAAGAAAACATTGAAAATGGGAAAAAACTTGTTCTCGAAGATCGGCGAATCAAGTTGTGGCAGATAGCTGAAGCCATAGGCAAAGTCAAGGAACGAATCAGTGACATTTTGCATAATCATTTGCACATGAAAAAGGTGTGTGCGCGATGGGTGCCGAAAATGCTCACGCCACTGGACCATCAGCGTCGAGTCACAACTCCGCAGGAGTTTTTGGACATCTGTGGCGATAATCCTGACGATGTTTTTTCTCACCTTGTCACTGTTGACGAAACATGGATCCGACAGTATGACCCGGAGTCAAAACAGGAGTCAATGCAGTGGATAGAAAAGGGAGAAAAGCCGCCTCGGAAATTCAAGGTGGATAGATCGGCATCCAAGCCCATGGCCACTATTTTTTGGGATTGTGAAGGTATTTTGTTCATTGACTACCTTCCTAAAAATACTACAGTGAATGGAGACTATTACGCCGCATTTTTGACAAAAGTGCGTCAAGTGGTTGTCGAGAAAAGGAGAGGCAAACTGGCAAAAGGAGTTCTGTTTTTGCAGGACAATATCCACAGGGCCAGACTGCGCGAGTTGCAAGGCATGCCCTCGCGGAGACAGGATTTGAAGAAATCAACCACCCACCCTACAGTCCAGACCTGGCTCCAAGCGACTATTTCCACTTTTCTAATTTGAAAAAGGACCTTAGAGGATGGAGATTTTCCAGTGACGATGAAATAAAGGCGGCGGTAAAGGAACATTTCGAAAGCAAAGGCGGCGAATATTTTTTGACCGGGTTAAAAGCCTTTTTTAATAAATGTAAAAAGTGTATTGAAGTAGAGGGAGACATTGTAAATTTGTTTTTTTATACATTTCTATCAGAATTTTTAATACCTTAGACTCAAAACTTTTCAGCCGCCCCTCGTATTAAATTAAATTAAAATAAGCCGTGGCAGCTAAGAAATGACCAGTCCCTACTGACGGCGCCTGTTCACGAACATGACGCATGGATCAGCACCATTCAGCTCAAATATTTTGAACGGAACTTAATGATCCAACACACACGCCACCACCAGCGAGATATTTGAGTGAGCATGACATACTCTCAGCCGCCAGGGCACATTCAAGTCAATGAAAGACTAACCTAGTGAATGGTGGCTTTATAGTAGGTACATAGTGCTTACACATGTGCTATACAATTATACATTGGTAAGAGATTGAATTTATACAATGCAAAGATAGTTTTTACAATCTTCAGCAGCTCCAACAATATTTTCGAATGCTAATCAATTAGTTTATGCGCCCCTGTGGAGCAGGACCAGCGTTGAGCCAAGCATCTTGTGGAAATTGGAAGTGGAAATTTATAAAAACTAATACATTTAGATCGAAAAATCCCAAACCTCCGCTTGATTTACTATCAACAGAAATAAACCCATCCGAAACAATGAATAAAGTAAACAACTTTTTTGCTAACGTTGGTAAAAACTTGGCTGAAAAATCTTTAAAATGTAGTAATTTTTCCCGTCAAATCCCGACTACGACAACCTCTACACCAAACTCTTTTGTTTTATTAGATACCGACGTAAACGAAGTAGTAAGACTAATAAACGGGTTAACTGATGTTTGTGCTACTGGGTGGGATGACATACCTAATAATATACTTAAAAGATTTAAATACCTACTTGCCCCTTCGCTAGCCTACATTTTTCAGCTATGTTTATCTAAAGGAATATTCTCTAAATTGCTTAAAAAAGCTGTGATCACACCTGTATTCAAGTCTGGAGACAAAAACTGTGTGAATAACTACAGACCTATTTCAGTGATAACAGGCCTCTCAAAAATTTTAGAAAAATTCTTAACAGTAGATTGATAAAATATCTGGAAGATAACAGACTACTTTCAGATAGTCAATTTGGTTTTAGACCCAAAAGATCTACTAGCCAAGCATTACATAAATTAACTAATTATATAACTTTCAATCTAGATAATGGTATGCACACAATTGGTATCTTTTTAGACCTTGCCAAGGCCTTCGACACTATTTCTTGTACTTTAATTCTGCACAAGCTTGAAACACTTGGGATAAGAGGAGCACAACTTCTACTATTTTCTGAGTATCTTAGGTCAGTATACAAGTTCTGAACTTAAAAATAGTTATTTTGGAATTCCACAAGGCAGCATTTTGGGCCCTACGTTATTTTTAATCTATATAAATGAACTATGCAGCCTGCCACTCCGAAATGGTGTCATAATGTTGTATGCGGATGACACCGCTCTATTGTTCTCTGCTAAGTCAAGAGTTGAGGTCTATGAACAAGCTTAGAATGGTTTTAACATTTTTTGTAATTGGCTCTATAACAATCTCCTAACATTAAATGCACATAAAACAAAATACATTTCATTTACAATGAGAAATACTAACATACCGCTTACTAATCTAAACATTTACGTACATAACTGTAGCACGTACGCTGACAATGCATGTTCTTGCCCCAGTTTAGCTAAAGCTGACTATTTAAAATATCTAGGTGTCACTATTGACTCCAATCTAAATTTCCGTAAACATATCGATTTACTATTTATTATGTGCGCCAATTAATATATGTTTTTAAGAATTTACGGAACATATTTAGTTTATTTTTAGGTACTACAATATTGTATGGAAAATATTACTACAGTTGACTAAATGTACACTTTTTGTAAATGTTTTTATTCAATAAATATATTATTATTATTATTAGAATTTCAATACAATAATTTATTTAAAAAATACATAGTTTGGTATCTGTCGGTGTTGGTCGAATTGTTTCATTACAACAGCGTTGGTCGAAGTAGGACACTTTACGAGTAACTGTTGTGACCGGAGTCTCCTCCCGGGCCACCGTAAGAGTTGGTCCCGTAGTTGCCGCCATGACCGCCGTGGCCGCTGCCGGCGCTATTGCCTCCATGACCGATGCTGAAGCTGCCAGGACCGAAGTTTCCACCAGACACATGCGCTATGGCGATACTGTTATCTGAAGCATTCACTGAATAGTTTGATAGTATGGCTTCCGTCTGGCCTGAAAGCGAAATTATGTTTAGTGGAATATTTAATAACTAAGTAGCTGTAAACGCAAGTTCGCCAGTATAATAATTTTCAAAATCAATAGTTTCGCAATTTTCTAAACTGTTCCTAATGATGATATGGTATCTAACATACGATTGTCAAAAAAAAATAAAGTGTTAGACAATATTTCAAAATAATAATAGTATCGAGCCTTCAGGTGTCACACCACTATTTTCCAAACTTCGAGTAGCTGTGAGAGACTGAGAAATACCTAATGGTAAAACCCAATAACACTTTGCCCAATTCGGGAATCGAAACCCCCAGGACCCCCAGAACCCACGACCGACCTCGACCCAGACAGCACAGGGGTAGGCGTTCTGGAGCCTCACGCGCGCTGGCACCGCTGGCTAATAACACTCTGCCAAGCACCTCAAAACCGCAGCCTGGACCAAGCGGCACAGGGCCAGCGAAGAGGGAGCGCCCCGACCACTCGGCTTTACCGAGCACGCTCCAGGGGGACGCTAAACGTGTGAGGGTCCACTCCGCTCAGGGGGAGTAGAGAACCTACGCGCGGGCCACGAAGGATATTCCTGCGTGGCTGGCCGTAGCTATCTGCTTCTCTCCCCCGTCTACAGACCTGACACAATTCTCGGTGACTAGTTTTTTTTTAAGTAGTTATTTTCTTGCTACATTTCTTGCAATCGGGACGCCTAACGTCTTTTTGTCCGCAGCCAAACCAAAAGATCTCATCCGTCTTTGCAGGACACTGACTGTAGTGATGTTCGTTAGTACGACAACGGGGACAATAAAGAGACTTCTGTTGAGATTTTTTATCAATAGCATGAACATAGTTAGGAGATATTACGGAGGAATCGTTACTCTTATACGTTTCCTTTTCTTCCGTTTTGTTATTACTATTGTTATTCCTATTATAACTGTGTCTATTGAACTGGTTATTTTTTTATTGCAGTTACCTTTATTATCATTTTGTGATGAATTTCCTGAGTAAGCAAACTCCGGTGCTAATGTAATTGATGTCGGTCTTGGAGGTTCCTTAAATTGAGCAAAACGCGATTGTAAGTTCTCGTAATTACGACAAAGAGTTTTAAGTTCCTCGATTGTTTTTATCTCGGCAACAGAAGATAAAGTATTAGCATGGCAAGGACGAATGTTAGGAAGGCGTAGCTCTAATTTATCTTCCTCTGAAGCTTTCTTTGCTAGTCTTGAAAATAAGCCTGCAAGTAAATGACAATGTTTTCAGTCTCCGCCTGAGTCCGTGCCATGATTTCAGATAACAGTCTATAGTCATAGTCTGACTGATCAAAGTCATGTTTTAATAAAACTGCAAGTTCGTCTCAACTAGATACTGAATCTCTGATACTTCTGTACCAATGGAGTGCGCCGCCAGCAAATATCTCGGTCGCGTGAGAGAGGACCCTATCTGTCGATAAAATTCCTTTTGCTAGACAGAGCTCATTTACTCGTTGTAAACACGATCGGACGCAGGAATTCCCTTCAAATTTTACTTTTGCAAACCTATTAAGGCCGCCATCACATGACACTGATACGTTAATCGGGGATGTTACATTAACTGGTGTAGCGGAAGGTTGGTTGCTAACGGTAGCTAAGGGGTTAGATGCTGATACGATAAGCGCATTTAATTTTAGGACCTTTTCCTTTCTTTCGCATGATATTCTACTTAATCTGTGATAAATAAGATTTAGCTGATTTTGTGTTTTTAGCAATGAATTTTTATCAGAAGTTGCTAATTCCAAGCTAGTGTCTGCTTTAGTTAACACCTCTAAAACGCCACCTAAATCTTCCGATACTACAAATGGACTTGTTAGAATGTCCTCGGAGGGAAACATTGGTCCGCATTTTGCGATTTGTTTGCGTAACTCCTGTACAGTATTGGCGGGTGTTTCTTCTCTGATAGCTACCTCGTATTCGAGCTCTGCTTTTTGCAACGACATAAATTTGATTGGATAAGTCATTTCGAAAGATTTGCGAAGTTTTATGTGTTTTTAGTGTACATATACATTTTAAAATTTAAAAATATATAAAAGTAAGTGTTGAACCAGCACTCAACAAAGAATTTTGTAAAGTCAATTATTACTCCGACTGTTACAAAGATAAACTAAAAAGATCAACGTTCTGGTTGTTGTCCTACGGATAAATATTAAATTAACAAGAAAAAAAAAATAAGTTACGTAAAAAAATCAAACAAAGAATTTAATTAAAAAAAATATATATTGGTGCAACTAATGTGTACGTAATAGCATCTAAAAAATTAAGGTTTAGAAAAAGAATGTGTACAATTTCAAAGTCCGTGATAGTACTTTAAAATCCAATATGTACAATTCGTTAAACGTTAACACGTTGTGTGTGTGTTAATTTAAAAAACAAAGAAAAGTGAAAATTAATTTTTAAAAATAAAAAAAAACAAGGTAGGCAATTTAATGAGCGAACCTGTGGATGTAGTCGCTATAAAATTGTCACTCTGAGACAAAGTTCTAATGTTTAGTGTGCCAGTAATTACACCCGGCACCCAAACCCTTCAAGCAAAGCTGTTTACCGGTAGAAATAGGAATGGTGGTAGTACTTCCCCAGGGCGAGCGGTACACAGTAAGCTCTACTACTACGACGATGGTAAGTACAACGAATTTGATAAGATCACCAACGTAAAAGAAATAACCAATTAAATAATTTTCGTAGCACCCACTTTTTTTAACAAAATTATAAAAAGTAACTCCAAAGTTCAAAGTTCCGGATTACGTAATTCAAAGTTCCGGATTACATTCTTCAAAGTTCCGGCTTAACATCAACTCTGAAGTTCCGGGCCACTACCATCCGGAAAATCAGCGCACGAACGAGCTCCGCGCCGGGTACCTATTTACCCGCGTGGCCGCGTCGAGCTCGCTCCAGGTTCTGGCAAGACCAACTGCCGGCCGTCACCTTTTCTGACGTCTTCAGCGTGCCACACCACTGCGGCTGCATCACACCAGGCTGAGCCAGGAGAGTACTGCGCTACTCCCAAGGGAAGTTAGGGAATCTTGTGACCATAAACTTACCTACCTCCTATTTCTTATTTTCTTAATAATATACATTTTATATGCTGACAAGGTACGTGGTTTCATTTATACAGACCACGTAACCCTCTTCCGTCACATTGGCATCCACATCACATCAACGTTTGTGGTCATTGAACCAAAATTGTTCTACCCACTTCGATCACTGCTCATAAGTCTATAGTAACTAAACAAATACAAGTGGACGGATATTGGTGCCGATTCTTTTGTCACAAAATTCTCTAAACTAGACTAAAAATCACTAATATTTTGTTTATTCCTGTCAAACGATGATTTCCCATACTGAAATAGACTAAAGTGACACTACTTAACTATATTTTAGTTTGAAAGCACTAAGATGGTACAGAGTTAGTAATTTAGTGAAAATGGTAATTTTGCTGTTCTGAATTTGACGTTTTTCACCAAAACTTTTGGTTGTCTAATTAGATCTGGCTATTTTATATCTCGATTAAAAAGGTGTGCAATAAAATTAGTTGTCATGAACTAAAATTCACCACAACACCTGGACTACAGGTGCAAAAACTTTTTCATTTTATTTTGCTATCTCAAAAGTCCTATCCCAAAAATAATGAAAATTTCGACCCCTTGAAAAAAACGCTTAAACCCCTAAAACTCTACATGTAGGTAATATTTTTCACATTATCCATACTAAAAGTGAAAAATTCCATATAAAACACGTCAACGGTACCACCATGCGCATCCCCGGCTCTAAAAAAAAACATGGGGTACGGCAAACAGTACCACGTGGAGTAGCGATTGTCAAAAAATAAATTTTATTGGGTCAAAATATTTTTTAAATTTAGAGATATTTTTATTGAGAGCTTTAAGAATCTCATAGCCAAAAGTAAGGAATGGAATTTTAGTGATAATTTAGTTAGTTTCGTTCGGTGTACAAGAGAATCAGCACCATTGACTGAGGTGAAAAGCTAAATAAAAATGATTAAATAATGATTACCTAAAAATCCCCACGCCCGTAGTATTTCTACATTTATATCTGTAATTTTTATGGGTACAAAACAAATATAAAATAAATGATAAATGATTTATTTCCGTAAATAGGTTTGTACAAACACTTTTACACGTCAATCATATTTTAAAACTAGATGAGGCTCCTATCTGAAATATTCTGAGAAGAAAGGCCGAAACAAACTCAGAGGTCACAGTCTCTTTTAAAGTCCAGACATAATATGAGTAATTCCACTTTGCCCCACCAAGCCCGCCACCCTGGTGTGGCAAAGTGGACTGCCTAAAATTTTGCAGTGGAATATGCCCCACTATTCTGATTTGATGGGGCGGATAACACTAGCATAAACACTTTGTGGATTCTGCCCCACTAGGGTTGGCACCTCAGGATTTGTGTATGAAGGTTAATGAGGCGTAGCCGACGGAGTCCCGCTTCGCGGGACTCCTACTTCTGGGCGGTTTAAAAAAAAATAACCACGAAGGGGACGGCGGGGTCTTTCAGACCCCGCCGTCCCCTTCTAACCTAACCTGTCCGAGTCGGGGTGCCCCAAGTTGTACCAAATACCTGGGAACAATTTTTGTTTTTTATTTTTTTTACAAACAAATGTAAAAATACATGTTAACCTTCATACACAAATCCTGAGGTGCCAACCCTAGTGGGGCAGAATCCACAAAGTGTTTATGCTAGTGTTATCCGCCCCATCAAATCAGAATAGTGGGGCATATTCCACTGCAAAATTTTAGGCAGTCCACTTTGCCACACCAGGGTGGCGGGCTTGGTGGGGCAAAGTGGAATTACGCCATAATATTTGTCAGATCATGTGAAGACCATGTAGTCTCTAATCCTTCCCTGGTTTCCTCACATGGTCAACATGTTGCTCGTGGCTTTTCCCGTCACGACCAGTACAGGCGTGCCTTTGCACGGATGAATAGCGAGAGGCTTCAACAAGATGCAGCCAATATTGATTGGTCACCCCTGGAAGCAGCTGCTTCAGTTGACGAAAAAGTTAGTTTTTTTACCAATGTTGTGGTCAAGCTATATGACGCCCATGCTCCTGTCAAGAGAACGAAGTTGAAGCATCCACCTGCCCCGTAGATGAACACGGGAGTCCGGATGGCAATGCGACGGAGAGACCGCGCGTTTCGGAAATTTAAAAAGGATCGTTCGGAGGATAATTGGACCTTCTTTAAGGCTGCTAGGAATCGGTGTAATCAGATGATACGCAACGCTAAACCCCGCCACGTCCTAAGTAATGTCACTTCTTTTTCTCCTGACGATATTTGGAAGTTTCTTGGAAGTTTAAGCATCGGCAAATAGCGACATTCAGACCTCCGCAACACAATTGGTTTGGACGATCTTAATCGCCATTTCTTCACTGTTCCACTATATAATCTAACTAAATGCCAAACACTCGACTTCCTTGCTGGTCTGACTCGTCCCAATATCTACCCCTTTTTCTTCACCCCAGTAGACCCGGGAGAGATCAAAAAGATTATCCTATCCATTAAATCCAAAGCCGTGGGCTGCGATAATATCAGCCGCCATATGATCGTGACGGCTCTTGATCAATTCCTCCCTGCAATCTCCCACATCATAAACTTTTCCCTTTACACCGGTGTTTTCTTGTCCCTGTGGCGTAAAGCCCTTGTTCGACCCCTGCCTAAAATATCCAATCCCTCTCTTCCTAGTCACTTTCGCCCAATTTCCATCCTTCCCTTTCTATCTAAGGTGCTCGATGCCAGTGTTCACAAACAATTCTCCCACTTTATTCACCACAACTCTGTCAATCATCATCAGTCCTTTCCAATCCGGTTTCAGGCCCGGGCACAGTACTATTTCAGCTCTTCTTAAAGTGACTGACGATATAAGGCGGGGTATGGAAGACACTAAAGTTACAGTCTTAGTGTTAATTGATTTTTGCAATGCCTTTAATACCGTCAGTCACGAAGTCCTTTTGTCCATCCTTCCCTATCTTATGGTCTCTCAGGAGGTACTGGAATGGTTTTCCTCTTATCTTCGGGGACGTCAGTAGTCTGTTTATGCCAGAGACTCTTCGTCGAATTGGTATGATCTTGCAGCTGGCGTCCCTCAAGGCGGTATATTATCTCCTTTTTTATTCTCCATTTTGATTAATCTCATTACCACCGAACTTCGCACTGCGTATCATCTTTATGCTGACGATTTGCAGCTTTACCGCCGGGTAAGTGTTGACAACGTATCGATGCGATTGAGGAGCTAAACCGGGATTTAGATGTCGTTAAAAACTGGTCTGATCGATTGGCGTGGCGGTTAACCCCACCAAGTGTCAGTCTATCATAGTAGGGAGCTCCTACAGTATGAGGAAGCTGAATGGCTTAACTGTGCCGCCTGTAATTTTCGACAACTCAGTCATCCCGTTTAGTTCCGAAGATAAGAATCTTGGTCTGCATGTCGACACTTGTCTTGACTGGCGAAAGCAGGTCACGACTGTAAGTCAAAAAGTCACCGGAACGTTGCGGCGCTCTATCGATTGAAAAACCTTCTCCCGTCACACTTAAAGGCAATGCTTGTACAGTCTCTAATATTTCCCATAATTGACTATGGTGATGTGTGTTACTATGGCCTGAATGCAGATCTCCTCAATAAACTTGACCGCCTTCTCAATAATTGCATTCGATTTGTTTTCAATCTTCGTAAGTATGACAATGTGTCTGCGCACAGACTGCTTTTAAAATGGTTACCCAATCGTCAGAGCAGAGAGTTGAGGGCACTGTCCACGTTGTTGTCCATTCTCGACAAACCCACTTCTCCGTCTTACCTGACTTTCCAAATTCAATATTTATGCTCTGCTCATAGTAAAAATCTTCGTTCCACCAACAATCGTCTTCTACGATGTCCTTCTCACGGTTCTGGCTTCATTCATACTTCTTTCTTTGTCCAGGCGGTTTTTCTTTGGAATGCGCTCCCTCTGAACATCAAGATGGCAACCAGTCGGTTATCTTTTAAAGTGAAGGCACGTGAGCATATCCGTCAGAAGTTGGCCGAATCATTTCAGCGTTGATTTGCTGGATTTGTTTTCTCCTCTACCTATCGTTATTTCTCCTGACATAGTTTATTTTGTTTATATGTAGGTATGTATGTATATATTCGTATTTATGTATTAATATTTATTCTTGTATTTTATAGTTATTTCCAAGCTATCTATCCCGTATATTGCACCTGCCATGTTTAGTCTCTGCATCACCCTAAGGTTGACTGGTAGAAAATTAATAAATTAATAAATTCATCTGAAATGGTCTTTTGAGGAAAAACCACACAGTTTGAGTGGACCTGTCCAGACAGTGCACGCATTTTTCAGTAATCGTGCAGTTCAACTCGGAACTTAAGGAGCTCAACGATTCGACGCGTGGAGCTGCATCCACCTCCGCAACATCGGGGAATCCCACCGATCTGCGAATACACTGAGAATACTGTTGGTGCTGCCGCGAACACGCGTCATCAGGGATGCACACCTATTCCTAATAATGGCGGCAAAACCATTAATATTATTATCTGCAAACATCCCTGACGCACTACAACGCCACGGCAGCCACAGCAGCACTCTCAGTGGATTATTATATTGAACGCGTAGGTCGCTGTATGCCCGCTGAGTGAAGTTGACCCACAGGCTGCACGTGTAGAAGGATTGACAGTAAGCTTTGAAAAGCGTTACTTTAACTGGCTTCGTACATTGTGCAAACCTGCGGGCCAGCATGTTACAACGGACAGCCAGCGACCTACGTTCCCTTTCAATGTCACAATTATCTCTTAGATCTTCAGAAACCCAGTGGCCCAGATATTTAAACTTATCCACCCTACTCAGTGGTCCTCCACAAAGTGCGACATGTGGAATATGTGGGAATGTCACACTGCCTGCTTTAAAAACAATGAGCTCGCTCTTAGTGACATTATATTTGAGCCGTGATAAGTCGCCTCAGAGCACCGATCGAAGGGCTCAGCAACACCATATCGTCAGCATAACTAATATTGTTTATGCACACCTCGTCAATATGACATCCGACATTGGTGCTGCTGAGTTCAAGAATCAGGTGGTTCATGTATAGGTTGAAGAGCCGGGGTGAGCTGCGCCCCCCCTGCCTCACCCCACACTCCAACCGATACATGTCCGAGTGCGAGGCTACCCACTTCACGCTATTGCTTTGACTACTATACCAGTACTTAAATATTGATACTAATTCAGATGGTAACGTAGTTTCACATTCTAGTTTACGCCACAAAATATCGTAACATAAGAGATCGAATGCCCTTGACAGATCCAGAAAACAAGCAAAAATGGGAGTCTTCCTGTCTGTGTAGTATTGAACAGTCTGCTTGAGGCACAAGATTGCACTCTCAGTTGACAGCCCAGGCCTAAAACCGAACTGGGCATCATGTAGTTCGAGGTGTTTCGCCAATTGCTTATCAAGCAGGCTGTCCAAAACTTTTGCTATGATAGTGGCCAGAGAAATGGGCCTGTAATCGGAAATGTCAGAGATATCCCCAGTTTTATTTTTCACAATAGGCACTACCATTGTATACATTAGGTCGTCCGGTGAGTAACCGTGACTAACGCACGTGTTAAAAAACAGCATACTTCAGATGTGTGATGCTGAGGCCATCATGACCCGGGGATTTACCCCTCTCCATTTTCTTTATAATGGCTGAAACTTCGTGCGCCGTAAAAACAATAGAAATGTCCCCAGAGTTCGCCCCAGTATCAACCACCTGCACAGGCCTAGTAAGAGGTGACTCAACCTGGAAATGACTCCGGAATGCATTGGCTACATCCGCAGGCTCGTGTATACCGGCCACGCTCACAGGGGGACTCACCTTCGGATTCAAACGATTTGTTGATTTCCAAAACGAACCAAATTTCTTTTTATTGTGATGTTTAGCTAAAATATCCATTTTTATCTGCTGTTGGTTGTCTTGACAATATTTCAACTTGGTCTTAATTATTTTTCTAGATTGACAAATTTTATTGTAAACATAACCACTGGCAGGTTTCCCATAAAACAACCATGATTGGTAACACAGTCGAGCCTCTCCGTGAGCGTCACGAACATACTTGTTCCAACCAGGTATGTATCTCCTGTTATTATGGCGCATTTGTTTACTTATATAAGTATGGTCGGCACTTTCCTTTAAAATGCTAACCAAACTGCGATAAATTGTATCTAACACTTCCACGTGATTAACATTAGAACATATTTTATGCGCACAATACCGAAAATCATCTGGAAAATCTATTAATTTTAATTTAGAATTACAAAAATTGGAATATTCATTAATTTGATTTATACCTCTTTCACCCCATATTACCTTATTGCAAGTTTATACTGGGTTTACTAATTTAGGTATTATTAAATCAATATTACATTCAATTATTATAGGAATATGATATGACAAATAATACCAAAGAAAGGACATTTGGGTAGGCCACAAAAATTGCTCAAACTGCCAGACTAAGATTAAAACTACCTGAGAGGGAAAAAAAAGCAACAATGACCCACATAGTCTTCACATTCACAATATTAAAATGATTACGAGTTTCTATTACGAGTAAGTATATTCTATTACCTGGCGCCGCACAGACACAACCGACCATTGTCAGAATTAGAACAACTGTTACTAAGCGCGCCATCTTGCTCACTATGGAATTGTTTGGAACACTGATTGAGGATCGTGTGTCAATGCAGCTTTTATATCTTAATTCTTTGAATTCGTCCAAAAAAACCGGTTCAAACTAAGTAAAAGGATCGGGAAAAATATTCAGAGGCTTACAAGAGCTAAAGCGCGGTCACTGACGGATTGCATAGAAAAGAAAGAGACGCGCGATGACACAACGCTGGTAATTTATTGCAAAATATGAAGCAATTATGGATTTACAAAAAAACTATTGATTGGACTAAAAAATTAAAACACTATTACGTTAGTATGTTACTTTTAGATTAATCTGACAAAAAATCTGAATGTTTGCATGTATATTAGTATGGTTTTTAATCGTTAAAATATTTTTTTAGAGGTATCTTCGTGATTTTTTTCTATCATATTAAGTTAATTGTATTATGTTTTCAACACACTATTTAACTAGCAAATATCCAGAAGAATATCATATATTTTTCTGATTTTGGTTACTGCAGTGGATCATATATTTTTAGGCATTATAAATTTGCGTTTAGGTCATGTAGTCCCCTTAAAATCGCGCCGAAATCTTTTGTCATCGGGTTGGTTATCTTGTTTTTTTTTCTGAATCACTAATGTGCCATTTGTTTGCCTGTTCTGATTGACTTAGTTTAAAGCTACGTGTTTAAATAGAGAGTTTTTTACAGATTACAACACTAGTGTTTGTTAACCCTCTGATTATACAGTTATAAGTATAAAGTAGGCTAATTGCAAAACATATTATTTTCTTTAAGAATGCGAGCCCAAAATGGACGAAATTCCTCGCGCAATCGCTTGCCTTATTGTTTGGAATTGTGTAACAATACGAGTAGTTTTTCCAATTTAGTCTAAGGGGTACCTACCTAAAATTTGGACAAAATCTTTTTTTGTTGCGTTGTGTTTCATCATGCAGGAATATGTCTTGTCCGAATTATTAGGCTACATGTAGTTTGGTCATTTGAGATGAAGTAGTCAGGTTAGTAAGCACTTACCCTAGGATATCACCCCTAAGTTTTAAAGTAATTTCAAACTACATTCACTGATTTTGGAAAAATTGTAGGTACTCATCTTTTACAATGAAAAGAAATATTGCTCGTTGACAACGCATTGTAAATTATAAGCTGTTACTTTCTGATAATTTTCAAGAACGATTTACGAAGGATTTTGACAATCTCTCCATGTGTCTCTATTTTTATCTATTTTTATCTATTTTTATATATTTTTATTATCGATTATTCTGTTTGTTGGATATTAATTGCCTAGTTATTTGCCTGCAATTAGGCAATTTAAGAAATTTTAGAATCTATTTACTTTTTAAATGAATAATTCAAAAAAAGAAACCTGGCAGTGGTATACAGAAAGATTGTATATGTCGCAGCGATGGCATCACCATGGGTCCATCTTTTATTTTGATTAAGAAACTAAGAAGCTACGTCAATGTAAATTAATCAAACGGAAACGTCAAGTGTTACACGTGGGTAAGGTCGACACGGCTGTGGTGACATTTAATTGACAGCCGTCACATGACTGACGGTAGACTTCTGTCAGTCAACGACATTTGTCATCCTGCGGGATATATGACGGTGACGGTGAGAGCGGTTGGACATTATTCTGTGAGACGCAAAGGCGAATGGTCGTGTTTTTACTGTCACCACGTGCTGTATCGAATTTACCGCGTTTCCAATTCGAATCTGTTCTGATCGGCTTAATTGTTGAACATTTTGGTAATTAGTGTGCGTGAGCTAATAAATACACCGTTCCTACAAGTCTTCGGAGTATTATTTTTAATCTACGGCCATGTGTAACCATACTGATAGCGAGGCGCGTCATCTAACCTCGTTATATATATTCAACATGTGAACATAAAGGATGCGTATGTAATGTAAGTATAAACCCATTCCGTTACATTTCCACTCGACAAAAATGTATTTAATTTGTCTATCAAATACAAGGGAAAGTTTTTCGCGAGCTATTTTAAGTTATTTTTGTTTTTTGTTTTGCTGGTTTCGCGTTTGATCACCTATCTCATCTGATGGTAAGCGATGAAGTGGTTGAAGATGAAATTCCCTTGCTTAGAAGTAACCTATTCACTTGCGAGACAAAAACACCCAGTTTATAGGTAGATATCTTAGTTTGTTAACCGAAGCCTATAATGTATGCTGTGTAGATCAATTCTTTCCTAAACCTGTAATTAATAATAAAACTGAAGATTTTAGAAGACACCGCATCCCTGACCTCGTCGGGCTCCGCTATTTCCTCGAGATCCTGCTCCATCCTGCTGAACCGGATTCAACCTGCTGATCCAGTCCCTGAAGCTTTTACACTGAAGCTTTTACACCTTTTCTATTATTTTTATCCTTGTGTACCTCATAAAATTTGGTGACTTACAGTTCGCCCTCCCAAAATATCCAAGAGGGTTAACCGTAACGTTACAAACTGCGACTGAGAAATTCCGAATGGTAAAACTCAATATGACTTTGTCTGACCTGGCAATCGAACACAGGATCCCACACACTCAGTAGTTGCGCTTGTGTCTACGAGACCAACGTACCAGTCTTGTTGTTCTAACTGCTCTGATTTCGATTGGGCATTTGAAATGCAATTATATGTATATGAAAGTTAATCTGCTGCCAAGCGTAAAAGCTAAAAAGGAACTGGTAACGTAAACGTATGCCATTCGGCGGGTGAGCTCATAACCACACCTGCGTCCTTAGTGATAGGAAACGGCTTCACGGCCCAGACGGATAAAGCAGGATAATTTAGACTCATAACTAAAGGAACTCGACAGAGACAAGTAAAAGGGATAGGCTGAATGATAATAATTTAAATATAATGATTACCTGGTGCCGCACAGACACAAGCAATCATTGTTTCAACAATTAGTACAACTGTCACTATCCGCGCCATCTTGTTCACTATCGATTTGTTCAGAAAACTGAATTGGGGAGCCCGTGTTTATACAGCTTTTATATCTTTTTAAAACAAAAAACAAAATGCTATAAATTCTTTGAATTTAAAATAATGCCAAATCTCATGTTGTCTATAAAAAAACCGGTTCAGATAAAGAATTGTTAGAGCCAAAAGAAGTGTAAAACCTCTTTTTATTTTTGTTACATCTTTTTTTTGTTATTACTTCTATACTAGCTTTTGCCTGCGGCTTCGCCCGCGTGGATGTCGGAAAATGTCCCATGAAAAGTTACTACCGGGATTAAAAGTACCTAGACAAACAGACAAAGGGAAAAAAATCTAAAAACTATTTTTTATTTTTTAAACTTGGTCTTTGACACTTCAGCAGAGGTCCAAACTCGCGTTTGCCAGCGAGTTATGGAGCGCAGTATCCTGGGGGTTCGATCTTTCAGATCATTTAGTGTTCTGTGGGGTTCTGATCTTTTTACAAGCATCTGATCTTTTTCCTAAACTTCGCGAGATAATCCGGAGCTTTTACTAGCTTTCTTATCTTGAAGAATTGTTGTCATCTTGTAACCTTCCCGTTCTAATTCCAACACATTTATTTGGTAGACGTGATGTTGGAGTTAGGATCATCACCTCATAAGAGTAGGTATTCCTATTTACACAGTTATTTGTACGTGTACGCGTGTCCTAGGTACGCGGTTATTTGTATTGTTCTTGTATTTTTTGATACACGTTCAGTTCAAGTGTTAGTGTTGTTATGCGTTAAGGCCTAACAAAAATCATCATGAAAAAAGAATTAATTAAGGTAAAATAAAACAATCAGTTTATGTTAAAAATATTTTCTTGATGAAGGTGTCAGCAGAAAGACTAGTCTTGCAGGTACATTTTACGAGTAACTGCTGTGACCGGTATCTCCTCCTAGTCCACCGTAAGAGTTGGTGCCTTGGTTGCCGCCGTGGCCACCGTCTCCCTGGCTGGTGCTTTTGCCGCCTTGGCTGATGCTGAAGCTGGCTTCACCAAAGGTACCACCACTAATAGTCCCTACGCTAAGACTGCCTTGTGAAGCCGTCGCTGACCCTTTAGGGGCTAGAAGAGGAACATATTTTACTATAACACAGCTTATACTAAATAACATACAATGAACTGTTTGTTCAAGTCTCACTTCAAGTCTCATACATATTCATCTAGTTTTCGTTTAATTTGTGTTCGACACAAAAGTAAACATAAACAAAACAATGGCGATTTGTAGACGTTGAACTGTGCTGCCACCTATGATAAGCTTTCAGTTTTTAACCACATTAGCACATTATCTAACATAAGCAAGCTTATAACCACTGACAAACATTACGAGTATCAAGGTTGTCAGTATAGATTTATCTTTTTTTGTTTAATTTCTCACTGCCAATAATACTACTCGTTTATAATTAAATTTAAATATAAATCAATCTAATCTAAAAAATCCTCAATTACACGAAAATCATTAGGTATGCATCGTAAATTAATTGACATTTGTAAAAATAATATTAATTTTTTGGTTTTCTTGATGAATACATGCACTGGCAAACACGTTTCCAAATGCTTCTTCATGCCAACACTTGTACAGGGTGGTGCTAAAGAAGTTAAAATAGATACAATAACATATATATTATTGTAATGTAAATTAAATACCACCACAACGCACGCACCGCAACTTCACGATTTGCTTTATCCTCTAACACAAGATACTTTCTTTATTCCTAGCTGCTGTTATTGTCCACCAAAAGAGACGTTTGGAAACAAATTACGTACAAACAGAAAACACAGCGGACACAGCTCATATGTTAGGTTAAATAAGCATACGTAGCTCGTATTTAAAATTCGTCTGCCCGAAAGCTTCTTTAGCACAACCCCGTACAAGTGTTGTTAAGAATAAGCATTTGTGAACACGCCTGGCAAACCGACCCACGTTATTTATATATGCAGTAATTTATATTATGTAATGAGTTAATCTTTCTTATATATTTTTTGGAAAATCGGGGGTATCAAGTACCTACTTTGAAAAAGTGTTTAATTGAAAAAATTATGAAAAGATTGAGCGTAAGCATGAAAAACATAAATATAAACGCTCTCTTAAAAGTTTGCGATTAAGAACATAAATAAAACCTTGTAAAAATAGGCTTTGTTTTTGGATAAAAATTGGCAATATTTTATGGACATTGACATAATCTATTTAAGACTGTATAAAGGGTACCTGTAAAACTTTGTGCAGCAAAAACGCAAGTCACCACGGCTAGAACTAAGAGAACTGTCACTAAACGCGCCATTCCGGTCACTACTGAATTATTCAGTACACTGTATACTGATCCCGGCTATAAGCAACTTATATATCCTATAAGTATTCTTGGACAGTTTTTTTTAAGAAGCCTCGATAATTTATTGAAATTGTTCAACGAAGGCTAGCAACGTGCACAGAGAAACTGGTCCAGCACCCTCATTGTGTAACACACTTTCGATCACAATCTGAATCATTATGAAGAATATTGCTAATCCATTGCTGCATATGTTCGATAAAGGAGAACGGGCAAAAATGTATGGAAGCCAGCTGAGGAATCTAGGGGGTCCAAACGCCTCCTGCCGGAGGCTCTACGCGGGGGTCGTGCGGTCCATGGCCCTTTACGGGGCACCGGTGTGGGCGCGTTCATTGAGGCTCCGACCAGCACGCCGGTTGAACGCGTCCCAAAGGGTCATGGCCATCCGGCTGGTCCGGGGATACCGCAGGGTCTCCTGCGAGGCGGCGAACCTCCTTGCCGGATTGCCGCCATGGGATTTGGAGGGAAAAGTCCTCGCACTCATTAGGGAGTGGCGCGAGGAGGCGAAACGCCGGGGCGTAATCTGGCGGGATCTCATGGCGGCATGGAGAGTGCGACTATGGCAACCCAGCGCTGGGCACGCCACAATTGCGGCGGTAAGTCCCCTCTTTGAGGAGTGGCTTGAGAGGCGCCACGGCGTCCTCACCTTCCGCCTGACGCAGGTCCTCACCGGACATGGCTGTTTCGGGAGGTTCCTTTTTCGGATAAGGCGGGAGGAAACGCCCGGGTGTTTTCATTATGTGGATCGACCGGAGGACACGGTGGAGCATACGGTGGAGGTCTGCCCGGCTTGGGCGGAGCACCACCGTGTCCTAGTGGCGGCGATCTCTCGCGTCCGGCCCTGGTTCAGGCCATGGTACGGAGCGAGAGGGAATGGGAAGCAGTCACCTCCTTCTGCGAAGCAGTAATGCTCGCGAAGGAATAGGCGGATCGCGTGAAGGAGAGGCAATCATTGCGCCCTCACGCCCCTAGTCGCCGCAGGAGGAGACACCTTGGGCGTCGGGAGTCGATAGCCGACACCCGGCCACCGTAGGCGCGGGCCTGCGGACGGCGAGCAATGGGCAGCTCGCCGTCCGATAAGGACCAGGCCCGGGTCGATGGCGTGTTGTGCTCCACGTTCGCCTCAAAGAGATGTCAGCATACTTGACGGGGTCCGATAGGGCCGATGCCTGCTGGGGTCGCGGATTGTTCGAAAGAGTTACCGTGGCCCTGGCGCGCAGGCAACTGAAGGAACACGGGTGGGTTTTAGTCAGTAAGAGTCTGACATGCCCTTCCGCTCCGCCCAGAGCGGGAGAGGTCATTTGACGATATCCCACCCAAAAAAAAAAAAAGGTGTTTTATGGCACCTCAAAATACCTTATCTATTCTCGTAATTATCGTTTGAATACACCGCGTGGAGTATTGTTTAACAGATAGCTCAGTTTTTGTTCTATAGGAGCATATTGCACGTATTTTATAGGAGTGCCTAATAATGCTTTTGGCCAAGGCTGTATATCGCTCTCACTCATTTCATACTACAGGCTCTGGTATGCTTAAACTCGAAGTACCTACATACTAAAATTATCCCAAACATTTGATTTCTGAGAGAATAAGTAAGGTCTGGAAGACCTAAATTATTGCTCTACAAAATAAAATAAACGCATGGAAAAACAAAACATCTATCATCAATAACAATGAATTTAAACGTTTTACAATATTATATTTTGCTAATGAAACATTTGAGACGCTCGTTAGTGACAATAGATACAAGTTAAAGGATTTAAAACGAAAACAAAAGTATTAATACTCTAGCGCGCCCTAACACTTGCCTTATAGAAATACAATACAATATTAAATCAAATACATATTATTTAATTTTTATTGGTTAGATAATACTAAAGTTTTACAGTAAGGTAACAAAACTCCTTTTCAATATTCATCAATTAGAATACCAATTAAATCTCCGGCTAGAGAATTATACGGCTCATGCCGTCCTACCTAGATACCAGACAATAGAGGTTATACTCGTATAAGCACAACTCCCTATTGTCCGGCGTCTCTGTCAAGCATGTGCAATAATACCTATTACTTACACTCCTAATAACCAAAAGCTAACATAGCATCTTTTCCCTTACATGGCGAGACTGTTTACGGCCTCTTAACAACCAGACATTTTGAGGCATATTGTAACGTTGCAAATCCTCAATTAAATCATCTTTTTTCACTTCAATTGTATGTATATAGGCCATTATGCAAATGCTCTGCACAATATGATTTGGCAAGTTTTAGCCGATATGATCCCAGGGTGAAAAGCTTTAAATCACTTTCTGTTAAACGAGGAAAGTAATCTAATTGTTGATTTGTGTCTATTGCCACAAACGCGATTCTTTGTCTATTAAGATTGTTGTCATTTACATAATTGTATAAATGATTTGGTATGTTGATCCTTTGCTTAATTGAATTTAATATCATTTCTGCGTCTATATTATCAGTCACAGGTTCACGATAAGAGTTAATAAGGACACCTGCAATTTTAAAATCGGGAAACAGATTCCGTAGTGCTGTATTAAAATAATCTTGACGCAACAACTTGAAGTCGCGTTTAAAACGACCGTTAATGACCTCAACTACCCACCGACACAAAGTAACACGTCTCGATTTGTTGGCCTGTTCGGTAGATTGGAGTGTCATTTCTGTCCTTTGTTGGTGGCAAATGAACTTCATAACCACATGCTTCTAAACCCGGAACACAATCACGAAAACCTCTATCGAGGATTAAAACATCATTTTGTTCAAAAAACCAATGAAAAACACTGTTTTCATTATTCGTAAAATCGGACATGATGGATGCATCGGACTTCGTAGCAGGAAAAGGTCCTAAGATATCTATTATACGAGTATAACCATCTGAACAAACAACTAGAAAGGGTTTTAACAAATTTTGAAAGGTATGTAAGCTTTAAGTTAAACGCTGAAATAGAAAGTTGGAACTTTTCTGAATGTATGCGCACGTTCGGTCGCAAATGATTATAGCTTTAGTATTTTCTGGATTTCCAAATATTCCTTTATGTATTGTTAGGTTACGTCAGGTTACATAATTTTTTTGGATGTGGTCAAAGCCCAAATGCCGTGGCATGAATTCTCTTAGTAAGCAATATCTTACTATCAGTAATATTCTTTGTATACTTCGTCGAGACGTATTGAATTGACTGGCTAGTCGCTTGTTTGACTCTCCGGTTCATAGTTTACAAATGTAAATATCAAATGCCAACCGCGGTTTTCTATGACTTTCTAGAAACGATGGAGTTTCTTAACCCGGTCCAAAAATGCATCTCATCATCAGTGATAGTACCTACAGTTTTAAAATCTAATTGTTTACCGTGTCATGCTTTGATTAATATATCGGAAATATCGCCGAATTGAGCACTGTTAAAGTTTTGTGTAACATTACAGAAGTTCACTAATTCATCCCACACATTAGCTAGGAGATGTTCTTGACACTAACGAGCACTTTGCGGTGCATACAGATTATGTTCACTTATCGCTTCTGGTATATGTGAGTTCGCTTGGTTACGACAGTTATTAAAAATGCAGTGTGCACTCGTGTTTGGTGTCCTTCTGTAAATAGCAAATTGAATGGTTGCAGCCTCATTTTGTTCTGGGTGGACATTCTGGACAGGTCTTATTGCATTTTGAGCCCTCTGCCAGCACCGGTGGCACACAAAACGCGTATTGTTGAATATAACCTGGAAAGAAAACAATCTGTTTCTTATAATATAATCCTCTTAGTGAGTGAATGAATTAGATTAGTTATCATTTTAAAATTTGTAATTGTAGAATTATAAATAGAAAGAATAATTAACTAATCCAACTACTCTTATTAACTAACATTTCTTATTATTAGGCAGGGCTTTAAAATAAGGGCACCTACCAATCCAAGTCTTTATTGCTATTTATGCCATTAAGCCATTATTTAAATCACTCAGAATTCTTCCACTTCCTTGCCTTTACATTTTTGAAAAATTGAAAAATCCAAAAGTGCACGACTCATAATGCTCATTTAATTATGGAATAAAAAAAAAAACTTAAGTTGTTCAAAATTAATTGCCGAAAAAACAGCTGTAGTAGGAAGAAGGTACTGCACAAGCGCCCCTGGTGGAATAAATGTACATAATATCTATAGATATATCACCATCCATATGTTAATTTTCTATGGATATATATAGATATACAGTCTTGTAGTTTTCGTTTTTTATTAATTGCAATTAAACGACACTGAATTAATTAATCATTCGCATTCAGTGACCTACAATCGTCGATTAGAATAAAAAAAAAAAAAGTTAACCCAAATAATGGATTTTTTCACAAGTTACAGTGTTTCCGGGTTTCACACATGACGGACAGGATTTTTTTTTGACCTATTTTGGTGTTTTTTCCAATTCTATTGCAGTAAATCAATTTTTAAAAAGTATGAAATTAATCTCCATTAAATTATCTCGACAATAGTATGCAAAATATCTTGATTCCGTGAACTAACAAGGCTATAATAATAAAAATAGCCGCCAAAATGAGGCGAAAAAAAATTTTCGATCGTAAAGCACTCTGATGCTTCGCATCATGAGTCGTGCAATTTGTGTTTTTATAAAAATGTATCCGCACATGTTCCCATTGTATGAACACATTTCTAAAAGAGTAAATAAAAGAAGCCCAAATAAATTACTTGCACCTAGCCAGAGACTACATTTGTATAGCAGGAATTCCAATTGCATGGCCATTAAAATCTTCAACAATTTACCCCCAGACATCAGAGTGTTGCCAACAAATAAATTTAGAAAAACAATATTTGCTTGGCTTTTAGACAACTGTTTCTATTCAGTTAACGAATTTTTTAATTATAAATTTTGACTACATTTTATCAATATTTTTGTGACTTTTGTTTGATTATTTTGTTTTTTTTTTTTTTTTAACCTTTGGCGTTATATAATTGGTATATTTTTGACATTTAATTCATAAATAATATTAAGAACAAATTGTAAGTCATTGACATCGTATTAAAAATTACCTATTATTTCAAACTAATTTATAATTATTAATGGGGATATTAACTGTACTATAATTTTAATTTTAATATTTCTACACCGGCAACGGTAGTATATGTGAAACTTTTTATTAATATTAATATCTTAATGTACCATGTACTGAGAAATAAATTATATCTTATCTTATCTTATGTATTACCAGAAGATGAACGAACACAATATAACCCTAGAATAATATATCCACTTTAATAAACAAATAAACAAACCTCCAATAGTGCATGTTCCCGTAAATAATCTGCAAGCTCAGGTTGATCTTGTGAAATAATAGGTTGGGGAAAAACTTTCTTCGCATTTTTTAAGAAAATTCAAAAAAAAAAAAAATAGTTTATTTACTTTTAACTAAAGTATGTAGGTACCATTGTGTTCGATAACTTTTTGCTATCTTGTTGGTAGGGACATGATCCCATTGCTATAGAAATTTTGGGACTTCTGATCAAAATACCGCGACAAGTGGTTTTGGCAGTCCTCTCGTGGTGTTAACCTGACACTACCTAAAGAATTCTGAAGAGACCGAAACAGGTGGAAATCTGAAGGTGCAAGGTTAGGACTATACGGCGGATGCATTAACACCTCCCAGCCAAACTCTCTTAATTTTTGCTGAGTGGCTAAAGATGTGTGAGGTCTAGCGTTATCATAATGAAAAACCCTTCTGTTGATTAATTCCAGCCGCTTTCTCTCAACTTCTTGCTTTAATCTCATCAGTTGTTCGCAGTAAAGTTCAGAATCGATGGTCCTGCCTGGTGGTAACAGCTCATAATGAATAATGCCCTTCCAATCCCACCACACACACAGCATCACCTTGTTGCGCGTTAACCCGGGTTTCGCCACAGTCTGTGAAGCCTGACCGGCCTTTGACCACGACCTTTTTCGCACGTTCTTATCGTACGTGATCCACTTTTCATCACCAGTTATCAGCTTCTTCAAAAATGGTTCGGTTTCATTACGTTGTAATAAAGAATCACAAATTAGTACACGGTTCATTAGGTCTCTTTCAGAGAGCTCGTGAGGTACCCAAATATCGAGCTTTTTTGTGTACCCAGTTTTTTTCAAATGTGCCAAAACTGTTTTGTGGTCAATTCCCAGTTCTTCAGCTACATCATAACTACTGATATGCCGATCTTGCTCCACTTTTTCATAAATGGCATCCATTTTATCCGTAATAGGGCGACCAGAGCGACATGCATCTTTGACATCAAAATTTCCGGATTGAAAACGCATAAACCAAATTTGTGCTACTCTCACAGACACTGCACTAGGTCCATAAACATCGCAATTTTTTTTCGCGGCTTGCGTTGCATTTTTACCTTTTTTGTAGTAAAATTTTAAAATGTATCGAATTACTTCATTAGATTCACTCATCTTGACAGTACGAAAAATAAATGAAAATCACACATTTTCCTAATTTGAATTTAGAATTATGTTCTTTAAAATTTAAACTTTCAATGATACCAAAACCAGCCAGATACAAATAGTATAGCCAAAGAGATTTTATTACAAGTTCATACATACTATAATGCGAAAAGACTTTTTCCCCAACCTAATATTTTCAGCCAAAATGTGACGCTGATACCTTCTGTTGTGTAGCCCACGCTGGCACATAACACAATTGCTGTGGTGTTCGTCCATGACTAAAGAAGGCCGTTTTTAAGAGCTTAGTTCTGAGTCCGATAAACAAAAGCCAGTGGTATAACATATAACAAATCACAGAGTCCGATAAACATAGCCAAAGGTCGTAGTCGAATGATAATGATGACGAATGTAAATGGTAATAGAAAAACATACTCGCTGCACTCAAATCAAAATAACGACTAACGAACATGCGGGCGCGCGTCTCTGATGTGCCGACCTGGCTCACTTCCCCTCTCCTCCGCAAACTCCTCTTGCCACTCGCTCTCATTGGCTGTCTAATCAGACACGATAAGGAAAAAACACAAGAAACCAGTGCTACATACAAGTAAGGCGTCGTTCTAATATAAAGCGATCATCGCGCGAATACGCCATCATCGCATTCATGTCACATTTTGTTCGATGAACTGGAACGCGTGGTCTTGCCGACAGAGGGCGCCTTCCGCTTTTCCAAACAAAAAGTGACATATGAACGTGACGATCGCGTATTCGCGCAACGATCGCTTTATATTAGGACGACGCCTTACGGTTTTATATACATTTATAAAATGCTGAAAAATATATGTTTTGCTCAAGTCTGGCTTTATTGTGCAATAAATTTTTCCACACAGCGATTTGGAACTTCCCGCCATAACAATAGTTGAAGTACATAAAAAAACCTTTCCAACAATATATTGCATGTTGTTATTGGTTCTTAGGCTAGAACGCCCGTTCTCCTTTGTCTGCTCAATTATCCCACAGGAGGAACTACCTACATGAAAATAAACAATGTGAATTGTAAATGATAGTGCTGGTAGCAATAGTCTGGTCAACATATTTTAGGCATAATGATCTTATTCATTTATTCATTTAAACTGCTCACACACAGTAAGGTACAAAGGCGGACTTAGTGCCTTAAGCAATCTCTTCCAATCAACCAAGGGTGGTGGCAGGTGCTGTCTTTGAGAGGAAATATTAATATTAAAAAAAAACTGGCAAAGTGCGTGTCGGACTACGCACAATTAAGGGTTCCGGAGTTGGGATGAATTTATTTCAAGAACAAAGATGGGTAAGATTTCTTTATTTGTTTAAACACTGTGTAGGTACATACAAATGCATGCAAGATATTAAATAAATTGAGTCCAATCATATTTAGCCGTAAGTATCGGCGAACAAATATTTCCATAACATTGAAAAGCATTAACAATAAGAAAAACGAAAAATTAACTATGTAGAATAGTCACACATTTTGAAATTGAAACTTTTTAAATTACAAATTATTTTTATTATACAAATTCGGGGACACTGTAATATGCTTTTTGCGAAAGAAACATTTTCAATTGACGCTTGAATGCCTTACTATTTAGCTCCTTCCAACGTTTAGGCAATATATTAAATATAGTATGCGCCATGCAGACGATACTCTTGCGCATGAGTGCCGTTTTTGCTGGATAGAAACGAAGAATGGTCATATCCCGTCTGTTACGCGGTACAACTTCTTGTAGACGTGGAAACAAATTGGGGTTTGTTTTAAGAAGAATTGCGGATTCTAAAATATACATACAAGGAAGAGTTAATATCCTGTACCTTTTAAAATATGGTTTACATGTATCAACCGTTTTTAGCCCAAACATAGAGCGAATGCATCTCTTTTGGGCCTTAAATGCCGTGTTAGCATCGGTAGAATTTCCCCAAAATATGATGCCGTATCTGAGGTGAGACGCAACTAAGCCATGGTAGGCCGCAATCAACGTATCTAAATTCACATCTGCAGCTAGAGAGTGCAATGCAAATGCATAACTACAATTTTTTTTTGCAGAGGTTCTCGATTTGTGATTTCCAGTCAAGTCTTTTGTCAATTATTAGTCCAAGGAATTTAGTAGTATTTACGATTTCAACAATTTTATTATCTATGTTTATGGCCATATTTTCTATAGTCAATCGTTGGCTAAAATGTATGATTTTAGTTTTATCTAAATTTATCTTTAAATTATTATTGTTTAACCATTCTATTAGAGATGTCAAGGTATTATGAATGTCAAGTTTATATTGGATCATGTCATATAACGTCATAGGGTGTCGAAATGATTTTGGCAAGTCATTAATGTATAGTGTAAAAAGTGGAGGTCCCAAAACCCTACCTTGTGGAACACCAAATGTAGTTTGACGTTCATCTGTTAAGTATCCTTCCTTTTTAGTGGTTATATTAATTCTAGTGATTTCTGTCTTTTGCTTTCTATTGTCTAAGTAGGATTTAATTAAATTAAGAACATTACCTCTTATACCATATGCGTCAAGTTTTTTTAATAAAATGTCATGATTTACGTAGTCAAATGCTTGAGTCATATCGCAGAAGATAGCGCATACAGGTGTTTTTTTGTCCACTTTTATCAATACCGTGTATAAAAAGTCGTAAATCGCCATATTTATTGTTTTATTTTCGCGAAATACCTTTTGCTCATGACATAATTTTTTTTTTTCTATGTAGCCGCTTAATTCCTTTTGAAAGAATTTCTCAAATATTTTCGAGAAGATAGGAATCAGAGAGATAGGCCTGTAGAATTCCATGAGCTCTCTATCTTCTTTCTTAAATAATGGCTTAACGATCGCTGTCTTTAGTGAGTCCGGAAACGTGCCAGCTACAATGCCCAGATTTATAATATGAGACAAATGGTCGCATATTTGAGATGCTACAGCTTTTATTACTTTGGTTGATATGGCATCGTACCCTACGCTATTTGTGTTTTTTAAGGCCATAATAATTTTCTGTGCCTGTTGTGGTGTGCAGGGTGCCATAAACATCGAGTTTTTGTTGTTTAAGATGGGCCGTGTAGTTTTATAATTGGACTGGACGGGTTGTATTTTATTAATAAAATAGTTATTAAATTGATAGCAATTTGTTTCGCATCCGTAATTTTGTCATTATGGATTTTAATTTTCAAAATATAGGTTTTAGGTACATTAAATTTACCTTGATTTATTATTTGCCAGGCGGTTTTACATTTATTGTGTGATGTTTTGATATTATCGTTATTCTGTGAACGCTTGGTCAGTCATCATTTTTTTTAGAGCGAGTTCTATTTAATGCTATTGATTTTAATCTGTAGGTCCACAGAAGTTGCCGTTTTTTCTTACTGCAGGATTTAATACCTTTAGATACCCACCTTGGCCTTTTTATTACATTTATTGTAATCATAGTCTTAAGAAAATAGAGGTTGTAGAAAAAAGAGAATATTTCATGAAATTTGTTGTATGCAATGTTCGGTCATCCGTTTCAAGACTGAGTTATAATTTGTCACGTAAATCGTCCTTAAACATTTTTTTATTCATTAAATACGTGGAGCACTTGTTTGCATGGCCAACAGCGACATCTGACAAACAAACTTAGCATTATAGTTGAAAAACATGTTCCATACAACGATTACGTCGCAAAAATATATTTTTTATATGATAAACTACAATTTAATAATTTTCAGACATTTTCCTCTACTTGTGCTGTGAGACCTTACTTCTTGCCAAATTTCATGTTTCTAGGTCAACGGGAAGTACCCTATAAGTTTTGATTTCTTTGCGAGTCTCAAAATATGTCGCTAATATTTTTTGTTTCGTTGACTTGGAAGCTTGATTTTTTGTGCTTTATGGGACTGTGGACTTACGTATTCGATATTAATTTCAAATTGATACCTCCACGCGCTCCTGAGAAAAAGGGTCTTGAAAGACAGGACCGACAGATGGACGGACAACGAAGTGATTCTTTAAGGGTTCCGTTTTTTGCTTTTGAGGTACGGAACACTTAAAATATTAAAAAGATAACATATCCATACTAATATTATAAACTTGAAAGTAACTCTGACTGTCTATCTGTATGTTACCTTTTCAAAATTTGGTAAAGAGATAGATGGCCTGGGGAAGGACATACCTACTTTTTGCCTCAAAAAGGGGATGAAAGTTTCTATAAGAAACTTAGCATTTCTTAAGTTAGGGATATGAAAATTTAAATTTATGCTTTTAGTAAGACATAAAAAAATATGTTTCAGCGTTTTTGTAAAATAATCCCTCTGGGGGTTGGGCATAGGGGATGAATTTAAAATTGACATGATTATTTTCATTTTTGTATAAGTACCTCTTTTCAAGAGATTTAAGGTATTAAAGATATAGTCAGAACCCGTACCTTGAGGTATTATTTATTTTAGTATTTATTTCATTTAAATCGGTCAAAGTCAAAGTCAAATCATTTCTTTCAAATAGGAACATAAAAGGCACTTTTGAACGACAAAATTTCCCAAAAATAGCATTGATTCTCGTTGCCCATTCCAAAAGGTAGTTTCGTATGGAAAATAATGGGCAAGAAACTCCATCGTTACTCTTTTAAAATGTTTTATAATATTTTGCATAGATTATTTATTTATTTATTTATATATCTATAGTTAATTAACACGGTACAATACCAATTACATTAACTGACTTATAAAGAAAAGAAAACTATACTCGTACAATGTAGACAATTGTGTCATATAAGCAATAATTATTCGCTACTTACTAACATGGAACAGTGGACACCCTCGCGTACTGTTTCTCACAGAACATCAGACATACGCTCTTAATTTTACTCCATCCGTCCGCAAAAACAACACATTCAGGGTTGGCCATCAAGAAGGCATTGAGAATTTTTAAAGTACGGCACACAGGCGATTCAGGTCTGGCGACCGTTCTGCAAGGCAGCTGCGGAAACAGATTGTGTCGGAGATTTTGGCGGTGACTGATGTATTTGTCGGGCACAAATAGTCGACAGAAAAGGTCATGGAGTTCAGGGCTGTCGATACGACCATTAAAGGGCCTTACAGGCTACCGTGAGCTGATCAAGACCTCTTCTTGCCACCAATGAGTTGAAACCCAAAGTCCCTAGGATATAGTTGGTGGGGTACATGTAAGGGTAGAAATTGTAGGTTCTTTTAAAAAGATATCTAAGAAAAGTTTTCTGCACTTTCTCGAGCATAAACGTTTGAGCAGCGGTATAGGGATACCAGACACAACTACTAGTCTCCAGTTTACTGCGAACTAGATTGGTGTACATGTATTTTAATAACATGCAGGTTGTGAAAATCACGAGCATTTCGCATAATTTCAAATCACGAGCTTTTCGAATTATATATTGTGAATACGATTCACCTAGAATAAAAATACTATACTACCACAATAGATAATTATAAAGCAATGACAGGTAAATAAATTATCTGATAGATACATGGTGCTCACTTATTTAAACAAATTTAAAAGACGTAGATTTTTCAAAAATTTGAACAAGTAATTATTTTGTGTTAAGTTAAAGCAGTTACAAAATGTAAAGTCAATATGATAAAAATTATAATTTTCAAAATCAAACTGGTTGCTAATTTAATTGTATATGTTGCAGGCAAAACTCATAACCAGTCAAAAGTACTTTTAGGAGCGCATACACGGGTCCACTAGCGCCACTCCTTTATAAAAATATTATCTCGTGACTGAGAAGGAATTTTGAAAAACGGCTCAGTAAGCGACCTCGGTAAGTGTGTCAAGATTTTTCTAATACCTTTTATAAAGTTTCAAAGTGAGACACGAAGCAACAAAATACGATCTAAATAAATGTGGCCGCTTTTGTTTGGATCGAATTTTGTTGCTTCGTTTTTCAATATGAAAGTTTATAAAGGTATAAGAAAATTTTAGACACACTTACCGAGGTCGCTTATTGAGCCGTTTTTCAAAATTCCTTCTGAGTCACGAGAAAATATTTTTTTAAAGGAGTAGTGCTAGTGGACCCGTGTATACGCTCTTAACTAGCAATATCAGTCAAAAGTATTTTTGAGTTTAAGCTCTCGACAATAGTACTTTTGACTGAAATTATAGTCAAAACTAGTTTGGCCCAATGGACATGGTTAAAAGTAGTTTCGACTAACTTATTTCGTTAAAAGTAGTTTTGATTGGGTCTATCAGATGATTAAACACAATAAAGTAATAATTTTCTATACAACATAATTAAAATACCTACAAAAATAATGGTTTGCACTATAACTGTGACGAATTATAATAAGCCGTAGTCGACGGAGCCCCGCCTGCCGGGGCTCCTACTTCCGGGTGGTTTAAAAAAAAATAACCACGAAGGGGATGGCGGGGTCTTCCAGACCCCGCCATCCCCTTCTAACTTAACCTGTCCGAGTTGGGGTGCCTCAAGACCCGAGCTCGCTTCGCTCGCTCTTGTACTGGAAACCATTATTTTTAGTTCATTCAATGAATTTTAAAGCTAAACATTTTAATGTGTAACATTATTTTTAAACCTTCTTATTAAACGAATTTACAACATATAAAATCTTTTATTACATACTAACAGCTGGTTACAAGTGATTTTGACTGATGCTCTAGTCGTTAAAAGTAGTTTTGACTAAGAGCGTCAGTCAAAACTACTTTTAACCACATTTTGTCAGTTAAAATCACTAATAACTACAGATTTTCAGACAAAACTACTTTTGACCAACGTGTTCAGTCAAAATTACTTTTGCCTGATTTTTTCAGTTAAAAGTACTTTTGACCGATTAAGAGTCTTGACTGTGACATATACAATTAAATTAGCAAGCAGTTTGATTTTGTCTAGACTCTAGATTGTCATATGGAGCAGGACCAGCCTGTTTCTAAGCATTATATACCTAAACCGACCGAAACCTAAAAACTAATTCGAAAAACTCAACTTAAATTAACTCATATACACAATGCACATGCACATGTCCATTACAGGTCGTTAAATAATAGTAAATAAAAATATTACGCTTTATTACACTGAGGTACACCATTGTTTCAATTTAAATGTTTATATAGGTCAATGACTCTAAGCGTACAAGGTGTATAAAAGGTGAATAATAAATACTAATATTTTAGGAGGTATGTAAGTATTCATGAACTGTTTATTGAAAACTTAGTTGGTACACTTAGCTTCTTATCAATCAAAGCAGTTATAGGAAGGTCTTCAAATTAAATTAAAACACGATCTATATTCAAAATGCCTTTATTTCAATAGTATGGTGGTGGTGACCACCATGGCAGCCACATGCCAGGTCCATAGTTACTATAACAAAACAGTGAAAATGAGATACGGTTCGGATAGATAAAAACAGGAGGTAAAGCATTGTTCAGTCATAGAGTAAAATAGAAGTAAAAGTAGTCAATTAGTTGAATTAACTAGCAGGTTGGGTAATTTTTTATTTTGATACTAAATTAGACACAGAGTACCAGAGAGAAAAAATGTCGTGTCGTGAACCCACAACCTCGTGCATGATGGCCTTAACCACAGTTAAGGCCATCATGCACGAGGTTGTGGGTTCAAATCCGGGCAATTACCAATGTGACTTTTTCAATTCATATGTACTTTCTAAGTATATCATGGTCATCACTGATGTCGCGCGGCGGCGAAAGAAAATATAGTGGAGAAAGCAGGAAAAAATAAGTTGAAATCGCGAACACGACTTGAGCAAGCGTGGTGATCAGGGCTCGTGCCTTCTCTGTATGAGAAGAGTCGTTTGCCCTGCAGTGGGTCAGTAACAGGCTGGTATTATTATTATTAAGACCAGAGCAGATTAGGAGGTAATTTTATAGAACCATGTGACGGCAAAAACTTAAAGGACTCAGTAAAAATACGACCGAAGAAAGAGGAAAATCATACTCTCGATACAGTACACTAAAAGGTAGCTAACTAGCCGGAACATAAAATATGTAAAGGAAAAACGATGATGCGAAAAAATCGGTTGTAAGAAACACGAATTGATCATGGGTGTCCCCATTCTGCAATTTTGGAACAAAGTACCTTTATATGAAGGTCACTAATCTTAAAATGATAACTATAAAATGAATGTTTTCTTACTCATATTCATGTCTGAATCTTCGTTTTTTGACGTGACCATGTTTTGCTGTGAAGCTTTTTCCTTTGAACCTTGAGCTGGATATGATCCCTGAACCAATACTACCTCCAACTGAGAGAGCGAACCCAATGTTGCTGTCGCCAAAAATTATGAAACGACGGTCTCTCTCTGGAAACATGAGAAAAGTAAATTATAATATTATGAAGAAACGTAAGCCAGGATCCTAACTTTGCACTTTGCCACATGATAACCCCACCCCGTTAATAAGGGTGCCAAAACCTATCGGATTCATTTTGTGATATTTTTGGATGGTAAATGTTCTCTTAGAGCTGGGGAATTTTTCTACAAGGTTAAATTAACTGGTGCAACTTCACCGATAACGGGTATCGATACCAAATCGTGTGTGAAGTTTCGCAAGATAATTTTAATTTGACCCATACTAATAAAGTTTACCTGCAGAGTTGCAATAACCATTACTGCAAAGAAGTAATGCTGTAACTAATGCCAAAGTATATCTATCTAAAAACTCCATATCCTTAAGTACTACCCAACGAGATGTAGATTAATAGGTACCATCATCAGACCAACGGCTTTTATAAGGTATTTCAAATTATCCCTTCCCTTCAAGTACATCAGAATTTGGAAATGACAAGTAACAATACAAACAATAATCAAAATTTTAGGATTATCCTAATGTTTCTTTTATCAATGCTCCATCTGACATGTAGGTATATCCGCCCATATGATGATTACGATCACATAAAAAAGTTTTGTATTGGTACACCATAAATATTGAGGTATAATGACACGTAACGAACGTGTCATTATACCCTCAATATTTATCTTACTTCAGTGATTGATTAACAAAACCGCCTGTGATTTACTGCATCGTCATAGTTCGACTTGCATGTTCTTATGGCCCATCTTATAAATTGTACCTAAATGTTTGTATTTTTTTTTATGAATTTTGATGTGCAAATTGATTTCATGAGGTGATATATATTTAAATGTACTCGTGGTGTTGATAAGACATTCTTCAAAGAACGCCTTTGTTTTGTGGCGTTTGTGCCTGTGGTCACCACAGAGAGAGAGAGAGAGAGAGAGAGAGAAAGATTAATTAAAAGGACGCCGAACAGTAAAGAGTATCAACCTATTTTCAGTCTTTTCTGTTCTTTGTAATATTGGGCTCCATATCTGGTCGGTTTTGGTAAATAGGGCTAATTAACCATAGGCTTCAAAAAGAGTTTATTAAACATATTTCAATGCAATTGTTTAAAAAGGTGTAAGATCCAAGTAGTTTCAAGAATCAGAAATCCAAATGATAAAATAAAATGAAAATTAACATAAAAACGCCCAAATTGGCGCCAACGCGCCAGCGCTGGGGCTCTGTCTCGAAAAGGGAGGGTCCTACGACATTATGCTGAGCGACAGCCATTTGTGTGGATATGACGCCTATTTTCCCCCAACTTGTTCTTTTTTGTATTAGTGTGTTTTTCTCTGCGTCATGTTTACCGCAAATAAACAAATTTAATTTTTTTCTTTCTTTGTAAATTGAATTCTCTTCGTTTTTTGGAGTTTGGTTCGGTTATAAAAGGGTAATAATTTAGTGTGGCGCAGTTTATCTGCTGGCCGTTAGTTGACCTATCGGTAACCCAGACCAGACCATGCTCTGAAGGAAATCAGGACCAATTTCGGGGTAATCGAACCCGCGACATATGGGAAAGCAGGCAATTGCTCAGCCACTATACCAACACTACCGTCAAAATAATAGTCAGCTGTACTGTCGTAGCAGCTAAATGATACATGTTATTTATTTTGTATAATAGTTAAAAATAACACCTAGGTAGTTGGCGTTTCCTAGCCGACTACTCTGAGAAGAATCACCGAACCAAACTCAGTGGTCAAAGTCTCTTTTTACAGGCCATACATTTACATTGTAATGATCAGATTTATGAAGACCATGTTATTGATCGCGAAGTGACCTCTAGGCACACTTCGGTTTCGGTATGTAGCGTGGACGGATTTAAAATAGACTACACATTTTTGTAAGGTTTTTTTTTTAATCTTGTGATATATTAAATACCTGTAATGTGTGTACTATATTATTTAGTAACTAGCTGACCCGACAGACGTTGTCCTCTCCAAATTTTAATAGTTCATACAAAATTCCCATAGAAAATGCTCTTTCAGTTTTCCCGAAATTTCCCATTTTCCCGGCAACTTCTCAATTTTTTTATCGTAAAAACTTGAGTCGAATTATCACGAACAAATTAATTTAAAAAAAAAACAAATCAGTCCAGCCGTTCTGAAGTGATGCGCTTACTAACGAACAGCATTTCATTTTTGTTATACAGGGTCAAATTAAATTTGGTAGCGAAACTCTACAGACGTAATGGGTATCGATATCTAAACACGATAAAATAAAAATAATTTGGTATTTTTGGGGGGTCATAGACGGCTGGCAGTGTTGTTAATTGAAGTATGAGTTGAGAAAATCTGTTTTTTTTTGTGTGTTTAGATATTGATACTTTTCACGTTTGTGAAGTTTTATCAAAAAAAAAACTGTTTTTTAAACTGATGTTTGAAGTGGCTGCACTAACTGTGGTCGATGACTATGAAAAAAATATAGGAAAAAAATTATCAAATTAATTTGTTTTTTGTTGTATCATGTTTAGATATTGATACCCATCTCGTCTGTGGAGTTTAGCTAGCCAAATCAAAACAACCCTGTATAATACTTTACATAGTAAATATCAATGATTGTATATAAAATGAGGTAGAGGTATATAAAATGTTTTAATATGTGGAAAATGTCGTTGGTTATACATTTTCTGACTCCTATAGCTCAAGTTTTGTGTAATACTGTAATGTGTAACTGTTTATTTTCCCAAATACATAAAATAAAATTAAAATAACATAATTATTGGCATGTCATTGTGTATAGAAAAGAAATACTTACTTATACTTATGTTAAAATATTTCAGCATTGCCCATGTAGGTATATTATTGAAGCAGCTCCTTCCCCAAGCCTTTTTTCCTCGAGGTAGTCTTTAACAGTGTAAAAAGCTGCACTATATTCCACCAAGAAAGGATAGAGAACTTTGATTGATTAAAGATTCCCATCTTCAATCAATCAAGGACCCCGAAGGACCCGGAAGGTTCCCGTCTTTCTTAGGATAAACAAAGCACTGTTGCAAGTTATTTGAGAACTAACCGGTTCTGTTTTTAACGTTTTGAGACATCGTCTGTTTAAAAAAAAGTGTAACATACTATTTTGGTGGACTAATGAACATGGCTGTGGTATGTTGGTATTATTTTCAGGAAGAAATATGTATTTTATTGTGATGTTATGGCATTGGCTGTCTGTCTCGCTGGTCTAGTGATCGTGGTGGGTTCGATCCCCAGGTCGGGAAATGTATTTTTGGGTTTTTAACTAGAGATCCGGTTTATGCATTTATAAGCTCGTCCCAATTACTTGAGAATTAAACACACCCTGGCAAACTGCGATTGTCATTGTAAGCATTATGTTGCTTTATTGCCTATCTCTTTTGACCGTGACTTGAATGATCATATTCACTTAATAGAAAAACGTAAACGTGCTAAGATAGAGGGCGCTGAGTAGTATTGAAACTACTGAGTTTTAGATGGCGTGTTATAGATCCCAAAGTAAGAGAAGAGACCGGTAACTACTTTAGGCAAAAGTGTTGCCTCTTAGGGCCGTTGTGGTTAGTCGGTTGACATATTATCTACTGCTGCTATTATCAGTGTGATGAGAAGGAACGTCCCGCCGTCTATGGGCATGACGAAGCATTCAGTGCAAACTCAGTTAGGAAGAAAACTATTTTTAAGTGCCTGTGTATATGTATACTTTAACACGTAACGTAAACCCACCGCATGGTTCTGTTTTTTCAGGGATTGCACTTTTTTGTGCTCATGTTTTAATGACTGAGAACTAAAGGACTACATACTTACTGGTTTAAATATTATATGTGAGATTATAGCTCTGAACAACCAATATTATGGAATTGGATAGTATTTCATTAGGCTTCAAGTTGATTCAATTACCTAGTTATATAACCTAGTAATATAAAGGATTCCTAGGCTATATCTAAGTCCATTGATGCTTTGTAAATGAATGAAGTCGATGTAAAATTTCACTACCTAAGGATAGGGAATTGCAAGGTTTATAATTTATTGTAAGTACTTTTAATTATAGCAAATTATAGCATACAGTAAATCATCGATAGATACTCATTTTTTACGTCTTTTAAATGTTAACATGTAGGTATCTCATGAATAAAAAAAATATAACAGCTGGATTACAAAAATCTTAAGATATCTTTATAGTAACAAAACAGTTTATAAATATAATACTGACTTAATAATACTTATGCTAAATGAAAATCTATTTTAATATTTACTCTTTAGATGGGCAGTATGGGCACCTATCTACTCCATATCCAAGGCTCTTCACTACTTTCCGAGTTATGACCTGAGTTGATTTGACCATGGTTATAGCCATTTCCAGCGTTGTCAGCACCATTGTCATGTGTACCATGGCCTACAGAATAAAGTGCTTCATTCCCTGCATTAGGATATTCAGTATTTCCATTATTGACAGCTTTTCCATTCTGAGGCACATTAGCTCCAGGTTTTTTATTATTATTGAGACTCCCAGTTCCTTCTGCAAAGTTGCCCCCAGTGATTGAACCGATCTGAATACTTCCTTGATCATTGGTACTGGAAAACCCGTTTTCTGCACTAGGAAAACCATTATTCCCACCGTTACTACCAAATATAGCTTCAATTGCGCTAGCATCAATTGTGAACGGTTGCTTATTACCATTTTTCTTTTTGCTTCCTTTGTTATTTTTATTGTTAGAGAGGATAACTGTATCAATATAAATATGACTGCTTCCACTGCCTGTTGCACCTCTCACGCCTCCTTGTACTGAGGTGGCGTGTATTGTTTGTGGTTTCACTGGATATAGTTGTGTATTTCCGCCTTGAAATAAATATAACCAAAATATTAAAATGTTTATTGTTTGTTAATTGCCTCGTTGGTCTAGTGGTCGCAAGCGCTACTGCTGAGCATGAGGTCCTGGGTTCGATTCCCGGGTCGGGCAAAGTGTTATCGGGTTTTTCCATCTGGAATTTCTCGGTAGCAGCCCGGAGTCTGGATTTGTGCCCGGTTGATGGCCATAGGCTCGCCCCCTATTACATGGGACTTAAACATAACTGGCGAAATGTGGGTGTGCTATAGGTACACCTTTGCCTAACCCTTCGGGGAATACAGGCGTGATGTTATGTTTATGTGTATGTTTATGTTATTGTTTATCTAAATAATAATTATGTTTGACGTAAAGTTGTATGCAAACATAGCTTACAAAAGGTATATAGAAGATATAATTATACAAATGTACAACTAATCATTTAATTTTTAGTACATTTATCATTTTAATTGCAATACAATCTAAAGTAAACTTTTAATCATTATTAAAATGATTGGCACAAACATAAATACATTAATTGATTGAATAGTGTGTTTACCTCCAAAATTATTAGGCTCTACGCTACCACGCTGGGGTGGTGTATTAACTTGCTGTCCGCTATGATGTGATGAGTTTTGTATTGTAATTTGTTCACCATCGCCTTCATCTTCATTCACGTATGCATGCGTTTGTCTCGGACGGCCAACGCCGGATCCGCCGATACTAAAGCTTCCAGGTCCAAAAGTCCCGCCGGTTATAAGTCCAATACCGAGTCGCCCATCATCTACGACCACCGTACCAACCTTTTCTGGAAATGGAAATGGTTTAATTTTGCAAATAGTTTCTTTAGAGATCATTGAATGTTTGATTCTTTTTGGGTATAATAAATCTATTTTTAGTATGATATAAAACAAAAAGGTCATATTCTCATCGAGCCATAACTGTAATACAAGTAGGTACAGCACCCTAATTGCGTAACATCGCAATTACCCCGCAGTTTTTATTATTGCATCTAGAACGTAAACTGTATCTATATATTTGAGTACATCAAGACAACTTGTTTTACGATGCACTCCACAGGAAAATAACAACGGTGAGTACAATGTCATTGAAATATATAAATAAACATTGTAAACTTACGGGTTGCCGTGTGACAAACAGAGACGGATGCTATCACAGCACCAAGAGCCACGAGACGCTCCATCGCAACATTCGCTTCACACCACACTACTAACGTGACGAGACAAAACCAGCTTTTATACAGTTTATACTGCTACATTATGCGCTTATGTTGTTCAAGCCCGGGTTTTGCCTGCTCAGAATTAAAATAATGGCTAACGTGAATGATTTTTTCGTCATCGATTGCAGTGGGTTTATTCGCAGGGCACGCCACAATTGCGGCGGTAAGTCCCCTCTTTGAAGAGTGGCTTGAGAGGCGCCATTACGTCCTTACATTTCTGCCTGACGCAAGTCCTCACCGGACATGGCTGTTTCAGGAGGTTCCTGTTTCGTATAAGGTGGGAGGAAACGCCCGGGTGTTACTATTGTATGGATCGACCGGAGGATACGGTGGAGCATACGGTGGAGGTCTGCCCGGCTTGGGCGGAGAACTGCCGTGTCCTTGTGGCGGCGATCGGCAGTGGTAATCTCTCGCGTCCGGCCCTGGTCCAGGCGAGGAGCGAGATTGAATGGGAAGCCGTCACCTCCTTCTGCGAAGCAGGAATGCTCGCAAAGGAGGAGGCAGAGCGCGTGAGGGAAAGGCAATCGTTGCGCCCTCACTCCTCTAGTCACCGCAGTCAAAGACACCCTGGGCGTCGGGAGTCGATAGCCGACTCCCGGCCACCGTAGGCGCAGGCTTGCGGTTGGCGGGCAATGAGCAGGTCGCCATCCGGTAAAGACCAGGTCTGGGTTGACGACACGTCGTGTTCCACACGCGCCTGAAAGAGATGTCAGCACCATTGACGGGGTCCGATAGGGCCGATGACTGCCAGGGTCGCGGATTGTTCGAAAGAGTTGCCGTGGCCCTGGCGCACAGGCAACTGAAGGAACACGGCTGGGTTTTAGTAAGTACGAGTCTGACACGCCCTCCCGCTCCGCCCAGAGCGGGAGACGTCATTATGTTCATGATATATCACCACAAAAAAAAAAATGGGTTATTTGGCATTCACTGCTATATTTTGTGATGTTGCAAAATCGATAAATAACGTAACAGATAGCGACATCTTGTGTCAGGACAGACAGGCCCATGGCATGGCTGCCAAAGTAGCTTCTGTAACACTAGAGAAACCTAGAGAAATTATGTCATGTAAATTATATACAAGATTATTAGTTAATTTAAATAAAAAAACATACAGACATAATTTCCCACATTTTATTTAAAACAATGCCTAATAAATGCAAAATAACCAATAGACAAGAATTCTATTTGGTCTATGGTGGTGGAAGCGTCTAGAAGTTTGTGACATTGGTCAGGAAAAAGGTCAAGATCCGCAACGTGTGTGACACGATATGAATAGGATTTGGAATAGGGACTCAGTTCTGGAGGATCAGACTGTACCCAAATAACCCGATGGGTTTCCAATAAGTCCCGTTCGAAGCTGAATCCGGTCTGGCTGTTTATGCTGGCCTTTCTTTTAGGGATTAGTCTGATGCATAATTGAGACGTGATGCTTTGGAGTAGCCCCGTGATCTGATGATTGGAATGGATCCAGTTGCAAGCAACCATTGAGTTGTCGTCATCCGTTGGTCAGGAAGGCCTTACTTAGCCGAATATCGGTGATGAGGGAAGTTCGCCGCTCCAGGTAACGAAGCGTCATTATCAAAACCCGTAGGCCACGTAACGTGCAAACACAGGGGTATCTTGTGTTTGATGCCAAGGGTCATAGTCCCTTCCAGTGAAGGGATTGTACTGAGAGATCACCGAGTATATCGGTAAGGTAGCAATTTAGCCTATGAGAGAGTTAGGCCTATTGTATGGACTAGGTAATGAGACCAGTTGCCATGAAGTGTTGTGTTGCGGGTTGCTTCGCATAATCTTATGTTCCCGTTGTTAGCACAACCTTGATAGGTCGGTATTTGGTGATTGAGCTAGAAACTATTAACTGGTTCACCTCACGGATTCGCTATAGTAACTCTGAGTTATTGTTATAGTCTCATTGCAGGTCAACACACCAATACAACTAGACCCGAGACTGGCTGTACTGGTGTGGATGCCAACGATGACTATAGACGGAGCCCCGCACTGCTTCTGGGCGGTTTAAAAAAATACCACGAAGGTGGCGGGCTCTTCTAGATTCTGCCACCCCCTTCTAATCTAACCTGTCCGAGTTGGTGTGCCCCATGTCCCGAGCTCGCTACACTCGCTCTTGCATTCTAAATTCTTCTAGTACAATAATATTGTATTTTTTTTGTACATCGATCCTTTCGACATAATTTTACGATAAACGGCTGATAGGAGACAAATACATAATACTCACACGCTATGAGTATGAGTATTATGTATGTACGCTGTGATTAATTTGCTGTGCAGTCAGTATTTAAATTATGGAAATAAATTGATAAGTGATTATTTATTTGAAGTGCAATTAATAATATCCCTTTTTAATTAAAACCTACCTTATGTTGTTTCGACAAAGATGTTGCATACGTGCAATGGCAAGAAAACTTTAGTAGAAGCTTTTGGTGATGTACTATTCAAAGGTAAGCTCTTTCTGAATTAATAATTTTTTGTGTAATAGCTAGAATTTAGTAGCACCCTAATAGGTGGGTCTCGAGGATAGAACTAAGGATATTAGAGACAATAATGCTTTAGTCACGTAGACCAACCCGTTTCTCTAAGTAGCAATAAGAGGTTGTTATACTTTCTGTATTTCCAGCTAATCTTAGTTTTTAATTCACTATAATAGTGTCTTAGGAGACGCTCCCTAGGTTTTTCAGTGCCAGCAGTATCTTGGATACCAAACTACTTTCCTTAAATTATAAAAATTGTAGAGGTCTATGAAAAGCAGCGGGCTATGTTCACCAGTTGATTTTACTGATAGTAACAAAAACGAAAGAAAGCTCATAAAGAAAAACCTTATTTTTCCTAAACCCAAACACAACCGCAAACCAAGACAATCAATAAAAACAAAGCTAACTTTATTTAATTCTATACATTTCAGTTACGGCACGCCTCTTTCCGGCGAGTGTATACGGTCGCTTCGAGCGCATAATATACATACAGCAGGTATAAACGCACCGTCTCTTCTGTTTTGGCTTGCCCGCTCAGTGTTGTTCGCAATGTCGAGTTCCATAGCCGGTTTTGCCTCATTTCTCTATGTCTGCGTGGTCTCAGGTATAAATATTGCAATATTTACCAACACTATAATAGTGAGGACAGAGAATGTAACCCTACTTGCCCGTTCCTCATAATTGCAGTTTTTAAAGGTTTATTTTGTTTCGGTATAAGCTTTGTCTGGTGTTTAAGTGATTAACCTGTCATCGCGTACCTGTTACGCACTGTGTTTTGTAGGCTTAGGTAATTAACCCTTGACCGCGTTCTTGTGTTTTGCATTCTGATTGTTGTCTGTGGTCGATATCATGTTTTACACACACGCAATCGACTTTTCTTTTTATTAAATGACAGGTGCCAATAAACACGTTAGCATAAGGATTCGATTACATTTTCCTTGTATTCGGGCGCAATTTTGGTAAAGGAAACTCAAAAATACGTTAAACCGGTTGTTCAACTCCGTCATTGTCATGGTAATCATTCGAATGATAGTTTGTTTTATATTGTTCTATATTTTGGATTACCTACTTTTAATTGAAATTTACTTTGAATTTTCATGATATTTGTCTATATTTCCATACCTATCCCAAATCTTACTGTGCCGATATTTTTTTTTGTTTATACTATCTCGTTTACTGACAACAACACTCTATACATTCTAGGACAACGGCACTCTAGCACGCGGCTGAAGGACCCAAACGACCCGAGCATCGCTATCGGCGTGATATCAGGTGGTAACTACCCTGCTGGTAGCTTCAGCAATTGCCACGGTGACAACAATCCAAAATTCTGGACAAAAACCTAGCAATCCTTACGACGATAATTATAATAAACCAAATAATGATAGTCCTGTGAAGAACTCTGCATCCAGAAATAGTTTACTCTCTAGAATCTTATTTTTTTCTTTTAGCTGGTTTTATTAAACTGTGGTAACGAAGCTTCAACTGTGTTGGAGACCGCCAGGCGTACCTACTGGAAGAGAAGGGGAAAGGATCGGCGCGCGCGCAGACGCAAAGTTTAAGTCTTGTAGCAGAAACTTTAATCTTATTGCCAAAATCTTAACAGTACTAAAAATATTATTAATGTTTACTTGTTATTTTTAGTTCGGTCAAATCTACTTCAAGTTATTTACGTCCGTACATTCACGTTTATTTTTTAGTGAGTTTTTATTTATTTTTGTTTATAATGTTGAATTTGACAGCGCCGCGTACGGGTCGCTCTCGTGATTTATTTGTTATAAAATCGTGAATTCGGACTTTACAGTTATAAATTATGTGTTTAACTGTACACTATATGGTAACATACCGTTACAATATGGAGAACAGTGCTAAATTGGTGGATTTCTAACTTTTTCAAACTATATTTGGTGTTCGAATAAGTGCAGTGACAAAAACAATTCGCGGGTGGCGCGAAATACTGAGTGGTGCATTGCGCTCTTTCACTCTTGCGCGAAAAAGCTACCTCGCTCTCTGTCGCACTCTTGGTACTATCACTAAATTCGTACACTACACACTAAATAAACAAGAAATTAAGATGGATTGTGAGGTTTGTAACAGAGAAATGAATATAGGCGAGACTATTGAATGTAATGGATGCAAGAAGGGATACCATTATAGATGTGTGAATATAACCCCGGTGGCGGCGGTACAATTAAAGTGTACTTTTAAGTGTGCCTCCTGTTCTAACGTAACTCAGCGTATACGAGTAACAGATGACACACCGGTACGTGGTGGTCAGGCCACTGGTTTCATAAATCAAGTAAATCAGTCGTTTGAGGAAAATGTTGCTCAGGAGAAAGCACAGTTGTTGACATCGGACGAGATTGTAGATCAAATTAATAGTGTAATCCTGGCTAAAATCAGTGTTTTTGAAACAAATATTATACAGGAGATTAAAGCCAGTGTGGCTGTACTGGCGCTAGAAAATACTAAACTAAGACAGGAATTAAAGGAAGCTAATATGAAATGTGGTTCTTATGAGCGGCAAATTAAAAGCTTAAAAACTGAGGGACTACTAGAGAGAAAAATGAAGATTATGATATCGACACCAATTACCAGAAAAAACGATCAATACGGGTACCAGTACCTACAATACCGAAGTGTACTCCTGCCCTGGCCTCATCATCTCAAACAAATGTCCTGGAGTGCGGATTGCAAGCAACTACGTCTCCGCCGCCGCCGCCGCCCCAGAGGCCCGTGGAGACTAGTTACGCAGCAACGGTGGCCAGGAAAGCAGCGGGTATGAAGGTTGACGATACTAGTAATAATGATTGGATAGCGGTTAAAAAAAATAACAGACGAAGTAACGCAATAAGGAAAGGTGGTAATAACGCAATTAGTTCTTTAAAAGCAGTTGAAGGCAGGAAATTTTTACATGTTTGGAGGCTGAATAAAAGCACTACAGAGGACGACCTAAAGGAGCATATCAAACAGACACTAGGAACGGACTCGGAGATCGTTATCGAAAAATTAAAACCTAAAACGGAGCGAGACTATGCCTCATTCAGGATTGGTGTTACATTAAGTAATTTCGAGAAACTTTGTGACCCTGAGATATGGCCAGTAAATGTAGAATACTGTGAGTGGATTTGGTTTCGTCCCAATACGAACCCAAAACAACCGGAAACCCAGTAGTCATTTCAACATTTTATATCAAAACGTCAGAGGACTCAGAACTAAGACAACACAATTTTTATCACTACTGGAATCATCAAGATCCGATTTATTTGCTATTACCGAATCGGGCCTTAGTGAAGCGATTCAGAACGCGGAATTTGTGCTTCCTGGTTATCAAATATTACGATGCGATCGGGCGGATGGTCGAAAGCAAGGAGGCATATTTTTTGTGGCCACACCGAGGTTCGAGTTGCGACGAGTGTCGGTGCCAGGTGACATTGATATAGATAGTCAAAAGTTTGAACTGCTGTGTGCAGCTGTTTATATGCAAAATTGTTTTCTATTCACTTGTTGTGTCGTGTATATTCCACCAGGGGCTGACGACAATGAATATTTGTCGATGTTTGGCATATTAGAAAAAATATGTGTCAAATTTCGTGGCCTTCTGTGAATTTGCTCAGTGCAACGTAGTACCTAACTGTAACAACAGCCAGTTGGACCTCGTGTTGAGTGCGCGTGGTGGCGTGTCGGTGAGTGCGGCGGACGAGGGCCTGCAGCCCGTGGACACGTACTTACCATCCTCCGCTGGCCGTGCGCATCGAGCGCGGCGCGCGCGCGTGCCCTCCTCCGCCGCCCACCCTTTGTGACACCTGGGTAATTACCAAACATGAATGCGAAACCGGAAACTTCACTGGAAAAAGTTGCTCCTTCAGTAAACTCCACTGCTTAAACAGTTCGCGATTTGTCTGAAGGTTTACGCAACACTTTTCGCGATTCGGTTGCTCTTCACCCAAGCCTTCGATCGTTTTTCTGGTTCCATGTCATCCCATCTTTCATAACGTCCATCGCAGTCCACAACGTTTTAATACGAAACTTCCAAACGCTATATTTTTCACCGTCGAACAGTTTAATGTTTCGTTTCACCTTCAAATTCTCCATAGTAAAATATGTTCAAATAATAGGTCTTTACCTATGAAATTGCCGTTTTGTATGAAAAAATTTAAACGAATTTTTTTCATGAATTTTTTATTTGTATTAATCGAAGTAATCACCCATGCAATCAATGCATCTTTGCCATCGCAGTGGCAGTTTATTGATGCCCTTCTTAAAGAAATCAGCTGGACGGGAGGCAACAAATTCTTCAAAGGCATTTTGTACTGCCTCTCGGGTATTAAATTTTTTTCCCGCCAAGAAGTTATCCAAATTCTGGAAAAAGTAGTAGTCTGTAGGCGCAAGGTCTGGTGAGTAGGGCGGATGACGGAGAGCTTCCAACCCCAGTTCTTGCAACTTGGAGACCGTCTGCTGTGCAGTATGAGGTCGCGCGTTGTCGTGCAGGAGCAGCGGAGACGAGCGATTGACCAATGCTGGTTGGAGATGCGCCAGCTTCTCCATCATTGTGTTCAGTTCTTCACAGTACACATCTGCAGTAATGCTCACCCCGTTTGGTAAGAAGCTGTGATGAATCACACCGGCGCTAGACCACCAAACAGTGACCATCACTTTTCTAGGGGTAAGTTTTCGTTTAGGGCATTGTTTAGGTGCTGAACCAGGATCCAACCAACTTGCTGAGCGCTTACGGTTATCAAACAGAATCCATTTTTCATCGCAGGTAACAATGCGGTTCAAAATTCCTTCATTTGTGTGTCTGTTGAGCAGTGCAAGGCACGTCTCGACGCGTACTTCGCGCTGGCGATCATTGAGTTCGTGGGGCACCCATTTGTCAAGCTTTTTTACCTTGCCAATTTGACGCAAATGGACCAATATTGTTTTGACGCTAACGTCGAAAGCTGCTGCTAATTCAGCCGTAGATTGTGTATCATCAGCTTCCACAATCGCCTTTAATTCGTCATTGTCGACCAAAGTCTTCGGACGACCGCGAGGTTCATTTTTCAGGTCGAAATTTCCAGAACGGAAGCGAGCAAACCAATAACAGGTGGTGCGTTGGTTTGTAGTGTTAGCTCCGTAAACGTCGTTGATGTTGCGTGCCGCTTGTGCCGCGTTGCTGCCACGACGGTACTCATATTCCATAATTACTCGAATTTTTAACGTATCCATGATGACGAAAAAGATTGAAATGCGATGAAAATGTAACACTAATCAATAAAGAAATGACTACTTTTAGAAAAAAAAATCCATGTTTTTAAAATAAAATTAATTTGAAATTGAATTCTTAGCCAAACAAAAATTATTTTGATTTGAAATGGCCAGTACTGCAGAACGGCAATTTCATAGGTAAAGACCTAATATAATAGTCAGTGCCACGTGTTTTTATTTTTGAGTAAACACGTAATACAAACGCACTAAACACTTACTTCATTAGCACAGTACTTAATAAAGTGTAACTGGGCCCATAAGCTATAGGAAATCAGGTTACGGGCGTGAATTAAAAAAAAGCAGTAACTTTGAATTTAAATTATATTTACTTTAACGTTCACAGGGAAGGTTTTATGTCTGTCTCCTAGCACAGCAAATATCGAAAGAAAAAAAGGGAGGAAGGCGAGGGCAATTGTTGGTTTTATAATAATCATTTAGTGACAATGTTGCCATTATTAAAAAGTAAGAAATAATTAGTTTTTGCACATTCAAATCGACTAAATACCAACACTTATTTATGATTATGCGGGGTAAAATACACAACCCCGGTGTTCTAAGGACGATTGGGTTGTGTGTACCTGATGGGCACGTGGGGCGACGGAGGCGGCCGCTACTGCTGTGGGTGCCGCCCGCTCGCACCAACCTGCTGCAGCACGCGCCCCTAACGCGCGCCCTGCATACACTCAATATGGTGTCACAACAGATAGATTGCTTCAATTGTACTCTGAGTGAATTCACAGGGGCCGCATTTTGTAAAATTACTCTGACTTGTTCATTATAACTACACTATTGTATTAGGTAAGCCTGTGATGATGGTTGTATGTGTTTTTTAAATAAATAAATAAAATAAATGTTACAGAATGTAGGTAACGTACAATTTCTGATATTTTGTCAGTATTTCACTTTTATATTTGACGTTCCAACTACGGGATGCATTTAGCTAGAGCTTATTATAATTTATGGAATTACTAAACTCAACTGTTACCGTTTGGTAATTTTAATCTAACCTGACAAGTTTATTTTAAAAGAAAGTAAATGATAAATGATGTTATTTCTGTAAGTAGGTTTGTACAAACACTTCAATCATAATCATATTTTTCAACACGTCAATCATATTTTTAAAACTAGATGAGGTCAGCGTTTCCTATCTGACTACTCTGAGAAGAAAGGCCGAAATAAACTCAGAGGTCACAGTCTCTTTTAAAGTCCAGACATAATCTTGGTCAGATCATGTGAAAACCATGTAGATTTGTGACTGAAATGGTCTTTTGAGGAAAAACCACACAGAATGAGTGGACCTGTCCAGTCAGTGCACGTATTTGTCACTAATCGTGGAGCTCAACTCAGAACTTAAGGAGCTCAACCACCCGACGAACAATACCAAAGACGTGACGTGATTTGGGTAGGCCGCATAATGCACTCAAACTGCCAGATTATCATTAAAAATACCTGAGAAAGTAAAAAAATAAAATAAAAAATAAAAGTGACACATTCACAATAATTAAATAATAATACTATACTTCACTATAACTTTGTAAATAACCAAGGAGCTATCAGCCAATGTTAAATACCTGATGGTATTTGGGGCTGGCTGACCTGAAGGTACACTAGCGAGAATTGATAATAAAACCACTGTGTACTGATCTGACCTGATAGCTCATTTATTAAAAAAAAACCTTTTGCTTATGTACTATTCGCGGTAACGAAACCATAGCGACTTCTAAATCGACGTCAACGCCATCTATCGAGCACGCCGGAAACTTTACAAATAATTAAGTCGTAAACATACCGCCCACCAAGGACGTTACTGACGGAATGTCCTTCTAAAATGAACTAAAGTGACACATTGCGAAAGCAAGTTGAACTAAACATTTGTACTACATTAGAAAATAATTTGAACTAAAATGGACAAGTTATGGTTCATACATACATATCTATAACACTCAATTTCTAATGGCTAACAAGAATGTTACAATAACTTAGAGCTAAACATTAATTATTTTAGGTAGAAAAAAAGAGTAAGTACTTAAAACAAATTAACATAAAATTGTAAAAGTGTAAAGAAAAACTTAAAATACATGTAGGTAATATTTGATTTTTCACAATTGATCTAAAGTTTACAAGCATAAACATGGTTGTATAAATTGATTTTAACAAGATAAAAAGTGTAAATTAATTGTAAAAAAAACATGGTTAAATAAAATAGGTAAACAAAAAATACAATACAACTATCTTATTCGACTACGGGTAAAATACATATTTTGGAGGTTGGCCTTTTGATTGTTGAGGATTTGGTGCGTAACGTGACGACACGGGTGATGTCATCATCTCCAGGATGTTTTTGTACTATCCTACCCATCAACCAACGACTTGGCGGCAAGTCGTCATCCTTAACTAGAACAATGTCTCCGATTTTTGGCTCAGCAACTTGGGAAGACCATTTGTAACGATTCATCAAAGTGACGAGATATTCCTGAGACCAACGTCTCCAAAACGACTGAAGCATTCGTTGAATGAATTGCCAGCGTGATAAATAATTAATATTTGAATTTTCGTACTTGTTATCTGGCACATTCACTAAGGGCTCTCCAATAAGAAAATGTCCAGGTGTTAATGGTAACGGTTCACCAGGATCGTCCACATTAATAGTGCTCATAGGTCGCGAGTTCAAACACGCTTCTATCTGACTGAGGAGTGTCGTCAATTCTTCAAATGTGAGAGTCGCTTCACCGATCACTCGTTTCAAATGGAACTTTGTGGACTTCATTCCTGCCTCCCAAAGTCCGCCAAAGTTGGGACTGTAAGGAGGAATGAAGTGCCACTCCGTACCATTCGCTTCGAGGTGTTCGGCTATGGACAATTGGATAGCTGTCAACTGCTGCAACTCCCTGGAGGCACCTACGAACGTGGTGCCATTGTCACTCCACAGTTTGGCACAATGACCTCGTCTCGAGACAAAACGTCTAAACGCTGCTAAAAAGGCTTGAGTGCTCATGTCACTCACTGCTTCTAAATGCAGTGCACGAGTGACCATGCATACAAAAAGGCATATATAGCCTTTGTATGAACGGTGGCCACGACCTTTCGTTGTCCTCACATTAATTGGACCAGCATAATCAACCCCGCTATGCAAAAATGGGCGAGCTGGGGTGCACCGAACAGCTGGTAGTGAACCCATGAACTGATTTTTAGTACTGGCTCTTTGCCTGGCACATGTCACACATTTGATGACATGGTGTTTGACCATATTTCTGACCCCTATTATCCAATAGGCTGTCCTCAAATAATTGATCATGAGCTGAGGACCCCCGTGAAGGGTTTTATGATGTGCGTCAGCTATGATTAGCCGAGTTAGATGACTGGAGTGAGGCAGGACTATCGGATGTTTCATTTGTTCGCTTAGCTCTGATTTCTCCAGTCTACCTCTAACTCTCATAATGTCCTTATCATCGAGATAAGGGCAGAGTGACCTTAATGGACTTGTTTTTGACTGTATACAGCCTTTATCTTTAAGTTCCTTATATTCTGTTGTAAATAGTTCTTCCTGGTTTTTCCTAATACAACATTCGAGTGCAGCGTCTAATTCTGTTTTTTGTAAATATCCTTTCCTGTATATTGTGTTCTCCTTTAAAAATCTTCGGCAGTATGCAACAATCCTGACCAATCTTCGTAACTGAGAAAATTTATCGAAGAAACAGTTTGGAATGATAGCTACATGTGCCTTTGCTGACTCTTCTAAATCTGTACTGCAATAATTATTTGGCCTATTGTAAATTACGTTTTGTAATTTAAGAAACGACGGTCCAGAAAACCATAAATCGTTTTCTAGCAGTGAACTGGGAAGTATCCCTCTAGAGGCGCAGTCTGCTGGATTATCTTTAGACGGGACGTGAAACCATTGCGACGCTTTCATCGAGGTCAATATTTCAGACGTCCTATTGCCCACAAACGTCTTCCATTTACTTGGGTGGCTATTTATCCAGGCCAACACCACAGTGGAATCCGTCCACGCCTTGACCTTGTCTTTGGAAATACTCAAGACTTCAGATGTTTGAGACAGTATCTGTGACAGCAAGACTGCTCCGCAGAGCTCTAACCGCGGAATACTTATCTGCTTTACTGGTGCAACCCTGGTCTTAGCAACCAGCAACGACACTTGAACATTGCCATCTGCGTCTACAATCCGTAAGTAAATTGCAGCTGAGTACGCTGTTTTGGAGGCGTCACTAAAACCGTGAAGCTCCAGATAGTCGTTCGACTTGGTGCCAAGCCAACGAGGAATCCGAACCTTGGTGAGTAGTAATAATTCCTCACGATATGATCTCCATTCATTTATTAAGTCGTTGGTTATCTCCTCATCCCAACCAACACCTGCAAGCCACAATTTCTGGATAAATACTTTCGCTAAAACCACACTAGGGGCTAACCAGCCTAATGGATCAAAAAGTCGTGCTATCACAGAAATAATGGATCTTTTAGTTACAGGTGCGGTCGTCGGCGGCGGGAGATTCACCGTGTACTGGAAGGTGTCTGCGGTGCGGTTCCAGGTAAGTCCTAGAATTTCGATGGTACTATCTAATTTTATATCTACTTCCTTTTCTTTGTGATCTGGTTTCTTTGGTTTGTTGTACTCTATTGTTTGTTTTATGTCCTGTATGATTTTGTGCTTATTTGCGTTGTCCTTGTTCATGTTGTCCTTTTTTATGTTGTCCTTTTTCATGTTGTCCTTTGTTCTAATTTGATCTATTTGTCCTTTCAATATATTACTTTCTATTTCCTGTATCCTGTCTACTATTTCTTGGTTGTTACTGTTCCATTTTTGGAGCGTGAAACCACCCTTTCCTAATAACGCTGTCATTTGCCTGTAGATTTCCAGGCCTGCTTCTACGCTATTACAACCGGTCATCAAGTCATCCATGTAGAAGCAGTTCAGAACCATATCGGCAGCAAGATTGTAATTTTTACCTTCATCGTAGACGACTTGATGTAGGGTTCTGACTGCTTGGTATGGTGCCGATGCCGTACCAAACGTAACCGTCACCAGCTCGTAGTCCTTGATTTCGGTTTCAGGATTGTCTCGCCATAATATGCGCTGAAACATTGCGTCTTCTTCCGAAATTCTGACCTGGCGGTACATTTTGACGATGTCCGCTACCAGTGCTATGGGATGAAGTCTCCATTTTAACACTGTGTGTCTTAAATCAGACTGCAATGTAGGTCCCACCATCAACGTGTCATTGAGTGAGACTCCATTGTTGTTCTTCTCAGACGCGTTGAAGACAACACGTACCTTTGAGGTAAGTTTGTCTTCCCGGATCACAGCATGGTGAGGTAAATATACCGCCACTTCCTTATTCTTATCATTCTTGTCTATCTGCCTCATGTGTCCTAGTTGTAAATATTCTTCTATTACCTGCGTGTACTTTTCCTTTAGATCTTTATTTCTTTCTAGCCTTTTTTCTAATGACTTGAGTCTTTTTTCAGCGATCGCACGAGAGCTTCCACCTTTACAAGAATGATTTTCATCGCGGAAAGGTAGTCTCACTACGTACCTTCCACTGCTATCTCTTACTGTAGTTTTAGTGTAAAACTCTTCACACTTGTTTTCTTCAGGTGTTAGTATTTTCTTTGAACTATTTTGCTCTTCAATTTCCCAAAATTTTCTTAATATTTCGTCTTCATTAACTTGTGCATGCAACACATTAAATTTAGGTGAACTTTTAGATGAGTCTCTACTAACGGAACCGGACAGGATCCACCCTAAGGTAGTACTCTGAGCAATAAGAGTGCCTGACGGACTTTTAACTATGCCTGCCTCAATAATGCAGCTGTAAGCATCAGCGCCTAGTAAAACATCTATTTTATTGGGAGTTTTGAACTCTGGATCTGCAAGCTGCAGCGTGTTAACTCTCAACCAATCCAAAGTAGTGTCGACTCTACACTCAGGTAAGTACGATGTAATTTTATTTAGTACGTAAGCATTAACTTTAAGATTAAAATTAGAATCTACCCGAGATTGGATATTCAAATGTACCATGTACGTTGCCATGGTTGAACTATTACCACCAAGGCCTGAAATAGTTCCTTGAATAGGGATTTTTTTCAGGTTGAGTAGCTGAACTGTGGCCTCTGTTACAAAACATGCCTGCGAACCCTGATCGATCAAGGCTCGGACAGTCTGAAATTCACCAGAGCGTGACTCGGCTTTTATTAGCGCTGTGGCTAATAAAACCTGTCTGGGCTTGAGAATATTACCGGTCGACAGGCACGAAACTATCGGACTAGTATTAGGTGAACTAACACTGTCGATAGCCGATGACGTCGAAGGTTGTTCCCTTTTGTCCGACTCTTGGCCTAAATGCAACAGCGAATGATGGCGCCTTTGACAAACCTTACATGTGGTAGGTTTTCTACATTCAGAAACAATGTGATTGCCGCCTAAACAGTTGAAGCAAATTTTATGTTTTGCTACAAAATCACGTCTAACTTCAACTGACTGCTTTGAGAATTTCTTGCAGAAACAAAGTTTGTGTCCTTCTGAGCAGAATTCGCATTGTATTGATGAACTCGTAGCCAACATTGCCTTTGGAGTATGAGCAAATGAACTTTTACTATTGTTGTTGCCCTGATGAACTGGTGCCCTTTTAGGCTCTAAACACTCTAATGCACGAAACCGGTTTTCTATAAAAGTTTTAAATTGGTTGAAAGTTGGTAAGTCATTGTTGGAGTCATTGTTGCAAATACTAAGCTCCCATTGCTTACGCGTTTCGTTGTCTAATTTAAATGCAACGATGTGTATGACAATGACATCCCATGTACTAACGTTAATCTCCAAATTACTCAACGCATTAAGACAATCGCACGTGGTATCAAGCAACTCTTTCAAAGCTGTAGATGATTCCATCTGCATACGTTTTTGACCGAACAACCTCCTAAGAATACAGTTTGTTAAGTATTTTTTATTGCTATAACGCTTCTGTAACTGAGTCCAGCACTGAACATAATTGGCATCAGTTATAGGAGTGTGACGTATTAATTGCTCTGCTTCGCCAGAAAGGTGACCTTTTAAATAATGGAGCCTTTGCACATTATCTAAAGTATCATTTTTGTGTACTAATGATGTAAAAAGATCATGGAATGTTGTCCATTCATCATATTTTCCTGAGAATATTGGAATGGATATTTTGGGCAACTTAACAAAAGAACTACTTGATTTATTTATACTAGTTGAAGCATTATCGGTTTGATGTACAGAGTCCTTAGCTGGTCGAATTTTATTAAGAGATGTTTTCATTAAACTTTTATAAATAACATAAGTGTCCTCTGTCGCATCATAGATATCAACCACTTTCTGTACTATATCTTCTGCTTTATAACGTTCATATAATTTAGTGTTATTTTCTTTAAACAACGCCCAATCCTTTTCCAATAATTCTTGCCTTGTTTCTATGTATTCTAGCGTTAATCTATCTTTACTACATTTCTTAAAATTTGTCAATCCCTTTGTGATAACATTCTGTTGATCTTTTAAAACATTAATTAATCCATCCATTTTTATAATTGATTAATGTACTTAATGAATAAATAAAATGCTTTTAAATTGATTTTAATTTGATCAAATATTTATAAACACAACAAAATGTTCAGTTAAGCTAATAAAATCAATCTAAGTATACAAATGATTAGCAACTTTCTCAAAAGAATTAAAATATGCAAAATTTCTAAGTGTTGCAAACTTAAGCAATAAACTTCATAACAGCTGACTAAATTTTTCTAAGTTGTACAATTTTATCAAACTACTCGTAATTACAAGTCCCAAACACTACTTAAAATTTTACAAGTGTTTTGGAAACATAAAATCTGGTAGAAATCGGGTATAGGTTCCCCGTTCCCCTGTTTTCTATAAAATATTCTAAGTCCTAATTCTAACATGCACACAAATCGGTAATATACTAACGAAAGTTTTCTAAGTTTAAAATGTTGTTGAATTTTTAAGTCCAAGATTACTAAATAATTTTCTAAGTCGAAAATTCTTCACTATTTCCTGACAAAGTTTATCTTCTCGTTGGAATAGAGTTCAAAATCGTTTGACTCGACCTTTTTGTCCAATTCACGGACAAGATAAATAAATAAAATGTACTCACGAAACTGCACTTTACACAAACACCGTTTTCAACCTGCAAGTGGCGCCCTCTGTGGCCGCTATCTGAACTGCGCGTGATGTCACCTATGACGTCGCGTGATGGCTGCACCTGCGTCACCTTGCTGTCATCCAGTGAAGTGTTGATCTGAGAGTGGCGCCCTCTGTGGCCACTCCTTGAACTAGTCCGCCAATGCTGACTCAGCTCGCCGCCAATACTGGGCGAAGCTGGCGCCGCTAGAGCGGAGGACCGTGTACCTTGCTGCAGCGATCCACTGCAAGTACGCGGGACGAAGAAGTGGGCCTACGGTGGCTCCACTTCTTTCAAAAAAGTGTCCTCTTGACCCGGCTCGTAGGACCAATGTTAAATACCTGTGGTATTTGGGGCTGGCTGACCTGAAGGTACACTAGCGAGAATTGATTATAAAACCACTGTGTACTGATCTGACCTGATAGCTCATTTATTTAAAAAAAAACCTTTTGCTTATGTACTATTCGCGGTAACGAAACCATAGCGACTTCTAAATCGACGTCAACGCCATCTATCGAGCACGCCGGAAACTTTACAAATAATGAAGTCGTAAACAATGTCTAAAAGTCACATTTTAAATGTTTATTATTTTATCTTCCTTCTTACACTTAATTACAACATTATTAGTAACTGAATATCATAAAATGTTAGGCATAGTAAATGCAAATACTTAAGGTGGCCTGGGTCCATCCCATCAGAGATATGTTCACGCCCGCCATGCTACTAGAGATACATAATTTCGTACATTTGAAGTAGACTTACGATGGGAAGCTACGTTACCAAAGCAATGGCTGGCACCAGACAACCAGTTGCTGACTACTATTATCCAACTGTAGAAATCTGGTATTTTCAGTAGCTTTTTACATTTACATGTCTGGCGAAGTTTGCATTAAGATGCTGATAAGCCTCAGCATTCACTTGAAATGAGCATTAATTTGAGTATTGGCTAGAATGACTGATGAAATGTTATTTAAAAAGGGTTAATGCTCTATGTTCTGTTACAAGGAAATGCTCACTTTATCAGCTCCTTTTCAATCGCCTCGTTTGCATTACACTTATTATTTCCAGCCAATGAAAGGTAAAGAAGCTCCTTTCGTTGGATCGTCGGAGAACTTATTGTTCTTTAGGACCCCAGTTGCGACGCTTCCACTGGCCGCGTAGGCAGCTACTGCGTTCACATTGCCTAGGAGAGTGACGTCAGGCACGTTGTTTCCTGAAATCAACAGTACATTGTCATCAGTTTTGTTTTATCGTTCACGAACTCCCTATTCCGAATCCTTTGTGAAGTTTCATGGCTTAAAGAATTCATTTATGGAAAATTTGTACATATACATACATCTTGCCCTGACCAAATGTAATAAATTCACAACCACTTTAAATTTATTATGCTTTAGGCGATTGCTGAGCTAGCACTTTGAAAGTTACAATTCAGGATTTGCAAAGTAAAATTATGGTACAGACTCTCCAACCCCATTGGGTAATTTTAAAAAGCATATAAGTACCTAACATATATGCTTTTTTAATTTATAAAATAGAGTATCTATTATGAAAAAATCTTTTGAGAGGCTAGACGCTAGCTATACGTACGCTAAGTAGGTAGGTAAGGTACTAAGTATTTATAATAATTGTTATTTAAGTAGAGCATTAATCAGGCGATAACACTGTCACCGTCGAAAAATCTGACTGGGGTATGTACGAGTATGTAAATAGACTGACACACTTCGTTGGCGGATTGGCAAACACTATTTGAATGAATGATTTTTATTTGTTGTATTATTATTGTATAATTACGAGCAAGCAAGAGGACACTGCTGCCCATACATACCTACCTACTTTCAAATGCATTAAGGCGCCTTTTACAATACAGACAGATGTATATATCAATAAACTATACCTGTATCTACCGGTGCTTCAATCGGTGTGTCGAGCCCTTTGTTTGAGTCAACCAAGCCATGAGCTTTGCCCTTCTTGTCCGCCACTCCTAAACCGAATGCACTATCCTTTACAAATGTGAATTTCGGGTTGCTTGGCTCAGGTGCTAAAATGTAAAAAAGAAAGAGATATTATATTTATACAAGGGTGTGTACGTTCGTATGTAGTATTTTTGGCGCAATCAGCTGTTACCAAGTGGCGCCGTCACGAAGTAACAAACTGCTGATGAGCTACACCAAGAGCTATACCTATTGCTATACTATAGATGTACCTAAGCCCATATGTCTTACATATTGTATAAACGTACGTAATTTGATACAGTTTTCAATGAGAGAGTTAAGGCTCCAACAGGCGCGACGCGATTCTAGTAGAACAATTCCTATGAAAACTTCATGGAAATTGTTCTACAAAAGTAGCGTCGAGCCTTTAAGTTCAAATTCAAATTCAAATTAATTTATTGGTGTGATTTTTGGTACATTTTACATGAGATCTATTAATAAAATAATTCGTTCCTCAAAAAATCTACCTTAAAGGTGTACACTCTTTCACATATAAATTAGTCATTATTATAAAAAAAGAATAATCAAAATATTAAAATAAAAATAAAAACAAGCAAAACATTAAAAATTGAACATAAAAATAATTAATGGAAATAAAGATAATAATACAATGTCAAAATTAAATAAATATCAATGTCGATTAACTTACAATTTATCATTAACAAATTCGTCAATCGTATAGTAACATTTTTCCCATAATAAATGTCTTAATTTGTTTTTAAATTGAATTATATTTAAGTCCTTAATTCTATTTGGTAATTTATTAAATATTTTTGGGGCCATGCAAAGTATGCTTTTGTGCATCAGGGCGGTCTTTGATAGTCGAACGCATAGTGTAGTAGAACGCTTAGATGGTCAATAAACTGAATTTGAGGATAAATATTTATTACGTATATACATATACATGAACTCACGCCTTCTTGCCGTGGGGATAGGCAGAAACAAAAAAAACTTTTATTTGTTTTTTTATTTTTTATTGTTAGCTGGAGCTTTCAATAAATAGATATAGTAAAATAAATAAATAAATGATTTATTTTATTTATTTATAAAAAAAAAAACCTGTTTTCAGGCAACAGTGAATGGAATACCGACCTATGTGGAAAACACCTGTACGTACGTGTATGTACCTATTCGTTCTTGGAAACAACTTTGGCGTAAAATGACCCATTTTTAGGGTTCCGTACCTCAAAAGGAAAAAACGGAACTCTTATAGCATCACATCGTTGTCCGTCCATCCGTCAGTCTATCTGTCTCAGTCTGTCAAGACTCTTTTTAACCGACTTCAAAAAAGGAGAAGGTTCTCAATTCGACTGTATTTTTATTTTATTTTTTTGTGTGTTAGCTCAAATCTTTTTTCTAGGTGAACTGATTTGGATAATTCTTTTTTATTTGAAAGTTGGTGCTTCTCATGTGATCCCATATAAATTTGATCAAGTTCTGACCAGTAGTTTTTGAGTTATCCTTAATACTGCGTATTTATTCCACTAAGTTTATATTGATAATATTTAATAATTTCCTGTCACTGTTATTTACATATCAAGTAGTGGTATACGAATTTGTGTGGGGTAGGTACCACAGCTAAAAAGTGAAAAATAACTTTAATTTAGTTTTTTTTTGGAAGTCGGTTGTTTTTTTTTGTAAAATAGTTTTTTCAGGAACACGTGGATGTATCAAGTTGAAATTAATATGTAGGTAATACGTAGATATACGACCACTGCAGCTCTAAAAAAAATCAAGCTTCTAGGTCAACGCAATAAAAAATACAGCCATTTTTGCGTCCTATTTTGATACCCGCAAATAAATCAAAAACTATAGTTACCTGGAGCTGCGTGTACGCAAGCAAGGAATATCAAAGCTACAGTCACTGCAAGACGGGCCATTGTGTCGTCTCAACAGATACTGCTCCCACTGGTTGCCGATCGTAAACGCTTACGTTTAAATAGGTATACAACCAATTCACCCGCTGTGTCATTCGGATGCACTTTCTCATTAAGGTTTTATATAATTAAGTAAAAGAATTATTTGAATCAAGAAAAAAAGGGGGGTCGGTGTTTCTTAAGAAATTGGGTTCTGTTAGTCGTAAAGGAAGTTTTCTTTTTTTAAATGTAAATGTGAATCCAGAGGTATTGGTAAACCGTATTTTAGTATTCTTTGATTTTTACTTGATTTTCTCTCTTCAATTTCATCCTTAATTATAATTTCAGTATTCATTTCTTTTGTATATCGACTCCTTGTAATTCTTATGCTAACATTTACTGCTCCAATAGGGGAATGTTACCAATAAATCACCAACTACATGGATACCCATAACATCAGATAACATCACGCCTGTTATCCCCGAAAGATTAGGCAGAGGTTTACGTGGTAATACATTCACAGTTCGCCAGTTATGTTTAAGTCCCATGTAATTGGGGGTGAGCCTGTTGCCATCCATCGGACAAAAATGCAGACTCTGGGCTGTTACTGAGAAATTCCTGATGGAAAAACCTAATCAGACTTCGACCGAGCTGGGAATCGAACCCAGCACCTCGTGCTTAGCAGTAGCTCTTACGACCACTAAACCAGGCAGTAATTACTCGATTATAGAAAATATAATGTTTGTTAAAGAAATAAAGATATTTAACACAGAAGAATACACATAGACACAATTTAAAGTCAATATTAATGAAAACAAGTTTTCGATGCCATTTTTATCTTCTAGGTCAACTTCTCGTTCATCTTCGAAGTAATAATATATACAATTTTAAAGTAATAACTCTTCTTATAAGTGTTGAAAAGTTTTTTGGTAATCTGTAATGCAAGGTTGCGGCATGTGCACAACCTAATTAATTCATACACACCACTTAATCATGTGTTACAGTTTCATGACGAATGGATTGAATGACTTATGTGGTTTCAGGCCATGTTCTTCGAGTCTCCTTCTAACAGTTCGACCGCAAAAAACCAGTCCATAGACGTCTCGAAGCTGTTCTTCGATCTGTACTGAGATCAGATGATCGACAATTAGCTACGCAGGCTGGTGGTAAGATAAACCGATTTTGTCGTGCCATAATTACCCAGTTTCGTGTTCCTCTTGGATGGCGCACGAAGCCACCAGCCTCCAAGTATCGATGGTAATTTTTTTGAACGGCAGAATATATTACATGAAGTTGTGCACTTAAGTTTCACTAACTAAGCCCAGACTGAAGAAGTGCCACAACTTGCGCAGCTACTTCAGGTACAGTAGGTATGCATAATTTGAACGTCAGAATGGATTCTGGACTCGTCTAGCGCTAGAGTTCTTTGTTATGGTGTTCCGCAGGGCTCTGTGCTGGATTTCATTTGCCACATAAACGACATTCCCCAAGTAATTATGCACCAAATGTCCTTATTTGCTGATGACAGCGCGGTTATATATAATACTGGTAGTGATAAAGATATAGAAGATGACATTAACACTAGTCTTGTTCCGACTGTTGACTGGCTGAACGCCTGAACCTTAAAATTATAAATTTTAAAATTAGACTAGAAACTGTCACATTCTCAGGTAAACTACAAAAGTGACCAAATACTTGAAACGAATGTTACAAAATTTCTCGGACTGTATATTGATAACGATATGTCATGGAGGACTCAAATTGATAATGGTGCCGATTCTCTTGTACACCGAACTAAACTAACTAAATTATCACTAAAATTCCTTACTTTTGGCTATGAGAATCTTAAAGCTATTCTGCAATAAAATATCTCTAAATTTAAAAATAATTTTGACACAACTAAAATTAAATTTGACAATCGACATGGTACTTGTTTGCCCTACCCCGTGAATTTTTTTTAGAGCCGGAGGCGCGCCTGTGTGGCAGCCTCGGCGTGTTTTATATGGAATTTTTCACTTTTTGTATGGAAAATATAACAAAAATTCCCTACATATAGAGTTATATATGGGTTTAAGAGTTTTATAAAGGGGGTCGAAATTTCCATTATTTTAGCGATAGGACACACCGTTTTCGAGATATAAGCAAAATAAAAAATAAAATACAGTACTGTTTTTGCCCCTGAAGTCGAGGTGTCGTGGTGAATCTTAGTTCATGACAACAAATTTTATTCCACACCTTTTTAATCGCGATTAAAAATAGCCAGATTTAGTTAAGACAACCTAAATTTTAAGTGCAAAACGTCAAATTCAGAATAGCAAAATTGCCATTTTCACTAAACTAATAAATCAGTACCATCTTAGTACTATCAAACTAAAATATAGTTAAGTTGTGTCACTTTAGTCTATTTCAGAATGAGAAATCGTCTTTTGACAGGAATAAACGAAATTTTAGTGATTTTTAGTCTAGTTTAGAGAATTTTGTGACAAGAGAATCGGCACCAATATATGTGGGAAGCTCAGTAAGTTTTCCTATGCTCTATAATTGTATGCTAGACAAAATGACAAATGGCAAGACAGCGCTCTTAGCAGCTTATCATCGGTATGTCGCCTCTGCTTTTCGATATGGTCTTATATTTTGGGGCAATGCTGGTAAGGTAAAGGAGGTATTAATTGCACAGAAAAATGTATTCGAGCTATATATGTAATATAAAACGAACGGATTCATGCAACCGACATTTCCAAAACTTAAAAATATTGACTGTACCATCACTTTATATCAATGAAGCCTGTATCTTTGTAAAAAACAACATGTTTTTATATAAATCTGTCGAAAGTCAACGGCGCTCAAAACAGTTGCACCCATTGTGCACAAAAACCTAATTTCTCTACAACAGTATATATGCAATGGATCCAAAACTTTACAACAAATTACCTGATCAAATTGTATCAAGCAACAACATGAATGAGTTTAAACGTAAGCTTTTTAAATGATTGAATGACAAGAGGTATTATTCTGTTAATGAATATCTTAATGTCAATATAAAATAATATTATATAATTTCATATCTGTCTATAATTAAAATGTTGCTGCCCTATGATAATGGTATTATTTATTGACATTTTTATTTTGCGTCTGCTTCGCGGACAGTGTTGCTACCTTCGAAAATCATCTTCGAACTTACATCATTCTTCCTTACGTCATGGCTTTTATTTGAATTTCAACCCTTCAAACGGATTTTTGCCAACGAATATGTTGTTCTCTATGGCGCCAATATTGCTACTCTTGATAATGGCAAACGCTGCGCTGAAGTTCACTTTTTCCAAAAAGCTGAAGTCTGACCCTCTTTCGCCAGAAACCAATGTATTTTTTTAAATAATTAGTTTTTAATACTTTCTGAATAGGAATATTTTCGTTTGAAAATAGCGCCTGTGACAGAAATACTGAAACGGAATCATTGTTTTGGTGTGAGTACTTGATGAGGAGGGATAAAACGAATCTGACGAAAAGAGTGATGCATATAAATATAGATTGATAGAGAAGGAGAGGAAAGCCAGCAAAAAAAAATGATGAATTGTCTAAGGGATAAAATAAATGAAAAGGGAGTGAATTATAGATAGCGTGACGGTTGACTGAGGAAAATGGAGGAAAAAAAGTGTTTGTGTGTCTGTGTGTATTTGTGTGTTGTGTGTGACTGGCTATCTGATTGCGCGTCGCCGATGACCAATATTATGCTACGTTGTAAAATATATCTCGAGAAACAACTCTCGGTTTAGACGGGAAAAGAGAGATCTTAAAAAGGTTGCTTTTTACCCACGGTCGGAACCCTACCCAAATAATGCGCCGACGACGCCAAGAAACATCAGACAGGAGCTGATTATGTTGGGACTTGGAAGCTCACAAATAGCTCATCGCAGTACTTAAAGATAGTACAAAATTAGGCCCTGATGACGATTCGAATCAATAATTTATTGTTCAATATTATTATTATTATTTATTTATTTATCTACAATATTCAGATGACGAAATTCTATTGTAAGACTTTAGGCTTTATAGCTACCCGTGCCTTATAAATTTTATTAACTTTGCTTCAGTAGTTTTTCAGTTAGCTTCAATAATACGTATTTTTACCACTTAGTCTATATTTATAACAACTTTCTATCACTGTTATTTACATAGCAAGTAGTGGTATACGAATTTGTACGTGGGGTAGGTACGACAGCAAAAAAGTTAAAAATAAAAACCTTTTCAACACATTTGTTCAAAAAATGCATTTACGATGCCTGTGTACATGTTTCGAAGTTAAAAATTACGCACCATACAACTGAACGTGCGGTAAAATAGGTACTCACACCCAAGTACCTGTTTTACCGCATACTCCGTTGTACAGCGCCGTGCGTATCCTTTACGGTTTATTTTTCATTTCCATAAAAAAATATAAGAACTACACCAAGGAGTTTCACATTACGAAAATAAATAAGCTGAATAATCGAACCTCATTGGAAGCGCTTTTGCTCAATACGTTTGTCTCACTTTAATACTAAAGAGAAAATGAGGCGAAAGCTGTAGTTCTAATTTTCACCGGGCGCAGTGCAGGCCGTAGCGCCATTTGCAATTCGCGCCATTTTCATATTAGAAACTTCAAAGATTATTACGACTTTCCGACTGATATTTATAAACAAAGTAATAATAAATAAGTTCAAGCAAGGAATCCGATTTAATATTGTACTTTTTTCTCGCAAATGTGTTGAAAAACGTTGTATGACACACGTGCGGAAATTGGTATTTACAAACCCGTGACTATGGTAAGCCCTCGACTTCGTCTCGGGCTTACATTCGTCTACTCGTTTGTAAAAACCAACTTACCGCACTAGTATCATAAATAACTATTTTTACAAAACAAAAAACGTCTTCCAAAAAAAAACACTACAAAGTAAAAATAACTTAAAGTAAATTCGGAAGTCGGTGGCAAAAAACGAAAATACAAAACCAAAGACACCGACTTCCGCAATTACTTAAAGCTATTTTTCACTTTGTTGTGTGGAAGTCGGTTGTTTTATTTTGTAAAAATATTTTAGCTGCTTGAATCTGTTGGCTTAAAAATTTTTGTACTGGTGCCGATTCTCTTGTCACAAAATTCTCTAAACTAGACTAAAAATCACTAAAATTTTGTTTAGTCCTGTCAAAAGACGATTTCTCATTCTGAAATAGACTAAAGTTACACAAATTAACTATATTTTAGTTTGACAGCACTAAGATGGTACTGATTAATTAGTTTAGTGAAAATGGCAATTTTGCTATTCTGAATTTGACATTTTTAACCTAAAATTTTGGTTGTCTTAACTAAATCTGGCTATTTTTAATCGCGATTAAAAAGGTGTGGAATAAAATTAGTTGTCATGAACTAAGATTCACCACAACACCTCGACTTCAGGGGCAAAAACAGTACTGTATTTTTTTTATTATTTTGCTTATATCTCGAAAACGGTGTGTCCTATCGCAAAAATAATGAAAATTTCGACCCCCTTTATGAAACTCTTAAACCCATATAACTCTACACGAAGGTATTTTTTTTTTATATTTTCCGTACAAAAAGTGAAAAATTCCATATAAAACACGTCGAGGCTGCCACTCATGCATCACAAAAAAAAATCACGTGGTAGGGCAAACAAGTAGGTACCATGTGGAGTCGCGATTGTCAAATTAAATTTTAGTTGCGTCAAAATGATTTTTAAATTTAGAGATATTTTATTGCAGAATAGCTCTAAGATTCTCATAGCCAAAAGTAAGGAATTTTAGTGATAGTTTAGTTAGTTTAGTTCGGTGTACAAGAGAATCGGCACCACTGTCTCTGATCAACGCCACTTTAGCTTTGTCCTAAACCTAAAGTGTGTTAAACCTAAAGTGGTGTTTTATCCAACGAGAAAAACATATTGAAACAAGTCATAGATATAGGATTAACCACGGATGGCAGACAGAAAATGCAAGGAGTAATTGGAAATGGTAATTATCCAAGGAGTATTAATGCAGCTACTGTTCCCAATTATCCCTTGCATTTACTGTTTACAATTACCCTGGTTGAGTTTAAGTCGTCTTTACAATTTGTCGAATGAAGAAGTCAATTGATTGAGATGATGATGATGTTCAGGGTCATGTCCGAGGGTAGATTATTTGTTTATGGATCACACCAAGTTCTCCCGTTTCACTGAAATCACGGGACGGTAGATTAGTATTTGCCACCTATTCACTGGAGCAATGCCTCCAACATTGGTCCAGTGTTTATGACGAATGCAGTGAAAACGACTATAAAGGTAAATGGATAATAAATAAATAAATAAATAAATAAATAAATATAAATAAACGCTTACAAGAAATCAGACAACTTGAACTAAGATGTCCTTTATTGATCTCATCGACAATCACACAATAAAAAATAAAAAAAAAATTATTAGTCTACTTTACAGCATGATTTTTGTGTTCGTGATCTTTCAGATTTTTTCTCGAAATTTTGCGTTGTTCTGTTAACCTGTATTGTTATTTATTTTCGAATGTTAATAATTTTTTTTATCAAAATGGACGTACTCCCATTAAAATATTCTTCGTACGATGTAATATGTTACATGGTTAACTACAGAACATTAAATCGGCGGAAATGTTCAAGGACTTGATGAAAAAACCGTGTACTGTACAACAATAATTTTACATTGTACGTCTGGTTTCCAGAGTTCAATCAGGATTTTCAAAGAATCTTAACACCGTTGCATGTTTCCTTGACGTGGACAATGCTTATAATAATGTTGATTTAAGAAACCTTTTATTTATTTTAGATACATTGGGAGTTGGCTCAAAAATATGTACTTATTTATGGAACTTTCTAAGTTTAAGATTTCTTAAAATTAAATTAGATAACTTGGACATCACAAGAAGTACCGGTCGTGGTTTGGCTCAGGGTGACCCTTTATCTCCCTTGTTGTTCAATGTTGCGACTTATGATATTTGTAATTCAATAAATAATGCGTATGTTTCTCAGTATGCAGATGATTTTGCTATTTATGTTATAGATAAAAATATTGAATCCGCCTGTAATGTTCTCCAATTAGCTATAAACATAATGGTTAACTTATTGGAAGAATTGGGTTTAAATGTCTCACCCTCTAAAAGTAACATTTGTGTTTTTAAGAAAGGTCCAAATAGATCCCAAGTCAACGTTGTGATTAATGGCGTGCAGTTACAAGAACAAGTAAATGTTAAATATTTAGGTCTTTGGCTTGATTGGTCTTTACGGTGGGGAAAGCATATAAATGAGACATCCGAAAAACGATGAAATTTTTAAACATTTTTAAAGTATTGGCTGGACCGGGTTGGGGAGTTCACCTTAAACATCTACGACGATTATTTATTTCAATTTTAAGAAGTCGCTTACACTACGGTAGTTTTTTATTTGATAATAGTTGTCATTCTAAATTATATAAGCTGGACAAATTGCAAAACCAGGCCATGCGCATTATCGGGGGATACGTAAAAAGCACCCCTATCCACGTCATGGAAAGCGACTTGTGCTTGCAGCCACTATATATTCGCAGAATGTATTTAGCGGGTAAATTTTGGGTGAAATCCAAGTCCCTAACTAATAATCCTACCATTTTAGTACTGAACGAACTAAGTTCCCTTGTAGATCAAAGATACTGGAGGCGAAAAAAGATTCCTACACTTATAATTCACAATACCTTTAAAGACATGATAATTCATTCTGCTGATTTGTTAGACATGTACACATTTGACTATTGGATGAATTACTATAATATCACACACATACTCAATCCACGAATAGACATCATCACCTGTCCAAAGAGATTTTGTGATACTACAACCTTACGAAATAAATGCATAAACTTCCTTGAAAGTCGATTTAGAGGATACTTTAAAATATTTACCAACGGGTCTAAAGAAGGCAATAATTTCATGGGAGTAGCATTCTTTGACCCTCAATCTGATACCTCCATGAAATTTAATATTTCTGGCAATATTTCGATCATGTCTTTAGAACTTTTAGCAATTAGTGAAGCACTGTCATACATAGAATCTATTAAACATACCAATTTTATCATTTTAACAGACTCTAAAAGTTCAATCCAACATTTAGCTCGATGTACATCTGGCTTCAGAGGAACACCGACAGCTTACAAAATTATAGACTCCCTTATCAGATTGAGGGCCGATTCAAGAAATGTCATCATACAGTGGATTCCTTCCCACGTGGGCTTAGTAGGTAACGAAAAGGTAGACCAAATAGCAAGATTAGCTTCAAGTGACGGCATGCCATTGAACATTCAGCCTTTTTATACAGATTGCATAAGATCTATACGCGAACATTGTTTCTTAAACTGGCGGGAACACTTTGATCAGAGATCTGTGGAGAAGGGGGTGTGGTATAAAACAATACAGGGAGAACCATGGAAATCGCCATGGTTTGATTCATGTCTTATAGGTAGAACAGAAATTGTAACAGCTCTCAGACTTCGTTCTAGACATATACCCTTAAATAAATTCGCCTATTTAATGAAAAAAGTTCCTTCCCCCAACTGCACAGAATGTGGGAAAGTGGAAGATGTTCTTCACATCATGGTGGAGTGTGCCCGGAACGAAGATCTCAGAGCTGAATTATTAATTCATTTTGGCGTTGATGTAAAAGAGGTGGGCAGATGCAACAATATTTTAGCATTCCCCTTGTCAGAAACAGCGAAACTATTATACAAACTCGTGCGGATTGGTATTCGTAGAAGATAGTTATGATTATATATATAAGGACTGTTTTATATTTATAAAATAATGTATTATATTATAAGAAAGCCTTACGGAGCGACTTAGTCTTTTTGACCAAGCTCCTTAAATAAAGATTTAAAAAAAAAACATTGGGTAGAGTCAAGACAATTCCATTTTGAATTTTGGCCAGTGGCACCAAACGAGTTGAACAGGTAGAAATTAATATGACAGTGATAAAGTGATAAGGATAATAAATACAATAATGTTATACATATAAAATTATGAGAAATAAACGTTTTCCCATAGTGGATTTATTTAATAAATAACGTAAATACCTACGATATACAGGGTCCAATTAAAATAGATATCGAAAGTCCGCAAACGTGATGGGTGTCAATATCTAAACACAATCGTTTTTATTTTTTGGAACAATTACATAAAATTTAAAAGTGGTATTAATACATCCATACATACATAAACTCACGCCTTCTTCCCATGTGGGTAGGCAGACACTACAGAACGCCACCTGCTACGAATCTTACATACTCCGTTTGCCTAGTTTACGTTCATACATCTGGTCATACACGCACGATTTATTGAATGGCATGGAATTTATATTATTCATATTAGAAGAGTACTAACGAGTACTAAAAGTTGTGATAGTTGAAGTAGTATATTATAATATGTAGGTGCCATAAGGTTTGACATTCGGACTTTTTTTTGTTTCGACATGTCTGTATATACCTACCTACCAGAAACGTTTTGGCTAGTAAAAGGAAAATAGAAAATAAGCCATATACTAAGAAAGATTTTTGTTCAGGTCTTTTATTTCAATACGTTTATCTTAGTGTAACGGCTCGGGATACGCAGGTAGACTGCGTAGGCCGTCAACGATTATGGTAGTGTTTAGAGATAAAATAAAAACTTAAAAAAGGTTTATAGGTATATTTTCTACAATAGTAGGCTAGGTCGCGGGTAAGGTCACTGATTCACTGTTCTGAGCACGCGCACTTACAGTTAAGAAGGGTACCTACCGTTCTTGGTTTTACAGGCACAGGTTCAGCAAGAGGCCGGTAATGTCTTTGAAGGGCCGCAGTTAGAGAGCGTCGGTAGCAGGCCGTAAGACGCCGGTAGCGGACAGATTACATCACGGAGCAGCGTGCGATATTTAGATGCCCTGTCCTCAGCTTGGACGTAGAACCCTGGAAGGCGAGTTAGAAAGCGCATGTTAGTTGCCGTGTGAAAGCAGCAAGTCGCATGCGATGTGCCCAGCTACATTCCCCTTTAGCGACCAAGAAATGGTGTAGGTATCAGGATACGTGGAAGCTCAACACATCACAGTGGTTTACAGGCAGACAGTTTGCAAGACAGCGTGTCACAATAACAGATGCAATGTGAGGTTACGTATGTGACACGCGATCATAAAACACAAAGAAAAGGAATGATTTTAGCAGACGGATAGCTATATCGCTTACAATAATGAGGCCTTGCACAGCTCGGATGCAGCAGCAATACATACATATTTCAGACCCTTGAGCACTGAACAACTTACAGCCGCGTGTACCAAAATTGACACCCGCGAAATCAGATACTACATAGATGATGATATTAACATAGTTGCTGGGGGTCATAATATACGAGTATAAATACCAAATTAATGAGGAATTCACCATAGGTTGGGGCACATAGAATCCTGAGTCAGGAATAGTTATTTATGATACTAGTGCGGTAAGTTGGTTTTTACAAACGAGTAGACGAATGTAAGCCCGAGACGAAGTCGAGGGCTTACCATAGTCACGAGTTTGTAAATATCAATTTCCGCACGTGTGTCATACAACGTTTTTCAACACATTTGCGAGAAAACAGTACAATATTAATATCGGATTCCTCGCTTGAACTCATTTTTTATTACTTTGTTTCTAAATATCAGTCGGAAAGTCGCAACAATCTTTGACGTTTCTATTATGAAAATGGATCGAATTGTAAATGGCGCCACGTGCGCGTGGTTAATATTAAAACTACAACTTTCGTCTCATTTTCTCTTTAGTATTAAAGTGAGACAAACGTATTGAGCAAATGCGCTTCCAAGGAGGTTCGTTTCGTTCGGTTCGTCAACGCTACATTACAAGGGCGGATCCAGGATTTATTTCTGGGAGGGGCACATGGGCCAGACAGTCAAGAAGTGTCTCCCACATCTAGTATTGCACTATGTTATTTTTGGGATTCATTCTTTTTCAATAATATTTAAGAATAACTACAAACAAAAATGCAATTTTTGCACCCCGCCTCGGATAGGATTGATTTTATTTTGACCATAGATACAGAAATAAGAGTAACTTTGTCGACATAGGTAGTAAAGTTTAAGAATTAAGAAACCCTAGGTTGCAAGAGCGTGCAAGAAAGCTCAATAATTTTAGCACCCCACCTCGAATTGGTTTGGTTACTTTTTCTTTTGACCATTCACAGTATTAGCTAGATATTTTACATGAGTTGAAGAAAGCTGTATAATCTTTTGACATGCGAGGCCTCTCAGACCACGCTATCTTTTTAGTATTACTTAGATGTTATCCTGAAATCCTCTCGCCAACACTAGGCCGGTGCATTGTTGGCTTAGCAGACCTCAGTATCCGAGTACGAACTGACTGCACCATTTTGAACCTTAGTAGTTACGCCACAGCTGCTTAAGATATAGTAGGTACTTCTTCAATGTTCATCATTGAAGCACTGTCATGATGGATATACATTCAGGCCAGTCCATCCAAACGATTCGATTATATTTCACTTATACCGTTTGGGGGGGACACGTGCCCCGGTGCCCCCCCCCCTGAATCCGCCCTTGCTACACTAGATAATAATATAGGTACTATTATGATAGCTGTTAATACTAACAACATTGTTTTAACTTTTTCCTCCAGAACGAGTTCTTGCCAGAGAATATTTGGACCTTTATAGACCCTACTACAGAAAATCGACAATCAACATCAATATTCACGGCTAAAGCGATACCAGTACCGGAGTTTACGTTTTCTAGGAGAGATATTTCTGGAGCTTTATCGACTGAAAAAGTAATTTAATTATTTCAAATGGGTAAATGTACATACATTCATGGTCAATTTACTATGCTTTCATCATTTGCTAGGTGACTAGAATTTTTCAGTCCTCTGCCCCTAAGGATACGCAAGCTGAAACATCGACAGGCACTTAGAAAAATTCTAGTCTTTTTTTTTCTTCAATATTTCCCTGATTATTTTTACACCGTCTCATGGTTTTTGACTAGAGCAACAATTTCTTTCCAGAAAAGATTTTCATCCGAACTACCATTTTGGAAATATACAGCGTTTGTTTTCGTTTCGTTTTCTTTGCTGTCCCAGATAAATTTTGTTGTTGAAATTTGATTGACCATGAAAGAAAGTTCGAGGAATAATTAACATAGATAGCAAATTTATAATAATTATAAAGTACCTGGAGCTGCGTAGGCGCAGCTATAGAACAACAAAGCAAAAGCTACCGCAGTACGAACCATTCTGCCAACGTGCACTGCAAATACCAAACAAACTGGTTGTCGTTTGAAAAATTCCCGAATTTAAATTAGAAATCGTCCACAACCTAAATTATTCGGTTACACTTCCTTATGTCCGTTGGTAGAAATAAAATCCCAAATGGTAATAAGAGAGGTAAAACCTTATGTTAAAGGCAATTATTTTGTAGTTTTGACATTTCAAAATTTGCATTTGTCCATGTTGAATAACTGTAACACCAAACTCAATTCACAGAAATGATTAATTAATGCCAAGTGTGATTCCATTCCCTGTTGGTCTTAGAAATAACACTTAACTAACTCAATATCTGTGTACTTTAAAATTCGGTAACACATATTTTACTTTGTGTAGTACTACACGTGCGACGTACGTAACGTATTTACATGAAAACGTGGGCCTAAGCCACTAGGTACCTTTGGGAACTCCGTATTCAACCAAACTGCGAGGGTATTTCCTGAGTGAAATAAGTAATAATAACAAGAACATTTTGTTCTAAACAGTTACGTAATATCTACAAAATGATTAGTTACATACTCGTATTATCCATTTCTCAATTTTTTTAACACCGATTTGGCGCAACTGTTAGTATCATAAGCCTCGCCTAGATCAAATTCATAACAAAAAGTTAGAATAAATCGGAGTAAGGCTGAATCTACCAAAAAACTACAGATCCAATGTGCGATGTTATCATTTCTAACGTGACGATATTATCGTAGAAGTTCACGTCCACGTCACGGCATGGGCATCACGATAACACAGGGACGTAAAATGTATGGAAATATATGAAGACGCTTTTATATTTTCGTCCACAATAACGTTAAACGTTAGAAATTATGAAAGCGCACATTGCATTGATTTGATGAGCGGCATTATTTAAGAAATGTATAATTTTATTATTAGCTATGAAATGAAAACGTACAGACAATTGATATTTTATACCTGTGAAAGAAATAAAATTCAAGTTTTGGTTATGTAACCTAATACGTAACTTAGTTCCAAAATAAATTTCAAAATATTTTACAAAAACAAACATTTGGTACAGCGTGTATAACAAGTTTTAGTTGACTTACTCAAATAATTTTTGTGACGTTATCCTATGCTTTGATAGAAAAATAAACAGCTGTTTTGTAGTTTATTACCTTGTGATAATAAGTAATACACTTTATAAATATTAGAAAAATAGTACCTACTGGAGCAACTAATATAGAGTATAATAATTATAAGCTCTATGTTAGTTCCACTATTATAGTAAGTACTATGTCCCTAATATCTCATATTATGAATCATTACATTTATTAGCTTTTTACTCCCTCGTTGGTCTAGTGGTCGCAAGCGCTACTGCTGAGCATGAGGTCCTGGGTTCGATTCCCGGATCGGGCAAAGTGTTATCGGGTTTTTCCATCTGGAATTTCTCGGTAGCAGCCCGGAGTCTGGATTTGTGCCCGGTTGATGGCAACAGGCTCGCCCCCTATTACATGGGACTTAAACATAACTGGCGAAATGTGGTTGTGCTATAGGTACACCTCTGCCTAACCCTCCGGGGAATACAGGCGTGATACAGGCATGTTATGTTATGTGATGTTATGTTATTAGCTTTTTAATCGTCACTAAAGATGCAATAAGTATTTATCTAATGGTCAGAGCAGATTTTATGGATTTGACAAAGATCTTTTGAATACTTGGATTTTCCCGTTCGCAGTTTTAACCATATACCTACGTAACTCTCTTCTCTTATCTTTAAAATAAACATAAATTTGCAAATGAATATTTTTGCGGAAAAAATACACATTAGAAGCTTATGTTATGAGTTATGGTATTTTGAAAGAAAAGCCTAATCTTCCATTTTATGTTTCAAAATGGTTCCATATGCCATATATTCTGTTATTTCAAAAGTATATGTATTATTGTTTCCAGTATTTTTTGCTAATATTAGAAGGAACTGCCAAGAAGGCCACGGATGCCAACATACATGTTCATAAACAATGAAATAGTTCTTCCATCATTATCAGTCTATAGCAGTCTACTGCTGGGCATAGCCTTTTCCAATTGCAGGCCCTTTCGCTCGATTCTCTGCGACGATCCGCCAGCGCTTAATATTATAGCAATATGTTACTAACGCGCAGGTTTCCGGAGTAATTTTGAAGGTGCTTCTTATTTTTTTACTTAGTACACCACAGCAGTAGGTACATAAAACAAAACAGAATAATAACATAATATAGGTACTGATATGTGTGCCTATTTATTATAGATATAGGATAACCTCCCACATTTTAGGAAATTCAATAAACGTTAATCCAAAAAGGTTTTGAAGTTTGATTTGGCTTTCTTTGTTTGTCTGTAAATACTTTTTGTAGTATTCGTTAGTATATCTAGCGCTGCTGCGGCTGTGGTGTGTGTGGCTTTAGCGCCTGAATAAAATCATATAAAATACGTCTATAACAGTATTGCTATTACAGTAGGTATCGCTTTTAGGGACTAAGTACAGACACAAAATGTGATAGATTTTAATTAATTTCTTCTTATCTATTCGATGAAAACCCCAGATATTACTTTTTGAATTCTGTGTTGAATACAATATCAGAATACATACCAAAACTTGGTGGTTCGGTAAAAAACACCGTCTGTACAAATGCCGCCTGCGCCGAAAGCGCAGGCAAAGTTCGTTTCTACCCAATTCTTGAACAGTGATTATCAGTGATCGGAGTAGGTAGATTGATTTTTAGTACTTGTATCATAAATGCACACAGAAAGAATAACATGGATAAGCCTTTTTTCCGGAAAGTAATTCCGGTATTTCCGGATTTAGTATTTCCGGCGGGCGTACGCATTGTTCTGATAACCGGTTATTGTACCACCCATGATCCTTTGTTCTGATTGGTCGTTGGGTTTTGTCAAATCGTGACAAAAAAAAAAATAGGAAGAATAATAAAGAATAAAATTGCTCATTTTATTACAATTCCTACCTTTTTTTTGAGGATGGCAAATCATCAAATGACTCCTTCCACTCTGGCAGAATACAATTCCTACATAAGTTCCGGTTTTTTTTTAATAATCCACCAATTCCGGAGGAATGTCCATAGTAATATATACGTTTCGGATCAATGACCCCAGTTCAATCTACCTACTCCGATCACTGGTGATTATACAGGATAGCCAATTCGAATGTATACAACTTGTTTTGGCCAACTTTTTCATTTGGCGCCAAACTTTACGGATATTTTATTTCTACTATTTAGTTAAAATGTGTAACTCACTAGCGACCCCCTGAACCAACAAACCCAGGTAAAGTTACGGCTCATCAACTTTTACTGAATGGTAAGGCCCCAAATAAACTGCCAAAATTACCAAAAGCCACCAAGGAAATAACAACCTCAGCAGAAATTAATAAGCTCTTCACATTGTATTTTAGTAATCCCGGCTATTGAGGAGCTGAACTAACTCTTTATTCTCTTTATATCTTAGAAAGTATTTTGTATGTTGGCAAAAACTTAGGACTTTTCAAAATAAGAAGCGATTTCCATAATATAAATACACGTAGCAAAAATGAAATTGTAATACCCAAATTTAGATTAATTAAAACAAGCAAGTCATTTCTTATAAACAGTATCCGCTTTTATAACAAGTTGCCAAAGCCAGTTACAGAACTTAGCGATGGAAAGTTAGAGAGAAACGTATACTTATCAAAAATGCATATTATAACATTAAAGACTACGTTGAAGACAAGGAAGTCTGGCAATAATTCCTTCTGTACATGTGGCTTCCCTGGTACCAAATTAACGCCATCGCTAAGTAAATGTCTATTAACTGTTCCCAAATTACGAAGCTTTTTGTTTCTTTAGTTACTGCTTTGACATAATCTCATTATTTCACAATATATACTTCGGATTCTTATTTCAACTCCTTATTTATGGCTTTTCTGGATAGGATTTTGATTCCGATTTGTTACAGTTGTAATGGCAATGATGTCATTTGGTTAAATAGTCTTTTATTTTTACATAGATTCTTTTATATTTTGTGAATGTGAGAACGTTGTACACATAACTTGTAGACTGTAGATTTGTGGACCTTTTTATATTTTGTTGAGTACCTGTTACTTGTTGACAGGCCTACACTGTCCTCCCATGTCTATCAACACTGTAATTGGAAACATTTTAAAAGCCCCTTATTTTTAAAAGAGTAACCTTGGAGTTTCTGGCCAGCTCTTCTTCATAGGAAACAACCAATTGGAACCGTGCACCTAGCTTCTGACGTTTCATAAGTGCCCGTGTTGATTTATGTGAAATAAAATATTTTGATTTGATTTGATTTGAAGAATAGTAAAGCGGCTGGACTGGACGACATTGCCGTGGAACAACTTAAAAGCTTAGGTCCAGATGGTGTGTATAGGCTTCTCACCTTTTTTAATGCCTGCCTTGAAAGCCCGAAGATCCCCAAAATCTGGCGGAAAGCTCAAGTTTCAGCATTGCTTAAACCAGGAAAACTACCTGACAATCCGAAGAATTATTGCACCATTTTTCTTCTGTGACATACGTTCAAATTATTTGAATGACTTTTACTCAATCGTCTTCATACCGTAACTGACCATAAATTGATTCCCGAGCAAGCCAGCTTCAGACAAGGTAAGTTATGCTCCGAGAAAATCCTCCGACTGTCGTAATATATAGAGGATGGGTATGAGGCATGAAATATCATTAGCGTCATCCTTGTCGACATGTCAGCAGCATATGATACTGTCAATGTCAAGAGGAGATGATTGGCAAAACTGTCTGGTATGATCGACGGCCAGGGTTTTATTCGGGTACTAGGTGAAATGCTAAGTAATCGACGTTACCAAGTATTTTTAAACTCATAAAGAAGCAGATCCTCCCGGCGGGATACCATTCTTCTGTGATCTCCATCACAGAAGAATGGCCTCCCACAGGGAAGTGTTTTGGCGCCTATTCTTTTCAACATCTATACCAACGACCAACCAACTGTTGAACATTGCGAGAGGTTCCTATACGCTGACGACCTCACCCTGGCTGCTCAAACAAATACATTTGGGGACGCTGAAAATATCTTAGAGACAGGCTTCGAAGTTCTCGGAAAGTATTACACTGATAACGCTCTCAGATTGAACTCCACAAAAGCACAGAAATGCACTTTCCATCTCCGCAACCATTCGGCAAGACGCACTCTGAAAATCAATTGGCAAGGTGTTATCATCGAATACTGCAGTAACCCTATCTACTTGGGGTCACCCTTGACAAAGCGCTGACATTTAAGAACCATTGTCTCAAAACTAAGAAAAAAGTCGGTTTCCATAACTACTTGCTCAGGCGCCTAACCTCAACCACCTAGGGTGCTTCACCTCCGATACTCTAGACTACTGGCCCAGCACTCTGCTTCTCTGCGGGAGAATATGCGTGCCCAGTGTGGCATCGTTCTGTTCACGCCAAGGATGTAGATATTGCTCCAAACGAAACTTGTCGAGCGATTACAGGCTGCCTGAAACCGACCCCGATCAGCGCACTATATCCCACAGCGCCACCACGACAAGTCCGAAGAGAAGTTGCAAGTGCAGTAGAGAAACACAAACAGGCATCTGATAATAGATAGCCACTATCTGGCGCACAGCTACCAACGCAACGGCTAAAAAGTAGGCACAGCTTCTTAAAATGGACAGCGTCTCTACCAGGAAACCCGGCTGACGCCCGTTGCAAACTGTTTCAGGATACTTATCCCTATCCCACTTACTATCTGTGGTAGATAAAGAAAAGGAAAAAGTAGGAAAAGTAAAGGAGCATCTCCCATCGGGGTGTAACCTTTCGTGGCCTACTTGGATGTCCCTGAACTGTCTCTGGACACAACATGGAAGATGTAACTCTAACCTGATAAAGTAGGGCTACCTCGATGGAACGGCAGCAGGGTGTGGGTATGGAGTTCTGTTGCAAACTATGCTTCACCTTCTATCTTAACCTATGTGTCTCAAAACTTGCAGTCAGAGTGAACTCTGTGTTGCTACCGATGACGCCGAGGAAGTGGCGTAGTTTTGGGCCAATAAGATCTGAGAAAAGTCAACCCAGTGACACAAAGAAGAAGAGTTAAAATGTGACAAGTTCGTTATGCAGCATTCATAAGAACATGAATACCGCATTAACTTCAATAATTTTATCCAAAACTTCCTAAACGGATTGAAAAACGACCCAATTCTTTTTAACAAATCAGTACGAGTAACTGATCCCATTTTGATCACAGAGGATTTGTAAATAAACAAAGTTTTCACTATTGTGAAAAAGTACCACCTTGTATGACCACATAGGACCTCTAAATTCTCTTTGTCTGACTGGTTAGGTGGAGTAATTACATTATTCTTCCTTGAAGAGGCCAGCACCCTAATTACGTAACATACTATCTATCACAATCTGAATCATTTTGATGCCTATTGTTAATCCATTGCTTCATATGTTCGAAAAATTTGTCTGCTCAACAACGTAAATAACGCAGTGAATGTTGTTGAACTGTCAAAATTAAACTCATTCCTACTGTTAGTGTGTTACGTAATTACCCCGCAGGACAGGTTCTTCTGTTACTGCGACTGGCAATCGCAACAATATTAAGAATTTATAATTATTTATTTCATCAAATCCCACCATTCCTTCTATTCATACATAACATAACTCATGCCTGTAATCCCCGAAGGGTTCCAACTATACTCTACTGCTTTTACTTGAACATACCTCAGCGTGTACGACAACCATTTTAATCCTAAGCAGGTTTTAATAAAATCGTATTAACGCCTATTCTAGTAATCATTGTAGATACTCATTAATCAATTAATAATCATATAATTGCGCCGTGAGTGCAACCTATAATAGCTCAATTATTTCACGTCAGGCATTGTGTCATGCCCGTAATTATTATTGCTTAGATGCAGGCTCGTCAGGGACTGGTGACACACGTGTGGAAAAATGTAGCTGTAATTAAGTATTGAACGTGTTTGTTGATGTTTTTTGCAGCTATGGCAGATTTGCCTTTTGTTATTTTCTTTCTAGAAAAAAAATAATGTTAATTGCCAAGATGTTAATTGATTTGAAAAGATACACACACGCACACACCCTCACACATATACACACACTCACACATACACACATATACACACTCACACATACACACTCACCCATACACACTCACACATACACACACGCACATGCACATGCACACACGGACCCTCACACACTATTTTACGATATATCTCTAAGTTTCTTTTTCTTTTTTCTTATATTTACTTATAGTTCAAGTCTTGGCTTGTTTAGTTTGAGATTTTATTTGTATTTTTAACCGACTTCCAAAAAGGAGGAGGTTATATGTTCAGCTGTATGTATGTTTTTTTTATGTATGTTCACCGATTTCTCCGTCAATTGTGAACCAATTTTGAAAATTATTTTCTTGTTTGTAAGGGTATGCTCTCGAGGTGGTCCCATTGTCACCAAGTCAGAATCTGATGAAGGGATCCCATAGAAAACGAGGGAAATCCTCAAATTTTATAGGCACACCTATAGCGATTTGGGTATTTTTATAGTAACTCGTGTATTTGCTCTCGGAAAGCACCATTTGGTGAAGTGGAACTGATTATGAAGACCAGAGGTAGCCACCGGAACTACTCAGTGTGGTTGCGATTCGATTACTTACTTAAATATGGTTGCTAAGCAAGTTAAGCTCATCACAATACATATGGTGAAATGGAGCTAATTTTGGCTTCTCCATCAGCTCCAGTTCTTCTCGTTTTTATCAGGAGAACTCCTCAACAATTAACGTCCCTGCATCGAGATAAGCAATATTTTGTAAAAGGTGATGAGCAGTTGAAATAAGGCTATTGTAACTTAGATAAATTAATAATTGACCCACCAAAAAGTGAAAAATAAAAATCTTTTTTACAATTGAATGGTAAAAAAAACTTTTTACAAAAAAAGACAACCGACATCTAAAAAAAAAAACACCACAAAGTGAAAAATAACTTTAATTTTTGAAGTCGGTTGTCTTTTTTTGTAAAAAAGTTTTTTTCGTACGCCACTTTTACCATTTTCATAATTTTGTCATTGGAGAGCGGGATCACCTAGCACAGATATATCTTTTACTTAAAAGGAGGTCCATATGTAAGATTTCCTGTGAATGTTGTGTACGTTTCTGCAATAAACCATTTTATTTTTATTTATTAAGAGTATTTTGAAGAAAGCGTTAACACATAGCCTTTTCCTACTGCTTAATTTCTACTTGATTTAATTTCAACAAGTTATAAAACTTTGTAGGTGAAATACCTGCAAGACTTCAACGTCATGCGGTTGTCTTATTGAACTGCATCTCCAAAGTTCTAGATTAGAACGTCCGATTCGCAAAACAGTAGGCCGAAAAAAGAACCAATTTGCAGAATGTCCAATTCGCATAACGTCCGGTTTTCATTTATTGCTTTAAATAATGTAAAAGTCATGTTCATACTTAGGCGCTATTATTTTCTTTGATTTTTATTATAAATCGCCTAATCAGCCTATAATGTTCCCACTACTGGGCTGGGACACAGGCCTCCTCTCTTCGAGAGGAAGTGGGCTGTAATGTACCACGCGGACCCATGCGGGTTGGTAGATGTCACATATCTTCGATTTTTAATAACCCGGTATCAACAATCATCGCCTGTTAATCGAAGAACAAAAACTAAACAGCCTTCAAAAAAAAACTAATTTCAGTAGTCGGTTCTTTGGTTTTTTATTTTCGTTTATTGTCACCGACTTCCGCATTTAAAGTTGAAGAAGTCGGTTACTTTTTTTTTCACTTTTTAGGTGTTGTACCTACCCCACACAAATTCATATACCACTACTTTCTATGCAAATAACAGTGACAGATATGTAGTTATCTTAGACTCATCAATATACACTAAGTGGAAAAAATACATATTAATAAAGCTAACTGAAAAACTATCCAAGCAAAGTTAATAAAATTGATATGGGACGATCCTGAGGCATACCCTGTTAAAAAAGAAACGAAAATGCTGGAAAAATGCTGGAAGTGCCGGAGATATTGCGTAACAAACATACTAAAAATATACAGACGAATTAAGAACCTCTTGCTTTTTGAAGTCGGTTTAAAAAAAGACGACCAGTGTTCAGTGACAAGTGATGATTAAAGGTCAGGTGGTCTCTACGCTTCAGATGTTACTGTTTCATAGCTGGACAAGGACAACTGCGTGAGTACGCCTACATTACCCATGTTTAATTGTAGATCTACATTATATGTTTATTTTGTGAGTGATTGTAGATTTACAGAAGTTTATTTATGTAACGTCTCTGCGGTCTCTTAACCCACCTCGACATGTGATCCATGGCATAGAACAGCTGCACGTGGCTTATTATTTAATCTCATTGAAGTACCTAGTCGTGTTCTTGTGAGATCGCGGTCAAAACTTAGAAATCACGATTCTATCATAGTTATAGAATTAATAATGAACTAGTTACCTACTACGCCACCTAGTTTTGTACCACTTGTGTATGGTCATGATGATCTGCTTATTCCGGAAATAAAAAAATATGAATAAAGATGTGCGTTAGATCAAGCAAGTAAGTGTTCAATTACATTACGCAATAGATTCCTATCTAATATCACGTTTTTTGTGTACGTATAAAAATGGTCAAAGTCCTTACTGATGTTTTTTTAAATAAATAAAGTTGTTATTATTAAAATAATTGTGAATGGTTTTTATGAGACGGAATTAGTTCGCAATAGTTATCATTGGAATTGATTATTTAAGTTTTTGTAGCATGTTTTTAGAGGTGCTGCGTAGTTACTTACAAAAACTTAGTCCTATATTAGAAAAAAATGCTATTCGCTAGTGATACAATTTATAAATAGCGAATAGTCATAACATTCGCCATTTATAATTTACGTAATTTCGAGATGACTTGTAGGTTTGCGAAATTATATCGTTAGTGCCATTTCAGGGATAAAAAACCTGTTATCTATCCCAATATTATAAAGAGGTTAAAGTTTGTATGTAAGTTTTGTATGTAGGGGGTAATCTTTGGAAGTACCAGTCGGATTAGAAAAAATCTTTTTGCATTTGGTAGCCCAATTTTTTAACATCACGCTAGGACCATAAGTAGCCGAGGAAAAAAAATATGTTGAAAGACCGCTAAGCGAAAACGAATTAATAGCGCGGGCGGGCGATGCGATGCGACGGGGTGGGCCGGGAACAAGAAATTTCACGCGGGCGAAGTCGCGGGCAGAAGCTAGTATTATAATTTATAACAAAGAGATATGTTGACTTTTTCTGCAACATTCTGTGAGATGACCTTGCCAACTTGCAGTGAGCAAGCATTGAGAACACTGCTCAATGCTCATAGCTTCTGTGTGTAAAATGTGCATTGAATCATATTTTATGAGAGCATTTGCCTATCAGCACGATAATTACATAAGTACAGGCTGATGATATTAAAAGCTAGTTATAAAATGACCTTTAATAGGCCAGTGAGTTGAATAATTAACTTGGAACCAATGGGTTATCGGTGTGTGTTTATTTATTACAAAATCTAGTAATAATAAATCATAGACTTTAATAGAACATGTAATTGTTGTAATGATCTATCGATAAGGCCTTCGCAAGTTATATTGAAGAGGAATAAGTCGATGGTCTTAGTGAAGTCAAGATCTTGACCTTATTACCTAGTTCAATGGTCTGATTCTGTGTTAAAAAATTGGAATTTGAGGTATGTCTTAAATTGTGCAACTACTTCTTTTATTGAGTCAGATCTTTTATGTGTAGAGATTTGAACTTCTTTCTGAAAATGCTTAGGAATGTTTCAACTACACTTTTAAATTTTGATTTACGCAAAAAATACTTTACAAGTTGCGGGTACTGAGTTAAAGAAAGAGAGTTAGAGAAAATTATTGAGTAAAAGGAATCTGTTTTAAATAAAACAACAATTAAAATAACTATAAATAAGTGTAATGACTACGAGGCATTATACATCACTTTGATTACATTCAATATGGCCGTGAGAACCTGACTATGTTCATCGAACTGAGAAGTTGTAGAGATTAGCCGTAGCTACCAGCACCGGCGTTAGCTGAGGCAGACGCTTTGGCGGATGCGTAAGCACCCGACTGGCCGTACCCACTGCCGCCAGTACCACAAGTTTGGCAGCCGCCAGAGCCGCCATTACTACCGTATCCACCAGCTGAACTGGAGGCGTCACTGTTACTGGTAGCTCCTCCAGATGAGCCACCGTAACCACCGCCGCCTCCACCACCGAGCCCACCGCCGCCTCCACCGCCGAGCCCGCCGCCGCCGCCGAATGAGCCACCGTAACCACCGGCGCCTCCGCCACCAAGTCCGCCGCCGCCGGATGAGCCACCGTAACCACCGGCGCCTCCGCCACCAAGCCCGCCGCCGCCAGATGAGCCACCGTAACCACCGGCACCTCCACCTCCGCGGCCACTGCCGCCGCCGGTCGCACCCCCGTACCCGCCGCCACTACCGCTACCACCGAATCCAACTCCAAATCCTCCGAGGAAACTACTTGCTAATCCACCAAGGCCACCCCCGCTACCACCGCCGTATCCTTTACCCCCGCCGCTGCCACTACCTCCACCGATTCCACCTCCGGAGCTAGTTCCTCCAACGCCTCCACCAAATGAGAGGCCTCCACCACTTGATCCACCCCCTCCAGAGCTCCCACTTCCTCCAAAGCTCCCACTACCTCCAGAAGCCCCGCTTCCTCCGTAACCACCGCCGTTACCTCCACCGAGGCCTCCACCATAGCCGCCGCCGCTACCTCCTCCAAAGCCACCTCCATGGCTGCCTCCATGGCCTTTGTCTCCAAGGCTACTACCACTTGAACCGCTGCTTCCAATTCCAATAAGTAAACTGCCGCCTAATGACCCACTTCCGCCTCCTGAGGTAGTTGCTCGACCACCGCTCGATCCAACGCCATAGCCACCGGCGCTTCCACCGCCAAGGCCTCTTCCAATACCACCACCGAGTCCTCCTCCACTGCCACCGCCAAGGCCTCCGCCACTGATGCTGCCATAGCTTCCTCCACTGCTTCCGCCGTACCCTCTTCCACTACTACCACCGTAGCCTCCACCGTTACCGCCACCGAGGCCTCCACCAGCGCCTCCACCAGCGCCTCCACCAGCGCCTCCACCATATCCACCTGCGATACCACCACCGCCGCCGCTTCCCCGGCTACCACTGACTCCGTAACCTCCACCACCACCTCCGTGGCCACCACTACCGGATCCACCTCCACCAAGTCCACCACTACTACTTCCACTTCCAACAAGTCCACCGCCGAAACTTAATCCACCACTCACTCCACCAGAGCTACCTCCATGTGCTCCACCAGAGCCGCCTCCATGTCCTCCGCCTGAGCTACCTCCATGGCCCCCACTGGAACCACCTCCAGCTCCGACTCCTCCGCTTCCTCCATAACCTCCGCCGAGACCACCGCCGCTACCACCTCCAAAGCCTCCGCCAAATCCACCTCCACTTCCACCGCCACTGCCACCGCCGATACCAGCGCCGTGTCCCGAGCCACCACTACCTCCGTGGCCACTACCCGTAGCACCACCACCCCCACTGCCACTACCTCCGTGGCCAACACCCCCTGAGCCACCGCCGCCATATCCGCCACCCCCACTTCCACCTCCAACTGATCCACCGCCGCCATATCCGCCACCCCCACTTCCACCTCCACCTGGTCCACCGGCAAAGTTCAGCCCCCCACTAATTCCACCACTTCCACTGCTGCCACCATATCCTCCGGAACTTCCGTGCCCTCCGGAGCCTCCACCACCGTATCCTCCACTTCCAAAGTTTCCTCCTCCTCCAGAGCCTCCAGCCCCGAGGCCTCCTCCACCTCCAGAGCCTCCGCCATATCCAGCGCCACCTCCATTTCCACCTCCGCTGTATCCTCCGCCACCGCCATATCCACCTTTACCTCCATCAAGTGTACCAGTAAAGGCAAATCCACCAGATTTTCCATCTTCTGATTTCGTATAGATTGATTTTCCATTTCCTCCGCCTCCTAGGCTACCACTTAAGCCAGCACTAGCACTTCCTAGGGCGGTGAGCCCAGATTGGACGTCGCTGAGTATGCTTCCGACTCCATCGCGGATGCCACTAAAGCCGCTGTCAAAGGCGAGGCTTGATCCTCCACCGAAGCCAAAACCTCCACCGCCTCCGCCTCCGCCTCCGCCTCCACCGCCGTCACCATATCCGAACCCTCCTCCGCCTCCACCGCCGCCGCCAGCTCCCGCGTGCGTATACGAGCGCCCGAGTCTCACTGGAAATAAAGTTTCATGTCATTAGACAAAACAATAACAAAAATCATTAATGATAAATTACTTCAAAAAGTTTTTGTTTCTTTCAATTGTTTAATTTAAAAAAGTAACAATGCAAAAACTGTAATTACAATACTAAAACACAAGAACTTGCATAACAATTACCTGAATATGCATGGCTAAAGCCTAATATGAGGCAGAGGACGATGCAAGAACGCACCGTCTTCATGATTCCTTCGTTAACTGACTACGACTACGTTAGCATCCTTTTATATATTAAGTATCTGAGCGTGTTCAAAGTTCATAGGAACTCATACATACGTATGTACGGGAAAAACAATTAGTTTTTATAATGCTTTATACTTCCCAAAACAGGTTATGAATGTAGTAAAACCGACGTTTTTGTTGAGTTGAGATTAGTCAGAAGCGATAGTGAATATCATGGCATCTTCGTCTTTGGTAATCCTTGAACTATGCATTTGTATGTAGGTAGCGTTTGAGATCACCTTGGTGCCTTGAAATAATATTAGGAGGACTATTGTTGATGCACTTTTTCGCCAATTTAATGGCTCTTTATTGATGCCTGTGCAACCATCCACCAATGGCCAAAATTCGCTTAAAAAATAAAAACTCAATTTAGCGTTCAAAAAATATTTTTTCATATAAAACCCTCAATTAAATAAAGAATTGGCCTATATATTCATTATTAATTAATGAATGCACCATATGAATGAGTGGCATGTGTGCGCACGTACGCACGTGAACTGTTATGGTTTTGCTCTCATTGTGCCATTTCCCTCGTGTTGTTTCCTCTATTATTTGTACAGACTGAGTAACAGACTCTTTCCATTTTGTGATCAATTTTATTGCCTTTTTGGTTTACCTACGAAGATTTCAAGTAATCGAAGAAATCGTCGATTCTATTGAGATAGTTTTGATGCAAAGCTGTATGTAATTTAATAATTTTTAACAGACCTTTGGCAGAAACAATCATCCTACGAATTAAATATAACGAAAAGCTTTACTTGTTCTTCTCATACTATCCATTAGGTAGGTTACTATTTATGACAATAGAGCAATACACGAAGTTTTGAAAGCAAAGTAAGTCAGTCTAATATTACTAATTAAAATTGTTACGTGTTTACGCTTAAACATCTCAGTTTCAAGTAAGGTCAGAGGTATCCTACCTAACAGTTACAGCATAAGTCTAGAAGACTGGGATATTCCATATCTCAACTTTTTCACCTCTAACCTTTTGGATCTGATCCTTATCGAAAAGTATTTTTTTATTCTATGTAGTTACAAAAGTTACGCCCACGATGACGCCAGTGCCCTCAGATGCATTATGACCTCTATATGTCTGTTTTACTATGTTTCCGTCGTTAACTGCATCCTGCGACTTCGTTGAGAAGAAGACGTCAGAAGTTTAAAGGATTTTCTGAAAGAGTAACGACGACCACTACAATCATTAACTTATTAATTTTTTCATCAATTGGTATTATATTCTTGAGGTGAAAAAATTACTATTAAATCTACCTTTTGTTACTCAGCAGCTCTAAATACCAATCAAGAGAATGGCAACTGCCCAGTAATGGATTGTTATAGAATTGATGGAAGATCATCTCTTCCAAGATCAAGTAGAAAATAAGACTGAGGCAGTGTGTAAAAAAATACAGCCGAGAAATTTAGCGTCTTTTTCGCTAACCGTATAGATTTTGCGGTTTTCGTGAATACAATCGATACTTAAGGATTGACCGATATAGAGCTGAATGGCTTCCGGTTCAGAATATGACCGCCCTCTTCCTGTAGAAAATAAAAGCCGTAATACAGGCCAGTGGCACTATATTGGCCATTTTCTTTGGACACCAACACGCGTATTCTATTTTGTCTTCCTTGTTTTAGTATAACGTTCGACATAGCTTACGTTGTATAAGCATTTAGCATAATATTTTTACTGTCTCCTGTGCTATAACTAAATATTATGTTTCTTTTTCTCGCTTTTCTTCTCGCACTACGTAAATAAACACATTCTACAGTCACAATATTCGCAATTCGTTTACATTTAGGGGTCTCTATATTCTTTCAAATAGACAAAAAAAAAATATAACACATCGACGGTGTAGTATCAATGTGTAATAACTACAAAACCATGATTTCACAGGAGGCGAAAAAACCGTTTAATCTCAATATATTTTGAAATTTCGATCAAAAAGTTACTTATATTTTAAAAATAGTAGAAAACGCTTGTGATGGTGATAATGATTTCAGACCTTATATTTTTGTAAATACGAGGTCTTCCATATTTTACCTAGGAATATACAATAAAGTGAAAATCGCAAAACTGTTTGTATATATATATATATATATATACTCTTCACCGTCGAAATGGAATCTAGTCTTTTCAATCGAGGCATATTTTTTTATTAAAGTGTTGTTTTCCCTTTTACAAATCATTACTAAGCAATTTTAGTTTTTAGGTAAAATCAATAGCGCATATAATACCAATATGACGAGACACCGAAATATATTATGAAAATTAAAATATTATTGATTTTAAGTAAGAGGGATAATAAACACCTTAAAAAAATTGCCTGGATTGAAAAGACCAGATTCCATTTGTTTTTTTTTCCGTCAAGTTTTTATCAGAGTTAACGTGACCGAACAGACATATTATAAAGTTGTATATATTACAGTAAATATAATTGAAGATAAACATTTATGGACATATGTGGTTAGGACCGGTAATGTCTGTGGTTGATATGAATAATGTAATCCTTATTTTTAATTGATAGGTACTAATATGACGACCTCTTTACATTCGAAGTATAATACATATATCTATAAATAAAGTTAAGAATTGCAAAACAGTCACGATTATTGTATGCAAGTAATGTTTTATATAAACCGCATCCGGGTGCCATCTTATTATTTTTCTGAGATTCCTAGGATATGGTTCTTACGTTAGATAATGGATGGATAAAAAAATGGATTATTATGTTACACATTAGTATATCTGGGATGACAAATGTAGAGTAAAAATGTAAAACGCCTATGTACGAGTATGTCTCTTCGATTGCATCCTTTTCAGCATAATAATTTTATAGTTTTATAACGAAAAAACAACACAATGTTTATTTTGTGCGCAATACAGGCGGAGCACTAAAATATGAATGAAGGATTGGCAGCAAACTCACAGCGAGAATAAGGCAAAAAAAAACCAACATTAATAAATAAATTTTGTCGAATACTAGAAAAGATCGGAGCAGTGTTTATCTGTTTGAAATGCGGTACGAGTGGCCATGTTTGGTAGTTAAGTAGTAAATTTTTCAGGCATAATTCATTATATGAGCAGAAGAAACATAGCCCCTGTACCTAATACATATTCATTATTCAAATGTGTCAGTAAACACAAGTTGATAGTCACAATCAGTAGCAATCAACAAGGCACTTTTAGGCACACATTTAAATGCTCACCAAAACATTTTTTAGACCCTAAGACTAAGTACCAAGTAAAATATGTTAACTTCAAATAAAATAAACCCACTCTATACCGAGGTGCCTAAAGAACAACGTTTTATGTTCCAAAATAATTATACACTCACCAGAATAATTGTACGTGTTGTATTTATATTCTTTTTGCCTACCAAAATGGATAAATGCTCACCAAATCATGTTTAAGTTGCTCACCAAAAATAAGTTTGCTTCAAAATGCAAGGGTGGGATAGGATGCAAGAGCGAGCGAAGCGAGCTCGGGAAGTGGGGCATCCTGACTCGGACAGGTTACTTTAGAAGGGGATGGCGGGGTCTGAAAGATTCCATTCCTTTCGTGGTTATTTTTTCTTAAACTACTTACAAGTAGGAGCCCCGCTAAGCGGGGCTTCGTCGACTACGCCTTATAAATAAAAAAGTAAAATAGGTTTATTTCTACAATACTTTATGAAACACAATTTGGTTAGCATTTATCCATACTGGTGGACAGAATTTGGTGAGTTTTTGAGAGATTTTTTTTATTATTATTATTTTCATACGAGTAAGGTGTCAACCACTGAAATAATGCACTTCCAACTGCAGTTTTTAATTTAATAATATGAGTGAAAAAAAAAATTGTTTATACAAAGTAGATACTTATCGTTAATCGAATCGATTAGGCACGCCTTAAAAGTTAACCTCCAACAAATTCTTAGATATGACCAGGCAAAAGAGTTTATTGCTTGTGGTTCTAAGTTTCTAAGAACTATGCTTTGTATGGATTTTTATCTGGGTTTTCACAAAAAACTATATAATTACATGAAGTTATGAAGATGGGCGGCATAGTCACGTAGTCACGTAGTGCCCCGCTGTCTGCTATCAACAATTCCTACGTCTGCTAATTGCTGATTTAGATGATGACCTTTTAACCATTAATTCCAAGAAGGTATGTTCAAATAATTCTAAGAGGTATGTTCAACTAATTCTAAGAGGTATGTTCAAATAATTCCAAGAGGTATGTTCAACTAATTCCAGGAGGTATGTTCAACTAAATGCCACTGTTTAGTCTTCAAGGTTGACAAGGGCAACTCTTGGGTACTGTGGGCAGCCCTTGTTTAGGATTCTGATGTCTATAGGTTATATTTTTTTTTATTAGAAATTAGAAGTCTATTTGCTAACCGCTCATATGATTTAATTCGGTCTATGAGTAAAAAAAGTGGATTTTATCATCTAGTTATTCTCATTGCACTGATCACATGGAGGTCATTAAAAAGGGCAACGACCTGTGCAGTAGCGTAAAGTAATTAAAAGAGTTGTTTCACGAATTTTAATTAGGTACCAGTAAGATCGCTCGTCTTTGCTCAAGGACGTGGTTTTACGTGATTATTTGTCTCTTGAATTCTAAGTGCATATCTCATCATAATAATAATTATTATTATCAACCTCGAACCTGTAACTCCTTCGTTGTTGGGAGAAGGCTATTTTTAGAGTTCCATACCTCAAAAGGAAAACAAAGGAACCCTTATAGGATCACTTTGCTGTCCATGTCTACTATCAAGACCCTTTTTCTCAGGAACGTAACAAGTTGAAGTTAATATCGAATACGTAGGTGTACAGTTCCTTGGAGCTGTAAAAATCAAGCTTCAAAGCCAATACAATAAAAAAATACGGCCATTTATGTGACATATTTTAATACTCGCAAACAAATCAAGTCATAACTGGTAAGACCTACCAGTTATGACTTACGGAGCTGAAACGTGGTCACTCACGGTGAGACTGGTCCATAAGTTTAAAGTCAGCGAGCTATGGAGAGAGCTATGCTTGGAGTCTCTCTGAAGGATAAAATCCGAAATGAGGTTATCCGCCAAAGAACCAAGGTAACCGACGTAGCCCAAAGACTAAACAAGCTGAAGTGGGAATGAGCTGGTCACATCTCTCGCAGAACCGACAATCGTTGGGGAAAACGAGTTCTAGAGTGGAGACGGCGTTTAGGCAAACGTAGTGTGGGACGCCCGCCGGCCAGGTGGAGTGACGACTTGCGAAAGGCGGCTGGCAGAGACTGGTTGAGGAGAGCCGAAGATTGGGCTCAGTGGCGTTCACTAGGAGAGGCCTACGTCCAGCAGTGGACGAATATAGGCTTATAATGATGATGAAATAAATCAAAACTATATGGTACTTCCTGTTGACCTAGAATCATAAAATTTAGCAAGAAGCAAGGTCTCACAGCACAAGTAAAGGAAAACGTCCGAAAATCGTTAATTTGAAGTTTTACCACTTTTTTTTTTGCGATTACCAAATTGCTATTGCAGTTGGAGACTTGACTGTGACGTTTATCCATGTATCGGGAACATGTTTTTTAACAACAATGTTATGTTTGTTTCTGGAATACAGTCATCCCAGCTACGGAACCCTGAAGGGTTGAGAGCAGTGCGTGTTAATGAATTGTGCGTAGTCCAACACGCACTGCTCTTGGCTTTTCAGCTTATTGGTTGATTCGCACGACTTTACTCGCCCGGAACGGGTTAATCGACACTTTTAAACAATATTATTTTTTTGTGGGCGGAATTCGCACGAACTTAATTTATTTGTGGGCGAATCGACAACTTCAGAAATACGTATTAGGCAATTGGCACATTTTGAATATTATGCAATTAAGTTAAGAAAAAAGTACACTAGCGCAATATTTTGAAATAATAACTACAAAAAAAATATCAATTATTCTTTAGAGTATAGGTAGGAAAAATCCAGTCGTCTTTTTGTGAATCTACATCATTATAAACTTCTAAATCTGAACCATTTCAAGTAATTATAGTGCTTCGTCCACGTCCACATGATGTGCTACCACATCTTTTTGTATCTTCTTTTTATTCGGACATTCTGATAAGTTATGTCCTTCCTCGTAACATGTAAAGCATTTATATTTAAATTCTTCTCCTCTGGTTATTGGGTTACTTTTGTTTCAAACTTTCGCACTTTTGTTCCATTTCTTTAAACTTTTTTAGGGTTTTGTTCATCCTAATGAAAAAACGGAGCTTTATAGGATCACTCATGTGTCTGTCTGTCTGTTCGTCCGTCACAGTCAATTAGCTCTGAATCTACTAGACCTGGGTCTCAAATATTTTTTCGTATAATTTTAAAATATACAGTTTTAAAGTTATTTAAGAAAATATTTGAAAATGGACCATTCTCCCCTTATCTCAGAAACGGCTGAGCCGAAACTTTGAAAAAAAATGCAGTAATTAGTTCTTTACTTACAAATTACAGGAAAACCTATAAGAAGTCTATGGTGTTAAAATAACATGGTAAATCATTCAATATTGTGCGTACAAACATATATAAGCAGTTGGAATTTATAGGAGAACATGTTTTTCAGTTACAATGTCAAGTTTGTTTTTGGGATCTGGGAGCATGGTAGTTCCCTCGCCGAGACGATGCAAAACAAAAAGCAGGGGCACTACCTACCTTTTCTCAAAGAATTTCATCGTATTTTCATACCCTCATAGCTTCGGCCTGGATAATGCTAGAGAGCTCAAATTCTCAGGATAAAATACAGTAAGCAGACTTATAAAACACACTAAGTACTATTTGTTTAGTTTTTATACTTCGGATTTTATTAATACCTAAAATACGTCGATTTCGTCATTGACTGAAACTCTCACTCACTCATCAAAACCTCTAGGGCATTTTCCGAAAACCTAGAAAGCTGAAAGAAAATTGTTCATTCTCGGCTTCGCGTGGACACGATGCTCGAAAATAAACAAATTAATCAAAAATCATGTTTAGTTTTTAAACGCTTATTTCTTCTAAACTTTTGTATCAACTTGCGCCCACGAATAGTGTATATAATAAGTACTGAAATTGTTTTACTCTTCGACATATTGACAGTACGACCTTCATTAATTCATAGTAATGTCAGCAATTAATCGTCTACTTTGAAATAATTATTTACTAATCGATTCTGATTGTTATTTTTGAAGTTCAACTACGTCCTCCATATTAAAGTCAAGCTGTTTTAATCACTTACATTATTTCAAACATTTTTTATCCTTAAATCTGAAAACAATAGTATTTAAAAGTATCGAAGTTGGTCAGTGAATCGATTTTTGGTAGTTATTAAATCGATTATTGAAAAAAAGTTTATATCAATGTCAGTTGTCTGTTACTTCAAGTCACTTGTCATAGTTGTCATTCACTTTGTTTCTTGGCATCGTGAATATTGTTTTCCTCGTTTTACGGTGATTATTTATTTTTATTATTTATATTATTTATTTCAACTATTGTTTTGATTTTGAATAAAGACACTGATACCCCTTCTCACGTTGACCCCGGCACGCCTATGAACTCCGACACCAATCCCAACGTTGACCTCAGCTTGAATATGGACCGTAAAAATGTGTTTTATTAAAAAAAAAACAAGTAAGCAAAACAAATCGTACAAGCATCACGATACAACCATAATATGATATACACTTTCCTAGTAGTTTACGCTATTAAACCTATACATATTTTATTTATACTTAAAGTGCCTGTTCATACCGAGCTAAATTCCCATACAATGTGGACAATGCCCTTTTGTTTTTTTTTTGTTTTGATGTTGGAGCGTCGGGCGTGGGTCGATATTTATTGTCATACATGATCATGGTTTTTATTTATTTATATTTGTTTTCTAAACAATTTTGTATTGCTTTATTTTCTTATAATATTTTATTAGTATTTTATTTTAAAATTTATATTTATTTATTAATAATCCCCTAGTTGGATATAAAGATGTCCGTTTGTGTGTCCGTGGCATCACAACGGGCCCTATCACAATACCAGCGCTGCGGTACTTATTTTTTAAATATCGCAGCTTTAAGCTGAGATAGGAGCCTTTTTGGCCTCGCACAGGTTTTTTAATTGTTTATTGTTAATTTTAAACGCTCCATTTTTTTATTTTTTTTATTTTTTACTCTTTGTATTTCCTGTGCGTGTCCCAAATAAAATATTTTTCTTTTCTTTCTTTCTTTCTTTTCTTTCTTTGATACGCAGGCTAGGATTTGCACAGAAAAAACAAAAAATAAATGAACTTTTACTCACCAACCCTCGAAATCAGGGGTGCAGGTCTATATACAAAATAAAACCTCTAGGGTACTTCCCGAAATCCTAAAAAGCTGAAATTTGGTGTTCAGGCTAGGATTAGGACACAAACAAGAAAAAGAAATGTTACTTTCACCCTCGTAAGTCCCTTAAAGAGAGGTGCAATTTTATAGTTATTTTATTTGAGAAGATACATGTGCATCAACCAATAAGCCGGTTTTTAAACCTCAAGATTACTACGAACAGTGTCAAGAACACTTGCTAACTGCCTGCAACCATTGGTTCCCAATGTTTTATTCCATAAAATGAGTAAAACAAACATAATTACTGTCGTTGAAAATCGTTTTTTGATTAATGTCAGTCGGACAATATACTAATGTTGATTTATTGCACAAGTGGGTACTCACACGTAATCATTCATTAATCTAGCGATCTAGACAGCTAAAAAACCGTAACAATACATCCCTATAAAAACTGGATTATCGTTTCCTGATGTCGAGCTATTCCGCAACAACTTAGTGAAGTCAGCTTGAAGTGAGCTGTCAATAGTGTCAATTCCTAACATCAGGTTAAAAGATATCTCACTTCATCTAAGTTTTCACGGTGACTTTTTTACAGATTCGACCGGCAGAATACTACGTCACTTGTAATCACGACGGAGTAATCTCTCCATTAACATGGAAATTAACAATTAACTCTGATGAAAAACTGATTATAACCAAGTATTTTTTTTTGTATCGATGTTCTAAATAGAAAATTGACACGCAGAAATTCCACTCCACGCAACGTATGAAATTGCGCCAAACAAAGAGGCAATTTAGATCTCTAGTTACGATGTCGCCTATCTACAGATACCTATCTACAGTTTAGATGATACCTACATAATAACAGAAAGTTACAAACGAGGTGGCAGGTGAAAATAATAGCGTGCATTTTACACTTCAAAAAACGAAACGTTGTCCAACGCGAATGCAAGTGTCGTACACTATACCTGCATAACTAAGCGAGGATAAACCAATGATGGGCTGAAATCGCCAACACACAGCAAGTCAGTGTGGTGATTATGCTCATTTGTATATATATATATATACGAGTATATAAAGGCTTCCGCTGACAGGCGCGACGCGACAGTGCTACGCGACTCTAGTAGAACATTTTTTATGAAGACTTCATGGAAATTGTTCCACCAAAATCGCGTCACACCGTCGTCGCGCCGCGACTTTCTGCGCGGGAGCTTTAACTCTAACTAATATTACACATGCGTAAGTGATTTTGTTTGTTTGTTACATAATATAAAATCATAACATAACATATTCCCCGAAGGATTAGGCAGAGGTGCAACTATAGTACACCCACATTTCGCCAGTTATGTTTAATACATTAATATTAAACATCCTACTAATGTTATAAATGCGAAAGTTTGTGAGGATGGATGGATGGATGGATGCGTATTTGTTACTCTTTCACGCAAAAACTACTGAATGGATTTGGATGAAATTTGGAGCACAGATAGTGTATAACCTGGATTAATACATAGGATACTTTTTATCCCGGTAGTACGTTCCGGTGGGATAATTTTCGATCTCCACGCGGGCGAAACCGCGGGCAAAAGCTAGTCTATAAATAATTAAGAAATCTCTATGATTTTTAAGTCGTTAAAATTCCGAGTCGCTAGTTCCTTATAAGAGAAGAGGTTTTTGCCCCCATAGTGGGACATTACACGCCTTTAATTAAAGCCTATTTATATTTACCTTGTTTGTAATTACATTGACCGCGTCTCCCAACCGCTGCTATGGCAGTTCCTTCTCTAAGATGATAAGAGTCCTTTTTTAGGACAAAGGCCTGCCAACTATAGGCCTATAATCCCTCTGTAGGCAGAGGTACAATTACAGGCCGATAGTTGATTGAGCCTTCTTTGTTTTAACTTTGTTAGTAATTATATCGAGTGCGTCTAGCAGTCGCTGTAACGGCAAGGTCAAGATTGTTGTGAACTTATCTTGTGAATAAAAAACAAACCGGACACGTCACGCGAGACCGGCACGCATCTGGGTTTCATAACTAACGGCTATGACTAATAATTTATGGTACACATGAAGGCACGTTTCTGAACTGGTTCAAATATTACTATTGGTTGGTAAAACCCTTTGAAGTCGAGGATTCCATAAGGCTTGTGGGTAAACGGATGAACTGATTTACTCTTGCTACAGTCTAACCTACGACTATCGATATTGTCTAGAACTTAGGTTGTGGAGGTCAGATGGCGATCGCTCAATGTAAACTCTTGGTATCCAGTCATATTCATTGGTGCACTGTAAAACTCTAATGAGTTTACGTTGGCAGTTGGGACCGACTTAAATGTATAAAATGTATGTGTACTACCACGGATGTTTATGTGTACTATGCTAACGGAAAAACTTTTTACAAAAAATCAACCAAAAAATAACTTTAATTTCGGAAGTCGGTGTCTTTGGTTTTGTATTTTCGTTTTTGGCCACCGACTTCCGAAATTAAAGTTATTTTTTGGTTGATTCACGTATTTTTGTGTTTTTCTTGGAAGTCGGTTGTTTTTTTGGAAAAAAGTTTTTATTTTTCACTCTTTTGTTGTGGTACCTACCCCACGTTCGTATACCACTACTTGATATGTAAATAACAGTGACAGGAAATTATTAACACATCATCAATATAAACTAACTGGAAAAAATACGAAGTATTAAGGATAACTCAAAAACTGCTGGTCAGAACCTAATAAAAGTATGGGACCACATGTGAAGCACCAGCTTTCAAATAAGAAAAGAATCATCCAAATCGGTGTACCTAGAAAAAAGTTCTGAGCTAACACACATAAAAAAAATTAACATACAGTCGAATTGAGAACCTCCTCCTTTTTTTGAAGTCGGTTAATAAAAACAGACGTACGGTAAGCTGACTTCAAGATAAATGGGAATAGCTATAGCTGGTAGGTTTGTGTCGGATTATACTCGGCAAGTATCTAATATAAGGGGTACGATATCGAGTTTGCCAAACGTGGTAATTAAGAGGTTTACAAGACCTAAAGCGCGGTCACTGTCGGATTGCATAGAAAAGAAAGAGACGCGCGATGACACAACGCTGGTGATTTATTGCAAAATATGAAGCAATTATGGATTTACAAAAAATCTATTCATTGAACTAAAAAAATAAAACACTATTACGTTAGCATGTTACTTGTAGAATAATCTGACAAAAAATCTGAATGTTTGCATGTATATTAGTTTGGTTTTTATAGGTTAAAAAAATTTTTTAGAGGTATCTTCGTGATTTTTTTCTATCATATCAAGTTAATTGTATTATGTTTTCAATACACTATCTAACTAGCATATATCCAGAAGAATATCATATATTTTTCTGATTTTGGTTACTTCAGTGGATCATATATTTTTAGGCATTATAAATTTGCGTTTAGGTCATGTAGTCCCCTTAATTATGGCGTTTTTGGGCTTACGATTATTGAACCTGTTTTTTGTATATGAAGCGAATAAAAAATGTTATAATTGACTGAGTTAATACTGATTGGCTTCATCTATGACGTCTTTCGGTAATAAATAGATATAATCGACATATCGACCGAGTTCCTACAATGCCTTTTTACTTGACTTTTTGTCTAGGGTCGTTCGACGTTGTACTAGCGATAGCGTTCTTAAAATTAGAAACGTTCAGCACTCAAAAGGGGTTTATTATGGCGTAGGCCATAGATAGATGCAATATACAGCTATTTCAGATGATTCATAGTCTAAATAATGTAAAAAACTAATTCAAAGCACATAGGTACTTCACGGTAGCAAAAAAACTTGAGATAACCGGCAAAACCCCATTGTTTTACGATCCATCATAAGCAGTTACATCACGACTTTAAATAATTCATGCTAAGTAGTTACTTACTCAGTACCTTTTCCATAAATCCATACAAAATAATTGCTCTATTTGAATAAAAGTTTTTTCTAACAAGTTTTTTTATCATCCGGTACTTTTTTTATCAGTAATTGCGCAGGAGTGCGTCACAAACGGGTTCCCCCATTTTTACTAACTATACGTATAAAAAACCATGATATTTTCGTACAATTTATAATTACCAGAATATATATATAATTATCACAATACCTTTGGTGTTTCCCACGTTCAAAAAATGCAATGTTTATTTTGCTTAGTCTCATGTTCATGAAACGTGCAATGGTTTCGGGGTCTTTCTTTGGAAAAGCCGACAATAAGGCCAGCGAAGGAGATTCTACACTTCAGATACACTTCAAAGATATCCTTTATCCTAGGAAGAGAAAGAAAACTGCATTATATTATGTGGCTTCTGGCACAAAGTTCAATCAATCACTGTACTCATCTACCAACAAGATCTAAATGGCTAATAATAAGTTACCGTTGAATGTTAGTGTCTTATACAGACAAACTCAAGTGCAAGCCGAAATCCGTGCCCTGCATCCCAATGAGTTCAAATAGATTTAACTATATAACGCGAAATCTGGCCGTTGACAACAGAAGCTCATGGGCAGCTTAACTGGCAACATTTAAAAAGTCGACATAATTTTTACATAAGAATGAAATTGGTGATCTCGTTGGTGGTCTTGAGCTGTGCTCTGTTCGAAACAAGAGGATACCCGTACCCGGTGTTTTCATCATCAGGAAATGTTGACACTTGTAAGTAGTATTTTATGTTGACATTTGCCTTTTTCTAGGAGTTGTTAACCATGTTTTGGAATGTAATTTCATAATTATCAGTATCATTGATTTTAGTAAAAACTAAGTCGACTGACGAATCAATAGTTTACAATCCTAAAGTTATAAAAAAAAATGTGTCCGTCATAAAAGAAAACTTAGTTCTGAGCCCTGTATTACAGTTACTATAGCTATAAAATCTCTTTCACAGGGTCTTACGGAGACGCCAGTCATGGTGGAAGGGTGCTGAGTCGCTACTACAGCCCTTATGCAAACCGACGTGCTGTCAGAACTCCACCGACTACATACTCGCTGTGGCAGCCCGAAGCCAACCAAAGAAACTATCCTTTAACTCATCACCAGGCCATCCAGTACCATCAGGCGGACAGGCGGCGCCAAGCCCTGCTGGAAGTTAATGACACACCTCCACAGGAGAATGAAGTGTACTACCCTCAACCAGCAGAGAATCTCCCTGAAGTCCCCGTTACGGCCACTGAACTGATCGTGCCTGTGGAAAAAGCCGAAGTAGTCCCAACTACCGTAAAAGCTATTATCCCTGAATTAATTGAACCAGAAATTGAGGAACCACAAGAAGAGCCCGTGCAGAAGCCTAAAAAAGCCGTGCAGAGGAAGAAGCAAGTCAAACGGCCCGTAGAAGATGAAGAAGATGATGATGAAGAGTATTTCCCTGCCCATAAGTTCCTTTCTGGCGCTGTTTTCCCTATGTTTTTCGGAGGGGGTGGATCTGGTGGTCCCATGGCTGTTGCTAATGCGTTCAGTACTGGAAAAGGAGGTGCAGCCGCAAGCGACGCAACTGCCTATGGAACCTTGCCACCTGTAAAAAGATCGCAGTAGAAACGCTTAGAATGTGCTCAGAGTTAAGGTAAACATACTATTGTACAAATATCATTATTTTTACTTTGTTTTCTACACGCGTAAATATATACTCTAGTTTCCATAAGTTAAAATTCTCGCTCTTTGTATTTTTATTGCCATAATCTGTGACGTTAATCATGATTGGATATTAAATCAGTCAACACAAAATTAAAGTTATGTTTAAATTACTTTATTTGGAAAAAACTTAAAACCCGAATGAATCAGCAGAAGTCTCTAAATATACCCCTTTATTTATAAACGTTGCCTAAAGTTAGGAGACTTTTTAACGCCAAAAATGTATGGTTTTCGCTAATCATAACTTACTTTAAGCAAAGTTTATAGATAAGCCAAATTAAAATACCAGCCTGAAAATGAGCCTTTGTGGTGCAATTTCTGCCTTAGCATTGGTCAGTAGTAGCTGCGTGTTCCAATTTGAGATCATTCAGTCAAAGCCATGTCTGCACCTATTAAAGTTACTTCACCTATTAGGAAGTTCATTTATGTTGGAGTGCCCAAAGTGTCCATACACTTGCACTTCTGAGGACCTAAAACACGCCACCGGTGCCGCGATTGGCGTGGCCACCTACTGGACCCAACTCATTTAACAAAATAAATGTATTTACCATCGACTCGAAAAGAAAAAGGAAGCTATTAAGAAGTGAAGAAATGCCTTGAATTGAACTTAAAAACTACATTATATACATATATATTATATTCATTATTTCGGACACACAATCGCAATCCATATAGTATTAGTAACAATTACTTAAAAAAAACTATGTTAATAAACTTTCACAAAACTAAAACAATAAAAAAAGACGTGGCCCAACACACGCTGGCACATGCCTCCGTACCCAGTGCCTTATAAAGGGACTGTCCACTTTGTCTAATAATGTTTTTAGGTTGCTGTTGAAGCTTCCGCGCAACCTACCCATTATTGAAGCTGTTCTCTTGCTCATAATACCATGGAAATCGTCAACACGGGCTTCCGCGAACATCTGCGAAGCGCTGAGGAAGCGTGGAAGCTCCATCAACATCCTAAATCCATTATTATACTGTACGCGAAGAACGTTGTAGGCTCTCTGCGTATATTTCACCCACAAGCTTACGTGGAGAAGGTTTGGCAGTATGCCTTAAAAAGCGCAACTTTAACATCCTTACTACAACCTCACCACAACGCACAAACCTGCGGGCTACCATATTACATCGAACCGTCAACGCCCTCCGATCCCTCTCTATATCAGCCTCGTTCGATAAGTCCTCCGTGAATACATGCCCTATGTATTTAAATTATGTCACTCTCTGTAGTGGCTATTGTAGTGGTATTATGACATATCGAAAAGTCACTTTAACCACTCAACTGCCCGAAACCAAAAAGTCACCCCATTTGAAAACTCTAACCCGGGCGCGTGAGTGGATAATAACACACACTGAAGCACCCACTGAAACCATGAAAGCTAGGCTGTAAACCTCTGGATACTATACGATATTTATCGGTAAAGCCAGACGTACAAGGCCCGCCGAGGTGCGTTCAGTGTATTCTCGGTATCGGCATGACAAAAAACGTTAATTCTAATATAATTGTTTTTATTTTGCAATGTAATCCCCCATTACCTCAATGCATTTATTACGCCTCGAAATTAACTTTTCAATACCATGCCAAAAATAACTTTACTCCTTCTTTGAAAAATGCGTATTTATTGCCGCCTTGAACTCTTCATCGTTGGAAAATCGTTTCCCACGAAGGTCTTTTTGAAAATTAGGGAACAAATAATAATCACTTGGGGCTAGGTCCTCTCTTTAGGGTGGCCGGTTAATTTCTTCGAAACAACAATCTCTCACAGCAGCCTTGGAAACACGCGCCGTGTGGACTGGGGCGGTGTCATGAAGAAGCAACACACCGGTGGTCAGTTTCCTGGTGGTACTTGCAGACTTTCAAAAGGATTTTAATAGGCACCACATTCAAAAAGGGCACCACAGATTTTTTTTTTTAAACGCATGAAATTGACTCTCAGATGAATCAATCGGGAATTATTCTGAGGTAGTGGAACAAGCTTCATAGCTCCGATATCTTAACCAAAAAGGTAGAAGTTTTATTCAACGCCATCTATCAGAACATTATAAATAATTTCAATCTACTTTCCATTATGCGTCTGAGAGGGCCTGAGTCGTAATAAACATACTTGGAACAACCGGTTCCAGACTTTCATACAAGATGGCGCTTTGCCGAACATTACTGAATGCGGTATACTATTACGGCCTTCTGGCTACCACAGGTGTATCCTTGTAAGTGTGATAGTTCCTGCAAATAAAAAGACAAAGGGACGATTCTACTACAGACAATGATGCTACTAATTAGTAAAATAACTCGGTCCTTAAGAGCATTCTTACATCTTCCATATATGCTATCATTCCCTTTTCTAAAATGAAGCGTATTTCTAGAGATCCAATTTCCCAATTAATTTCTTGATTTTAGTATTAATTTTGCAACAATAAGGATACATAAAGAAAGTAGTAATTTGCATGAGTAATAGTTAAGTGCCTGTTAAAATGATGACAGACGTTATTCTCGGATCGCCTACTATGTATTAGCTTTTTAGTGGAAAAGTGACCACGAATCCATGGTTGATGATTTTTGTCACTAACTTAGTGTGTCACTGAAGAGCTTAGGTCTGACAGCCCTGACACCACTTGCTATAGTTGCACCTTTTGCCGTCAGTACAAATACTTTATGATGCCGCTTCATACCGCTTCACCTTCTGGGCTTGCAGCACTCTCGTTTCTCAGTGTTTTGGACCCACTTGATTGATAACATAGTAGGTAGCTAAATATGAGTAGCAAAGAGTACTGCAACCAGCGAATTTTACCAAAACGGGTCGTAATGAAAGACTTTATGATCTAAACTCTTGCGACAGAGTGACTAATACTTATTATGTTATCTATATTTAATTTAATTTAATCTATTATGATGATTAACTAACTTGTTACCGGGTTACTGATACCTACTACTATACCTGCTATATATTGAACAATGTCTGTATCCAAACTACTTTAGTATTCCATTTTGTAAGAAAGATTTGCCCACTAGAAAACTACTTCAAAAACAAATACAAAAACACTAGAACGCCTACCATAAGTATATAGAAAGACGAAGTTAAGTGTAGTTTGCCGATTAAGGTATCAGGGGCTAATAAACACTGCGACAGTCTTACGATTTTAAGGACTGAATTAAAGCACAAAAATTAAATGGCAAAGTTTATTTATATGGATGATCAAATGAGCATTAACTCTATACATATAAAAATATATAACAATGAAGATATAAAATTTACACTTAGATCTAACAATTTATGATATATTTTACACTCTCTCTTCTATTCTGGGGGCTCCATAGGCAGTTGCGTGGCTTGTAGCTACTCCACCTTTGCCGGTGCTGTAGGCGTTAGCGATGGCAGTGGGACCACCGGGGCCGCCGGCACCTCTGCCACCGTATCCGAAGAACATGGGGAAGAATGCTGCAGTAGGCATCTTTGGAGCATACTCTTCTTCATCATCATCATCGACCGGCCTCTTCACTTGCTTCTTCTTGTTGATAGCCTTCTTAGGTTTCTGTAGGGGTTCCTCTTCTGGTACTTCCTCTACTTCAGGTTCAATCAATTCAGGGACGGCTACAGCTTTTACGGTTGTTGGGGATTCAACTTTTTCTGTTGGTTCAGCGAGTTCCGTTGCCTCAGTGGGGACAAACGCAGAGTTATCTGGTTGTTGGGGGTAATAGACTTCGTTTTGTTGGGGTGGGATGTAGTTAACTTCTTGCGTTGTTTGGCGGCGCCTGTCTGGGACGTAGTACTGGCCAGACTGCTGTGGTGTAGCCTCGGCCTCCGGTTGGCGGAACATAAAGGCAGCCATGCCACCGCCGACGCCACGTTGGTCGTAGTACGGGTTGTAATAGCGACTCAGCGCCATCCCACCGCGGTTGCCATCTCCGTATGATACTGTGAAAGAAAAAAGGGTGGTTTTTAATTTCTCACCACTAATTGGAACGCGGGCGTTCTAATACACCATTGTTTACGTCTTCGGGGAATACTGGCGTGTTGGTATATTATCTTATGTTCACAAGCCCAATATTTAACTACGCTGATGAGCATTTGTAGAACTATTTTGAAAATCACAAAAATAACACTATAATATAAGTCTTCACAAACCGACACTAAAGACAGAATAACTGCTAACTGTTTTTTTTTTTAAATGGTCATGTCCAATTTAGCCTTGTACCTTTATTTAATAAGTAGTAATCGATAAAACCTCAATAGAAATCTAATCAGTCATGTCAGGCAGAAAAAAAAATTTAAAATTGTACTCACGAGAATCCACATTTCCGTAAGACGGATAATACGCGTACGGGTATCCTCGAGCTTCAAACAGCGCGCAACTTAACACCACCAGCGAAAGTACTAACTTCATATTTACGATTTTCGAATAATTTGTTCACTATTTGATACCCTTTGTGGACCAAAGGGTGTTGTGCGGTATACTGCTTCTGAATGTGTGCTGGCCTGAGCCAGACTTCGCGTTATATAGTCCATTCTGTCTGGACTAATTGGGATGCAGGACACGCGGCGGCTTGCACCCGCGCGGGTTTCGACCATTTTACAATATTCGGCAGAGTTCTAACCGTTATTGGAGACTGGACATCCTAGAGGGGACCTGATCATGCGCAGCACGTCTCTATTAGGTAGGTGAACCGTTGAACTTTTTGTTTTGGTGTTTTTTTTTACATTAAAGTGCACCAAGATGTGATGACTCAGGCTTCTACAGTAGTAATAGGCTTGAATTCAGATGATTCGTTTTTTGGTACTTTTTCTTATTTTTCTCGAAGTTGTATCTAGATGATCGTTTATTAATCAGAACTAGTTTTTTCCTTATTGTTTGGGCTCGCTGTCTTAGATAACGATAAAGTTTTAATGACTGCATTTGTATTTTTACTAAAACCAGTAATTTCATCCAATGGTAATGAATGAAATTACTGGTTTTTTATTAAATATTCTTTAATAAAAAATGCCATTTCGCTACCAGTACATTGTAAGGAACTCTATAAACACTTATTTATAGTAGCACCGTGTGAATCTGCAAGCACAAAGTGCTATAAATATGGAAAAATCGAACTGTTCGCTGCGTGCACGCATTATGTTGCGTTTGCGAACGCCCTGCATAAATCCGACCCTACGTGGAATGACAAAAAGGTTCATTCATGAAGATTTATAACGTTAGTAAAGCCATGTTTACTAGATTTTTAACTACTTCTTGGAAACATTGGACAGTATAAATTACACACGGTAAACATCGCGGAAAATTGTACCTATTGTAATGTAGTTAATGGTATATTATATTGCGAATGAACTTTGTTGAACCCTCTTGAGCATAACGTTTTGTGAGTATCTTCTAAATATATGTATATCTTCTAAATATATAAAAGGCAAAAGTGATTGACTGATGTATAAACGCACAGGCCAAACCTGGACCGCACAGGCTAGAAACTTAAAATTTCGCACACGTGTTCCTCTTATGACAGAGGCATCCACTAAGGAAGGATTTTCCAAAATTCTACCCCCAAGGGGGTGAAATAGGGGATAAAAGTTTGTATGAAACTTTTTATTCCTTGGACGTATTTGCATGAAATTTTGTACGAATTGAGTACGGCAAAAATAATGAGTTACGTATTTCAGCGTTTTCCAAAATTCAACCCTTAAGAAGATAAAATAGGGGATAAAAGTTCTAAATAAACACAGGCCAAACCCTAGGGCTAGAAACTTAAAATTTGCAGACGTATTCCTCTTATGACGTAGGTATCCACTAAGGAAGGATTTTTCAAAATTCTACCCCCAAGGGGGTAGAATTAAGGGGGGCGTTTTAAGTATTTTAAAGTGGGTATTGTGCAAATACGTACGGACAATACACTCGATCTGGTTTGCTGGGCGAAGAGGCAGGAACTTCAAGTCGTCAGTTAGTACCTGTTTTGTGACAAAATTTCATGGCTCAATATTGTTCCGCGGGGAAAAAAATGTAAAAAATTGTAAGTGCCTACTTACCATACACTAAGGTATAATAAAATTGATTAAAGATGTCACTAAAGTGGTAAGTGATAAAATAAACTATAATTAGTTATAGAAATAATTAAATTCAATCGTCTAAGTATTGATTACAGTATTGGCTGGTTCTTTTTACAATACTAGTGGCCCGCCCGACTATGTAGTTTTTTTTTTTATAAAGAACCTATAAAGAAAGGTCAAAGAAGTTCTAACATACATACATATGTATACATACTACATACGAGTACTACAATAAATAAAATTGAAGTGTCTGTTTTTAATGTCAAAATAACAGCTTTTTACTAAATGCATATGAAAGTATAAACGGTACATAAAACAAAATACCAGTTTTAACCACTTTTGTCTGTCTGTCTGTATGTTCCGAGTAATCTCCGAAACGGCTGGACCAATTTTGCCGGAACTTTCACTGGCAGATAGCTGCTGTTATACGGAGTGACATAGGCTGCTTTTTGTCCCGGTAGTACGTTCCCGTTGGATAGTATCCGACATCCACGCGGGCAATGCCGCGGGCAGGAGTTAGTTAATACATAAAATTGATGCAGTCATACGTTGCCTTAGCTTCTAAAATCCTACTAGGATTTTGAAGTGATACCGATCTAGTTAGTTATTATTAAACAAAACAAAAACAGCTAACTGACTGCCTCGTTGGTCTAGTGGTCGCAAGCGCTACTGCTCAGCATGAGGTCTCGGGTTCGATTCCCAGGTCGGGCAAAGTGTTATTGGGTTTTTCCGTCTGGAATTTCTCAGTAGCAGCCCGGAGTCTGGATTTGTGTCCGGTTGATGGCAATAGGCTCGCCCCCTATTACATGGGACTTATACATAACTGGCGAAATGTGGGTGTACTATAGGTACCTACACCTCTGCCTAACCCTTCGGGGAATACAGGCGTGATGTTATATTATGTTATTAACAGCCGCACGGGTCGATCGAAGGTTAAGCTACGCTTACCGCGGTCGGTTCTTGGATAGGTGACCATCCATTACATACCGAGACCCCTCCGTGCCTTAGAAAGCACGTTGAGCCGTTGGTCCCGGCTGTCATTCGTAGATCTTTGACAATCGTTACTGGTAGTCAGGAGCCCAAAAGTCTGACAACCAGTCTTACCAAGGGGAACCGTGTTACCCAGTAACTGGGTTTTGGAGGTCAGATAGGCAGTCGCTCCATGTAAAATACTGGTATTCAGCTGAATCTGGTTAGCCTGGAAGCCGCGACCATAACCTAGTTGGAAAAAAGCTAGGCATATTAACATACCTAGTTATTTATGCGCCTCGTTGCTTAGCTCTCTCATCAGACACGACGCCTCTCATCATCTCTTTTTTTTTTTGGGTGGAAAATCTTCAAATGATCTCTCCCGCTCTGGGCGAAGCGGGAGGGCATGTCAGACTCTTACTGACTAAAACCCACCCGAATTCCTTCAGTTGCCTGTGCGCCAGGGCCACGGTAACTCTTTCGAACAATCCGCGACCCCAGCAGGCCTCTCATCATCTCTTTTTTTTTTGTTTTGGTTGGGAAATCATCTAATGACCTCTGTCGCTCTGGACGGAGCGGGAGGGCGTGTCAGTCTCTTACAGACTAAAACCCACCCGTGTTCCTTCAGTTGCCTGTGCGCCAAGTCCACGGTAACTCTTTCAAACAATCCGCGGCCCCGGCTGGCCCCTCATCATCTCTGCCGAAAACATTTCCGAAAAAAGCCAAGTTCGTTACAAGAGAAGTACAGGATTGTAGGCTTCATCGATAAAATAATTGACATCTATGTAAATCCGTGCCAAAGTAAGTCGAAGAGTGAGTGAGGCGAGTCGTGGGTTCCTCGTTTGTAACTGTTGAAACTTTGGCTTTGAAAACTTATCGAGTTATGTTATAAACTTAGACTTTCCTTTTAACTCTATAGAACTTAGCACCCATTTAGATCTCCATCCTTTTATCGACGAAGCCGGCAATCCCAAACATTATGATCCGTCACAACCTTTACTCATCCCTACAACTGGATTTAGGGGCTGGTCAAAAGGCGCTCGAAATGGTTCGTGTAAGGATTACCTTACACGGAGTTAGTCAACAAAAGTGGGAGTAAACGAATTTGGATCCTGAGTCAATGGCAATAACATCTAAAACCTCTAGCCCGAACTTTCAAATGAACATGGAATTGGAATGTTGTACGTTTTCTCCGCAAGAAAATTCACCGAAATCACTGACCTCTTGTATGTATATTAGAGGTCAGTGACCGAAATACCGAGCAATAGCGCTAGTTGTACTATACCAGTCAAAATTCTGTCAAATAAAATGTATGTCATCTTGAGTTTTCAAATATCGACATTGAATTCTATTGAATTATTATAATACTATCTTTTGCCCGCGGCTTCGCCCGCGTTGAGGTCGGAAATTATCCCACGGGAACGTACTAATGCGATAAAAAGGGTCCTATATGTTATTCCAGGTTATAAACTGTCTGTGTGCCAAATTTCATCCAAATCCGTTCAGCCGTTTTCGCGTGGACGAGTAACAAATATCCATCCATCCATCCATCTATCCATCCATCCATCCACCCATCCATTCATCCATCCTCACAAACTTTGACATTTATAATATTAGTAGGATAGGATAGGATTTTTATTTTCTTTTTAGCCTAGGTATCTATTTAGTTTATCAATTCTTAAAGTTTTTAATAATCGTTTTGGAAGTGGTTTTTTCATGTTTTCTATTTCAGTTTCTTTGCTAAAATGTGATAAATTACGAAAATATTAATTATGCAAATAAATTATATACTTTTAGCGCAGCCGAAAATTTAAGCACGGTCCTCTCGTCTCAACAGAGCGACGGTGACTGATTTGTAAAACAAAAATATGCTTGAAGTTCCCGCAATGTGCCACGGAAGATGACATCTTCCACAATCTAAGAACGTCGTAAGTGCTAAAAGCTTGTAGTCGTAATAAAACCAATAATAAAAGGAATTTCAAAAAATGCCAGCAATTTTTTTTGCCCCTTGTATACTCTAATGACTAATAGGATTTTTTTAATTATATTATTTGTATACTACAAATAATAATAATAATAATAAAAATCCTATTAGTCATTAGAGTACTCGTATTAAGTACAAGTCGAAAATACGTGAAGATTTTGAGGTAACTTCATCATTTTTATTTTATCGAAAAAAAAAAAAAAAAAACGTCTTTCTGTTCCACAAAAAGTTTAGAAATATCACGTTTTTACTCATATTATTTTTATTTTATCATAACCAGCCTATAACGTTCCCACTGCTGGGACACAGGCCTCCTCTCTTCGAGAGGGAGTGGGCCGTAATCTACCGCGCGGGCCCAGTGCGGGTTGGTTTTATTTTATACCTAAGTCTTATTAATTTCATGAAAAATCAAATTGAAGTTAGGCAATTCTGGTTACTTCTCCCGCTTAACACGTAGAGTTTATTCGTTTCTGCTTACCCTCATGGAAAAAGGCGTGAGTTTATCTTCCTTTTACATATTGGTAAATATTATACCTAACTAAATAAATATCCATTAAGTTTATGCGTTGCTAGGATCTCATATTATTCTGCGATTTGATTAGGTACTTTTAACAATTCATGCAACGAATGTTAAAAAGGACCTAAAAGTAATCCGTAAGTCTGCGACGACGGCGACGTCAATCATTTCCCAAGAAATTATTTTACGTATTCGCGGTGCCAATAGAAGCTAAAGCATTTGCACATGTCCGTAATTCTTAATATTAAAATCCATACATATTTGTATTTCGTCCACGTGAAAGATTTGAGTATACTAGTAGCAAAGCCGGCGATATTATCTCTGCGTTCGTCCACTCTTTGCATCGATAGGATCTGTGCCCACGGCATAAATTCCGTTGAAATGTTCATAACTGTCAAATTTGCCTGTTTGCACGTATGGAGATGTATGCTGGTGGATTTATGCCGGAAACATCGTGTCTTCGCATTAGTATGTCTAGCAGAGCGGCCTGATTCATGCTCTACAAGACGCAAGTCATGTTTGAACACCTGTACCATCGTAACTTCTGCCGGACATTGTCATATTAAACTTGGATTTTAACGCTAAGATTGTGTTATATGTTTAAGATGTGATTGGTACGTTATCAGGTCTAAAGACAGCGAATAATGATAAATAAAATATTTCGCAGCTCAATGATTGCAGTTTAAACCTTTGTTTAACTGCAATCATTGAGCTGTGAACTATTTTAAATACCTACACCTGGTATACACCTATGAATAAATAATAAGGTATACACGTTTACGCAGTTAAAGACCTGCGTAAACGTGTATACCTTATTATTTATTCGTAGGTGTATACCCAATTTCTAGCAAGGTAGACAATAGACTCCAAATAACTGCATTGCTTTGTCTGAATAGGTGTTAATACATACATTCAAACCGTACTCCAGAAATCCTGATCAAACAATATTTGCGTTATACAGTATTCGGCGAAGTGCACTTGCAGGCTTCGGCAGACATTCTGACTGCGCTCCGCCTGTCAGATGGAGCGATACGGCCACATCTAGATAGATGGCCTGATATCACTGCTAAAGAGACAGTGCAAGGACCTCCCAAAACCGCTACAGTTATATCTGATGTAACTTTGGTTTAGCATTGTTCTATTTCATCCAATATTAACTTTCACTCTGGTGTATTTGAAAGAGATATACCTAATTGTGGATAGAAAAATATAGATTCACCTATTTCTCGGTATTAACGTGAGGTGATCGTAGCATAAATATTTTACTAATAGAGCAAAATATAGCTGTATAGACAATGAAGAACCCATACACGGAACAAAAAAACCCAATAAGCCAAACAAAGTACACAACACGTAGTTCAAATGCAAAGTCATAACATTGAATTAACAATTACTAACATATTTTAATCAGAGTCAATGAATATGAAAATTAGCATCCTTAGCATTAAAATTCAATTGGCTGATGAATTCGGAGATGCATATACAGTGGCTAATAATATAGAAATTATAAGTAAAGTCGCAAGGGACATTACGTATCCTGGGAGATCCGGTAAGGGTCAGGAGCTTCGGCAGATATCTATCAATAGATAAGGATCGTTGGTTTTGACGGTGACTCGGATAACTTTTTGAGGTCGAGGTAAAGACGATCGTGAGCCTAATATTTACTTCATTTGATGAGATTGTGAATAGGGCCGGTCAATAGTCTTGAGTGTCCTTTACGTCAGGTAAAGCGATTTAATAATACTTATTCATAGAATTGCTACTGTAAGTATTCCAGGGTCGCCTTAGTTCAAGTTTAATGTTAGGTTATTTTTAAATACCTTATGTTGCACATGAATGTTTAGTATACATAGTTGAAGCATTGCTGACAAGAAATTTCTCAAATGTCTGTATTGAAATAACTTTGTGATATTGTTTATTCCGATTGCAGGATCGATTATCTATTGTAATGGATGGCTCAACTGTGAATGAGAATCAGAAGAATAATAAGACGAAAATCAACTACAGATGTACATAGTTTATTTCGTCAAACCTTTAAAAAAAACTATTTTGAAAAATTTGACTCAGTGCTCCAGAGTCACCGCTAGCTGTTTTGTCGGCAGTATAAAGATGATTCTATATTACCATATGGTAAGATTTATTTCTAACCTTAATGGGTCAGCAAAATTTATGGCCATTGTCGGCAGTTTTAGCCGCAGAGTTGATGTTCGCGCCGAATCTATCTTTTGTTTTAAATTCGTCATGTATATTATGTGATTATTCTTATCACGACCTTATTTGCATTCATGCGTTACTCTGCGTTGAATTTTTAAAGAAATATTTACCTGGCACTTTTTTTTTGTTAACATTAAAATACTTACCATCATATGTTTGAAAATCTATGGAGTTACTTAGCCATATTAGACCAAATGACATACATGATCAGCCTACGTAAAGTTCCCACTACTGGGATACAGGCCTCCTCGCTATAAAAGGAAGTGGGCTGTAATACACCACGCGGGCTCAGTGCGAGTTGGTGGAAGTCACATTTCTTCGAATTTTTGGTTCTAGGACATGCCGGTTTCGTCACGATGTTTTTCTTCACCGTTTTTGAGAGCAGTGGTGATGAAATAACTTACGCAAAGTAAAGCGCCTGTCTGGGTTCGAACCTACGACCTACAACTCGTAAGTCGCAGCCGTTACCACTGGGCCACCACTACTCTCAAACCAAATTACATACTGATCGTCTATATCAAAAACGTTTTTAATCGCAATGATTGCCTACTACTTGCTATTCAGGTAAATTCAAGTCAAAAACTCCCTCGAAAGCTTCTCAGTAAAAGACAATCACCCATTAAAAATATTCAAACCACCTCAAACTACAATCAACTTTAAATTGCAAAGCTGGCATGACGTCGTTGTCGCACCCTTTACCGTCTGTCTATAGTCTGGCTATTGAATTCATATCGGCCCCATCTCTACGTCGAGCAGGTACATGGGGTACAGACAGACATGAAAATTTTCCTGTTCTTTGTATCCATAATGTCCATTTGCAGGGAATACGTGCCTAAGGTCACGATCGATTTTGATTTGTTGATGCCATGTAGATCATTACAAGTGTTGAATGTGTTATGTTTATCCTCTTGCGCAGGTACTGTGGCCGCGTGTGCACGTTTATTGTATGCATTATTTATAATTGTTATTGTAGGAATATATTTGGATTTAGGAAAACTACTAAGTTTAAGAAGCGGTTACAGTTCAATTCTACTTGCTTTTTATTCAAGTTAATTTTAATAACCTATCCAGTTTTCATTTCTAAAAATCTTTTTTTTAATCTGATGAGGATAATACTTTGTAGATATTAAGACTGCCTCGTTGGTCTAGTGGGCGCCAGCGCTACTGCTGAGTATGAGGTCCTGGGTTCGTTTCCCGGGTCGGGCAAAGTGTTATTGGGTTTTTCCATCAGAAATTTCTCATTAGCAGCCCGGAGTGTGGATTTGTGCCCGGTTGATGGCAATAGGCTCGCCCCCTATTACATGGGACTTAAACATAACTGGCGAAATGTAGGTGTACTATAGGTGCAGTTCTGCCTAACCCTACGGGGAATACAGGCGTGAAGTTATGTGTGTTAAGATTTTCAAGTTTGCTTGTTTCTGCTGAAGATTTGAAAAATGATTATAATGCGATAATCCTAATTATGGTGTCCGTGTAATAAAGGCCCTTCTAGAGGCCATTACAAGAGAATATTCAGAGGAAGATAATGTGGTTTCAGGCCCTGGAGAACTTTTTTTTTCCGTGATTGTTTTTTCCCATGGTACATTTATGTACTACGGTTAAAATTTTGCTAGAATGACGACAACGTCTCCCATTGTGGCTTTATGACGCACCTGGCGTCGGTCGACTATTGACGCCTGATTATATCATCGGTTACTCACATTCAATACATTGGTTTTTACTCTCATTCCTTCCAATAGATCTCGCTCCATAGAAGTACTGAGGGGAACTCTACGGAAGCCACTCCACAGCCAAATCACGTAACATGATTTTTAAATTTACGACCTCATTGATACATCTCGATTAAAAATGCCTTGTGCGTTTAAAGATTTTTTATTGTTCACAGTTGTTATAAATTCGGTAAAAACAGCTGCAAATAATAGAGGTGGAGTATAAATCCTTGGTCTGATATAATCCGAGGTCGTTGCTGAATTTTTTCTGCAAATATTCAGGTACCTGTTGTCCACCCAAGCTATAAATCTTCGCTTAGACAATAGCTACGGAACGAGCAATTAAATGAATATTTCATTGTATTTATTTAATCAGCAGATACTAGAAATAAAATACATGTGCATTTTAATTGGTTTTATAGCTTAAAACTTTAAAATATTTTGTGCAATTATGTTGGTTGATTACAAATGAGATCGTCTGCATAAACATCGTATATGCAATTCAATCAGTCAAGTTTGACAGCACATATGGAGATTAGCCTTTCAATTTGTGAACAAACATAACAATGGATTTGAACATTCTTAGAACTGATATAAATAGAATCGTCGCAACTGATATCCACTTGGGTGGCATACATACAAGTACAGCAAAACAATGCACCTGCGAATTGCTATTGATAACATTTTAAGACGAAATAGGACTTCGTTTTAACGTTGCAAGTGTCATAATGTTCATAAGCCTAAATCCGCAAAGCGAACCTCATAGACCTAGATGAGATAAATAGAGCCTTACAGTCAAAACCTATACAGGCAGATTTCTCTGGAACTGTGGTATCTCTATCGACAACTGTACGTGGAAATACCACAGCAGATTCGGAATCCCATTACAATAATTATTGAAACTACTGGATGACTAGTGTTGCAGTGATAGGTATATAAACATTCTCGATATCGGAGAGCTGCATAATACGAGAAAAGAAACATGATACTAAGAACTATTTACCATAGTTAACGTTGTACTCAGTCCAGTGATTGTACACAATTGAACTTTGTTCAAGTAATGTACGGTAAATTGATAGTCGTTAGATCATTGACATTAGGTTTTATGAGAATGAACCGACCTATATATAATATGGAAATAAAACTAAGAAAAATAAATGTTTAATCTCTTCATTTCAAATTCTGAAACTGACTTGACTGACCGCACTTAACCTCTGTCCGAATTAGAATTCAATATTACCAAGAAACGAAATCCTCAATTGCATTAACTTTAATTAAACGTATTTTCGCTATAGTAACAAATCATTTGGGCGGTAAATTGAAATGTTGGTTTTCTAGGAAGCCGTATCGTGGCGTGGGCTAGGCGGCGGGCGTCCATACCAAGTATTAGCGGCTGTTGCGCGTGCGCCTGTCCAGGCTGTAACGGTGGCGCGCGGTGATCCTCTCAGTTCTATTGGTGATTGTATTCAAATATTGTTTCAAACTGACGAGTTTATACGTGATGTTCCTTTTCGAGAAGAAATTTTATGAAGACTCATAGAGATAAATATGAAACATGAATATTATAAAGCAAAATATAGCGATATGCACTAATGATAGACTGTAGAATTCATGATCAAAAATGTATAAAATAATTAAGTTAATTTAAACGGTTAAATTATGATTCTTTATTCATACAGCATGTTGCAGCTTGTGCTGAGTTAGGATCGAGTTTTGACTCCGCAGAACACAATGTTTTTAATTTCCATTAAAATATTCATTTTCTGTACTTATTGTATTGTGGATCCAAAATCTGTTTTTGTTTCTGTAATGTATTGTGTAGAACCTAGATTAACAAAGCTACACTCTGTATACATACAGGCTCGCAGCACATTATGCGTGACGCGTGCGCAACTCAATGTGATGTCCGCGCACACGCTCAGCGCATACGATTACAACCAAACACCTTTTCGTCTTACTGAGGCTAATAACAATACATCTCCTAAATACACTATTTCTATTCTCATCGAAGAAACATCAACATGTTATTGTCTTAGTCATCGCGGTGATCCTTTTTAATTAATTTATTCTATTATGTGATCATGTCCTCTTGAAGACCTCGTGACAGGTTGGTCAGGTTCATTTACCTATAAATTGTACAAGTATCTATTAATACTCGAGATGTTTTTCGTAAAATTCATATTCGTCCTCGGCTATTTAGCTAAGCTAAGACCTAAATTTGGATCTCGTTTTATCTTTGTCGTAATTATAGTTATCATAGATTATGCAAGGGCAGATCAAAAATTGGACCAATTTTGTGAAAATGGTAGGTGCCCTAAGGACCGAATTAAATATTGAAATGTCTCCTCACATATTGTAGTACAGTTTAGAAAGTCATGGTGCACTGACACAAGATTAAATTAGTATAAGGGCACGAAAATTATAATCACTATAATCAGACCTTTGCTTTTTAAGTTAGAACGTGTTTCTAAAAGTTTCGTTTCGTTTTCTTTCTTTCTTTCGGTTTTGAGAAAGAATGGTAGGTTTGATAGATTCTGAACTTTTTGTTACCATGATAGAATACATTTGTAGAAACGATTAAATAAATCGTTTTCTACAACCGGGGAGGTCGTACTGTTTCCGTAAACATGTTCCTGGAGAAGGCAGGTGACAACGACGGACAGGTTTATAGTTCAGACAGGCTTGTTGTTGCCAATTGTATGTGGTACGGCTGAAATTGCGAGTTAATAGGGACCTGCATAATAGTATTTGATTTCACGCTACCTGGATACTGTTTATAAGCACTGGCTCTGTTAGTAAGTACTTCGTTTTAACATTAGACGAGGTTAATTAACAACGCCTATGGGTTAGATTTTCGTACCCATTCCCGTACTGGGTTATTAACCTTGTTGTAAAGCTCGATAAATCTCATCTCATTATTTTTCCCAAGCCGGATCTGAGGGAGGGTAGTGCCAAAGACGAGTCAAAAATAACAATTGTGAGTCCGACTCGAACACGAAGGGTTCCGTACCACACGGAAAATAACGCAAAAAAAAATGTTTCCTGTATAAAGTAAAAAATTAAAGGAGACCTCCTTTAATTTCTAACTTTTTTTATTATTTGTTATTATTGCGGCAATAGAAATACGCACTCTGGGAATCCCAATCTACCTATTACCGTTCATGAGATACAGCTCGCTGAGAGACAGACGGACCGACGGGCGGACAGCGGAGGCTTAATAACAGGGTTCTTTTAGCACCCTTTCGGTACGGAACCCTAAAAAGTAGGGGGCACTACCTATCTTTTCTCAAAGCGTTTCGTCGTATTAAACCCACATAGCTTCGGCCTGGATAATGCTAGAGAGCTCAAACTCTCAGGAAAAGATTTACTTAGCAGTCTTGTAAGACACTAATTTTCATCTTGGTCAAAATGTATTGCTTGGCCGTTCCATTGAACTATTGCATGACACCACATTAAACCACCAGTGACTTAATTTATTACCATAAGCCGAGACGACCAAGCTGTACATTTTGACCAAGATGTAAAGTTTGTAGAGTTAGGCCTTGTGGAATTAAGGGCTTGGCTCTACATTGGATCTGATAACTTTATAACAGTGAAAGCGATATGTGAGTCTTGGCAACCTACTTGACATGAAATGTTTCGATTAGGATGTTAGATCTTGACTTTAAAGCATTTAGCTCTTAACATGGGTAACTTGCAATTTTTTAAGTACGGAAATTGAAGCTTACTTACAAACAGTTGTTTACAGCCGCACAGGTTGCTCCTTAGATCTAAGATGGTTTTAAAATACAAGCAGCTTAGCAGTTATGAATCAATACAGAGAGAGGTTTATTAATGCGTCTATGTGGGAAAATGGCAGAAAACCTTTGTTCTTCTTAAGTAGGTAATAATGTCCATTTAAAATACCAGTAGCAGCGGATACCGTCTGAGTAAATAGTGGATTTAACGACAGATGCTGTGCATTATAGTCAAATTGGATGCAAATAAATCCAATTCATCAGTGCAACCTTTATATATGTTCTTCCGTGACATATTTAACAAGTTGATATGTAGATTTGTACCAAACTATTGCACGTGTTCTTTAGTTTAATATTCCATTCCAGTTTGCTTCATTCGTGGCGTCACATCACATCTCCATCAAATGTTCTAATTTGTGTTACTATGATCGTAAAATTGGGAAAATTATGGGCAATTTGGTCTAAGTAGCTCTAAAACGTTATGTTCATGAATTGAGGATATGTGCGCTGAATAATACTATTTTTTTGTATTTCATTCAAAAAAGTTTCTTTCCATTACATATTAGGTAGGTATATTGCAAGGCTGTTGGGCATGAGTACCCAACAAGAAGTACTAGACTTGCAGGCCTTTTTTGGTAGAAAAAGTGTAAAGCATTAAAATTATCAGAATAATATATTAAACGAATTTGATTGAACCGTTAGAATAAATACCAACTTGAATTTATGCAAGCCTAGTACTTTTTGTTGGGTATTCTCCAAAAAGAAAATTTTAGTAGGTATTTTTTTTTTTTTCACTGAATGCGCTTAACATTTTTTTTGTGTACTTTACTTTCGACTTAGCGGTAATTGACGTAGGGGTCAATAATAATAATTATGTTAAACGTCACTGACTGTGACACATAGGAATTGGCAGAGTACCTATAGTAGTGAATGTGATATTAGAAATAAAAGCGTTTCTACACATCATAACAATTGTGCGATAATAATATATTTTTTAAATTTATACCGATGTTTTTCAATAGTTAATCTAATTACTACTACAACCGTCGGTATGAAATATGGAATACTATGGGTGAACTTCACATGGGTAATCTTCAAATAGGTGATGTACACGGATTGCCTCCTATGTTGACCTTCATGAAGCAGTAGCTAATCTGGTATACATCGTACAAGTATTTTTAGCCTCCAAATAAGTTTATTAAATTGGTGCGTACAATAATAATTACAAAATAAATCAAAGGGGCGCTAAAATAAAACTCAGTTTCTGTTCCAATTTTTCCATTCATACATTAGATACGCATTATTATTAAGGTAAAAACATTTATTTTAAAGCATTTATCACTTGTTTACTGCGTACATCTGGTGATAATGAAGTTCATATATATTCCGTGGCTGTAGGCCGGATGTGGCTCTAAATAGTATGTAAATATCATACTAAAGCAGTGTTAGGTTATGTCATGTTGATAATACTTCATCGACTAAACTGACACATTTGTCATATATTTGTCCCAATATTGGCTCCAATAATTCTTTAGACCAAAATTAATTGAATCTTTTCCTTGCAGGTAAAACAATAAGCGGACGAGAGAAAATCTATGTAGAAATAAGCTAGAGTATCAATCGGGAAAGAAATAATAATAAGTAATAATCGTTGATGTCTTTTCTAGTAAGTATAGTGTGTAATAGTGGAGTAAACAAATGTAATGTACTTATGATAAACAAATTTCAAAAGCAAGAAATAAGAAAACGCGTTAAAAGACTAAATAGAAATATATACAGGGTGACTAAATATTACTAAATAGAAATATATATATAGACGCACAAACTAACCATGAATTCAGCATAATGATTTTAGACGTTTTGAGACGATTGCACATCCCTAGTGCTTAGAATTAGGCAATTTTGCATTTTAATAAAGTAGAGTTTATTTTATATTACATTAGAGCCTGTTGATTTACAACCCTCTTCTACAAAGTTTTTTTTTTTGTTGTAATTCAGGGGCATACAAATCTTGGGCACGCTACAATTGCTGCGGCAAGTCACCTCTTTGAGGAGTGGATTGAGAGGCGCCACGGCGTCCTCACCTTCCGCCTGAAAGCTCGTGCATACTGGCGCGACGCGACAGCGTGATACAAACATACCGCGTACCGCGCGACGGGCGGTGCCTTTGTGTCGGGCTGTCGTGTCGCGCCTGTTTGTGGGAGCCTTGATGCAGGTCCTCACCGGACATGTTGTTTCGGGAGGTTCCTGTTCCGGATAAGGCGGGAGGAAACTCCCGGGTGTTACCATTGTGTGGATCGCCTGGAGGACACTGTGGAGCATGCGGTGGAGGTCTGCCTGGCTTGGGCGGAGCACGGCCGTATCCTCGCGGAGGCGATCGGCGGCGGTGATCTCTCGCGCCTGGCCCTGGTCCAGGCCATGGTACGGAGTGAGAGCGCATTGGAAGTCGTCACCTCCTTCTGCGAAGCTGTAATGGTCTCGAAGGAGGAGGCAATCGTTGCGCCCTCACGCCCCTAGTCGCCGCAGGAGACGCCCTGGGCGTCGTGAATTCCAAGCCGATTCCTGGCCACCGTAGATGCGAGCTTGCGGACGATGAGCAATGGGTAGCTCGCCGTCCGGTAAGGATCAGTCCCCTGTCGACGGCAGCACTAATTGACAGGGTCCGCTAGGGCCGATGCCTGCCAGGGTCGCGGATTGTTCGAAAGAGTTACTGTGGTCCTGGCGCACAGGCAACTGAAGGAACACGGGTGGGTTTTAGTCAGTAAAAGTCTGAAACGCCCTCCCACTCCGCCCAGGGCGGGAGAAGTTATTTGATGATTTCCCACCCAAAAAAAGGGGCATACAAATCTAAAATTAGTTTTGTACAGTTTTTTTAAAACATTAATGTTAAATAAATAATTATTATATCAGGACGTCGACATCACCGAATGATGATATTTTACAAGATGTACCACAACCAAATCTTCGTTATCTGCGTAAGTAACTAACTCGTACGTAACTACTCAGTAAGTTATCAGAACTGACATAACACTTACATATGTGAGCAGCACGCATGTCTGGACTTGTCAGCCTGTATAACCTCTATCTTGTAGTACTTGTACATTTAAAATTGTTTTTTTTTATTCTAAATTAGAAGGACCGAAAATCTAAAAGTGCATAACACTTTTATTAAAATTGTTTTTAACATGAGTTTTTTAGGCTCCTCATTATACTTTCTCCATAAATTTTAATCATGTTGTTACAGAGAAACTGATGGAAGTGAAGACGCGTTTATTATTGAAATGGATAAATAACAAGAAAACCATTTCTAACCCATATCAGGACGGCGAATAATTGATATCAGTTAGATACTTTTTACAACAACTTCAAGAAAAAGCACGCCACAATAATTTATTGAGTAACGACTATTAATAGTGTTCCTTGTAACATCACTGGTAATATTCGTGTATGTATTATTATGTACTTTAAAAGTCACCACCTCACTCTTAGTAGCATTATACCTGAAGCCATGAGCCTCCGCATAACTCTCACATATGGCCAACAACTTCCTTAGTCCACAGATTGATGGGCTGAGCAGCACCGTGTCATCAGTATAACTAATGTTGTTAATCATTCTTCCATCCACAGAACAACCAACCATAGTGCTACTCAGCTCACCAACCAGCCAGTATATGCACAGGTTAAACAGAATGGTTGAAGTCAACCCCCCCGCCTCACTCCACAATCTAGCCCACACTGTACTGATTGACCATCTGATCATCTAACACAGTTTATCTGAGTTTCATACCAAAATTTAAATATATTTAAAACCTCAGGTAGAAGGTCTGTTTCATCCGACATTTTTTGCCACAGAATGTCATAATTCACCAGGTCAAAAGCCTTCGATAAAAGCTTTCGAAAGTTTTCAAGATTACTACGCATTATAATAAAACAAGCTGTTAATGGATGATCTCTCGTATTTTAATTTTTATTTAAAACAAATGAATAAGAGAATAATAATAATTACTATTGCCTACACAACACGCTTACCTATACTGTGACACTTCCCTCGGCTTTGGGTTCATATAAGTTCACGCTGGCGACTCGTGCGCACGGCTCGCTTCGCGGGAAGGGTGGATAGCGTTAAATGCCTACTTCGCTTGGTCTATTTAGCCTTAACTCAGACAAATCTGTACAGTGGCTTAACTGGCCAGTAATTACTTGCATAATTACATCTACATTCAAAGTTAAATATGCTACTAACTATTGGACTCTACATAGTCCTAGATAAATTAAATTTATTTACTTTCTTTCTTAGATACACTAGATATTCACTTGTCGCTTAATACAATGACCGTGTGATCGATGTTTGAATTAACTTTCACTGGAATTAATAACTTTCATAAAACTTTTTACAATTTATAGTATCTTCACACGATTTTTACTTACATAAACATTTCACATTGTATTATGTGCCTTCACCAATAAAACCAATGGTTTAGAAGTGCTTCCAGCAGAACATCAGCCTCGTCATTAACATAAATAGGAGAAGGAGTAGTAGTTTGGCCGCGTATCGATGCGGACGTGTTGCTGACGCTTATATTAGTGTAAACCGAGCAGCGCGGCGCAAGCCGTCGCTCGTAATTATTTTGTCGTCATGAGTAGTCAACTAGTGGCGAATGAATTGCTGGCGTTCCTGCAACAGAAACTGGACGTGATGGACGAGGTGTCCGCAATCCAGATCTGTTCAACCAACTTCAGCGAGGAAGATATAGCTGCTTCCAAGCTGCTACTGTACAGGTCGGTAAACAAAGCTGACCAGATGGTGTCCCGCCGGCGTGACGGGGCTAAGAAAAGCCTGCAGGATATCATCACGCTGTTGAAACAGACCGACCCTGACGACGTGCCGACATTTGTGGCGAAGGACTTAAACAAGCTTCCCCCCGTCACATTCGACCACGTCGACGTAACAAGCCTATTGAAAGATATCGTTTTTCTTAAGGCCAGCCTCGCGGATGTGCAGAAGAGATTGGATGCATCCCAAAACACCGTTGCTGATTTGCGTAATGAATTAACAGAGTTGCGTAAAACTGTAGCGGTATCTGGGTCACCATCGAGTGCATCTAATATCAACACGCGTCGTGGAGCGTGCCTCAATTTATCGGGGGCAAGTTTCGCGTCAGCGGTTATGTCTTCGTCGTCGCCGAACAATGCTGAGTGTGCGGAGCGTGCGCCATGCGCGCCCCGCAACCCTGCACTCGCCCTTGCGGCTGCTCCTCGTGTCGCCGCTCGAGTTACCGAACCCGCTGACACAATGTCTGTGTCTAAAGCGCCTGTGAGAGTTACCGAACTCGCCAACGCTCCCGCGAAGAAGCCCATGCCTGAAAGGGCATCGAACCGGGCTGATGATGATGGTTTTGTGACGGTGCAGAGGAAGAAGCGCCGACAAAGAACCAACAAGAACCGTTGCGGCACAGCTCCTATCAAGCCCGACATACCTGTTCGAGCCGCCCAGCCGAACACTCCCGTGTATATTTCCCGCCTACACTATACCACTAAGGCCGAGGACATCGTGGAGTACGTATGCCAAAGGACCAAGTACAGGCCGAGAGTGCAGTTGCTTGAATCGCGCCGCAACGTCAACTTCAAGGCGTTTGTGGTGCGAGTACCTACTTGCTACCTGCACCTCGTCATGGCAGAGGACTTTTGGCCGCAAGGTGTAATGTTCCGTCGCTTCCGCGGACAAGTGCCACACGATCGCACAAAGACAGTGCTCGAGTGAAGTGTGTTTTACTAACTTAGTTTTAAGTTTATATACTAACACACTTTGTACTATTATGATATATATGTTAGTCTGTAAGGTATTTATCTATGGGCCAAAGTAGCCTGAAAATAAAGGATTTATTATTATTATTATTATTATTATAAATTGATGTCAATGTCATTGTGTAGGGGGTAACAACAAAAATAATTATTGCAATCCGATTTATTGTTTCTGACCTACAATGTACAGTGTGAGTCTCCATTAACTGCAAATACTAAATTGCGTAAAACTAAACATAATTAACTTTTTTTTTTTATTTTGCAATGAAATTTAGAATGACTAATTATGTAAAATGCTATTAAATGTATTTTTTTTATACCTACAAAATTTGTACGCCATTATTGGCAAAACATGGACGTACACAACATCTATTTCAATACCCTGCATGTCTGATTAGATCAGTTTATGTAAACGCATGTTTGACAAATAAATTATCTTTATCTTTATTTTATCTACACTTTTGTTAATACATATGGGTCAACTCGAGATCTTCCTTTTTTCGAAGTCGGTTTACTAAGTGAAAGCCTTTGCGGATATTGTCAGAATTCTACCAAAATAGAAAATGTAAAAAAAAAGGTTTGTCATGTTACATGTAGGTAGTTATCGCCCAAATAATGTTTTTTGGCTGTATGGCTAATAATAACAAATTGATTTTTCCTTAAATCTAATGATAAATCTTAGCCTCAGCGACGCGAGCGCCATCTTGCAGACTTGTCTGTGTATTAGTGCGCGCCTGGCGACTGGATGGAGAACGAATGTGCAGCACCGACTCTACCACCACTTCCTCTACAAATGGCTGGCCATCAGCATCTGAAAGATATAATTATTACATGTTTAATTATTTTCTTCACAAGACTTCTAGAATGCAGATATTAACAATCAATGATAACATAGGTAAGGCTATTGCTGCTTCCCCCTTAACATTAAATACTTATAATTATAAACGCCAAACGAAATTTTTGGAATTTAATTATTTATTGAAACCGGTGTCAGCTTTTCTCTAAGTAGGTAGAACTTACCAATTGCTAGAGAAAAGCTGACACCGGTTGGATTCCCTTCCTGTAGAAATAACTTGGGTGATGAAGAAAAACGCATCAAAATCTGTCAAATAGTTTCAGTGCATTTTCTGAATATTATGTATTGAGAGCTTTGTTGGTAAATAAATCATTTAAGAAGAGATCGTCGGCAACTCCCATTGTTTGATTAAATTGTATTCTTTCATCAATGGCATACAATTCACACGCCACAATTGCAACAAGTTTGCCAAGTTAGTACCTACAAAGGTAATTGTTGCTTAGTAATTTTAATATATATGTATTTATAAGTTACCCAACTATGACTGCTTTCTTATTTGTTTAATACAACAGGGTTCAACAGTTAAGTTCTGTTAATTTATCCAGCGAACAAATTTTTGTTGCGAATACCGTTTAATACCAATACCAATTAAAACCTTGTCATCACTCAAACCAGAATTGATTATACCTTGTTTAGGCAACTACCCTAAATGTAATAAATTAAATTAACTTTCGATGTGAGCCGCCGTATCAGTTTTAACTAAGACATTATTCATTATTAAACTAAATCTTCCTGTTTCGTGTTCCGCAACGGATCCGGTCAAACGCCATAATATTTAATACATTAGTGGTTATTGCCTTTAGAAATAGTGTCGTATCTATCAAGTAACAACGCAACCTACTTATTAGTCATCATTCCTATCTGGTGTAGGACCAAACCAGCTAAGCATGAGTAATCATGGTTAAAACAAGTCCACATTTATAAAACTGTGTTATTATGTGTAACAAACACCCGAGTTAGCTACAGGAAAGCAAATACAGTCGGGAGGTGTCGTGGGACACCTAGTAAGAACGAAATTCCCTTCGCTTTTGCACACTTGGTGAAATTGTATCATTTTGACCGTAACTATTTTTGTTACGTCACAAAAGTGTTGTGACAATCAAAATCTTACACTTTTTTTCGGTCTACTTCTCATTCGTCAAGTGTGCAGAGTAAAGTATAACGTGCGATAAGGAAATTCATTTCAAAAATAGTATGCCTGTAAAATATTACGTTTTGGATCACAATTTGTGGCTGCAAATAGGGTTTTCATAATAATTTTACAAATATACCCTAATAGCATTTACTGCTGGAACTCGGTTGGGCCACGTGCATGTGATCGTGGCCCAACCAAACGCCAACAATAAATGCTATAGTCGACAAGCCTCGGCTCAGACAATTTTTACAGTTCGCGTAGGTAGGTAAGGTTAAAACTTAATTGCGCTAACTTTGTCACATCAACCTTGAATACTCGCCAAGCAAAAGAACAGTCGCCAAACTAAATGAACACAAAACGCAATCGCTTACTATCACGTACAAAGTTTACAACTAAACGTTATTTATCGGAACTTCGATCACTGGAATTAAACATCAAAATCTATCGAAAGAAGCAAACGAGGTTTATAGTTAGTTCATTAAACTACGATCGAGGGGGCAGGACGTGCGATGCATACTAATTTTTGCGTATACGTTGACATGTATGTTAGTTAGTGTAAGTACACCCACTCTATAAGGTTCCACCAGCTAACTTCAGAAAAGCCGAAATTAGGCGAATAAAATGTGGCTGATTCTATAAGAGCGTGACGTAATCAGTGCGTTAACCTTTAATGATTTAGGCGTGAATATAAATCGATTTCTTTGTCACATATTTTATTTTGTCTTTCGGATTTTTCCGAAGAATATCGATGGATTTTTTGACTGTGATCGTCTTAAAACAATTTTTAATAAGTCCTTGGGTACGTACCGTTGGCTCCGGTCTGTAGCTTTGACCTCGCTGGAGCTGCAGCAGCGAGGTACACAATGGCGAACAGAGAGATCAGCAGAAGGGCTCGCATCTTGACGCATGCGCGATGAATACTGCGCGCGCGGCGCCTCGATGTGTAATTGCTTGAGTTATTCTGTAACAATTTTGGTTTTTGTTATTTTTCTAGTACATATCGACCGACAGATGAAAGGGTTATTATTTCTAACGCTCCTTTTTATTTACGTGAAAATTGCATGATTGTAGAATAGCTACAATTAAGTAGGGAACATATGTTTTTTTTTACAATTGAAAATGACGACCATTATGTCTATAAGAAGTTAAAATTTTCATTCGCTTGAATTGATGCCTTACTACTACATTCTGCCTGCCAAGTGTCGTGTAGTAGGATGGTAGGTATTTTTTAGTTAAAACTGGGGAAAACCCACGTTCAATAGTGGACATTTACGAGTTCATACCTTTCTATAACGGATCAAGCAGTTACTGTGTAAAGGATTTAAGATCACTATTTTAGTGGCTGTGTTGAATTTTAAGAAGTTGTCGATTTGCATTTGGGTAATCTTTACAAAATCGTGATAAAGAAACTAAGATAGGTATGGTCTATTTATGATGGCATTTTTTTTCTATGTATTTGTAATTACACTATAGTACAACGATTGGAATGACCTGTGACATTTAGTTTTCTTTAAACGCTTAATAATGCAACAAATAACTTTAACTTACAATGTTAAAGTTATTACGGTACTACCCTGCACTGCTTGCAGAATAACGCTATTTTAATTGCGTAAAACTGCAACTAGTGGGGGTGCGATTTTAGTCTAGAGGAGGGTGGACACATAACAGTAAGAGTAGCGAGTGATCTGTTTGTGTCATAAGCAACCTTGATTGTACGAGTATCTCTAATATTTCCATTCGTAGAAGGCAAAAATATTCATAGTAAAACTAAAAATATACATGGGTATCTAATACCTATTATTAAAATTAAAAATATTTATTTTTAATTTTAATAATAGGTATTAGATACCCGTATTTTAACATCAGAATATATAATACTAATTAGGGCTGATTTCACCAAAGTCCGTGGAATAAAATTGACGTCCTAGTATGGAAAAACTGTCAATTTAAAATTTATTCACAGGATAAGACTTATTCTAGAAGTTTGGTGAAACTCGCCTTCAATTTTCTTGTTCTCACCAAAACGCTGACCTCAGGTATGTTTTGGATAAGAAGTACCTGGGACTCGTCCTCGACAGCCGGTGGAACTTCGTTGAGCATTTCCGACGTTTGGCTCCCAGACTGGACCGAGCCGGGGCTGCATTGAAGCGGCTCCTGCCCAATCTAGGGGGTCCAAACGCCTCCTGCCGGAGGTTCTACGCGGGGGTCGTGCGGTCCATGGCCCTTTACGTGGCACCGGTGTGGGCGCGTTCACTGAGGCGCCGACCAGCCCGCCGGTTGAACACGTCCCAGAGGGTCATGGCAATCCGGCTGGTCCGGGGATACCGCACGGTCTCCTGCAAAGCGGCGAGCCTCCTTGCCGGATTGCTGCCATGGGATCTGGAGGCAAAAGTCCTCGCGCATAATTGGGAGTGGCGCGAGGAGGCGAAACGCCGGGGCGTAACTCCGCTGCCGCGAGAAATCGCGGCGCAGCGGACAGCGCTCCGGCGGGATCTCATGGCGGCATGGAGAGTGCGACTGTCGCAACCCAGCGCTGGGCACGCCACAATTGCGGCGGTAAGTCCCCTCTTTGAGGAGTGGCTTGAGAGGCGCCACGGCGTCCTCGCCTTCCGCCTAACGCAGGTCCTCACCGGACATGGCTGTTTCGGGAGGTTCCTGTTTCGAATAAGGCAGGAGGAAACGCCCGGTTTTTATCATTGTGTGGGTCGACCGGAGGACACGGTGGAGCATACGGTGGAGGTCTGCCCGGCTTGGGCGGCGCAAAGCCGTGTCCTCATGGCGGCGATCGGCGGTGGCAATCTCTCGCGTCCGGCCCTGGTCCAGGCCATGGTACGGAGCTAGAGGGAATGAGAAGCCGTCACCTCCTTCTACGAAGCAGTAATGCTCGCGAAGGAGGAGGCGGAGCGCGTGAGGGTGAGGCAATCGTTGCGCCCGCACGCCCCTAATCACCGCAGGGCGAGACACCCTGGGCGTCGGGAGTCGATTGCTGACCCCCGGCCACCGTAGGCGCGGGCTTGCGGACGGCGAGCAATGGGCAGCTCGCCGTCCGGTAAGGACCAGGCCCGGGTCTACGGCGCGGCGTGCAAAGAGATGTCAGCATCATTGACGGGGTCCGATAGGGCCGATGCCTGCCGGTGTCGCGGATTGTTCGAAAGAGTTACCGTGGCTCTGGCGTACAGGCAACTGAAGGAACACGGGTGGGTTTTAGTCTGTAAGAGTCTGACACGCCCTTCCACTCCGCCTAGAGCGGGAGAGGTCATTTGATGATTTCACAACCAAAAAAAAAAAAATTTTTGGATTTCTCGTAGTAAATAAACAATCAATTTTCAATATATGTACCTACATAGATTATTTACATTTACCTCGATCTAAATTCGATCGATCTATAAATGGAAAATTGTCACATAGTCTAACCGGTATCACCGCTAGTCGCTATTCTTATGCTAATAAATGCGCACCGTATACCTCAAACGGTGGTTGCACAATATTCTCAAACACGTTCGCGAACAATCTCGCTTGCTGACACACATTCATACGATTTGATCTCAGCTTTATAAAGTACTTTAAAGTTGCCTTCATCAAAAAGTAGCTGCTTGTTTTACAGCGTTTCTTCTTATTATGTATAAAATTCGGGCAAGAGAGAGTTTTTTTAGTGAGGAGAACAATGCGCAGCAATAGACGAATAATTCTGACTGATAATAATGAATACGACAATATAGTATCATGGCAGAAACTTTAGACGTTGTCAGTTTCAATGGACAAATGCTTTCAGACTAATCAGCGAAATCTATATAAAAAATACAAGAGTAGTGTTAAAGATCTGTATCATCAGTTTTAGCTTCTTCGTTTTTATTAGGTTTTCATTTATAATCCATTAAGTGCTCAAACACACGAGCGGCGCGCGTCAGCGTCAGAGGCAACTGTAGCCCTCGACAACATGCCGCTCCTGTATTTGAGTACGGTGCTCAAATACACGAGCATGTGGCGGCTGCAGTTGTCTGTGCCGTTGATGCGTGCCGCTCATGTATATGACGTATTACTATTACCCATTATATGTATAAGTTAAAAAGACCTTGTCTAGCTAGTCAGAAAAGCTCGTAATCACAGTAATTACGAGCTTTTCTGACTAGCTAGACAAGGTCTTTTTAACTTATGGGCCCTCCAACTTCCAGTGATGTTAATTTTGGACCCAAATACTACACACAAACCAATATATCATAAAATTATTTGAAGTCCTGACCCCTCGACTATCACCAGGGTGTTAACTGTCGTCCCCTTGTTGCTCTCCACTGATTATCAAATTGTAATTTATAGAACCTGTTTTTAAAGACTAGTTTTCTAAAATCTTATTTAGTGGTCTTTAAATGGTCATATGTTTTATAGATTTCGAATAAAACTTATAACTGTCACACATATATCAAATACAAAGCTATTAAATAAAGTTTGCTTTCATGGTGAAGTGGTCAATAACCGCCCATTTGTTTCTGTCCATAGGAATCTACCTTTTGGCTCCATAGAAATTTACTTTAGAAGGGGGGGTCTAAACTTTTAGATTTTTGAAAGAAACTCCAAAGAACTGAATGATTTATGTGGCAAGCGTTTCAATATGGTATTCTTTTTTTAGCTATGATTATCGGAATTATGTATCAGCATCTTAAAGTGAGTACCGCTGTACCTAGGTATTATTCTAACATGTTCAGTTCACATTTCTACTAACTTTGACATGTTATTTAAAACTTAAAAATAAATTAAAACAATTTTTCAGGGCTCACTCAGTTCGGACTTCGGGCATATCAAGAATTATGAACTTTGTAATTACTTTGAAAGTTTTTGTAGTAATTGCTTTTCTAGCTTTCATCTACTGCAACAATGCATAGAGTTAAGTCTGTCAAAATGCAAAGCTTGAAAAGTTACATGTTCACCAACTGGTACTTTTACCCGATTCCACTAATTATGTAGATGAGTTTAATATTAGCGTAGGAGTCTATAAAGAGTACAGAGTCAATAGACCCATAATTGAGCAGGTTGCATTAAAAAGAGACCATTTTGTTTTGCAGATAATTTCTGCGGATGCGCCGCGAGAGCAACGATCTGTTTATAGATCTATCTATAATCTAGATCAAACACGATTTATTGTTATTTATTTCTAGACGTGACTACATGCTGTAATTGTCAAAATACCTGGTTGGCACATCTAGATATGACTTATTTTTACACCGTCCAATACCTAGTATTTTCTCTATAAACGAATCTGGTGGTGACATCAACATCTTTCTTGGTGACTTAATCGCAACCTACAAGAACTATAGTAGGTGCTTGGTGTAGTAGGTGGTAGGTACTTTCATTGGGTTCACGTGCCCGTAAAAGTCCATAGCTGTAGGCATCTACAGTTATGAACTTTACACTGACTTCATTTCTAACAAAGGATAGACAATAATATACAATTAATATATCATCATACAAATTCGTGTCCCAATGCTAAACTTTACTGTAGAATACATAATTTAAATTGTAGGTATAGCTGAAATTGTTACCTAGGTAGATGATTTCACTCCGCATATATCTAACACCAATAATACGCACATTCATCTCGTCTGCTCGACGTCCGTCGTCCGAATATCAGCTTCAGGTATATTTGACTGACACATGCTGAGCTGGACTCTGATTTTGAACCTTGCAACTCGCACCGCACTTTATTGTTTCTTATATTGAATCAACGTATGTCATAGTTAAGATCACTTTCTTTCTTTCAAATGTGTTTCTTTTTAAATAATGGCTCCATGTATTTTATTTATATTTGTATTTTATTTTATTTATATTCAAGTACTTTATCGTTTAATGGTGTTTTGGTATGTTGTGCTAATTCTTTTGTGTGCACTTAATAAATTATTTATTTATCTTATCTATAGACAGACAGATAGATAGATAGAATGCTTGCGTTATCGCCTTGCTTGGCAAAAGGACTAGTCCTCGCTGTACAATGTAATTCTTTCGTGAATCAGAATTAAGAGGATGCGCTGACCAACATTTTGCAACTGAATGACAGTGGGCGTGGACAAGCTGGCTTTTAATAATTGACTATCAAGATTGTTAATTGGCAGAGCACCGCATCTGAGTTCAACCTACACGATACTTCCTATATGGGGATTTCAACGTGAATATCCTTGAGAAAAATCGCAATTCATTTAATCTTTTAAATGTTATGACCAACTATAACTTTCGACAATTAGTGACGGAACCTACCAGGGTAACAACCTCAAGCTCCACATGTATTGACCTAATATTTACAAACGCACACGACAAACTCCATCTAGAAGTAGTGGAGCTTGGACTCTCAGACCACAGAGGAATAGCAATCACTATACCTACCCACGATCCAGTAATTAATAAAAAACAAATGTTAGCTCTAAAGAGGATCTATAGTAAACAAAGCATAGACTTATTTAAAAAAGAACTGAAAAAACTAGACTGGAGTAAAATAATAAACGAAAACCAAAATATAACTACTAATTATCTGTCATTTCATAACACCTTACAAAACATATTAAATCAGTGTATACCAAAGAAAACCGTAAAAAATAAATAGAAGTCATCTAAATCATGGCTAACAACCGGATTAAGAATAGCATACAAGCACAAAAGACAACTAAAAGCATTAATGACTACAACTAATAACAATATATTGGGAAAGTACTATAAGCGTTACGAAAAATTACTTAAGAGCACAGTAGCCCACTCTAAAAAACTAAACCACATAAGAATAATGAGTAAAGCTGAAAATAAAACTAAAACAATGTGGCAAATAATAAAAGAGCGTACAAATACGAATAACAAAAAGCCAATAACTAACATAAAATTGCGTGTACAGAATACTGTTACAGAAAACGCGACAACCGTTGCCAACGCTTTCAATGATTATTTTGTGTCAGTGGGAAAAACGGATACCGCAAATGGGAACGTTTGTCCAACTGGCCGTCCTAACTCCTCCCAAAGCGAAAACTCCATTTACCTAAGACCTGTTGACCCTAACGAAATTAAGCTTATCATAAAAAAAAAAAAAACAAGCGAAGTTATGGGCATGACGAGCTACCGCCTGTACTTATAAAAGCATGTGCTGAAGAATTAACATTGCCGTTAACTTATTTAACAAATCAGTCTTTAGATGAAGGCTCAGTCCCCGACCTGCTAAAAGTATCAATAGTGAAACCAATTTACAAAAAGGGAGACCAGACTGACACTAGTAGTTATCGACCGATAGCATTGCTACCAACCTTCTCAAAAATATTGGAGACTGCGATGTCGAAACGACTTTATTCTTATTGCGAAAAATATAAAATATTCAACGATAGCCAGAATGGGTTCAGAAAAAATAGATCCACGACATTAGCAATATTTAAATATATACAGGAAGCTTTAAATATAATCAATGACAAAAACTATGCAATAAGGATTTTACTAGATATGAGCAAAGCCTATGACAGAGTTTCATACGACATTCTACTTAATAAATTATATGCTATAGGTGTTAGAGGTACAGCACATAAGTGGTTCTGCTCGTACCTAGAAAATAGGGAACAATTCGTGGAGGTAGAACATAGCGACCCACACACTGGCCAAATAACACGCGTAAGATCCAATAAAGCAAAAATATCAATGTCAATACCACAAGGCAGCGTTTTGGGATGCTTATTGTTTCTAGTTTATATTAATGACCTCCCTAAAGAAATTGACGCTCAAAGTATTTTATTTGCTGACGATATTTCTATTATTTTTCCTTACACTAATAAAGTAAACACAAACTTAAGTCTAGACGATAAGCTCTCCAAAATAACAGCATGGTTAAAAGATCATAACTTAGAGTTAAATTTTGACAAAACAAAGCTAATGCAATATAGACCGTACCAAAAACGGAAATTGGATATAGGTTACTCATACAACAACATAAATTTGCAATGCATAAACGAGTTTAAATTGTTAGGTTTAACTATAGATACAAATGTAAACTGGAAAGCCCATATAGATGCAGTGGCAAACAAACTAGCCAGCTTTATATATGCCTTGGGGGAGCTTAAAAGAGCTACCGATTTTAAAACTGCTCTAACAGCATACTATGCCTATGCATACTCCTGGCTAAATTATGGAATCGTGGTGTGGGGAAATGTTCTTGCCAATATAGATAACACAGAAAGCTGCAAGCCATTCTTTGTAAAATACAAGGTCCTTACACTAACTAGTATCTACATTTTAGAAGTTGGCAAATTTGTAAGAAAACACCGGTCACTATTCCCACTCACTAGGGACCTTCGCCCGCAACATCGCAGTGTTAGACGCCAAAACAAAAATGAATTAGCCTTACCAAGCTCAAAATTAACTATATTCCATTCAGGACCTTTAGCCATGTGCGTAAAAATATATAATAAGCTTCCAAATTTAATTAAGGACATATAGTACGAAAATGAATTTAAAAACAGTCTCCAAAAATATTTGATATTAAAATCGTATTACACTCTAAAGGAATTCTTTGACGATAAGTAAATCTTGACATTGCATTTTTATTATTATTACGAGTATTATGTTTTAAATTGACACTATACACATCACCTACAATTTTTCACTAACGACCTACCTATGTTATTATATGTTGTCTAATGAGTATTATTGTTATCGCTATTTGTTTAATTAAATTTTTTATCTTATTTTAATTTATGAATGGAAATTATGACCAAATAATTGTTCTTACCCTATTATCCATATCCTCATATTTTATATATAATGACAGTTACTTATTTAAATAATGAATGATGGACATCTGTTAAGCATGTCAAAATTTGTATTTTTATTTAAGCACAGTGGTTTTATTATTGTGACACTGTAGCACATTAAACTATTTATATTGCTGTGCCCTAGCAGGGTTCATGTATGAAACCTATATACTTTTAACAACTTGTAAACTACATGAATGCAATAAATGATGATTATGATTATGATTATGCAATGAGATTATAAGTTGTTGCACACAGAAGCCAACCCATCAGCTTTAGGCAGTATCCGTAAACTATCGTTAAAGGTTGGCACTCACTAGGCGATAAGACCGCGACGCGGCATGGTACGGCAAAGGAATACCATTTATATGGCCTGGAGGCATGCCGAACCCCTCCGCAGCACACCGTAGCTTCCTGAGGTACGGATCAAGTAAATGTGTAGCTAAGAGTATGAAGATAAGATTTAAAATCATTTCCGCTTACGAAAATCCTTGGCCGTGCCATGCCACTGTGCCGCCTGTTGAGCGGCCTTTACAATAATATATAGATATACAAATGAACCTTTTCAAAATTCTAACACAACATTAGGCGTTTACAAAGCTCTATGAGTATTGTTGACGACAACATTCATATTTTTTACGGAAAATTAGTCGTTTTTGCGATTCCTTCCTATATGGTTATAATTAATTTTGTTCATCTAGCGGTTTAATGTTTTATGTTGATCATAAATTGTGCCTTATACGATTTGTGTGTTTTCTGGTGTCTGCTGTTCGATGTGGCGAATTGCCCAAATCCGAATGATTCTTTTCTTTTGCTCTCAGAATAATGAAATACATACATAATTATTATGTAACCATAAGGGACATGCATTCGTTTTTTTTCTCCTGAGTTATGACTGTCCTAAAGCTTTTGCTATAGCAACATCGCAATCCTTAGTGAATCCCGAATATATATTAAAAGGTATATTGTGAGAAGGAATTGACTTATAATATACTACATATTAGAAGTCTATTCCTCAAGCTCATCCATGTGCAATAATTCCTCAGTTGCTCTTTCTAATTGCGTAAAGTAGAAACAGGCTAGCTTTATCCTAAGAGAGGAATATTTTTAGGCAAACTAAGTTAAGGTAAAAAAATAAAAAATGTATACGGGTTCTATCGATTTATTCCAAATGCATTACCAGAAGTTAAGATAGGGGTTATAGCTCGGGTAGTACCATCCAGAACTCATCATGACATCATGTTGTGGTAGACTGTGTTTGAACATGTTCTGCCATGGATCTGGCATCCTTGAAGTGAACGCAGGCTGCTGTATCCTCGAGTATGATGGCTGTGATATTCTCGAGAACGAGGACTCGGGTAACCTATAGAACGAAGGCTCTGACATCCTAGTGTGATATGCAGAGTTCGATATACTAGGAAACGCTGGGAAAGGATCAGGGAAAAACAAATCGTTCATCATGGGATTCATAAATGAATTTGACCAAGGATTGAAATTAGGAATTTTAGGTCCTGCAGATGCTGAAGCAGATCCTGAATTAGCCGTAGACGACACTGATACTGACCCTGGCATGATTTTAATGGTTCCTGATACACCGTCGCCTTGTTTTGTGATCGTGATGGGCATTGGCATTTTGCCATCAGTTGATTTGAAGAAGAAGTTTCCTTTGCTATCTGTCTTGATTTTTGAAGAGTCTATCGGTGGGTAGAACTTCATGCCGGTCATGGAGGACAGTCTGCCATACCTGGAGTCTACGCCAGCAATGCTGGCGACACCCATCCCATTGTTGAAAGAGGCGTGAGCGGAAACATGGTGCGGTGTTGAAGTTTTGCTGGCTGTGGTTGATTCCTTTATCTTGCTTGCTTGTTCGACTTTGCTGCTGGATTGGCTCTTTGATTTAATTTCCACTAGAAGTAGAAAAATAAAATGTTAATAAAGTCTAAAATTAGAATGTAGTCTACATTTGAATAAATGTCCAAAATTATTCACAAAATTATTCAAATCTGATTTCCGTTCAGAGGTTACAATTAATTATGTCTAAAAAGTCGCCAATAAAGTTATCTCGATCAGAATCTATTGATGTTTTATTAATTTCTATAAACAAAAGGATGTGTCTACAGTTACCTGCTCCCGTTGCGGCCACAACTAATATATAAACAACAAACACACTTCCTATCTTATTCATGGTGCAGACCAAACAGAAATGCATGACAAACATCGATCTCTCACTTTATATCCTCATCGTAAAATTACAAGTTTTCGACTTTATAGCTTATGAAACGGTTCTTAATATAGACGCTACGACAGATTTGTTTTAGAGATAATTTCTCTACTATTATTTTACAAACGTAGTTTTGATTATCCATTTATAGTTCTTGAATGTAGTAATCATACGTTGAAGGTATTGGAGCTGAGCAATTGTGTGAAGCAATTATTGTATTTTTTCTTCTTGCCGCCATGGTCTGAGTTAACAGTACTATGATTGTTCGTTCCAAGACGACAAAAAATCTAGTGGTTATTGAAAACAGTTTTAATTCGATCATTAGAATGTTTTGTGTATTTGAAGATAATGACATGCTGAATAATATTTTCACGAACGCTGTATTTTCTATTGATATATTCAATTTACATTGCTAATCATGCCTGACTAGTTCATAAAACATAATGTGAGTACCGTAAGAAGCTTATATGTAATAGCTCTTAAACATAACGGACATTTTGATGGATTGATCAACAGGTCGTTTTGCCCACTTCTTTAATTAAAATTGCCTATTAGTGCCCTAGGTTATGGGTGGCAAACAATATTTTTTTTAATTTTATTTTTATATTTGACATGAATTTTAGAGTCTGGCTTATAATGTTAATTGCTTGACGAATTTATTTTCTTTTTCTGCTTGCTGTGCTGTGACCTTAAATGGGGATGTTTTCTTTATTTTAAGACTTACCTCCTATAGTTTATCTTTCCTCAATAACCTAAAAAGGCTTGGCTTGAATAATAACAGTATCAAGGTTGCTTTCTTTTGTCGTCATTGTTACTTTTGGCTTAGTCTCATTCAGAATACCGTAAAACTTATAAAATAAAAATTAAGGTAAATAGCATAGGAAGCCATTAATTCAGAGACACATCTGAGCGATCTGTGTTTGTGAGCGCTTTTGGATGCGTGCAGTATTTATCGATGAATATATACCTCGTTTAGCTTTATATTATAAGCGTATGAGTCACCGAAGATGTATTTTTAATCCGTCATATGAAATCATTAATCAGATAGAGCCGACTAAGTAGTTTTTTCGACACTTTTCTATATTGCCTATGTATACTTTGTTATTTTTAGTTTTTGATAGAAAACTTCTGATCTTGGTTTAGCATTAATTTAGCGTTAATAATTCCCGGTCTGTCATTCTTTTGATTCATGTGGTGGTCTCCAATTCTTTTCCTTAATAAATTGACGTGATATCATAACTACTTCTATTACGACGTGTCTATAGTTTGTCCATTAATTACTTTTAAACGGTGTCCTAGTCAAAAGGAACCCATACTGATTTATTAAAATTGCCTTCAAAATACCATGTAGTTATGCGTAAAGTAATAATTTGTTTTCGAATAAATCTAAATTTACACCGTTTTGAAGATAATCTATAGTTTTTTTTTTGTAATCTTATGTATATGTATATTGCACGGTTAACTGTTAATCCGAATGTTGTTGAGCACATTTGTCTACTTAATAATCCATTATGAATGTGGCAGACTCATTTGTTAATATCATCACTATGTATGAGGTGGGCGGTACAGTTATCAGCTCACGTTTGGCAAGCATATTTCTTAGCTAAATAATCGACTTGTTATTTATTCGCCGAAAAGCCTACTGGATATGTAAGTAGGTAGGTACTTACATTTAAAGTGATTTTTTTTAATGCACTACCTGTACCTTGTCGGTACCTAGGTACAGACTTCTAAATTTGATGCCTTATCCTACTTTTAAGCCATCAAAGAATTGACTTTACCTAGAGTCAATTGTAATTAATAATTAAACCATTCTTAAAATTCTGATTAGGATAGGAAACAGCATAGGTATCTACATAAAACATTTATCATGGGTTTTGTTGTGTCTGCCCGTAGGTAATCATTTATACCTACCTGCCGACTAACGACGTCAATCAAGCAAAATACCTAAACATTTTTTTTCTACTGATTTTATCGCATATCTGTGATTGATATAATGATAGTAAAGAATATATTTACACATAATTAGTCAATATTATACAGAGTGGCATACATCGACGTGCAAACTGTAATCATGAATTCAGCACATGATTCGAGATTCCCTAGGGTAGTCATTTCTAAAGATTATCAACAAAAAAAATGGGCTGTTTCATAATAATCAGCCTATAATGTTCCCACTGCTGGCATACAAGCCTTCTCTCTTCGAGAGGGACTGGGCAGTAGTCTACCACGCGTGCCCAGTGCGGGTTCACAAAAAAGTGCAATACCTACGCGTTCAAAATGTATGGAACAGCTATTTTTTATTTTAATAATCTACTAAATACTTGAAGGCTGGGGTGTTCAGAATCATTTACTTACTGAATCCCTAGTAAAGATTTGCATGTCGATGTTCCTGCCATAATATATTATTTATAAATAACACAATAATCGAATATCTATCTACATAAAAGCATATAATCTTCCATCAACAAGGTACAACTTTGTAAATATTATACAAAATAAAAATAGAAGAGAGATAATCAAGAACTCTAATTTAGTAGGCAATGACTTAAACTTTAGCAACTATTTGTTAGAGTTTGGTAGACTTGACGAGAAAATAATTGTATTGAAGCATTTTTATGGATATGTTTTTTTCTTTGAGTAGCATCTAACGACATCTATTGTATTATGTTTGAACTACGTATGTTACAAGACTTGCATTGCCATCTATCTGCAAGCAAGCTATATAACTTTCCCTCGAAGTAGTACCTTGACTTTCCGCTACGAAATACAGGGTTAAATTAAATTAGCTAGTGAAATTCGCAGATGTGGTGGATATCTAGACAAGCTAAAACAAAAAAATACAATTTGGTGATATTACGTACGGGGTCAACGACTGCAAGTCGTATTGCTACATGAAATATCATTAATAAAAAATAACTAGATAAACTTCACGGATGTATCGATATCTTAACACGATAAAACAAAAGAAAACAGATTTCAATTAACAACTCATTTTTATTTTATTGTGCTTATATATCGATACCCATAACGTCCATAGAGTTTCTTAAGTCTAGCACCCTAACGGCACTGCCGGGTAACACACTCGGAACCAATCCCTTTAATTTTGACAATACAACAAAATTTTATAGTCAATGTCAGTTAGTGGTTGATTCACCCTGAAAATGAGCGGCATTCAGCGGCTGGCCATTGAAATAAATTCAGTTTTATAGAATCACTTTTAGTGGTATATACTGCCATCTTAGATAGAGCGCTATAATTAAAAAAATATAATGCAGGGAGCATTCCAAAAAATATATTGTAGCTTAGTAGGGATGGACATAAATAATAAGTCTGGAAATTGCACCGGAGACCGATATGTTTTTCGAAAGGTTATAAAGTCACGCGGACGAATGAAAACCATGTCGTGAGGCAAATTTTGGGTTTAGTGTATGGATGGTTAGAGGTGAAGAGGAAGACCAAAGAAACGAATGATGGATTGGGTAAAAGATGGTGACTATAAAGGGAGTGACTATTACGATGACAGCTGACAGAGACTTATGGCATTCTGTGTCGACCCTACCAAATGGGATAAGGGCTGTAGGATAACGGTGAACATGAATATCAACAACATGAAACCGGTCTTGCAAGTTTGATTTTGAAAACGTGTAGGTAGATATTATGTTGCATGCGGCTGAGTATATATCTATAAACACATAAGCGGTAAATGATGCTCTTATTTGCTTTAATTGCCACTTAGTGCACTAGACACCTTGGCGCCTAACCAGTAGCCAATCAGACGCGTACGAGTAACGACAGAAGGTAGCCGAGACCAAGCTGTTGAATGAATTTGTCTAATCATTTTTATGACATACTAGCTGCTGCCCGCGGCTTCGCCCGCGTGAAGGTCGGAAATTATCCTACAGGAACGTGCTTCCGGGATAAAAGTAGCCTTTGTAACTCCTTATAACATCAGCTATCTGACAGTGAAAGTCCCGCCAAAATCGATCCAGCCGTTTCGGAGATTAGCCGGGACAAACAGACGGACACAGACAGAAAAAATGTGTAAAAAAAATATATTTTGGTATATGTACCGTGTATAGATCTATATTCATTTAGTAAAATGCGGTTATTTTAATATTACAAACAGACACTCCAATTTTATTTATCTGTATAGATGTATAGATTTATTATCATGGTAGGTAAGTTGTACTTTAAAAATAAGAATATTTTATATATCTGCGGGGTTATTGCGTAATGAACATAAAATTACAATTGATCGTATTTTTTTTCATTTTGACAGATCAGCCACGTTCATTGCGTTATTTACGTTGCTGAGCAGACGAATTTATTAAACCTATGAAGCAATGGATTTGAAATATCCTTAAAAAGTCTCGGATTGTGACTGGGGCTGTGTTACACAATTAGGGTGCTGGCTATGGTACTACATGGATGGCAAACAATTGGTGCACATGCTTAGATGCAATCTAATTGAAATTGTGACAACGAAAAATAAATTTCGGATGAAACACCCACCCTGAAAGATAGGTTGACGACCTCTCTCAAATAGCACCTGAATATGACTAACACAGGATTCGTCCTGTCCTCGTATCGCACGATAATGCCATGATCTAAAAAACTTGAGCACTTAATAGGCTAATTTATGTATACTTGTTTTTCTTTTTCTTTTGTGTAAAAGCCTGACACACCCAACCATTCAGGTTTCTGTTACTGTTAAGTTCTAGGTGCTAAATGAACTAAATTTAATATTTAGTCTACGTAGAATAAAAAAATTGAAAAGGTAAGACTTACTCCACCAGCCCCCTCCCTTTCAGGAAAGGAGGCCTGAATCCCAGCAGTGGGAACATGTGGGAACTTAATGTTACTTGTTCTATGGTAAAGCAAGGAGACAGTCAAAAGCTTAAAGTATTCATGTCAAAGACACTATCAAATCACTATAAAAATGAAACGAAAATGACAGAACATTTAGTAACAGAACCAGGACTAGAAGTTACAATTAAGTTACGATGCTATATATCGTAATCTCTAAAATAAAACGACAACATCATATAATTAATGAACTCAGGAATGCATCGGCCGTTACATCAACCGATCGAAACCCGCCTTGCAACTAATACCATTGAACTTGGATCGTCATTTGCCATACCTACATTGTCTATAAGCAAGCGTGATTTAAGACCAGCTGAAGATATTAATCTCCAAACATTTCCAAATCAAGTTTAAGACAGTAAGATAGTTCATTCACCTTACAATGGATGTAATAAACCATTGGTTCGACCCATAGCATCCTATATAAACCGTTCTTTGTGATCTCAGCACTTATTCTTTTATAGAGTCTAACTTATGAGTACGGACTTGTATTAAAAGGACATTATGTTTGTTTTAAAGGCTTTAGTATCGGTTTTTGCTGTAAATTCGGTGGTTGATGCAGTTCCTGTTGTGTTTAAAGGTGAGTCTTTATTGTGTTTTATTACTGTGACTTGTATTTTTTATTTTAATATTGTGATAATATTTGTTGTTAGTTACCGTCTGATAAACTTTTGTTTATGTTGGTTGATTAGCTTATTAATTACCTACTGTTAAAATACGATTGAATTGATTGAGCTATGTCCAGCTATGGAAGGAGAAAAAGCAAATTATGATTGTCTTGATATCATTAAATAAGAATACTTATTTCGTATTCGTGACGTTGATATTTATTTAAATGAGAAGTAGTAAGTGAATTCCAATAATCCCTGGAATTAATTCAATAATCATGTCTAATGTGTTTGATGAAAATTATTGTGTGTGTGATTGTGATTAATGTTGTTGTATAACAATAATATGATTCAAATAATTACATTTTTTACAGTACAACAAAATTTATTTAAGCTGGTTAATCTTTAATTAATAAACAGTTTTAAATTGTTTCAGAATCAACACCTAACGGAGAAGCCATAGTGGCGATATCATCTTCCGACCCAAATGTGGAGAAATATTTTACTCAACAATTTGCAACAAGATCCGGGTTCACACAATTAAATGATGAAGAACAAAATCGTCCATTCAAAAACTCGCCACAAAGACCTCAAGGTGCACAACATTCAAGCTACAGCGTTGCAGGTCCTGGCAAAGCTTTAGCAGGAGCGGGAAGAAGCTTCGCGTCAGCATCGTCTGGACCATTTCTACCTATCTTTACATTCCCTATAGCTCCCGAGGGCTTCGGCTTTAATGACTTTGGCCTCAAAGACTGGGTTCGAAATGTTGAAAGCTTCTATAATCCGAATTTTCCTGGGAATGGTCCAGTAAATAGTGCAACTGCAATTAGTGATAATGGTCATGTTTATGGAAATGTTAACGGAGTTATTTTTGATAACAGAGTGAAAAGCACTGATAATTTTGATAAAACGGCCAAAAAAACTGAAAATTTTGGTAGTAGTGATAAAACGATACCTTTTGATAAAAAGCCCAAGAACGTAGCAGCTTTTGACAACAAAGAAGATTATAGAAGATATTAAGTGATAGTGAAGCTATGTGCAACGGAAATTCATGTATTATTTGACAATTATTGTAATAGAGCTAGTGGGATAGATTAAGGATATTTTTTAACAATAAATACGATTTAAAAATCAAGGTCTTTATTGATTGTTTCACTTAATAAATTATTACAAGATTCCCAAAGACATTGAGACAAGTTTGATTGTCGTCTCAACATCTTTTTACATCCTGACAAACACCTTAGTAGTATCCCGTGTTGACGGCGTGAGAGTGGGCGGCCTGGAGACCGGGCGCGTTGATGCTGGTGGCACCGCTGTGCTGGACTCCACCGGCACGCTGCTGGGCTACCTGAGCAGTGCTGGCGCCGTATCCTCCAAAGTTCTCAGCCACGGATACGGCTGAACCACCGTGACCTGCGGTCTGGGCAGAGGACACAGATGATCCGTGGCCAGAGTTACGGGCAGAGGAGAATGCTAATCCATAATCACTGTTAGCCGAGGAAAGAGCAGTTCCGTATCCGTGATTCTGGGCGGAGGACACAGCGCTGTTGTAGCGGGCGGGGCCACCGCTCTGAGCGGACGAGACAGCGGATCTGAAGTTGTTGTTACCCAGCGACTGAGCAGAAGACGCGGCGTTACCGTAGTTGCCGAAGTTCTGGGCAGAAGCTACCGCAGACCCGTAGGACGGGCGGGGAGCTACCGGGTATGTGGGGTGCTGGTGGTACTGCACGGGGTGGCTGTTGCCGCTGTTAGCAATTCCAACACCACGAGCGTAGGAGCCACCGTCAGCGGATCCACTGCCGTAGCCTACTGCCTCACCGTCACCAGAATTGAAGGCGGCGCCAATGCCTGTGGAGTGGGAGATGCCTCCGATGTTGCTACTGAAGCCACTTCCGAACCCGTACGAGACGCTGGGAGAGCGGCCGATCCTCATGACCACGCCAGGGAGTTCTGGAATAATTACAATTCAATATGAGACAAACATGAAAGTAATTTAAACAAGCGTTAAAAAATAATTATTTTTGTATACTAATTGGTAGACTAAATTACAATAAGCTCGTTAAGAGGTATGAAGAAAAGTTTGTAAATCTGATGTCTTTAGTGTCATAATTAGGAAAAGTACATAGTGATGAAAACTTTTGTTTGACATCGAAATTATCAGTTGGTAATTAGAGAACAATTACGTTTCAAGGATCGAAAACCAAATTCAATTACTATTGCATAACTTACCGTTGTACCAGACGGGCACTGCATTGCAAGCAGCAAGAACGGTAGCAACGACAATGATTTTGGCGGCCATCTTAGTTTTCTCTTTCAAGGATGTTCAAGGAGTTTGAAGGATGTTTCAAGGTCCTTTCCTCAGGTGGATGTGGATGGTTGTGAAACATTCCCCTCAGCTTATATACTATACACATGATCCCCCCACTCAAACCTGACTGGGTCACTACTACACCCAAAGCCATTGACACTCATAAACAAAATTTATCTAACAAGTTACGGTAAACATTTTTTGATGGGTACAGGTGATCCGATATCATAAATTGTTTGAGTATCATCTTTAAATTGATAAGACAACTGATTAATTGGCGGTAATAAAAATTGAGTCATAATTTAAAAAAAAAACTAAAACAAGGATTCTTAATTAAAATATTTTCTAATTCGAAGAGGACGACCGGAAAGCACTATATCAGTTTTAATTATCTTTTCAATCGTGTGCATCATAACGTTTGCTTGAAATACATAAATGTCACAGTTTGTGTTAATTAATAAAGAAATCAAGAAGAAATGTTCCTATTGTGAAACAAGTTTTTTATTTGATGAATCCGATTCCGATAAATGAAGTTTAATCAAACATTATGAATTAAAATCATTTTCCTGCGTGAAGTACTCAGTTATGTGACAATCACTAACGCTTCTATTACATCCGTTTGGTGAATGAGTCAGGCAATCCCTAAACAAATTAAGCAAGGACGAAATTTAACCTACTTCTAAACTCCTGGTTTTGTAATTGGTAATAGTTCAACTATTCCATCATCAACAAGCAAGCAATGCAATATCCATGTCTTCAGATCTTGGGTAAAAGGAAAGAGTTTCCTATTCTTTTTCCCATAAGATGTACAGTTGTAAGTTGCTCTGTGTACAGCCAAAAACTATTGCAGGATCAGCATTATGAACAATATGAATGAAATAAACTTGTAACTATAAGATCGGAATTGTCATCATTTAGTTGTAAAAAGTACATTTGATGGTATTTGTAGGTTTTGTATAGCTCTGCCTGATCATATTCCTAAAAGGAAATCGTCTAAATATATATATATAGATCAGAAATAAAATCATCATATGTTTATAGAATGATAAAAGTCAAGTCCCATTGCCGATGCTCAATAAAATACAGATGCACCAGTAAAATGTGTTGCTACATAATGTCAATGGTAATCAAACTTAATGATGCCCGACAAATCAATAATTTAGAATCTACTATTCGAGAAATCATCTCCTACGAGTAGGTCATAGACCTTACAGAACAGGCAAATGATCTAAAAATTATACCCAAACATAAAAATTCCTAATTAAGAGGATGTGAACCACTTATCAATAATAAACCTTTATATGGAGTTAGATCTCTTCTTGATTATCATAATCATTATCATAATGTTGTCGTCAAAATTGTTTACAAAGATTTAACCAAAATAAAAAAAAACTTTAGGTACGAAAACATTATTTATTGGATCGAAAAAGATTTCAATATTTTTGATAACATATTTCAAGAAATGATATCCAACAGTAAAATCTTTAATTTTATTCGTACGGAACCAGCACATTAATTTCTATCTTAATTAGTAACAAACGCTTATCACAGTTTTCGACGCATACCTTTAGCTTATTTACTTAACCTGGTCGTCTTCGTTATAAAAAAATAATTAATACATAATTGTAAGACACGATAATTTAACTTATCGGTTAACATAGCGTAATTACAGATAATGCAAAAAAAAAATCGGCTATCGATATCATCACCTTATCGTTTAAACACACTACAATTCACTCTTTATGTCTAAGCTTTGCTCCCAGCAACGGCTGTTGCACTTGCACTCGATCGAGCGTAAGCGTAGTTATTTCCCTCGTCATAGTCTCCTCCTTCACCATCATGTTCATCTCTATAACCGAAGGGTCCTTGGAAACCATACTCACCATGTCCGCCATTCGGAGCACCTGAGTAATAGTTACCATTGAACTGACTGTTGTAGGCTCCATTCCCGTTACCGAAACCTGGCCTGTTGTATCCTCCATGGCCTTCGTATCCGCTGTAGCCTTGGTTGTAGCCTTGGTTTGAGTAACCATGGTTGTATCCTTGGTTAGAGTAACCGTGGTTGGGGTAACGACCGTTGTACTGGTAGTTATTGGGGTAGTATCCATTGGCTTGGCCGCCACCGCCCTCATTCGCAGAAGATTGAGACTGACTGATGGCAATGTTTATTGGTGGTTGGTATCCTTGATATCCTGGGTATCCCTGGTACCCTTGGTATCCCTGGTGCCCTTGGTAACCGCCATATCCGCCCTGTCCGCCATAACCTTCGCAGATTCCATATTTTTTACATAACTTCTTCTTGTGTAGTGTGCGAGATTCTCGCACTAAGCTGTCAGATTGGACATTTTCAGCTTCTGGAAACAGAAAAATATGTTAAAACGATGACAATCTGGAAGTCATTTCTTTTTTGTTTTATGTCAAACACGCAATTTTGGTAATGTAACACACAAGTATAAGTATACACGCATTTTTGGTAGTGTAACACAGGTACATAAGCGGCATTATTAACGGTGTGGTCATTTTGCACATCCGATTAAAATCTAGTTTTAGAAATTATCAATTATACGAGTACGAAACTCACGTCTTTATTTATGGGTGAATTGAACCTCCCACTGGCTGAAAGTATGCCAGTAACATTTTGAGACGTTTCCTTTATGACTTTAGAAATTTGCAAAAATCTAGTTTGCGGATTTAGCAAATATCATTTCATTTAAGTAACTAACAACAGTTTATCTTTGATATAAAACAGCAATTTATTAACTCATCTTATTTGAACTTATACAAAGATAACCAAAATGAAGATTACAAGTAACACATTTTCCATAACCCATCCTAACTTAACCTACATTGTCACCTAAGTAGACCACCCAATTACCTACTACACAAGCAACAATTACCGACAATTATCTAACGGTATCGAAATCGAAAATGCAAGTTTTATCGATTGATCGTGACACCGCAAACTGATTATAGAGTATCGCTAAAAAATTACCACTTTCAGCTAGGGTTGGACTGCATCCCGCAAGTGCGATGGCAAAAAACAATATGCGAATATTAGCCATGTTTTATTGTTTATAGTGTGTTCCGTTAAATTGTGACTAATAATTTTGCGAGAGCAGCTTTATAGGTTGACCTGGAGGTCGTGCCCCACGCCTCGACAACTCGAGAGTCAAGACATTGAGGTTTTATTTGGAAAAAATCCCACGGAAGTGAGACACAATCGTTAAAATTGTAAACAATACCGTATTAGTAGACCGGAAGATGATTATTGTAATATATTCAAATGTTGATAGGAAGTGGTGTCTGCTGTCATAAAAAAATATTTTTCTTAATCCTAAGGGGTTTCCTGGGAGACCCCATTAAAACAATAGATAATCAATACAGAGGCAAATGCTACTACTTATGATAAAGAAATAATCGCAAAGGTTTATCTTGCGCCACTTTTTTAAATATAAATGAAGAATGTTTAAAGGTATCTGAGCGCGATTCAATGGTTACCAAATGAATATGTAGGTACAATGATATTGGCCTTGATCTTGATTGTTATGTAGGTAACAGAGTATGAACTTGATCTCGTCAAGTGTTGAAATTAGAAAGATCCGGTTTATCTTGTGATTATTTAACCTAAAGACTTTCAATCAATTTGTTGATCAACCGTCATTTTTGTAAACGCCCTTTCCTACGATGAATCTATGTAGTTTACCTCATTTTGACAGCATTTTGTCCAATAACTGTTCCATATCTAGTGACATCAGGTCAGGTAATCGTCAATTAAAATATCCTAACCTTATGTCTATGGTATCGTCTATGGTTCACATATCTCATTTGACAGTTACTCCCCCTCCCGCGTTCCGTAGGTACTTCTGTCGGAATTACGAATGACGCCATGTTTGTTGATCTGTCAAAACTTTTGAAGTTTAGTTTATTGTTTACTACAGTTTCAAACGGTTTCAAAGGTTTCAAAATTGATCGAGTGAAGATCTACGTTGATTTATTTCCGTAACTTAGCCTCATAATTTCTGAAGCTGTAATATTATCTTGCAACATGTACGACATGTGCTGTGTTGTGACCTGTGCAGCTGTGCTAGTAGACGAAAGGACGTTAGTTTTCATGTTTCCAAAAGTGAAATAGGACTCAAAAAATGGTTACAGTGCATTAACTGTGAAATACTGCGAACCTTGAGCCAATAACTTTGCAAACAGTTTGTGTGTTGAAATTTTCTTTTCGAAATCATTTTGAGAAGAGGTTTCATTCAACAACGCACGATAGAGTTCGTCTTTGCCCCGACGCCTATCCAACGTTGTTTACGACTCGCGAAATATCCACTGGTATTCCTAAAACCGATACATTACTACCCGACAACTCTGGTACGTACCTATTTGAATATTATAATTATAGTCAAATTATATTTCATTTATGATCTGCACATGTTTTACTCCTGCATTGTATTACTTTACTTTATATTATTTTTCTTGGAAGCTCCTTCAATGCATCTTTGTGGAGTTTTTATTATTGTTAATTAATATGAGTAATTTATATTTCAGAAATGGAAGCAGATGTAATTTCTTGATTACAGCCTTTGCCTTCGACATCTGAATGTGGGCATGAAGTCATTAAGGGACCAACAGCAGGTGAGAAATACAAATTGTTTATTTATTAGTTATGGGAAATAAGTACCAATTCATAACTATATTTGCTACAGCTGACAATCATTAATATTCTGTCAGTTATGGTGAGTTTAAAAAAAACAGCAAACTTACTAAAATAAACATACCAACGCGTTGGCTCTGTCTCGCATAGGCTCACAGCATTATGCTGCGCGATGGCCGTGAATTTTAAGTCATATTTGTATTCATTTGTAAGATTGTAGATTTTTGGTGGTTTGTAAATACAGTAGTAATAGTAAACTAAATTACCTAAATGGACAGAGTATATAGGGGAAACCATTTGATATGGTAATCAATTGAATTATTTATTTTTCAGAAGTTGTGCATTGTACTCCATCTACAAAGAAAAGACGGCGTATCATACGTACGAAAAATAAGCTGTCGCCGCATTGTTCTAGGCTTTACAAGGAATACACTAAGTCAAGAATAAATATAAAAAGAAATGAAAGTAGTAAGAAGTTCTTCTTTTTCCCTAACATTCCCTTTCTAACTTATTCATAGAACATATTGCAATAATTGCAATAACATTGCAATTATTGCAATATGTTAATAAAATGAAACTAATATTACCAATTCCTAGCAAGAAAAACCTTTTAGGCTGACGCCTTACCACGCCTTTGCATAAAATTCCGCGCCGGATGTAATGCAATATTAAAAAAAAAAAAACTGTCATTCATGATTATGTGAACCATAGGCGAGTCGATTTTTACTCTATGAGAGTGCCCTGTCTGAAGCTAACTAGTCTGTGAGAGACATCCTGGATGTGTCTCCACGGACCACAATGTGTGTTCGAAAAGTCGATGTTCAAATGTGTCCTGCAGTACACACTATGACATTAATATCTCATGCACACTGCAGACTGTTTGTGAAATAAATAAAACCTTTCCTTGACTGAAAAATTATCGTACAAGCCAAGGCTCAAGTTTCTAACTAACATCATGTATGTCTAGGATACGTTGATGTATTACTATTTCCCTATTTCCCTGTCACATATAAATTTCACTTGATTTGAAGATCCTTAAATTAATTAATAGATGCTTTTAAACCTATTTTTCTTTCTTTCTTTCTTTCTTTCTTTTCTTACAGCGATGCGGACGAAATTTTAGATGCCCTATGAGCTCTTGCCTTACATTATACACTTGTAAATAGTAGGTATATATTTTTTAGTTTTAGCTTGTATATTGTAATCTATGATTATGATAATTTTATAATTCCTAATAAACAAAGTACTTGTTTAAAAAAATATGACTAATTATAGTTATAATTAATAGGCAAATGATGAAACTGCCCCAAGCACTGGATGATTGAAATAGATATGGTCGATGACACTAGGACTATCAGAATCCAAGAAAATAATATTATCAACACTAATTTTGAAACACGATATCCGTGTTAAAATATTTTTGTTGAAATAAAGCGGTAGAAACAAATGGCTTACTTGTGAATGAACTTTTATGTCATTTACCGTTTTGTCTTGTTATGATAATATTTATGTGTATTTGTGTTGTATGTTTTGCGTATTCAGTTTATCAGTTTTATTTTTTTGTGTTTTTCCACAAAGAACGGTTTTATTTGCAACTAGGTACCTACCTTGTTGCAAATAAAACCACAGAAAGAAACTAAAACTGAAAACACGAATACCCATAAATATTATCATAACAAGACATAAATGCGGAAGAACCATGTAATTATATAATTTGTACAGTTATGTAGGTACATAACTGTACAAATCATATAAATACATCGAAACATTTCTAAATGTAAAGCTCCTCCATACTAGCATAAATTAAATCGTAATCAGCCTATTACGTTTGTTCCCACTGTTGGGACACAGGGGACCAAATTGATCACTTTTGCCGCAAACCTCCATATAATTTAATTTGGAAATTCGATCAAAAATGGTTTATGATAGTCCAGAACAAAAACAAAAACGAATGAATAGAAAAAGTAAAACTGATGAAAATCTGGCTACATTAACGTTAGCTATACCTACTAAGGGAACAGTTCCTTAGGAGGTATTATAGCTAACGTTAATGTAGCCAGATTTTGACTTTCTGTTGTCTTAAGATCTGTGTATCCTGTGATACACAGATCTTAAGACAACAGAAAGTAGTCCATCACTAAAGTTCTACCAGAAAATAACGGTACAATTCGCGGTACGGACGTACTTTTTACCAACATGGCGGTTTTATTACCCTCTGATTATACTGAGATTGCTCAAACGCACAGTTTATAGTTATGTCTGGGTTGTCAGTCATGTGATGCAGCGTCAACAATACTGGTTCCAGTAGTCGGTACAGTTAAATGGGAGGAACTTTGACCAGTGCTTACGCCTAAACCAGCCAGCCAGGCCAGCGCCAGTTTGGCCAGTGTTTAGTGTTTTTTCGTGCAGTGCTTTAGTGCTTTGTTGCGTGTAGATGTTCTTGCTGACCGTTAAATTAGGCCATCGGGCTTTGTGGTAGAACCGCAGGTTCTTTAGTCGCACGGCACTTCATAGAAAACGACCAATTGGAACCATGCACCTAGCTTCTGACGTTTCATAAGTGCTCATGTAGGTTTATGTGATATAACATATTTTGATTTTGACTTTCTTAGGTCACCGAGCCTTTTAGGGAGCTGTGGCAAGCTTAGTTCATAGCCATTTGACTATTTTGTATACGCATTGCCGTTTTACACGACAGATATACGAGGATGCGTAGCAAGCGATGTGTGTGAAACTATCCAATAACATCGTTTCATTTTCATAACTTGAGCTAAGCTAGCGCTGTTATTGGTTAATTGTACGCACATTCCTCGCTACGCATTCTCGCTCATCTCTGGTAAAAACGCACCCATATACTCTTTTTTAGTTTGGAGCTTCAGACAAACCTTGCATAAGATACTTGGGAACTATTTTGACTGCCAGTTCTATAGACGTTCAAATGAGGAATGAAAAAAGTCACTAAATTCATAGACGTTCATCGTGAAACACTGTGAGCAAAATAAATTTCATAAGGAACCCTGTTCTAGTATATTAATTTTAAACTAAAATGTTGGTACCATTAAATATAATGTAATTAACATATTTACATAGAAGTTATTAATTAAGTGACACTTTTCTCACAGAAACTCAAATTAATCTAAAAAATAAATAGCTGTTTTTGTTCAACAATTTAATTTCTTTGACAAATGGTGCTTTATCGTACATCTACACCGCAGTTTTTTTAAATAAGAGTGTTTTTTCGCTGTCTTTTTTAGGGTTCAGTAGAAAAAAGGTAATGAGCAGTTAGCAATAAATCATCGATAGTATAACCTGTGGCACTCTTGTCCGCTTGTTCATGAACATAATTTATTCATAAAACTGTCAACGTTATAATAAACAGTTATTTAAATTATTGCCTTTTCTCTCTTTCTTAATGAAGTTCTTTATTTATATATACAGTGAAACGTTATACTTAATAGGTACCTATAAAACGGAAGCAAATAAAATAACATGTTTCCTAGTCTAGTCCATTACAGATTTCGCATAAACGTGTATTCTGTCCATAAACTTGGTGGCGAGGTTCTGCGTGGGCGCTTAACTGACCTCCGCGTTGATGATAAGATTCTACTTGGATGTCGATCCTAAAGTCCTTTGTGCCTTGATAAGTAGGTAGGACGTACATATACATCTGCATTTGCATTTAATTAATTATTTTATTAATACGAGGAAGTCTTTGAAAAAAATTCTAAGGTTAGTTCAAGCAGCTTTGTAGGTATTGAGTCATCCGGCTAAGAAATCACTTATTTAAATTTTTGAGGAGTTGTAGGCTCCTCTTTATGTAGTAGTACCTAAATACTTCAAAATTATCAATCCATTTTGGTATTGTACGTATGCATCATATGAGGGTTAATATACTTTATTTATGTTTGCCATTTCGAACGACTAAGTAGTATATAGTTTTCCAAAATATATAAAAATATATATTAGTTTTCATAAAATTTAATCAACGATTTTAGTTATCTATAAATTGTAGTGTGACAATCCTTAGCATATTTTCAATAAATAACATAATTCACAAATAAATAAATAACCCAGTTACCATTTCTCAATTAATAAAAAAATATCTAATGTATTAATATACAGAATGTTTCTCGTCCCAATATTTAAGGCGACAATTTATACAGATCTCGAAAATTAGATATTTTACGATGATAAAACAGCGATCGTTTTGTGTGACAGGTTTGTACAACTATTTAGCATTTCCTCCTCATTAATACAGTTTTTTTTTATGGATTTGAGAGAAATATGTTTAAGTGGTTAGTTTCGTGTATTTGGTCTAAACTTGATGAACTGTTGCCATACTGTTTCTATGTCAGCTGCTGTGCTGTTTGCTGCTCTTGTTCATCATGTGTTCGCATTAGTTTTGCATACTCATCGGTGAAAACATTTTTGTGGATTTGGCGCTCATTAATATTAATTTCATTTTTTATGTAACCCCTTCTGTACACACATATAAGCAGACAAGAAGAAAGGAACAGAAAAATACGTACAAAGGTGATGTTTATTTTTAAAGAAATATCGTCCAGCATACCATTTACACATTATGATCGTCATTATCATCAGCCTGAAGCAGTCCGTGGCTGGACATAGGGCTATCCAATCGCAAACCATGTATGTATTGGGATTCTTGGCTACTGTCATCCAGGTATTAGCCATTCGGTGAAGATCATAACGGTGACATTACAAGTAGCTACCTAAATAAAAATCTTCAACGTTGTCCCTGGGTGATGAGGGCAGAATAACGATACGTAGGTAGGTCATGTTATTTGAGGAAGTGCTCTAGTAATAGGTAACCGGCGATTTACCAGTTCCATCAATACACTGATAAAAAAGCAATCGAGAAATTATAAGAAATTAGTAAAAGTAACTACTTCCATTTGATGCGCTAAGGTAGCCGGCGAAATTCAAATTTACTTACGTTTTTTTGCAATTTGCAGGTCAGTGTCAGGTTGTATGTTGATTACAATATGATTTGCGACCGTAACAAATATGGCTTTACAGAATTGGAATCAGCAATTAAGTTAGAATTGGCCTCAAATCGTTAAATACTCATTCAATAGGGTAATATTAACGATGATTTTTATGATTATAATTTTATATATAAATATTTGATACGGCCGCGAATCATATATAGATCAACATACAATCTGATACTGACCTGCAAATTGCAAAAACGTAAGAAAATTTGTATTTCGCGGGCTAGCCGGTTGCTTTCGCCTTAACCAAAGCTGTCATTATAAGCTTCTAATACACACATACCATTTATTTTTACGACTTTATTATGGTCTGGTACACAAAAAGTTATTTATAAATTATACGAGCTGCTAAAGTGGATATAATCTTAATTGTCTTAATTGTGAAAAAGTTAATTATGAGCCTTTCTTTAATATCCGTCACGACTATGGGCGTCTACGATTTCTAATTGGGATTGGAAATTCACCACCATCGTTTATAACGTATTTTTCTTAAGTGTGGCCAGTATTATGAAATCAATGTTGCTTTATTTGAAATATCATAAGGAAGAATGTTTTCGAGCGGGTGATTGGAAATTGGTGAGAGATTTTATTTTGAGAAATTTAAAAAAAGTTCAAAAGAGCTTTAAACCCAAAATCTCCACGTTCAGTAGTCAGTGCAGCCTTGCGATCATAGACCAGCTAGAGTTTTTAGTTTTTATGAGATTTAAGCAAAATCGCCCAAATATTAAAATGATTTTATAAGAAATCATAAAATATTATGACAATAAATCAAAGAACTGTTTGTCACCAGACAACTTAAATAGATGTAATATTATGAATATGATAGATCTCGAACATTTTGCCTTTCCTTACAAAGGAATAGTATTAGGTGACATAAATCGCTATTTAATGGTGTGGATCTAAGGGCAACTATACTGAGCGGGTTTTTTTACCATGTTTTTGAAAAACGTATTGGTAGGTAGTTCTTGCAAAATCTTAAGAGTTCGTAAAAAAGATGAAACTATAAGGCAATCAAAGTTTTATATAAAAGCAATCAAAGTTTTAACTGTAGTTGGCCCCTACTTTGCTTATTATGAACTTGAACTTACTCCTCGGACAGGTGAGTAATAAAACTGTCGCAATAAAAGTTTCTACTCGCAATACCACCAAGGCTTACATGTTATGTTTATTTAAGTGATACACCTTTAATTAACTTGGCTTTGGGATAACCGAAAATATGACCCTGTACCTACTTACCAACCGCATGGCTTACGCAAGACCAAGTGCAAGGGTGACTTTAGCCAACGTGATGAATTCCATTTTGTCGCATTACACTTGGCCATGGAGATGTGCACATGGTGTCAAAATGACAACCGGATGACGCTTGATAAAAGTACGAGTATATATATTGTCGTTTGGTTCGGCTAGTCAAGTAATTTCTGCAGTTTAGCAGATAGTATGAAATTTAAGCAAGTGGTGCTATGCCAAGAGAATTTATGGGGAAAATATCAATAAATAATCACTTAAACTAAGTAGTTGTGCAAAAATTAGATGAAATATATCCATCTGAATGGCTCAGTAAATTCTCATTATGCCCACACAATGTAAAGCAGACATCTACTAAGACCATAAACATGTATAAAATGAATAAAATTTTCAATAAATAAAGAAACTAAGTCAAAATCTAGATATTCCACTTATTTATCATTTTATTAGGAGAGTAGGCGAGTGCTGACTTACGAACATGTTATAAGAATAGAATGCAGCCATCCCAAAATTGAAAAAACCGATAAAAAGCTAATATATTACAACGGTGAATAACATAAAACACTTAACAATAATTAGAGCGTTTATATACAAATAACACCAATGTGTGAGATTTTATTGATTATCAGAATCTAACGGGCAAATAGTGTCACACAATGTTAAGCTTTTATTTTTACGGTGTAATAGGTCTAAGTTCAGTTGTCGTGTAGAAAGTGTCAATTAAAAAACGGTGGTTGGCTGTCAGTAACCTAAAAATAGCCATACCAAAGGTAATTTGTACAATTTACCCGCTGTTTTCTTATGGGGTCATGGGTTCATGGGGGATAGTAATACAGTAGTCAGTTAACATTTTAGTTCTTGGTAAGTGTGTATTTTATTTTTTTCCTAGTCGGAAAAGACCTGTATAACATGTTACCAGGTGCCATTGAACTTAAGGTATGAATAAAGTTTTTATTTTAATTGCCATAATAAAACATAGAATAGGATAGAAGTAACCTTTTTTGCAAATCTTTATTGTGTTTGTCAAGAACAGTAATGATTGTAAATTAGGTATTACTACTATTTAAATTCGAAAGGAATCAGTGCGATTATTATCTCCTACGACTTTCTCCTTACAGTATTTTGTGTAAATTAAATGTTATTCGCATTTATTTGCTTCTGTTTATGTATGTAGATTGTCACCGGGTCAACATTCAGGTCATTTGTATTTACATAATTATTATACTCATGGGCACAATTAAGAATGGTAAGATAAATTCAATTCCGAAAAAAATGCACATATTTTTCAATATTTAATTCTAGTTATAATGGAATTATCACTATATTATAACATTAATATAATTATATACAGTTTGAAACGAATTCAGATATAATCTAGAAAGTTTTTATTGAAAACAACGTATAAAATACATTCTAGATAACAAAGTGCTTTCCATCTTTTGCTATTTTATCTTAATCAACGCAAAAAGAAATCAAAATATTACAGATAATTTTCTAGAAAATTTTGAGGCAGGTGAAATCTTTCTGACCAACCTTATTTACGAACTAAACAGACTTGCAATTATAACCTAAAAACTTAACATAAACCAGTTAAATATTCGCTTCACGTTTTAGGACTAGCTTTAGCTATGGCTATAGCAATAGCGTCCCCATTCTCACTCTTAGCATTACTAAGTGCAGATGAAACACCATTCCCTCCAGCACACGTAGAACATGGCTCCTCTCCTCTCGACGCATCATCAGCTAACTCTTCGAATCGATGACGATGGTGAGGCGGTGGTGGCCAATATGGGGGTGGCCCAGGCGGTGGGGGCCAGAATGGTGGCGGAGGGGGAGGTGGAGGAGGTGGCCAGTACCTCGGGCGATGTGGTCCGTAGTCTTCGTAGCTGTCACAGGAGTTAGGTGAACGCTTTAGCCGCTGTACTAGGAGCTCATCGGTAGCTGGAAGTATAAAGATTGTGATAAGAAAGCCTTTGAGGTGCAGTGTGGTTTAGATTCTTAATATGAAACAGATTTTATCTCCCTCGATTAAATGAAATGATAAATGGTAAATGATTTTATTTCTGTAAGTAGGTTTGTACAAACACTTTTACAAGTTAATCATATTTTAAAAGCTAGATGAGGTCGGCATTTCCTATCTGACTACTCTGAGAAGAAAGGCCGAATAAACTCAGAGGTCACAGTGTCTTTTAAAGTTCAGACATAATCTTGGTCAGATCATGTGACGACCATGTAGATTTGTGTCTTAAATGGTCTTTTGAGGAAAAACCACACAAAATGAGTGGACCTGTCCAGTGATTGACGCTGAACTAAAAGTTTGGACGGGGTTAACTCATTAACGAGAAGGACATTGCAAGTTATACTCCAGATTCCATGAAATTCACCGTTTATCTACATTTAGATTCATACAAACTTGGCAGAAATGAAATACTGATTTAAGCAAAATAAACATTGCCATTTTGGTCCGTAATATTGAGCTATTTCAGTTGAATACTAACTTACGTTTGACATCAGCGACTGCGAGTTCAATTAAAACAGTTGCTACTAACAATACACCTATTCGCCACATTTTGTCAATTTGTTATGAACAAAATTTTCCAATATTACATCTTTATATGCTCGGTAGATCAATATTAAATAAATGCTTCAAGAAATACCACGAAAACTCATTCTCACACGTTAACTGTAATTGATTGTGATAACATAGATGGTTAGTGTGAAAACTTATGTGGTTTTGGTGAATCCCAGTAGCGTGTTTGATTTAGGATGGTTACAAACGTTCAAAAAAGCTTGCACATTCAAGAAAGCTTGTCAGTTTTGATCGAAGATTTATACCCATGTTATTTGGTGTACAGTCATATTCCGTGCCTATAATCCCAATTTATTTTGTTACACTGTAGCACTGTTTTTGGAGTTTAGGAACTCCTTAAGAATCGTTTCATATATAGGTACGGTATGAAAAATAGATGGGTAGAAGCCGTTATTGTTTTCTTCTTCGCAACATACTTGCGCATCTCATAGCTCCTCAGCGCCACAGTATAAATATGGACAGTATGGAAACTAGACCTATTTAATGAAATAATTACCTACGCTCCATTGGAGCGATAGGTTTGTCACTCTTAATATAAATCCTAGATGGCGGCGGCTGCGCAAATATTCAAATTGTTCGTCATGTTTGTTGTTTTCGTAGGTTTCGAGGGTGTTAATGCCGATTGTGACGTTAAAATGTAAATCCAAGATGGAATGAATAATGAATAACTGATCAATAAGTTTTTGTTCGACCCTATTGAAGATATTTGACTCATTAAATCCAGGAGCCACTTTGGTGCACCGTCGTGGGTGTTGTTCAAAATAATTCAAGATGTTTTCTTCGAGAACAGGTGAATATCGTGGGCGGCCTCGATCATACGCATGCGATGGGCTGCGAACCTGACCGTGATCAATCAGTCGCTGTGTTGCTACTAAAATGACTTTCAGTCCTGTCACTTGCGGATTGATCACACCTCGGTTGCCTAACATTTGGAGATTATTTGGCGCAACGTAATAATCTCCTTGCTTACCATTTATTGCGTACAGGCGCACCATTTGTAGGTACGGTCACCAAACGTGATAAGTAACCAGGGTCGTCGGATATAGTTGAAGTTTATTAAGAAGCCGATGGATGTTTACGATTATAATTTAATATTAGGTCTTTACCTATGAAATTGCCGTTCTGCAGTACTGGCCATTTCAAATCAAAATAATTTTTGTTTGGCTAAGAATTCTAATTTCAAATTAATTTTGTTTTAAAAACATGGATTTTTTTTTCTAAAAGTAGTCATTTCTTTATTGATTAGTGTTACATTTTCATCGCATTTCAATCTTTTTCGTCATCATGGATACGTTAAAAATTCGAGTAATTATGGAATATGAGTACCGTCGTGGCAGCAACGCGGCACAAGCGGCACGCAACATCAACGACGTTTACGGAGCTAACACTACAAACCAACGCACCACCTGTTATTGGTTTGCTCGCTTCCGTTCTGGAAATTTCGACCTGAAAAATGAACCTCGCGGTCGTCCGAAGACTTTGGTCGACAATGACGAATTAAAGGCGATTGTGGAAGCTGATGATACACAATCTACGGCTGAATTAGCAGCAGCTTTCGACGTTAGCGTCAAAACAATATTGGTCCATTTGCGTCAAATTGGCAAGGTAAAAAAGCTTGACAAATGGGTGCCCCACGAACTCAATGATCGCCAGCGCGAAGTACGCGTCGAGACGTGCCTTGCACTGCTCAACAGACACACAAATGAAGGAATTTTGAACCGCATTGTTACCTGCGATGAAAAATGGATTCTGTTTGATAACCGTAAGCGCTCAGCAAGTTGGTTGGATCCTGGTTCAGCACCTAAACAATGCCCTAAACGAAAACTTACCCCTAGAAAAGTGATGGTCACTGTTTGGTGGTCTAGCGTCGGTGTGATTCATCACAGCTTCTTACCAAACGGGGTGAGCATTACTGCAGATGTGTACTGTGAAGAACTGAACACAATGATGGAGAAGCTGGCGCATCTCCAACCAGCATTGGTCAATCGCTCGTCTCCGCTGCTCCTGCACGACAACGCGCGACCTCATACTGCACAGCAGACGGTCTCCAAGTTGCAAGAACTGGGGTTGGAAGCTCTCCGTCATCCGCCCTACTCACCAGACCTTGCGCCTACAGACTACTACTTTTTCCAGAATTTGGATAACTTCTTGGCGGGAAAAAAATTTAATACCCGAGAGGCAGTACAAAATGCCTTTGAAGAATTTGTTGCCTCCCGTCCAGCTGATTTCTTTAAGAAGGGCATCAATAAACTGCCACTGCGATGGCAAAGATGCATTGATTGCATGGGTGATTACTTCGATTAATACAAATAAAAAATTCATGAAAAAAAATCGTTTAAATTTTTTCATACAAAACGGCAATTTCATAGGTAAAGACCTATTATTATTAATAGAAAGTAAACAGTTAATTTATCAAATTAAATTTCATTCGAAAATATCCATCGGCTTGTTACTAAACTTCAACTACATCCGACGACCCTGGTTACTTATTTCTTTTGGTGGCTGTACTTGATATTCTAGTATTGATAGTTTCTATCACTCATTGTGAAGTAGGTAGGTACTTTTATTATGTAATATAATTGATGTAATATATCTTAACAAATCAATATAAATAAATTTATGGGTTCATTTACTTCCTTTGCCTATAGTATATATATTTTAAGACAATCGTTTTTCAGGAGTAAACTTCAGTTACGCGTCCAAGCAGACACGCACAATATTTTTCTTCCATACCTCAAGCCGTCATTTCAGAATTCCACCAGTTAGATAAAATTAAACCCTGCACCGGCTGTGTGAGTATTATGGGAGAGCCTATTGAACGGGTCTACGAAGCACGTAATCTAGGTCTTATCATGGACACGAAACTTCGTTTTCATAAACACGTGTCTGAGTCTATCCGTAACTGCTATTATAGACGCTATTATAGACTTAAGATTTTATACAAAGCCCGTCCCTATCTTAGTGAAGAATTGCGAGTCTTGCTTGTGGAGTTTTTGGTTTTATCTAAGTTAAATTATGCGGACACGGTGTATGGCCAAAGACTACTATCAAAAACTGAAAGAATGATCCAAAGACTTCAAAACGCCTGTGCACGGTTCTGTTTTAAAGTTCCCTATAGGGGACATGTTACACCTTTCTCCAATGAGCATAACATTTTAAAAATGAAAGCTAGACGTAAACTCCACTTGGCGAGCCTACTCTTTGGTGTTATTAAGTCTCACTCCTCTTCTTACTTATAGGACAGACTATCGTGGACAAGAAGACATAGAATCGGTGAGGGAAGAAAATGTTCTCAACAGCTTCTCATCCCACAGCACAAGTCGGCGGCTTTTAGAGGCAGTTTTCGCTACGCAGCTACTAAATGCTGGAACAACATCCCTCCTCCCATAAGTTATATTATTATAGTAAAAGTTGCTTGACTTTCAAATTAAAATTAAAATAACTTTCATTAAACCATCAAAAGGATTTTGAAAATGTCCGAGCCGACATATCTGCCATATGAAACAATTTATTTAATCAATTTTACGATTTTTTTCGATTTCATTATTATTATTTATATATTTTTTTTATTTTTTATTAGTCAATTATTATTGTTTGTACCATAAGTGGAAATAAAAATCGCATGAAAATCCGTTTCGTAGTATTAGAAGAACAACGCAGTCATACGATTTTGCCTTTAAGGACTTAGGACTTTTTATTTATAGATTTATCAGTTTAATGTACGCAGGTATTGGGTATTTATTTTAGTTTTTTGTCAATCACAATACAACACACACACACCCACGTCTCAGCACTTTTAATTTATTAGAACGGACACACACTTCCCTATTATTACGAGTATTATTTTATTCTAGCGTATGCCACTCGTGGGTTGCAGCTGAAAATCAGCGTCAGGTGGTACACCTTGTATTGTCATCTGACATTATGCTGAGCTGAGGCTCCTTTGGCATTATAATCTTTATTTTTCGGTTTTTTTTTTTTAATTTTAGGTGTATTTTGTTGCTGCAATGCCAATAAACGCATTTTTCTTTCTTTCTTTCTTTAATTCATTTCCCTCGTAGCCATATCCTCTGTCACACAATGCATTCATCTTTTCATTGGTGTGCTTCGTTTCACAGTTCACAATTTTTCTTGTCACATGCATGTGATTAAAAATAAAGTTCTAAGTGAAGTTTATAATTTACCCTTTGCATAAATTACATAAAACCCCAACCTTCATTAAAAGTTCTATGTGAAGGTCCGAACATACGTACGACACCCACACCACAACCAAAACACTACGACAATACGTGGACGGGCGGTAATTTGTATGAAATTGACATTCAGCCGTCAAAATTAACCGTGTGTATTTTGTAGTTACCACAACGCAACTCCAAGTAGCTGCAGCGACTCTATTTACATGTAACTACTGTTTACCCAGATTTTTGTCGCTGCGATGTGGTGTGGTTGTGGTTCGTGTGAATGGTCCCTAAAATTTTCGCCCAAAACAGTTGAATAGCTGACATTTGGTATTGGTTTTTAGTTACCAAATAGTTGAACAAACTAGCATGACTGTCGGCAGTTAGCTATTTATAAGGAGAAACTGACTAACATATTAGCGCATAGCCGCAAGTACTAAGACTGGGAAGGTGAAATTTTGCACAACGGTTCCTTTTGTAATGTAGGCGAGCACTAAGAAGCTGCCCATGAAAAAAATCAAAAAAACCAAAAAAACAAAAAATCTTCCATTAACATCCTCATACCATTTTTTATTTTTTGTGTTATGTGACTGCTCGTTAATGGTAACAGTTTAACCACGAGACATCTATATTTCGTAGCAGTCGTGGTGGTTTTCGTTATTCAAATGAAGGTAAGTTACTGCAGACTTATGGTTGAAGCAATCAACGTAGACGTACGGGTACGGACAGTCTTTATCGATCTTTTCGTTTGATGGTTTGTGTCCAGCCTAAGTTTAACCAAACCCTTGTTATCTAAACCCACATTGTGTGTACGTTTCCATTCTCGTGTGGTTTGATGATGTAAGTGACATTGATTTAGATCAATTTTCACGGTTACCATGTTTATGGTGCAAGTGTTCAACTTTGCGCAGGTTTTCGAATATCCTGGTGCATTATATTATTTATTTTTCCCGACCAGGTTTTTTTTTTAAATACATAATTATAACAGTGACCTGACAAGGCTAAGTAAATAACAGCCGCATGGGTCGATCGGCTACGCTTGCCGCGGTTGGTCCGTGGATGGGTGACCATCTTTACATAAAAACGTGGGAAATAGGAAAAAAAAAACTAATTACCAATATCTAATTGAATTTAATGTGAAACTTGTTGACGAGAACACTGAAACAAACAGATAAAAAATATTGTTAGGTATGTTAATTATTAAATGTATATAAATAATCACAAAACACACTAACACGAGTATCATCACAATTTGATGTCGTTGATGCGGATAAAAAACTTCAAAGCCTCAAAGAGCTTTGCGGAACAATGTGATAATAACGATGAAAAGTTAGTTGGGACAGGGATATTTAATTTAGGGAGATGGCTATACAAGTCATGGGCTGGGCTATTATTGGAACAGTTAAAAAAGATATCCTCCAAAGTACCTTCAACCAACCCACATTCGTAAAGCTATGTGTCTTTGACCTGAATTTTGTGGAGAAAAACCGGAGAACAATAGTGGCCTATACTGAGACGGCAAATAATAGCTAAAACTTTCTTGCATATTTTTTTATAAGGGTATTAGGCTGCACTGCGTGATAAAAAGCACCATTCCGTATACTAGAATTTTGCCACTGCGCCTGCCATGAGGTTAGCAAGCTCTTTTTTGGAAGGCTCAACAAATCGTAGCCCTGACATTGAAAATGTTTAAGGTCAAAGGTTAGCAAGAGCATCAACATATTCGTTTCCTCTTATGCCACAATGACTTGGAATCCAAACCAACTGTACGGTTTTGTGATTCTTGGCACAAGAGAAAAGAGACTTTTTTTATTTTTTTGTTGAGTATGGTAAAATAAAAAAGTAGAAAAAAATATAAAATTCTTTTGACGTAAGAAACTATTTAAAGCAGGATGGGACTGTGCAGTTTACTCTTAAAAGGATTCTGCTCCAAAGCTTGCAAACAACTAAGTGAGTCTGTAAAGATAACACCAAAGCTTATGCTATGAGCTTCTATAAATAAACATGCTTCTAATATGGCCACACACTCACACGTACAGGGCATTTGTTTTTAAGACGTTTTTGGTGTTTTGTTTGTTTTCATGTTAGCTTCATAGAAAAAAAAAACAAAAAAATAACAATTTGTGATGAAAATGACAAAGTCTAAAAATATTCTAAGATTATACAAAAGGACGAAATTAATAGTATGAAATACAGATTTGGATATAAAATAAAACCAGTCAAAAGGTAACGAAAGGTTTGCTTTTCAGCGGTAACAGTGTTCAACACATATAAAATGTGAGTTAAATGAATGTCGTACGATTTCATAGGTACTTGAAAACAGATTTAGGTACTGATTTATAGCAAGAATTGCTTAGCAGAACAGCCCCCTTAATGTTAAATATATAAATTAAATAAAAGATGTGGTTTTGGTGTAGCATAAAAACTTTTTTACAAAAAAACAACCGACCTTTATTTTTCACTTTTTTGTTGCTGCACCTACCCCACACATATTTGTATACCACTACTTAGTATGTAAATAACAGTGACAGGAAATTATTAACACATCATCAATATAAACCAGGCGGAAAAAATATGCAGTATTAAGAATAACTCAAAAACTACTGGTCAGACCTTGATCAAATTTAAAAGGTACTACATGAGATGCACCAGCTATCAAATAAAAAAAGAATCATCCAAATCGGTTCACCCAGAAAAAGTTCTGAGCTAACAACACATAAAAAATATATATAAAAAAGACATACAGACGAATTGAGAACCTCCTCCTTTTTTTGAAGTCGGTTAAAAGTACCACTGTAACGTTACGATTTCTGCTAATTGCTGGCTAATTGTAAGTCACAATAGGCAGTCACTGTATGTAAAATACTTGTATTCAGTTGCATCCGGTTAGACAGGAAGCAGACCCCAATATAGTCAGGAAAAGCAGATTGATAGACCTGAGTAGGTAGGTACTGTGAATGCCTGTCATCTTTTCTGATTTGTTATTCAGCCGTGCCTTACTTCGTGAAGACATGATACAAGAATCGATGTCAAAATAGCAGTCAGTACACCAACAAGGTAGCATAGTTATTAAACATGGTGTTCCATCGCATTATTGAATCCTGTTAGAATCATTATCTGCCCATTAATAGAATAGAATACTCTTTATTATGTACACCATAAAACCAATTATGACCAAACCAACCAAACCAAACCAATAACCAACCAACCAAACCAACCAAACCAATAACCAAACCAACCAAACCAAACCCAACCAACCAACCAAACCAATTTCCCAACTATGTAGAGGTTGGCTTCCAGTTTAACCGGATTCAGCTGAATACCAGTATATTTTACATGGAGCGACTGCCTATCTGTCTTTCAAAACTGATTACCCTTAACGACTGTCAAAGATATACGAATGACAGCCAGGACCGTTGCTGGGACCCATGGCTTAACGTGTTTTTCGAGGCACGGAACGATCGTGGTATAAAACTCCACCCATCCACGGACCGATCGCAGTTAGCGTAGCTTAACCTTGTGCGATCGACCCCATCCTTTTCTCATTTTTTTGTGACGACCCAATCTTTTTCCCATTTTTTTGTGGGAAAACCACAAACCAAAGAAGTAATTGCAATTAAAACTGTTCCTTCATTATTTATGACATCACACAAACTATAGCGTGGTCAATGGTTACTATGCAAGTATGCAGTCGACTTCCTATCGAAGGTGTTAGATTAGGGTGTCCTGGTCATCAGAAAACTGAAAATCTTTGTAGCTAGAACTTGCTTTTGCCCGCGGTTTCGCACGCTTGGAGGTCCGAAATTATGCCACGGGTACGTATGTTACCGTAATACGTCTGATGTACGTACGTCATGGTCTACCTGTGTGCCAAATTTCATTTAAATCCGTTAAAGCGTACAAACAAAGTAGGGGAGGCGTGGGTGGCGGAATCCGCAAGCGGGTGTCGTAAACACATAATTCCTTTGGTCTATGAACGAAGTGTCAGCGGAGCGGGCAGAGTTTTCCGCCGTCGTAAGAGCATTCACATCCGCTACCGCTACCCGCGCTGCCTTCTAAGTTACTTTCGCATTTATAATATTAAGTATGGAGTATGAATGCAAGTCAATTTCATTTCAATAATAATTGTGTATAAATCTTTATTGCATAAACTGTATAATGCTCGTTATTATTTTATTAACTACTCATTTCTTGATTTATCATACTAACACAGTCATATAGGTATGTAATACACTTCCGGACTCCTAAATCGAGCCACCATGCAATTCCACGTCAGATATAAAGCCCTAAAACATCAAAATAATGATGAGTCAAAGAAAAAGTTCTTATACAGTTTTGAACCCACATACTGGTCATCATTTCGGTGTAGTCATTGTTCAAAATTTGAAATCACGACCATTTAAAAGGGACTTCTATACAAAAAGTGCAAGGAAGCTCGATCTAGGAGTCCGAGAGTGTATATCACATTACTTGCTAGGTATTCATAATCTCTTATGTACCTACGTTATCCCAACTTACTCAGGGTATATTCAGCAGAGAATGCCTACATGCTGAAGAAGAGAAAAACCAATGAAATCACAATGGGATTGCTTTGTTACTTTATCATGATCTGAGATAATAAGTTATTGCAATTAAAGCAAAAAATTATAAGTGGGTATCTAACTAAATGATCCGATCATTTTTGTATGGAAACTGGCATAATCATAGTCAGACACTGTCATCTTGATTTTTTCTCCCTTTTTATGTTCTATGAGAAACCAACAATATACAGTGGGTGTATACTGTATCTTATTCAAATCAATCAATCAATCAAAATATTTTATTTCACATAAACCAACATGGGCACATATGAAACGTCAGAAGCTAGGTGCACGGTTCCAATTGGTTGTTTCCTATGGATAAGAGCCGGCAACAAACTACACGGTTACTCTTTTAAAAATAAGGGGCTTTTACCATGGTTCCAATTACAGTGTTGATATATATGGGAGGACAGTGTAGGCCTGTCAACAAGTACCAGGTACTCAACAAAATATAAAACTGGCCACAAATCTACAGTCTACAAGTTAGGCCTACAACGTTCTCACATTCACAAAATATAAAATAAAAGCCTATTTAGACCAAATGACATGATTGCCATTACAACTGTAACAAATCTGAATCAAAATCCTATCCACAAAAGCCATAAATAAGGAGTTGAAATAAGAATCAGAGGTATATAATGTCAAATAATGAGATTATGTCAAAGAAGTAAGTAAAAAGAAATAAAAAACTTCGTAATTTGGGAACAGTTAATAGACATTTACTTAATGATGCCGTTAACGTGGTACCAGGGAAGCCACATGTGCAGAAGGAATTATTACCAAACTTCCTTGTCTTTAACGTAATCATTAATGTTATAATATGCATTTTTGATAAGTATACGTTTGATGTGGGTTTTAAACTTTCCATCGCTAAGTTCTTTCTGTAACTGACTTAGGCAACTTGTTATAAAAGCGGATACTGTTTATAAGAAATGACTTGCTTGTTTTAGTTAATCTAAATTTGAGTATTACAATTTCATTTTTGCTACGTGTATTTATACGAGTATTATGGAAATCACTTCTTATTTTGAAAAAGACAAAAACAAAAATTAAAGACAAAAGGTATGTATAAAATGAAAAAATACATTATTTAATGCAATAAGTATTTATTAAGTATCATTTATAATATTTACAAAAAAACGCAAACAAAAAAATAACATCCTAAATATAATAATAACAATATCTATGTTTTTTAGTATTACTATCTACAATCTCCAAAATCTCAATCAATATCATTTGTGTAACCTTCACAATTCAGGTACGTCATGGAATCTAACCGCTTACTGAAAGAGCGATGGCGTTTCCATTTCTGCTCTTAGCATTACTTAAAGCATAGTTACTCTTTCCGCAAGTGCTACATCCGGCTGGTTGTTGTCCAGCTGTCTGCAAGCCCTGGGAAGTTAGTTCAAGGGCACCATTAAGAGCCGATTGAGATGAACCTCTAGATCCAGAATAACTTCCACCGTAGCCACCGGAGCCGTACCCACCAGAACCGCTTGAACCTATTCCACCAGCTCCACCTGAACCGTAGCCACCACTGCTACCACCAGAGCTAGAACTTGCTCCACTACTACTGGAAGCGCCAGTACCTCCGGCAGACTGCTGGCCACTTTCAAATGAACCGCCATTTTGGCTGTTTCCTTGTTCAACTTGTTGGGTTTCAAATTGGTCTGCTCCATTACTACCGGATCCGGCACTGCCTCCCGATTGCTGTCCACTGCTAAAACCTCGGCCTTCAGACTGTGAATTAAAGCCTCCTTGATTTTTACCTCCACTATGGTACGAGTAGTGAGATTCCTTAAAGTTCATTTTATTCTCGGCATGTGCTGACTGGCTGTCGCTTCCACCTCCTAATTGGCCACCGTAGCTGCCAGAAGACTGGCTGCCAAAAGACTGACCACCTGAAGATTGGCCGCCGTAGCCACCAGAAGACTGACCCCCAAAGCCCTTAGAAGCCTGTCCACCGGAACCGCCTGAAGTTTGGCTATCATAGGCCAAAGAAGATTGACTTCCGTAACCGCCTGAGGAGTGACCACCGTAGCCACTTGATGATTGGGACTTAGAGTCGGATGAGGATTGGCCTCCGTAGCCTCCTGAGGATGGACCACCATTGCCTCCTGAAGATTGACCGCCATAGCTGCCTGAAGTTTGGGAATTTGAGCCGGAAGCGGATTGGCCACCGGCAGAAGATTTGCTACCATATCCGCCTGAAGACTGACCTCTGAGAGCTCCAGAAGACTTGCTGCCATAACCACCAGAAGATTTGCCACCGTAACCACTTGCAGATTGGGAATTTAATCCGGAAGAAGATTGGCCGCCAAACCCACTAGAAGACTGAGAGTCGGCACCAGCGGATGACTGTCCACCAAATCCACCGGAACCTTGAGCATTGGAGCCAGCCGAGGACTGAGAACCAGCATTGAATGACTGTGAGCTTGAACTGCTTGAGGAGTGAGAAGCAGAGCCACCAGAGCCATAGCCGCCCAAAGATTGTGCTCCATGATCTGCACCAGCGCCGAATTGAGATGATTGTCCACCGTTCAAATTAGTTGACTGGCTTTCCAGTCCTGAACTACTATCTGCGGTTGCCCCACTAGAAGCAAGGGAAAATGCTTCTCCTGCAGCCTGGTTAGCATCTCCAGTAGCTGCTGCTGCTCCAGTGAATACTCCTCTTTGAAAGCCATTGTCAGCTAGTCCAGTCCAATGAGCGGTGTGAAAGTATCTTGATCCTCGAGGTGGAGGTGGTGGTGGACCAAATGGCGGCGGGCCTGGTGGACCGAAAGGTGGCGGGGGAGGTCCAGGCGGACCGCCGCATGTGCTGCATGGTGAACGCTCTACACGCTTGTGAACATCTGAAAATAAAAGTAGGTATATAATTAGGATCCGTTTTACACAGGAGTCTGACTGGCTGATGATAACTATGAACACACAATTACTAAGAATGATATTTGAACATGTAGACTGCATCTGTTTTCATATTATTTGACTAAGAAATATACAAACTTGAAAGTATTATTTTATTAGAAAATGTTATAACGAAATAGATTTTAAATTATACAGTTACCTTCATTTTTAATAACAGCACATTGAGCTGTAAAGACAGACAGAGCAAAAACAAAAACAATCATTTTCCCCATCTCGTCGGAAGATCAGTCTTGTTCTGAGGTAAATTAATCAATCCACTGACATTTATACGTGATACTGGAGGATGTGATATTCCCCGTCTTCCAAGAATAGTAGCTTCTTATTATTGTTAACATCGAATTGATAACACAAATATCACATAAGGTAACAGTGAGACAATTCACACTGTGGTAGTAATATTTGCATAGCACACAACTTCTGCACAAAAGTACTATATCGGCGAATTTCAGATTTAACACAATATTATGTCATGTAATCTTCAAATATTGGTTATTTTGATCATTTTGTCAATGTTTTGTTACTAAGGTATACCTTTTAACATTTAATGATATTGTGTGTTTCGGAAAAATACCAGATCTATATGGCTTAGCTTTTTCCTCTTATTTCAGGATGTAAAATTTCAGGATGATCGGTTCAGTGGTTTAGGAGTGAAAAGGTAACAAACAAACTTACTTTCGCATTTATAATATTAGTTAGGATTTTAGGTCATCCACTGGCTCCACTACATGAGGCTCGGAGAGTTTTATCTCAGGTGAAGATGCAACGTGCTGCAGCTGCTAAGGCTACAGCTCGTGTGAACCAATTAATAGCGCTGAACCTTGGGAGGATTGCTGATACAGCCGAAAGATATTTATCCCATAGACCCGAAGCTAAAATCAAACTTACAAATTGGTTGCAGAAATTAACGTTTGCTGAAACCGAGAAACTTATTACAATTGTCTCGTAATAGAACCAATAATATATTTAAATTTGCCACTATTTGTATATTTTATGTTGTTATTTCTATAGTACTTGCATGACACGCAATACCAGTTGTTGCCATTATATCTGGAGGAACACTAGCTCAATATCGTAGCAGGTGGCGTTGTGTAGTTTCGGCCTACCCCAATGGGAAGAAGGCGTGAGTTTATGTATGTATGTATGAACACTGGCTCCTAAAACACAGGCTTTTAGCCTAGTTTAGGAGGTATCAGTTCGCCCTTTAATGTGATTCTATTGTACAACATTTCTTTAATCCATGTGTACTTGTGTATGTTTTTCTAAGTGTACTGATAAACATTTTTTTATTAATAAATATATATATATACATATATGTATATAAAGGTAGAGTTTAGTAGGTATGAATTTTTTGTACAAGCAATAAAAAAATGAAGTATGTATTCATGTAATATATAAAGAAATACAAAGTGGATAATAGATTATAACATAAAAACTTAAAATACAGGATAGAAAGATATTGGAGTGTGTCCACTATTGGTCTTATCAGTGTTGATCTTATGGGATAGCCCGAGTCACCTGAAACATGTTTTATTGTTATAATACTCAAATAAAACCATGATGTTTTCAATTTCATTTTATTTAAAAGTTATGGTAATTATTGATTGATAATTTGACTTTTCATTTTCAGCCTGATGGAGTTGTTCCAAGTGGATGGTGATTCCAAACGAGTCATGGTTTGCCCCTCCATGGCAAGCATCGCCACTTAAAATATTCAAATCAGAGTAAAAAAAAACATTGATTAATTATTATGTTTCTGTTTCATTATTTGATTATTGCTAGATTTTTTAATAGGTAAGTAATATAAGATGAGAATTGTTAATTTAGAAAAATAATTTTCTCATCACTATAGTTTTATTTTAGTAATAGGTATAATGAATATCCTCTTTTATATCATCATATACCACTACGTTATACCTATATGTACAAATAAATAAATTTGAATTCTAATTTGAAAACTACGGTCTTTATTTTTTTCATATGTATTTTACGAAAATTAGAGGAATTGCTAATGATCTGCTAGGAATTCAGGAAATCACTCGCTTTTAGAGAAATTGCTTAATGTGAAGTTTTTAGGCTTAATGTGGGTTTTTACCTCTCAATTTGTAGCAGTTATTACAAACATTTATTGGTGTCCACATCTTTAGTCTGAGAAAACACACATCTTTTAGGTTTCGACCACATCACTATAAACCATAAATAAAACGACATAAACAAAAGCCTTTTATTTCAATAACAAAATAAAGTACCACATTTTCTTTAAAATCTTAAAATGTTTTTATCGCGTGGCTGTGCTTGAGGCTCAAGCGCACTCTCGGAGACGCTTTTAGATCCCGGACGCACTTTCTCGGGCTTAGGCGAGTTGCCTAAATTAAATCCTAGGTAACTTCCAGGTCGTGCTGAAATAAAAAGAAACCAGTCTTACAAGGTACTCCCTTCACTCACGATACTGAATCCCTCAATTGTAGTCTTAGATACCAGCGCAGCGGGGTAATTACGTAACACACCAACAGTAGGAATGGCTTTCATTTTGACAGTTCAACAACATTAATTGCGTTATTTACGTTGTTGAGCAGACAAATTTTTCGAACATATGAGCAGTATTAGCAATATCCTTCATAATTATTCAGATTGTGATATAGTGTGTTACGTAATTAGGGTGCAGAACAATAAATACAATTGCTTGCAAGCGTTGAGACAATTAAGAATGACGATAATATAGGGTTTCAGAAGTGTAATAAAAAAGGATCCGTGGGCCTAGCACGAACGCGAAACGTAATGTAAATTCTAACGATTCACGAAAATTAGCGTTTCGCACATAATATTTACTTTACTAATTATGCTTATACACAAGTAAGTAAGACAGACAGATAAGTGGCCGTGTGTATAAACATAAACTGACCTCTCATTGTACGCAAATTCTATACAATGCGAGATCGGCTTATTCCGGAAATGTATAGCTTGATAAGTAGCCGTGTCTACTAATTTTCGATTCAAAAATCATTCGAATTTACGTCATGTTTACGTTGCACTTTCATGCTTGGGCCTCTATGCAGCGCCGTGACGTAAACGAGCATATCTACTAGTCGTCAGACGTGAAACAAACACCGCCGTCGATGAATACCCTGAACTCCGTCAAATCAATCATTTATAGACCATATAGGGGATACAATACATTTAGCATCTGCAAATTGGCGACTCGCTGTCAGTCGCTGTCTCGAGCTTCTGAAAATCACCGGTCGAAGATTGCTAAAAGTATCGTATCAACTATGACCCTAACTTTGTCAATAACTTACATGCTTCAACACTGAATAAGTTAACTAACACCAGAACGGCGAAAACACAGAGTATGAGACGAACCATGTTGGATTACAAGAGAGCTTCACGATTACTGATAGAATGTAAACAATAGTCCCATTTATATTGGTCCGACACTACGTGGAACATAAACATAATTTATCAAATTGATATTTTGTGGAATCGTAGCATATGTACTAAACAGTCTTAGGATATTATAAACAGGATTTGATCTACACCAGATTCTGAAGAAATCTGTTGGAATCTAAACAGTTTACACACATAAATTGCGGACGGCCAATTAATTTACCGTAGTCTGTTAGGGGAGTCCGGGAGATTTGAACCCCCTTTTACTTATGTGTCAAATTGTAACAATGACTTAAAAGATAGCTCAAAAACGGTAGGTAACATTTTCTATTGTTGACAATATGGTAATTCGAGATGAAAATTATTTAAAAAATATATCGTGTTGTGATTCAAATCTTCCCTACGCATGCGAGAGTGGACTATAGCAGTAGGGAGACTTAACCATGTCTATTAGTATGGGAAATTTTGAGAATACTTTGTAAATATCAAGTATTTTAATAATAAGATACCTTATTATGTCAACAACAACTGTTTGTTACTAAAAAGAGGAACAGTTGATATCATGGATTTGCACAACAACTCCAAAAAAATAAACATTCTTGGTTTTCACAAAAACAAATCTACCTCTAATTAAGTGCCTTGGTTAAAGATATCAATATCAAATTATAAGGCATATTCAAAATCACGTTAATTAGACCTCAGTTAAACCACTGGTCATGTCTCAATCATGCACTATAGATCAAATCTCCCTAACCTAACCTTCTCCACGTCATCGAGTGTTTGCAGTTGGGTAAATCAAAGAACTAAATACTGCGATCATAAAACTACATTAATTGAATAATTCAACCGATATAAAAAAGAAAACGTTACCTTTCTTATTAGTTGTTGGAGTAATGTAAAAACATCAACAAAAATCACCACCTAAACCTCGTTTTTCCCGCTCACCCTCAAAGCGGTGTAATGGCAGCCAGATGGCGCATCGACGCAACGTGGAGCATCTCTCCTACCTGAGCAAGCCTCCCGGTCATCCCCTAATTAATTTTGATTTTCCCATCGTTTAGAATTGGACAAAACTTAGCAGGTACTCTAAAGCAGGTCGCGATTTGCTTATAATTACCTTTTTTATAATCAGAATCTGCATTAGCAATAACATAATTTATAAAGTCTTCCAAACTGCATAACAGTTTGTCGGCAGTAACATAATAGGAAGATAAAGTTTCTGACGCCAGCAGGCTTAGCACAAGTACCGTCTTGTCGACGGAAGAATAGACAAAAATGACATTTCGTGAAGACAGTACGACGGCAGTAAAGTAGAAAGAGTCAACTGCACTTTTTACGAAATTCAGTAATGAATTCACGTTTATCTTTTATTTTGCTTATATCTCGAAAATGGTGTGTCCTATTGCAAAATTAATGAAAATTTCGACCCCCTTTATGAAACCCTTAAACCCCTAAAACTCAACATGTAGGTAATCATTTTTTACATTTTCCATACAAAAAGTGAAAACTTCCTTTTTTCCTTTCCATTTTTATACTTTGTGGCCGTCGAGTAAAAAGTTTTCTACCGTCTTTAGCATGGCGATTAAAAAATCAAATTGTCTTCACTACCTTAGACAACTGTCTTCTGAAATAGTCTACATTAAAAATGACCTAGACAACGATTGGCAGAAACGGAAGACAAAATGACAGATTTTAGAAGGATTTATACGGTGCGATGTCAAAAACAGAGAAACGAAATGTCAATAGAGACGGCTATTCCCATACAAAGTATGGGAATAGCCGTCTCTATTCTTCGAAGAGATAGATAGCGTCATGCTAAGCCCGCAGGAACGCTACCGTTTGTCTCTAAACATTACCTAGTATTTTATCGTACTCTTATCCAATAAAATTGTATTTATAGTTGTAGGTATTATTTAAGATACTTACTTTATAGAGGCTATGCGAAGAAATGTCATAGAAAAAACTGTGATCCCATGTCTCAGTAACGCCATCTACCATAATATAGCAAAATTAGAGCGGCATGTAGGCGGACCACACTAGACTGAGCGACTTTTGCCCACTAGGACAAATATACCGGATTACGATTTTGTTCGTTATGTCGCGCCTATTGTCAAGTAAATAGTTTAATATCTTTTTAGGTATACAATGATAATATAGTTGAAACATACCAAATATCTATCTTGATCTTTATCTTGACTCTACCATAAATCTTTGGAATCAAAGTTGTGTCCTTCCAACAGTTTATTTACAAACAATAAAAATAAAACAATACCTTCAAAATATAAAAATCCTTTATTTCATATAAAAATATTACAAGTCTTATTTACTATCCACGTCCACCAGGTTGAGATCGAGAGGCACCTCCTCCAGAGCTGATGGTGATAGTCTTACTCTTCGACACACTGATGGCTACAGGACGCTGCGGGCCGCGATTGGAGACGCCGATTTGAGGGCCAGGGGGGCCAGGCCTGAACGGTGCTGAGAATAAAAATAAGAATATCATTTTAAAAAGACGGAACGTTATCGTTACTGCATTATTGGTTCGCGTTTATAGGCACAAATCTACGATAATGTAACTTCAGTGACTTGAAGAAAATAACTAACTGTAAACTTTTGAACGGCAGCTTTATTTTTTTTGGCATCTGTAATAGATTCCAGACAAGTAAGATTTTCCAAAAGTTATCCATTTTCTCCTTTCAAACGGTTACAAATAGTAAAAATTACAAGAAGATTCGGAAGCTTTGACATTAAAAATAAACAGACCAGGTTAGGAAGAAGGTGGTAAAAAAACCGGCTAAGTGCTAGTCGGACTCGCGCATGAAGGGTTCCGTACCATTATTTATAAAAACGGCAAAAACATCATGTTTGCAGCATGGGAGCCCCCTTAAATATTTATTTTATTCTGTTTTTTTTGTATTTATTGTTATAGCGGCAACAGAAACACATCATCAGTGAAAATTTCAACTGTCTAACTATCACGGTTCATGAGATACAGACAGACGGACGGACGGACAGCGGAGTCTTAGTAATAGGGTCCCGTTTTACCCATTGGGTACGGAACCCTAAAAACTGACCAAATTAAACCCCTGTGTTGCTTGAAGAACTACAGAAGTTCGTTGCAAATTAAGTTTTTACAAAAAAATATAATTACCTGCATCAACACTAAAGAAATTAACTAGAACTAGAACAGCTAAGACACAAACTATAAGACGAGCCATCTTGGAGTACACGAGGGTCTCACGAGCACTGATACAGTGATAACTATACACTCGTTTATATTGGTTCGCGATAACGCGGAACATAAACATACTAAATATGTGTCAATTTTAGCACTTGCTATGTAAATTGATTATCTTAACAGTGTAGGATAAGTACCTAATAATAATCAGCGGGGTAATTACATAACACACTAACAGTAGGAATGGATTTAATTTTGACAGTTCAACCACATTCATTGCGTTATTTACGTTGTTGAGCAGACATATTTTTCGAACATATGAAGCAATGGATTAGCAATAGGCTTCAAAATGATTCAGATTGTGATAGATAGTGTTACGTAATTAGAGTGCTGAATTTAGTCCGGGGCAGTACCTACAGAGACTTTTATAATAGGACATCTCGTTCTTATTTGAAAGGTGTACACAGAAAATTTGTTACCTAGTTTTTTTGGAATTTGGGACACGTAGCAGAATCATAACGCGACAGCCAAATGGGATTGTTCAACATTCTACGAGTACCCTTTTAGTTTAACTTGTTTGGGACTCTAGGGCCGAGTAATAATGCGTGGGGTAATAGATTGGCAATGATGTATTACGAGTAATGTCACTTTCTGCGACCAATGCATGTAAGTGACGAGCATTAAGTAATTTTTTGATAGTCGTAGGCGGGAAATACAGGCTATTAGGTATAGTGGTTTCTATTAATTTCCTAATATTTTGGTTGTTCTTTTGAATTCATGTTTTTACTTAATGTGAGCTTTGTTCTTCAATATTCAAACAAACACTTTACATAACACAAAAAATAATTTATTTAAATCACAATATAGTTCGAACATTTCACTGTATCTATTCACAATCAGTCTTATTTTCCGAACCCTCGTGAGCCAGCACTTGATTGAGCTTGAGATCCTCCACCGGATCCGTAACTTATGGAAGAACTCTTGGACGCGCTAAAAGAACTGGGGTATCCGCCATTATTAATGCCTGGTCCTCCAGAACCAGGGAATCCGTCTTGATTATAACCTTGTCCGCCATAGCCGCGGCCTCCGTAGCCCTGGCCTCCGTATCCCGGGCCTTCGTAAACGGGTCCTCCGAATCCGGGTCTTCCATAACCGGGTCCGCCAAACCCGCCAACGCCAATTCCGGCTCCGATGCCAATGCCAAGACCGCCTAACTGTGGTGATCTTTCTTGTCGTGAAGCTGAAAATAAAGTGTTAGGGTTATAATTTTTTATATAATTGTGTAGATATGATTTTGTTGTAAGCACTAGCCAGCACCTTCAATACCAATCCGAAAGATGTAGAAAAAAAATGTTAATCCATTGCTACAGTTATGTTTGAAAAATTATTATAATATTTTTTTTTTGTATCGTAACTAACGAAATGAATGTTGCTGAACTAACAAAATGAACGATATTGCGCATTGTAAGTGTATTAAGCAGCTATTCATCTGTACTCTAATTGCGTAAAACACTATCAATCACAATCTGAATCATTTCGAAGCCTATTGCTAATCCATTGCTATGAAGCAATGGACTAGCAGTGGAAGTTCGAAAAATTTGTCTGCTCAACAACGTAAATAACGCAATGAATGTTGTTGAACTGTCAAAATGAAAACCATTCCTACTGTGAGTGTGTTACGCAATTACCCCGCTGATTTGAGTCTGTTTACCATAAAATTATTTAAAAGTGATTTTGCTGACGGAAAATAAATAGTAAGTAATTCAGGCTATTCGAAACATTACACTTCAATAAGTAAGAACTTTTAGGAACATTATACGATGACAAAATAAAATTACCTGCATCGACACTGGAAAAATTAACTAAGGTTAATAGAGCAAACACACAAATTAGAAGACGAGCCATATTGATTGTATTATGTTATTCGAGTGTTTGTCGTGTACTGAAATAATGTACCAACAATACAGCTATTTATACATTAAAAGGATTCATTGAACCACGGAATTAAAACGTGTGTGAGAATTTTAGCACTTATTAAAGTTTTGTAAACAGGATTCTATTTAGGAATTTCCTATGAGTAAAATATGATGAAATGTTGGAATACTATGTTATTGTTACGTAGTGGATCACATCAGAGCAGTTTTTTTTACCCTTGCCATTTCTGTAGCAATTCTGTCACCCGTGCCCATCAAGTTCGCACTTGTGCCTGTTTTTATCGCATCATTTATATTGTGTATAATCTCTATAATATAGAAATTATACACAATTTATATGATGCGAATAACTTTGAAAGGACTGTACTTCTAACGTTAAGGTATAGAGTCTATAACCTAACGTTAGAAGTACAGTCCTTTATTTATTCTAATAAGTATCTGATTTTGCATCACAATCAAAATCACAGTCATCTTTATTCTCGTAAGCCGAAGCCATACCCGTCAGCGGTAAAATAAGTGCTGATAAGATAACTGTGAAAGGACTGTACAGCTTTGTACTAGGATTATAATTTCTTTTTATAGGTAGAGATCGTCTAATTTAAAACTGCTCGCCCCAGCACTAAAATTTCTATACAAACATTTGAAATGTGTATGCTTCAAGCAGTGAAGGGGCGTGCAATTTTAAACTGGACGATCAGCTTCGTGGTACAAGCTATATACTTACAAGCTCTAAAAGCCCTTTGAATATTGAAAACATAAAGATGTTTAGTAGGTAATATGTCATAATTTGAGGCATCTAATATTGGTAGACTAAACAAAAACGAGATGTACGATGTTTTCGCTCAACATAGCTAGTATTTTTCATGTATTTCGAATGGTTTTTGTTTACGTAGTCAATAGTATTGTACTCAGTTTTGTAACGTCACGGAGGAATACCAGTTTCACTTTGAAAATAACATGGACGACGGTCATGTCAAACATAAAATAAAACAAAACCTAAACTAAACAATAATTTATTATCTCAGAAGTACAGTTGCTTGACAATCAATCCATTCAGTATAATCTTATTCACCAAAACCATGACCGGCATTTAAGCTCGCACTTGATTGAGCCGCACCCCCAGTACCGAAACAGAATGATTCGTTCTTAGAAAACTCTTAACCCTGGAATTTGACCACCATAGCCGTAACCGAGGCCGCCATATCCTAGTCCTCCAAAGCCGAGTCCTCCGAAGCCTCCACCGTAGCCTCCGCCGTAAACGCCACCGTAGCCGCCACCATAGCCACCACCGTAACCGCCACCGTAACCGCCGAATCCACCGCCAAAGCCTCTGTGATGGTGATGTCCAAAGTAGCCACCTCCGCCATATAAGTAGCCGCCGACGCCGGGATAGGCTGAGATGCCACCAATAGCTCCCCCGATTCCAAATGCGCCGAGTTGTGGTGATCTCGCTACGCGAGACGCTGTAACATTGATTAGTCAAAATGATATTAACTTTAATTAATAGTTTTAAATTAACTATTCTGAAAAATGATCATGAGAATGCCCCATGAGCATTGGTTAGTAAGGAAATAGAGTCATGTCTACGGAAAACAACTCATGAAAAAAAAAATTACAAAAAATTAAACCGACGAAAAAAGAAACTGAAAAGCCAAAATAAACCTCTCAGTCTAACTATACTAATTTTGAGTCGGCGCCAAACATATAATCAACGCACGTCGAGCTGCCATTATTTTTCTTGGCGCCCTTATGTTTGTTTGGCGCTGTCTCAATATTAGTAATTTACATTAATTTAAGAGCTAAGTTGACTGAAAGTTTAATTATTTGCTCTTCAGTTTATTTTAACGTCAGATTATTTTTTTGTATTTTTTTTGTTTTTTGGTTTCCTTTTCAAATAAGAACTTTTTTATTTATTTAGGTCTACCAATAACTGCTTACTTAAAACTTAATACAGTGAAACAATTACTTTAAGGTAAACTCCACATTGCCAGAATTAAATTATGTTAATTGACAGCTTGGGTATATTACAAGTTTTCAAGCAAACTTAGGTAATACTAGGGTTTTTTTTTTGCTAAATACAAAAAATCACCATAAAATTTTGCTAAATATAAAAAAGCACCATAAAGGCTTAATAAACAAATCAGACAAATAGTTACGAATTTTAGATTTCTGCTTGGTTAGGGAATCAAAGTGTAAATCGATTAGATCGCTACTACATTGTAAAAACTTACAAAACCTAGCATATAGACAGTTATATCCCAACACCGTTCTTTCCTGTGGAGGACAAAGAGGAGTAATAGGTCTACGTGGTATTCATGACGGACGGAGCACGAAAGATAATGAGTGCGAGAAGTGGCAGCCCGGGCGAGTCGACAATGCCTTTAAAAAAGTAACGTACAAACATTGCGTCGTTTAAACATCTTCGCTCTTCTCTAAAGTGTTGAAGAACTTCAATCTATTTTTGTAAGACGTTGTTTTTTTAGCTATAGCTCCACACTATAGTATTCTGGTACATACCAAACTACAGTAAAGTGCACTGTCTTATGACAAAAACGACGCTTTGACGAAGACGCTTTTTAGGGTTCCTTAGTCAACAAGGAACCGTTACAGTTTCGCCATATCCGTCGGTCCGTACGACCGTCTGTCCGCAGCTTAGCTCAGAAACGCTTAGTACTAGAAAGCTGTTTTGGCATGGATATACCCACATATTAGTCACGCCGACAAAGTTGTAAAACAAAACTTTTTGGAGGCCTCCTCTACATGTAAAGCGGGATGTTTTTTTTTTCCTCATCTACACCATGGTGTGGGATATTGTTGGATAGGTCTTTCAAAAATATTGTGGGTTTGTGAAAACAGGGCTCCGTTTGTGAAAAAATCACGGTAGTAGTATATAACGAAGGTAAAAGGAAAACTCACAGCTAAGTAGGCTTTACAAGTTAACGGGCAATAGTCGACAAACTTACATTTGCAGCTTGAATGTATGGGAGAACATGTTTTTCGACTATAATGTTAAGTTTGTTCTTGGGAGAAATTCAACACACCTACGGAACCCTTCTTTGTAAATGGTCCGACACGCAATTGGCCGGTTTTTTTGTTATGTGGTCTATTATGGTGCAAATATAAATTTTTGCCCAAATAGAACTCCGAGATTACGTACAGTGTATATTTAAGTAACTTTGTCGTCATTAATGTAATATACTGTCTTTATAAGACTATTTGTTCTTCTATATTTAACGTGGTAACATTTCTTTGAGTTCAAATATATTTCATTATTTTTGCACCATTGAATGAGACTATTAAAATCCATCCGTGAGAGCGAGGCATCTCGGACAGACTTAATTATTCTGAGAAACTTAGTCATTCGCATACAAAAAAAATCAGACTGCCGAAAACAGCTGGGAATGTCATTAATGAAATAGTTCAATTAAATTGGCTCCAGACGTGACCTCTTCAGAGGAGATATTTTATATGTAAGATTGATAACCGTTTAAATAAAGATCTATCTAATAAATATGAAATCACCCGTTCTAGATAGCTGCCAGTTGTGTGCTACATGCACGCAACCTGTATGAAAGTATTTTGTGGGGAACCTTTATCTAAGGCCTTGCTTAAGTCACTATAAATGACGTCAACCTGATGACCAGCATCAAGAGCCCCAATTAAAAGTTCTGCAAATGGAACCAGATTAGTACGTTTGCTGATCGTGATCCAACAAATCAGTACTGATGATGGCTAATAAATAGCATTCGATAGTTTTGGAAATGCGGGCAGAGAAGTGACTCAAACACTTTGGCAAACGTTGAAAGGATTGAGATAGGCCTATAGTTTTTATGTTGTCATTTTTATCCAATTTATGTATAGGCACCACCATCACCCTTTTTTAATTTTAAAGGGAATATGCCAGAGGTTAAAGATTTGCTGTATATGAGCATAAGTGGACACGCTAACTCCGCCACGGAAGCTGTAATAAATATTACCTTTGTTAATTTCTAAACTTTTGAATTCACAACTTATATTTGGAACTTCCTCGACAGCCTTCCGTCTCCAACATCACACCCTCGATGACAGTCATACCCCAGCTAGGTCTAAAGTTCTCATCAAGATGAGTGAAATAAGCCTAAACACGATTTTACTTCTGTAATCTGTCGAGAAGCTCTCTCAACTGTCTTCCATCTCCATCATCAGATGATCTCCAGGTCTCTTTTTTGTTGAAGCGTCATCAGAACTATATATGCCAAATTTCAACAGAATCGGTTCACAAGTAAACATTCAGTAGGGGAAAAATCAATTAACCCCTATTTTTATACCCTTAGGGGTGGATTTCGTTTTTCAATTTAAAGATAGGACCAAATTCGAGGTACACCTTTTCCAATAAAATAAAAATCATCAAAATCGGACCACTCTGTAAAAAGTTATGCGAGGTCATAAAAATATATATACACGCATCGACTTGAGAACCTTCTTCTTTTTATTTCGTTGGATAAAAAAGTAATCTAACAGGTTTCACAATTTTCACTTTGTATTGATTGGATATATTTTCTTTAGGTATGGGTATTTTTTATGACAAATTATAATTACCTGCATCACAACTTTTTAGATTAACTAAAACTAGAACAGCAAACACACAAAATATAAGACGAGCCATATTGGATCTAAATAACTCTACTGGTACAAAAACAACGATACGACAGTTTATATCGAACCACCAAACCACAGACATAAACGTAAGTGAGAATTTTAACACTCCATGCATAACTGCGTTAATTCTCTTCTAAACAGGAATTTGATCTGACCAGTATAAATATCTCTTTTAGATATATAATATAATATATAAAAGATTTGCTGTATATGAGCATAAGTGGACACGCTAACTCCGCCGCGCAAGCTGTAATAAATATTAGGTACCTTTGTTAATTACTAAACTTTTGAATTTGTTGAGTAGGATCTCACAGCTAATATTTGGAACTTCCTCGACAGCCTCGATTTGCTGCACACCAATTGCAACCTTATACACTGGCTCGTAAGATATGATTTACCTATCGGAATGGTTTTCGTCAAAATACTTGCTATTACACCCACTTCAACCTGTTCAATGGTTAGTCCCTACATTTTAGATGGATGCAAGTTACAATGACTTAGTGGCTCACTAGCTTTGTCTACCATTAGTAAGCATTCTTCAGGATAGCTGGCACTGAAATCCTAACCGAGTGGTATCTTTGATAAGTTACGTACAATTTGTAGTTACTATTCAAGAAGTTGATAGCTACGCATTCCTGGAACACCCTTATTCATTCTATACATCTCTTAGATTAAGAATATTATATCTCCATATTTTATCTGCTACCTAAAATCAGTCGTCAGTCAATCATTAGGTACAATCAACTTTATGTCAAGTTATGCTGGTTGATCAACCACGTTTGCACCTCTGCGGCTAGATATCGTAGGTACATATGTTTGCTTTTAATGTTAACGATTTATTAGTTCACGGCTGATCAAATCCTTCTGGGATTGCCCAAGTATATGTCAAGTGTATGTGTATCAACATAGTTATGTGCATATGCGTAAATATTATTGCTGGGGATGAGGGTTTCGATGATAACTTTTATGTCAATCTTATGTAACATCCTGTATTATGTCCACTGTCATTACTACACCGACTTTTTGATAATCAGCTACTACCATGTTGACTACAGTTTGATAGATTTCGGCCAACCTTAAAGGTTTTTATATCTAGGTCGATAAGGTGAAGAAAGAAGAAAGAGAAAAAAATAAAACAAAGAATATTTAGCAAAATTATTTCATTTCAATACACTAACCAACATAAAAACAATATTATATTCTAATCACTAGAACCAAACACTACTAGCCACTAGCACTGGACTCAGCATGGGACCCAGCAATCGACCCGCCATTCGAGCCAGCACTAGAGCCAGCACTGGACTGGGCATTACCTCCACTACTTATACTAATAGTCTTCGAGATACTGATGGAGCCGCCAGGAGGGATGTCGTACTTGTCACGGTCATGATGGCCATGACCGTGGTGGCTAGGGCCACTATCGAACCGTCCAGGGCCCCGGTCGAATTGTCCAGGGCCACGGTCGAATCGTGGGAGGGGGCCGGAGGGGCCACAGTCGGGTCCATAGCCTCTTTGGAGCGAGGGTGGTGGACCGTATTGAGGTGACCGTACTATGCGGGATGCTGAAAATAAAAGGAAAATCAGTATAAAGTAGCTGAAGAGTGGAACTAGGGGGCTAATGCAATACGTACACACACGCGATGGGTTTTGGGGTGTAAATCAATCGAATAGTAAATAAGTAGACGTTTTTTCTGTAAATCACCAGTTTCATAAGCTTTCACTTCTATTATAATACCGGACTACCTATTCTTGTGTAACTTGTGCTAGCACGAATTGTGCAAAAGAGGAATCCAACCCAAGAGGAGGCCAATTACAATTTGACGTGAAAGCAATTAGTTCTTACTTCCTATAAATGTTATATATAAATGTTATGTATAAATGTGTACCAAATTAAGTATGAGGTTATGACTAAACTAGTGTAAGATTAAAGTTTTACCTGCATCACTTCTTTCCAAGTAAGCAAAAACAACAACAAGTAAAATACAAAATATACTCAGACGTGCCATATTGGGCCTATGTTATTACACCACTGAATAAAAACACATTAAACACCACTTTATATTTCAATACTAAATCGCTTAATTTGAACTAAGTGAGAAAAACAAACCATTGATTTTACTCATTAGAAGATTTTCTCGTGGTTTTGGAAAAGTTTTAGTAGTTTCAACCATATGGTAATAGCTTTAAATACTACAATGGTATTTTAAGACACGTTTTTTAATAACTGGTCTACTGATACTGAGTTTGGACTCTGTTCCATCTGTCATAGAGCTTGAATTGTAATTTATATGCTTACCAAACGCTAACTAATATCTCTGTGAAATCAATATTTGTATTTTAGATTTCCGGGTTTACGGGGAGTCACCTGCAAATAACTACACTTACCTATTACGTAAACGTATTTCCCTATATTAACTCTGTTTATTTCAACTTTAACTAGTGTCAATTAATGCTTTACAAAACCTTCTTCATACCATGCTCTTTCTCTTTCTTGCTCTCAAACTAGATAAAGTGCACAATGTGCTACTTTAAGTAACATTTCACACTTTAACGGATCGTACCCAATAATTTGCAAATTACCTTGTTAATGCGCATATTAACGTTTTCCGTATTCTAACGGTAACATATAGATAATTTAATGTAGTAAGTATACCCATTCGTATGAAATTTATACACTGGCTTTTAGTTTGGTTAATTTTAGAATAGCAGGAATGTGACCTATTAGAAACAATCCTTCAAGAGCAGGCAGTAAGGAGGTTATCTTAAGTAATCCATAGATAATCCATTGTAAAATGTCATAACCTGTAGTCATAATTTCTAACAGCCGTTCTGTCACAGTTATTATGAACGTTGATTAATATATAAACATAATATTATAATACTCTTTGAAATAAACGAGCAATTAATTACAATTAACGATTATATAGTGTACATATTCTATTTAACGCATTTATTATGCAGTACATACCTGATCTTAAAAATAAAGAGAAAAAGAAGAAAGTACCTTCGAATAACCGATTTCAAAGACATTCGACCATTCTCATTTGGAAATGTTATTTACAAAGACGGTATGTATCCTTGGATTTGAATTACCTTCCCTTCTTTACTAACGTATTTTAGTTCGTGAGTTGGAAATTTGTTTGTTTTAATTTTAATATCTTTAGCGGGGATAGATATAGATCTACGTATGTACGGGCTGTTTAATTTGTATTTCAGTATGTTTGTCTCGGAACTTTAAAAAATTAAATCGAATGGTCTCGTATTTAGGCTAGCTGCGCTCTGACGATCACGGCCACGACCGCGACGCGGCTGGCCGCAGAAACGCAGATCGGCGTGGTGCGTCCCATGCATGTATTACCTGCGTTGCTATACTAAATTCATTTTTACTGGCCAGCCAGGTAGTGGTCGTGACCTGGTCGCGATGAGAGTACTTCTAGCCTTTAAAGATAGGTACGTTTATCAATAAGTAATTATTTTTAATAGTGTAACCGTGGAGTTTCTTGCGGGCTCTCCTCCATAGGAAGCGAGCAATTGGAACCGTGCACCTAGCTTCTGACGTTTCATAAGTGTCCAAGTATGTTTAGGTGAAATAAAATAGTTTTAATTTTAATATTTCAGACGAAGATGGGGTATACTAGTAGTGGAAGTAGTGTTTGCCTTACTTCTATTCGTAGCCGCCATCTTCATAGCGAAGCCAGTGTTCCTGAAACCTCTGCAGGCCAAACCACAAACTCCCCTGGCGACCAACGACATTCTGGATTCATTTCGGAAGGACGACGTAGTGGGCTACGCGCCGAATGACGTTCCTTATGTCATAGCTATTATGGAAAGAGCTGCCGAACTTTTGCACATATGTTAGTGAAGTATACGTGTTTTTGTTCTTTGGGCTGGTAAAATCGACCTGGCTCAATCGGCATGAGGTAACCGTCGTACAAGCTATTCAGTTTTTTTTCAACCTGTAACCCACTACTGGGATGAGTATCTCCCATAAACGCCTCTAAATCATCACGCCAGCGTTTCCTAGGACTCCCTTGGTGATTTAGTATACCTACTGGCAGCTAATTTGCAACTACTTTAATGTTCCAGCTAATGTATGGAGTGCACACACTGAGAATGACCTCAATGAAATGTTACACAGTCAATTCAAGGGGTTATCCTTCAAAAAACCCATCATATGGGTGATTTGGAAACCAATGGTGCGTATTAAATGCAATTTAACTATCCTTCTACTATTTATTTAGGTCATAATAGTTTACTCTTACCATGAAATGTTGTTAATGATTCAAAATAGATCTTCAGTCTTAAAGTCCCTACAAAATGTTGAGGGGGATGGTGCAGACCCACGCATCATGTTCGTGAACGAGCGCCGCGCGCCGTCGATTGAGACTGGTAATCTCTTAACTGCCACGGCTTATGTTTATTTTTAATCTTATATTTTGAATTGTTTAATTTTTTTTTACATTGTTTATACATGAATAAGCAACAAAAATAATGTACCCAGGATTTTGTAATATCTTGATTTAAAAGAGTGTTCTTGGAGTTTCTTGCCCGTCCTTCTCCACAGAGATCTACGTTTTGGACTGGGCAACTAGCTTCAACTTTCTGACTAACTGACAGACTCTTTGGCAATTCAAGTGCCTGTAAATACACTCGAGAGCAATGAATCCGGGTCACTTAAAGAATGTTAAAAATCTCGGAAACTAAAAATGATAGGTTAATGCAATAAATTGTATTTAATAGACAATGTAATACTCCTTAAATGAAAGTAAAAAAAATATGAGTCACCATACATTTTATTAACACAAAATTACATAAAGAAAAAAACTGCTGATCTCTCCTTAAAACAAAAATAGGAAACATGAAATTTTTGAACTTTATTACGATTTTCTTGAATTTTAATACTTCGTATTGCCTCCTCGTGCTTCCATTACTGCGTTTACGCGGTTTGGCATGCTGTACACCAAGTTCCTTATACGATTTTGGGGAATATTCTCCCATTCCTCTGTGAGAGCAATTTTGAGCTCACGAAGCGTGATTGGGGGAGGGTTTCGTTGTTTTACGCATCTGCCTAGCTCGTCCCAAGCATGCTCGATCGGGTTGATATCCGGGCTGCGCGCTGGCCACTCCATACGAGTAATGTTCATCTCTTGAAGGTAGTCATTCACAATCCTACCTGTATGAGGTCGGGCATTGTCATGCATAAATATAGCATCCTCACCTAAATTGACCATAAATGGACCAACGTGATCATTGAGGATTTCTTCCACATATCTTACGCTAGTTAAAGAGCCGTTTTCTATGATCACCAGCTCTGTGCGACTTTCAGAAGAAATTCCGGCCCACACAAGTACAGACCCACCACCGTAGGCTACTTTTTCTTCGATGCATGCTTGCTTGAATCTTTCCCCTGGTCTTCGATACACTCTGTGTCTTCCATCGTGCTTGTAGAGCATAAATTTTGATTCGTCGGAGAACATAACTTTTGACCAATCTTCAATACTCCAATTTACGTGGCTCTGGGCATATCTTAGTCTTGAAATACGATGCCCACGCTCCAGTTTAGGGCCGTTTGCAGGTCTAAGGGGTTTTAAGTTAGATTCAGCAAGCCGACGTCTTACTGTCCATGCACTTGGGTTACTTCCTCCGAGGCGTCGAAACTGATTTGTGAGTTCGGTTCCTGTGAGAAAGCGATTTCGAAGCATGGTGTTCACCAAGTATCGGTCTTCTCGTGCTGTGGTACACCTGGTTCTGCCCGTTCCTGGTCTGCGTAGGTTAGAACCAGTTTCTTCGTAACGTCGGAGAACTCTTTGTACTGTTGACAGCGACACACCGACAGTCCTGGCTGTATCGCGCTGACTCCGGCCGGTTTCCAGCATTGTAAGTATTCTGGTGCATTCTTCAGGCGTAAGCGACATAATTTCAGCTTGAATAATGAATATAGAGCACTATCAACATGGTTTATGTACCCACATAAATGACAGATTACAAACAAAAGCAAAACCAAATGCTGTAATTTCGTAGTTCCATCTTCGAAAGTGGCCCTTTTTCAAATTTGATTTTTTTATGATATAACTTTACAATAACTAAGAAGTTTTAATACCTTCATTTAAGGAGTATTACATTGTCTATTAAATACAATTTATTGCATTAACCCAACCTTTTATAGTTTCCGAGATTTTTAGGAGTCTTTAAGTGTCCCGGATTCATTGCTCTCGAGTGTAGTTTAATTGAAATAAATGCTTTGAGTTTGAGATTGAGAAAGCCCCATTTATAATGCATGTATCTTATTCTTGCCTGTGGCATACAATAAAATAGATACAACAAATTATTTTCATCGCCCAAACACTATTTAGACGGTGCGGTGCTACTATTGTTGTACGTGTTGTTTAAACAGTGCCAGTCAATTTTGCTTCAATTTTATGGTATGCCATAGGCAATAAACTTGCACCGCGCAAATGGGGTTTTTTTTGTTGCTTAACTCAGCATTCAACAGGCAATAATTGCACCGTATAAATCAGTCCCAAAGACCCACAAACTGCGCTATTGCGGCAACTATAACTGTAGCATAGGATTCAAGACCTATTTCAGTCATGAATAAAATGAAATACCTAAGGTAATAAAACATCTAGGTGAAGGGTAGTGGAGTGTGAATCGTTCAAAAAAAATTTGCTGCCGAAACCCGGGATCGAACCGGGGACCTCTAGATCTTCAGTCTAACGCTCTCCCAACTGAGCTATTTCGGCTGTGTTCTAGAAGGCGAAAAACATGTCCGAAAATTAAAAATACTGAACTAAGTCTTCATTTAGTTTATTTATAGTTTTGCTTGTAAGGACTTTTCTACTAAGTGTTTTTAAACTTACATGCAGACATCACTGCAAGGCGCAGCCACTTATGTATGTAATAGGTCGGGGTTTTTTTTTTCGTATTTTGTAGGTATAAAGTTGTATTCAAATCTGTTTCGCTGCACTGTTTGTATCTGGCTGGGTTTTAATACCATGAAATAGATGACATTTTAAAAAAGAAAAATGAAAAGTTATCAATATTTCCCGCCCTTTTTCAATTGTTTTTCTGTCCGCCAAAATGAGTGAATATAACGAAGAAATTCGATATATTTAGAAGTTTTATTTCAAAAAAGGAAAAAATGCGATACAAGTCGCGAAAAAATATGTGTCGATTATGGAATCAACAGTGTCAGTAAGAGTAACACAAAGTTTGTTCAAGCATTTTCAGTCCGGGAATTTTGATGTCAGAAATGCAGCTCGCTCTGGTTACCCTGTTACGGATAAAGTCGATGACATGTTTGAAAAAGTGCAGCAAGACCATATTAGTAGTTACGAAAACAAAATTTTCACCCATTTGAAAAAGACTGGGTACTTATGCTATGGGTGCCACACGGGCTCTTAGTCCTCAATTTGTATATAAAAACCTTTTTCTCAAACATGCTTGGAAATTCGAGTATTATTTTGACAACCTTCAATACTCAATACTCAATACCGAGATCCCGATCTCGATTCGAGATCGAGCTCTGCAAACGGGTTCTGCGTGGGGCACGTTTTGCCATGTTGGACGTATTGGGGCCAAGCTAGCAGCGCACCCTCCGGGTAGTAAACAGTTCTGGTCCCTGTCTAAAGCGGTTGAAACGAATTTCTGTCGTCCCACTTTACCTCCGATGATGAAACCTGATGGCTCGCTTGCTCACTCTGCAACTGAGAAAGCAAATCTTTTTGCATCTCTCTTTGCAAGGAATTCACGTCTGGACGCTGTCTCCATGCAACCACCTACTGTACCTCAATGTGACTCCACGATGTCGGAGATCGCAGTTCACATTAAAGAGGTCCGAAGAGTATTGTGCAGTCTAGACGTGAACAAGGCCAGCGGGCCTGACGGCATTCCGGCGAGAGTATTGAGGCAATGTGCGTCTGAACTGTCTCTTGTGTTGACACGCTTGTCCGCCTCTCTCTTAAAAAGAAAACGGTGCCAAACTCCTGAAGGCTTGCGAATGTACAACCAGTGCCCAAAAGGGGCGATCGTGCAAACCCTGCCCATTACCGTCCAATCGCCATTACCTCAATTCTGTGCAAGGTTATGGAAAGGGTACTGAACAGTAAGTTGCTGACCTACCTTGAAGACAATGATCTCCTCAGTGACCGTCAATATGGCTTTCGCTGGGGACGGTCAACTGGCGATCTTCTTGTATATGTCACGCACTGCTGGGGCGAAGCCATCGAGAAACACGGCGAGGCACTTTCTGTATCGCTTGATATCTCGAAGGCCTTTGACACGGTCTGGCACGCTGGTTTACTCAGCAAGCTTCCTGCTTATGGCATCCCGGCTGATTTTTGTAGCTGGATATCAGACCTTCTTAGTGAACGGTCGATCAGAGTAGTCGTAGACGGCTGCTCCTCCGACCTTATGGCTATTGAAGCCAGAGTTCCTCAAGGGTCTGTTCTATCTGAAACTCTTTTCCTGCTGCACATCAATGACCTACTTCAGCCTGGTATTGTTGGGTACGCAGATGACAGTACTGTTTCAAAGAGATACTTGTCCAGCGCAAACACCAGCGGGGCCGAAGTTTGTTCCTTGAGAGAGGCCATGGTAGAGCGGACAGATTTGACCTTAAGCCTTGTCTCCCAGTGGGGTGATGACAATCTGGTCTCTTTTAACGCCACCAAAACACAGGCGTGTCTTTTTACCGCTAAAAGGAGTCAAATCAACCAATCTCCTACTTTTCGGGGTACATCTGTTCCTGTAACTGATCGGCTCGAGCTCCTAGGCATGGAGTTGACGTCTGGTCTCAACTTCAGCGCCACCATCGAGTATAAAGCCCAAACTACGGCTAAGAAGCTGGGCATCCTAAATAAGGTGAAGCGATACTTTACGCCTGGATAGCTTTTAACCCTGTACAAAGCGCAAGTCCGATCCTGCATGGAGTATTGCAGCCACCTTTGGGATGGCTCAGCTAAATACCAACTTGTCGCGCTAGACTCGGTGGAACGCAGAGCTACGAGACTCATTGGCGACATAAAACCGGTGGATGCCAAGCTTCACAGCTTGGCTCATCGCTGTAAGGTTGCCTGCTTGTCGGTCTTCTACAGATTGTACTTCGGTGAGTGTGCCCAAGAACTCCACGACCTCATTCCACCGGCCCCCTTCTACCATCAAACATCTAGGCGCACTGCAAGTTACCATCCCTACCTAGTTGCTATTCCACCAATTCGCACTAAGTGCTTCCAAACATCTTTTATAATGCGCACAGCAAAAGAGTGGAATTCTCTACCTGCGCCTGTGTTTCCGACCGCATACAACCCAAATCTCTTCAAAATGAGAGTGAACAGGCTTCTTCTGGGTAAGCTCACTCCATCGTCGACTTTGTCTCTGTCATCTCTGACCTAGACTAGAGTCAAGAGCAAACCCATCTAAAATAAAAATAAAAAAAAAGATAAATCGAAAATGCTGTACTGGTCAAATACATGCGAGCAGTGGCCGGCAATGTTAGTATGAAAACTCATATCTGTCGTGTAATTTAAAAATGGAACGAACTGTTTACTTCAACTCATGGCAACCAAGGAGGATTTTATTTAAATCTCGAATTGGCTTAGCAAATAGAGTTTTTTAAAGTTAAAAAGACACAAATGAACATATCAATGGTGCGAGAAAAGTTATCCTGGTTCGTCATTGATTCTGAAAATAATGAATTCACTTTGGTTGAATTTCCGCGCATTATTTGAGAAAAGTATTACAAGCCGCCGCAACCATGCATTGATGGATTCACGTGTGTGCCCCGGCTTCTCCTCGGCCCACATTTTCACGTTCTTCCATCAGTTGTCGGCAAGGTTATATATGTAGACCCTGCCATCAGAGCTATGAATAAAAAACTTTCACTCAATATAATATTTTAGGAGGGCAACATTTGGGCGTTCACCATCCGCAGCACGGAGCGAGGTCGCTACCTCACCCACGCAAAGAGCGGGAAAGATTCCAACCCCCACCTGGATTCTGGCTTCCTGGCCGTCCAGCTGGCCATCAGCCAGGCCATCGTTGAACACGTCAGTGAAACGCCGCCGGATTATGAAGTGAGCAAAAAACAAACTAACATTTATTTACTAGTGCAAAGGGAAGGCTCTTGTTCACATTCTCACAAATTCATTTAGCAACCGCCTTACTAGCCATAGGTTCAACCGGTCATCGCTTATTTAGGTTAATCTGACAAGATGTCCCTGCTTAAAAAAAATAGCACCTTACACGGGTATACTGGTGCAAGCCAGTACCCTAATTGCGTAACACACGTTCAATCTGAATCACTTTGAAGGATATTGCTAATCCATTGCTTCATATGCTCTAAAAATTTGTCTGCTCAACAACGTAAATAACGCAATGATTGTTGTTGAACTGTCAAAATAAAAGCCATTGCTACTGTTAGTTTGTTAGGCAATTACCCCGCTGGTCAAGCATGCGATACACTTTTTTGATTATATAATTATTGCTACCGAAACAGTCGTTCTAAATTGTTTTCTTTTTTGACGAAATATCAATACTGGATTATTGATGTGATAACGTTAAAGAGTCTAGAACTTTATAGTGATGAATACACAAAATAAATTAAAAAACCATGTTCGAACGTCTATAATCACTGTCACGTTGCTTAACAATAATTGATTGGTGTCCAAGGCAATTAATCAGTCACCAAGGTAGGCGCTTGAAATGCCAAGTAGTTCTAGTAAGTAAATATTAATACCTTGACTTGACACTTGAAAAGTGAGAAACTTTAAAACAATTCCACAACTCGAAATATTGGGCTTGAGTTAATTAATCAGATATTAGTCATTGCTACCAATGGCAATTAATAGTTTGGCGGATAAGTTCTGTGACGTATCAGGGCTGCCAGTCTTTCACCGTTAGGCAATTAAACTATCCCACAAGTCCGCAGTGAGTTTTAAGGCTTTCTTCATAAGTGGCCGTCTGCATTTCCACTTTAAGGGCGTTTCACCGCTACTCCGATCAGATATCATTATCAGCTAGATATAGAAGTCCACAGTTTGTATACGCGCTTGTTCACTAACCCCCTTATTAATAATCACAGAGTTGAGTTTTATGCCAAATTTAATCGTCAAAAATGTATGGTTAATGTGAAGGTTATACTGCTGCAATATGTTGGCCCGCAGATTCGCACGATGTACCACAGATGTAAAACTGTTACTTTTCAGAGCCTTCTGTAAGTCTTTTTACACGTGCAGTCTGTGGATCAACTTTACGCGACGGGCTTACAACGCCCTGCGTGTTCAGTACAACGATGCTCTGAGGGCAGTGTTGAAAAAGCCCCGTTACTGCAGTGCTTCCGCAATGTTTGCGGATGCTTCCATCGATGATTTCTTCGCAATCATTAGGAAAAGAACTGCATCGATGATGAGTAGAGTCCGTGGTAGCACCAACACTGTCTTCAGAACGTTAGCGTACAAAATTGATGGTCCGTTTACTGTGTACTGGGCAGGTGTACATCTGCACAGGAATAGGAAATAGGCTAAGTTATTAATGTGTATCGTGTTTTGTTTACTAACAAATTACTAACACCTTTTTATTTTTGTGTGTACTACTAACAACCCTACTAACACTTTCTTTGTAATTATTATATGGACTGTATGTCTGAGATAAATAATAATATACTAATTGTGACTTCATAATGCGTTAGTTAATAAAGGCGTAACTGCTGAAGCGAGTATTTGCCTTAAAAAATACCCATTACTCCTAGGAACTTAGATTCCTGCCCATCGCCTTACCATATTCATAGAAAGATAATAATCAGATACATTTTTGATGAGCACAATAGTGCGGTCCTTCACGTATGCGTTATCTAGACGTGATCAGCACAGGTGTTAGAGCGACCGATAGTCTGCGCACAAATATTCAGGTGGTACTACACTGGATGAATTTTAATTATACTCCTAATTATACATGTTTAACAATTGACTTTTGGTCTTTTTTTCATTGGACGTTGTGAATTACTAAAGTTTTTTTGTCCTTTCAACACATAATAAGCTGATTGTTGAAGATAAATGTTTCTGGACTTTTTCAAAGAGATGTGTCAATTCACAACTTTCAAAAGATAATTTTATTATGAGAAGATATAAAGAAACCGCTGAACGATCACACAAAACTGAGGTTTTGCCGAAACCCGGGATCGAACCTCTGGCTCTTCAGTCTAACGTTCTCCCAACTGAGCTAATTCGGCTATTGTTAATAAATCGTGGTACACAGCATCCATTTTAAGTTACGATGCAATGAGGCATTAACATGTCCAAGGTTGAAGTCTACCTATTTAACCTCTTTACGGGATGAATTATCAAAAACCTATCGTTTTAAAAGGAACTCTTTTGCAACGTTTTCATGATAAAACCCAGCGGTTACCTAATGCTTTGCGTTGTATGTCAGTGAATAAATTAATGAACTTAAGATTTTTATTAAAAAGATTAGCTTCTGCCCGCGGCTTCGCCCGCGTGGAGCTAGTGTGTTGCTATATAAAGCCTACGCTGATTACACGAAGTAGCAGAGCGGACTCCAGTAAAAAAAATTAAACCACTTGGAACTCTGACAAATATAATCTGGCTATGAACTAATTTAGATTAATGCCACATCAAAATATCTATTTGCCGAAACCCGGGGTCAAACCGAGGACCTCTAGATCTTCAGTCTAACGCTCCCCCAACTGAGCTATTTCAGCTCTTAGTGTTGTAGCTCATTTAAAAGCATCATCACATTATGGTTTAGTAAAAGAAAAATAAAACTTTTTGTCGTAGACAAAGAAGATATGTAGAACATTTTGGAGTAGGGCAAATCTAAACAGTCTCACAAGGGCGTTACAGCGTAAAAAAACACTAAAAACGCTGGCAATTTCAGTATGAAAAAACCCAAAGTAATCTCATGCAAAAAAGGTTAAGCTGCCGAAACCCGGGATCGAACCGGGGACCTCTAGATCTTCAGTCTAACGCTCTCCCAACTGAGCTATTTCGGCTGTGAGTTATAGGACTGAATTCTCGATCACAACATCGTAAATGCAACATAAATGCATTGCAAACACAATGAACGGATAATCTATTTAAAAAAATTACAATGTTATTGTATACGACTCGCAATGTTTACATGTTTTATCTGTTATATTTTCGCTTCCGTCGCAGAACAATTCAATATTAAAATCTGATGCAACTTTACTGCAATATTGCAATCAATATCGTGCAGTGAATAAAATGAAGTGCTTATGATACCTACAACAATGTGGCCGTAATATGTAGTATACATCGTTATGCCGAATAAAAATTGGCGTCTCATAAGCTATAATTATTATCGTCGACGATCGTGATATATGCAGACGCTCTAGTTGCAATCTTGCTAATCTTACAGAAAACAATACAAAATTTTCATGGAAACCTTACAGAAAAAGTAGAAATACCATAAGGCATATAATTCAACTGGCACAGAAAGTATTGAAGCCGCGGTACCCAGTTGTTTGGCATTCTAATGTCGGTCGAAAACGAGGGGAGTTATTCCCCGGGCCAGTTTTTATACAAGGACCCTCCGAAACTACTTAAACAAACATATTTAATTTTCGTTCAAAGCGTTCATTTTAATGCAAACATTTCGCTGCAAAAGTGTGGTTTTGACGCGCATTGAGAAGTTTATTATATAATATTATGATAAAAGGTGCATTATTTAAAAGTAAGTTCTCTCTATGGTTCAGGGTGTTTTTGGTCAACATAATTTGCCTCTTTCAAAACACACTTCATACTATTTACGTTTCCAACGATTACATTGAAATAGCCTCTACGAGCGGCTACTCAAATCGATACGCCAGCCGCGCCGCACCATTGGCAGCCAACCCTGCTACCATCGAGCTAACTGGCTAATACTTATTTTGCCTTAGCGTTATCTATTTTACAGTAGCCGAAATCGGCATGGGATGATGTATGTAAAGCTATGGTTCGACGGTGTGGCGAGCATTTTATCCCGTCGTGCGGGGTGAATAAATTGCGTCCTGCCGCACCACTCTAGTCGACGCAGTCCTATACAGTATGTACAGGTAGCAGGCGGATTTATGCGGCCCATCCCCGACCCGACCCGCCTCTTTATAAATAATTCCGCTTTATAGTTACATTAATTATATATATATATATAAATAATTCCGCTTTATAATTATGAAGTTCATGCTGATACAAGGAGCACTAATTCTTATTTTTTTTTTTTTCAGATAACTCTAGTCGCAATGCCAGTATCTCCGCTGATGGAAGAACAGAGAGTAATAAGGGCTTTGTCAGGAATACTGCTGTGCTTCACCCTGGCTCTCATGCCTCCCGTGTTGGAAACTGAAGCACTGGTTGTTACTGAAACCATGAGTAGATTTAAGGTTAGTTACTTATTTGAAATAATTGTTTTGCAGTGTAACAACCTTATTTCTTTGTTCCGGTGTGGAAAATCGGCATGGATATCTTCCAGCCTGAGGTGGGTAGAGGGGTCTGTCAGACTCTTACTGACGAAAAACCACCCCGTTTTTCCCTTCTCACACTTGGACCGGGTATCATGGGAACTTGTGCGCTTTCCACGATCCCGGGCTGGTGCCGGCCCGACTTTGCGAGTCACCTAAGGAACGCGGGGAGAGCGAGGTGTAAGACTCCTCCCGCGATGTCAAATAGGGAATACGCGTGGAATACTACGCACCGCCATCTCTGGTCCTGCTGGATGAGGGACGTCCCCGAGTCCGCCGTCCCTAAGCACCTGTTTACGGGGGCTGGATGAGGGCGTTGTCCGCCCTCCGCCGACGCCCGGTCCATCATCTATGGATCGGGAGAGTGGTCTCGATCTCCCTCCCTTTCCGCAGCCTCCTTCTGCGAAATGTCGGTTTTGCAGAAGGAGATCACCACATCTCACGACTTGGCGCTCCCGATCATCCAACGAGGGACGGCCGGCAGCAACAAGTTGGCTCCGACTTCAGATACGAGGGCACGGCGCGGTTCCTCCCATGCAGCACACTGCCACCGTATGTCACGGCGTATCCTCCCGCCAGTTGACGCAGTGATGATACCGAGCGTCGGGCTCCCTGTTTATGCGACACAGGTATTTCCCGAAGCAACCATGCCCCGAGAGCACCTGGCTCGCCCGAAACGACAGGGAACCGTGCCTCCTCCCGAGCCATTCGTTGAGCACTAGTAGGATCGCTTCAACGGTAGCGAGGCCGCTGGTAGAGCGCAGAAGCCTATCGCACCACTCCGTCACCAGGACCTCGCAGAGCTGCGAACGACGTAGCTCGATTTATAGCTGCATCGGTCTATCGCCCCACGTCCGCATCTCCTCGCGCCACGCCACCGGTACAGTGACGAAGGCGTTCGTCTCTAGATCCCAAGGCGGAGCTCCGGCCAGTGAATAAGCCTCCTCATAGGAGATCGTGCGATATCCCCTCATAGCCGTGACGATCATCGCCCTCTGGGGTTTTCGTAGCACTGTGATGCTGCCACCCGTCAGGTCACAGACCCACACCGGGGCTCCGTACAGAGCCATGGAACGCACGATCCCTAGGTACAACCTCCTACAGGAGGTGCTTGGGCCCCACAGATTGGTAATCAGAGATGCGGGCGCGCCCGCCGCATCCATAAACTTGGACGCTAGCCGCTGAAAGTGAGGGTTGAAGTGGTGGACTCTGCAGGAATTTGGGCCCACCTGACCGGCGACGGCGCCCGCCGGGGACCGTGAAATACTATGGCCTCCGACTTGTTGAGGGCCACCTCCAGGCCCAGGCACCGTATGCGACCATGCACCAGGAAGACTGCAGCTGTCGCCAGCAACGCTGCCTTCCTGTGCGTGCTCCCCCGGGCCGTGACCAGTGTGTCATCCGCGTAACACGTCATATCCACTCCCGGTAGGAACTCTTCGTCCCTCAGCACCCAGTCGTAACTGATCTTCCGCAGGAGTTGTCCCACGACCGAATTGTTCGACACCTTCTTCAACAAATATTCAGGGTGGAAAGACAAAGCGGGCCCCGGAAGTACCTTAAATATCAATGTTACCAATTTCAACTCAAAGGAAACATTGCATATTTTTCAAGAGCATATTTTGTTTTGAAAATTCATTTGCCTAAACAGGGAATCGAACCAACTCAAATTCGAAACAACAATATCCTGTATTTTGTATGACACCATTCGAAAGGATCAACTTAAAGGATCAAATCTCTACTATAAATAAAGTATCTTAAGTTTAAGGAACATTGTGTAAACTTACAATCCTAACTTAATATTATAAATGCGAAAGTGAGTTTATTTATTTGTAACGCTTTCACGCTAAAACGGTTGAACGGATTTAAATGAAATTTGACACTTGGGTAGACAGTGGGTTAGGACATAGGATACTTTTATCCAGATATTCTCAGGGGATTGAGACTTATCTGGGTGAAACCGCGGAACGCAGCTAGTTACTAGTAAATTCAATAAGCTTATTATTGAAAGAGGCGCCTGATAAAATTTAATTACACTTCAATTTTCCACCCTGTTTGACTTGTTCTTCTACTTCGCTGATTGCTACAATGCATGCATACGAGTATTTATGATTACAACATGTTATATTAGGGGTGCAATAAAAGAGTCTCCACATATGACAGTACTAACCACTAAGTTACCGTCCGGCACCCTGGTCATTCAGACACGCTACAAACCTGCTGTCCGACTAATAAGTACGTCTTGAAATGGTTTGAGTCAATATTCTCGTTATAGTTCCTGCCGATGTTAGCAATCAGAACTATTACTGTAATATTATCCGAACAAATTCGGAAATCCGCTCATTTGATATTACCTAATTTAGTATTTAAACCTATCTACTGAACGCTCTGATTGCTCAGGAGCCAGATGTTGACATATTTGTGTATAGCAGTAAATCAATGTTTAATGTTTGTATGAAGTTTTTAGTTAAATTTTATATTGTTGGCTCGCAGCGCGCTTTGGTGTTTACTGTAAGTACAGCAAGCAATTGATACATAAATAAATAAATAAAAAGTTGACTCATCTAGTAGCCGAATATAATATATATAATAGGGTGGTCCTCATTTTTCGACTTTTGAATGATCCTCGGGGCACTTTATCATTTGATATTATAAACATCTAAATATGAAATAACTTTTTTTTTTTTTTTTTGTTAAGATTTTTTTGTCACTACCGGCTTTCAAAGTTTTTACAAAAGGTGTTGAAGGACAGCTGAAATGATGGTTTCACTAATGTTTCATTTAAGTGTTTATATCAAATTTTACATGCAAGTGGAATCGCTCCTTATCCCATCCTCCCCTCGACCCCTCTTCAGTGCCGACGCGTCGAGATTATCCCGCCCCGCACTTCAGTTCTAATAAGTCTAACAAGTCAACCCTTGTATCTTAAAAATAAATGATTAAAATATCTACAATCACCTTAATATCTTAATTCATAACAACAATAATAATTATGTAATATTTATTATGTCCTTGCTTTATGAATAAAAGAATCCAACAAATACAGATTTTGAGTTTTTATTTAAAATTCAAACCTTGGCAGCGACCCCTAAATGACATTTAAAAAATTAAAAAAAAAAATACAGAATTAGTTTCTTATGGTATACAATCAAATTACGTGGTGTCCAGCGAAATTAAAGTTTTTTTTTCTTAGGAATAAGGACCACCCTAATATACAGGCTTGATTTTTGAAATGGGGCCGCTAGGGCAGCTACCTTAACCGTTGTAGCTACAAGAAAATGGTATTAGGAGACTTTCCTTAACTTTTTGAGAAATTTTGATTTCCATTCACAGATATTGAAAAAAAATGTACAGTTTGCAGGAAAATGGGCAATTTTCACAAAAACTTTTTTATGCGAATCGATCACGTTTCATATAAGGATCAAAAACCTCTATTGGACCAACTGAGGTTTCAGTACTAGAAAAGTCAGAAATGGCAAAAATCTTTTCCCATACATTTCGTAGGAAATGAGACTACAACTTGCTATTTCACAGCTCCGGATCTAGATTTTTTTTGAGGCGAGGCAAAAGCTGCAATCTGCCGCCCCCCGCCCCGCCAATCCTTTAAACTTTTACATAAAGACTTATTATTTAAATATACATGGACATCGAACAATTATTTTAATTAGGATAGGACAGGATATTTGAAATAAATCGTGAGATTATAGCATACTAGCTTCTCTCCGCGACTTCGTCCGCGTGAAATTTTGGCCCCCGACGCATCGACTGCGTCGCTGCGCATCACTCGCCCACGATGTTACTTCCTTATCGGTTAACGTTCTTTCTGACTTTTTGATGTGAAACATCTATAGCCGCGGGTAAAACCGATTGTTTGCGTAGCGACGCGTCGCCACGCTATACGATGGTATGTTTCACATCTGCCAGGCGTCCCGTAACGGCTCAATTTCTTTTTTTTCTTACTGCTCGGTTTCTAAGGGTCGTAGCGTGATGATAAATAGCCTATAACCTTTCTCAAGAATTCGGCTATCAAATGCAAAAAGATTTTTTCAAATCAAACTGCTAGTTCCAGAGATTAGTGCGTTCAAACAAACAAACACTTCAGCTTTATTATTAGGTAGTAGAAAATTAGAATAAAAAAATATCTTTTGTTCTGCAAAAATATCGATAGCCTTGTCGTAATTAATCTGATTGTGTTGTTATGAGTTTCGATTGCTAAGACCGCGACACTCGACTAATGCAGAAAAGCTTAACACTAAATAAGAGAATCTAAAATGTACGAGCGAGCGAAGCGAGCGCGAAAATTTTAGCACTTTGCCTCAGATAAGTTAGATTTTTTAAGTCTTTATCGACTTATACAAAAAAGTTTTGAGGATTAAGAATCGCTAGGCCGCGGCATAGACCTGTTGCAAGAGATAGAAAGCTAAACTTTTTACATCGGCAAATAAAAGTGGAGCATGCGCTTTAAAAACGGAGTTCCTGGTAGAATTCAACTGTTCCGCCCGCAACCCACTCACATCGTTTGACGACCTATGCCTACGATAATCACGTGGTGATTTCCTCAATGCGCCACCCGCACTTATTGCAGAGTTGCGTTGCGCTGGGTGGTGCACTTGTCTGCCACGGTTGAATTTGCCGCTCCCGGAAGTTAGCGCCTGGGGCGTGGGCCCCGGATAGCCCCCCCCCCCCCTAGAGTCGGGGCTGCTATTTTGCCATCGATAAACTGACAGCTACAAAAAAGACTAATCGAAAAACAAATAAAAAATAGTAACTTCTACTTTGGGTATTATTTTACCTTAAAAATTATAAACTTGAAACTTTACATTTGGACTCACCTAGAAATTTTTACTTTTGTGGTCTAAGATATGAGGTGCTCAAAATTGTAGCCGTTTTGACGAGGCATAGGTTTACTCTCTTTACTACAGAGCGGGTAGCACCTCATAATGTGAAAGGATGAATGCCATAGATAGAAAATCGTGGTAAGTGAATCTTTCAGTTCCTGAACACTGTCGTATTTCTTTTTATAAAGTAAACTTTTTAATAGCCCCACATAAAAAAATCAAGATGATTGATGAAGATCTTCAGACGTCATTTTGTCACAGAATTTCGGAAATCATAAGCAACCAGGCAACAAACTATCTCGATTCTGTTTTCAAAGCAAATCAAATGATGACGCGTATTCGTTCGAAATACGAAGTTATTTTTTTTTTGTTTTTGTCCTGTCTTCATTGTAGCGATTAGTCGATAGCGAATAGTCGATTATTATTAAAAATATTTTTAATAATAAATAAATTAGTTATAAACTCATTTCCTACGAAATGTATGATTTTTTTTTTTGTGATTTCTTACTTTTCTGGTACTCAAACCTCAGTTGGTCCAATACTTTGTTCCAGTTTGTCCAGGAGTTTAGTTTTGCTTTTGTCCCGACTTTTTGGAGATGGGCGGTAATGACTGCGACACAGTATTATACTAATGCAGTTGTTATCGAACACAGAGTTTTTGTAAACTAGTTTTTCGTTTCAATAAAATTTATTATAAAAATATTATTATAAATTTATAAAAATAGAGGTTTTTGATCCTTATATGAAACATGATCGATTGGCATAAAAAAAGTTATTTGTGAAAATTGCCCATTTTCCTGCTAACTGTAATTTTTTTTCAAAATCTGTGAAAGCAAATCAAAATTTCTCAAAAAGTTATTTAAAGTCTCTTTAGACCGTTTTCCTGTAGCTACAACGGTTAAGGTAGCTGCCCTTGCTATCCTATCTTAAAAATCCACCTTGTATAACTACAAATAAAATCAGCCACGTGCTTTTATTAAACTTCTTCTTATCTAGCAATCGCGGCACGTTTAAGGAAAACCGCAGAAAAAAACACATAGACATTATAGGTAGATAGGAGTAACCTCTTCATATTTACCTTAATAATAATACAACATTGATTCGCGGAATAAATGGTTATTTAAGTGCAGGATAATCAGTTCTATTGTATTTGATGGATTTTCCATTTACCTTTCCAGCTCTCCTGATGTATTTGGTTATCATTGACCTCTTAATTGTATACGCTCGCTGAACGAGTCGATTATCAAATTCCAACATACTTTCTCGCATACTTTTTCACATACTCATTGTCGAATGAGGGCATATACACATATTCCCTTTTCAAACTGTAATTTTCTTTCATAACGATGGCAATTGGTAATGATGGCATTGATTAACAAACCTATCTATCAAATTCGCAATGTATTGATACAACTACACGCTTCAAACTTGGCATCGCCGATGAGGATGATAAGTTTATCAGGCTAAAAGATTGGAAAGGGCATTAATTTTTGGTAATAATATCTGTCCAATGCATCGGCATTAGTCAAGCAATGGACCCCAGCAGGTATCGGCCCTATCGGACCCCGTCAATTATGCTGACATCTCTTTGAGGCTAGCCTGCCATGTGGAGTGGTGCCATGTCGTCAATTCTTCATAGAGCCATCAAGGAAGTGCTGGTGTGATGACTTAGATTTTCTTGTTTCGGATGAGCCAGTGAAGGCAACGGGGACAGAGACAAGATAGTCTGTGCCTGTGCCCCTTTGCCCAGCAGAGGGACAGTAAAAAGATATTAAGCTTGGGCATACTACACAGCACACACCTGCCCAATTGAGAAATAAAAGCGTGATGATGTTAAAGTTTTTCTTCTTAACAGCGTGCTCTTCGCCTACGTAACGTCCAGTACTCGTCAATGTATGTCAGCTGGCTGGTGTATGCCTACCTCACCTGCCTGCCCATCTGCGTGTTGGCTTCCGTCACACTCATCCTGATCTTCAGATGGATCCATCTGGTGGAAGCTCTCGCAGTTGTGCTCGCCTATGAGTCCGTCATGATCATGCTCGCCATGCTGATGGGCATGTTTCATAAAAAAGGTCTGTACGCTGTCCTTGAAACTAAGTGTGTAGGTGGCCTTTATTTTCAGCGTTAACTACCTTCTTCATGTTTTATTTGATACGGAAAATCTAACATCAACAACCCGAGTAAGCATCCCCTGATCACCACCTTCGAGACCAGCCTCTAATTGTCCAATTAGTTGTACAGTAAAATTGTTCAAGAATAATTCCCATCATTTGGATGAATGCTGTAGTTGTGAATAACTGTTTTGCTAAGCGTAACATTACTACTATCGGCGCTGCTTACATTGAGTAGTACCTCGTATTGCATGCACGCAGCGCGGCTAACTCTAATATCCTTATATTTACAGGCCAGATCGCTTGCGTCTGGACCACTCTATTCACTCTCCTGCAGACCTACCTCTCTGAGCTGCTCGTCCACCATCGGTACGACCGCCAGCATACCGCTCTGACGTTCTTCTTGCATCTGATATTGCCATCAATGGGACTAGTGCATGCATTTGACAAGTTTGCTCTGCTGGAAACTGAACGTAAGTTTTATGCTATGTTACGCAGAATAAAAAATTATAGATTTTTGTTCCACCGCCTTAAGCTATTTTATTAACAAGCAGGCCCCTAAGCTGTGTCAAAAATCAAAATCAAAATATTTTATTTCACTTATACCAACATGAACACTTATTAAACGTCAGAAGCCAGGTGCACGGTTCCAATTGGTTGTTTCCTATGGAGAAGAGCCGGCAAGAAACTCCACGGTTACTCTTTTAAAAAGGCTTGTGTTTAAACGCCTACCAGAAAAGTACCTACCTATTTTACTACCAAAAAATTCGAAATGCTCACCAAATTGTGTTTCATAAACTATTGTAGAAATGAACCTATTTTCCTTTTGTATGTATAAGGCGTAGTCGACGGAGCCCTGCTTTGCGGGGCTGCTACTTATGGCTGGTTAAAAAAAATAACCACGACGGGGATGGCGGGGTCTTTCAGACCACGCCATCTCCTTCTAACCTAACCTGTCCGAATCGGGTTGCCCCAAGTCCCGAGCTCGCTTTGCTCGCTCTTGCATCCTATCCAACCCTTGCATTTTGAAGCAAACTTATTTTTGGTGAGCTTAAACATGATTTGGTGAGCATTTATCCATTTTGGTAGGCAAAAAGAATATAAACACAACACGTACAATTATTCTAATGAGTGTATAATTATTTTGGATCTTAAAACGTTGTTCTTTAGGCACCTCGGTATAGAGTGGGTTTATTTTATTCGAAGTTAACATATTTTACTTGGTACTTAGTCTTAGGGTTTAAAACATATTTTGGTGAGCATTTAAATTGTAACCTTTTAAAAATAAGGGGCTTTTACAATGTTTCAAATTACAGTCTTGATAGATATGGGAGGACAGTGTAGGCCTGTCAACAAGTAAAAGGTACTCAACAAAATATAAAAAGCTCTACAAATCTACAGTCTACAAGTTAGGCCTACAACGTTCTCACATTCACAAAATATAGAAGAATCTATATAGAAATAAAAGCCTATTTAAACCAAATGACATGATTGCCATTACAACTGTAACAAATCTGAATTAAAACCCTGTCTACAAAAGCCCTAAGTAAAGAGTTGAAATAAGAATTGGAGGTATATAATCCTAATCCTAACTAATATTATAAATGCGAAAGTAAGTTTGTTTGTTACCTTTTCACGCCTAAACCACTGAACTGATCATCCTGAAATTGCACGACTCATGATGCGAAGCATCAGAGAGTACTTCACGATCGAAAAAAAAATTTCGCCTCATTTTGGCGGCTATTTTTATTATTATAGCCTTGTTAGTTCACGGAATCAAGATATTTTGCATACTATTGTCGAGATAATTTAATGGAGATTAATTTCATACTTTTTAAAAATTTATTTACTGCAATAGAATTGGAAAAAACACCAAAATAGGTCAAAAAAAAATCCTGTCCGTCATGTGTGAAACCCGGAAACACTGTAACTTGTGAAAAAAACCATTATTTGTTTTTTTTATTTTTATTTTATTTTAATCGACGATTGTAGGTCACTGAATGCGAATGATTAATTAATTCAGTGTCGTTTAATTGCAATTAATAAAAAACGAAATCTACAAGACTGTATATCTATATATATTCATAGAAAATTAACATATGGATGGTGATATATCTATAGATATTATGTACATTTATTCCACCAGGGGCGCTTGTGCAGTACCTTCTTCCTACTACAGCTGTTTTTTCGACAATTAATTTTGAACGACTTAAGTTTTTTTTTTTTTTATGTTTCATAATTAAATGAGCATTATGAGTCGTGCACTTTTGGATTTTCCAAATTTAATTTTGTATATACGTTGTCAGGTGTACTGAAACCGACAAAGGGTACCTTTCATCCCGAAAAAAAGTACTGTTCCCGGGGTAAACAACAATAACGTTCTTATGATAATGATGGCGCCACGTGTCTTTCGAATCATGATTGAATTATAACCTGAATTCATTGTCAACGTCTAAAATAACGCGAGCAAGGCCGAGTTCATCGCAAAGTTCTGTAACTGACTTTGGCAACTTGTTGTAAAAGCGGATACTGCTTATAAGAAATGACTTGCTTGTTTTAGTTAATCTTTTGGGTATTAAAATTTCATTTTTGCTACGTGTATTTATATTATGGAAATCGCTTCTTATTTAGAAAAGTCCTAAGTTTTTGCGAACATACAAAATACTTTCTAAGATATAAAGAGAAGGCAGAGTTAGTATATCAATTTCTTTGAATTTATTTTTAAGAGATTCGCGAGGAACAATTTTATAGATCGCATGGATTGCCCTCTATTGAAAATGAAAATTGAATATACGTCAGCTACCAATCGCCGCAGCAGAACGCCATAAGACATAATACTGTGGAAATAAGCAATGTGTACTAACCTAGCAGTGGCTATATCAGTCAACTGCCTTATTTTTCTTACTGCATATGCAGCTGAACTTAATCTACCTGAAAGAACTCTAATGTGGGCGCCCTATTGCATAAATGAATTTAAGTAAAATATGTGTATGTGTGTAAGGGTGTGTGTGTGTGTGTGTGTGTGGCTGATGAAACCCATAATATGGATAATATGTAGGAAGGCGAAGAGTTTGGTGCTGTGGCGCAATTTTGGGAGAGGCTTTTCGCTCAATAGTCGGTTGAGATGGTAATTTATTATTATCATCTCAACCTTTCGCAGTCCTCTATTTGGTAGTGAATTCTAATCCACGTAACCATTACTTCGGGATGTTGACTAGTTTCCGACTCTACCGCCTCTGTCACCCACAAAACGAATTATGTCTTGTGCCTTTTGAAACCAGATAAAGCAGCAGAAGAAAACACCGGTTCCTTATTGTACATGGTGGCATCGTGGACCCTCATGAACTTGTTGTACTTCGCCTTTCTCATGATGCTGCAAAGAACCATCGGACAGCAGCGCGCCATCGGCGGACAGGTGCCCTGGGAGTCCATCATATTCAAGAAAACTAAGGTACCTACAGTTCCTGACCAAAATATGCCACCTATTTCTTGTCCGGGGGTGAAGAGTCAGAGGCATATGTGACACCGTATTTCAGACTAATATTAACAAAAACCTGCGATCAACAACTCGGCAGCGAAACGTGGTGTTTATGGCAATAAATGGCATGGTTTTTATGGCCCCCTTTACACATACGTTCTTTCGCAAATGCTTTTGAGCTTTCCTTTCCTCTTCAACATCTTTAAACGCGCACTCTTTCACGCACGATTGTTGTTTTACGCGCGACTGAGTGATTGTTTAGAGCCCGCTAATGTCCTCGTAGTAAGTTAAAACGGACAAAAATTATAATAGAGTGGCAACCACGCGATGGCAAAAGGAAAAGGGGAAGACAGGCAAACAGATGGATAGATGACATAAGAAAAATTGGAGGCGCTAGCTTGTCTAGAAAAGCTAGAGACAGAAATGAGTGGAAAAAGCTGGAAGAGGCCTATTTGTCACAGGACATGCTGATCACTAAACCGGAACCCGATGTGTTAGATTTAAGTTTTTAATACTATTAGATTATATTTGTGTTTAGTTCTTCAGCAATAAAGGCTTAATAATAATGTGCTCATAGCTGCCCTGAACGATTTCTGAGTATTGTTCAAACTCAAAAACGGCGGCAAAAACGTGCAGTAAGTAACTATTTACAATATTCCCGAAATTAAATTCTTTATAAGTGACTAGCGACCAGCCCCTGCTTCGCACGGTTTTCACGACTTGAGAAAACATTGTAATTTCATCATGTAATTTTATTATATGTAAGTTTAAAATTAATGTTTAATAGACATAACCCTTCCAGAATAAATTCTACAAATGATGGTCCAACCCGCATCAAAATTTGTTGCGTAGTTTAGAAGAACAACGCGGTCATACATACATAGACAGACACGAAAAGCGACTTTATTATATATAAATATACTCGTAGAAGCCAAGTCATTATAAGAAACAAGACTTGCACATCATCTTTGATTGGTGCTAGAAACATGTACCTGGCAACGTGGAATGTTGCAGTGTTGTTGGAGGCATCATAATGTGTCCCATGAATACGGAGCCTCAATCATAATATTATCTATACAAGAGGTGGTGCCCAGAAACCAAAAGCGATAACACATCATTATGGTCTCGTCGAATTATTATTGTTACATAATAATTATCGACAATGTGTACATAGAGTATTTAATACACATTTATAGAAAAAAAACTAGCTGTGCCCCGTGGTTTCATCCGCAGCGGTATGAAATATAGTTTACGACCTCCTCAGACTATCAAATATACACAAAATAAATCATGCCCGTGTTTTGAGAGCAGTGGTGATGAAATGATTTACACAAAGTAAATCGCCTGTCTGGGTTCGAAGCTACGACCTACAACTCGGTAAGTGGCGGCTGTTACCACTGGCCCACACTGTTCTTAATCATTGGCAAGCTCATTCTAAATTCTATTGACTGTCCGAATGCAACCAGAGTTATTTTACTGCCAGCCTGCCCAACATAAGGTCGACTTTTACTGACAATCGCTACATGAGCTACGCCCACCCTTAAATAAAAGGATCGACGTTGTCCAGTTTCCAAACAAGACGATTATTCGTAACACTGGGCTCTTCCTGCCTTTGCCTTTAATAACAATTACCTAACGCCAGAAATCATATTTACAATAGGAGGTCCGACTTTTGCAAGAGAAGGCTTAGGTGAGGACGAACGAATCGCGAATCTGACGCTACGACAATTTTCGGATAAGTTAAACATTAATGTGTGCTAATGTGGACCCACACAAACTAACGTCTTCATGCCTAAACCTCATCGCGCCAAAACTGGCGAAAAGAAGCGTCGCGGCCTCATAAGAACAAACAAAACGTAACAATTCACATCAGCCCAGAAGAGAATTAAAAAAAAGGAAACATAGCATCATACTCTTTTACCCCATCAGACGGTATGGAGCCAGAGGGAGGGAAAGTCTAAGAAGCCAGAGTTCATAAAAAAAACCTATCTCATGGCCATACTCCATAGGAAAAATCTCAAAAATCTTCTCCTGTAGAGTCTCCAATAAATATCAGCCAGTGCTGATCGAACGAACTGTGGGTCCTCCATCATAAGCTGAACCAATAGTGTCAACTAAACACACTTTGCGAAGGTTATGCCCTGTTAGCAAAGCTGGTCACAGCTTAGACTGAGTATCACCCTGCCCTGTAGGAGGTACCCCAGTCTTCACAACAAGTTACCTCTCCTAACTCGCATTACTACATTCTGGAGCACTTACATGCTATCTCAGCCTATCAAAACCCAACATTACATACATAAAAAATAAAACATTACATACATAACACTACGCCTTTCTTAGCAAACGCTCGATGCAAATGAAAAGCAAATGCTCTATGCAGTTCCGTATAAGGATACGGAACTTTGGCAACATAAAAATAAAATGTAAGAATTAACGTTTTTCCAGCTGACTGTGGCATTTGTCCAAATTCTGTGAATGTAGTTAGCAATTACCCAAGAAGTCAAGGACAGTCTCCTAAGAACGTTTTTGTGTAGCTACAACGGTTAAGGTAGCTTCCCTTACTCTCGTCTCAACCTCCATCCTGTATTACCTAGATAGGCAAGGAATCAAGGCAAGGGTCTTTGGAATTCTTGAACTAAATCTTAATACTTTTCATATATGCTAAATCATTTATTCTTAGTGGAACGGGTACTAGCTCCCATACATTTCGCGGTATCATCCTTTAGAAACGCCAGGACATATGTAAAGTGCCCATTCATTTCTTATTTTTTTTGTTTTGTGTTTATTTTCAAATGTTGTTGTGCAGGATCCGCACAAGCTCCATCACATCATGGCCCCCTCAGGGAGTGAGGTTGGAAAGCTGCAGGAAGTGGATGAGTTTATGGCAAAAGCTATTAGCTTCCGAGATGTTAGCAAGGCTAGTCAAACCATTACTATAAACATTTTCTTTTGGTTTTTGGACCGAAATATTATTTTCTAACGAGCTCGCTTGTATTAGAAATGCGGCTATACTGATTTGGATCAGATTCAGTAAGAAATTTATACCTAATTATAAAGTCAAAGTAAAATCTTTTATTTCATTTAGGCACACCTTCCAAAAGGTAGTTTTGTATGGAGAAGAACGGGTACCGTCGAAACTCCACCGTAACTCTTTGAAAACGTTTTACAATATTTGTACCTATACCAGAATGAAAATGGAGCAATAACTGATAAATTAATTATGTGATAGATATGTCGCAGGCAGATTGCTTAGTTCGTCATTATACATACGGCGCCGTCCGTTTGCATACTTTCGCCGTTATGTACAATGCCTATGGCCTTCATTACTCCTGCGCTGATGTCGGTCGCGCGTACGAATATACATTGTTTTCGATAAAGCACCACACTGCGACGCTGACGTCAGCGGCGCGTACGTTGCTACGACTGGTACGCGACCGACCGTACGCGACCGACATCAGCGTAGGAGGAATTCAGGCCTGAGGCAAAATGTATAACGCCTATAATAGTTCTTGAAACCCAATTGATGTTTCGATCGCCGTATACTTAATGCCTAGGCGAATTGATTCAACTAGTTCTATTTTCTACCACCTGAGGCGCTGTTAAACAAATAAAAAAAAATGGCATCGAGTAGTGCACGTACTTTTGAAAATAAAGATGAAAAAAGTGTGTGCCACAAGAATCAAGTCGACAGTGGAAAAGTACAATGGTTAAAGCGCCAAACCTGAAACCTCAAGAATGAATTTTAAAGTTATTACTTTAAGTGATTTTAAAGACGTTTAGTAGAAACAATTTTTACGAATCTCAATCGGGATCATTACGGATAACCAGCTCGTTAAACACGCTCAAGTATCCATGCAAATTGACATTCGGCGGACTCCCGCTAATAAATAAAGGGTAATAATTTTTACTACTGTCATTAGGTAAATAGTTCGGCTTTCATAGTTAGGTTGGAACTGTGGCAAACCACGTGCGACCTGAATAGTTCGCAGTAACTAAGCCAGGGCGCCCCGACCAAATGGGAACCAGGTTAGGCTAGAACTGTGACCAACCGCGTGAGAGCCGAGCGAGCGAAACGAGGGGTACCACGGAAGCGGCCGACGAGCCTACATCCAAGTTAGCTTTCTTACCGACTAATTCTGATTCGTTAACTACCCACACGTAACTGTCCGTCAAGGCATTTTACTGCTCAATATTTATTTAATTATCCATTAAAATATTTATTGTGACGCATTTTTATTTAGTTTACTGCTCCGTTTTAACTGCCGAACTTTTTCATAACCATGGTTACCCTAACATAATATGACTCTTCACGAAATAGATGCGATCACAAGCGTCATCAGTTTGCCTTAAGCATTATACATAACAGGGACAGTATGCAAACGGACGGCACCGTATATATTGACGAATCAAACCATTAAATCAGTCTGCGTCAGATACATGGTGCTCACACGTATTTACAAACATAGTAAAACTAGACGATTTTCCAAAAAAAATATAACAATTAATAAGTCAGTGAGTTAAATGTAAAATCAATGTCATAAAATAAGAAATTATAAAATATTATACTCGTATAAGAAGAGGCCTTAATAAAAATAAATGTATAAATATTTCTAGACCATCATGGGAGTCCCTGTACTTAGCAACATCACTTTTGATATATACCGCGGCGAGTTCACCATACTGTTGGCTTCAAAGATACAAGAAACCATGATGAACGCTGTTGAGGACTTGCTTACCGGTAAGTTTCGTTGACACCTGTAATCATATAAAGTAAATACCAACCAACACATATTAGGTATTTACAGTTATTTATTTTGAATATTAATTAAATTGTTACGTGGACGTCCATTGATAGCATTTTGATAATGCATTCAAACATCAAGAAACTGCATGTGGTGAAGCTTTGCGAATAACATAGATACTATATCAAACAGGAAACACTCATTTTATTGACTTAATGTTCTTTCGCTTCATGCAACATGAGAAACTCGGCTAGTAAGTAGCCGCTTCAGAATTCCTTTCTAAAATATTAATTTAAGTAATCAGTAAGAAAGTTCCATTCACCCAGGTTTAATGGCAGCGGACCACGGAACCATTGCCGTGCTAGGCACTATACTGAAACCAGGCACGAGGGTGCTGACGACACCTCAGATGATGGGCTATTGCCACCGCCCAGAAGCCCTGATCGAAGACCTCACCGTTCAGGAGCATTTGACTATCTACAGCATGGTGAGTTCATTGGCACCAATATTGTTAAGATAACAAACAAAAAACAATTAAAAAAATATAAGCCGCCTCAAACAACTTAAAGAAAAGACGACGTTTTAGTTTACGAGATTTTTTAAGTTTTATGAGGAAATAATCCCTTCAAAAAGAATAGGTACCTAAATAAACAAAAAAAATTGGCGCTGTCTTCCGAAACTAATTTTCATATTGTAAGATTTATTTCTTTTTAAACGACTTTAAAAAAGGAGGAGGTTCTCAATTCGACTGTATGTTTTTTTTTAATGAATATGTGTGTTAGCTCAGAACTTTTTCTAGGTGAACCGATTTTTATAATTCTTTTTTTATTTGAAAGCTGGTACTTCTCGTGTGGTCCCATATGAGTTATCCTTAATACTGCATATTTTTTTCCACTTAGTTTATATTGATGATGTTTTAATAATTTCCTGTCACTGTTATTTACGTAACAAATAGTGGTATACGAATTTGTGTGGGGTAGGTACCACAACTAAAAAGTGAAAAATTAAAACTTTTTAAACAAAAAAACAACAGACTTCCAAAAATATCACTAGAAAAGTGAAAAATAACTTTAATTTCGGAAGTCGGTGGTAAAAAACGAAAATACAACGGTTAAAAAACCAAAGACACCAACTTCCGAAATTAAAGTTATTTTTCACTTTTTTAGTGTTATTTTTGGAAGTCGGTTGTTTTTTTTTTTGGTAAAAAAGTTTTTATTTAAGAGACATTCATCTTAGCTACCTTCGAGTCGTTTGACAAACAAGAAAACGAAATTTAGTAATTTTAGGAGTCGGCACACATGCTAATACAAAAGCAATTAAGAAGAATTCCTATTTTCATCAGATTTGCCTGTGGAACCAAACGAAATTAAGCATAGCCGAGTACTGTCACGTCAGGTCCATACGGTTGTTAAAGGAGTGTGACCTGGAGTCAGTGAAGTACGAGCAAGTGAGGAACCTGAACGTATACTATAAGGCGCAGCTGTGCTGGGCCATCGCTATTTTATTGGAGCCTAGGGTAAGTAAAAGTACGAGAATGCACAGGAGAGACCGCATGTGGTGACGGGACCCAGTGAAACTCATGGCGGCCCGATACTTGTTCCGAATGCGGAGAACACTGCGAGAATAAGTATACCGACTTATAGTAGTTGGAAGAACTGCTGGCTTTTTTTCGGTAATAATCCGACATAAAACCTCCATTCTTCCCAGACTTCCCAAACTGTTCATTGATATAACTCATTATCAGTGATCGGAGTAGGTAGATTGATTTTTAGTACTTGTATCATAAATGCACACAGAAAGAATAACATGGATAAGCCATTTTTCCGGAAAGTAATTCCGATATTTCCGGATTTAGTATTTCCGGCGGGCGTACGCATTGTTATTGTACCACCCATGATCCTTTGTTCTGATTGGTCGTTGGGTTTTGTCAAATCGTGACAAAAAAAAAATAGGAAGAATAATAAAGAATAAAATTGCTCATTTTATTACAATACCTACGTTTTTTTTGAGGATGGCAAATCATCAAATGACTCCTTCCACTCTGGCAGAATACAATTCCTACATAAGTTCCGGTTTTTTTTTAATAATCCACCAATTCCGGAGGAATGTCCATAGTAATATATACGTTTCGGATCAATGACCCCAGTTCAATCTACCTACTCCGATCACTGCTCATTATACAACGCTACTCTGTGCGTGACATGAATGTTTCCCAAGAAACACATACTTACATGGGTATAATTACTTTAATTTACTTACTTACTTAAATTAATTCAATCAATCAACTCAGCCTATCGCAGTCCACTGCTGGACATAGGCCTCTCCCATGCTGCGCCACAACACCCTGTCCTCCGTCTTCCGCTTGTTAAATTAATTACTTACCTATAATTTAAAAGTTGATATTTTGGGCACATGCAGCGAGAATTTTAATTTACATAATTATAAATCTTTGAAGTACAAGATAATTGGGTTGAAGTGTAGTTTTAGGGGCACGAGGGCTTAATTTTTTTTTCCTGGAATTTACCTATTTTATTGCAGTACCAATAATATTAAACAAAAAAAAAACATATTTTTTTTCGTACTTTGCTGTTCTTCGTAATGACCCTAAGCGTATACTCCAAACTCCTACAACTCCACCGCTAACACGACCCACTGACGACCGAAAATTGTCCCTGTATCATTATACCAAATGTTATATATTTAACTTCCAGGTCATAGTTATACCAGACATTGTTGATCTCAACAGATACAACAACGTTATCAAAGACAAAGTAATGGTAAATATAATTTTCGTTTTTTGGTCCTTTCTGTAAGTTTGAAGTTCGGAGAATTTTTATTCGAAACCGAACTGAGCTGTTGGTGTTTAGGGGTAGAAATAAAAGTCCATCATTTATTCCTCCGGTAACACTGTGCGGTTCACTTTTACAGAGAGTAACCCAGTTTAAATATCTGGGCCACATTGTCACCGAAGACTTGAAAGACGACACAGATATGGAAAGGGAGCGCAGGGCATTGGCTGTGAGGGGAAATATGGTGGCTCGAAGGTTTGCTGGTTGCTCAGTACCAGTAAAAATTACCCTATTCAAGGCTTACTGCCAAACATTTTACACCAGCAGCCTTTGGGCTAATCATACCCAAAAAGCAAACAATGCCCTGCGAATACAATATAATAATACCTTTAGGGTGCTGTTGAGGCTTCCACCCTATTGTAGTGCGTCAGGTATGTTCGCCGACGCCCACACTGACGACTATTTTGCAATAATGCGTAAGAAGGTGGCGTCGATGACGCGCAGAGTGGGAGGAAGCACCAACAGTATCTTGAGGGTGTTTGCTGAACGGCTGGATGGCCCTACCATGGGTAGATTTATCAAGCTTCATGTATTGCATGGGGCTTGATGAAACTATTTTGTGTGTGATTTAATTTTAACTTTTATTTTGTTTTTGTTTTCTACCTTTACTAACATAGTTTGTAAGATAATTATATTCACTAACATAATGTGGGCCTATGTAGTCTGTAAATAATTTTTTTTTTTTTTTTTTTTATGCAAGACCCGAATTAATAAAAATACGCTTTTCTTAACTTAAGTGTTATGCTACAATTTCCAGCAATATAAAACGTACAAAACAATTATATCATTCTGTTTCACGAGCCTAGAACTTGAATACTCTGACCGGGTGTTTCTGTTCGATAACAAGATACTGGTCTTTGGAGGCACGCCTGCGTATATGTTCTTCAGGTATGGTAAGTATACTATAGAAATAATCTAGAAATATCCTTCAACCCTAACCTTATGGCCATCCATAAATAACGTCACACGAATTTCATGATTTTTCTAGCCGCCGTACGTCCTCTCCATCCTTGTCACAATTGGTCACATTGTTGTGATCCGCCCTCTTCTGGAGTGATGTTACATATTTTGCAATATTAAATTAAATCTTATAATAATATTAATAGAGTTGGTAATATTTAAAGTTTTTAGACGTCACGAAGCTTGTGACTCGGCCCCCTCCCCTTGACACTCGATGGTATACTTTGTTGACCCCCTCTTTCCCCCTTAAGGCGCTTCCCCGACCAAACGACGTTGAGCGTTCGGTCTTTCGCTGTCCCGTCGCTGAGTCTCGCTCTGTCTCGCTCCCTACCCACGCTCATTTATCATAAAATTCACAAAAATAATGAAATTATTTTAATAAAAAAAGACAGGCGTTGTTTTGAAAGAAAATAAAATGTGAATTATTTAGATTTTTTAATTATCTATCCATTAGTGTAATCCTCAAATTAATAGAACGTCTTCTTTAGCAAAAGATGCATGCAATCAATAATTTTAGTCACTTTTTTACAAGGAGATTTTAAATGTATTTATAACACATAAAAACAAATAAGAACGTGCAACGTGATGATAGGATATCGAACATTAATAATGGTGCCGATTCTCTTGTCACAAAATTCTCTAAACTAGACTAAAAATCACTAAAATTTTGTTAAGTCCTGTCAAAAGACGATTTCTCATTCTGAAATAGACTAAAGTGACACAACTTAACTATATTTTGGTTTGACAGCACTAAGATGGTACTGATTAATTAGTTTAGTGAAAATGGCAATTTTGCTATTCTGAATTTGACGTTTCTATCCTAAAATTTTGGTTGTCTTAACTAAATCTGGTTATTTTTAATCGCGATTAAAAAGGTGTGGAATAAAATTAGTTGTCATGAACTATGATTCACCACAACACCTCGACTTCGGGGGCAAAAACGGTACTGTTTTTTATTTATTTTATTTGCTTACATCTCGAAAACGGTGTGTCCTATCGCAAAAATAATGAAAATTTCAACCCCCTTTATGAAACCCTTAAACCCATATAAGTCTACATGTAGGTATTTTTTTTTTATATTTTCCGTACAAAAAGTGAAAAATTCAATATAGAACACGCCGAGGCTGCCACCAATGAGCGCCTCCGGCTCTAAAAAAAATTCACGTGGTAGGGCAAACAAGTAGGTACCATGTGAAGTCGCGATTGTTAAATTAAATTTTAGTTGCGTCAAAATGATTTTTAAATTTAGAGATATTTTATTGCAGAATAGCTCTAAGATTCTCATACCCAAAAGTAAGGAATTTTAGTGATAGTTTAGTTAGTTTAGTTCGGTGTACAAGAGAATCGGCACCATTGTGCTTTTAGATGTACTTTATTACCCATAGTGAATGAGTTAATAGCCTCTGAATAACGCACTATGGCACGGTTTTGGTCGGGGTACCGCGTTAAGGTGTGACGTAATTTATGGATGGCCCTTTATACCTCATGCTGTAGAGCAGAGAGGGCAGGCCGCCACCGCAATGGTAAACATTCCACTCGCACGCACAAAACGTTTTGCAATAACGTTCATTGTGCGTAAAGCTGCAGAAGTCTGTCTTTCACGACACCTGTAACCACGCCCTCTATTGAACGCGGAGCAAAGTTACAACCATTTTAAACTTCAGATTCACCTTATATTTATCGAAGTGTAAGTTTGGCTTAACTCCGCGTTGATTAGTATTATTATTCAAGTACCGAGTAAATAGATAACTTGTTGGTTTTGTACCCGTTCGTACAACGTCAACCAGATCATCGCTTACCATCCAATGAAAATAAAAACAGCCAAAGAGAATGAGGTTAAAAAAATCTCTTTTCGAAAACATGACACACAATGACAATAATGTCATGAACTGGTTTTCGATAGATTTTTTTAGCATGTTTATGCATGGCAGAGCAATGGCAGAGTCAATTAAAACCATTATGGGACTGCCAAAGAATAACTATTTTTAACCGATTTAAAAAAAAGGAGGAGTTTCTTAATTCGACCGTATTTTTTTTTAATGTATTCTAGCTCAGAACTTTTTTCTAGGAGAACCGATTTTGATGATTCGTTTTTTATTTGGAAGCTTTTTCTTTTTTATTTGAAAGCTTGTGCTTCTCATGTGGTCCCATATAAATACTTTCATGGTATTACCCAGTAGTTTTTGAGTTATTCTTAATACTGCATATTTTTTCCACTTAGTTTATATTGATGATGTGTTAATAACTTCCTGTCACTGTTATTTACATATCAAGTAGTGATATACGAATTTGTGTGGGGAGTAGGTGCCACAACTAAAAAGTAAAAATTAAAAACTTTTTTACAAAAATACAACCGATTTCCAATAAAAACACTAAAAGACGTGAAAATTAACTTTAATTTCGGAAGCGGTGTCTTTGGTTTTGTATTTTCGTTTTTGGCCACCGATTATTTTTCACTTTTTAGTTGCGTTACATACCCCACACAAATTCCGATACCACTACTTGGTACCTATGTAAATAACAGTGACAGGAAGTTATTAACACATCTTCAATATAAACTAAGCGGCAAAATATGCAATATTAAAGATAACTCAAAAACTACTGGTTAGACCTTGACCAAAATTAAATGGAACCACATGTGGAGCACCAGCTATCAAATAAAAAGAGAATCATCCAAATTGGTTCACCCAGAAAAAGTTCTGAGCTAACACACAATCATTAAAAAAAAAATACAGTCGAATTGAGAACCTCCTCCTTTTTTTTAAATCGGTTAAAAATACCATTATATCAGCTTTTGTGAGATTAATACTGGCCCTATTGCGCTTATTTCGCCATTTTGTATTGTAATGAAAATATTATTAATTTCGCCTACAGGGTGACAGGAACATCGACGCCCAACCTGTTAGTAGTTCAGTACATGTTCTTAACCCGCCCGGCGTAGAAACGTCGTTGTTGTCGCCGTGTTTCGTCGGTTATTTAAAAAAAAAATTAGCATATCCATACATTTTGACAGCGTAGGTATAGCTTTGCCGTCCGGTAGGGACCAGGCCCGGGTTGACGGCGCGTTGTGTTCCACGCGCGCCTCAAAGAGATATCAGCATAACTGATGGGGTCCGGTAGGGCCGATGCCTGCCGGGGTCGCGGATTATTCGAAAGAGTTACCGTGGCCCTGGCGCACAGGCAACTGAAGGAACACGGGTGGGTTTTAGTCAGTAAGAGTCTGACGCGCCCTTCCGCTCCGCCCAGAGCGGGAGAGGTCATTTGATGATTTACCAACCAAAAAAAAAAAAAACATGCCAGATAACAGTATAAAAATGTACTACTAAGCAGTTCAAAGCTTAATTACATAGCTATTAAAGCTGTTGGCACAGACAAATGCTGTATTGAATGGTTTTTGGGCTGTTATTAAGCTTTAAGCTGAATAAATTCTTTATAGCATTAATGTCCTTTTTTTAAAACTTAATATTGGTCATGAACTATTAAAGATACGCTATTCAGTTTAAGGCATCTGAGACCGCTGAGAGCTGCATAATAGCTGATGTGACAGCATTTATCTATTTAACTTTGGTGTCAATTTTCATTATTCAGCTTGATGCTGAATAACCTATTTGCTGGTCTCTTCAAGATGTATTGTACTTCCATCACAACCAGTTATTCAGTAGCTGAATATTCGCAAAATAACGCACTTATTTTACTTTCAAATATCGCAACGAGATTTAACTATAAACTTCAATGATTACAATGATTATCACTGATTAAGTCTAATCACAATAATTGTTAAACTTGCATTAAGAGCCAATGGATTTGTGCGTGTGCACCGCGTGACGATCGCAACACAAATGTGCTCGCCACCACCGCCATGATACTCACGACCCCATTCGGTGTTACCCTCTCTAAGTTAAAAATACCACTAAAGAAATAAATTCTAAACCACAGAGCAAAAATAATCGATTACAACTTTTAAAAAGTGTTACAATAAATCGACTTAATAATCGCGCGCCGTCACATATATGAAACCATAGTTTACTTATCGAAATTCAATAATACACCGATTGCAGAATATGGCGTGTTGGTGACAGTCACAATAGTCAAATAATAATTAAAATTTTACAATTTCTTAAATGTCATTAGCATTGTCTGCTAAGCACAAACATTATCTAAATGCTGAATATTGACTGAATCACTGGTCACTTTCAACTGGTTTAAAGAGTTTTAATTGCTGTTAAAAATGTAGATCAGCTTTTATAGAGCCGATATTAAGCTTATTGTACATTTATTCAGCTACTTTGTTGCTATTCTATTGCTCTTATTCAGTTTAAAGCATTTTATTTTGTGCCCAAATTGACAAATAACACCTGTGTAAGCGCTTATCCAGACATTAACCAGTCATCTATGTCAGCTTGAAGTGTCCAGAAATGCTTTTATCCAATGATCATTCAGCCAATCTATGCTGCTTGGGTGCATACGTTACAGTTTGTTCATCGATGTCCCTGCCAACTAGTTTTTTTTTTAAATATAGTATATATATAGGCCTCTATTATAGTACGATACTATATTATATAGTAGGGTTGGCAACCCTAGTTCCGATTGTCATTATTTTCATATGCTTTTGGTCTATCCATTTCCCCTAAGGTCGCGAGTACCGAGCCCGTATTACTTTAAAAATAAGTGCAACGTCCGAAGAACAGGTAAAAAAACTTCTTGATCGGGTGGAACTCGCTGGGGCCAAAGTGAGAGCACATCTCGGCTCTCTGGTAATCTTGCGACTACCTGCCAGTCCTTCTGAGCGTGTGGCGGAACTTGTGAAGGATCTCAATGATAACTCCAATATGTATGGACTAAAGTCGTTTGATATCAGCGTAGCAGATTCCGAGGAGGTGTGCCGACGGTACGTTTGAACTATGTACATATGTGTGTATGTTTTTAAGTTTTTTGCAGTCAATTTAGTTGATTGCAAAGGTCTCTGTCTTTATTAGTTACACGCATATCAAAAAAAAAAAACAGGTAATTTTTTATATTTTCAGAGCAATAGAGGAATCTAGACCTACTCAAAATCCTCTTGGTGCCATCAGATTAACAGACTCTTTAAAGAATTTTACCGGTAGGTATCAAAATATTTTCCAATTTATTGTTATTTTTATCCTTTCTGTTCATAAATATCTATAATCTTTCTTCAATAATACATTTTTAGAAGATGTTAAATGGAAGCGACAAACTAGTCCTTGGAATTCACATATTGGCGTCATCTTATCGAAGTTCTTTAAGTTCCATGTGAGGCACTTAAAACTGTTCAGTATCACGGTAAGTTGCTTAAATCTTTTTGGAACGGAGTTCCAAAACGCGGTAAGCGGTAGTTGTTTGACTTTCTCTCTCTCTCTCTCTCTCTCTCTCTCTCTCTCTCTCTCTCTCTCTCTCTCTGTCTATTTCTATTATATACGAGTGTGTGTGTACGTGCGAGTATCGCGTAAGGAACTTCGTTCCTGATAGGGGGCACCGGACAGCACACGTTTTTTAAAAATTATGCCGACGGTTGAGCAAACACCGTCCTTCTTTAAATTCGTCTCTTTGCAAATCTATTTTTTCTATTGTTAGGAATTAATGTTCATCATGAAACTCCTGATTTAATAATGAAATGAAAAAGAAAGACAGATAGAAAAATATTTATTTGGGACGCGCACAGTAAATGCAAACATTGAAAACTCATACTAATATTACACAAGACCCTACACCCTGTATACAAACGGCAGTAACTCTGTCTGTCGGTCTGTCTATTTGACTGTTACTTTTTCACGCCTTAATGGCTGAATGGATTTGGATGTTTGACGCACGGATAGTCCATGTCCTGGGTCAGTGTATAGGTTGCGTCTATCCCGGTAGTACGTTCCCGTGGGATATTTCCGACCTACACGCGGGGGTGACGCGAACATCGATATAATGACAAATAATTCAGAATGAGTTTAGGCACTTACCTACTCAAAATTCCTAGTTGAGAAAGTTGAAGATCTTGGGAAATACTTATTAGGTCGAGTCGCACACCACAGTCGAGAATCGTATGTTGATCAAAATGCAATTCGCGACTGTGGGAATTATATATTTATCGAATAATAATCATCAATTTCATATCAGCCGCCAATTTAAAAAAAAAATGAATTTGGTGGACTACAACTGAGGTTTCACCTTAATATTTAGCGATCGGTAGTTTGCGACAGCGTCGCTATCTATGTCGAGACTGCTGGCCCTGGGCGGTCGCCCAGCCGCGCCCTACCCTAAAGCTGGCAATGACCATATACTTATTAACTTATTTATATTTGCAGTTTATATCAGCGGTGTTATCAGGTCTATTCCTAGGATTTTCACTGTCAATTGCACTAACACATATGGATAAAGTAAAAATACCACGTGGTGAAGTAAGTCTGATTTTTAAAATAAATTATACGAGTAGGAGGTTAGTTGCCTTCGTTTGTAGTAAGTATAACCTACTTTCTAATTTACTAATCTTAAACAACTAAATATTAGGTTGCGGAAAAAGTCTTTTCGCATTATAGTATGTATGAACTTGTAATAAAATCTCTTTGGCTATACTATTTGTATCTGGCTGGTTTTGGTATCATTGAAAGTTTAAATTTTAAAGAACATAATTCCAAATTCAAATTAGGAAAATGTGTGATTTTCATTTGTTTTTCGTACTGTTAAGATGAGTGAATCTAATGAAGAAATTCGATACATTTTAAAATTTTACTACAAAAAAGGTAAAAGTGCTACGCAAGCCGCGAAAAAAATTTGCGATGTTTATGGACCTAGTGCAGTGTCTGTGAGAGTAGCACAAATTTGGTTTAAGCGTTTTCAATCCGGAAATTTTGATGTCAACGTAAAAATGTGCACGTCGCGCTGGTCGCCCTATTACGGATAAAATGGATGCCATTTTTGAAAAAGTGGAGCAAGGTATCAGTAGTTACGACGTAGCTGAAGAACTGGGAATTGACCACAAAACAGTTTTGGCACATTTGAAAAAAACTGGGTACACAAAAAAGCTCGATATTTGGGTACCTCACGAGCTCACTGAAAGAAACCTAATGAACCGTGTACTCATTTGTGATTATTTATTACGACGTAATGAAACCGAACCATTATTGAAGAAGCTGATAACTGGTGCTGAAAAGTGGATCACGTACGACAACAACGTGCGAAAAAGGTCGTGGTCAAAGGCCAGTCAGGCTTCACAGACTGTGGCGAAACCCGGGTTAACTCGCAACAAGGTGATGCTGTGTGTGTGGTGGGATTGGAAGGGCATTATTCGTTATGAGCTGTTACCACCAGGCAGGACCATCGATTCTGAACTCTACTGCGACCATGATGACCATGACGTTTCCACCGACCACCGATGGTCGTCATTTTTATCTATAATTATGTTTTAACCAAATATCTAATCGATTTTATTATTATTTGTTACACATACATATCTATTTTTTATTTAAATATTTACACACACTATAAAACTGATTTACATCAGTAAGACGTCCTCGTAACATAGGGTCCAGTTGAAAACCAGCGTCAGGCGCTAGTTGTCTGGCATTTATGCTGAACTGGGCCTATCTGGCGCAGCCGTGAGGCACACAATACTGTTTATAAGTTTTTTGTTTTTTTTTTTGTTTTTGTTTTGTGTGAATGTTGTGTGCCTTAACCTGGGTCAAATAAATTTATTTTCTTTCTTTCTTTGATGAGATTAAAGCAAGATGTTGAGAGAAAGCGGCCGGAATTAATCAACAGAAGGGGTGTGGTTTTACATCATGATAACGCTAGACCTCACACATCTTTAGCCACTCAGAAAAAATTAAGAGAGTTTGGCTGGGAGGTGTTAATGCATCCGCCGTATAGTCCTGACCTTGCACCTTCAGATTTCCACCTGTTTTGGTCTCTTCAGAATTCTCAGTGTCAGGTTAACATCACGAGAGGACTGCCAAAACCACTTGTCGCGGTATTTTGATCAGTCCCAAAATTTCTATAGCAATGGGATCATGTCCCTACCTACAAGATGGCAACAAGTTATCGAACAAAATGGTACCTACATACTTTAGTTAATTGTAAATAAACTACACTCGGCGTCACAAAAATCGCACCTCTTTAAGAATTCCCTTCAAAGTCATTTTAACCCTATTAATCAATGGTAGACATATGACTGTAAGGTATCATTGGAAAGGCAATTCATTTAAATTTCAGAATAAATCAATGGATTTGGTTTTTTGTTTACCAGGGAATAAAAAAAAGCAAGCAAATGCAAATGATTAAAAAGCTAAATTTTATTTTATCAGCAAATATTACAAAGAAGTCCTTAAAAACAACTTAAAACCTAGTGTTACCCCCTCTAGCCCTGATGACTGCTTCCATGCGTCCTCTCATGGACCGAATTAATGTGACAACAGTCTCTTGAGGAATGTTGTCCCATTCTGCAACGACGGCATCTTGGAGGTCTTGGAGAGTGGTAGGGGCAGGATCACGTGCCCGTACTCGCCGTTTCAGTTCATCCCAAAGATGCTCAATAGGGTTCAGGTCTGGACTTCGCGCCGGCCAGCGCATAACAGGGATTCCAACTTCTTGCAGGTAGTCTCTTACAATTAAAGCGGTGTGACAGCGGGCGTTATCGTGCATTAACGTGAACCCACTGCCAACAAAACCAGCATAAGGGACAACCTGCTCCTCTAAGATCTCTGTTATGTACCGAGCAGCAGTCAGCGACCCTTGCCCGCGAGCACTTCCAGCCCGAGAAACGCACACAAGGTTCGTTTTACCCTCGATTGACATGCCGCCCCAGAACATGCACGAGCCACCCCCGTATTGCACTGTCTCTTGAATACAGGCTTGCGCGAATCGTTCCCCTTGCCTCCTATACACTCTTCGACGCCTGTCGTTGCAGAAAAGACACACCCTCGTCTCATCCGAGAAGAGCACAGCCCTCCATTGGTCTATTGTCCAATCCACATGGTCACGGGCAAATTGCAACCGGTCTCTCCTATGCTGTGCAGTTAATTTTGGCCCTGTAGCAGCCCTATGAGCTGCAATTTTCTTCTCCCGCATTCTTCTTCTAATCGTGGAGACGCTTACAGAAGTTCTGCGAGCTGATCGCAGTTGTTGTTGCAGCTCAACAGCATTGGAGAACCGATTACGTAAAGACGTCGAAACAATGAAGCGATCGTCTCTTTCGGATGTGCACCGTTGTCTTCCAGATCCACGTCTTCGGATATAGCCACCAGTCTCTTGGAAGCGTTGGAACACTCGTCGAACGGCAAAACGACTCAAGTTCAGTTGCCGAGCAACATCACATTGCCGCATCCCTGATTGCAGTAGTGCAATGACTTGAGCGGCTTCATCTGCAGTGGTATCCATCTTCTGGGGTATTTTTCTTGCTGTAGCTGTTCACGTGTGTTCACTTTAAAGGTTGAATAGCGAATGACTCACATTTATTTTTTTTTTTTTTTTTTTTTTTTTTTTTTTTCCTATTGGGCAGCTCGTAGTTTTGACCACTAAGGTCCTGGCTACTTAACCGGGCAAACCTGTGGGTGCCTTAAGCTACTAACTTAAAGCCTCCAGCCAGGGGCGAACAATACTTAAATTTAAGTGACCGCACGCTAAGGGCACCCCCTGTGGGGTACGAACCTCGGCTTAGGGCGTCACTGAGGGGAGGGCAGCAAGATGGGACAGGCTGGATCTAAATTATATTATTATTATACTGGGGAATTTAAAGCTACAGGCTCAGCTACGGCGCGGGCTGGCGCGTCGTCGAGCAAGGGTCGGGGGGGGGGAGGACTCACATTTAACCCGGGTCGCCCGTTTTATACCCTTGTAGGGAGGTGCAATTAGTGGCCGTTGTAATGCGTATTTTGACAACATTTTTTTTAACGTTACGTGCTAATGAGATCTGTTGTGTTTAGGAATTCTAACTGTTGTTAATTTAAAGGTCGTTAAACATACTTTCAATTGATACCAATATTAATAAGGTTTAATGTATTCGTTACTGGCGGGACATGTTTTAAACTTATTTTCGAAGAGGTGCGATTTTTGTGACGCCGAGTGTATATTAAAAAATGTTTTGAATTTTCTTAAAAAATGCGAAGAAACTTTTTCTCCAACCTATTATTATAAATGTGAAATGTATGTTTAAGTGTGTTTTTGGATCCTCCGAGCTGCCCGGTGGGTTACTGCCGATGGTTGTTGTCGGGCTGTTGTATTTAACATTCATATTTCGCGATAAACTTTGCTTGCGCGATGTAGGACTTGTGTGAGGACAATTGTCTCACGTAGTTCGCATGTAGTGACATCTAGGTATACCGCAACTAGATGTCGCCTCAAATTTGTAAATTTGAATGTTTGGTAGTCAATTACGCCTTAACGGCTTAATGGATTTAGTTTTTTTTATATATATAACTAGATTAGAACCTAGGATACTTTGTATCCCGGTAGTACATTCCGGAGGGATAACATTTAAAAGTTCTCTTTGTCTCTTTCCGGCCTACATGTGGGCGAAGCAGCAGGCAAAAGCTATAATTAATGATAAATAAACAGGTAATAAGAAAAAGAAGTGATCATAGCGTGCAATATAATTTCGAGAGCAAAAGGCACGATTGTGATTGTGTACGCTTTATTGTAGAAGTATATTCTCCTGCTGTGCTGATTGTAATTTTATGTTGTTACGACCCTATAATGCTAACTTATTTTATAATGAGGTACCTACTATAAGAGGGACACATTTACAATAAATACCTTAACAATTAAAACAGAGCACAGTTGCTAATTTGCCTGAACTAGGTTGAACCTGTGCTTCAGCCTAGAAAGTGCATAAATACATAATGTAATAAATTAACAATGAGTAATAAAGTTGCAACTAAAATAAAACTTAGGTACATAAAATTAAAAAAGCATGTTAGCGGTTCTATTTGCAGACAACAAGTAGATCTTCTGTCTCTGCATAATTGATGGTTAGTGAATACTTAAGTATAATGTTTTTACAGGTATAGTAATTTAATTTATAGATAATTAGTTTTTTATTTAATCTATTTTACGGAAAGGGGCCTAATAATGGAAAAAATCTTTCTACAAAGGCATGTTTTGAAGTTCCAATAGACATGCATACTATATCATTCCGTCTCTTGTTAGTATTGTCAGCATTGTAGGTAAGCATGGTGTGCTTTAACAATACTAAGTGCATTATGAAAAGCCAGCGAACTGTCTATACGTTACAGGATTTATTTATCAGATCGGAAAGAAGAAGGGATGGAAGTTTGCTACTTTTAAAATAGCTCTCTGAGCTCTTTCAAGAGGAAGCAAATTAGTTTTTGGTGCGCTACCCCAAGAAGTGATACAATATTAAATTATAGATTGACATAGGGCCAAATAAACTTGTGTGATTAATTTTGAATCTCCTAATGTTCGCAATTTCTTAAAAACATATATTAGTTTGCGCACTCTTTTAACTAGACTTTCAATATGTTTTCTAAAAGAAAGTGTGACGTCGATTATTACCCCCAGGTATTTTATGTTGCTCGTTTTGAAGATAAAAGGACAAATACACATATTGACTGAACGGTTACCACATTGATGGGCATATAGATGAGGATTAGTAATGTTAAGTTGAGGCTTGCGCATGGAGAAATTAATTGTCTTGTCGGTATTTAATGTTAGTAAATTGCTTTGAAACCAATTAGTAACAGTATTAAAATCTAGTTGAGCGATTTCAAACAGTTCGCTACTGGATTTAGTGGTAAATATTAACGCCGTGTCGTCGGCATATAATATTATAATTTTTCCGTCTTAAATATTTAAATTACTAATGAACTATGTCTTATATCAAAATTGCAATCCACGAGGAAATCGCTTTTTAATTTTAATTATTAGTGCTCGTGACTATATCTACGGGCTGTTTATTCAGAATCGAAATGCACCATCATTTTAGTGATTGATTTAAGTCTTTTCCTAAAGCCTTATATTATAGTTTCAGGCATTAACTGTGGAGGATTTGAAGATTAGAACTACTTTGGTTTTGCGTGCCGACAATTCCTCAACAAGTCGTTCTATCGCCATGGGGTTAGTTCATATTAAGTAGGTAAACTTTCACACATGGTTGTACTGTATGATATTTTACACTATAATGTTGGGATAACAATTAAAATTATCTTCTTTTTTTATGTCTTTGTCATATCTCGGGATCCTCGGGCCCCGGACCTTTGGAAGGCCGACCCCCGCCGAAGCCCTTTTGACAATTTTAAATGATAAGTTCATACCAACCGACGATTATCCCTGTATGCACTATGCAAGTTTACCCAAGGACAACCCCCGGTTGGTGCAGGATATGGAAAAAAAAGACATAGAACTATGGGTTTGAGTAGCTAAAGTGGACTGGTTATCTAAAACTATGGAAATACTATAGCCCCTGCCTGACCAATGCTTTATAAACAATATACAGAAAAAATGGCAGGGGGTGACTTGCCCACTCAATATTGGGCCCCCGGGAACTGTCGCTAGCACAAAGTGACGTAGCGACAAAAGAGGCAACATATCCTGTGGTTCTTGAGAGAGCCCGGAATATGGGCCAGCACTTACTGGAATACTTGCTTCCTCCGAGCACGTTTGCTCTTGCGAATCTCCACTCAAGCCGGTCAATAAAAGCAAGAAAGATGTGGGAGCTCTGTTCCTCGTCAGTGCTCACTCTAGCCGGCCAATAAAGGCAAGGCAAAGATGAGGAACAAGACTACTCCCGGGAATAAGGTCCGTGGGGTCTGATATTGTTTCCGTATCTGACCTTGTTTCCGCCTGATAGAAGACTATTAAATATTTTCTTCAGGCGGCTAAATAAGCGCTTCTTTAACGATTGCTTCATGTCAGTACCATTGATGCCCAACGCTTCCGACATACTTATTGGATTCGGATGCGGAGAGGGCTCTAAGGTTAATGAAATCCGAGAGTTGATTACGTCATCCATGTAGGGTAGGTGACATATAACCTAACCACCTCTCCTCAGTCGATAGCCTAGACCTGAATCTTCCAGCAGTGTGCTTAGAGGATTCAAGGCTAACCAGAACCAAAGCGAACTCAAACTATTACCTTGGAATATGCCCCACTCGATCCTTATCGGTTCGCTATTCCTGTGGACATTTTGGGAACGATGAACCTGTTGGCTCATGGCCATATCAATGAGGAGTAGCTCCTTAGTACCGCGGGATCCGTTCCTGCATCCATTTTGAGTAGTAGACATGATAGAGTTGGTGTCTATATGTTTGTTCATTTTAGCTCTCAAAATGGATGTAAGAACTTCATAGACCGTCGGTAATCACGTGATCGGCCTATAATTTTCGGGGTCCGCGGGGCTACCTGATTTATGGAGGAGGTGGGTAACTCTTGTTGTTAGGAACTGGAATAGCGAACCAGACTTCAAAGCAGTCTGGTACTGAGCCGCCAAGCGAGCGTGCGGCCCTACGAACCATTTGATCTAAAAGTTTTGCAGTCTACCCAGCCCTGGAGACTTCCAGTTAGGCAGCGGACGGACTGCACGAAATACCTCTTGGGGGCAGATGGTAATAGCCCTCATTTCTGGTATTGGATTGCAGGCTCGCTCGACTTTCCGAGCCCAATTACCTTCCGTGTGACTGAAAGGCACCGCCCAGATATTGCGCCAGAAAGAACATATGGTATCATTATCTAGTAGGAACGTGTCAGCCACACCTTACACACAACCCCTATAAACCCACCTTTCATCACACTGGAAGGTGCGATTCTTAGTGTATCGCTCTACTATACACTTTCGGCTTCAGGAAGTCGATGAGCTCTGCAACACAGGACATATAGTCCTGAGGGCTGATATCAGTCCTACCGAACGCGCGTCTCACAAAGCTCATCACTCTAGGGCGAGTATTGCCCTCCCTGAAGCAGATTAGTTTGCCGATGAGTGCTCTGGCCCCACCAATACGGTGCTCAATTATGCACTGCCAAGCTAATACGGCTGGTTTCGGTCGTGTAGCTCTAGGATCATTAGCAAATTTGACGTGAGTTACCCGACATGCCGCTACAGCCACGCAGTACTAAATTAAGTAAGGTCTACGCAGTGATCAAAATAATTTGACAACAGCGCATCCAGGACTGCCACCAGCGCCCTAATTTTGTTATGCTTAGTCAAACGAGGTAAGCGTGGTCTAGGTTTGGGCGATATGAACCAATATTCTCGAATCGCATCTTCAAAAGCACTCCTTAATTGCTCATTGCACTGGGTACTTACGTTTGTCGCCCTGTCATCACTCTCCTCGTCTGCTTGACTTGTCTTAGACTGTAGTAGGCACTACAACAGTCTGCGACGGGGGGGGGCGATGAAATGACTACTCTGGATTTCATTTCACAGACGATCAAGTACAGTGTCATCCAACATTTGATTACGTTGGATGACCCGCACCTGATCCAATAGTCGTTGTGTCGAAACGTTGACAGCTGGCTGGCAAGCACCTGAAAAAGAGAGAGCATCCGTACACGGTACGCGGTCAGATTGTTTCCCACTCTGTAGCCCCATAGTACATATAAGCGCATGACGTTTTCATTGTTGGATCGTGTCCATCTCATGCACCGCACACTTTCGCCGGGAGCTGGGACCCTATCAGAGGCGGGTGTGCCTCGAGGTCCTAAACCGTCCGGCGGCCGATGTCCTCCACGTCGACGAGCAGGTGGTGGCGTCGCGGGCGGGGAGAAATACTCGTCGCTCGAGCTGGAGGTAACTACCGCGGCCGGCCGCTGTCATCCTCGTCACAGCGCATACAGTGGGGCTGGGTGGCGGCGGCGGCGAGGCGGAGCTGAGCAAAGAGTCCAGAGGTGGTGGGCGTGCTCGACGTGCGGCCGATCTTGTCAACATTTTGTTCGTTTTCCTATTGTGTTCAGCATTGTTTTATCGGAGGTGACATCTGACATGTTACTTCCGATTCGGCAGTTTTTGATTATGTTTATTGTATTTTGGTGGAATATGATCCCTTTTCAGTATTTACTGTAGTATTTAGGCTATAGATTGAGTTTTATTATTATTATCAAATTACTGTATAAAACGTTCCCCGAAATTTCGTGTGATCCCAACATTATAGGTACCTACAGTTATATCGTAACAGCGCTGTGTGAACGTAGGCTTGCGCGATGAGAAGCTTCTCATTTCTTGTCCCAGAAAATAAGATATACGTCGCCATAACTACAAATTCGTGTTCTTTTGATACACCCAATTAGCTTTTGTCTTGCTTCCCCAAGCCTGCTTATTTTATCCTAAATTCTATTGTGTTCTTTTCAGATACATAATGTCGGACACAAATGCAACCAAGAAAGAAATAGAATACATGCAGTATACAGCTCTTCCACACACAGAGGTAAGTTTGATAATCACAAAAAGATTAAGGATAGAAAACTTATTGTCGGAAAAATACATAGATATTTATTGCAACTGCGAGATAAAAATCCGAATAATCTTCAAATAATGCCGAATTTAAACGCATTTGATGTGATTAAGTTTAACTATTGGACTATTTTTAGATACCTTTATCTTATGTTGGGGCCGCGTGACGATATCGACACGATGCACGCTAATGTGACAAGAATCGGCTATCATAGCGAAAGATTGGACTGCGTCCCGCGTCCCAGTTATCGCACTGGAGGCGATACATTTAAAAATAATTACGAAGCCGCTAATGGGACCACTGCATAGCCCGATAACGCGCTTTGCTTCTTGACGATACACGCAAATGCGGCCCCAGAATTAGCCTATCAAGTTAAAACTTGGTATGCTCATTTATTTCCGATGACAATACGTTTATTTGGTAGAAATAACAAATAAATGGTTCTGCAGCCAGGATTGCACCAAATAGTTTCATAAGGTGAAGAAAAAGGAAGATATTGTTAAGCGCTCAACATACTAGGGCCCTCCCTCCTAGGGTTACCATATCTCAGGATTTGTCCTGAGATCTCAGGATATTTAGGCTTCTGACAGGATTGCGGTCGGATTGAGGGAAATCTCGGGAATCTTAGGATTTTGCGAATTTTTAATAAAATTAAGTATCTAGATGTACAGTGTTTTTTTTGTTGGTAAGTTACAATCAACATAAACAAAAATATAATCTTCTTTGGACAGTATCACAGCACAACGCGTTTTTTTTTCACCGTAAGCATGTGAAAAAAAATGCGTCGTTGTTAATTACGTTTGTGACAAAATTTCAGGACTTTTCTATAGAAATCAGGCTTTTTGTGAGAACTTTTCAATTTTCCATGTGGTAACCCTACTCCCGCCTATCTCCCATAATCATTTGCTGGACATGCAGTTTAAGTTCAGGGCAAGTCAAGGTGACCGATAGTTACACTACTCATGCTACAACATCGCTTAATACTTCGCATGTCAGTTCAGTTTACAAATTATGTGTAATGTTGCTCCTATGTTTGCTATGAATGTATGATAACCCCTGGTCTATTCCAGAGTCTGACGGAATACCTGGTCACACGTGCAATAGACTCGCCTCAAGTATACGTGTACATGTATGCATATGGTATGGACGTATCGACTAACGATCTTGGAAGAGTTGAGGTGAATATTACAAAGCTGCACTTTTTAACCGCCTTCACAAAAAGGAGGAGGTTCTCAATTCGTCTGTATGTTTTTTTTTTATGTGTGTTAGCTCAGAACTTTTTTCTGGGTGAACCGATTTCGATGATTCTTTTTTCATTTGATAGGTGGTGCTTCACATGTGGTCCCATTTAAATTTGATCAAGGTCTGACTAGTAGTTTGTGAGTTATCCTTAATACTGCATATTTTTTCCATTTAGTTTATATGGATGAAGTGTTAATAATTTCCTGTCACTGTTATTTACACACCAAGTAGTGGTATACGAATTTGTATGAGGTAGGTACCGCAACAAAAAAGTGAAAAATAAACCTTTTTTACAAAAAAGCAACAGACTTCCAAAAAAAAAACACTAAAAGACTTGAAAAATATCTTTAATTTCAGAAGTCGGTGGCCTAAAACGAAAATTCAAAACCAAAGACACCGACTTCCGAAATTAAAGTTATTTTTCACGTCTTTTAGTATTTTTTTTTTGGAAGTCGGTTGTTTTTTGTAAAAAAAATTTTTTTTATGAAGTTTCACATACAAAACTAGCGACCCGGCCCTGCTTCGCGCGGACACAATCTACTGATTTGGCGAAGTGTCATCACATCGAGATGTCTGTATTATACTAGTATCTGTATTTTACGTTATACTCTTACCGTCTTATTCATAATAAAGTCATTCGCTCTATAAACCTGTTTTAGCTATCGAACTGTTTTATCGCTATCTGTCAAGTTAAAATGAACTTTGACAGAAAGGGACAAAACAGTTCGATAGCTAAAATAGGTTTATGAAGCGAATGGCTTAATTATGATTAAGACGATTAGAGTATATAGCACTGGAGAACTATAAGCGCAATATTCTCAACAAAAAAGTCTGTCACTTTTGGCGGGGGACGCGGCAGCTACTACAAAAAAATAAAGCTGCTCGCCAGGAAAGAGAAGTCCGTACCATTGATTTTTTTTAATCGATATATCGATATTCATTTGACATTTTGACTGAATCCATATAAAGTAGCATAAACTTAAAAAAATTAAAAAATATTTTAATAAAAGTACAGTTTAATTATAAATAATCTCATCATCATCATCATCAGCCTATATTCGTCCACTGCTGCACGTAGGCCTCTCCCAGTGAACGCCACTGAGCCCAATCTTCGGCTGTCCTCATCCAGTCTCTGCGAGTCGCCTTTCGCAATTCGTCACTCCACCTGGCCAGCGGGCGTCCCACACTAACTTGCCTAAACGCGGTCTCCATTCTAGAACTCGTTTTCCCCAACGATTGTCGGTTCTGCAAGAGATGTGACCAGCAGCAGGCAGGCAGGATTGTGGCAGAGCAATAGCCCTTCAGCTTGCTTAGTATTTGGGCAACAAAAATATTACTTAATTCGTAAGAAATTATCGACATCTCAATTTTATTGATATAATGTAGTCACATATTTATGATGTCACAGATTGTTTCCAATTTATCGTACGGAAAAGCTGTTTAGAGTTTTATGAATCTTATCATTCATGCCTATATATTTTTGATTCATGAACATGCTCATATTACATGCTCTTGGTCTGTGTATTACGGCTACACTGGTGAATATGGTAGTGTGAGCAAGCCCCTGTTTAATTGTTGCAGGTACAAGCTCTATACAGTCCGATTCACCACGACCACGGTGCGGCGGCCCGATCCCTTGCGCGTGTATACATGGCACTGATACGTCACTACTCCAGCCATTTGGACGCTACCATTAAGATCGTCGACGAACCCATCATGTTGGATATTTCTCTGGTACTATGACATAACATACAACTAAAACAGAAAAGGTATGCGCTCCGGTAATATTCGTGTTTCCGAATTAGTAGGTCCGAACGTCGCGTCTCTCAGTAACACCCCGTAGAGGCAAAGGCACTTTGAAGTAGTGAACTCATCATTTCGCGTTTGCATAAAGCTTTCTCTCTACTGGGTTACCTACTCTGCTCGCACTTCATCATTTGTTACTCAAAAGTTTATAGTATTTACTATAAACTTTAACAACAACCACACACATTAACAACTCTATGCATTTGCATAGAGTTGTTAATCTCTAATTTTGTTCTATGGTAATACAAAATAGTTAAGCAACTCCATGTTTGTAATAGCTCTATATCAGCAGGGCGTATACTCTATCAGTAGCAATGGCTTTCAATTTGACCGTTCAAGAACATTCATTGCGTTATTTACGTTATTGAGCACACAATTTTTTCGAACATCTGAAGCAATGGATTAGCAATATCCTTCAAATTATTCGGATTGTGATTGAAAGTGTGTTACGCAATTAGAATGCTGATTTCATCATCACGGGTTCGTATTTCCGAAGATAGACGATGATTGCCGAAGCGCATACTTTTTCTGGGAGAGCTTGTAAGTATGTTGGAACCTCAGAATAATAACTAAAGCATAGAAGGAAGGCTAAAATAGCAACAGAACTCAATATATTTAGTTCATTTTGACTTATGGAGGCTGCTGATATGTTAGAGAAGGACACGCATACAAAAGACATTTCGAAATTTTGTTGGTTGTCACTACTTTTATTCTGAATAATGGCGTGACTCACGCACTTTCAACGTCGATAAATTTATCGATGACGTGCATTAATTGCCAAAATGAATGTCTGTGATGGGATATATTATTAACATTTTTTGAAATATATAAGTTTTAGCAAAAATCATGAACAATGAGCAGAACAGATTTTAAGGGAAAAGTAAATTTATTTTAAAATTCGACTATTTGTTACAGCTTAAGCTCTAAGGTTAAAATGTAATGGACGAAATTTTAAGTAGAACAGGTAGTTACAGTCGAAGTTCATAAGTGCAGACCTACATTAACTTGTAAGTCTGAAAATTTAAAAAAATAACAAGTAAGTATATGTAGTGGGTATAAAATTATGTTTGTATTTACAATAATAATGTCCAATCAGTTAGAGCTTTGATATTGTTTACAATAGCTACTCATTATTTAAAAAAAAGTATAATGATACGTTCATGGGCCGCGATGATAGACCACATGATGAAGTCAAGTCAAATAATTTATTACATAATACAGGGTGGCAGAGACATCGACGCACAACCTGCTACATATTTAATACATGATTCTGAACCTCCCTGCGTTGAAATTAATGAACACCATTTGTGGTTGGGTTTTTAACAAATGGGGTAAATCATTAATATATACTAAAAAGAGGAAAGGACCCAATATCGAGCCTTGTGGTACAAGGCATATCAAGCTTACTTCCATCTGCCTGTTAAAAATCAAGACAAAAAATGGGCTCCAAGAAAATCATAACGAGCTGATCACTGACATGATTACGATTTTTTCCAGCATCGGATGTAGAATGTCTCTAAAGATGCACATGTTACATTCTCATTTGGATAAATTTAAAGATAGTACCGGGGATTATTCGGAAGAACAAGGGGAAAGCTTCCATCAAGATATAATGGAATTTGAGAGACGTTCCCAAGGCCAGTATACTGAAAGCACGATGGGGGACTATATTTGGGGTTTAATAAGAGAAACTTCTACTGAACATGACAGGAAAAGTAATACCTACTGTTCATTTTTAAACATTTGGACTCTATTTTAAAACTTCTATTGTAAGAATGAATCATAAATGGATGTTCGGTATCTTTTAATAAATCATCTCTATGTCCATTTTTTATGTATTTTCATTGATTTGAAATTTTCAATTTTTTACACATAAAAGCAAATTCAGAACTATTTTTTGTTCTTATTCTTATTGCTAGATATAATAGTAAAAAAAATAAGGTAGGTATGTATAACCCGTGCGCAAAATTGCTGTAGACTGGTGTTTTGTAGGACCGCATCTTCTCTAAGTCGTCTCCATTTTGCAGTTTCATTAATCATAATGAATGTAACTATGCTTCTTTGGAGTCCAATTTCTTCTAGCAATGCAATTTACCCATTCATTTTATTTCACATTGTCTATAAGAAATCTGTAAAATAAAAGTATCGACAACATTATTTACGTCACTATGTATATTTATAATAACCTCAAAGTAATTTCCGAATAGTCGCTAAAAGTTCTACTGAAATAGTTATTACGTTTGCTATCCGCTACAAAGTGATTCAGCAAAACTTGTTTTATATTTTTAATCGGTTATCCGCTCACTTCGACAAATAATTTAACAAATACTTACCGATGGAAAGTCAACAGTTGTTCGTTATTTTCTTTTCGTGAAGAATGGGACTTGCAGCCTCCAAAAGCCTCCAACCACACAAGACATTATGCCACAGAGTCCACACACTCACTAATATATATTTATACGAAGAATTCGTGCAATCTGACAACAGAATTATTATAAAAATATCATGTAACCATGGGAGTTTACTACAAACTCATGAACAATGAACACGCGAACAAGTCAAATTGTTCAGTGACCGTACTGTCACACTCCGAAGCAAAGTACTACCGAATTTGGCCGGGTTGAAATAGAACCAATAGAACCAAATGACAAGTCATCTTGTGACAAGCCCAAAAAAAAAAAACAAAGTGTGAATCATTTATCTCATTCTAACATCCTTTTTCTTGGCATAAGATAGAACGAGACTAAAAGCAATTACTGAATTTTTATTTTAGCCTTCCTTCTATGCTTTAGTTATTGTTCTGAGGTTGGAACGAGATCATCCCTCAAAACCTCGAATCATCTCAATAAACTCAGACTTGCAATCACTAAGGAAGAAAAACGGTGTAAAACTCGAATTCCAACAATCTAGGCATGTCCTGGATGTGAATTAAGACAGTTGCATAACGTGTTATTCAATATTCCTACGTGTGTTGGCTTCCCAAAACAAGCTTATGTTTCGTGCTAGTAATTTCTAGCTAACACAGCCATGATGGTATCGGAAAGAAAATGAAGAATAAGAAAATGACAAATACAGATTTGCTTATTCAACTTTGCAACAATAAGTAGGTACAGCAATCGCCAATATGTATAACATTTAAGAAAAATATGTCTTTTGATTTCAGTGGATGAAAGAATTGGTCAGTCCGCCTCTACTCTTACAGTTTCTGTTAATATTCACCAATTCGCACATCACGCTTATACCCTCACAGGAGCACGGGCTTATTAGACATGTTCAGGTAACTATAAATCTATCTGGGCATCGAGATCATCAGTAACATGCTGCTAAATTAGCATATTATACGTCAATGTATGTACCTAGTGTTAATATTAATTTTATGCTCATTAAGAGCATAAAAATTAAGATTAAGTAAGACAGTAAGTCCTACTACAAAGAATTGATGGTAAATGTAATCTCATAGTGTTAACCGAGTACTGGCTAAGTAAGGCCACCAATTAATGTCCACATCTGGAGGACTCACAAAAATCTAAATGATGGAATTATGATGCTTGGCATAACTTTGACTGGGCTGTCACTGAAGTGGATCTATGTAGTGCAAACTGCCAGAATTTGCACTACTCGCAATTTATCGCTCACTATTTACACAAAATACGACACCGGTTGTAGCTAGTCTTGACGATCTTCTCACATAACTGTCAGCATGTAGCACAGTCGCCGTAGTCGGAGTTATTAATATCTCTCCATACAGTACCGATCCAAATTATGAAGACTATCTTAACACTCTATCATCCCATGGTCTTCTACCTGCGCATCGCCTCCTAACTCGCTTACTAAATTGTCTAGCTAAATCAAGTCAATCAACAACAATAGTCTTCGACTCTCCTTTTACAGAACACATTCTACTATTTTTTAACATGTTTTTATTAGCTTCACTTGTAACTAACTAACGAACAATGTAATAAAATCATAGAAGTAAATTTTTTACCTACTTTTAACTGTCGTATCGAAATGAAACTTTGTATGTATATGTAGCTCGGATGACAAAACTATAATTTGGTTTCTTGGAGCTAATCTGATGATGGAGCCAGGAGATGGTTAGTGTAACTCTTCAGTGGCTACTAGTAAACCCCTCGAGTTTGGGCATATTTGATTTGTTTTGACGAGTCCAATAGATTGGACTTGGTAACAAGGGTTTGGTAATAGAGCCAAGAGATGGATAGTGGAACTCTTTAGTGACTACCAGTAAACCGTTCGAGTTAGATCTAGGTACAAAGGTGCTTTATTGCCTTTTCCATTGAACTAAAATATAGGCAGAACATGATTTCTCTAAACCTTTCAGGAAATTTTCAGAAACACGCAATGAATTTCTCTCCTTTGCGCTACTGGTTCACCTTGTATTTCTGCGACGTTCTGCTGTATTGGTTACTGGTCGCCATCATAAGCTTTGTCATGATCCTCATCATGTTCCTCACTGTACATATGTCTCAGTTCATGTGGATTGATTTTTGTTAGTATTACATTTAAATCCTCTGGTAGTTTATAGAAGATATCTATTACTTAAAAAAAAAAAACGATTTGGTTAAGGGTGCACCGTGGTCGATCGACGATACTCCTCATATTATTTTAAGACATACTTAGGTAGGTACGTATAATGTCACATAAATATAAGTGTCATATTTTAAGACGACGACGCAACGGTTGAAGTCGATCGACTGCAGTCTGCTTGCACCTTTACAGCACGCATCAGGTAACCTGCTTTTGCCACTGTTGGCCAAATCGAAACTGTAGAAGCGAAAGAGTGCTTGAGTCCAAACGATTCATTGTAATCACGCGGGAAACCCTAGAAAATATTAAGTTCAATATGGAAAAGCCACCACAACCACCTATCGTACTCATATTTTTGCTTATTACAAATTCACAATATGGAAGATTCTATTTTTTTTTACATCGGGTTTTTGTTAAATAGAGCAGCGCATTAGCGAATTTTTGACGTTTCTTGTTGCAGTCATAGTCCCGTTCATGTTAAGTTTGTACGGGATAAGCTGTATACCGCAAGCGTACATCTTCAGTTTAGGGCCGCAGATGGCTCTCAACACTATGACTTTTATCATCGTCAACCTTGTGTTTGGTAAGTCATAAAATTAGTAGTAATACGTGTCTACCTGCTTCGTCTGGGTTTTCTGGGCTACAAGCCATCCGGGCCCCCTAAAGCCAATCCCTGCTTTGTGCCCCTGCTAAACATAAATATGCATGACTGCGGTATTAACCACACACGACTCAAGTTTAATTGTAACGGATACGTACGTTGTATTTCTATTTAGTGACCGTCCAGACGGCCTAGACAAAGTAACATTGGATTAACGATGACGCTAGTAGAAAAGCCAAAAAATGTATGGGGTTGACTTAGGGTATTGAAATGTGGGGGATCCCCCACAGCGCATACTTCCACGTAGTTTCCCCCGGGCAACGCCGTGTCTGACCACCTTAACGGAGTGGCAGACCGGCGGCTAAAGTGCGCTGTGATTCGCAGACAAAAACGCGGACGTCTATGAATATGCCGAAGAAGCCAAGCCGTGACGCCTCCGGGCGTCTTTGTTTTAACGCTAATCGCTCCTCCGAGGGTGATTCAAACGGCCCTTCTCAGGGCCAACCCAAAGGCCCTTCTCAGGGCCAACCCAACGGCCCTTCTCAGGGCCAACCCAACGGCCCTTCTCAGGGCCAACCCAAAGGCCCTTCTCAGGGCCAAACCAACGGCCCTTCTCAGGGCCACGCCGGCGGCGCTTTGGCGTCGGAAGCGGACTGCGCACCATCTGCGGTCAGCTTCTTCAGCAGGCCGGACGAGTTGTCGGACGCCGACGAGTCCAATATGGAAACGTCGGCGGCCGAAAACGAACGCCCCAAGCGGAAGAAGGCCGATCTGAGGCTCGGGTCCGGGGGCTCCTCGGAGTCGGTTGCGAGTAGGTCGAAGAAGAAGTCGAAGTCTAAAAAGGCTTCGACTTCTGCTTCGGCTCTTGCCCACGATGTGGGCTTGGTGGACGCCGAGCGCCAGCTAAACCTGGCTAAAAGGGCGCAACTCCAGGAAGACCTGGAGGAGAGGGTCGCCGCAAAGGAGCGGCAGGCGCAAGCCGCCAGGTCGAGGGCTGGCTATGGTGCGTCTAACGTGCTTTATGCTGACCACTCCCTGGCGGAATTGGAGCGCATTGCGCAGGAGGACAAGGAGGAGGTTCTGGAGGTCGCCTCAAAGTCCTCCAATTTGAAGGGGACCTTCCAGAAGGCCCTCAAATGCCGGGCCGCAAGCATGCACGGCATCGTGATAGAGCTGGTGAAGCGGACGGCCACGGACGAGACGCGGCAGCTGCAGGCGAAGGTAGATCGTCTGCAGGCGGAGGTCAGCCAGCTACACCAGAAGCTGGCCGAGGTCACGGCCCAGCCTGCCCAATCTGCCCCGGGTACGGCGGTGGAGGGCTCCTCTTCCCATGCCAGCCTTGAGGCGGTAATCCGCGGGATTGTCATGGAGGAGAGGGCCTTCATCAGAGGCTGCTTCGCGGGCATCCAAGACCGTCTCTTGCCAGAGAAGCGGCTCCGCCCGCCGCTAGCGGCGGATAAGAGTCCACTGCCGACGGAGCCGGACCCTGCGCCTCTTGGAGGCCCGGCATTGGCCGAGCAGCCCCGGGCCCAGAAGCCCTCTAAGGGCAAAGGTAAGGGCAAGAGGACCACTGTGCCCCCTCAAACGCCAACCACTAGCGCGGAGGGAGCGTCTGGGTCATCTGCCGCTCCAGCGGCCCCCCGGAACTCACAGGAAGAGGACGCCCTTCTTCCCTCCACCACCCCGTCCAACCAGCCGTGGACGAAAGTGGTCAGGGGGGGAAAAGGGCAAAGGTCGACCCCCAACCCCAGTGCAACTGCCCCAGCGGTGAAAAAGGGTCTAGCCGGCGGGAAGAAGCTGGTTCCTCCCAAAACCGCGGCGGTCGTGGTGACCATCACCCCGGAGGCCGTGGAGAGAGGCGAGACGTACGAGTCCGTCCTAAGACGGGCTCGTACCAACGCGGATCCCTCCCGGCTGGGGATCGGCAACATCACGTGCCGCCGTACCCTGGCTGGGGCTCGAATTTTCGAGTTTTCGGGGGAGCAGCGCGGCGCAAACGCGGACCTCTTCGCGGGAATGCTGCAGGAGGTCATCGCGGATGCGGCAACGGTCGTCAGGCCTGTAAAGACCGCAGCCTTGGAGGTGGCCGATCTGGACGATTCGGTCACCAAAGAGGACGTGGTGGCGGCCGTTGCGACGGCCGGAGGCTGCGACGCTGGCGCAGTAAAGGGTGGAGCAATCAGGCTCGGGCGCCGCGGCATGGGCACCATCCGCATCGAGTGCCCAGTCGCTGCGGCCGGGGCCGTCCTTACTGCGACCAAAGGACGGCTGCTTGTGGGGCTCAGCTCAGCTGTGGTCCGGCCACTTGAAGACCAGCCTATGCGCTGCTTCAAGTGCTTCGCGTTCGGCCACACCCGAGCCACGTGTCCCTCCAAGTCCGACTGGGGAGAGTCTTGCTTCCGGTGCGGGCAGGAGGGACACAAGAGTGCCGCTTGCCGCGCTGCCACGCTACGCTGCGCGGCGTGTGCTGCCAGTGGCCGCCCCGCGGACCACAGGATGACGGGCAGGAGCTGCAAGCCGCCCGCGAGGAAGGGCATAGTGCCGGCGCAGGTTCGCCCTGCTGCTACCACCACCGCTGTCGTCGCCGCTGTAGCTCCAGCGGCGGTAGAGGAGGAGGGATGTGGGATGTTGGAATAATGGTTTCCAACTACCAAATCCTCCAGGCGAACGCCAACCACTGCAGGGCAGCCCAGGACCTGGTGGTGCAGGTCATGGCCGAGTGGTTGGTGAACGTAGCGGTGGTCGCTGAGCCCTACTCAATCCCCGGCAGCTGGCTGGGTGACGAGGACGGCTTGGTGGCGCTAGCGGCGCGGTCTTCCACAGACTCCCCTCCCCTCTCACTATTAGAGAAGGGACCGGGATACGTGGCTGCCGCGTGGGGAGAATTAGCCCTTGTGGGCGTCTATTTCTCCCCAAACCGCCCTCTTCAGGACTTCGAGAACTATCTCGGAGTCCTGGCCGCCGTGGTCGGCAGGGCGGCGCCGCATCAGGTCTCCGTACTGGGAGACCTGAATGCCAAGTCGGTGAACTGGGGTAGCCCGGCCACCGACGCTCGCGGGCGGGCAGTGGAGATGTGGGCAGCCTCCTCTGGACTCTCCCTCTTGAATAGAGGAAACGTCCAGACATGCGTGCGGCGGCAGGGTGGCTCAATAGTGGACGTCACTTTCGCCACCCCTGCGTTGGCCGCGCGCGTGTTGAACTGGCGGGTGGACCTGGTGGAGACTATGTCGGACCATCGCTACGTACGGTTCGACATCTCCACCGGTGGCCCCGGAGAGACGCGGCCCCTGTCAGGGCGATCGCCGTTCCCGCGGTGGGCTCTCACCCGCCTGGACAGGGAGGCAGCGGGGGAGGCGGCGTTCATCCAGGACTGGTTTTCGCCGTCTTCCGCTGGCCTGGATGTGGATACCGTGGCGCGGCGCCTGAGGGGGTCTCTGACCGAGGTATGCAACTCTAGCATGCCCCGGTCTCGCCGACCACTACCCAGGCGCGCCGTGTACTGGTGGTCGGTGGAGCTGGCGGGGCTCCGAGCAGCGTGTGTGGAGGCAAGGAGGGCCTACACGCGAAGCCGGCGGCGGCGTCGACGAGACCACGCCGACGAGGACCACCTCTATGAGGTGTATGTGGAGGCAAAAATGGTCCTCGATAGGGCCATCGCCGCCGCCAGAGATTCGGCGAGAGCGGAGATGCTGGAGGGTCTCGACAGCGACCCTACGGGAGACCTTATAAGGCGGCGCGCAACAAATTGCGCCCCTTTGGTCCCCCAGTGGCCGAGACCCTGGAGCCCTCATTCCTGGATGGGGTGGTTCAGTCCCTGTTCCCGTGCAGGGACAACTTCACCCCACCAGTGATGGGCGCACCGCTAGGGATAGCTCCGCCAGCTGAGGAAGAAGAGGAGGCCCCCCCTGTCACGGAGTCGGAACTCCGCGCGGCGATTGTCCACATCCGCGCCAAGAAGACGGCTCCGGGCCCCGACGGTGTTCCGGCAAGAGTGGTGGCGATCGCTGCCACTCAAATGGAGGAGAGGTTTCGGGACCTCTTCAGCGCATGTCTTGCGTGTGGGAGGTTCCCGAAACCGTGGAAGGAGGGGCAGTTGTGCCTCCTTCGCAAGGAGGGCCGCCCGGCGGACTCCCCCTCGGCATTCCGGCCCATCGTTCTGCTCGATGAGGTCGGCAAAATGTTCGAGGGGATAATCGCTGGCCGCCTAAACAGCCACCTGCGGAGTATCGGGCCGGACTTGTCGGACGCTCAGTTCGGTTTTCGGGCTGAGCGCTCCACGGTGGACGCGCTGGCCCGCCTCAAGGGCCAGGTGAAGGGGGCGATGGAGGCGAGGGACGGATTGTTGGCTGTGTCATTCGATATAGCCAATGCCTTCAACTCCGTTCCCCACTCCACCATCCTAGAGGCACTCCGATTCCACGGAATGCCCCTATACATGCGTCGTCTGCTGGCCAGCTACCTAGAGGATCGGGCGATCGTCCTCGTTAATAGGGCTGGCCAAGTCCGGCGGTACGCCGTCGAAGCCGGCGTTCCGCAGGGGTCAGTCATAGGACCTGTCCTTTGGAACATCGCCTATGATTGGCTCTTGCGGGGAACTCTCCTTCGGGGCACGAGTGTCATCTGCTATGCGGATGACACTCTCCTCACCGCCCGGGGGGAGAGTTTTAGGGAGGCGGCCAATCTGGCCTCGGCGGGTGGATCCTTGGTCGCGGGGAGGATCCACCGCCTAGGTTTAACGGTGGCGCTGCACAAGACCGAGGCCGTGTTCTTCCACGGGCCTCGGCGGCGCCCCCCACCTGATGCCCACATCTTCGTCGAGGGCGTCAGAATTGAGGTGAAGGCCCAGATGAAATATCTGGGCCTTGTACTCGACAGCAGGTGGCGCTTCGGCCCGCACTTTAGCGGGTTGTCGTCGCGCCTGCTGAAGACCGCAGGCGCCCTCTCCTGGCTGCTTCCCAACTTGGGGAGGCCCAGCGCGCGATGCCGGCAACTTTACGCCGGTATCTTGAGGAGTATGGCCCTTTACGGGGCTCCTATCTGGGAAGACTCCCTCCAAAGGAGGGAGAACGCCGCCGCCTTGCGGGCGCCCCAAAGGGCCATAGCCCAGCGGGCGGCTCGGGCCTACCGCACAGTGGGCTTCGCGGCAGCATGTGCTCTGGCCGGCACCCCTCCTTGGGAACTCGAGGCGTGGGTGCTCGCCAGAGTATATGAATGGACGGCGGGGCGGAGAGTGGGAGGAGAACGCCCAGCCCCGGAAGAGCGGGAGGCCGTCCGGCGGGAGGCGAGGGATGCCATCGTCCTCCATTGGACGGGGCAGCTCGCCACCGCAGCCTTTGGCCGCCGAACCCTAGACGCGATTGGGCCAGTGTTGCGAGACTGGCTCGAGCGGTCACATGGGTTCCTCTCGTTCCGTCTGGTGCAGGTGCTGTCCGGACACGGTTGCTTCGGATCGTACCTGCACCGGATAGGACGGGAGGAGACGCCGTCATGCCACGACTGTGGCGCGGTGGAGGACACGGCGCAGCACACCCTCGAGGTGTGCCCGTCGTGGTCCGAGACGCGCCGCAGTCTCATCGCGGTGATCGGACCGGACCTCTCACTTCCCGGCTTGGTTAATGCCATGCTGCAGGATGAGAGGTCCTGGGCGGCAGTCGCCTCCTTCTGCGAACACGTCATGTCCCAGAAGGAGGCGGCTGAGCGCGCGCGGGAGGACGATCCTCACGCGGCGTCGCTCCGAAGGCGGAGGAGGGGTCGAAGAAGACGTCAGTTTGATAGTCATCTCCGACTCCTCCCAGGTGGAGGCCAGCAGGCAGCGGGTGCGGGGGCGCCCTTGCCTGTATTGCACAGGCCTCCACCAGTGTCGGACGGGAATGGCCAGGTGTTCTCGGCCATTCCCGTAGCCCCCCAAGCTGGGGGGAATGCGGGGCCCGCCAGCTAGGCGGGCACGCGCCGGGAGGGTTGTGGATGCAAAGGCTGAGCCGGATTCCCATGGCCTTCCCATCACGGCGATGTGGGAACACCGCTGAGTTTTAGTGGGTAAACTGTCATTCCGACAGGAGTCCCACATATCCCGTCTCGTCCCCCCACGAGCGGGAATGCATAAAGCATTTCTCAGCGAAAAAAAAAAAAAAAAAAAAAAAGGGTATTGAAATGTCACGTGGTAGGTCAACGAATAGAAATTAGCTAGACAATGTTAACATCATTCGATTCTATGAAATGAATCATCAGTGTTCAATAACATACAGTACAAAACATAAAACAGTTGTATTACAATGGATTCCTTTTCACTTTGGACTAGGTAATGAGATGGTTGGTCGTTTGGCAAATGAAGCCGCGTCTGATCGAGAATTGTATGCTTGTCCTCCATGGCATACTGAGCTTTTACCCCTAGTTAGACATAGATGTAACCAATCTGGGTCAGAATATTTTGATAAATATCTTTAACGAAGGGCATTTGGTACAGGACGATTCAACCATCTCTTCCACTTATGCTTTGGTTCAGCGAGGGCAGGATGAATGGGCAAGAAGTTGTGATGGCTTTGAGACTACAATCCGGCCACCTTCCTCTCAATAGTTTCGGTTTTATTATGCGGAAAATGGATTCAACCAATTGTAATTGTATTTTTTCTTGTCTGCAATTGTTTGTGGATAGAATATGTGCATCACAGCTTGAAGGAATGTAGTCGTATTGGAGTCCAAAGATGTCAAGCTTTTGACAATAATTTTAATGTAGGCTTATAAAATAGCGTTCTGGCTTCACCATTGTCGGATGAGGCCAGAACACTTTATCATATTATTTAGGCTAGTTTTCTATACTTATTGAATTCAATAATCGGGGTGACATATTCTAGAAAAAGTCCTTTAAGTAAATAAAGATATCAAAATTAAAAAAAAAAAAAAACATTGAGGTGATGGCCATTATATAAGGCACTTTTGAATTAGAGTGTCAACTATGACAGTGTTTGAATTGTATCCATATGACGGCTCATTAAAGGCAACATCAAACGAATTCATTGTCTTTGACCTCCATATTTGGTTATGAATTAAGAAAATTTTACACTGGTTTAAGGTTAAGGCACGAAATACTATGAATCCAAACTCTTTATTTTAAATAAATTTTATTTTTGATCAAAATCGAACCGGGTAACCGGGTATACTATGAAATGGTAGGTAGGGCATCGAAAGTGGTGAGTCTGCGATTTTTTATTTTGTGGGGTAAAATTATACGCCCTTGTTTAACGCGATGACGCGCAAAATTTAGAGGACCTAAAACTTAAAATCACACATTCAACACTGCAAGAAGGTCTTCATTTGACGCTAGAAAAAGTGATACTAAGTGCTCGATAGACTATGGTAAAACGCAAATATACGTGCAAGACTGTTCAGAGAGAAATGGACTCCACTTCGAGCAATTATTGCAGTATGTTAAATTAACTTTTTTATTTTCGTTTTTTTTAATTATAATATTAATACACCCACAACACAATGGTACGTAATGTGACCACATATTTATTCAATGCGCCTGAATAGAGAGTTTTTATTTTTTATTTTTATGGTCCTAATTAGTCAGTAAGGAAAAATTACAGCATAAGACAAACACGTATGTAAGATAATTGCATGGCTTACGTATGCTGTACAGTACATATCTACTATTGCGAAACGACGAGCGGTGACACTAAAGTCCGCTATGTTGTTGGAAAACTTTAAGACGTAATAAATAATTGTTTTTCCGTCAATCAATCTATATATATAAAAATGAATCCCTATTTCCGTTGGTCACGCCATCACGCGTGAACGGCTGGACCGATTTCACATTTTTTTTTTGTTGTGTTCTTTATTGTCAGGAGAAGGATCTTATGAAATAAAAAAATAAGGAAGTTGAGCGGAACGTTATAAAATTTAAGAAAACTTAACGCCAATATTAATTTCACATAACTGTCAGTTGTTTGAAATAACTGTCAGCGATTGACAGAATGCGCGCTGCAAATATCATTTAACACAGATGGATCGGTTGATAAATGAGTCGAAAACTAAAACTAAACGACTTATGACATTCATAGTTAAGACAGGACAACGTCTGTCGGGTCAGCTTGTAACCAATAAAAAAAGTATTATGTGGTTTTATGAAACCACTGTAAAAGTGAAACTTTTTTTCACTTTATAGTCATTTAACTAAAAACCTCCTTCCTTTCACTTTATCCCTACTCCGCGGCCGACCGTCACGCGACATGCAACACTCAGACGAAAAACTTTTGACACGATGTAATAAAAGTTTCACTTTAAAAATAAAATTGCAAATAATATATTATTTTGGATTAGATTCTGTTAAAATAGCTAAGATATTTATAATAATGCTGTATACAGGGATTGGCTTTACGCGGGTCGGCAATAGCAACAACTTGTTCACTTCATTAATGGATTATCCTCAGAAAATCTTCTTATATAAGATGGGGTCCATATCTCAAACTGAAATCATGAAGCAAGTTTGTAAGCAACCGTACCAAAACTTCATGAATTATGTGTGTAAGCAACCGTACCAAAACTTCATGAATTAAGTGTGTAAGCAACCGTACCAAAACTTCATGAAGTAGGTAAGTGTGTAAGCAACCGCACTAAAACTTCATGAATTAAGTGTGTAAGCAACCGTACCAAAACTTCATGAAATAGGTGAGTGTGTAATCAACCGTACTAAAACTTCATGAAGTCAGTGTGTAATCAACCGTACTAAAACTTCATGAAGTAGGTGAGTGTGTAATCAACCGTACTAAAACTTCATGAAGTAAGTGTGTAAGCAACCGTACCAAAACTTCATGAAGTAGGTGAGTGTGTAAGCAACCGCACTAAAACTTCATGAATTAAGTGTGTAAGCAACCGTACCAAAACGTCATGAAGTAGGTGAGTGTGTAAGCAACCGTACCAAAACTTCATGAAGTAGGTAAGTGTGTAAGCAACCGCACTAAAACTTCATGAATTAAGTGTGTAAGCAACCGTACCAAAACGTCATGAAGTAGGTGAGTGTGTAATCAACCGTACTAAAACTTCATGAAGTCAGTGTGTAAGCAACCGTACTAAAACCTCATGACGTAAGTATATAAGCAACCGCACCAAAACTTCATGAAGTAAGTGTGTAAGCAACCGTACCAAAACTTCATGAAGTAGGTGAGTGTGTAATCAACCGTACTAAAACTTCACGAATTAAGTGTGTAAGCAACCGTACCAAAACTTCATGAAGTAATTGTGTAAGCAACCATACCAAAACTTCATGGTTTCTTGCCACACAGGTGAAGCCACAATAATAGCAAAGATATTCTACGGCGATGCTCTCAGCTTCATCATGGACATTATGACCCTGTCTCCTCAGTTTAATATGGCGTACGCTTACGTGAAGATCGCAAAGATATTGATATACAACAACGAATGCATTATATTCGAAGAAAATAAACTTTGTTCGGTGAACACATTTCATAAATGTTGCGGTAAGTTTGAGCAGTCGTTCATGATTCAAAGAAACAGCTATCCTTACCAAGCCAAACTTTCGTCTTTCTCTGACTTGGGTGCGGCGCAAGATTTTTTCTCATATCATTCGCCTAACCTTTCGTTCAAATCGGCCCTCATACTCAATGCAACACAATGCTTCCATCTTTTCTCTAGAGTTAAGAGCCTACCAACCATCAATCTCCCTTATTCAAAATCAAAGAAAATACAAGTCATACTACAGCTTGACACAATTTAGATGTAGCATCGGCAAAATTCGTAAAACCTATCACATCCGAACTGAGTGCGCTTCCAAAATCACCAATCTTTATACTGTTTTAGGCGAAAATGTTCTTTACACAAACGCAATAACTTATAAAGTCATATATCCAAATACATTCGTAATACATTCGATTTGAAGGATACAAGGCTAGAACGATGAATATCACAAATCAAACATTTAGAGATATTTAATGTTAAAAACTTCACTTCTGTTTAAATTATTTGTATCATTGGTTTATTACATATAATTATGTAGCATGATAAATAAATACTACCCTATATTATATAAAAAAGGTTCTAGTCTTGTACCCTGCAATGTAATTCATAGAGTTATTAATAAACAGTTATGTCTAAGCAGTTAGTCTTTATAATAACATTATATTAAGGGCATGTAATAAATGGAATAGATAATGTAAGAAAACCAGGAAAACAATTATGTTTTTACTGGCCTTGAATGACATAACACCAGATATATTATAAAAATAGTTTATTCGTATTGATAAATGATTTTATTTCTGTAAGTAGGTTTGTACAAACACTTTACACGTCAATCATATTTTTTTAAACTAAATGAGATCGGCGTTTCCTATCTAACTACTCTGAGAAGAATGGCCGAAACAAAATCAGAGGTCACAGTCTCTTTTAAAGTCCAGACATAATCTCGGTCAGATCATGTGAACACCATGTAGCTGTGTCTGAAATGGTCTTTTGAGGAAAAACCACACAGAATGAGTGGACCCGTCCAGTCAGTGCACGCATTTGTCACTAATCGTGGAGCTCAACTCAGAACTTAAGGAGCTCAACCACTTTATTCGAATGGATGTACACCTTTGCCATCCATACTTATACCCTATCCTCAACAGCTCCACCAAACTCGTCAAACGATTCGTCGCTGTCTGATGATGAGTCATTTAAGTTTATGATAAAATGATCCAAATATTGGTCTGTTCTATCTTCGTGTCGCTTAAGCTCTTTTCCGCTTTTCATCGCGTGATCGACTACTTTTTCCCATTCGGATATTCCATTATATTCGAATTTCTTCATGAATACTGTTCTTTGACTTTTGTTAGATTCATCGAGATATTTTTAGATCTAACGTGGCCTTTCACTTGGGCTTAAAATGGAACTCGTCACCACCGTCATCCAAAAATTTGCTGAAGCCCACGAACACAGGCTAGACGAACAGACAGAATATCGAGCCAATTCAGCTATTAGACAACATGGCCATATTGCGTACGCTAAAGAGAACTAAACCATTTGTGTTAGTGTAGCGCTAAAGAGAATAAATAATTAATATGTAAATAAAGTGTTTTTATTAAGTAATATATCAGACTCTAAGACAGTGCTACGGAATTGTGTGAAAGTGCAAATTGACACTATTCTTAGTCATAACGTAACTATCAGGAAAAATAATAAGTTAACGTTAAGTTGCTTATTAGTTTATTAGGCTAGATTGTAATAAATTATGAAGAATTGTAGTTCTTAAAAATAAAGGAGGAGAAAAAAACTTGGGCCCAAATATTCTCTATTGGATTAAAATCCGGGTGTTAAGGAGGTCAACATAAAATAGAAGACCGTGTTCCGCCATTATTTTTTTGACTGCCTGTGAAGTTTGTCTTCTTTTAATTTGTTTAACAATGATTTTATTGTAGACAACCTTTTTCAGTGACATGAAAGTCATATATAACCTTCTAATAACATCATAATCAAAATCATCAAATTTTTCTCGATGTTCTTTCTTTTTTCTAGACTTTTTAGGCGAACTATAAGTTGCACGAGCGGAACCGAGTTGAACTAATCGAAGCCGAGGTATTGTCACGAGCAGAATCACCAGTTGAACAAGTCGAAATCGAGGAATTGTAATGCTCTTTCAAAACAGCACTTATTGTTCTACGTGACACAGCAGTTGCTTTCGCAGTTCGGTCTTGAAGGTTTTGAAAGTGACCTTTCCCAAAAAATATATTTTTATTCTCCGTGGCCTCTTGACTCATAAATTCATAAACATTAAAAAATATTGCACGACTTTGGCTAATAAACGGTTTACCACGTTTCAACGAAGTCATAATGAAGAGAAAAAAATACCAACAAAACAAAATATTCGCTGTCTCATTAAATTGTCACGCAGTGTACGGAATGATTCACTCACGTGCATTCACAACGCTGTCTCGGCTTGAACTGAAGCGGGAATACAGAGCACGAATAGCATTGAATAGCGTTGTAGCGTTGATAGTGAGCGATTTCTATTGGTTGTGTTAATCGGTAGTGATCGGTTTTACGAATTTTGTCGATGCTACATATAAATTCTGTCGTACTGTACTTACTATGTTTTAAAACCTTTCAGCAAAATGCGGTGTATTACAAGAATGTTTCTCGAGAAAAAGTTATTTCAACCCTAATTCGGGTATTGTTGTGCAGATTACAGCAATGTTCCTAATTGCCACTTGCTTCACGGTGGTACTACTACTTATCGAATACAGGATATTCCATAGACTGTGGAATGCTACCACTTCCAGGGTGGCAAATAGAGACAAACCGTCGCCCACAAGACTATCGCCCGGATGTGTTAAGGAAAAGCGAGATGTTCTCGAGAAGAAGTCGGAGCTTTTTAACCCACATCGGCATAGTAAGTTGGATATACCTTTTTAGGAAAGCGGTGCTTGTGCCAGTTTTTTTTTTTAATTATTAGTTTTATGATTTACCTACGTGGTTAAGATCCTTGTTTAAATAGGCACTTAGTTGCTGCAACCAGACTTTTAAGTAGGTACAGGTAGGTACCTAATAGGTATAAACTTCAGATCTGTTTCACATTCTGTGATTTCAAGTGATCATTTTAATCTTTCACTATACAGAATCCTGCAACTCACCTAAAAATACATGGCACTTATCATTCACTAACACTTTTAGTGGAGAATGCAAACACGTTTGGCGAGTACCTCCTGCTAACAGACTTGACGAAGAGAAGCGACGATGTGTACGTGGTTCATAACCTGTACTTGGGCATCGGTAAGGGCGAGGCCGTGGCGGTGTCGGGCCTTCAACGCCACGGGCGAGGCATGCTGTGCGAGATACTGGCTGGGTACAAGACAGCGTGCGCCGGCAATGTGTGGTCCATGTCCAAGAGCAAACTCATGTCGCAACCGCATAAGGTGAGGAGACAATGGTATACGTATGTACCTACTCTATTTTAATCATTCATATATTTCTAATAAATAATATGCATTCTAAGTCCTCTGAAGTTCGGTTACCCGCTTTATTAATTTAGGAAATATATTAAATGGGGTCAAATTCATCAAAGGTTTTTTTTTTTTTTTCGTGTTTGGTATCTGAAACCCAACACTTCAGTGTAGTTTTATCAACAAATTGTACTCTGTCTATCAAATATGTCATGTGTCCTAATTATTTTTCTTTTTCAATTTCATTGAAAGAAGCCTCAATGATGCAAACTGAAGTATGTAGGTGGTTAGCTTAACGATTAAAAATAAAATAAGACCTTAATCTGCTGCTTTAGTTATGTTTAGCAGTGACCGGATTAATGGTAGGTACTCAAATATGTAGCTAATATGATTAATCAAACTTGCAGTACAGTCAACAAGTTTCAATCAGCTGTAACAAAATGCTGCTGCCGCAGTGGCTGAGGCTCCGCGAGGCGCTGGCCTTGATCGCGGCATTGCGCGGAGTACCGAACAGCAACATTCCTGAAGAGGTCGACCGTCACATTGAGGCCCTCGGTTAGCCCACTAGACTATAATCCTAGATCTACCTATGGTGTTGGTGATGGTTATTCATCAGTCATCAGAATCTAAAACATTTACCGCCCTAAGCAAAGCTCTCGCTCTAAAGCTTGCAGCTCAAAGCCGCCACCCATTGGTAGAACTGCCTAAGCAGTATCGAACCCTACCCTGGGTGAGGCTTTAGAGTATACTAAGCTAAGTAGTTCCATCCTCACTGTTCATGTAAGTCGGAGCATGCTCGAATCACTGAGAGTCCAGACAAATTAGGTGAACATGTTTATCCAAAGTTAAGGTATGCAAGCAATATTTTCCCCGATCCTGGCTAGAGTCGGGACATTAAAGCCCCCATTAAGTCCCTGGCGCGTAGAGTACGCCAACAGCATCCTTAGCATGAACGCTAGTTGGCTGGACTGTGGTTACATCAGTCATTGCTGCGCCATTTGTCATGGAATGGCGCAGTAGTGATTGTTTGGTTTATCTTCTTTTAGATGTTGTGTTGTGGGTAGTTTTAAGTTTTACTAACACTAGTCTATAAGAACATTATTACTAACAAAATGGACATCATGGTCTGAAATAAAGTATTTCTTATTATTTTTTACGTCTCTTGACATTTCTCGGGACCCTGGGATCCCGGACCTTTGGAAGGCATACGAGGGGCCGAAGCCAACTCGCAGAGGCCCGTTAGACGTTTTTAATTAAATGAGGCACCAACCGGCGATTATCCCTGCTCGGACTATACAAGTGCACCCAAGGACAACCCACGGTTGGTGTAGGACTATGGCAGGATATGGAAACAAAGATATTGGACTATGGATTTGAGTAGTTTATGTGGACTGGTTATCTAGGATTGTGGAATGACTATGGCCCCTGCTTGACCAATATTTTATATAAAATACACAGATAAATATTATTAAATGATAAATGATTTTATTTCTGTAAGTAGGTTTGTACAAACACGCCAATCATTGAATCCGAATAGGCCGGAAAACCCTAACCAATAATTATGACAAATGCGTGGCTAGACTCCACTTTCGAAAAGGCCCAAATTAGATTATTTAAAAGTGACAACATCTAATACATAGTTTAATATATCTTTAGAAACTTACTGATCATCAAACCTGCTCTGAATCCAGAACTGTACTCTGAAGCTGATCTCTTCATCAGCGAGATGCCGCAGAAGGATCGCACTCGGCTGCATTTCGCGGCCGCAGTGATCGGCGCGCCGCCTGTCATCATCCTGGACGATTGCACCGCGCACCAGAAATTCTCCGTCAGACGAGCCATGTATTTCATACTGAACACGCTCAGGAAGAGGGGACACGCTATCTTAATCTGCACTGGCAGGTTAGATTCTTCTTTGCTCTGAAATTGATGCTGGTCTTCGTACTGCCTATAGGTAACCCGTCATTACCCGTCGCATGGTATGTAGCTTATGAAACTTGCTTGAGTTACTCGAATTTCATCACAGCTTTATTGAATACAAGACCGTAACATGCCCACGGCTAGGCAGAAGCCTTGACAAACCCGTCCGGCGTTGCGCTTATTCAGCGGATTAAATGATTTTTAAAACATGGTGCACAAAATTCCAAAATTATTCCAAAAACGTAATCTGGAGTAATTGGGCCTCCTAGCGATCGAAAACAATGAAAAGCTGAGATCCTTCATGCATTAATAATCTGCCATTCCTTATTCATTCTCACAGCATAGAAACTTTCATGCCAGTAACGAACCGCCTAGCCATCATGGTAGACGGTACTATTTTCGACGTAGACACTCTAGACAACCTGCTAGAACGGTACAGCGAGAAGGGCTACACCGTCGTGGTACATCTAAAGGATGAGGTGGACATCCAAGTAATTTTCGCGAAATACTTCACGAACTTTAAAATCAATGATGCCACAGAGGTAAGTGACCTTGCTGACTGGTTATTTTATAATAATAATAATAATTTTATTTCCAAGTATATGGTACATTGAGAACTAAAACATCGATTCACATATACTACCATTGCTGGTGTAGAAAAATTAAATAAGCTAAGTGCATGCAAATTATAGACATTACGTTAATTTAGTAAGTACCTATGAGGTAACATAACATCACCTTTAAGACTACCGCAAACAGTCGCGACGCGACAGCATGACACAAAGGTACCGCTCGTCGCGCGACACGCGGTGCCTTTGTGTCACGCTGTCGCGTCGCGCCAGTGTGCACGAGCCTTTATTCCCTGGTCTATTATCTCTCTTATCATAAGGTGTTGGCGGTTTTTGTTTTGGCATTCTATCAATTTATTGCTATCAACCGGACACAAATCCAGACTTCAAGCTGCTACGGAAAAAATCGTAATGGAAAAGCCTTATGTATGCCGCTTTTAGCGGCGGATGTGTCCTGAACATGCTTTTACCCAACCTTGTATCATAAATGCTACGATGAAATATCTTTGTCTTAAAATGTCATTAGGTACCTATTCTCGTAGTGATAGCTTATGCCGTACGGGATAAATGTACAGCAGATGAAGAAGACGTTCGTCGCTCAGAACAACCAATTTTCCTTGTACCTGACTATCTCATTACTAATGTCTTAGAGCCCCTAAGGCATCACAGCAGCGGTACCAGTGCGAAAGAACTACCTAAGGTGTCCTATCGCGGCACTAGATTATGTGCCTTACATACTAACCCATTTAGTGTTAACTGCCAGTTTCTCTACTCCTGCATCTTATCTATTAAGCCCCTAATACACATTTATGTCTGTAACTTGTACCTTGTTGCCTCGTTGGTCTAGTGGTCGCTAGCGCTACTGCTGAGCATGAGGTCCTGGGTTCGGTTCCCGGGTCGGACAAAATGTTATTGGGGTTTTCCTTCTGGAATTTCCCGGTAGCAGTCCGGAGTCTGGATTTGTGCCCGGTTGATGGCATTAGGATCGCCCCCTATTACATGGGACTTAAACATAACTGGCGAAATGTGGGTGTGCTATAGGTACACCTCTGCCTAACCCTTCGGGGAATACAGGCGTGATGTTATGTTTATGTTACTTGTACAAAAGTATGCAAGTAGCTTGCACGCCATTGTGCCATTCACCAATTAGAAGCTGATAAGGCACATCGGCGTGCAAGCGGCTTTAGGTACGCCGACTGTGTGAAATGGCCACTCCTAAAAATAAGAACGTTAATTTCCAGGTACTTGTAAACGTCCAAGTACAGGATCCAGCTTTAACTTGTGCGAAAATATTCGAGAAAATGGAGGCCCTTAAAGCAGAGAATCGAGAAGTATACTCTTATATAGTCACCGGAGTTCCTATAGACTACATTTACAACAGTATTATAAAAAGAGGGCAGGGCATCTTCCCGGCGAAGGGCCTGTTCTCGTGGAAGTGGTTGAGGAAACTCTTGTCTATCAAACCAGAGATCATGCCCAGGCATCAGGCCCTGCAAAAACTGGTCCCGTTAGAACGGAAGTATGATATCACCAAGCTGAAGGAGCTGCCTTGGTCTGTCATATTTCATAGATAGATAGATCACACTATTATAAGCTTTGTTTGTTTTGGTTTCGTTTTCTATAGTTTTACCTGACAGTGGCGAAGGCCAAAAGGAGGGTAATGTTTTTAATTAGTTGTTTTCGTTTCGAAGTTTTCAGGAGGAAGAAAGCTCAGGACTTATTGTCATGAAACTATTATAATTTTAGCCATTTACTATGGCTTTGACTCGAACACCTACATTATAGTCTTGACTTGAACATCAGCACGTTTCGTAACGTTAGGGCTATTTTCGTAGTACCTCTAAGTGATGGTACTGTCGGTATCATGTATCAATGTATGTGTGTACGATTGACAGTCTTTGAGATTTATTAATATTGGGTATCGGAAAAATGCGACAATTATTAGGTGAGTTGCTTAGATCATGTTCGTATTGTTCCTGCTTTGCTAAGGGTCGCTGATCTGAATAGGTACTGTTTTTCTTATTTTAATTATTTTAAAGTAAACATTTTTAGTAGATATTCCTTTTAACACCCCTAAGCTTACGCACATTATGTTAGGGCCAAAGCAAACGGATGAGAATCGAAGGTCGCGACCTCGTTCGCCAGTCCGCCGTAACCGTTGCACTATATTGTTACTTCTATTTTAGTTAATTATGATTGGTTTTATTGTTAGTGTTAGCGAATGATTAAGGGCGAATTTCACCAATGAGACTGAACCCGTTCAGCACATCTAAACCACGTTCAAGAGGTGTCAGTGTCAAAATTGTTATTGAATGTAGACAATAACGGCTCTTACACGCGGAATAAAAGTGCTGATAGCGTTTAGTTTCATTGGTAAAATTCGCACTAAGACTTTAATTCTAAGCTAGTTACGTTTTTTATTGATGTTGGGAAGTTAAAAGCAAAATAAAACTTGTTTTTATTCTTGATGATCTTTTCTTTTTATTCAGATTGCCTAAGTCCGGTAGGGTAGCAATTTTAATTTTGTAATCTGATAGGTAAATGCGACCTGCAAATTCCTATTGATATTATGTACCTATGTACCTAATGGCCTTGTTTGCCAACATTTAATCAACCGTAGGTAGGTAAGTCCTACGTATTTAGTAATTTTTTCCATACTTAAAATTTTACCTACTAGGCAAGCAGTTGCTGAGATGTCAAAGTACTATATTATTATATGTAAAAATATATAAATATATGTCGCATGAAATGCAGTATTGCCGACTGAAGTACTCTATGCAGTCGGTACGCTAAGACGGGCTCCAAGGACCGGAGGGCCATGGCGCCGGAATCGACAGGAGCGCCAGTCACCCTTCAGCTCTAGGAACTGTCACACGTTCATGAGACGCGTACGCACAGACATTCATCCAAAGTTTTATTATTTTATTTCTGTTATTATTATAAGTGGACAAGGTTAATTAGGACAATAGTTGTTAATTGTGTTTTGTGTAACTGTATAAACTAAGTGTCCATAAACTTAAGTGTAAGAAGCTGATATCATCTTTTAGTTGCCTGAGATCCACAAACAGCCCACGACGATGTCAGAGGACGGAAGCATGACCCCTCCCTCGTCGACGTCCTTTGACGACATATAAATTACAGGCGCAACTCTTGGCAATCAAGAATTGCGTCCATAAGCGCTACATAAAAGTCAACTGATTAAATATAAATGTAGTCGATTCATTAAAAATGTTTGGTGAACACGGAATTATTTATTGTACGGCAGAAAATAATATCGCTCCGCCTACGCCAAGAATTAGTTCCCAAATCCTCACTAGATGGCGATGCGTTGATGAGGAATTTCTGAATCGCGCTATGGTTTCGTTACCGCCGTTTAATGTATTCAGGTAGGTAATGTATGTTGTTTTTAACCGACTTCACAAAAAGGAGGAGGTTCTCAATTCGTCTGTATGTTTTTTTTTTTTTTTTTTTATTTTTTTTTTTTTTTTTTTTATGTGTGTTAGCTCATAACTTTTTTCTGGGTGAACCGATTTGGATCATTCTTTTTTTATTTGTTAGGTGGTGCTTCACATGTGGTCCCATTTAAATTTGATCAAGGTCTGACCAGTAGTTTTTGAGTTATCCTTAATACTGCATATTTTATCCACTTAGTTTATATGGATGATGTGTTAATAATTTCCTGTCACTGTTATTTACACACCAAGTAATGGTATACGAATTTGTGTGGGGTAGGTACCGCAACTAAAAAGTGAAAAATAAAAACTTTTTTACAAAAAAACAACCGACTTCCAAAAAAAACACTAAAAGACGTGAAAAATAACTTTAATTTCGGAAGTCGGTGGCCAAACACGAAAATACAAAACCAAAGGCACCGACTTCCGAAATTAAAGTTATTTTTCACGTCTTTTAGTGTTTTTTTTGGAAGTCGGTTGTTTTTTTGTAAAAAAGTTTTTATTTTATTATAATATATAATGTTTTTGGAAATCGTACATAGCCGTTTAGGTTACTCGGACGATTATTATACCCATTGTATTACGCGCACCGGCGCATACATAAATAAACAAGACACCCGTACTGTACTTCTCGAAGGGGTAAGTAGAGGTGGAGGACGCTAGTTTCTTATTCGATCATAAAATTTATTTAAATAAAGGAATATTTTTGTTATATTAATTTATGCCGTAATTCCTAAGCCAAAGCTTTGTCGTAACTAAATACTAGTGTTCTAGGCTGTGCGACTATATAAATAGACTTCAAGCATAATATGATAGAAAAATGTATGATTCCATGAAAAATAGTAAGTACTTAGTTACTTACTCTGATGATAATTTATTATTTTACATTATACTTGACGGAAATCTTACGACGGAGTCTTAGGGGACTGCCGATAGAAGTGAAAACTAAGTAACTTTTAAACCCGCTCATGGGAAGCGTGCGGTGACGATGACGCGAGTTTCACGCTTTTTGTTCACCCAAAAAGTACACATATACACACAGTATACATATAGCTCATGGAAAGCGTTCGGTGACGATGACGCGAGTTCTATGATTTTTGTTCACCCAAAACGTGCTCAACGCGCCTAAAGAAGTTTTCACTTCAAAAATGTACCAACTATGAAGCTCGGCTTTAGTAGGTACTTATAATCAGCATTTTACCGGACCATGAAACTACCCACTCCGTGAGAACAGTGAGACAGTTATTTTCATTAGTACAGCTACTCCAAAATATAATGAATTGTGATATCTGTTAGAATATTATAAGCAACAAAAAGCAAGCTCTTTATAATCATTTATTGTAATAAAAGTTAGTGTCACAGTTTATATTAAGTTAATAAATACTGATGAGCGTAATTATTTACAATGTTAGCACATAAATACATACTGACACCAAGCAATGGAAGTTGATGACTCACTTTACCACCAAGATGCGAGTTTTTACCACTTTCGAATAAACACCAGCTATAGTTAAATGATTTGACAGAAACTGCCTATTCAGAGATGGTAGAATACTACGCTATCGCATTTCCTCTAATATACACAAGACAAAGCAAAAAAAGTGATGACTGTGCGTGGATAGCCCCGGATCATCTATCAGAACCTCAAGGACTATCAATTTGCGTGTCTCGATTGCTTGCATGAAAGCTTAGCAAGCATTCAATATTTATTTTTACAAAATCAGACATGAAAATATATTATGATGTTACATTTATTTCTTAACCAACTAACATTACTATGTAAATACCGAACAAACACAGTTTAAACTAATGGTATTGTTAGTTCAGATTATAATGTGCCAACTGTAACCATAGACCATGTTTTATAAAATAATGAAAGCGTATTACACAGTGCAAGAAAATAATGTTGAAATTGAAAATAGAATAATATTTATTAATTTTATAAAACAAGTAGTTTAAACAATAACTAAAAGAGCTTGTTTTCATATTTACTTGCACAGTGCATCAATGAATGACAATGTGATAAAAGTTAGTTTTAGTGTTATAACATTACCATAGCCCACTTAAAGTTATTTTAGATTCAAATACTGGATTTACATAATTCATCTTAGTTAAATCATACCATTATAATTTAACTTAGCCCCACATAGACACCTTATACAAACCCAACTTGTTTCAGATCCTCAAAACCACTAAAATAAACTATTAATACTGTTTCAAAATTCCTACTCAGTCCTCCTTTATTTTACATATAATCACAGAACTGTGTGACTTTAAAATAAGGGACATTGTGTGCAGTGCTAGTGTAAGTGTGTAATTGGCATGTGCTTTCTACAACATCAATAAAAAAAGATCTTTGTTGGTGGTGATGTGAAAAGATCTTTGGCGGTGGTGATGTGAAAAGATTTTGTTGGTGGTGATGTGAAAAGATCTTTGTCGGTGGTGATGTGAAAAGATCTTTGTCGGTGGTGATGTGAAAAGATCTTTGTCGGTGGTGATGTGAAAAGATCTTTGTTGGTGGTGATGTGAAAAGCAGAATATTGCTGTTGTGGCACAATTTGGGATAAGCCTTAATTCAGCAGAAGCTGGCTTGGCTAAGCGGACTGCTCTACATGGTATAGCAAGCACACACTGTTATGAGATCAGCATGTATATTATACAGGTTGCTGTTTTAATGCAAAGTTGTGTGGGACCTATGAAGCTCAGCTGATGAGCCCCTAGCCTGTGCCATCATGTTCTCAATCCTATTGGTAGTCTCCCTAACCATAGAGAACTCAGACAGGTCTGGTAGGTCAAGAACAATATGAGCAGAGAGACGTTTGTAAACAGAATTAGAATCTTTTTTATTTCTCCTAGCTTCCTCATATTTTAACTGTTGTTTTAAAAATATTGACTGCTTCAACATTTCTTGGATGTTCTTGAAACTGGTTGCAGCACCGTCCATTGATTTTACTGCACTGGAATTGAGAATAATAGAATTATTAGTTTATGAACTCAAAAGTTATACTTAAATCAAAGTAAACTTCAGAAAATGTAACATTCTCATTTATAACAGTAAAGTATTGCTTCCTTCCTATTGACTTGGTAAATTGGTTTATGATGTAAACCAATTTACAAGTCAAATTCCCATGCACAATGTCAATTTTTTTATTATATTATTAAAAAAAGATTCACAGTACAAAACATTTAGAAATATTAGCTGTAGTTAGCCAAGAGTAGGTACCAGCTTTTTTTTACAATAATGAGTAAATACACCTTATATTACCTGAGAGCATACTCCACATCATAACACCTTCCCTGTAGCTCGTGTTGCAGTTTGGTCACCTCCACTCTTCTTTCTACCATAGGCGGTAATGCTTTCCTCACGTGCTCCTGCAGTCGGTACAGAGCCAAAGAAGGCTCGTTCGCTACTATGTGCATGTTCTCAGATATACGCTCCGCAGCTAAAATTATAAATACACTGATATGCAAGAGAAACAATGAAAATATTAAAAGTGTGTTGAATTCTACAAACCTTTTTTCGACTTAGATTCTAGTTCAGGGTCTCCTTGGTATACAAAAGCCATGATTGAGTTTTCTATTGGTGTCGATTAACTTGGCCTTAGCTGAAAATTAATGTCTTGAGCTAATATATAACGTTGTTTTGATATAAAGGCAATCAAATTTTTTTTTGCTTTGTTTTAGTTTTCGTTTTGTTTGACAACTTTGCACAGTTGAGTGAGTACAGTAGACTGTCTAAGTTTGACATTTAGATAACGTTCAGAAACTATGGTAAACGTACAACGGTATATTACATTATCTTCTTTTATAATATAGTTTTTTTTTAAAATCTTTGTGGCATTTTGTTGCCTATATTATTGAATAGAAAACAAAACTATACTCAAAAATAAAATGTCCACCATGTTTTTTAGGTGGTTTATTTTTGAGACGATTAATTTATATTTCTAAACGAACACAATGTTGCAATGTTCTGCATCAAACTTCTACTAGAAACAGAAGCATTTATGACATACATCACACCCGTATTTTGAATTATGGAACAGAAAGCAAACAACATTTTTTATTAGTTTTACGCAAATAAGTATGAATGATGTCCATTATTTTAAGATAAATTAATCAAAAGTGATGTAATTCACTACATCTTTTTTCACGAAAAAGCGGGCTAAAAAACCCACTATGCTATAAATTATGACAGTGACAGCAATTTTCAATTTATCAAAAGTTGTCTGTGTCTGTTGATAACAACCAAGCGAGTGTTGATTTATAGATTATCGTCTAACATTTCGTGTTATCACTTTGCATTTCTTAATTTAAATCTACTGCCGGTCATTATCATTTCACTTTTACTATTTCTCGCTTCGTGTTCTGTTTCCCAACTTTTAGTTTCATAGTACCTAGTGCTTTCGTTTACAACTTGTAATGTGCCCAATTTTATTCTAAAACAACAACTATTTTTAGATAAATAAGAATTTGACTAACTTAGTAATAACTACATCCCTTCGCTATGAGTTCCGAGGACTATTTCAATGAAAAGGTGTGTGCAAAGTGATTACATAGTTGTATTAACAAAATTAAATAATATGTCAATAAATTGCAGGTATCTGTATTTATGAGTTTTTTACACCTACATAAGTACCTACTTAGATTGTATGTGTTTTATGAGTTTTCCTTTATGCTAATGAATCTTAATATGAATAAAAAAACTAGGTAAATTATGTCCAATTTAAACTTTTCAGGAAAACAAAATCTCTGACAACATCTTGGGAATTCTCTTAAATATTTTTTTCCCAATTAGAATGTTGCTAAGAGTATATTCCTTGTGCATTCTAATGGTGGATATTGGATGGGTGGTGCTGAATGCCATCTGTGCAGTTCTACAGGCTGTTTATGAACTCTTTAGACCTCCACCATTGAAATCAGTCAGATTAGAAACGGTTCTGGTAAGGGAATTTTGTTATCTTAATCTTCTAAGAGCTGAATCTGTTTTTAATATTTCATGATAAGAATTAATTTATTGAAACAAATAAATTACATCACTTTCTTTTAAATACTTCTAATCATACCTACTGATAAACAAATATGTGACCTAGCAACAGTAAGTAACAAATAAAATAATTAAAATCTAAAAAATATTTAGTAATATTCATATTTTCAGGTAATTGGTGCTGGCAGAGGTGTAGGACGTGAATTGTCCATACAGCTAGCTAAACTAGGAGCAATAGTCTTGTGTGTTGACAAAAACAGTTCTTCTAATGAGTACACCGTTGAATACATAAAAAATAGAGGTGGTTCCGCTATAAACTACATTTGTGATGTTACTAAGAGGGAGAATGTCCAGGCATTAGCTTCTCAGCTGAAGAAGGATCTAGGGTTTGTCAGTATGTTATTCTACTGTTGTGGAATACCAAGCCCTAGGTCCTTGTTGACTCAGCCCCCTCAAGATATTCATGATACCCTGGATCTTACACTGACATCATATTTCTGGGTAAGTTATAATTATTAGTAGCCTGTATTGTCCCACTGCTGGGCAAAGAACTCGCTACTCTCTTTCTGCCTCTCACTTTCCAGTTCCTAGGTAAGTTGTTACAACAAAATGTTTAACCAAAGTGTTAATTTTTTTGAAAGGTTACTAGTACCCACCTACTTTTCCTTTAATTTTTTAAAAGAGTTACAACTTTGACTAAATAATAAAAACCTTTGTATAATTATTTACAAACAAATTCTTATAGAATATTATTTGATCAATACATTAATTGGTGTTCATACAATCTTAAATTCTGAATCAAAATAAAAAGGTCAAGAGGCTACAGTCAATAAGATAATATCCATACAACAGTTTACATGATGAAAACAGTTATTGGTGCCGATTCTCTTGTACACCAAACTAAAGTAATTAAACTATCACTAAAATTCCTTACTTTTGGCTATGAGAATTTTAAAGCTATTCTGCAAAAAAATATCTAAATTTATAAATTATTTTGACGCAACTAAAATTTAATTTGACAATCGCTACTCCACATAGTACTTGTTTGCCCTACCAAGTGATTTTTTTTAGAGCTGGGTGTATGGCGCCCATGAGTTCAGTCTCAACTTGTTTTATATGGAATTTTTCACTTTTTGTATGGACAATATGACAAATTATTACATACATACATGTAGAGTTATAGGGGTTTAAGGGTTTCTTAAAGGGGGCGAAATTTTCATTATTTTTGCGATAGGATACACCATTTTTGAGATCTAGCCAAATATAATAAAAAAGATAACTACAGTAGGTACTGTTTTTGCACCTAAAGTTGAGGTGTTGTGGTTTAGTTCATGACAACTAATTTTAGGCCACACCTTTTTAATCGCGATTAAAAATAGCCAGATTTTGTTAGGCAACCAAAATTTTTTTGTGAAAAACATCAAATTCAGAATAGCAAAATTGCCATTTTCACTAAATTACTAACTCAGTGCCATCTTCGTGCTGTCAAACTAAAATACAGTTAAGTTGTGTCACTTTAGTCTATTTCAGAATGGGAAATCGTCGTTTGACAGGAATAAACTAAATTTTAGTGATTATTAGTCTAGTTTAGAGAATTTTGTGACAAGAGAATCGGTACCATTAAGTTACTAATGTTACTTAATTCTATTAATTATTGCTTTCAGTTGATTGACCACTTCTTGCCTGACATGAAGGCTAAGAACCATGGTCACATTGTGGCTTTAACATCAGTTGCTGGACTCAGCTACATAAAGGACCAAATGCCACTGAGTGTGGCACAATTTGCTGTCCAGGGTCTGGCAGAATCTCTTACAGAAGACCTAAGAGTAAACAAGATTGATGGAGTCCACGTGACACTTACTCATATCTATCCATTTATTGTCAGCGATGAAAGTGCGGATTTAAGATTAAGGTTAGTGGATAATTAAATAACAGAAAAATCTACAGAATAACAACTAATTAATCAAAAAGTATTAAGTGCTTACCATTTAAGACATAATCTCTTTATGTAGGTACAGTAAGCGTTCAAAAGTGGATTAGCACGTTAACGAGTCGTATTGCTGTGAACACACGGTAGGTAGGTACAGTGCGTACATCTTTATGGGTAAACAACACGGTAAACACGGTAATGGTTACCCATTCGTCAGCGCAGAGAGTTGAGGGCTCTGTGTATGTTGTTTTCTATTCTCGACAAACCTACTTCTCCTTCTTACCTTACTACAAATGTTCAATACTTATGCTCCGCGCATAGTAAAAATCTTCGATCCACCAACAATCGTCTTCTACGATGTCCTTCTCACCGCTCTGGTTTCATTCACTCTTCTTTCTTTGTCCAGGCGGTCTTTCTTTGGAATGCGCTCCCTCTGAGCATCAGGTCGGCAACCAGTCGGTTATCTTTTAAATGGAAGGCACGTGAACATATTCGTAAGAAGTTGGCAGAATCATCCCAGCGCTGATTTGCTGGATTCGTTTTCTGCTCTTCCCATCGTTATTTCTCTTGACTAAGTTTATTTTCGTTATATGTATGTATGTATCTATGTATTAGTATTTATTATTTTTCAAGTTATCTATCCCTTATCTAGCACCTGCCATGTTTTGTCTCTGCATCACCCTAAGGTTGACTGGTAGAAAATGCCTCAGGCATTAAGTCCGCCTTTGTACAGTATTTTTTTTTTACTTGTGCATAAAGTTTTAATAAATAAATAAATAAACACACCACAGATGTCGCAGTTTTGCACTTCATACACTGTCATATCCTCATGAACTCGCGTCGCACTACAGTCACTACACGAAGCAAAAAATATGTACCCGTCGCTTTAGTTACATCATACGCATCATGCACGTGAATTGGGCCAGTTTATGACATTGCTAAAATTTTAATGAAATTAACATGTGCCGATAAAGCCGATAGCAGTGCCTATAATAGGCGTCAATCATTGAACTGTGAAGCAGTTGGCTTAGGTTGTGATCTTATGAGATCTTATACTTAATTGCAAAAAGATTGCTGCCCTTTTTAACCGACGAAAAAAAAAAGGAGGAGGTTCTCAAGTCGACCCGTATATATATATATTTTTTTTATTTTTTTTAGTATTGTTAATGAAATAAAGGGTTTAGCATAAAAAAAAACGTGATACTTAAGTGAGAACAAATATAAAAAAATATTTATTCGTTAAATTTATGCTTCACTAGCTGCTGCCCGCGGCTTCGCTCGCGTGGTTGCCGGAAATTATCCTACGGGAACGTGCTACCGGGACAAAAAGTAGCCTATGTTACTCCTTATAACATTAGCTATCTGCCAAGGATAATCCGGTCAAAATCGGTCCAGCCGTTTCGGAGATTAGCCGGAACAAACACACAGACAGAAAGACAGACAGAAAATAAAAAAAATGTATTTTGTTTTAAGTACCGTATATACTTTCATATGCATTTAGTAAAGAGCTGTTATTTTGACATTACAAACAGACACTTTAATTTTATTTATTTGTATGTATGTATATTTATGTATGTAATGAAGTTAACAAACCGCTACAATTACCTATCCTTCCCTACTAATAAATATATGTTTATATATATTTGTTTTTTATATAATTATTATTATTATTATTAATTTATTTTAATTTAATATTATAAATTCGAAAGTAACTCCGTCTGTCTGTCGGTCGCGCTTTCACGCCAAAACTACTGATCCGACCTAATTGAAATTGGTACACAGATAGTCTAGAGCCTGAGAAAGGACATAGGCTGCTTTTTAATGCGAAAAAAGGGTTGTAAGAGGATGAAAAGTTGTATGGAAGTTTCGTCATTTTTAGAGCTAGAAGCTTGAAACTTATTTTTTAGGCTGTTGATTCGATATAAATAATTAATATGACATTCAAAGTTTGTAAAAGTTTTACCCTCAAGGATGTAAAATAACAATTGGGAATGGGGATGAAAGTTTGTATGTTTATGTGAATGTTTTATAAGTTTGCGATTAATAAACTCATTTTAATACTTTGTACTCTATGTACATAGATACTTAAATAAAGTAAAAAGTAAGTAGTAGTATTTATACGTATGTGTCTTATTTGTAAAATAATTAGCTAAAATAATTAAAAATGCTACCCAAAGACACTATTCCACGCGGTCGAAGTCGCGGGCACAGCTAGTTTAATATAATTTACCTACTTTAGCCGATTAAGATGTGAAATAGATGTCAAGAAACTCAGAAGCAATTTGTCTTATTTTGACATACTTACTTACTTACATAGATTGAAAGAACGAAAGATTATTTTTTTATTCTGTACAAACAATATAAATATATGCAAAGTTTTAAATTTTAAATGGAGTTATTCACCATAAACATGATCTAAGTAATTGTTTTATATTTTTTATAGAGTTGATAGGGTTGATATTCTTATTTATTGCTTACTTATAAATAAGAATATTATCAAGTCTCAAGTCTATTCAAATTCAAAATCATTTATTTCAATCCAATTAAAAGATCATATGTTAATTATGTTGAACATTCAAATAAAATTAAAAAAATTATCATAATAAATAATCGTCAAATCGTCGTTTCTATACAAAATGTAAAACAGCTAAAAAAAATAAAAAATAAGTACAAAAAAAAAATACGCAAAATAAGTATTAAGTATGGGCGTTTGTTTAGATTAATTCGGTTCACAAAAAAAAAAATTACCTACATGTAGAGTTTTAGGGGTTTATATGTATCATAAAGGCGGTCATTTTCTTTACGAAAAGAAGATTGAAACTAAACCTCAAATTTTAATCCTTAAATAATCACGGATATGGCGCAATATACAGAATGAGTAGGTACTATAATAAATATTACATAAATAATGTAAACACTCTCGTTCTATCTACAAGAAATCCGACAACACCATGTTTAATAAGTGCTTAAAACAATCGTTACCTAAGTACCACAAATTCGTGCAATAACGAATTAGTTTTTTAATGGTTAATACTTTGTATAAGCCCCATTATTCTCGACACATTCAAGTAGACGTTGACACATGGAGCCTGCGAGACTAAAACATATTTCTGTTCCTCTTTTAATTTCCCATATCTCCATTCAATGCGACTTCAACATCTAATAAATAACTAGTGATGTACCGACTAGTCGGGAAAGCCGACTAGTCGTCCTTATTTGTAGTCGGCGACTAGTCGGCAAAAATCGCCTACTTGTTGGCCCATTTTTTACTCGCATTAATATGCTTAAAAAAAATTAAAAGAGGGTGATTGAAATCGTTACTGTTATTATTTTTTATTATAGAATGAGTTTTACAGTTTACTTTCAGTGCAATTTAGAATAGGAAGGGAAGAATAGGATAATTAATTGGACTTAGATCCAGTAATTAAAATAAAATAAAATTAACTAATACTTCTAACAAAAAAGAAGAAACTCTATAGCAAATAATTGGCAATAAGTAGTCACAAACATTGCCGATGTCATCCGAACTCAACCGAAAGCAATGATTGGGTTGGCCGACTAGTCGGCCATTTTGCAGCCGACTAGTCGGCCATTTTGCAGCCGACTAGCCGGCTAGTCGGCCAAAGTCATAGTCGGCCCATCTCTATAAATTACCGACCTATGTTTAAAAATATATAAATTTATTTTTTAAGTATTTGACTTTTTTTTTACTTTTTTTAATAAGGCATCTTCTGAGTACAAGGATTAACAATGCCTTTGATTTAGATTTATGTTTAGTAAAATATTAAATATTTAAATGATAATGATAACACTCGCAGTTAGACTGGTTTCATTAGATATTTGTGATATTTTACATTCACTTTTACGCAGCGCAATAATATTTGCCCTCGCTTCAATATTTATATTTGACTGCATTTTGTAAATAATTACCACAATACCGATAGTAGATCGTCACTCGTCACTCGTCACTAACCAACAATACCACGAACCAACAATGTTCTATTAGGTAAATAGTCGTAACGAACTGCATCTGTCTACCTCACAGAAATCGAAATAATTTACTTAGTTTTCTGGGGCCTACCTACTAACTTTATTATTTATGTGAACAAGACGGACGAGACCAAAAACGAATGATTATCGAACTACTCCTAGTAATTATTAAAAAATAAAAAATAAACTATCGAACTAGGTAGGTACATGTGACAAGAATGAAAAAAAAATAAAAAAAAATATAAATAGTAATGCAAGTATTAAAAAATAACAAAAAGTGCAAAAACCCGCTGGTGGGATTCGAACCCTCGGCTCGCCATAATCGCATCAACCAGCACCCTAATTACGTAACACACTATCACAACCTGAATCATTTTGAAGCCTATTGATAATTCATTGCTTCATATGTTCGAAAAAATTGTCTACTCAACAACGTAAATAACGCAATGAATGTTGCAGAACTGTCAAAATGAAACCCATTCCTACCGTAAGTGTTTTACGTAATTACCCCGTAGAGCACGTCAACCACTATGCTAGGATGCCTCATAATAAGTTATTTAAAATTATGAACTATGTCTATAGTATAGAAACAGCTTACTTATAGAAAAAAAGTCGTAAGTCAAACCGAAGCGTCAATCTATTGTTTTGTGAGATTGCTAATCGACTTATGAACGCCACTGTACTTCATAATCCATCATTTATTTTAAAAGTGTCTTGAGTGAATTTTAATAAGTAAACAGTTATTTTAAAAAGAACTCCTGCTTTCTTAATTTAAAATTCTAGAACATTGTAATAATATTTTTTAAACAATTGTTTTCAGAATACCAAGTTACTTTGGCACAATAACTCCAAAAAAAGCAGCTACGTCGATCCTCGAGAGCGTTCGCCGGAACTACTTCGAGGCATCGGTCCCCAAGCATCTGCTGTACCTCGGTCACCTCTTGCGTATCTTGCCACGAAAAGCCACAGTGCTTATCAGGGATCTACTAGATACTGGAGTGGACTTTGCATGAAGCATTTCGTAATCCAATTTTTTATCTATATATTATACTATGTGGCTTATGGTCACAGTGATAATGCAGTGATTGTAGCCTAGAATATTTAGTTTTTGTAAGTATTATAGAGCGCAACCATGTTATTAGAGGATTTCCATATTTTCGTAAAGATTTCATCTCAGGAAGCCAAGACTGCTACCAACTAATGGGACCATTTAGTCGTATCTGGTACTTACTGAATTCATAGTTTGCAAAATACTAGTTAATAGATGTAAAATATTGTAAGTAAGTACTAAGTAGGTATATCTATTTACTATCATACCTTACTTCAGGGTTATTTATTTAAGAACAGCATGATATGTTCATCTGGTTGAGAACTGCGGGCTAATTACGTAACACACTAACTGTAGGAATGGGTTTCATTTTGACCGTTCAACCACATTCATTGCGTTATTTACGTTGTTAAACAGACAATTTTTTCGAACATATGAAGCAATGGCTTAGCAATAGGCTTCAAAATGATTCAGATTGTGTTAGGTACGTAATTAGGGTTCTGATTAGAAACTTACATTCATGTTAAACTGTATTAGACTAGTTTTGAGATGCAAATTAGTAAGCTCTTTCATTATTATTTTAGCGTTTGTACGTAAACAATTACACAGTTACAAATACTTGCATTTAATTATTTTTGTATGTAGGTATTCGACTAACGCGAAAATGTGCACATTTCCACGTACCTACGTCCATCAATGCCTGGTTGCGGCCGGGCTTGTTTAATAGGTACTTTTCTCAAATAATGCGTGGAAATTCAAACTAAGTATATTATTTATAAATTTTAGAACCAATGACGAACAACGATAACTTTTCACGCGCAATATGTTCATTTGTTTATTTTTTACTTTAATTGAACAGCTTTATTTGCAAGCCAAATCGAAATTTTCATAAAATCTTTGATTAAATACCTACTTGGTTGCCTTGCCATGTGTAGAAGTAAAAAGTTTGTTCCATTTTTTAATTACATGACAGATATGAGTTTTTACTGACCTCAAAAAGGAGGAGGGTCTTAATTCGTCTGCATGTTTTTTTTTTGTATGTTTTTACGTGATATCTCCGGCAATTGTAGATCGATTACGTTTTTTTTTTTAATAGATAGAGTATGCCTCAGGGGTGGTCCCATATAAATTTGATTCACTTAGCTTCGGCAGTTTTTCAGTTAGTTTCAATAATACGTATTTTTCCACTTAATGTATGTATATTGATGATGTTATAATAACTTTCTATCACTGTACAAGTAGTGATATACGAATTTGTGTGGGGTAGGTACCACAAATAAAAATATAATATTTCCGACCACCTGCTCGCATTTATTTGACCAATAGGTATCTACAGAGATTTCGTTTTTTTTTAAGAAGGTTGCACGTTAACTGCCATGTCCGGCACCGGTGCCTGACAGACTCACTACTTGTTCAGGCCATGTCAGTCACCGGTGACTGACACCGAAGCATCGAATTCAAAAGACCGTTGTGTGCCGTCTGGCACGTCTACAGTGTTATTTTCTATTAGAAATGACTGACATGGCCACTAGCAAGTCATATTCAACATGACCTTCGAGTTTTATATTTATATTAAAAGTTATCAAGTATTTTTTTGGAAAATGATATAAAACACAATGTTAATTTAAACTTATATTATTTACTGAGGTAATCACATATTTTGGGAAATTATTACGTTAGGCAAACAAAAGAGAAATTAAAATTATTGTTTATGTTCAATATTATAACATTCTAGTCAAAAATGAGGTTCATTTGGGCATTGAGGGCAGTAAGTTACAACTTGCTTGGTCTTTTTTCTGGTAAATATCCTATCAACTGTTTGTACATTTATCTTAAAACACCTAGAGCAGTATTTTCGAATTTTCTTTACAGCCCCTTCTTTTCTTACTAATATAAGCTTCTTCCTTGTATTTCTTGTAAATAACAGCTCTGGTTCGCAGTTTTGTTTGCCTGATTCTGTTAGGTATTTGCACAAATCCTTTCTGTAGTCTACTATCCCCCTCTTAGACTTAGTAGTTTCTTTATACATTATGTAAGAATTGAGCAAAGCTGTATTCAGTAGTAATTCCACAGCCAGTTTACTGTGCCATTTTACAGACTTTCGTAGGGGTGTTGAGTAGGCGATCATTTGATCCGACAGGTCTACAGCTGCTTTTGCATTGTTGTAATCGGTCACAATTTTAGATTTTAATGTCTCCTTGCCTCTTTTTAGTGTCCTGGAAAATGGACGCGGGCGATTATTTCCCGCTAAAATGCAGAAGAATGCGCACTCGTGATTTTTTACCTACGTGCCGGACAAAATGCCTGACACGGCGCACGGACTGCAATTTGTATACCATTTGGGCCACGTCAGTCACGCTCACGGGTGACTGACAGTTTATTTTTTTAATTTTTTACTGAAATAAAGAAAAGGGTACACTTTTTTATACATAATTATTCAATTTAAACTATTTGGAACCAATTCGCAAGAAATTCAATTTGACGGATTTCAAAATATGCCTTGGCAGTTAACGTGTTAAAATAATGGTCGAATTTCCAAACATGTTTGAGAAAAATAATCACGAAAAAGTAATAAGGGCTTAGCTGAGTGCTGAGATGTTGTAAAAACTGTTCGTAATTCTTATGTAGATGCTATGCATGTTTTAGGGTACATTACTAAGTATTCCGTAAATATTAATGTGTAATAAAATTTAAAATTTTGTAAAGCCAAAGATTTTACAATCTTAGATTTTTTAAATTAAATTGATATTTTTCTAAAATGTGTCTTATTTTCAATATTTTTATTTAACAAGGCAAAAGAAAGAAAATATTTGTGCACAAGTTGCCAAAAATCTACCAACAACATTTGTTTTTGTGATGGCAACACGCAGTCTAATGTCATTAGAATATTTGCATTGTGGCGCCATCTTAGACATATTTTCGTTTTCGCAACTAGTTTCCGTGATTTGCGCTTGATAAAAACAAAAAAAAAATCGGCAATTTTAATTGTGCGTTGTGCAGTTGTTATTTAGTGGGACTCTTGATTGACATTGAGGACTACTAAACGAAGGAAAAATACAGTGTTCGGTGTGGCGACACATCGTTGGGTAAGTTCAACGGTGCTTGAATTCTTTCGCGGACTGACACCAACAGCCGATCGATATTAGAAAACTTATGTTTTATTGGTTAAATCGGTCACGATTCGGTAATACTTCACTAGCTATATACATTAACTATATTATAAGACTATTAAAATCTAACGACCCATTTATTGTTTGCGCTTGAGGGGCAACTTTCTAAAAGGTTATTTATTACAGACCTACGCAAGATAAACTTACTTGAATGTGAACATATTCAAATAAGAATGAGGAAATGCTAATTTGTTTGCACGACCCCAACCATAAACTCTGCATAAATATTTTATTACTATTTTGTCCAAAAGAAAATAAAAATTAAGGTAGAAAAATAATAATAAATGGGGCAGGAAATATTTCTTTTGTGGTTCTTAGTTTTAGGACATCCTATTCTTTAATATGGTAAAAGGCAATCAGACAAGCTGTAACTATGATATTTCTGAAGCAAATAAAAAACTTCCTGAATAGTCAATATATTATTTTATGTTGTTATGTTCATACTAGTAACAATAAGTCCCGAGTTGTACAAGTTAATGTTCTAGCCTCATACTGCCATTTCCAGTTAAATTAAATCTTATTTTGGTTTGAGTGCGATCTGATATTTAGTTACTAAAATCAATCATCACACATACATTATCTTGCAATTAAAATAACATCATAATTCACCTGCCTAGTCTAAGCCAAAGTACATTTCAGTCTAAACAGCTGCATTCATTTGTATGATTTGAATGTTTGTTGCAACTAAGTAATATTATAAATATCTCAAACCAAATACCAATATCCAAAAGAAACACAGAACACATTCTGGGTGTCAGGGAATGATCACACTTCTAATTACCTGTAATAACAGCTGTGTACTGTGATAGTCAAACTCTAGCCAGCATGTTTATACAATGTTTGTGCCTAAAGCTACAAGTCCCTATACAACTACAGGCAGCAGCAGCAGGCAACGTGTTGCTGCAACATTACTTGTTTCTATGTATTTCTATGGAAACAAGTTGTCGCTAGCTACGGAAGGTATTTCATAGAAATACGTAGAAACCATTAGTGTCGCAATGACAAATTGCCTGCTGCTGCTGCCTGCACTCAGTTACGGACTTGTACCTTTACCTGATTGAGTCCCGTAACTCTAGCCCTTTCCCCAAAGGCGGGCACAGCCTGGGGCTCAGCTGAAAGGGTGGTACGATTGGAGGGCTCAGCTAAAAAGGTACAGGGGCAGTCAATTGGTGGCCAATAGCAATGTTTTGCTTCCAACCTTACAGCTGAATAGGCTGGTATTCATATTGATTAGTAATATTTTTACTTAGTTATTAAAATTATTAAGTTTTGTATGTACTATTGTTTTAACAATATATTGTAACATGACAAGCAAGTATTAAGTTTCACCTTTTGACCTTCAAAATCCAGTGTGTAAAAACCAGCATTGATATGCATATTACTTATGATAACTTATTATATTTTTTCTTGTGTCAACTTGAATGTGTAGTGTTTAGTTATTTTTCAAAAAGATTTAATAAGTTATTGTCCATGTAGACTTAAGATGCTGTATTAACAGTGTTTTCTAACATTCTACATTAAAATCCTTTCTCTCGCTTGCTTTCGTTTATGTAAGCAATTATAGTAGTTAATATACATACCCATCTACAAATCAACAGTTAATTTTCATCAATGTGCCTTATAAGTATGTGTCTATCATTAACCTTATGCTCCACTTGCCATGTGGAGTAGGCAGAGTTATTAAATTGTGTGGACATGAATGTTTGGAAGTTGTCAATTTCACAGCACCGGCTTTTCACGCCATCACGCCAAGCTTGATGACAGGTATCTGGTAGACTTGTTCTTTAGGGGCGTGGGGCGACAAACCTTCAAGATACCTACCTATTAGGCGCCACTACCTGCCACGGTTCGGAAAATGAGTAAATGTGTACACTGTCGATGAAAGTAACTAAGGGTTGTGTTTTAAGGTTTTCAGCACAATCATGCTCTTAAAGTATAGACGCGTTTACATAAAGAACTTTATTCAAGCAGAATTTCAATCGATCTATGTAGGTAGTAAGTAGGTACGTACTCGCTCGACTACTACTTACGACTGCTTATTGTAGCAATTATTCAAAGAGAACGCTATATTTTTTTCCCCATACCGAAGAATTTAGTAAATGAAATATTGATAGCTCATAATGACGTTTATCGCCATCCGAATGTCGTAATTTTTTTCATCCAGGTCGACTTTTTTGATTAATTGCTCCCTAATGACAGAAAGCATTAGGAGCGCGTATTTTATTGTTAATTTCATCGATACCCCTGGATTTGATCTTATTTATCGAAAAAATGAATAATCGACTCAATTATGCATGAATTCGGCATTATTTGGATTCGATTAGTCATCTGTATTAAAATTATTGATTTAAAGATTCAACGAGGACGAATTTTAAGTGCGTGATAAAAGAAACGTTTGGATAGGTACCAGTTGTATATATTTGACAAAGCTTTACAAGCGTTACCTATATCATACAACGCATGTATAGCTTTGACAAAAGAGGATACTCCAAGAAATTATTTTAGTAGTAAAACAAAGCCAGCTGACTCAGTCAGTCGACGCGGTAGGTGAAGTTGTTTTTCCATACATTTTAAAGTTGATACTCACAGTCAGTGTCCGACTATAATTATGTTTGGTGTGAACGCGGCCGTGGTAAAAGTTTTAGATTCTCCGTTGACATTAGAAAAGTGTTGAAATCGCAATCTTGGTTACCTAATTTACAGGCTCAAAAAACATGCAAGCTGGACTGAAATATAAAAACAAAATAACCTTATCGTATCGACCGGTGGATAGCATTATTTTCCTGTTTGTAAATCCGCAAGAGGCAAATGAGGCAATAAGAACTGCGAGTGCGTAAGCGTAGTAGGTACCTACCTACTTCAGGTTTTTTTTTTTGAGAGCTACAATGTAAAATTACCTGGCTAATTATAAGTAAAAGTAATTTAAATATTCATGAGGATTAAGTAGGTAAGTACCTACTTATATAAAAGTTTCTGAAAGTCAACATCATTGACCTATTCGCCCATATTTCGATATGATATTACTATTATTATTATTTTTTATTTTTTTACTAGCTGGTGCCCGCGACGTCGTCTGCGTGAACGCTATACAGCACCAAAAATACCTACGATTATACCTTTTAAAATTACATTCATTTACCCGTTTCTTCTTTACATTTCATATCTACAGAAAGTGCAGTAACAGACTGTCTTTTATAAAATTGACCTTCAAAAAGTGCTGATTTTCAGCCTGCTGTGAATAAATGACTTTATGGTGATTCTGCTGAATTAAGTCATAAGTTGTGACTGAAGCAGATGGAGAAAATAAGGAATACAGAATAGGGGAGAAGTCCTATAAATATTTATATACTATTCTGTATGTAAGTATTTATAGGACTTCTCGATAAACAACATTAGTGGTTTGGCTCTCCGCAGCCAAAATGTAAAGAGAGTCAGGACTGGTGACGCGGGAGCAAGCGACGTACAGCTGCCCGTGTGAGAAGCAGCTCGTCCTGAGGTCGACACCCGCTGCCCTCAGTGTCTGCCCCTGCGACTTATTGATGGTCATCGCGAAGCAAACACTCACGGGGAACTGTACGCGCTTGAACTGGAACGGGAAGTTATGAGGTATGAGGGGAATGCGTGGTATAAATACTGCCTCACCGACGCCACAACCCGTAAGAATTTCCGCCTCAATGGTGTGTCTGTGGAGCGAGATGACCTTAAGGCGGGACCCGTTACACAACTTCGGAGGAGATAGGTTCCGAAGAAGCATAATCGGGACACCGACCTTCAGCTTCATGGTATGCGCTGGAAGTCCACTTGCTGACAGGGAGTTCAGAAATTCCACGGGATAATGTGTGGCGTCATCTTGCTCGACGACAGTGTTTATAGAGATGTAGAGCACTTCATTCCCCTCAATTTCCGAGAGAATGCATTCGTTAATTGCTGCAGCCTGATCATTTTTGGGCGTCAAAATGGCCCGCTCACACACCCAAGATTTCTGCTGGTGCGGTATACGACTGATGTCCCCGTACACACAGCGAATGAGTTCTTCTAAGCTGGATACAACTCTACCGAGAGACTCTGGAAGCACCACCTGTCCACCTCTCTCCTCTGGTAGAGTGCCTTTGCCAAGACTTAGAAGGACATCGGAGAATTCTTGAGCACGTGCGTTGCCGCCGAGCCGAGCTCTCATATTAATGGTCAAGCGCAGCGTACGAACTCGTGACCACAACGATCGTTTCAACGAAGCATTCACCTCGTCAGCCCTCGATCCCCGCGTCACCACGGGAAGCGTTTGTCGGAAATCGCCACTGAACAGAACTGTGACACCACCCATCAAATGTTCGTTCCTGCGGATGTCCTGCAGGGTTCTGTCCACGGCCTCAACTGCCATCCTATTGGCCATCGTACACTCATCCCATACGATCAGAGAGCAATCCTTGAGCACGTGACCCTTATCACTGTTACGTGACACACCACAAACAGGCGTTTCGGTGCTCTCTAAATCGATGGGAATTTTAAACATGGCATGTGCTGTTTTGCCACCCGGAAGCAGTGTGGCAGCGATTCCCGATGACGCTACAGCAATGGCAATTTTGCCTTGCCTCCTGACCTCTGCAAGTATGCCAATGGTAACAGATCTGTACGGCATCTGTACTCATAACATCAATTTTTGTGAACGAAACCATAGCGCGATCTAATTCGACGCCAACGCCATCTAGTTAGCTAGAAGGGTATAAGCAATAATTACACCAATAAATACCGAACCAAAATATTAACAGTCAATGTTTATTTTGTACTTACTCTATTACTATTTATTCTGTACTGTAAAAAAAATTAGCATGTCTTATCTTTGAGATATAATTATATGGCATGCTTAATTTTCCTCTTTCTTCGTTATTTAGCTCAAATTGCTTACAGCGTGCCGTTTTCGAGTTTAAATTTTGTTATAAATGTATGCAGTTATTTTTGAAATATTATTATTAATTAAATAGATGAAGCAGCTTAAAACTTATATAAACACATGTTTTTTTAACTGAAACGAATTAACGATACAATTTTTAAGAAGAAAATGCACAACTCCGTCTATGACTCTTAAAAACAACTATTAACCTCGCCAACATGATCAAATTTAAATTATTTATATCCAAAAAGGGCTTACACATGTAATTCGACTTGATGTTTTTGAAATCTCATAATTGGCGCTACTTAAAAATTGTCTTGATACTACTTATATTCATTTAATTATGTTAATCGGCCTAAGTTACTTATATTGCGTGATTTTTATATTGTGAAGCTAGCTTATAGCATGGTTAACATAATAACAACATTCAAATATGTGGCGTTAGACTACACGTTGTTACAGAATGCGTTGAAGAAATAAAGGTTCACTGCTCGTTCCCCGTAGCTGATAGCGTGATAATATGTAGCCTATATGTTGACCCGACTTCTTAAAAATATTCGTGCCAAAGAAGTAAATCCATGCAGTACTTTTTGAGTTTATCCCGGACATACATAGAGACAAACAGACAAAAATTTAAAAAAAAACTATATTTTTGGCTTCGGTATCGACTGTAAATCACACCCCAAGTATTCTTTAAAAAAAATATTCAATGTACAGTTTTGACTTTCCTACCATTTTATTATATGTATAGATGATATATAGATTTCAAAGAATTAGCATCGCCATACAACGTGGCAATGCTGCCAGCCTTTTGGGCACTTTTCCTGTCGACAGCGATGCGGACGAATTTTTTGATGCCCTATGATTCTTTTCATTCTTTCTTTTTTTATTTTTTTATTTGTATTTAGATGTACATACTATTAATATTTAGTTTAATTGTATGTATAGATGTATAGAACCTAAAAAAATATTAACACCATACTATGTAAAACTATATTCTTACAAATAAATAAATTCTAATTGTAATTCTATTAATTTTAAGTTCCTAAATATTTTGCTCCATTTTCAAAAATAATCAAGTCAATGATCGACATCAATCCAATCAAGCATAGGTACAAGTTTGATAATTACTGCTAAAATCGTTGAGGCGTAGAGCGACTTAACAACATCACAACATATACCTAGTAGGTAGGTAGGTACTTATTACACACATCTTGCGAAACTTCTGAATCCTCATACCATGAACATCACACCGAAAAGCTTTGGCAGCATGGCGTGCGATACACTGATTGCATTACCAAGACATACCTACCTATGGTCTCTTCCAAAAGTGTCCGATGAAAGTGTAAATAAACCCTTTTCTGATTAAATTCTTACACAATCACTCACTAAAAGGAATTAGTAACACATTCATCTGTATCTACAAGGTTTCAACTTTGTCTCACCAAATTTCCAACAATTATTGTTCGAATAACATTATTAAATTGTACTTAATTGAAAAATCTTCTACGGAAATTTAGGTTAAAAAAATAACCTCATTTAAATTATTGTCAAATGAAAAACATCTTTATGGTGATTTAAAATTCGAATTACGGCTTTAAGTACCTACTCAAACAATCATTTAAAACACAAAATTCGTAGATAAGTGGTACTACAAATTGGCGTCCACAGGTACGTTTTCAGATGTATTTGTTTACATTTTCATTAGATACTTTTGAACAGACCATTGGTAGGTACCTACTTTCTCCAAGAGCACGTGCGGAACCTTTCACAGCGGCCTTGAAAGGCCGCTGTTTCAAAGTCACCTCGCGCATATAGGCCCGGCACCTCGAATATCATTAGAATTCTTTTCACGCCGTACCTACCAGTGCAATTTGCTAGGATGTGCGGGATGTGCCTACACAGCCACACGGTCCCTCGTCCCGCCCCAATCCCAGCCTTTTTTACTGCCGTGTGTAACTTTATTGCGGCCAATATACATTTTGTCCCAGTTTAAATTGGATCTTAAGTGAGGTATGTTTATGTTTTTAATTAAATTAATTGATTAAATGACCGCCCGGGTCCGAATGCGTTGCGTGAGAACGATTCGATAATTGGTTTACGGTCTTGTATGCGAAATGGTGGATTAGCAGTCATATTAATACTGCGAAATGTTGCCTTTGTTAAGAATTAATTTCTGATTTATTGATTGGTGTAAAAATGTAGCACGTTTTTACGTACCCCAGGGAATTGCAACATCGATACACAAGGTTAAGTTAAAAAGGTTCAGTGAGCGCAGGTGTTTGCACACCCAGATTGTTTTCCAAACTGCGGTTTTTCCTTAGTTAAATTTGAATAAGCCATTACTCTGCCCGGCTCTTATTGGACGCCTGCTTTCTTTCCTGTAAATCCACCTTTACAAGTTTTCACGATCCGTTCCAAGTATTTATTGAGATTCTGTCCGACGAGGCTAGAAGCAAAACCCTTTGTTTGTTTTAATTAACATATCACGAGGAATAGTTACTCAGATAAATTACAGTAGTTACTTTAATAATGTTGAGCTTACATAAAATATTAAACTAAAATTATGCAACTTATTTCATCAGCCGATATTTGAAGTTTCAGCAAAACTTCGTTTATGAAAATTGTAACGTCAAAATGTTTGTTCTTTGTAAAAGTTTCAGTAAAATTGTAAATTAAAGCTTTAAAGTTTTGATAAATTTGAAAGTTGTTTTTGAAATTTATAAATAAGATTTAAAATAGACATTTGTTACTGTGTGTTCGAGATTCTTTGCGTTTATCAACGCTCCCGAGCGGTGTGATAAAAAAAGGCAGCGTAATTAAAAATCCTTCGTTCCATTTATCACTTGTCGGTACAGCAAAACACCCGTTGGCTAATTGTTACTACCGACTCGGCCAGTGGCCGAGGCCAATGCCTAGCTAAAAGCTGTGAGCAGTCACTGATCGAGTTTGAGCTGTAAGCCAGATAGAGCTTAGTCTATAATTTGTGTTTACCCTAAAGGGAATTTCTGATTATAGTGAGATTGTATCTAATCTCAAAAGTAGCACGGACAGTATCACTACCTTACTAACTGCATCATGTAACATTTTCGTGAGTTGTTAGTGATCTATCTAAGAATATGATAAGGTTATCATGGGATCTCTCACCTTAGTCAGTGCAGTAATGAACAAATAACGACTTAAATAATTAATGAATTAAGTTTGGCCAATATTTATGAGACTGCTTCTGTTTTAACTAACAAGTTGGGATAGCTACTGCAAGTAATTACAAACCATCATTGAAAGTTAACTTTCGATTAAAATTACATGCCCAAATCAAAGCTTTAATTTATTATCCAAGCGTAAAATATAGAGCAGTACATTAGAGCAGCGGACTGACCTGGATCACGGGGCGACATTGTTTTATCTCTGGAACGCACCGTGCTGCTGTAATTAAAAACTCGGCTTAGTCTGTGGTTCACTCATCAGGCGACTAAATAAACGTGGACACTATAAGTGGTCGGCGTAGGCGCTGGATTTACTTTACCTACCACTTACGTATAATAGTACGAGCCCCGATGCAAAATAGTTCGCCTAGTGTTAAATTTTCTCTGTGACATTTTTTCTAACTTCATTATTTTTGTATATCTATATAAAATATTAAGCTGTTCTACTATCACATGTCGCGTTACTTATGCCATTTTTTAATTATGAACCAATAAACTATTTTAGCTTTATAAATTTATACATATCCTGTTTTAAATTCGAAGAAGTTATAAGCAAAATAGTTCGTCTAATTGTTAATCGATGCAAAAGAGTTCGTCTATCGGTCAGTTAAATAAGATTATTCCTTCTTTGTACAATTATGTTGCATAATTTGAATTTGTAAAAGTAATTCTGTGTCATTTGTCAAGTGAGACAGTATAAATTCTGAAAATTTCAGTTTTTTCATTAGTTTTCAAATAACAATGGGTCGTGGCAAACCCGTGTGTGAAGAGCTTCGAAAGCGAATAGTTTGTGGGGTCGATGCTGGCCAATCAAGTTACCAAATATTTAAAGACTTCATACTTCGCAGGTCTACAGTCCAATCTATCATTCAGCACTATAAAAATAATAGAACGACATCTTGTTTGAAGAAAACTGGTCGACCACGCATCACAAGTGCAGTAGAAAACAGAATCCTGAAGAAAATTATCAAAAATAATCGTCGTGCTCGAGCTGGAGAACTCACGGTGCAATGGAAGGACATGATTCACAAAGACGTCTCAGTTGATACTTGCAAAAGAGTCCTAAGAAGAATGGGTTACGGATTTTACACCGCTAAGGAGAAACCGCTGTTGACTGCTGTACAAAAGAAAAAGAGGTTGAAGTTTGCTCGTGATCATTTAAATTGGACTTCCGATCAGTGGCGTACTATCATTTGGAGTGACAGTCGGCGATGAAAGGAAAAAAGTGATTCGGAACAAAAATGAGGCATTTCATACTGATTATCTCAAACGCAAAGTAAAGTTTCCGGCGTCTGATATGATATGGGGCTGCATGTCTGCACAAGGTGTTGGTGGTATGCAGTTTGTGGATGGTTCTATCAATGCTGCAAGGTATCAAAACCTTTTGGAAGAGAATTTACTGCCCTCTATTCCGTCACTTAAGCATCAAGATTCCTTCATTTTTCAACAGGATGGTGCTTCCTGCCATACTGCAAGGACAACAAAGACGTGGCTACTGGCGAAAAGCATCTCTACAATCGAATGGCCATCTAACAGCCCGGACTAGTCGCCGATCGAAACCCTATGGTGGAAAATGAAAAAAGTTCGAAGAAAAGTTCAAGATCGAAGAGCGACTTAAAGGCTAAACTCTTGGCTGTCTGGGAGTCAATTACGCCTGAGGAGTGTGCAGCGTTGGTTGCAACCATGCCTCTTCGCATTAAAGCTGTCATTGAGAGCAAAGGCGACACAACTAAGTGGTAGACGAACTATTTTGCGTGAGTGACAAGGGTAGACGAATACTTTTGCGTTATGTTTTTTAGATTTTATTTTTTTATGTTATGTAAAGCCATGAAAGAATTTCAGTTATGTTAAAATAAACTTTAAAATATTCCTCAAATTGTGGTTTACTTTTTATTAAACGTTCTTAATTATGTTACCAATATTTACTTTCTATATTTTACGCTTTGCACTACTTTCCATACTAGACGAACTAGTTTGCATCGGGGCTCGTGTAATCTGACTGTAACAATATCCCGTGAAAATTTAAGTACTAACGACAACCAACACTTGTTCAGAAGAAGATTTTGCGGTTTTGTCATACAGAGGATAAAGAGCTCAAGAAGGAAAATGTTCGATCATAAGAATAAGACGGCACGAATAATATCATTTTGCAATTAATAAAATATATTTTTAATGCATGCAAACAGTACAATGGCCATGCACGCGACTTTCCATCGAGTGACACTGCAAGAGTAACCATGAAAAGGTACCACCTACCTATTTGAGGAAAAGCTTAATGCCGAATACAACTGAATTCGCATCCCAAGGCTACATAAGTTAACCAAAGTACCTATAACATAATAATAACTGTATCTACATTTGAATTGCACAATTAACTATACTCACAAGTATTATTGCATTTAGTCAATTAACACGTGATTTGTCATTAAATGAAGTCGTGGCTGAATAAATTAGTTTGTTTTCAATGATACATTTATCTGTGATCACATTTTGTAAACGCAACCTAGACACAACAGGCAACTATGTGATTTGAGCGATGAGGTCGAGAATAGAGGAAAATTGCATTTTCCGTTCTAAATGATACTGTGAATATTTGCTAGAATATACGCAACTATCTAATGAATAAATAAAAATATTCCACACTTATAGGGCTTTAGGTATACAAAATGACAGGTAAGACTAGGACTGGACTAGGTACCTAAATTTAATAATAAATATTAACAATGGAAATTCTTATTAGACTAAAACTTAAGTAGCTTTCAAGGATTCTGTGAAAAGTGAGGAATAGCTAAGCAGTAACAGCTTGCTGAAATGCTCTTTTTCCAATGGGGTTAAAAACTGAAAGCTCGTCATAGATGGCAGCACAGTTCAACGTCTAAAAATCGCCATTGTTTTGTTTACTTTTGTGTCGATCACAAATTAAACGAAAACTGATAAATATGTATGAGACTTAGGTTTACTTTGTGTAAATTATTTCATTACCACTGCTCTCAACACGATGAAGAAAAACACCGTGAGGAAATCCGCATGTCCTTGAACCAAAAAATCGAAGCCATGTGACATCTACCAACCCGCACTGGGCTCGCGTGGTAGATTACACTAGCCCACTCCCTCTCGAAGAGAGGACGCCTAAGTGTAGCACTATTTAAAGACGAGCTAAGGAGAAGCGAAGGCAAGTGCGAGTTGAACTTGCGTGGACATGGTTCCGTACGGTGGATATGTTACCCACCAAAAACATTTCATGTGAACTAGGTTGCCAAGACTTACATAACGCTTTCACTGTTAAACAGTTATCAGATCTAATGTAGAGCCAAGCCCCTAGCTCTAGAAGGCTTCATTCTACAAACCTTACATCTTGGTCAAAATGTACCTTCGGCTTGGCCGTTTTGCGGTCGTCACACAGACACTCCTATGGTAATATGGTTAGAAATGAACACACTGATCTTTACCGTTGTGTCATGCAAAAGTTTAATGGAAAGGCCAAGCCATACATTTTGACTAAGATGCAAGGTTTGTAGAGTTAGAGGCTTGGCTTTACATTAGATCTGATAAATTTTTAAAAGTGAAAGCGTTATGTAAGTCTTGGCAACCTAATTTACATGAAATGTTTTTGGTGGGATTTCATTTCTTTTATAGGGTGTTCTATTTCTTTTTATTTTAGCGGTGATATTGTACTGATATTACACAGACATGTTAAAATTATTACCGTTCATTGTAGCATAATCGGGTAAAAAAGGTATTTCTTGCACGCCAGCAGTAACTTTCTATCTATTTCTAATCTAGGTTTCATAACAAATGGTAAGTATGCCGATTATTCGTAAGATATACAGAATTGCACCTTCCTTTAAGGGACTTTACAGATTTCTTATTTTTTGTTGTTGTTTGAGTGCAAATCCTAGCTTGCGTTGCATACCAATATTCAGCTTTCTAGGACATCGGGACTTCGGGAACCCTAGAGATTTTGATGAGCGAGTAAATGACAGTCAGTGACAAAATCGACGTATTTTAGGTTATAATAAAATCCTAAGCTAGAAACATGAAACTTAGTGTGTTTTATAAGCTTGCAAACTACATTAATTATCATGACAATTTGAGCACTCTAGCATGATCCAGACCGAAGCCATGAGGGTTTGAAAATACGACGAAAAGCTTTGGGAGGCGTCGTCAAATGGTCCAGAGTCACAGAAAATTCATATGTATACCAAATTTCAACTTAATCAGTCTAGTAAATTCGGAACAAATGGGCTGTGACGGACGGACGGACGGACAGACAGACAGACAAACGAGTGATCCTATAAGGAGTATAAGGGTTCCGTTTTTTCATTAGGGCGTACGGAACTCTAAAAAGCAACTTTAGTGGAAAAGACAATAAATTATGAGCGTTTTATAATTTATAGGTTCTCTTGCGTTTGTTAACTTAGAAGTAAATTTTTTGGTGAAGACTGGAGGCGTATGACAGGAATAACCTGATCGGAGTTGAAAACCTACTCGAGGATGATCTGCCTGACTGAAAAACTTCAGCGATGTTAATTCTAGCACTGATCTAATATGATAAATGAACACACACACACACCTTCACTATAATTTACGTAATATTACACAAGTGCATGTAGGTAATAAAAAACGGATTTAGTTCTCTTGGCAGCATCACCTGTACATACGAATTTCTGCCATAAAAGTCTACAGGTTTAAAAAAAATAGCACATAGTCTCGACGAAATATCAAGTTTGTAGTTTTTTTTTTTCAGAGAGCTTTCTCCCACAATTTTCGTCTTTTCGCAAATACTTGGGCGCAGAGCAATTTTTTATTTTTATTTGTCTGATTATATGGGTCCCCGTTTTTTTTTTTGCGGTCAACAGCTGCAACGGGGAATATTAATTAATTATTCGTGAATGAATTAGGCCCTTGTTCACAAAAAATATGTGAATACTGACAGCTACCTGTCAAATTCTATGACGTTGGATAGCAGCGACATCTGAAGTGAGCAAGTGGCTCATTTGATGTTAAGCCATTACAATAGGTACCTACCGAAATACTTCGAGTGGTAGGTAACACTGGTAACTAACATCATAACTCAGAATGTAGTGGTCAATTATGCATTAGGTCGGGGGAAAAGTTCTTTCATATTTTATATACAAAAAGACTAAGAGCTCGTGTTTTTTGTATACCCAGACTTTTTCAAATGGGTCAAATCTGTTTTGTGGTCAACCCCTAATTCTTCAGCTATGTCGTAAGTTCTACTAATATGATCAAACACTGCATCGACTTTACCCGTAACTGGGCAACCAGAGCGAGCTGCATCTTTGACATCAAAATTTCCGGACTGAAAACGCTTGAAACAACTTTGACTACTCTTACTGACACTGCGTTAACTCGATAGTATTTTTTTTGAGACTTGTGTCGCATATTTTTTTTTTTTTATAAAAGTTCATAATGTATCAATTTTTTTCGATATATTCACTCAATTTGGCGGACAGAAAAACAATTGAAAAATAGTGGGAAATCGTTTTTACTTCTTATATATTTTTTTAAATGCCATCTATTTAATGGTATCAAAACCAGCCAGATACAAACAGTACAGCCAAAGAGATAACTTTTTCCCCGACCTATTATAAAACCTAGCAGTTATTTAATGAAAATAGTTACACGTATCCCAATGACTACCGGAGATTTGCAAGCAAACTGTTATTTATGTTAAATAAATTAAAGGAATGAAGCTTCACAAACTTGCGATTTATAATTTAAAATAGCAGCTTAAGTTATTTCTCGCCCGTTTAAAACCCAATAGATTGCCGTCATTGAGTGTGTAATCAAGTTAATAAACTAGCAATTTTGTTTATAAAAAATCCTCCATTGTTCGTCAGTTCCCCTTTGAAGTTTTCTTTTGTAATAGATACAAAGTGTTTCTAATTCCGAAGCCATGAGGCGGAAGATTGTTCCTTTGATTAATTTTCAACCGTCTGGAGCGACTTATGTTGGCATTTTATTTCGTGTCAAAATAATTTTATTCTGCGGGGTAATTGTGTAACACACTAACTGTAGGAATGGCTTTGACAGTTCAACAACATTAATTGCGTTATTTACGTTGTTGAGCAGACCAATTATTCGAACATACCTACTTACTTATGAAGCAATGGATTAGCAATATCCTTCAAAATGATTCAGGTTGCGATTAATAGTACCTATGCGTATGTAGGTATGGAGGTTAAATAGGTGGGGCTGTAGGTTATTTTCGTATGCTGATACCAGTTGATTGACGAAATATCAATTACTACTTCTCGAAAGTTATGATAGTAATTTAAAGGCAAAAAAGGCTGTTCGTTTACGTTGGTAATTTTAAGAACCTGTTTTGCAGCCATTGTTAATTATTTTTGACTCGTTTTTGTAGGTCAATAAAGACAAATACACAACAGTTTTTCAATTGTCGTTACGTTCAAAATTGTCAAGCAATGGCTTCTGTGAAAGATATTCAATCTATTCCGCAGCAGTTTATTTCCACGATTCGTACCTTTATGTCCGTTTGCGTGAAATCCGAAAGCTTTTATATGTAACAGGCTCTAGAGGTTCGATTACGTAAAGCTTCGAGCGGCCAGCACTTCAAGGTCGTGAATTCCAAAAGAGAAAATTGTAGTCAGTAGGTACACACTTTGGGTATTAAGAAAAATAAATAGTTCACTATATCACGCCACAGCCCCTTGTAATCTTTTACTCATAAATTAATTAAGCTAGCTCATAATATTACCTAAATTCTTCATCTCCCGCGGCGTACTGTGAATTTAATCCAAGGTTTTCGTAATTTATGAGTCCGTTTATTTAAGAATTTTAGGTAGAGACGTGCTGTTAATGTACTTCTTATTAAGAATATTAAAGAACAAAGAGAATAGTTCTAACAGTTCGAAGGTAGTACTGTTTGATAACAGGGCTAGCGTCAGTACCGTTTACCGTGCATTATTAATGGGGCCTGTCATTGCCAGGCACAGACGGGTGTGGACAATCTAAAACTGTTGACGTCATAGACCTACGCTTAATGAAGTGTACAACCACAACCTATACCATGACTGCCGAAAACGGAGCCTAAAAGTTTTATTACACAACTTTAATTACGGGTGCATGACTCGCCGGACTAGAGAGCGCCATACAAGGCGGAGTTCGTCACATATGTGCCCCCAACCTGTCCGTCATACAAGCCTTTGTTAGAAACCTTTAGAACAATACGAGCCTCTCACGTACCTACTCTACATAATACTATTCGATCGTTTGTTTAGAATATTCTGAGTTTCTGACCCACCTAATCTCCACGTCCCAATTTGCAGGCCCCACGGTTAACGTGCCACAGTAATAAATTGTTTTGGGAAACATCCCCAAGATTAATAGTTCTGAAGCTCTTGACGCGTGCTAAGTGAAAGCCGCTTTTAAATTCTCTGCTAAATTACACGGAAGTTTTCGACCGTTATTGTACAAAAGCTATTTTTTTATTAAAGATTTATGTTGGCGTACTGCCCTAGTCGTGTTTGCTGAAGGTTTTAGTCGTGAATACTCGTGAACTAATATGAGGTGAATCCTCAGCTGTAGCCCGACAAATTCATTTTTGGAACGAAGTTCCTTATCGCGCGTTGTGAAAGGGGGCTAGACGGAAAAAATTCTTACGAAAAGTTGTCACGACACTTTTTGCTATAGTAAGCTATTGTAAGCTGTGCGGCGTCGCATGTTTCTCTGTCTGTCTCTCTCTCTCTTATAGAAAGCAAGCCAGATATTTTCATTTCTATTTCGCATTGAACAACAACAACAACAACAACAATCCCAACAACAACAACCCCAACAACAATCAAACAACAACAACATCATTTTTTTTTTTTTTTTTTAGAACTTCGTTCCATCCGGGTGTCCCTTGACACCTCTCAAGTTTTTTCTTTGTTTTTTTGCAAATTGCAGCACTGTTTTACGTCGTATGTTGATCAAAATGCGATTCGCGACTGTAGCAATGATATATTTACGGAATAATAATCATCAAATTCATCTCAATCGTCAAATTTGGAAATTTGTTCCACCTAAGAATTTGCATATGAAATATTCTGAAAAATTCTTCAAATTTCAAAAGTTTGACGATTTATATGAAAGTGATGATTATTATTCAGTAAATATATCATACCTACAGTCGCGAATCGCATTTTGATCAAAACGACGTAAAACAGAGCTACAATTTGCAAAAAAAAACAAAGCAAATTTGAATTTGGCGGGCTACAGTTGAGGATTCACTCTAATTGGGATTTTAATAAGATCCCGGATGAAAGTAGGCGAAATGTTAAGTCGCTTTACATTAATCAAAACAAAAACTTGATGATATTTTCTTTTTCTTTTGTGAATTCTTTAAAACTTCTATTAATGGGTGCATATTATCGTTCCATCTTGCGCTTACAGTCGTAATATTTCTTATGTAGTATCAGAATTCATTGTAATGTCGTTTTAACCGCAGCAGAAATTACTCTGGCCATGTTGTAATGACGTTAAAAGCTTTTATGTTTTCCGGACCACGGGTTCTGAACGGAACTCGTCGCATAAATATCATCGTTTTTCGCAGTCTTGCGTACGATAAGTGGGCTGTGTAGATGAAGCGCGTTAATGGTGTAAATAAAACGATATTCTGCAACTTGATGCTAAAATACGGCATACAATTCATTCAGCCATGGAAACCCATTAAGCTCACATACTTACAAAGCTTTTTCTCAAGCAAAGATACTTGTGCTTCACCACATTGACATTTTTAGATTGTCCTATAGGTACGCTCTTTCTTTTCAGATCAAATTCCTTTTTTGATCTTTTCAAATCCAACGATAGGGAGGTAATACTGGGGCTGCAGGAAAAAAACATTGATGAGCTTCAAAAGTCGCAATCTGAGGGATACTGCAAATTGGACACAGATCTCGATGAAGAATCTTTTGAAAAATATTCTTTCGGTCTGCGAGTATTGGATTTTTCAACCTGATCACTGAAAGGACTTTTCTGAACAGGATTTTTATTCAACATTATTACGAAATAGGTGTGTATCTACATTGTTGGAACAAATAAATGAAAATTAAATAGTGCTAAATAGACGTCTCAACATAGACAGGCAGCTTACGGTAGTAGTTATTTGACCCTCAACTAAACTATTTCAACAACATGCTGGTGCCGACATTGTTCACGTTCGGAGTTGCCAACTTCTTTCTAACTTATATCGCTTACTCGCCATGTTTCTTTTCACATACCTACAGAATTCTGGATGCTTCGCTGTCAGACATTATTATTCAAAATTAAAACAATAATATTCAATTTTCAAAAAATAAGTTTCGTCTTGCGCGTTCTACTTTCTTAGTAGGTAGGTATCTCGGGGGAAGATAATTTGGTCTAGCATTTCACTTCCAGACGTTCAAATAAGTAGATACTAATGCAAAGTAAATGTTTAGAAACATGAAAGCAGTTGATGCCCTGGGCGTGTACGATAAATAACGTCTAAATAAACGCAGACTTAAGTTACACAAAATAATATAACACTGCCCAAATAGGGTTGCCCTGTTATAAAGATCTGAGCGAGTCATTATTGCAAAAAAAAAAAACTTACTTTTGTGTTAAGCTAGTGACTGACGGTTGGTTCCAGATGACGTGAATTATGAAATGCATATTTATGTTAATTAACGTATTATCAACTACTAAATGTATTCCGACTTGAAACCCTTGAACACCCGTTGAAAAGCACCCTCCAGAAAACAGGATGAATCCTTTAAAACAATATTCTCAAACTCACGGCACAAAAGGGTAATTCATAACGTTTTGTTTGAACGTTTATTATGGCGTTATTTGTTTAAAACAAACTGTCTGGAAGGGAGAATGGATTACCGAGGTCCCAAGTTAAGTGAAACGACAGTATTTTACGCTTATCTTCCTGTGATTGCAATTTTCCATACCATAAATCCATTATAAACCTCGTTGGAAAAGACAAAAGAAATGGAAAACTTACTCTTTGTATAAAAAAGGTACCCTGCTAACAGCACAAATCCCCGCAGCTCTGGGAAAGGCGTATTGAAAGCTTGAGCGTCAACAAGTGTGTCCCATGCAAACTTCCTATTAAATTTCATTACAAAAAAGTACTCGGGGCTTATGGGTAATCGATTTCAACCGTGCCTCATTTCCATTTTCACACCTTTCGTGTAGTTTAGTAGGAAAACCGTAATGGAATTACTTTTGAACTGCAAATTTGGAAGGAAGGTTGAGTGGCAGTTGCTGGTTTAAAATAGATTCGCCAAAACAACCTCCCCAAATGCATTGTTCAGGTTTTTTAACCCTTTTCGACTGACGCCTGGACTAACGAACGCTTTGACGGGATTGAGACCACGCTCCGTTGAACTCGGAAAAGGACTTCGAATTGTTGTTGTATTTGATTGTAGACGACATTGGCAGTGAACAAATCACTGCTCCTTGTACCTATCGGGATTGAATAGACTGAGTTTGTAGAGTTCAATAAATGAAATTAGGAAAAAAACATACTCATTTCGAACTAGGTAGTTATAGTGTATTTATTTAATTGTTTTCGTTATTTTTTATATTTTCGTATGCTGCACTGGTTGACGTCATCACGTCAACGCTGTCGCTGAAAACCAGCTCTGGAGCACTGTCTAGCATAGGGTCGTACCTAACATTATAAGATAAGATAATATTTATTTGCTTAAACATGTGTCATACATACAAGAAAAGACATGCATATAGGATGGTAACAACATTATCAGGTGCAGACATGTTTGCCACATAATGTGACGTGCAAATGTCAAGAAATATTATTAATTAAAACATTCTCTTAAAATTTAAATTAAGCTGGTAATTAAAGAATCGCGAGCGATTGCCGGTTTGCGTGGATGTAACGCAATTTTCCTCTAATTCGTTTTTTTTTGTTTCGTGTGTTTTTCTCTGCGTCATGTTTACCGCAAATAAACGAATTTTCTTTCTTCTTTCTTTTTCTTTTCTTTCTAGGATGTAATTGTTATCGATTCGCCAATAGGTAGTTAGGTATATAACGCAAGTAGGTACTAATTTAGCAATAATTCATACCTATGTACATGTTAGGTAGGTTGGGTACTAAGATCATTTAAAGGGTAGATATGTTGGATTGCACTGCATGATTAACGATCAACATAATAAAATGTTATCGAAAAATAAATACAATGGAATTATCATAATCTGAACAACGTCATTCATATTCGGTCCTAATATATACCAAGAAATATTATTCAGTATCCTTATTTGCATGTGTACCGTATCAAACAAATGTACTGTTTATTAACGTATACACGACCCGAATGCTGAACGTTTTGCTTACTAGTTTATATTCATAGGGATGTGATCACACTGATCACGTATCTCATGTAAAGTACCTACAGTAGAACAAAGAGGTTGGTATACTGGCAGCTAACTTGCAACTACTTTTATATAATGTGAGTGTGCTGAGTTGACAAGTGGTTGACATCGCTCTTCTATATGCGTCTAAAGCGTCTTCTTCTTCGTACCGATGGCACGCCAGTTTTTAAAATTTTGTTGGCCCAAATATTCGCCACTTCCACGATATCGTCGGTGGCAGCGCAGAGGTCGTTTTAGCTGTTTTTTAAAGCATAAAAAGCTATTACCTACGCACACAATCTATACAAATAAATAAAATTTAAGTGTCTGGTTGTGTGTGATGTCAAAATAACAGCTTTTTACTAAATGCGTATACGGTAGGTAGGTACTAATTGTAACAAAAACCTTTTTTTTTCTATCTGTGTGTTTGGCAGATAGCTGATAGCTTAAGGAGTAACATAGGCTAGTTTCCCCGGTAGTACGTTTACTTGACCCAGCAGCACGTTCCCGTGGGATAATTTCTGACATCCATGCGGATGAAGCCGCGGGCAGTAGCTAGTAACAAATAAAATTGGCAGTGTAGTGGAAAGATGAATATTTTGCCTGTATACCAAACTCTTTGTTCGACTGTACCTTTCTACCTAATGGCAATGGTTAGAACATTGTTTCACTGGGAGGAAATAAACAGACGACTGCGTCATTAGTGGTTGTATACTCGTATTGCGAATACGATAACGTGTTAGTAATTTGAACTCTGATGACAAGCTCTGTGATGAAGGGGTCTCTATTCCTAGACTTGTACTGTAACTTATTTGTGTACGCACTGTTTCATTTTGATTAAAATACTGAATTGATACTGTTTTCAGTGAAGTATATTTGAAATGTTACAATGATTTTATTTTTGACTTCCAGTCGTACCAAGGGGTTTCGTGTTAGGTACTTAGTAACTGGGTGTAGAATCAGATGGGCCGTCGCTCCACGTAAAATATTGAAATTCAGCTGTATGCTGCATCCGGTTAGACTGGGAGCCGACCGCAACTATGTTGGAAAAAAGCTAGGCAGATTGACAGTAATTTTATTATTGACATTTGTCCATGTCATTTTCCAAGTAATAGGTAACTAGGTACCTATTCAGATGTGATGAATTAAAACTGCAGTTTTAGTTCAGCACATCTGAATAGGTTTCGTTAAAAGAAACCATATTCCATTCTTTAAAAGATCTCATAATGCAATCTTGTAACGGGTTACCCAGTCAGAAAATTATGATGTGTGATACCCATTTTATTTTCCTTATTGGTCGCTTATTTTTTTTTTAACAATTGTAATAGAACTCACTAAATGCCTGATACTTTATTTTTCTCTTCACTCCTTGACAGATACAGTCACCACGGTTAGTTTATATCAAATTGAGGTCACTCGACCAAGTGCCTTCGTTTATAAACTAGCCCTTCCCCTATAAAATTGACGGTTGGCCAGTGTTGCCATTTCTCACAAATAAAAAACAAATTATTAAAGTCTTTAAAAACCCTAAGTACACAATTAAACTCCCTCTTAATCCCTGTGTCAATGCTGACTTGTCATGCGCAGTTTCCCGAGAAAGCTTAATTTCCACAAGATATATCAGTGTGTTCCTCTTCTCAACTTAACAAGGTATTAGATAAGTACAGGGGCCTGTATCTGACGGGCGACATGAGCACCAATTTTCTAAGATACTTTAGCAAATGGGTGCGTAAGTTAACAGTTTTGTTTGCGTCGTCATCTGTGACAATGGACGATTTCTGTAGTAATCTTTAGCGTGGAATATAGGGTACTTGAGGGTTCCTTGAGCTAAATGTTTAATATTTGCCGGATGCGGGTAGACTTTAGTAGGTAAAATTTGTGGTTGCTTTGAAACTTACTTCGACGAAGTGTAACTAAGTTATACCTATCTAGGTAGTTAACATGTCTCGAAGTCTTGAAAATTCGAAACTTTCTTCAGGTTTGCCTAATTTATTTGTGGTTTAATGATTAGATCACTTTTGTCTCTTAAAAGTTTAACATTGTTTAAATTACGCTCATTCAATTCATGGACCTTAAAGCTTTTCCATCCCCTATTTTGACATGTATTTTAAGAGTTTTTCCCAATATTTTTGGGTTTAAGGCGGAACCTTCAGGGTAGCCCGCGAAATTCAAATTTTGTTACGTTTTTTGCAATTTGCAGGTCACTGTCAGGATGTATTTTGATTAAAATATGATTCGCGACCGTTACAAATATGGCTTTACAGAATTATACTTAATCATTACAATCAGCAATACAACTCCTTAAGTTAGAATTGCCCTCAAATGTCATGATTTCATGAAATAGTCATTCATTAGGGTAATATGAACTTATAGAGATGTATTGCTGATTCTAATGATTATAATTCTGTAAAGCCATATTTAGATCACCACACAACCTGATACTGACCTGCAAATTGCAAAAAACCTAAGAAAATTTGAATTTCGCGGGCTACCTTGGCGCATGCCCCGTAAGAAAGAAAATAAATAAATTTAGTTAGTTAGTAGTTTAGTCCTCTTCGAACTACATATATTTCATCGTCCTACTATGACTATCTGGGCTGGCTTCAATTTTGGCTATCGCATGGAGTCCAATCAGGACCTAGCAAATTTGTTCATCCAACATGCAGTGCGCTGACTCAATAACTCCACATTGGCTTGGTGCTTAAATCTATAACTTCTTGATTCAATTTGCGGAGTCTATGCTAGGTACTTTCAGATGAATTACTAACGTTGCATCTGTATTGAAAATTCCATTCAGTAGCTCAGTGGCGTGGTTATTTAAAGGGTGATCTTTTCACTATTTAGTTGTGCTTGATATTTCTCATTTTACGGTAATTTGCAGAGATGGGAGTCGTGATACTTGAATATTAAATTTAATTTGGAAGAGTTATCAACTGTCATTGTGCTTCGCAACCTCTAGACAACCTCAATGTTATAGGTAATATTATAACTTGTAAAGTCTAAAGTCTCGTGATCGTGTATTATATGTAGACTGTGTTCGTCGGCAGCTGCAATATAATGAGAATTTAAAGCTATATGTAGATTAAATGTGAATTTATTGAATAGGTAGGTACTTAAGGTGCGTTCTCAATGTTCACATGACTAATGAAATAAGTTCAACATACCATAGTTTTGGTCTCTTGCAATATAAAAAGTTTTATTACCTACTTACTATTTTATTAAGCCACTTCGCTTGCAAATTCTGTCATAATTTCTATGGAAGTGCCAATAACATTTGCAACATTTGAGAATGTAAATACTAATAGCCCTAAACTTAAACTTAGTGAACCTTACTCAATATTTTTTAAGGGAAGGACAGAAACTGTGGGGAGTATGATAGATGGGCGTTTAAACAAATACATTTTTCCCCTCTGGAGGGCTTGTGCGGGTTATTCCTCTCATTTCGACCGCCTAACTCGTATTAATCATTCTTTCTTGAGTGCAAAACCCTGTCGTTCGTAAGTGAGTTAGGTAAGTACAGCACACCCGCTATGTTAGCTTTGAATCTAATATAGACAGCGTAGGTGCCAACTTACCTATGAAGTTGAGTGGAAACTATATGACTTTGTTAACGCTTCCGTATCGGGAATCGACGCGTTTCAATCAAGCGTCCATTTCAGGCGTTGTTCGAAATTGGTGAAAAATTATCATACTTTAATTTCCATGAAACAGTTTCCTCTAGGCTTTCCAAAATTAGCCTTGAAATGGTAAATTGCCTGCGGTTTTATGTCCAAACCACATCAATACCTGGTATCTGAATGCTATCCTATTTGAAAACCAGTTGACCGTTCATTGCAAACAGCTTTCACAGAACCTAACTATCACAATGGTATTAATCCTCGACTCCCATTTCAATCGAATACTGCTTTTGCTAAACATCGATTCAGTTCTGCACAGCGCTTTGCATCTGACACCGCACGCTATACGAAGATTTACTGAATACATTGAATGCTTCCCCGTCTCTATTGTGTCGCGACTTCGTAGGATTACTCTCATTTTATTCGATAAACTGCGAAGTATTTGAATCGAATGCGCGATTCAATCGCTCGCGAATAATTTTTGAATGTAACGAAACGTTCGGTTGATTGATGGCGCCCGCCGTATTGGAACTGTATTACTAACGAAATTGGATTTAAATTTTGATTATATTGAATTTGTTGTAACATTAAATAATGCTTAGTGCATCATTATTAGTTTCGTATTGTGAATTTGTCTTTTATAGATTAATTGTGGCTAAGTAATAACAGCCGCACGGGTCGATCGATCAAGTTAAGCTACGCTTGCCCCGGTTGGTCCGTGGATGGGTAACCTACCATCTTTACATACCAAGACTCCTTCGGAAAGCACGATAAGCTGATGGTCCCGGCTGTCATTCGTGAATCTTTCGCAGTCGTTACGGGTAGAAGAAGCCCGAAAGTGACAACCAGTCTTACCAAGGGGTATCGTATTACCTAGCAACTATGTTGTGTAAACACTGGTATTCAGCTGCATCTGGTTAAGCTGGAAGCCGATCCCAACATAGTTAGGACAAGGCTGGGCAGATTGAAGAGGTTAATATTCAGAACTCCATCATGTCATTGTAAATGAAGTGATACAAGCGGTACTTAGGAGATAAACTAGGTAAGGATCTAACCATTAAATTAATATTGAATCCCACCAAACTTGAGGACACAACTCTGTGCATAAATAATGGCAAAAGTGTCAGACTTACACATGAAACACAGATAGGCGATTCATTCAGACAAGTTATAGAGCAGAAACCGGTATATTTGCTGCATTTCATGGTACATTTGCTCGCAGCGCGATATCATCGACTGCGACTCGCCCCAAATTGTCAAGTAAGAGTAAGACGCACTAAGTTTATGGACCTGCACCCTAATTGCGTACAGTAGTACCCAACTGATATGGCTTACCGATGTACCTGCGCAGAAGATGAATTTTCAAAGCGCGGGAAATGCTATTGACCAATCGGCACGCTCCACGCACCGCGCTTCTTTTTTCTGTACCGCTATTGGTCGGCAGCTGCCGCCATGTTAGCGCGCGCCGCGTGGCATGTTAGTCGTTCTGATCGGAGGGGCGCGACTTGCGAGTGAGACGGAACTAACAGCTGCAGTGTATTATGAACCTTATAGTAGTGATCTAAGGTTGATTGTAATCTAAGCATTCTTTCGTTAATCTTCGGGGCCATACTTTCTTTTCTGTGCGAACGAAGATTCACGACGCGCCTTATCAGTTGGGTACCACTGTAACACACTATCAATCACAATCTGAATCACTTTGAAGGTTATTGTTAATCCATTGCTTCATATGTTCGAAAATTTTGTCTGCTCAACAACGTAAATAACGCGATGAACGTTGTTGAACTGTCAAAATGAAAGCCATTCCTACTGTTAGTGTGTTACACAATTACCCCGGTTCTTTACACTGAGTAACTGAACAGCTTTTATTAGAGGGGTTGTTGACGTTATTGTTAAAAGAGGAAAACTGACCAGTGCCATGGGTTTAAGACAATTAGGTAGGTACTTATTATCTATATAAACTTATATTATAAAGCGGTAAAATTTGTTTGTTTTTTTAGTTTGAATGTAGGGGGTAATCTCTGGAACAATAGGTCGGATTTGAAAAAAAAAAAATGAATTTGATAGCCTAATCCTGTAGGTAGGTATTTAACATTACGCTAAGACCCTTGGGAGCCGAGCAAAAAGAAAAAGTAAGAAAGGACGCTAAGCGAAAACAAAGTAATAGCGCGGGCAGGCGATGCGTTGCGACGAGGTGGGCAGACACGTCGAGGGCAGAAGCTAGTACCTAATAAAATTGTAATGAAGTCAAAACTGTACATTGAACATTTTTGAAAAAAAGTATTTGTTACGAGGTTTGGCAAAATATAAGTAGTTTTCAACACATTTGTTCAAAAAATGCATTTACGAAGCCTGTATTCATTGCTCGAACGTTAAAAATTACGCACCATACTACGGAATGTGTACCATACTACGAAAATAGGTACTCTCACCTAAGTACCTGTTTTACCGCATACTCCGTTGTATAGCCCGTGAGTATCCTTTACAGTTTTTTTTAAATTTCCTTAGAAATTATATAAGAATTCCACCAAGGAGTTTCACATTACGAGAACAAATAAGCTGAATAATCGAACCTCCTTGGAAGTGATTTTGCTCATGACGTTTGTCTCGCTTTAATACTAAAGAGAAAATGAGACGAAATATGTGGTTCTAATTTTCACCAAGCGCACGTGGCGCCAATTGCAAATTCGCGCCATTTTCATATTAGTAACATCAAAGATTGTTGTGAGTTTCTGACTGATATTTATAAAGAAGATAATATGTAATAGGATTTCAAGCGAGGAATCCGACAATAATATTGTACTGTTTAACGTTGTATGACACACGCGCGAAAATTGGTATTTACAAACTCATGACTATGGTAAGCCCTCGACGCCATTTGCAAATTCGCGCCATTTTCATATTAGTAACGTCGAGATTGTTGCGACTTTCTGACTGATATTTATAAATAAGATAATACTATGATTTCAAGCGAGGAATCCGATAGTAATATTATAATGTTTAACGTTGTATGACACGGGCGGAAATTGGTATTTACAAACTCATGACTATGGTAAGCCCTCGACTTTGTCTCGGGCTTAGGTACATTCGCCAACTCGTCTGTAAAAACCAACTTACCGGACTAGTAACATAAATATCTATTTTTAGATTCTTTTGTCCGTATGTCTGTTTGTCTGGAAGTATGTTCCTGTTAATGAAATTTGGGACACTTATAGTTTATAACTTGTTAACACAAGTTATAACCAGTGATCGGAGTAGGTAGATTGATTTTTAGTACTTGTATCATAAATGCACACAGAAAGAATAACATGGATAAGCCATTTTTCCGGAAAGTAATTCCGGTATTTCCGGATTCAATTAAATATTGTTAATGTTGGTAGTGATATTATTACTACTCAATTCAAAATTTAAAGGAAGGTATCAAAACTAAATTAATTCATTATTTATCTGTTGAATAATAAAAAATAGGAAGAATAATAAAGAATAAAATTGCTCATTTTATTACAATTCCTACCTTTTTTTTGAGGATGGCAAATCATCAAATGACTCCTTCCACTCTGGCAGAATACAATTCCTACATAAGTTCCGGTTTTTTTTTAATAATCCACCAATTCCGGAGGAATGTCCATAGTAATATATACGTTTCGGATCAATGACCCCAGTTCAATCTACCTACTCCGATCACTGGTTATAACCAGTGATCGGAGTAGGTAGATTGATTTTTAGTACTTGTATCATAAATGCACACAGAAAGAATAACATGGATAAGCCATTTTTCCGGAAAGTAATTCCGGTATTTCCGGATTTAGTATTTCCGGCGGGCGTACGCATTGTTCTGATAACCGGTTATTGTACCACCCATGATCCTTTGTTCTGATTGGTCGTTGGGTTTTGTCAAATCGTGACAAAAAAAAAATAGGAAGAATAATAAAGAATAAAATTGCTCATTTTATTACAATTCCTACCTTTTTTTTGAGGATGGCAAATCATCAAATGACTCCTTCCACTCTGGCAGAATACAATTCCTACATAAGTTCCGGTTTTTTTTTAATAATCCACCAATTCCGGAGGAATGTCCATAGTAATATATACGTTTCGGATCAATGACCCCAGTTCAATCTACCTACTCCGATCACTGGTTATAACACAGGTTATTTTTAATCCCGGTAGTACGTTCCATTGGATATCTTCCGACATACACGCAGTCGAAGCCGCGGGCAAAAGCTAGTCCAGCATATTTTACGAGAGACATTTTAAGCACTGTTGCGTATAACTATAACCTTGTGCTCTTGAGTCTTAATAACTTTCTCTCTTACTTACCTAAGCAAGTAGGTATCTACACCGACGAGCAATCTAAAAAAGCCACTTGCTAGATACATATCTAAAGAATTCAAAATATCTCTTAGGTAAGTAAGTAAAATTTAATTTGTTTAAACATGGTGTACATGATACCTATTCAGTTAAATAACTAGAGAAGCAAACCTCATTAAAATGTGCCAAAAAAAGTGTAACCACTATTTAAACGTGACGACGTAGCTTTGAAACCACTAAACATTTAAAAGTAAACATATATATATATCTGTCTCACTTACACATGTCGCAAGAATAATACCGTCGCTTAGACAAAGACCACAATATAAACATGCAATGGCAGGATGGGGTTGCCTACCCATGCGAAACTTTACCCAACTATTTTAAGCCATAACAAACGTTTAATACATTTAAGTTTAATACTTTTTTAAGTATTTTAATTTCTTATTGTATGTAGAAGTTTATAAGTAATGAAATAATGAAGACATTTTATTTTTGAGTATATTTTTTTTATTATTGATGAAATCATACTCCGCTATGTAACTTTAGTTTTGTATACATTCGTTTTGTATGCCTTTTACTGTTTTTTTGTAAGTTTCAGTGAATAATTTGCTTTCTTAACCTTTTCACAGCCAACGTACACAGAACGCCGATGCCTCGCCAGCGCCAAGCTATAAATGTATAACGAAATATATAGCAAACAGTAGTCATGAGGGTATCGTCATATCGATGAATTAGATTTATACGCGTTATGTTAAGTTTTATTTATAATTTCACGGATATAAATAAAAACTGATTAAATATTTACATATTTGTTTAATTTCGCAGTATCCCTAGTAAGGGAAACAGTATAAATTATAAGTATCAAAGAAACAAATTGCATAATTCAATTAGAGCTATAAGAAATGAGGTACATCTCTATTTGTTTCATGACATCATTCTTTGACTTCATTTCAAGTCCTTGGCGCTCAGAGCTCGTTAAATTCAATTCTGATTAGGGATGTGAGTAAACTGTAAGGTAACAGTTTCAACTTTCGCACTCCAGAGCCACAAGATACCTACAAGCGACGGGCGACGCTTATACCTATTATTTCACTTATTAAATTCTTACTTTTTGGTTAATGAACGTTATTATTATTATCTAGTTGGGCATACCTCAGAGTCATCTTCTGGTTCAACGTTCTCCACAAAATACTCCGAATCCGATTCCACACCTTGCAAAATGCTCAAAAGCTCATCAGAATCCAGTTCTTCATTCATTTTACTACTCATTTGTTTACTTATACTATTAATAAAATATAATAATACCTATTGTTACAAGCAATAGTCTAAGGCATAGTGTGGACTGCACTATGCCAAAGTGACCTTGACAGTCGTACGCATATGACGTCACAGAACGACTTCTATAATAGTCCGTGGCGCCCGGGGCATTGACGATCATAGAATTATAGCTTGTTTTGTAGAGATGGGAATATACTTATCGACAAGGTTTGCTAACAACTATTTAATTCCGGATCGGCATCCATCTGAAGGCCGAAATTCGTCTATTTTCCCTTGTTATAAAGTAGTTAACTAAGTTCATATTTAACTGACCTCAAATTGTTTTCGTTAAAAATATTTATAAATATTTCAACACATCACTGGCCGACTATATATGAAGTCCTTGGCGTTCTGGGGACATCAAAAATATTCGTAGTATTTATTTTTGCCGATTTTAAGACAATTAAGGGCTTCTTTTGTGTAGAAAAATAGAAAAACAAGAGTATTAAACAATACTATAATAAATAATAAAATGAAACAAAGCTTTTAAATACAGTAAATGTATTTTTATAAAATAGTTAAAATGAAGAGCTTCTAATGAAGTCGTGGCGCTGGTGGCACGAAAATCTGGAACTTCTATTGAAGTCCGTGGCGGCGAAAAGGTTAATCACGGAAGTGCTTCGAACAAATTACAGTAGATTTAATAGGTAGCCAGTCAGTCTCTTTACTCAGCAATCTAATTATTTCCACCCATCTATCACGGCGTGCTGCATCTTTAGGCACCCTGCAACGTTGTAATTATTAAAAAAAAAACACTTATTCCATAAATTAAAAGCTCTCCCACAAAAGTGGGAAACTAAAACTAAGTTTTTCGTGGTAACACTGAACCTAATTTACAAAATTCTACATTTTATTTATTTTAATGCGTTTTTACGTTGATATAAACACAGAAAAACAATAAACTTACGTGTGGAAAGTAATCCCAGTTAATTTATTATGTTTTTGTGATCTTGAATCGCACTCTTTCACGCATTTACACATTAAGTCACTCTGTTAATTTCGGTTGGCGTCACACCAAAGAGATTTAAGATAGATACAATAGACAGGCTATGTGAAGAAATGTCATAGAAAAACTGTGATCCCACGTCTCAGTGATGCCATCTAGCATAATATAGCAAAATTAGAGCGGCTACTGGGAACATTTTCATACAAACTTTGATCTCGAGCGTCAGTAACACCATCTAGCTTTGAATAGCAAAATTATTTAATTCTTATTACTGAGTAATTTTAAAAAATAAGTACGAAAATAAACCCAAGTTAGGTCCAGTCATTTTACCATAACGAGATTTGCAATATCGCAATGCGTAAATCAGCATGTTTTCTTAGAAAATAATTTTATTTTGGTGGACACGAATGCGACTTGACAGTCTTGAGTAGTCTTGACATGCAGGCGTACCACACTAGACTGAGCGACTTTTGTCCACTAGGACAAATGTATCGGATTACGATTCTGTTCGTTATGTCCCGTCTATTGTTATAATAATTTAATGTCTTTGCGTCACACAGAGTACCTTCTGAACTGACGTTAGCTACGCATATGGCTGTGGCCATATGTCTAGTGGCAACGCCTTGGCGTGGTAATTACTAATCTAGTAACATATATCAATAATGATACCACACAAGTTATTTTAATGAAGTATAAACAATATTGGAAACAGTATTATATTGCTCATTAAAACCTTTTTACATACTGGCCTGTTCGAAGTCATAGATATTAAAAAGTAAAAGTAAAAAAAAAACACGGTTCATAATTTTGGATTACATTTGAATACTTTTATTTTCACGTTGATTTAATTATTGTTATTACCTCTACGTATTTTTTACCGATAGAAAATGGCAATGTGACCGCTGCCTGTGAGATACGTAAACGAGATTCTCAATGAACATGCTGGGTCCGTATTTGGCCAATATTGGCGACAATCCATTGTTTATGCATGATAATTCCCGGCCCCACACAGGTCATGTGGAAAACGAGTACCTTCAAGATGTGGGAATCCGGAATCCATTAAAAGGAGCCCAGTGAGAAGCCCTGATCTAAACCGTATCGATCATGCATGGAATCCTGCTTACGAGCTTGGCAGACGTGTTAGAAGCCGGAATCCACCTCCAGTCACACACAGTCAAAATGATTTTATTGAAGAATGGGAGAATATTCCTCAGCATATGCTGAGGAATCTGATACTCAGCATGCCAAATCGTGTAGAAGCGGTATTGTGAGCACGCGGAGGCAATATAAATAATGAATGATCAATAAAAAATGTTTCAATTTCGTAAACCCACTTTAAAGAGTTAATTGTGTTTTGTCCAAATGGCCCTATTTTGTTTATATCTCATTATATTTTCTTTGTTATTTTTTTTCAATTTGGTGGTATTTTAGTGCGTTATTAAATACATTTTAAGATTGCTTGGCACTTCAAGAAGCTATCTTGCGTGGTTTCGGAAATATTTTATGAGGTAGTGGCTTTAAATTGCTCGTCAGTTTATCTATACCTACCCACAAACTAGATTGCCTAGATTCCGACAACTGCTGATTATTACAAAATTATGACGATGAAGGCTGTTGCAGTGCAATGTATTTACAGGCATTAGTTCAAGATTTCACTTACATATTTATGTACACGAATAAATTGATTCAATTAGGTACTTAAACATTTCGTCTACAATATGCTCAGGTATGTTATGTAGGTATTTACGCCGTACGGTGAATGAAGAAGTCACCGTTGTGCTAAGTTTGTAGCTCTAGTCTTGACATGTCTTCAAAATTCATTGGTTATAAAATCCAATTCATGGTAGGTAGGACCTGTATCATTATTAAACATCGTCGGTTGGTTTATTTTTTGTACTTATCTATCTTAAGAGCCGTTCCTCGGTACTTAATTGTTATTAATATTACACGTTCCGCCTATGGCTAAGCGCGCACGACGATTTTAATCGTTGCGATTTTGTAACTGCGAAATAAAATCGCAAACGAAAATGTTTTTACAAGCGGATTCTCAAGCGATTTTTTACCGCAGTTCGCTGACTAGTATATTGGTATTGTTCACAGATTTGCGATTATTATCCGCAACCATTAAAATTCTTAGTGCACGCTTAGCCTTTAGGGAATTGTTAATTTGGTAAATTGCAAGGAATATATTTTACGGAAGGAACGCTTTTCATTATCAGTTTGATACTTACGTCCTCATTAGAGCTCGCAAATGATGGAACGTGTAATGGAGCTTAATAATTTCCTTAAGGATGTTCTCTAAAGCAAGCTTTTACAAAGCTTGGGATGGGACAGAATTCTGAATTAAATATTGGTTATTAACCTGTTGAACATTCCCTACTTAGGTACCTAAATGTTGTTTTCCAGCAGTGAGCTTATGACTAACGTGTTGTGAAGAACGACTAAAATTCAACTCTGCTATCTCTTTCCCCAATTTCTGTATGACGCACATACCAACTACATAATAAATTCATATTGAAAACTAATCTGTGACTATCGATTTTCCGCCACTTACAATATTTACACCCCACTCATCGCCTTTATTCGGCTCAGTCAAAACAATTTAGCACAACTCATCCGAAACAAATCTTGATTCGCTCAACGCCAAGTCTGGACGATATTTTACGGTGAACTTCGAATTACATTCACTTTCCAACTTTACTAGAAATTAAAGTGCACATTGTTTACTGAAACCGTTCCTGCTTAGTTAACAAGTTTGTGGACTAGAAGAACATACGGACTACGGAGTCGCGGAGCAAGAGTGCGAGTAAGAGCAAGTTGGGGCTGCTACTTTTCAGAGTGTAGTGATGGAAGAAATAAAGCGACACGACGTAGTAATGTAGGGTTTTTTATTTCTTCTAAATGCAGAACGATGGTGGGCATCCATTATTGTTTATGATACGATAAGAAAACTGAATATATTGTTCTTGGCTGAGAAAAAGAAGTGTTATTTTGTTCTAGTGTGTATTGTAACAATTAAATATTAACATACATGGACACACACAACCTACCCACTTGTTGTATTTTTCAATAAATAGGTATCTAAATAAACGGTGCAGAGGTTAAGCAATCAAATCAATAAAATACAGATAAGGAAATTGGTTGTACGGTTGCTAACCAGCAGTACTTTTAGATGAAGGTAATTCGATTTTCCAATAAAAAGCGCAAAAAGCATCTTTGTAAGGGATACCTTCTTTCTACAAAAGCTCATAATTTTGCACGCTCACAACTTTTTTTTCCGCTGTAAAAGACAACCCGTTTAAAAACGAGAATATTTCTGCTCTGCCTACTTTAAAAAAGTAGTAGCGAAATTCAAGAAGGTAATTTATTTTTATCGTTATGACCTGCAATAACGGGATTTAAAGCAATTTGGCTCGACGATGGTACAAATTGCAATTATTATGGAGCAGTAGATAATTGCCCATTACTTTGGTGATTTTTGTCCTATTTCCATGTTTTTGGAGGATGAAAATCTTATCTAAATTGGTATTTTGGTTGGTCTTCATAATATTTGGCCAATGTCTACTGCCTATTATCATTATCCTAAAAATGTTAGGAAGGTTCAAAAAGGATGTTCTATCGAAATTGGTATTCGACTGTTATAATTTTCACCCTGCTTCTGTAATCACTATCTTATTTTTTTTTTGTGGGACGGGAGTTTAACGCATTTCATGGAGATTTGGTGGACTATGAGATATGAGGGTTGATAATCTACTGTTGAACATAAGAAGGGAGGCCTTATGTTCAACAGTGGATTAATATGATAGTGATATTCGACGTGAACATTCAAGTCATGCTTCCTCATATTTTTCTTTGAATTCGAAATATGCAAATTCTGCACAAAACATAATAAGCGCCAAGTAACAAGTGCGTATAATTATTACTGAAAGTTCATAGTTTAAATATCACGATGTTACCGTAACACTGACAATATAAAGATAGGAACTTTTGCCACCCACTGTAATACAATAACGAGTTCCTTGCGCGAAGAGAAATAATAATTGTTATTACAAACAGATTGTCTAGGACCCGACTCGACTGGACCAAATTCCGAAGACTTAGGTGGAAACTAAATCTTGGTATTAATCATTTGACAAACGTGTGTCGAGTTTCCTAATTCTCTTGACGGTTTTCCGTTATGACTTGTTGTTTTTACGAATAACTATTAAAATCGACGGTAAACAAAAAAAAACAACCGACTTCCATAAAAAACGCTACAAAGTGAAAAATAACTTTAATTTCGGAAGTCGATGTCTTTGGTTTTGTATTTTCGTTTTCTGCTACCGACTTCCGAAATTAAAGTTATTTTTCACTTTGTAGCGTTTTTTTCTGGAAGGCGGTTGTTTATTTTTGTAAAAAAAGTTTTTATTTTTATTCTTTTAGTTGTGGTACCTATCCCACACAAATTCTTATACCACTGCTTGGTATTTGAATAACAGTGACAGGAAATTATTAAAACATCATCAATACTAAGTGGAAAAAGTATGGATTATTAAGGATAACTGAAAAGCTACTGGTCAGAACTTGATCTAATTTAAATGGGACTAAATGTGAAGCACCAGCTATCAAATAAAAACAGAATCATCAAAATCGTTTCACCTAGAAAAAGTCTGAGGTAACACACATAAAAATAAAAACAGTCGAACTGAGAACCTCTTCCTTCTTTTGAAATAGGTTAAAAAAGACCATTTGCCCAAGTGCATCACAGACACAGCTAACTTCACTACCCACACTTATTGGAAAATGCTAATGCACATTGCGGTAATCCAAACGGGAACCACCGTGTACCAACAGATATCGAGCTCTTTGAAACTCGATGCTGCAGCTTATAAGCTGCTCATAACGGGAATGAACCGGCATTAACTGGTGCATTGATATTAAGTTTGTTAGCTGAACGGTTTACCGACTCTCCGTATGTAACAAACATGCGTTGGTGGGTTATCTGTTAATTACGAGGGGATGCAGATAATTATAAAGAATATTAAATGTGAACGCTAATTAGGGCGTCTTATTGTGCTGTTATGATGCTCTACGGGTTTTACAGAGGCAAGAAAGAAAAGAGTCAAAACAAGGAGGAGGGAAGGGGAGTTTCTGGAAAAAGTTTCCTGTACACATCGTTCATTATTCAGGCGTTGACATCAGACATCAAACGTTACATTATTATGACGTGGCGATTTTGTTGCAACTTATAGCTCATTTATGTGTTCCTAGAGAGCAAAGGAAATGCAAAAAAATTACCTCGTTTCTTTGAAAGGACACGTCTCTAACTAAACTTTAGACACGAAAACATGACTTTCAAATCCAAGGAATTCGAAATTACGCTGCATACCCGCCAAAAACGTAATAAACTTTGTCAAAAGTTGTTCGTAATCAGGTTTACGAGTAATAAAAGTTAGTCCACATTTACACATTGCATTCTCGTGGCATGAGTATTATGTGAGGGTTTAAGGGAGCTTTACCTCGCTGACTCTTTATGATGCATTGCAAGTACTGCTGTTATAAAACGGTTTAAACTGCACACGCGAGAACTTATTCATTCAACTGAAGATACGCGAGATTACCGAGGCATTAGAGGCTTTTAAAAGAATTGCGATGCACGAATGGAGTTATTGGAATGTGTTGCATTACACAAATGCATGTACCTGCACGAAAATGAAGTTAGTTTAGTGAAATATAATTTTCCTGATTGTTGTGACCATCCACTGTTGGGTGTAGGTAGTCCTTCACATGATCGCAGTGTCCATTGCCGCGAGCTCTTTCTGAAATAGTAATCTAGCGATAAAAAAATCAATAAAAAACATTTAAAAAGGCCAAGGTACTGATCCTGTTCATCAACATGATGGGGCTGATGTCGAAAATTATACGATGGAGTTTGACAGGCTTTTATCACTACATGGCTATTTTCTTGATAGGGTAGGTACAATTATATGCGAGCCAAATTACGAGAGTCCCTAGTCCAATATAAATAATAAATGATTTAAACGCGGTGGTAAAGCACTCTGAAATAGTCGTGTAATGTCGTTGCTGTCACCTAAAACTTTGCTCTGAACATTTTAAAGCAATTATCTCACGAGCTCAGTGCCGCTGAGTTGGAAAAGTATTAATTTTAAATGTTATTAGCTTACTATTTTGTTGTTTAGTAGCGGGTTTTTGATGCTAATGATTTATCTCAATTACCAAAGTAGTCAGTGACAGGGAGATTGGATGATTTGCCAAACTCTGCCTTCGTAAATTCAGTTTTAAACCCATTCTTTGTATTCTGTTTTATGTTTTGACATAACTTTGGCTGTGGTTCTGTTAGCTATGCTTCATTTTCGTTTACTTTTTAGGGTTTCGTATCCAAAGGCTGCCAACGGGACACTATTACTAAGTCCACCCGTCTGTCTGTCTGTTTGTCAGCGGGCTGTATCTAATGAACCGTAATAGACAGTTGAAATTTTCACAGAGTGTGTGTTTGTATTGCCACTATACTTAACAATATAATAAACTGAAAAAAATAAAGGGGTCTGCATGCAAGGAACGTGTTTTTTTTTTACGGCGTTTTTTGTTTTGTGGTACAGAACCTTTCGTGTGTGAACGCGACTCGCAATTGGCCGGTTTTTAAAAAACCTATCCTGTGAGTTATTGCAGAGATGCTAGATAATTCTTTAATTTTTGTGTCTCGATTTAAAGAAAATTTTACCTTTATGTTCAGAGAACAAATAAAAACTTTTTGACAAAAAAAACCGACTTCCAAAAAATACACTACAAAGTGAAAAATAACTTTAATTTCGGAAGTCGGTGTCTTTGGATCTTTATTTTAGTTTTTTTCCACCGACTTCCGAAATTAAAGTTATTTTTCACTTTGTAGTGTATTTTTTGGAAGTCGGTTGTTTTTTTTTGTCAAAAAGTTTTTATTTTTCACTTTTTAGTGGGTTAGATAATAATTTGTCGAAGTTACAATAGCCTAATGTCAACTGCTCATCACCTTTTACAAAATATTTCGTTTCCCGATGCAAGGAATTGAGGAGTTTATTATTGAGGATTTCTCTTGGTAAAAATCAGAAGAACTGGAGCTGATGGTGAAGCCACCATCAGCTCCATTTCACCATATGCATTGTGACAAGCATAAATTGCTTAGCAACCAACGAGCTTTGCTAGAGATGACGCGATTACGCAACTTAAATTCAGTCTCAAATTGACGCATCAGCATGACTAGTAGGTAGTGGTTACCCTATGAAAAAGTTCAATCTTAATTGGGTATTATTTTTGTACGACCTGAATATTTTGGAATATTGAACCGTATGAAGTAAGCCCAACAAAAGGTAACTGCTGTAAATCGTTGAGGAATTCCCTCGTCTGTCTATGGTCTCCATCATCAGACCTGTAATGGCAATTATAACCCATATGGGTGCAAAGTTCTCATCAATATAAATGAATTAAGTCCAAACACAAGGCAGCTACTGTAAACCGTTGAGGAGTTCCCTTAACTGTCCTTCGTCTTCATCATCAGACCCCTAATGACTGTCACAACCCTTCAGGTGTAAAGTTCTCATAAATACAAATTAATCAAGCCCAAACACAAGGTACCTGCTGTAAATCATTGAGGAATTCCCTCGACTGTCTTTCGGCTCCATCATCAGATCGATTCCAGACCTTCATTAAATTGTAGTTCTTTAAAATACTTAATGAAAAAATTAACAAACGCACTAGGCGCTCCTACGATTTTCGAAGTTTCCCCTCGATTTCTCCGGGATTCCATCATCAGATCCTGGTTTCCTTATCATGGGACCACCCTTGAGGTATGTCCTTTCTAACAAAAAAAGAATCATCCAAATCGGTTCACCCAGGAAAGAGTTCTGAGCTAATAAACATAAAAAAAAAAAAACCTACAGGCGAATTGAGAACCTCCTCCTTTTTGTGAAGTCTGTTAAAAATGGAGTCCGACCGAAATATTTTTTATTAGCGAAAACGGGAACGATTTGCGGTGTGATTTGCATTTTCGGCTAAAAACAGAAAACGAAAAAAAAAAGATTTTTATATCACTCAAAAAATAATCTTATACTTTTCTAAAAAATAAATAAGTAAAAAGCAAGGACACTTAACAAACAATCTGATAACATATGCAGGCAAAAGCAATTTTTCAGAATTTTCTCAGTTATTGTGCTTTTGTTTGTTGTACTTAACTATGGATTTTCTCTGAAAAAATGAAATTATCAGTATTGATTTTCCAGAACCTTATTTTTTGTCGGCCACTGCTGAAATAGTCCCCTTTTTCGGCCGAAAACGAAATTTGCTGAAATTTGATAGTTCTACCGAAAAATTCCAAAAACTGACAACGAAATTTCGACTACACAAAAGGTAAAATGTTCTTTAAAACCTAGCCTACGAATGGGCTAGGTGCTAAAGAACATTTTACTAAGTAGAAAAAATAGAAGATAGAAAAATCAAATGCATCTGGCTTGCTAGACTAAGAGCCGGCTTGACAATAGAGTGTAGACAGAGATAATGATAGTAGCTGCGATGATGTTGATTTTACATTGTTATGAAAGAAAAGGAATGAAGCGATACAATAAGTACAGACTCGCATCTAAAATTATAAATTATCCCACGTTTTCAATAGAATAAATAGCTCTTGGGACTTACAAATCACACTGCAAAATATTGCCTTTAAAATATTGTGTTGGCAGCTAGGTGTGCCGTTTTTGTTCGCATATCTAAAATGGAAGTGGGTCAGGGACTGGTTTCACGTACAGAACAGCTCATGTCTACTATTTTGAATGTTTTTGGAAATAACATTGTTTCAACTTTGTGATTTTGGCTTCTAAATGTTTATATAAACTTAATAGATCACAGATGTACCTTGCTATCTGCATTTTATAGGTACAACGCCACTCTAAAACTTACACATGTCACATCAAAGCGAACAACGTAGTTGCCACTCGTCAAGCTCCATCTGTATAAGCGATCCTATAACCAGTAAAAAACATTTTTTCCTAGCGACTCATCCGAAGATGCAATCTTCACTTTTTCCGCATTCGCACGAATTATATCCCATACCTACGTATTCTTTGTTTCATTGCATTCGCTCAACTTTGAGCGTATCGATTACCGATATGAAGTCATGAAAACATCAATCTCCCAAAAAGTCACGCGCTGAAACTGTAAAAAAAAGTGCTCACAAACTGTGAAAGGCAATTGAAACGCGCTCGTTGGGAATGTAAAACGGCCCTCTGCCTGCGGAATAAAGATAAAACGAAACTTTAGTACGAAAGTTTTGATGTTTCAACATCGGAGTACACACGTTTGTGAAAGGTACCTAGAACTCACGTTTCGGTAATAGTTTTATTTTTTCGCCACTGTTCCGAAACCTACAGACTAAAGATCGTCTGCGCATTTCATACATTAGGTACTTATTTCCATTTATTTATCACACATACCTATTCATTTCATGCCATGTCATGTTTTTTTTGTCAAATTTAGATAGTTTCCAAAAGAATTTTCCAATAATACTGTCACGTAGGAATAGAATAACGACACTAACTTTGAAAGCAAAGAACGTTTTGAATGTCCTGTCTCATCGCATCACGTAGTTGAACCCGACGTTTAATTTCTACAAAGAAAACTAAACGTAAATGATCACTAAAAACTTTATAAAACGTACTCACTTAAAGGAAATTATTATCGAACTCAACACACATTTTGTGACATTAATTTTAATGTAACATAATTATTTCAATTTGCGTCTTTTCCAAGAAATTTGAAATTCAAGTAGGTAATAACTTATTGATTTAACAAATTACTCGCCGCCCAGTGTATTAGCTTGTTACCTACCTATTAATATTTAAATTCGAATGTAACGACACTTACTTCAATTACTTAAATTATAAAAAGTGGAGTTTAAGCGGACTGGAGTTTATGTTGAAGCACAACATCGAGAAAAAAGGAAGGATGCTCTTTGTCCCAGGAGCGGAGCAGTAAGCGCAAATAAAAAACAAGAATTAAATTATTATTAAAAAAATAACTAGCAAAGGCTGTGTTGTGAATGTGAAATAATTCCAGTTATAGAATTACAAAGCCTTAAAAAAGATACAATACCTACGGCTTTTCCTAAAAACAACACAATCGCAGACACCCTTTGTATGAGCCCATATTGTCTATTTGGTAACGCGGCCAAAAATCTGGCGTCAATGCAAAGCTATCTTAATTGCGAGGCGCGACACATCCGGCTCTTTAGGTTTGTCGTCCCAAGATACCGTTTGTTCTCTTTTTGAATTTCACCGAATAAACGTTGGTATTGAGAAACGGAACTTTTTACTGCTTTGAACTGATATGAAGCGAAGGCTGCCATAGAATCGTTGATTTCTTTTTTACGTTGCTTTTATCAATATTTTTGGGAGCAAACTACGTTTGAGCAGCTCCTACAATTATAATGCTTCTTTTTCTGCTTATCGATTATGTAAAGCTGTGTCTTTTGCCATTGTTTTTGATATTTGTACACGTTTATTGAATCAGCTGCCTAATACTGTCGCGCACATTATAGTTCCAGAAGAAACAAGCTTTTGCTGATCAAAACAATTGTGCAAGAATATTGGAAATAAAAATTGTTGGTAACATTCCAATATTCTCTGTTTCACCGAACACGTCTTGTAGGTATCATTAAATGATACGAGATATTTATAGAAACCACTTTTATGCCTTAATGCTTCTTCAGTATTAAAGTGCCTTTTGTTATTCTTCGCTTGGCTTTATGTGTAAACGCTTTCTTTCTTTTTCAGATTACCTGCTTCAGTTCGTCAAGTTAAATTCTTCTTTGTATGAATGTAAGTGCTTATTGACTGCTTTTTCATAGTTATCAATTTTATTACTATGTTTATTTGATATATGTCAAGTGTCCATTTATCGTAGGTAGCCTCGAGCATGGATTTTTGATCGCAACTAATGAATCACTTGATTGTTATGCTACTTGATTTATTTAGCATAAGCGTGTACCGACCGACATGTTCAATAAGTATAATGTGGTCAGTAGCTACCTACACGATAAGATATGACAAAACATTGTCGGAGCAAAATCGATTAAAAAGAAACAAAAGAATCTGCACTAAATATCGATCAAAAGAATCGCGTGTGTAAAAGTCCTTACATAAAAGTGTATACCAACAATTTTCTGGTAATTCTACAAACTACCCGACTATTAGCCGCTGTCGAACTGTAAATGTACAATATGACCTGTACATTTTAACGATTCACTACAACGCTATAATTTTTGCATGAAATATGGAGTGGAGAGAATACAAAATTAAAAAAAAAATGCGGGGAAGTCTTTGGGGACTGCCGATAGAAGTTAAAACTAAGTAACTTGTGAATTGTATCGTCGAAGCGTGCGGTGACGATGACGCGAGTTTCACGCTTTTTGTTCACCCAAAAAATAACCTACACATATATACACAGTATACATATACGAGTAGCTCATGGAAAGCGTTCGGTGACGATGACGCGAGTTGCATGATTTTTGTTCACCCAAAAAGTGCTCAACGCGCCTAAAGAAGTTTTCACTTCAAAAAAACATTAACTGTACTCGTATTATGACTCTACCTATATGTATGTATGTATCGTATACGTGAATGCAAATATCAAGCTTAATTTCTAACTCTGATTTTGTTTTATCCGCGTTATTTGATTATAGATCCGTAGGAACATGCATATAAAGCATACAAGTATATTTCTTTATAAAGCGTTATTTAATATATTCAAATTCTTCTTCTATTTTTATTGAAATTTGAGAATTCCCTTCTAGCCAGGCGTTGTGTTCCAAGTTCTAGAGGATCGTGTGACTAATTCCATTTGTCAGGAGAGAGGCTATTAACTTAAAGTCGTACCTTCACGGCAAAAAATACTTCCCCAGGGCATTCCACGTAACGAGTGTTTCAGCACTGTCTTACATTATCTACCTTCTTTTGTTATGAGCTCTTTAGGTCCGCTCAGGTTTTTGGGCCTTTTACCAATTCCAAGGGATAATTACTATAGGTCGTGTTTATTACTTCAAATATTCGGGTTTATTATTCGGGCTACTGTAATTATTTTATGGGGTTTTTTTTTTCTTACATTGGCCTTTATTTAGACCATTTTTCAAATGATTTAACTTGGTCCTTAATCTTTATAGTCCTGTTTCCGCGGAAAATCCAAAGGTTTATAAAACGAAAAAAACGAAAAAAAAAAAACACACAAACACAAACAAACAAATAAAATTGGAGTGTCTGTTTGTAATATTAATATAACTGCTTTTTACTAAATGCCTATGGATGTTTACACGGTACATATACCAAAGTATTTTTTTTTCAATTTTTTTCTGTCTGTCTCTTTGTTTCGGCTAATCTCCGAAACGGATGGACCGATTTTGACGGCACTTTCACTGGCAGATACCTGATGTTTTAAGAAGTAACATAGGCTTTTTGTCCCAGTAACACGTTCCTGTAGGAAAATTTCCGACGTCTACGCGGGCAAAGCCGCGGGCAGCAGCTAGTCTACCATAGAATTATAATAATTTCACACCCACCTATTAAAAAAATCGTCAAAAATTTACTTATTGGAATTAGTACAAAAGGCGGAAAATTCGTCTATAGAGCGGTAATTTTTAGGTCAGGTGGGGGCGACTTGAATGGGGGTAGGTAATTATGTGGCGTGCGTGTCGGCAGCCTTATCTCAGTCTTTGAAATTATGGAACAAGTTGCGGCGGACACAATGGCGGCTTGACTGGCCAGCCCTTAATTTGAAGTGAAAGGTACAAGGGTATTTATTAAAGATTTTAAGCACACAAACGTGATTAAAGTAAATAAAACTTTAGACGATCAATAAAACGAGCAATCAAGCAATTGTATTGTTATTCTGGAACATTTTACTAAATTGAACGATGAAGGCAATACTTGAACAGTAATCTAAAGCGAAAATAAAAACTCCGAGCTACAGGAACCATCGTAATCTTCCCAATTCCAATTTGTTTGCGAACGCTAAACAAACCAAGACAATGCTGAATTGAGAATTTTATTTCATTTTTGGGATAAATAATTCCCGGAGAATTCCCCAATGAATTTGTGTCGCGCCCTAATGAAGTTAAGATTAAACTCGCTCGCCACTTGCCCTCTGCGTCGAAAAAGGAGTGTCTGCCAAATTCGCCCCTCCCAAGTCCCACGAAAAGGGACGATTCTGTTCATTATAACAGCCACGTCTTAGCAATTTTAAAGACACCTTTTAAGAGCACTCCAACTTAGTGCTATTTTTGGGCGAAATTGCTTTCGATAGATCCTTCCTTCCCCATTGTTCTGTCTATGGTTAAGTATATCTGGCTCTGCCATTTATCAGCCTATTCTTGAGGGCGATTGTCACGATTCTTTTGTCTCACGTGAGGTAACCTTTACGTCGTTGCTTCCTTTCGTTCGGTCACTTTGATTTATGGTTTATGCGCTCACTTTTACGTCCATGGTTTATTTATTACAGACAATTCTGCTGACTGCATTTATTTTTGCTTTGATCTTTCTAAATTCTCGAATTTTACCGTGGAAAATAATCACAATGCAGTATTTTACTGCTTTTTTGGTTCACTGCTCCCGTACCGTATTACATAGGTAAGTACCTGCCTACGTAATGTTTAGATCAAAATAAAATCCATTTCGAAATGTTACCCGGTAAAGCTAGCGTGCTCTACCTCGTGCAATATTTTAAAACTAAGAAAATTATAAAACCAAATCGTTTGAATTCCGAAAATCGAGTTTCATTTTGAGCCAAGTGAAAAATGTGCTTCTTTTTCAACTCTCAGCCTTTAAGAAAAGTATCGCCATTCAAGAATAAAAGATAACAGTTGTACAATGTGACAGAAAAACTCGTATCTTTTACGTTTACGTTTCCAATACAATTCCTATTCCTTCATTTCCTAACATAACGCCCATACGAATGGCTAAAGATTTGGCGGTGCGTCGTACAAAAACAAATAAAACTAGCGGGGCGAGTGTGAGTCACCCCCGACAGCTGACTAACGACAAATACACCCTCCTGTATACACCCCCACGCATTCGATTATACGGACAGACGGAACCTCAACCGCACGTCTATGGGAACAATTTGACTTTGACAGCGCTTTTATTTTGCAGCAATAAGGGCGGTTTTTCAAGTTCGAGTGTTATTATTGCCATGCGGTTGATCGTACGGGGTAGTAAAATTAAACTTGACCTTTTACGAAGCATTAATTAATATTCATGAGAAATGCGTGTTTATTTAGGTGTTGGTGTCTGATTTAATTTAATGGTTGTGACAAAAATAGTACTACTCGTAAGTACTGGTTTTCTTAATTATGTTTCGGAGGTCATGGCTTAAGTATCCTGTGAAGATTAGAAATAGCAAAAAAAAACATCGTCAAAGTATCCTTAGGCATTCTTCCCGTAAAGTTTATTCTTAAATTATTAACGATAGCTATCATTTCTCAGTAGCAGCCCGGAGTTTGGATTTGTCCCCGTTTGGTAGCTCGCCCCCTATTTCATGGGACTTAAGCATAACTGGCGCAATTTGGGTGTACTATAGGTAGGCACACCTCTGCCTAACTGTTCGGAGAAAAACCGGTGATGTTATGTCTTGATACCCTTTCTCAAGTAGGTATACCTACGAACATTCTTATGTACCTACAGTCATCAAAAGAGTTAATTAACCAGGGTCGTCAGATATAGTTGAAGTTTAGTAAGAAACCGATAAATGTTTTCGAATAAACTTTAATTAAATTTAAATAATAGAAAACAAACAGTTCATCTATCAAATTAAATTTCATTCGAAAACATTTATCGGTTTCTTACTAAACTTCAACTATATCCGACGTCCCTGGTTACTGAACTCTTTTGGTGACTGTATATTTCATAAAATCATATAAAATGTTTCTTATTCCCAGAAAGGTCGAGCGATATCGAATCCCGGTATTGAAAACTCAATTTAGAAAACATACATACGAGTACATTAATGCGTTTTCAAAGAAATTTCATCATTGTGCTTGCAGAGAATGGTTAAAATTCTCCGAAACAAAAATGAAAACGTACTAGAATTTTCCAGAACATATTTCGAGCATAAAGAAGCCAGCGCGACAGGTACGCGAAGACATTACATCTAAAACCCAATTTACTTTAAAATGGCTAACGAAAATAACTTCGCTGGCAAGATTTAAAAAAAATACCCATGCAAAATATTCCGTAGAAATAAAGACTTTGGTTAGAAGCTCGTTTTTCCAACATTTTTTTTTTTGCTGAAATTCTCTTCTCTTCCGTAGTTTCCAGTTTTGAATGCGGAAAAATTTCAACACTTTATAAAGTGTCGGTTAACTACCTCAATGCTTTGAAAGAGTTTTACGCAGCGGATGTTAAAGAGCCTGATGAGAACTTGTATAAACTTCGAGGATGCTGGAGTGAGAGGATTTTGTGGCTGCTGTGCGGAAAGTGAAATTAACGGATAAACAGTACTTAGTTACAGTAAGCTTTAGGGCTAAGTAAGATAATCACCTGGTTTGTTTCTGTTCCGAAGTTATCAACAGAATGTTGATAATTTGATTTAGGTTTTATGGCATCTTTCACAGGATATTTTCTGACCATTCTTAAATTAACTTCATTGTTCGATGTTCATGGAATGAAGGACCTTCATAAAAGTTTAACAACTGGGAAAAAATAATATCTACTTAGTTTAACTTTTTTATGATTCATCACAAAAAAGAACAAAAATAAAATCTCTACGCCACTCATGTTCCTGATTGAACTCTTCAGTTGCTGCTACATGAAAAGTTCCTTCGATTGGCGTTCGATTTGTTCATGAAAAATGTAATTCAATACATTCTCAGCTGCACTCCTAAGAAATGAGGAGCTATTGCGATGCAAAATTCATTTATCACGGATTCTAGCTATTTGATAGGGCCGAGGTGTCACTAATGGACTGGAAGAAATGAAATGTCGACGCTCCAGTAATATCTTAGAAGAGAAATCTGAAAGCGAACACCTTTAAGTAATTTTTTTTACTACTTTCATGCTCACTATTGCTGCGATTTTAGAAAAAGTGGGAATTCTGGTAGTATAGAGGTATGAGGAACAGGGTGTAAAGCTCACTCATACTCTATGAAAAAGGAGGATCCTCCGACCAGACGGGTGTTGTGTCAGGTGGGCAACTGCCCGACGGTTGATGTCGGGACGTTGTATATATGCTAGTCGCGCGGTAAACTCTGCTTGCGCGATGCACGATTTGCGTGACGTCAGTATGACGTGTAGCTCGCATGTGGCGATGTTGATACCGCTACAGTAGTTTTATAAAGGTAGAAATGAACAAAGCGAAAACTTGAGTGCCATTGCAAAGTTTCAATATTTGAATAAACTACTATTGATAGTTAACCTACTAATAGAGATTTGCAATATGCTTTCGATTGATATAGGTCGACAATAGTTTTGACGGCTCCACTTAACCTGACGAAACTAACAATAGCTTTCAAACAAATTGTATATCATCAAAATAGAACAGCTTTTGTTCAGTATGTTTTTTTTTTAAACATGGATACTAAGTTTTAAAAATTAATCTTTACAGGCATGACTATTTATTAAATGATCTGCCTGCATGTCTCTGCCTTCAAACAGAATAATGTATTGTATTTATTTGAAAGAACAGATGATATAAAACGTTTTGATTCTTATCTTCACTCAAAGGATCTGTTATTTTTCCATCTAAAACTCTTAAGATGTTATCGATTCGTTTGAGACTCGTCTAACAATTGTAACAAAACGAGCTGAAATTTGAAATTTATTTGAAAGTTATGGCAGTTAACTTGATTCATTTATCTTATTGCAAACTCCATTTGAACAATAATCGAATTTTAAACGAAGATACATTAAATTTGTTTCAATTAAATACGTAACTTCATTATTATTTCATCTATCATCTGTTTTTTATTTGTTAAAGATATTTCATTAAAAAACGTAAGGTTTTCTATCTTCGAGGCTCATAGTCATAAGTGGCTAAGTTTGTGGTAGATATAACAGTATACAAAATTAAGCAATACACACACACACTTTGTGGAGCGCATCCACTGGACAGTTGTGTTCCACTATTTAAAAAAACTTAAAATACTTCCACTTCACTTCACAGCACTATATATTTTTGAAATTTGTATCTTTGTCCACCAAAACAGACATGAATTTGACTTATTTAATGATGTTGTATCCAGACCCAGCCGCAAAATGCATATGCTTAATGTTCCTAGGCGTAGAATTAAATTGTCTTCTAATAATGTATACTGCATGTCCATTACTGTTTATAACAAATTACCTGATGGCTTCAAAACTCTCAGCCTCAGAACATTTAAATGTAAATTACTTAACTTTCTTTCAAGCAAATGTTATCACTCGACTGAAGATTTTATGAATGAAAAATTTACCTAAATATTTGACATTATTGCCTATAAATCATATGTTATCTGCTTGACCTGAATTTTAACTTATATTATTAATCTCTTTTACAACTATTGTTCAATTTATTTAAATTATTTGTAACTCTAATTCTAAATTAATGTTAATGTAATGATGACCCGTAATTTTACAAACCATATTTGTACGCCGGAAACGGCAGAATATTATGACCGAAATACATAATGAACATAACAACTTTATACAATATTCTGACAAATAAATGCATTCATTCACAAGGACAAACAATACTGTTTTTTTGTTTTTTTTTGTTTTTTTTGTTTTTGATTTGTGTGAATGTTGTGTGCCTTAACCTGGGTCAAAATATTATTTTTTCTTTCAATATAGAGAGTCTGATCCGGTCAATATATCGCCTTGATCTGGTTCCCCAGTTCCCCCGCATCTCAACTCTCAATTTCTAATAAAAACAGTATCAAACTTCATTTTGTCTAAGCGACAACGAACGCTCGCGGTGTATAGCTTTGAATCTAATTTTCGCTCCTTCGAAGCCTTTTTGTTCTTACATTTTATTCCATTTACATTCTATTTTTCGTTTATTACTTTGGCATCGTTCAGATTTTACAGAATTAGTTTTGCATTGTGTTTAACATGAACCTCTCAAAGAGCACGGCCTTTCTTATTTTGTTTTATAGCAGTATTTCATGGATCCGGTATATTTAGTGACCTGCTTCTAATAAACAAAAAGATGTCACTGCATTTCAGAACTCGTGAGATATTCTCAGCAAACTGGCGTTAATTAATGGAGTGTCGGATTTGTGAAAAGTCGAAACTACATGTGGGGAAAACTCCCTCAATAATTCCGGAGGATTTAGAGCGATGTTCAAATCTTCAATATACGTTTCCACTGCTTTATTCCTGAACGAAACATTTCCAAAAGCTAATTGTGTAAAGTAATTTAGTTTGGACGCGGCGCGCTGTCCACGGCCGTCTTTCGTCATTTATTTCGAGGGCCCCTCCATTTACCTCCCCCGCTTTTTGCTCTTCAACAAATTTACAATTGTTTTAATTGCAATCCGAGGCGTATTTCTTAGTTATCAAAGTCCAATTTGCATTATCTGCTATCAAGTTAACGTTACATTTCGCAATAAGGACTCGCTGGAATTATTGCGGCCCTGTTTCTGTGTCCCAAACCATCGTTTTGTTAAGTACTTTTATTTTCCTTTTAACCGCTGCTCGGTAAACTTTTTATTTCGTTGTTTTCTCTCTTTTTTGTTTTTAATTTGAATAACTTTTTATTTTATGGCTACATGAAGCGAGATTGTAAAAAGTTTCCATTGTGCTGCATGTGCAGACCGTACCTAGTCGTTTTCTTGTGTTTTCTCCTTCCCAGGTGTTTCAGGTTTTCGAAGATCCTAACTTCTTTAAATTATTAATGAAAGCTTAAGCACAATACCGCTTCAATATTGTCTTCTTTAATAAAATGCTATCAGTCTAATATTATTGATTTTTCCATTACCTGAAGCAGTACCAACTACCTGAGGTATTTTTTATGCAAAAACGAGATTTTTATGGATAAATATTGTAGGTACCTACTTGTATAGTTTAAACTGGGTTCTCGATTCGAGGTCACGTTTAAAGCTCACTATAAATTGTCCTGTTATGAACTGGCAATCGATTGAATAACTATTAATTATGCAATCAGTTCAATTAAACGCAAGGATAATAATGACATAGTGCTGCTTTGCTTACAATTTCCGTTCTGTTACCGTTTCTACTTTAGTTTTACTGATAGAAATATATATATACCCATACTTGAATTTAAATTGATGACAATAAAAGACTATTCCAAATTCTTTGTTAAGTAATGTATTCCTACGCATGTTAGTGAATTTTATTTCTAACTCCTTTTTAAAGCTATAATATTTTCGTAGCACACTTTGTATTACGGAATAGAAGTCGGGGTTACGAACCATTTTCTTTTAAAATAACTTAAGCTAACATCATGCCTGTATTCCTCGAAGAGTTAAGCAGAGGTACACCTAAAGTTCACCCACATTCCGCCAGTAATATTTAAAATAAATAAGAATAAACTTCCCTTTTTTCACAACTGTCGCCATATCAGATCTGTCCGAATCGAAACGCAATTTTGCAACAATCCAGACGATTTTTTCATTTCCAATTCTTTTTCTGCTGCCACTCACAGCCGCAAGACATTCGAATCTGTCAAGTGTGCGAAGGAATTCAATCGATTCTTGACGATAAACCGGTTAGCGAGTTCGTATATCGATATTGCAGCACTGAGTGTATGCTGCACGGCTGGTTACGCGCAGTTAACTGTTGTACAAACGTTGTGATTGTGTGCCCCTGGCTTTGTTTAGTGTTGTGAAATTGTTACCAAATTTTTATGGATCGTTTTAAGTGATTGATATAGGGGGTGGATTTATATTGAGGTAATTCATTCATATGAAAATTACGCGTGTTTTTGAGTTTAGTAAAAACTTTTTTTTGGAAGTCGGTTGTTTTTTTGTAAAAAAGTTTTTATTTTTCACTTTTTAGTTGCGGTACCTACCTCACACAAATTCGTATACTACTACTTAGTATGTAAATAACAGTGAAAGGAAATTATTAACACAATCATCAATATAAACTAAGTGGAAAAAATATGCAGTATTAAGGATAACTCTAAAACTACTGGTCATACCTTGATCAAATTTAAATGGGACCACACGTGAAGCACCAGCTATCAAATAAAAAAAGAATCATCCAAATCGGTTCACCCAGAAAAAAGTTATGAGCGAACACACATAAAAAAAAAAACATACAGCTTAATTGAGAACCTCCTTCTTTTTGTGAAGTCGGTTAAAAAAGCATAATATTGCGTGAATCAGAACCCATTTTGGTTGGAGTGTGGCCTTAGGCGCACTATGTAGCGGGGACTTACCTTACTTACGGAAATTTACCAATTTTATTGCAGTATCGGATTAAACTTGTCTATAGAAACAATCTAACCTCGACTGCCTCGTTGGTCTAGTGGTCGCAAGCGCTACTGCTGAGCATGAGGTCCTGGGTTTGATTCCTGGGTCGGTCAAAGTGTTATTGGGTTTTTCCATCTGGAAATTTTCGGTAGCAGCCTCAACCGGACACAAATCCAGACTCCGGAGTCTGGATTTGTGCCCGGTTGATGGCAATAGGCTCGCCCCCTATTACATGGGACTTAAACATAACTGGCGAAATGTGGGTGTGCTATAGGTACACCTCTGCCTAACCCTTCGGGGAATACAGGCGTAATGCTATGTTGTTGTTGTTGTTTTGCATAGAAACCATTTAGCTTTTGAGAAGCGTGGTCCTACGCGCCGTTTCCGAGAAATAGGCTATCGAATTTGAAAATTTTAAACAAAAAAAATAAGTTTTTGCAAATCGTTAGTTTCTTGATTCTATCGTAAAGAACACCTAAAATATATAAGACTAAAAGAGTCTTGGTGTTTTTTGTCTGCGACCAGACGTTTGTCGTAAAATGATGTGGAAGAGATCCTTTTAGAACTTAGGATGCAAGAGCGAGCGAAGCGAGCTCAGGACTAAGGATACCCGAATTCAGACAGGTTAGGTTCGAAGGGGTTGGTGGGGTCTAGTGAGCGAGCGAAGCGAGTGATGAAGGACCCTGCCACCCCCTTTGTAGTTATTTATTTTTTAAACCATCCAGAAGTAGGAGCCCCGGTAAACGGGGTTTCGTCGACTACGCCTACGGGCGTCGTAGGGCCTTGAAAGATTTTCTTTCAAAAGATTTACCCTCAATTTTTTTTTTTAACCTAAACCCTAGCCCTTTAACCCTAACCCCAACCTTTTTTTTTTTGTTTCTTTGTTGCTCATACTGCCCCTAAGCGTATACTGCAACTATTGATACTTCGCCCCTAAGACGACCCACTGACCCCAATTTCGCAAAGCAGTTAGAATATATCAGTTTCAAAGCAATTTAAATAACATTACGCAAGGAAGAGCGTTGTTTACTAAAAAGTCTACTATGATCTACGAATAAATAAGCTATGAGAGATCGAAAAAGTTTGTGTTAACACATCATGTTACCAGTGAGTTAAGTAAATACTAAATGCAAAACAAAACAGCTGTTTTTGTTCAGCTGGCAGCTGGTGTAGGTAGGTACGAGTATAGTGGAATCAGTCCTCTTTTTGTTGTCTATCTATTCTACATTGCTATATATTGCTTAGAATACTTCTATGTTTTCAACTAAAGCTACAATACATTGTATTCAATGCCTAACCAGTGACCAAACATAATTTAGGTAATGTCCGTTTCACGCAATCAAGGTATTCAGATACCGAAATCTGTACTCCAAAACCAGTCTAAAGTCAAGCTGAATAAAGTTTATTTCCGCATGTCCAGGTTTTACTTTTATGCCTATAAGGGCACGCGTGTATTAGATACTAATTTATTAGTGTCAGGTCGTCGGTTCGTAGGTACTTTGTGCATTTCTATCACCGTAGATAGATTGTTGCGATAATTTATCGATCGGTTTTGGCTGGACATATTTGTAGTAAATTTTGGTATGGCAACCTCGCGGCCATTTTGAATGCAGGTTAAAAGTTTTTCCACATTTTTTTAGGTATTTTAGGTACTGTAGTTTGATTTGTTGGCACAAAGCAAAACGCGTTTAATCAGTGTTCAAGCTCAGTTTCACTAAAATCGAAGCTTTTATAGATAGAAAGAAAGAAAGAAAAATATTTTATTTGGGACATTTTATTTTGTCCTTTTTTTAGGACTCACTTATTCGTAAAGGTATTTAGTTTCATAGTGGCCAATACCCTTTGTAACGTTAAAACCTTGGTCCAGACTACAGGACTCCAATTTCAAAAGGACCCTTGTCCCATCGGTAGTCATATAAAGTTTAGATATTCTTCAGAACCACTTTGTGTAATATGACATGCGTGTGTTGAATCACAAACACTTCTGTTACAAGTCATTTGAGATTTTGTAGAATGTTTTTCTGGCCCTACTTATTGTTAGCGCTCTCTGCACTAAGCATGACTCCCGCTCCGAAATTACCAGCTTCCAGTACCAATCTAGTCATTATTAGAACTTGTGACTATTCACAAATACTTGTGCCATCATGCGCACATTTTCATGCCAGCGTGTTAACAAAACTTAATCCAGTCAAGTTGTACGAAAAATCCTAACAGACTGCTCTTAATTCGTCTGTCGCTGCTTTGTGTATGGCTTAACACCAAGCCTGGCCTTGCGTGATACGAAATCGGATCCCCACATATGGCTGCTACAGATAATTTGGCTCTGTTACTATTTTTCGCATACGCATTGTCCCAGTTAAGCTTCCAAGCTCCCTACTGCCCGTTTTCACTAACACTAGGCGGCAAATAAAAGCGCTCTATTGGATTTTCAACGCTCAGCGCAGCCCCAAAAGTTAAAAATGTTGATGTCAGATAGTGCTCATGAAAACGGCATGACTTGGAATTTTACGCAGTTACTGTTTATTTTGAAAAGAGTCTTCCGACATTACTCAGAAGACTCCTGACAAAGTTTATTTTGTATAAATGTATGTATGGTATTTATTCTTGTATTTTATAGTTATTTCCGAGCTATCTCTCCCGTATATTGCACCTGCCATGTTTTGTCTCTGCACCACCCTAAAGTTGACTGGTAGAAAATGCCTAAGGCATTAAGTCCGCCTTTATACAGTATTTTTTTACTTGTGCCTAAAGTTTTAATAAATACATAAATGATTCCCCTAATTAGAAAAGTTCAAAATCTAGTCGCAATATCATCTCAGTAACAATCAATGTCAAATACAGGTCGACCTAATAAAAGCGTGTTAAAAAGTTGTGAAAAATGTTGGGAAATTAGAGGTATTTTTGCCAGATTGATGCTAAGATCGGACTGTGAACGTTCTTAAAATTACGGGAATTGCCCCTCAGATGTAATTAAATTAAGGTCTCTACTTATTTGCTTTCGAAAGTCAATTTTAAATGTCGTTTGTAGTTTATCTCCTTTTATAAGTTAGATAATTGACTTGTTTTGTTGAGTAGGTGGTTCTAAATTGAATTAATTGGATGGAATTCTAAGTTATATTGGAAGTTTGATACTTCACCTACACTGTGTCACCAACCTGCTACGTTATTTCTGCTATGTTATTGATTTTATAATTATAACAAATATATATTGAACCATGGTATATTAATATACTTCGCCAGGTATAGCATTCCGGTCACGGGGGTGACACAAGCCTACGTCATCACCGCTGTGTTACCAGTAGTTTGTAATAATAACTCCCCAATCGCCTTTATTACCTGTGCGAATCCGATAAAACAAAGAGGTTTTAACTAACAATAACGTTGGTATTATTTAAATAGAATTGTTTCCTTTGATTAGAAAAATTAAACGACAATTTAAATGTTTTTTTTTTTTTAACAGCTTGGTGACTAAAAATGTTTCCATAATTTGTTTTCTTACAATAAAGTGGCAACTGGATAGTGACGTAAGCATGTGTCACTCCCGGAATGCCAAACCTTGTTTTTGAGACCATGTATTGAACAATTCAGAATATATTGTTGCTTACATTGATCATAGTCATCATCTGCATAGGCTTTGCCCAACTATGTTGGTATATGCTAAATACCAGTATTTTACATGGAGCGACTGCCTATCTGACCTCCACAACCCAGTTACTGGGTAGCACGATACCCCTTGGTAGAACTGGTCGTCAGTTTTTCGGGCTTCTGACCGACTGTCTAAGATCTACAAATGACAGCCCGGAGGGTTCTCGATAGCTTAGGGTTAGTTTTTAAAGACCTGCCAAATTTTCGATTTTAAATCTCTTAATTAAATCGTTATTGTGTGTTAAGCATTATAATCAAATAATAATAAAAATTAATGAAACATTCAATTGAAATTGTTCGAACAATTTCCTATCTTGGGCGTCGGGAGTCGATTGCCGACTCCCGGCCACCGTAGGCGCGGGCTTGCGGACGGCGAGCGATGGGCAGTTCGCCGTCCGGTAAGGACCAGGTCCGGGTCGACGGCGCGTCGTGTTCCACGCGCGCCTCAAAGAGATGTCAGCATCATTGGCGGGGTCCGACAGGGCCAATGCCTGCCGGGGTTGCGGATTGTTCGAAAGAGTTACCGTGGCCCTTGCGCACAGGCAAATGAAGGAACACGGGTGGGTTTTAGTCAGTAAGAGTCTGACACGCCCTTCCGCTCCGCCCAGAGCGGGAGAGGTCATTTGATGATTTGCCACCCAAAAAAAAAAAATGAGCACGCGAGAAGGATAACTTCTCTCGCCGGGAACGTGGCGCGGCGTCGGGCGTGCATGTTGAGTAGGTACTACTAATCTAGTACATAACTTAAGGATAATACTTAATCAAATTAATCTTAAATTGACTACGTACTAAAAACTTTTTTTTTTCCTGAATTTAAAATGTTATCGATTCTGAATCATCTCTGAAAATTTGGCAAGTCTTTGAAAACTAACCCTGTATAACGGATGGTCACCCATCCACGGGCCGACCTCGGCAAGCGTAGCTTAACCTTCAATCGACCCATGCGCCTGTTACCTATTACTTACCCAGGAGCCCCCGACCTCAGCATTGATCACAGTATTGGTCGTTAATTTTAATTTGTTGCAAACAGCAACTGAAGTATTTGGCTCGCAAAGGCCGCAACGCGATCAGATTAATTTAATTTCGGTTTCATTACTATGTTGATAGCGAAAACGTCAAATGAAACCAATTCCGTTCCATCCAGCCTTGATACTCGTATTAATAGATACGCAATTTTTGCAGCAGTTCATTTTTTGCATATTCGTATTCTATATTTCTGTGCAAAATTGTTTTGCGCATTGGTGCTGCATGGAGAATTCCGGGTAAGTGCTGAGTTCAAAACTCAGAACTTATCATATGCTTCACATTTGCCAAAGATGTTTAGTTTTACCCTGCACACGAAGCTAAATAAACCTATATCCATCAAATAATTGTCAAGTGTTACTCAGGTGTCCGTAATTCTCCCTAAATTCATGCCTAATATAAAATATGCACATTTATTCTCTAGTATAACTCATCGCAATAAGTCTGCAATTCTAAAAAATTGATCGCCAAGATAATAGTTTCACATTATTTCCATAATTTCTCTCGGATTTTTTTTTCCCTCAACAGTATAGTACCGGTACACTTTTTTCATATCTCCATATTCTTCATAGAAATATGTGACGGATAACGTACTTAAGTACGTTAACTGTTCACGAGTTCTAGTAACACCAGTTAGTAGCTCATTAGTTACTTACCATATCTGCCTGAAGTTCTTTCTAACTTCTCTCACGGGAACTGCGGCTGTCTACGTCCACCTTTTTAATCTTAAACGACATCTTTATTACTTCAACTTAGTTTTACTTAGCATAAAGCGCAAAATTAATTGTTTCTTTTAGCTGCACCTGTAGCTAGAGTTAAGTACCTACTTCAGTTATTAAAAGTAAGCGAGATCTAATGGCGCCCAACAGCTGCCCAAGGGGTTAAATTTAAATATTGATACTTTTAGAGAGAATAATATTTTTATGCAATTTTTTTGTAGAATGGTCAGCGCTGGCAGCATATATTTTTAAAAAGAATGTAGCTATAGTAGACTATTCTAAGATAATTACATTTAGCACAGGTCTTGACTTAGTAATAAAAGCTAGTAGAGCCTTCGCTTTCATGTCAGAGACGATGATGAAGCACGATATGCGAGATTAAATTTCGCGAAACGTACGTAATCAAATGTAACACCGATGTTTAGTTAGTTACAAAATTAGTTTCACACCACAACCAAACACGAGTGTAACGTACGTTGACATTGTCAACAAAGTTTCATACGAAAACCACCCCTTTAACAATATACCTTCAAATTAAAGTTCTAATGCGTCGTCTGACACGAAAATAATGCGTACTCAGATTAGAAGGCAGCGGTACGGCACATTTAATAAAGTTCCCTACTCCTATCGCTTGTAGTTGACTTGTTCCTGACGTAATTTGTTCCTGAAGTCTTATTAAATTCATAAGTATGCGTCGCCAGCCTTACTTTATGGTCCAAGTTGTGGGTGAAGGGGTGCATGAGTTTGGAAACTATTGGGTAATGTCGTTTGTTCTTGTTATATGTGGATAGAATTTGCCAAACTAGGGTATTTTGTATGCCATTGTTTTTGTACTGTTCCTATTTCAGGGTAAAAGCTTATTCAGTTTTTGTAGAAATTGTGTGCCTGAAAGTCTTCAAAAAATTGATGCAATTCAACCAATTTTTATTGCATAGAATCCAAAAAATTCAACAACATGTCACCACCAAACACCCCAATTAGAATATATTTTTATAAGTAATCATATTACGTAAGTTAAGTACACTGAATTTTTACTACTAAGTATAAAACATAGTTTATTTATTAAATTAGTGATACTGATTGTGGGAGAAAATTGTGGACACATTACAAATCTACGCATGCACTCAGTCGCACACGTATTTAACGGTCTAGCTTAATAGGTACTACTTCCATTTTGGTTTTGACTGAACAGCGGAAGTGTGATTGTAATTTACGGACTTTTAATTATTTTTGGGATAAAAAAACTATAGCACTCGGGGACTACCGCGGTAAAGCTATTGCATAGCATTTTTTATCAACTTGTGCAATTTTTTTTTTTTTTTTTTTTACCTTGTATCTTTTATTTTACTACTTGGAATTCACATGTATTATATATCATTCGAAAGTACGTAAAATCACGATCAAAATGGTATATAGTATAATCTCACATAAAAAACATTATTTACCAGGGGTATTTCTCGCAACACAATCTCAATGAACACTCACTGACACTAGCTGAACTGACAGTTCAACAAACTATTTTTTCTCATTTTCAACTACAGATTTAATATTTGTTATGCCTGATTTAACACCACGACATCTATCTAAAATTTAGGGAATTTCTTGGGCTTTCCGACGGTACAAGTATGATAGCTGTAGCTCTGTTCAAAAAGTTCAGACTAAATAAAATAGAGAGTGCTGTTCCGGAAGGCGCAGTGGGGGGTGTTAGGTTTTATTTTCGTTACGGAATTTCTTGATTCGGTCGCCGCGCTCAAAGCCCGCGATAGAAGCTATACAATAGCTTAAAAATTACCTATATTAAAAATTACAGAAATCGATTCAGTAAATGATACTGAACAAACTACTTTGATAATGTGCATTATTTCAATTACACATTGTATATGCAGGATACGAAATATACGCGCTTTTACGTAGAGTTGCGGACACCAGCCCGTATTACCGATTTAAGCAGGAGTGTTATAAATAAACAATTCTAACTACATAACATTCCCAGCTCATCTTTTCTTCTACCGCTTCTTGCTTAAAGCCCGTCTTCGTATAATAAATCGCCAACTCATACGCTTGTCGTGTCACATTCGCAACACGACACTTCACGACAGATATTCGCCTTCCCAGGCACGGTTGTCCCAGGTTTGTAAAATTGCAAATTCAAAACTGCTACCGGTTTCGTATGACGACGGTCTCCGTGTGATTTATGATTCAATAGCACCATTGTTTTTACTCGTATTTATTTTATGTTAAATTTTCGTACTACGTTTGTAATAATTTATAACTGGGTTATTCGTACTGTGTGTACAAATGTTGTAGTAACATGTGGGTGACAAACTATTGAATTGTTTTACTACCATTTATATTGAGTAATGTATGAACGTGTTTCATATTCTCATTGTTCAAAATGATAATTGTCTTATTTTACAAATAGTCAAATTATCAAAATTACTTCTCTAGCCGGGACTCGTGGGGTGCATGAAAATACGAGGAGCGATACTTACATGTACGATGGTCGCACCCTGGACGATCAGCCCTGCTGCCATCTCGTTGACTGGTTCATACTAGTATATGTTTACCACCGTGGCGTGACTTGTTCTCATAAAGTTTCTGTCGGTACGAGGAAAGAATCGCTCGTCGTTTCTTACTTGTACCAATACCACTAAATCAGCTCACACGGTCGTGTCAGTAACATTCGAGAAACTCGTCCTCAACTTTTGGTACCCGTGCAAATTCAACGCCAGCCTCCCAGTTCCCGCCGACATGATGAATTGTAATCACCTCACGAGAGACTTAAACGGCATACATATTCATTAAAGTTTTTTTTGGTTTGGATATTCTTTTTCGGTCTTTCTCAATGGCATTGTCTTGCGTAATACGTAAGTAGTTTATTTATTGTCACTAGAATGGTAAGCCATAATGCGTCGATTGTTTTGGTATTCAAGGTTTAATGGTAATTTGGAATACATAATATGAGCAATTACATAAATTATAATGTTTATTGTTTCGTTTTTTTTTTTATGGAATGTCAATTTTATGTGACAATATTTGTATTTCCGCATTCAATTCAAGGTTTAACATAATAATAGCTACACCTGCTCTAACATAGTCTTCTCTCTCACGGACGAGTGAGCATCCGTGTGTTCGCTGTATTAAAATCCTGTACCCATAACTCGACATTCTGCAGATACCATAATCGTTAAGACTTCTCTGAACCCAATCGACCTATCTTCAGAGGAAACATTTCAACATCATTCCAGAAATTCATGATCACTGCAATCCGTTAAGTAAATTGAAAGTTCCATTACCATCGAACCTTTTTCAATAAAACCTTGCAATTAAACTTAGGCAATATATTTTCACAGGCTATATAGCTATATATCTTTCTATGTCAATCGCTTTTCTTTCGCCCCAAACAAAGATACATGTGTTAGTAATCCTTTACGATTCGCCCTGTTCCAGGCAGTTCCTGTCGATAATACATTTTATCCTCGCCATGGGACTAGTGTTTCTATACGTCCTTACTTTTGTAGGATAAACAGGTTTCTACGGGTTGTAGAAATAGTGTACTGTTGGGACATTGCGTTTGGGGCGCTGTAAGACTTGTGTCTGTTATCGATGTGAAATGTAGAGGTTATCTACAAGTGGTTGATATATTCTATAGCTTTGTTTTATATCCAAATAACTCTTTACAAAATACTAGCTGTTGCCTGCGGCTTCGCCCGTGTGGAGGTCGGAAATTATCAACCCAGGTCTATCCGGGTGCCAAATTTCATCTAAATTCATCATTCAGCCGTTATGGAGTGAAAAGGTAACAGGCAGACAGGCAGGAGTTACTTTCGCATTTGTAATATGAGAGATAACCTCAGTTTTTTGTGTTTTTCCATACATTTTCTTACAGTTCTTTAGAAAACACAGTGTAAGGAGTTAACTCTCCGTCATTGTTTGAACACCTTACTGTTGGAATTATGTTCTATTACTAGGTGCTCCTCTTTGTCTAAAATATAGGAGAGCACTAGCTTCGACGCCAATGTGTCCGAATTGCCCCGGGGAAGACGGATGCAGCCACCGGGCTTTATTTACTACACCCGGCTAGAATGGTGTTCGACCGAGTATCCAAAGGTTTATAGTCTTCATAGGGTTGTATGCTAAAAAAGCTTCATAAGGTATTTAGATTTTCTATGCCTCGGTCTGTTTATTTGGCAAAACTTTTATTTTTACTGTAATGATAATATTTTTTCATAAGTAAGAACTAACTTAACATTTCCCTAAAGTAACACCGTAGTTGAAGCCTCCTCTAAAGGAGAAGGTTCAGTGCCCTTTGTAAAAAAGTTATTCCAAAATCTCTGTGCAAATAAAACAGCAACTGATATACCTTTATCAAAAGAGATGGATTGAAATGTAAAAAGTGTAACCCTAATTAGGGTTCCGCGCCCGAAATAATCAAAAATAAAACAAAATATATAATGGAACGACGCTCGTTGTTGATCCCTCAGCTCGCCTGTTTAAAATTCTACACCGGCCCACTCAGAACATAAATACGAAATTTGAATAAACACACACACACACACACATAATTGTCATGCAAACCTGGATGAAACCACAAAAGCGTTGTTGTAATCTGGTTAACCGGTTTGGCGCGCAACCAGACACCAAGTGATGGCTGCCGGTGACAGCTCTAAAAAAATATCCGACGAGTTTTAGAATCCAAAATTTAATTGGCACTACTAACTATAGATACGTTTTGAGGATTTGTGAGGACATTTTATCGCTCGCGCCGGAATATAACCGCAGAATGGCGTTGTCCGGCAATCCGGTTTCAAATGGAGCAGCGTTTGTGTCCGGATGGGAATAGGCTCTCAATGTCGTAATATATGCACCAGTTGCGTTTCTGTGCGTCATGTTTCTAGCTTTTATGTCATCAGCTCTTGCGATACAATTTTCTATAAATAAACCTACACGTGCTGCACTGCAGCCGAAGCGTGTTGATATATATGAAATGCTTTTCGATCGGTCAAACATATCTATTTACTTTTATTATCTTGTTTTCTAACAGCTGGATACTGAAATGCAACTCAATTTGAAGTTGCCTTAAGGGTCTGTTTTTTGATACATAGTTAAAAATGACCAATAGTCAATTTAACAATTAGTCACTTGACAATAGTTAAAGTTTAACTACTCTGTCTACGCATGGGTAACTTTCATAGCAAATTGTCACATTTTTAACAATAGTTAGCTTAACCATTTGTCAAATAACATACTTATGCTATTTTTAACAAATTGTTAGTTTAACTAACGCAATTTAACTATTAGTATGTTTGACTACTGATCAAACAACGGGCATTTCTCATATTGTCTCTGCCACTTTAATGTGTATAAAGTAAAGAGACAGCCATACTACTAACAACGTATAAAATAAAGTGACTATTGAGAATTCGAGGGAATAGAAGTGTTAAAGTTAACTCCAATTAAACAGATAATAGGATAAAGAAATCAAGATCAACAACTCAACATCTCAACATCAACAACAATCAACAAACAACGACAACAATGGATCTGGGATCTTCAGCACTGCTTGCTTCGAACCTCCTTCAGTAGCAGTAAAACAGGCATGCCAACGTCAGTGAATAAGATATTTACGCTAAGAAACAGAATCCCAATCCAAACGCAGGAGTCTATGATAACTTGAAATCTGTAGCTGTAAGAGGATTCCGTCTGGGTTGTTGTTGACGTTCCCTATAGGGTTGCTCGGTGTTCTGGAGCTAACCGAAAATTAAATTACAATGTCCGGATTCAAAGCAATCCGCATGTGTAATCTTAATTTCGCTGGCCCCGGGCAATAAAGCGGTAATATCAAAAATCTAATTTTACAGGAGAAATAAAAAAAAGCTAATTTTTGTTTATAGTGCAGCGTACAGTGATCCAAAACAGGCGTTCAAAATGTCAAATGAAAGCATTTTTTTTTACCAATTTAACCTTTTAAAAATAATTGTAATTGTATAAATATTACTGTTACTCTTTGTTTAGAAATTTAGTGTAAAGATGTTCACCGGTTTTTTGTGTAATGTTTCTTAGAGTAATGCAATAATACATATCTTAGTCGTAAGAGAATTTTCCATGCAATAAAGCTGTTATTGTCATTTATTCTACAGAAATATTATTTAAAAAAACTGAAAAAATAAGAGTGATAGACTGATACTCAGAGAAGCCAAAAATCAAATAACATTAAAAAGGGCGTAACCGGTGTTTACCGCTATATTGCCCGGGGCCAGCGATTTAAGCTATGACTTTAATGATTTCCACGCCATACTCTTTTAGTAAAACATTTTTCAATTTGTCTAGAAATTTTCATATACAGACTATATTTTTGATTATTATAGGTAAGGCAATAAAAACCTTCTCTGCACTTGAAGTTGACTCGTTCAAGACCGAATTAAGTATCAAATTGCTTCTCAATAATCTTTAAGTTATTCGGCAACCCTACTTCGCCGTCGAGTGGTCTCGGGAGTAGCACCACAAAGATTTGATTTAAGTTTAATCCCTCCCTGGCTGGTCACTTCGCAACTTGTCGCATTAATAACAGATAAAAACTGGCCGTCTACACCCTCGCCGTATTTTATAACGTTTGGCTGGAGAATTTTGATTTTATTCTGGAAAGATAGCTTACTTGGATGTTCTTGGCACTCAAGATACGTGAAATTGGGCAAGTCATTGGGTTTACTATCTCGTGCAAGGATGCTTTCTTAATTTCCTTTTGGAGGATCAGCTTTCAAAAACTTGCGTGTCCTTGCGTACCCTTGACATTTTACTTCGTCTGAAGTATTTCATCCTACACATACATATATATCCTTAATATATCTGCGTAATGTTAATCCCATCAAAACATATATGTGAAAATGGGAAGCAATTTCAATATTAAGAATATGCGTGGATATTGACTTCGCCGACAAAAGAATTGAGATCTAAATGGGTGCCAAGTTCTGTAGATAATCCTGAAATTTATTTTAAAATCATAAAACATTCTTAAATAAATTTAAAATACAATTTCTTGTTTTTTTTCTTCTACAACAATGTTTGCTATTTGAAAATAATTATAACTTCTTAAATTTGAACCTCCATATAAACGTTTTATAGCGTTCGTATAATTACACGACGCTTTGTCTTCTTCTCTCGAACATCAAATTACTGACGACGGAAAGAAATATGTGTGTAACTACACAGATGCTATACAACGTTTATTAGTAAGGAGGGAACAGTCCAATTATTTACACAAAGCAGATAACTTAGGATAAATTGAAGCTCAAGATTTGACTTGGCTAGTTTTCACATACAAGCTCGTATTTGGCTAATCAACTTATCTTCTTTATTTTATAGTTACTGTTTTTATATTTTAAGGACAACATAATCTTACTCTTCTAAAAAATTGGTTTGCTGGTAAAAACTAGCCAAGACAAAATGTTCAGCTATAATTTATCCTAAGTTTTCTGCTTTGTATAAATAATTCGACTGTTCAAATTTAAGAAGTTATATTTTTAAGTAGCAAACATTGTTAAATAGATTTTCAGTTATTAAGGGGTCTAAAGTGTCTCGAAATGGTTCGCGTAATATAACACACGGCTGCTGCGTCGCCAGTTCCTTTATCTTTGAACTTGCCTTGACACGCTGCCACGTGTCTAGATCCTGATGAGCGTGAAGAAATTCAATCTAGGCAAAGGAAATTGGAAGTAGAACAGCGGAACCACTTTCAATGTAGGTACCTATACCTTTTAATGAAAGCCTATCGCAGGCAGGAAGTGCCTGTAGAAGTTTCTGCAAAAACTCGTATGTAGTCGATGGTCTAATTACTCAACTGTATGTACCTGCCATACGTTTTCCTGAGAGTGCAAAACTAATATTTGGAAGTGTAAATAAAGTAGCTTCGCTTATCTGGTGAATAAAATTAGGAGTTGTATTTTTGTAGCGTTGTTCCGTAGCAACAAAGTTTGCAATAAGACTCCTGATTTGGCAGATCTTCGCAATCGAGTTTTAGTAATTTCCTATTCCTTTATTTCCCCATGCTGACTTCCTAGTTTGAAAAGATTAGGTTTTTCTTTCGTTATTTCAATGATGACAGGATCCCATTCTTTTTGTAATATTTCTATTACTGTCACCATTCAAACCGAGATATAAAGACATCGACGAAGAAAAGCCCCATATATCTAGAATGCACCACTTTTATTGTTTCCTCTGCCGTCACGTCGAGACATTCCCGTTCGTCCCTAGTGCCCCATCTTAGTCGATAAATTGTATTGAGCCCATAAATCCTGGCGACCAATACTCCGTACGTCCGAGCTGACGGGTAAACTGCGGACGACTACGTAATGGCCGTGTTAATCAAACTTCAGCAACTTTTACATGTCTTGCTTGTTGAGAGACGAATTGGTTAATTAAGTTGGTAGGTAAACTTTGTATGGGAGGAAGAAGTTCCTGCAGCCGTTCTTTGGTTTAGATCGGTAACTTTTGCGCACGGTGATTCATGATCGTTGCTGGTGTGCTTGCAACTTTTTGGTTATCTTGGCGGGTTTTAATTCTACTGGTTAAATTAGAGCCTTAATAACGATGGACTTCCAAGGGCCTAGTGAGAGTTTTATACTTACGCGTTTGCGTTAACGTTACCGTTCATGTTAATTTACATGGATTAATTGTAGTTCCCATCATTGCCACCAGACAGCGCTTATTAAGTTTCAGTATAAATTGAAGTTTACGGTTCCGCGATCGAATAGTAATAAAAACTCGCAAGGCCACTGATATTGATACCTAGTCTATGGCTGTCAGTCGTTACTTAAGGCTGCTCTCTCGAAAAAAGCTTGAAAAAAGCATGCGGATGAAACAACTTTTCGTCGGCATTTACAGAGAAATTACATCTGAAAAAAAATGTTAGTAATCTACATGATATAATACGTAATTTGGTTTTGCCATAATTTTTCTATCGATATGACAAAATAAAATAAAAATACACCAAATCACCTCCAAATCATTGAGATGAAACCATTTTACTCCTTCGTTTTTTATCAAAAGAGTATAAAAAAAATATCGACTGGTTTGCAATACAAAGAAAAATGATTTGGTTTTGTTATTTTTTTTAAATATGTATTGTTTTTATTGTAATAAATTAAAAAGGCGTCCAATTAATGACTGCGTCTACGTCTAGCCCCGCATTCGTCCTTAGATTCAGTTGGTCGTTAGCTCCGCCCAAATGCTCAAGGTTATTGGCATTATTACAAGCCTTAAGTATTTCGATGGAGCGTATTGATTTAATGCGAAATATAAATCTGTTTTACATACTCGTAGGTACTCGTGACGATACACACGCCTCGCGCATATTATATCTGCTGAGCTTATTGGGCAGGAAATTAAGGCCGGGTTAAAGTATCCAATTAATTGGAAAATTATTTCGTCGACGTAATATTTTTTTTTTCCTTAATGGAAGCGAGATTTTGTATCCGAATTTTAAATTTACTTCGTTATTTATGCTTCTAAAACGAACTGGCAATTTAACAGTTTCTTGTACAATACCTAATTCACTTAAAACTACATTTTCTTAGGCGCTTCCATTTTCCTCTTAAGTAAGTTTCGGCAGTATTTACAGCTTAAATGGGAAATAAACTTAATAAAGCAAGTCATTTTGGGATATTAATAATGTTTATGTCTATACTTTATCGTTAAATTATAAGTTTTCTCGTTGTGTTAAATCAACAATTACGTTGTTTAAAGTTAATTTTGAACGAGCTTAAGGAGTTAATGGCCTCTGATTTCTGAAACATTACTAAATCTAAAAAATAATTTATATTTTTCTGTTTTTTGCTACCGTTATGTGTCATGGACAATAAGACAGCAAAGAGATTAGGGATGCATAGTTTCCCTACCTCATTGAAGTGATGGGACATTTCTGTTTATTTATAGAGCTGTAAGTTCTACCAGAGTTACGTGAGTAGTAAAGTTGTGCCCAGTTACTGAATAATTATTGTACAATGCAGTTCCGGATATTGTACGAAATATTTTGAATGGAATCTTGCAATACCGAATCCGACATTTCCGTGGACCAAATCTTTGACCGCAAAATCTAGATGACAAGAATTTTGTGCACAAAACTAACGATTAAACTAACTCCAGACAAGCTCTGAAATGCCTTGCTTTAACTCGAGTTCTGTGGACGCAAATAACCATAAATTTTGCACAACATTTTAGATGTCCAATTTCTAACAACAATTTTCAACATCCGTTAAATTGTTGCGTGAAAGTGCCTCAGTTGAGTTATGAGTTCTCAACAAAGTTTCAAACAAAAAAATAAGATAAACAACAAAACACAAAAATATTCAGAAATGCCTTTCGCAGGGCAATTTCAGATCTCGTAAGTCGTACTAGCAGACAGTGCCAAATGGGGTGTAAACGTACAAATCGAGTTGCCCGCTGCAGATGCGTCGCTAGCTGGGACTGACAGATATCAGTACGGGAATTTGGGTCGCAATGGATGCTGAGCCACCAAATAGGTCGCAGGCCTTGCAGCCACTCAAGTAGCTGCGAAGTGGGGTGTCGGCGAGGCGACGGCGACACGAGGTTAAACTCGTGCACATAAGTATGTTAAGTTTAAATTAGAGCTTCGTTCGTGATAAAGGACTTGTTTGAAGTGAATTTCGTGGCGGTGCCGATGCAAATTTATTTCTATCACTGTTGGTACAGTTGTTGCAGATTCTTGAAGCTTATTTATTTCCTTGCTTGCATTCTACTTAATCCAAGTTTATCATTATTGTACAAGCCGTGCGGCCCGATGGGATTTCACATCGGCAAGAATGACGAACTCCTATACAAACTTTCAACCTCTATTAATTTCCCTGTTGTAGTCCTTTAGTACAGACTATAATATCAGCATAATATATAAGCTAACAGACTTAAAATAATATTAATAATATGTACATGTATATAAAAACGAGGGAAAATAATCATAGGGCATCAAAAAAATTCGTCCGAGTCACCGTCAACTGGAACAGTCCCCAAAAGGCTGGCAGTATTGCTACGTTGTATGGCGATGCTGATCCTTTGGCCAAAAAATAGGCCAGCCCTCTGGTCACGTGAAGAGTCGACCAACGGCTTGGCAATGTCTCGAAAAACCAAGTGGGCACTCGGACCCTATGGCCCAAGTGTTTCAACCCTAAACGGCTCGAATATTTTCGCCGTTTGAGGTTTTTCGCACCTGCAGGAGCCGCCCCAGCACAGCCCGCCGTACTAGGAAGATGGGAAGGCAAGGGTGTCGACACATGTTCCATACCACACCAAAGGCCTGCCTAAATTCCAGGGCATTATCGTAATTCCGTCCGGTCTTTTCCCATCGTCCCGTGCTAAGCCGTTGGGTTCTAAAACAGCTGGCACCCCGGCGGTGACAAGAGCACGACGGATGATCTCATTAATGCTGGCGTGCCGTGTTATCCGGCCTGCGCCCTTATTGCAAGATAGGCCATGGTGTCCGAGGCAGTCGACAGCTTCACCGCACTGGCAGCGATGTGGACCCCCGCAAGGAGCGCCCAGACGCAGAAAATTTATCGGAAAGTGGTGTCACCCAGCATAGTGCCTATGTTTGGTGACATTAACGCCTAAAGCCAGAGGCCCCAATCCCATTCTCCAACGCCCAGTAGGCGGGCACGGTCAGCAGTATCGGAGGACGTATTGATAAGAGTATTCCGAACCAACCTGCACAGCAGCTCATCCCACTGTCTCTGGTAAGATGGGTTCACGTGCCGATCTGTATCCGACTCTTTAATGGGATGAATTTTCAAAAATAGTTCCTAAGTGTTCACGTTCGTTACGTAAGTGTTCACGTTCCTTACGTAAGTGTTCACGTTCGTTACGTAAGTGTTCACGTTCGTAACGTAAGTGTTCACGTTCGTTCGCTTTTAGAACAGTAGCTTAGTCTGTGCCTTGTCTGTTAGTGAACGAACGTTTTGTTTTTTTAAATTGAATATTTTGATATCTGTCAGGTGAATCATGAATTCATGGTATCAGCGAGTCATCTCTCCATAAATCAGCTATAATACATTCCCAAACATCTATTAGGAACGTAATTCAATCAGTCTGCTTAACAATGTCAGTACAATTTGTATGTAAAGTACGTCTGTGCGAAACAGTGCCACTAACTCATGTCGCTAAGTGGCCTTGATTGTTATGTTGTGTCGTGTCGGTACGTGTTGCTTGCTCTAGTGGCATATGCGGATGACATTAAGTTAGGATTCAGCAAGCGCGTACGTGCGTGTACGCATGTACATACCTGCGTATTGAATACTAGCTTCTGCCAGCGACTTCGTCCGCGTCAACTATATCATAGAACCTATCCTATGGCAATAGTGTTTTGCAATCGGATCAGTCAAACTCAAAGCATTTATTTTAAATGAAACAAATTACAGGCACTTTTGAATTGTTAAGGGGTCGGTCGGTCAAAAAGATGAAGCTAGTTGCCCATTCCGAAGCGTAGTAGGTTCCTATGGAGAAGAATTGGCAAGAAACTCCACGGACACTCTTTTAAATCAAAATATTGTTACAGTACCTCCAGATATTTTACTTTTGATACTCTTCTTTAGATACTTACAAATAAACAATGTTACCTCTTTATTACATAAGTTTTATTAAGGGGGCATGCTCAGGTAGCCCGCGAAATTCAAAAATACTTACGTTTTTTGCAATTTGCAGGTCACTGTAAGGTTGCATGTTGATTAAAATATAATTCGCGGCCGTAACAAATATGGGCTTACAGTATTAAGTATAATCATTAGAATCAGCAATACAACTCCTTAAGTTAGAATTGGCCTCAAATGTCATGATTTCATGAAATAGTCATTCAATTTGGTAATATGAACTTAGAGAGATGTATTGATGATTTTTGTGATTATAATTCTATATATAAATTTTTGATACGACCGCGAATCATATTTAGATCAACATTCTACGTGATACTGACCTGCAAATTGCAAAAAACGTAAGAAAATTTCAATTTCGTGGGTTACCTTGGCGCATCCCCCATAAAGTAGTGCGTAATCCATTGATACTAAAATAGTTAGCGTTCTAAAAACCTGTTTCAGAATGCCAGATAAGCACAATCAACAAGAAAAAACGAATAATGCAATAAAACTTAATTAAGTATGAAATTATCTGCCAGATAAGATTACTTAACCACAACTTATCGGAAGGTAACGAAACAGGCCGTAAGCTTCTATTATTTAAGTTAGGTCTGGAAAATCCCTGTAAGTTGTAATTAGTTTCCATGTTGGTCTCGGAATGCCATGAAGGCTTTTTTTTCTACATTTTAATTCATGGGACTTAAACATAACTGGCGAAATGTGGGTGTACTATAGGTACACCTCTGCCTAACCCTTCGGGGAATACAGGCGTGATGTTATGTTATGTGTTGTTATTTTAATTATCTGTTAAAAGAAAATGGGAAAAAGAGAGATGTTCTTTATTTTTTTTCGAGTGGGTGGAAGGTTCCTGTAGACAACAACGAAACAATATTTGCTGTCAATGCAGTATTGATTGATCTCCAGTGTCCTGACATTTATCACTGAAAAAAACAAAATAAAGTAGAGAGATATTTGTTCACAAATTGGTGAGCTAGATTTTTTCGCGGTGTTGAGACTAATCTATCTATATATAAAAAAAAACATCCCTATTTCCCTCGGTCACGCCATCACGCGTGAACGGCTGGACCGATTTCACTATTATTCTTCTTTGTTGTGTTCGTCTATTGTCAGGAGAAGGATCTTATGAAATAAAAAAATAAGGAACTTGATCGGAACGTTACAAAATTTAAGAAAACATAACGCCAATATTAATTTTACATAACTGTTAGTTGTTTGAAATAACTGTCAGCGATTGACCCAGATGGATCGGTTGATAAATGAGTCGATAGTTTTAGTTTAAGTCAATAGTCAAAACTAAAACTAAACGACATATGACATTCATAGATAAGACTGGACAACGTCTGCCGGGTCAGCTTGTATTTTATGTTTTAGGATTAGTTCATTAAATGGGTCGACATGTGTCCCATTTTTGTGTGCAATTAGAGAACGGATGGATATCAGTTCATTACAATTTGTTATAATTTTATAGGTAAGTACAACTTACTTTTTGTGTTCTTTTCCCCTCTCTTTACATATTAAACGATCCTGAATAACGTGGTTAAAGTAAAGCTTCGAAAGAAACTTTGAAATTACAGTTTCTCACCCATCACAACCACCATCACCACCACCGCCACTACCACCACCACTACCACCACCACCACCTCCGCCTCCACCTCCGCCTCCACCTCCACCTCCACCTCCACCGCCTTTCCTACAGTAGGTCCTATTTCTAACCTAAACCCATCAACATTCAAATAGAATCGATAACATAAATCCTGTATCGTATTATCATTAAGGCGCCTACTAATGAGTCACGTATTTCCAAACAGCGCACTAGGTTCGACAACGCTCTGGTACATTTGTATTCAATTCGTAACTTTATTAGTGGCCGCCCATCAAACGCCACGCGTCATTTGGAACCATTCGTTATATCGCTACCATTCGGCTGTGAGCTATGTACTCCTGTTTATTGCATAAAGGCAGACAGGCGCGATGCGACATTTGTAGAACAATTTTTATGAAGTTTTCATAGGATTTTTTCTACGAGAGTCACGTCGCGCTGTCGTGTCGCACCTGTTAGCAGGAACCTTTATTGTGTGATTGATGCGTAGTTGTTGCTAGGCTGACATTTTGAGAATGGTCTGCTGTGGTTTTTGGCCGTAGAAATTCGAATTGTAGTCTCGGTTCAGATTCCTACGCATGTCCAACGTTCGCATTCTAATCTCCGTCTCAATTGGTAAAAAAATCCATTAATTTTCCAATTTTACCCAAAGGGTGCCATCGGAACCGTATTACTAAGCCTCCGCTGGCCGCCCGTCTGTCTGTCAGCGGGCTGTATCTCATGAACCGTAATAGGTAGACAGTTGAAATTTTCTGTTGCCACTATAACAGCAAAAAATAAAAATAAAGTAATGTTACAAATTATAGGGGGTCTCTCCATACAAGAAACGTTATATTTTGGCGTTTTTTGGCTTTGTACGGAACCCTTCGTGTTTGAGTCCGACTCGCACTTGGCCGGTGTTTTTACAAGTTTTTGAACGTTTTCCTCCGAAGTTTTGTAATGGATCGTAGTCTGACTAATTTTATTTGAGTCGCCCTTGCTTCTCTGTATGCTTCTTAGCTGATCTTCAAGCGAGAAAACGCAAATAGCATATTCATTCAACATTGATAGGTAGATTTCTAGAATAGAATCTGGTAAAATAATATTATTAGAATAATTTCCTAATTCAGTTGCACTTGAACCGGTGCATGGTAACATGCACGTTTGCATCAAAGTAAATTCAGGGAAATTAATTGCTTAGCAAATTGACTACCAACATAAATTGTCCGTATATTCATATCTCAACTGTCAGTTTTTGACTGTTGTGTGAAATGGCTATAACACGGCAAATTGGCACTTTTTTTTATTACTTTGCTAAACAATTAATTTCCCTGAGTGTACGTAAAACAGCAGAGCTTAATCCTTGCACTTGCAACGCACAGAGAGCACACGTTTCGAAACGAACGTGTCATACAAATAGTCCCAGCCGTTTCGTGTATAATGAATGGAAACTAATTTGAAACAAAGAAAGAATGCTTCCTCGTGTACTAAAGTTTGCTTGAGTATTCAAAATCCGAACACTTGTGTTGAGATTACATAGGTATTATACAATTAAACTAAATATTAATAGTATGTACATCTAAATACAAATAAATAAAATAAAAAAAGAAAGAATGAAAAGAATCATAGGGCATCAAAAAATTCGTCCGCATCGCTGTCGACAGGAAAAGTGCCCAAAAGGCTGGCAGCGTTGCCACGTTGTATGGCGATGCTAATTCTTTGGCCAAAAAATAGGCCAGCCCTCTGGTCATGTGAAGAGTCGACCAATCGCTTGGCGATGTCTCCAAAAACCAAGTGGGCACTCGGACCCCACGGCCCTAGTGTTTCAACCCCAAACGGCTCGAACATATAACTATAACTCCCAATAAGATTCGAATATTTAGAAAGAATAAAGTTTATTTGGACACTGTTTGTGAAACACAAAATACAAATAACAAAATCAAATCAAATCAACAACAGTGCGCGCCTCACGGCTGCGCCAAAATAGTTATTTATGATACTAGTTCGGTAAGTTTGTTTTTACAAACGAGTAGACGAACATGCCCGAGAGGAAGTCGAGGGCTTACCATAGTCACGACTTTGTAAATACCAATTCCGCACGTATTCAACACAACGTTTTTCAACACATTTGCGAGAAAACAGTACAATATTAATATCGGATTCCTCGCTTGAACTCATATTATTATTTTGATTATAAATAATAATTAGTCGGAAAGTCGCCACAATCTTTGACGTTTCTAATATGAAAATGGCGCGAATTTACAAATGGCGCGAATTTACAAATGGCGCCACGTACGCGTTGTGTTAATTAGAACTACATCTTTCGTCTTATTTTCTCATTAGTACTGAAGTGAGTCAATGGTATTGAGCAAAAGCGCTTCCAAGGAGGTTCGATTATTCAGCTTATTTATTCTCGTAATGTGAAACTCCTTGGTGGAATTCTTATATATTCTTTATGGATATTTAAAAAAGAACCGTAAAAGATACGCACGACGCTATAAACCGGAGTATGCGTTAAAACAGGTACTTAGGTGAGAGTATTTATTTTACCGCACATTCCGTTGTATGGTGCGTAATTTTGAACTTTCGAACGTTGTATACAGGCTTCGTAAATGCAGTTTTTTAGCGAATGTGATGAAAAGGTTCATTTCAGCATTAATGCCAAACAGATGCTGTCTGACGCTGGTTTTCTAATGAACCTTTAGGGACAAGTGACGGGGAGTAAGTACAAACAGTTTCAACATACCTAATTCAACAATTTGCATATTATCAGACGCTCAATTAAACTAATATTTTGCCTATTGGAGATACAGTGGCGTGCAAGCGTTTGAACCCAAACGTCTGTCGTTCAAGTAATCTAGATGTATTGGATTTTTATGTAAAACAGCTTGGTGGTTCATGCCTTTAAGTACCGTTTATATGGCATGCATTATTTATTGTCGTCGTTGAATGGAGTAATTTGCAGGTTTAAAATACCTACGCGTTTAAAATAACTTAATTATCCAAGGCTTCTTTTCCGTAACATTTCATTACAATCTTACATTAAGATTCCATCAGAATAATCCTTAAATTTCCCACAAAGTCCGATTTTTTACAGCCACACCTGTTCTCTCCAGTCCTATTTGGTAAATTTAGTCGTACATAGCAAAACTGTGAGTCCACAGTGCTTCATTTCAATCGCACGGAGTCTGCCGGCCTGACGCCTGACGTCGGCAAACTAAGCCAATCGTTGACGTCGTCGTGTCGACAGTTTGAAACTCGCCAAATTTGTTACATACTCCGCGATATTTCCCGACAATTTCGTAATGTGCTCAGAATATTTGGCTCGGTATTTTTATTAAGGAATCATTGAATATTGCTTACTTACGTAAACGTGCCACACTATGTTTATATGGGCGTTGTGGAAATCAGACTATAAAAGGGATAAGTGGTAATAATCCAGGCAGCTAACTTGCAACGAAGGCTGAGATATATAAACGTTACTTAGCACGTACTATGGCTAAACATTTTTCCTATCACTGTCGCACTGCTGTCAAACTACAAGTGCAAGATAGAGACGGGAACGTGTCTTAAGGCGCAGATATACGACTTTTAATGATTTCAAATTGAACATCACGTCTAAACGAATAGTCTTATTTGTTTGAAAAAAATATATGATAAACTAAACTATTTTCTTCGTAATTTGATATGTGAATATTTGAAATTATATTTTTATAACATAGTGTAATTAATTTGTAAAGTAATGTCTAACGCGAACACAAAAACGATAATCACGCAAAAACTATCGGGCATATTTTCATGCAATCTGCACCATCTAAAAGACAATTAAAATACCCAAATTTTTGTATACGGCTTTTATTTGTATTGTGTTTGATAAATCAAGGTGGGTTGTTTTTGCGAATAAACTTGATGCGCGTTGAAGAGGGGGCTCTTGCGGGCGACAGGCAGCAGTGCCTCGCTGACCAATGTCCGGGTAGACGCTAACGCTCTGTGCAATTTTATTCGCTTAAAAGCTTCGCATGCTCCTCCCACTCGCTCAAGGTAGCTGGCACTTATTGTCACCTTAATCAAAGCTCGTGCTAAGTAACGTTTATAGATCTCGTCCTAAGACTTAATTAATGTACTGCGAATGCTGGGTGGTCCACTCTTTGCCATCGCTTTTCTGCATTAACCTTATTATGCATATTGAATATTGGTAACCTGTACGTATAGCGGTGATGTCGACACGTGAAAAAACGTAAAAAGATCGCATAGATTTCGAGTTTCAGATAGAAATAGAGGTTGCATGAATAATCATGAACCCTTTCAACTAAATCCAATCAGTCTGGTCGTGGAGATTATGGCCCCTTTCTCATACGCCACGTATCGCGGTACGTCAAATCAGTTTATCAGGGAGGCCGAAATTAAATTGTGGATAAATATTTGCTGTAGGTACGAGCTATACCTGATACCATATATGTTATAAGAGGATGGTTTATTATTCAACGATAAGACTCCTAAAGAATTTACTTTAGATTTAATAAACGGAACAAAAAAGAGGAACAATTCCCCGTTTTCGCTAACTGAAACCAGGAACCTATAGAGTAAAGTACATCTATGTTTCGCATTTTTCATTACCTATGGTATACCTCTGCCAAACCCTTCGGGGATGATAGAGGTGGTGTTATGAAATGAGTTTGTGTTGTGAAACCAAGAAATTCAATCAAGATAGGTTATGTTTTGTGTTTTATATAACAACTTCTTGGTAGTGACCTAGTGATTTTTACGCTCACCACTTTTTCAGCGAATATTATCTCGTGACTGAGAAGGAATTATTATGAATAACGGCTTGTAAGGACCCTCGGTAAGTGTGTCTAGAATTTTTTAATCACTTTATAAGAGAAGCAACAAAATACGATCTAGAGGAATGTGGCGCTTTTCCATAGATCGAATTTTGATGCAACTTGTCACAATATGAAACTTCATAAAAGTTATTAGAAAATTCTAGAAACACTTACCGAGGGTCCTTACAAGCCGTTATTCATAATTCCTTCTCAGTTACGAGATAATATTTTTTTAAAGGAGTGGTGCTAGTGGACCGTTGTGCGCCCTCTTAAGAATCTAAAGAACAGTCGCATCCAACATTTGTGCAGATTATTTTACACATTCAAATCCCACGAACACTCGGCCGAACTCACTCAGTCACCTTCTTTTTGTGTCAGAAAGGATTATAAGATGAAAAAAAGAGGGTTCTTGGAAATTTGCTGTAAGTACCATTCAAGCACTTAAACCATTACGTAAAGTATTAATTCAGCTACACTCACAACTAGGGTTGCCAACTCTATTATATAATATAGAACCCTACTATATTTTAGACCGAACTAAAATAATTCAAAAAAAAAAAAATGTAGGTGAAACTACTATATTTTCGTCGAGATTTAAATACTGAACATTATTTTATTAAAATAAGCGTAAAACAAAACGCAACCTGAATCTGTTTTCGAAATTTATATTTAGAAATAAATCAGTTTATTAAAATTCTTGCTATTACTCTTTCTGACCAAAACGTAAAACGTGTTACTGTGTTACTAAATCTACTGCAGAAAAATTACAACAAGTGTTGCTCAGCGATTCTGACTTTTCTTATATTTTCAAAATATTTAGTATGTATAGTTTCTTCTTTTTATAGGTACCAACAACTTCAGCTTTTACTAGATGCATATTTTCAGTGATGAATACAAAATGGCGAGATGAGCGCAATAGCCAGTATTAATCTCGTAAAAGGTGCAATAATAGTATTTTGTGACCATAATAAATTTTTAGTGTTTAATAAAAGATATATATATATTTTAAAAGACCTGGTATTAAAGATGCATTTTTTAAACATACTAATATATATTTTTTATGTTTTTGCCATCTACTATATTTTTACAGGTAATGTCTTCGAAAATATTATATTTGATATAAAAAAGTTGGCAACCCTACTCACAACATGCATAAAATCTATATTTTCTAACTACAGAAAAGTTCTTATATAAAATCATGTTTGCATTCTCCAAAGGGTGGGGCACAGGTCTAATTCTTTTAGAGTCGATGGTGAATATATGGGACACAGGTGTACCCATAGACCGCATAGTATAGTAGGTACACCCTCGAAAAACAAATAACTTTTTAATGGTAATTGATTTCAAGTAGGTAAGTTCATATAACTCGCAATAATGCTGCCTTTACCAAGCAACAAATAAATAAAACACTTAATAGCTTTCTATGGAAACATAAAAATATTTTCTTATCACCATTCCGCTATACGATTCCGATACGTGTTCTCTCCTCAAGCGACTCCTGAACCAGAAGAAATCATTTAAGGCTCGGAAACTTTCGATCAAAATGTGTTTTCCACGTCATTGGATCTTCGCGGGTGTACTGAACTACGAGTATACTATGCGAAGGTGAAAGATTTTTTGTACAAAGTCTAAAAATCTTCCACTTTTGTATTTAAAAATACAAAATATTTGTGTTTCTTCTTTTATAATAATAACATAATTATCTAATAGATACCCGCTCGGATTCTGGATTTGTTCCCGGTTATCCGGAACTTTATTTTGTATTTGACATTAAATAATGAATTGTCGAGGTTTACAATAATTATGCACAATATGCACGTGTCTATTTTAGACCCGACCTTTTCATCATGACATTGTACTAATGGATTTTTTGAGTGTCATGTCAATCGATGTTACCTACTGGGGCATGTCCTTATTCTGCATTGCATTCGATTTTATAACGGATTCACCCGCATAAGTTTCGATCCCGAGGGAATATCGGGATAAATAAAAGAAAGAAAAAGTATTTATTGGGACTCGCACAGGATTAACAGAAACTAAACTAAACACACTAAAGTAATGAAAAAAGTATAAAGTATATAGTAGTAAGTACTAATGAGTAAAGTAGTGTGTATCTTTTGTTATCTAGGTCATGGTCTACCAATGTGCCAAATTTTATCCAAATTCGTTTAGCCGTTGTAGCCTGAAAGCGTAACAAACCAACATACAAAAAATCAAATCTTTTCTCTTTATAATATTAGTTTATTAAAAGGTAAGAGGTGGTTTACGTGTTAGATACTACTAAGCAATGAGTAGACACACAATCTGAATCCTGCCATCACCTATGTACAGTCACCAAAAGAGATAAGTAACCAGGGTCGTCGGATATAGTTGTAGTTTAGTAAGAAACCGATGGATGTTTTCGAATGAAATTTAATTTGATAAATGAACTGTTTCTTTTCTATTAATTAAATTAAATTTTATTTGAAAACATCCATCGGTTTCTTAGTAAACTTCAACCATATCCGATGACCCTGATTACTTATCTTTTGGTGACCGTACATAATATAAATTAAAGTCGATTTTTGTGTCTTGTTTGTTTGACCGCGTTGTTCTTCTTAACTACGCAACGAATTTTGATGCGGATTTCAACGTCATTTAGAGATTTGATTCCAGAAGGTTTAACTATACATTCATTTTTAAGTCACATAATATAATAAATAAATCTTCATGCTTTGTCAAGTCGCAAAAGCGTGCGAAGCAAGGGCGGGTCGCTAGTCTTTAAATGAAACTCTTGAAAATCTTCATCAGCTTAGAGACTATTAAACGTTTTCATTCTTATAAGAAGGTAGACTAGGATTGAAAAGAAAATCCGTCCGTTAGAAATAGGACTGCAGTTCATATTAATGCAAGTGTTTATCAATAATTATACAGATGTCTAATGCACAACAACAGAAGAAACTCAGAACCACAATATGTATATCCCTTCCGATATAAGTGGAACCACTTCGGGCGAATTACATCAAATCAAAATATTTTATTTCACATAAACCAACATGGGCACTTATGAAACGTCAGAAGCTAGGTGCACGGTTCCAATTGGTTGTTTCCTATGGAGAAGAGCCGGCAAGAAAATCCACGGTTACGCTTTTAAAAAATAAGGGTCTTTTCAATGTTTCCAATTACAGTGTTGATAGATATGGGAGGACAGCGTAGGCTTGTCAACAAGTAACAGGTACTCAACGAAATATAAAAAGGTCCACAAGTCTACAGTCTACAAGTTAGGTCTACAACGTTCTCACATTCACAAAATATGGAAGAATCTATATAAAAATAAAAGCCTATTTAGACCAAATGACATGATTGCCATTACTAGTGTAACAAATCTGAATCAAAATCCTATCCACAAAAGCCAAAAATAAGGAGTTAAAATAAGATTCCGAGGTATATTATAATGTCAAATAATGAGATTATTTCAAAGAAGTAAGTAAAAATAAACAAAAAACTTCGTAATTTGGGAACAGTTAATAGACATTTACTTAGTGATGCCGTTAATGTGGTACCAGGGAAGCCACATGTGCAGAAGGAATTATTGCCAAACTTCCTTGTCTTCAACGTAGTCTTTAATGTTATAATATGCATTTTTGGTAAGTATATGTTTGATGTGGGTTTTAAACTTTCCATCGCTAAGTTCAGTAACTGAATTTGTAAACTTGTCATCATGGCACGATGTCATGTGTCATGGCATCAAACTGTTATAACTAGAATAAGTAGGTATTATCCTGAGAATAAATTGTGAATTTTTGACAGTTTTTCCATACTAGAACTGTTAGACGTCAATTTTATTCCACGGATAAAATATATCTGGCTTTGGTAAAATCAGCCCTAAGTGAGATAAATTCTGCAAGCTCAGAGTAATGATTGCGTTTCATCCGATAGCCTTATCAGCGGGCAATCGCTACGTCATTAAGGATAATAGCGTACGGCTATACACCTTGATAAACAACCTTCCTTATTGCACATACTGTGAACATTCATATAAAGACATCTTTTTAACAGTCTTCATAAAAAAAAAGGAGGTTATTAATTCGACTGTATTTTTTTTTTGTGTGTTACCTCAGAATGTTTTTCTAGGTGAACCGATTTTGGTGGTTCTTTTTTTATTAGAAAGCTGGTGTTTCTAATGTAGTCCCATATAAATTTGATTAAGTTTTGACCAGCAGTTTTTGAGTTATCCTTAATACTGCGTATTTTTTCCACTTAGTTTATTATTGATGATGTTTTAGTAATTTCCTGTCACTGTTATTTACGTATCAAATAGTGGTATACGAATTTGTGTGGGGTAGGTACCACAAATAAAAAGTGTAAAATAACATGTTATGTAAAATAAAAATATTTTTATTTCTTTCAAACTACACTCGAGAGCAATGAATCCGGGTCACTTAAAGAATCCTAAAAATCTCGGAAACTAAAAATGCTAGGTTAATGCAATAAATTGTATTTAATAGACAATGTAATACTCCTTAAATGAAAGTAAAAAAAATATGAGTCACCATACATTTTATTAACACAAAATTACATAAAGAAAAAAACTGCTGATCTCTCCTTAAAACAAAAATAGGAAACATGAAATTTTTGAACTTTATTACGATTTTCTTGAATTTTAATACTTCGTATTGCCTCCTCGTGCTTCCATTACTGCGTTTACGCGGTTTGGCATGCTGTACACCAAGTTCCTTATACGATTTTGGGGAATATTCTCCCATTCCTCTGTGAGAGCAATTTTGAGCTCACGAAGCGTGATTGGGGGAGGGTTTCGTTGTTTTACGCATCTGCCTAGCTCGTCCCAAGCATGCTCGATCGGGTTGATATCCGGGCTGCGCGCTGGCCACTCCATACGAGTAATGTTCATCTCTTGAAGGTAGTCATTCACAATCCTACCTGTATGAGGTCGGGCATTGTCATGCATAAATATAGCATCCTCACCTAAATTGACCATAAATGGACCAACGTGATCATTGAGGATTTCTTTCACATATCTTACGCTAGTTAAAGAGCCGTTTTCTATGATCACCAGCTCTGTGCGACTTTCAGAAGAAATTCCGGCCCACACAAGTACAGACCCACCACCGTAGGCTACTTTTTCTTCGATGCATGATTGCTTGAATCTTTCCCCTGGTCTTCGATACACTCTGTGTCTTCCATCGTGCTTGTAGAGCATAAATTTTGATTCGTCGGAGAACATAACTTTTGACCAATCTTCAATACTCCAATTTACGTGGCTCTGGGCATATCTTAGTCTTGAAATACGATGCCCACGCTCCAGTTTAGGGCCGTTTGCAGGTCTAAGGGGTTTTAAGTTAGATTCAGCAAGCCGACGTCTTACTGTCCATGCACTTGGGTTACTTCCTCCGAGGCGTCGAAACTGATTTGTGAGTTTAGTTCCTGTGAGAAAGCGATTTCGAAGCATGGTGTTCACCAAGTATCGGTCTTCTCGTGCTGTGGTACACCTGGTTCTGCCCGTTCCTGGTCTGCGTAGGTTAGAACCAGTTTCTTCGTAACGTCGGAGAACTCTTTGTACTGTTGACAGCGACACACCGACAGTCCTGGCTGTATCGCGCTGACTCCGGCCGGTTTCCAGCATTGTAAGTATTCTGGTGCATTCTTCAGGCGTAAGCGACATAATTTCAGCTTGAATAATGAATATAGAGCACTATCAACATGGTTTATGTACCCACATAAATGACAGATTACAAACAAAAGCAAAACCAAATGCTGTAATTTCGTAGTTCCATCTTCGAAAGTGGCCCTTTTTCAAATTTGATTTTTTTATGATATAACTTTACAATAACTAAGAAGTTTTAATACCTTCATTTAAGGAGTATTACATTGTCTATTAAATACAATTTATTGCATTAACCTAGCATTTTTAGTTTCCGAGATTTTTAGGATTCTTTAAGTGACCCGGATTCATTGCTCTCGAGTGTATGTTCTAATCATCATTATCTTCACATATGTGATGTTAATTCTGTGTAGAGTTACCTCAAAATGTGCTTTGGTTTCGTAGTTCTTATATTTTGATTAGCTTGAGTAAGGAAAATAAATATTATACCTCTTGGGCGACAAATATTTTGAGTAAGATTATTAATCATAAACATTTTGAAACAAATGACGCCCAATAAATCTCCTCGTCATTGTTTTTTTCGCCCAAAAGCAAGCAGACCACAATTCTAAGCATTTTAATTAGACCTCCGAAACAAGAGTATTTTTTGATGAATTCCTTCATACTTAATATGCCAATATAAAATTACCTCGAGATTTTTCCAAAAGATGTCAGTGTTTCCCTCGATATATTTTCATTAAGCGGCGTCGAGTGGCGGGTCGGCCGCTGCTAATTTATTGCATCGCCCTAATACGGAATTTAATAAGGTGCGACTTGAAAATATTCCGCCTTTTTTGTTCCGTAGATATTGTCCCCATGTTGGTAATTAATTAAGCTTTTCTCTTTCAAATACTTTGACCCATTGTAGTGATCAATTATCGAGGAGATTCCCTAATATTTTTTCAGGATACTTATATTTCATTGAATTGATCTTCTAATGACATTCTTCTATTCATGTTCTACTTTTGTGCTCTTGTAGAACAATGCAAACAATTTTGCACATGACCTTATTTAAATACCTCATAAATTGTGCGGGTCTAATACGAGCCAAGTTTTCTCACGCGAGGAAAATTAATGAAAATGATTCCTATTTTATAAGTTCACACTTCAATTAACATTCGGTTTCATTTGCTTAGAACTGTACAAAGACGCAGTGAACTGTGACTTCCCAAGTAGACTAGAAATTATTTGAGTTTCACCCTAATTTTCCTGAAGTAATAAGGTATCGTGAGTTGGGGCAAAAGTAAAACGGATTCAATGTTATTACCCAAGCACGTATGAATTTCAGCCATTTTGTTTTCTGACGTTGCAAAAATTCCACACATTCATTCAATACGCTTTTTAGATTGGATCGCAATCGTCCGTAGAGGATTCAATTCATAAATAAATATCGCGTCGGTTTGCCGCCATCTTGGCGGGAGCTGGCGAGCTGGGCCACCCGAGTGTTGCGTGCGCGGCATGCTAACACGCTGCCACGCTGCTAGAAAATTTAATAAAGCCTATAAATCAGTGTCAAAAGGGTTCAGACGAAATACCGTAATTAAGTGAAAACTACGAAATGAAGCATGATGATGTGGAACAGTGGTGGCCCAGTGGTATCGGCCCCGACTTACGAGTTGTAGGGCGTAGGTTCAAACCCAGGTAGGCGCATAAATAATTTCATCACAACTACTCTCAAAACGGTAAAGGAAAACCGGCATGTCCTAGAACCAAAACTTCGAAAACATGTGACATCTACCAACCCGCACTGAGCCCGCGTGGTAGATTACAGCCCATTCCCTGTCACAGAGAGCAGGCCTGTGCCCCAGCAGTGGGAACATTATAGGCTGATTATGCTTATGCTAGGAAATTAAATCAGTTATTTATTATGTATTCAGTAGTACACATACATTTTATATATTTAAGTTGATGCCAACATAAACTCAAGTTCGACAGTTTAAAGCCAGGCAAACGAAGTCAGGTAAAGTTTGTGCTTCGACGAACCATCAATTATAGAAGTTAGTTGTTTCAGTGTTGATGTTGACGGATAGGAAAGGAAATACTAGAAAGGTTATGAAAATCAATAGAGTAGCTCGCGTTAATCATTGGTGCGTGACTAGATAAGACTAAGGCCGTCATAGACTCGTAAACAATATTAATTGCTACAAATAAACAGTTGAAAACATAAATGGCGGCTTTTTAGTTTTTGAAAATGGAATCATAGTTTATACTGCCGTATACAAGTCGCAATGGAAGGTTAATAAATCTGTTTCAAGAATAAACGGGCCTAAATAAATAAAATTCAGAAATTATGACCTTTTTGTTACAGCAACGATTCAAAGCAACTGGTGAACTGTACAGGTGTGTCCACACTAAATAACATACCGTTTTATATAACATGTTTCTATAGAGAAGTTGCGCAATGTTAACTAATGTGGACGTGTTAAATAACAAAAGTATATGTGTCATATAACATAATCTGGACGTACCTTAAGAAAGCAATATCGTTGTACAATTTGCATTTACTATTATGAAAGGTGTGGGTACTTCCATAGGTAAGTACACTACAGAAGTTAAAGTAATAAACATTAGGGCTTTTTGGTTCCATTCAAACCTGCGCTTGAATCTACGTAGTTCGCACAAAAGCCTTTGTAAACGTCACCCGAATACCATTGAAAAAAACCCAATTCGTAAAAATCGTATTGTATTGCGACCGAAACAAAATAAGTTTATGATTATGTCTGCAAACAATTCGATAAAAGTGAAATTAAATATTTTACGTCTGATTGATATAATCATTTTGCCAAATTAATCCCAAATCAGTTAAAATAAATCATGTTTTATGGACAATGAAAACTCCATCCTTTATTGAAGGCTCCAATATACACAAAGTTACACACGGGTATACAGGTTGATCCATATTTCGTTAACCAACAAATTATCGAACAATGGGAAACAGTCAATGTCGGACACAGATAACTAAATGTGGTTATCAATTCCCGTCACGGTTTCACTGCAGCTTCTGTCGGAATGTAGAGGGAGGAATTAAATGATTTCCTCTTAAGCGATCACACGGATAATTCCATTAGTCGTTTCCTTCGCTTCACACAAGGACCACAGACTTCAATTGCAACATTTCTTGAGATCAAAATTCGATTAAATGGAATTCTGTTTGAGTTGAAGATTTTAGTAGCGTGTCTTTAGCAGATAATACTAGATTTTTGCTATTCAAAACTTACAATGAAAAAAAAAGTAGTATTGTTTTCAAATTATTTAGTTGCTGTTATTTTTTGTTGTTTTTAGTTCTGATATTTCATCATTACCGGGATTACTTGTTTTAACTACTAACTACTTGTTTTAAATAAAGAAATATCATTAAATTCTGATTCTCTGAAATCTTCAAGAGAAATAACTCTGCGCTGCATTTTCTATCAAAGGCAGGTTTCTTGAAAGACACCGTAATGGAATCTTCAATGAGATCGAAACCTTGGTCATTCGCATTACAAAGTTAAGGACGTTTATTATTCTTCTTGGCTAAGGAAATTTAATTCCTTGAATTCTAGCGAAACAAAGTTGCGAGAAATTCTTGTAGAGAAAGAAAATAAACGTATTTGACCCAAATATTAAGGCACATAATATTCACACAAAAACAAAATAAAAACAGAAAAAGCTTTAAAACAGTATTGAGAGAAAAAATATTATACTCAAAGCGGTATATTTTTAACCGACTTCAAAAAAAGGCAGAGGTTCTCAATTCGAATGTATTAAAAAAAAAAATGTGTTAGCTCAGAACTTTTTCTACATGAACCGATTTTGATGATTCTTTTTTTATTTGAAAGCTAGTTCTCATGTGGTCCCATATAAATTTGTTTAAGATCTGACCCGCAGTTTTTGAGTTAACCTTAATAATGCGTAGGTATATTTACCACTTAGTTTATATTGAAGATGTTTTAATAGTTTCCTGCCACTGTTATTTATATATCAGGTAGTGGTATACGAATGTGTGTGGGGTATGTACCACAACTAAAAAGCGAAAAATAAAAACTTTTTTACAAAAAAACAACCGACATCTAAAACCGAAATTAAAGTTATTTTTCACTTGTTTTGTGTTTTTAGAAGTCGGTTGTTTTTTGTAAAGATGTTTTTATTTTTGGTTTATCTTAGTTGTTAGTCCTACTTTTTGGCTTCTCTCCGAAGCGGGAAAAATACTTAAAGCCTTATTATAATGCACTAAGCAGTCTATAATAAAGTAAAGGTAATCTATAATAAAGATTATTAGCTTGAAAATAACATATAAGTTGTGGTTTTTCAGGAGAAATATTTAACTGATCGTCTAAAAACTGATTGACCTCCAAACGACGTACACTTTTTTAAATGAATGACCCTCTTAAAACTTTTTGGGCAGTTAATAATGCAGACATTTTAAAATAAATTAGCCTCTTTTAGATTAAATACTGTTTGCTGAAACCCGTAGGTAAACCAGGCCATATGAAGTGCTTCGATTGTATGGTATTGGCACGTGGTTATATCTTATGTATCTAAACGCGGACACAAAGGGCGTTCCGCAGCTTTTGTCGTTTCAAATTGGCCACTCGAGCGTTATCATCATAAATTTTCTACGCGAAATTGGTAAACGTAGAGAGTTTTTGACATTTAGCTTTGATATATCGGAATATCGTTGACTAATTTTCATAGTTGACTTTGTAAGCGAGCAACATGTTAGCTAAAACTACGAATCGAGATATCTGCGAGTCTCTGTCTAAATATAAGAAGTGTATAATAGATTTAATTTAAGTATCTCTCAGTGTTATTTTAACTTTATCGTGCATGCTGTGGTTTCCTATAAGTGAAGGAGTACACCTGCTTAGTACCTGATGTTGCCCTTTCTTTATGCGTCGTGTATTGTGTACATCTTTTGTTAAAATTCCTAAATAAATAAACATAAAATTAAAATTAAAAAAACTGTTGAACCTCATAAAGTCATAAGTCATTTATTCATTTGTTTAACACTGGTACAATAATAATGGTATATAAAGATAATAAAGAGTGGGCTATGTATAAGCCAGAGGGCGTACAAATGTTTATAATGAAGTAAGCAACCAGCCAAGTCTCAATGATCAAATATAATACAATAAGCCGGGACACAAAAAATTACAATTATAAAGAATCTCACGTTTCATAATACAAATTAATTTATAATAAATTGCAATAGAGATCAATATCAATAAAATTGAGGAAATAGAAAATAATAATAATAAGTACAATGAAAAAACAAAAAAAAAAAAGTCTCATACATCCTCAGTCATAGAAAGAAAATACGTTTATTAAAATACAAGGACAGACAAAGCCAAAAAAAAAAAAAGAGAGGCTCGTGGCTAAATATTAACAGCCGCACGAGGGGATTGAAGGTACGCTTGCCGCGATCGGTTTGTGGATGGGTGACCTGCCATTATATTTCGAGACCCCTCCGTGCCTCGGAAAACACGTTAATTAATCCGACCCAGCTGTCATTCGTATATCTTTGACAGTCGTTACGGGTAGTAAGACACCCAACCGTCTGACAACCAGTCAAGGTTGTCAGAGAGGCAGTCGCTCCATGTAAAATACCGGTATTTAGCTGCATTCGGCCAGACCGGAAGCCGACCCCAACATAGGTGGGAAAGGTCTAGGCAGATTGATTAAATAAGCATCAGATATATACTATAAATGACCCTGGATGAGTCTTAGTTTGTGGTTCTTCCTCTAGTTCTGCGTTGCCTTAAGGTGGATGCGCCAAGGTAGCCTGCGATATTCAAATTTACTTACGTTTTATGCAATTTGCAGGTCAGTATCAGATTGTGTGGTGATCTAAATATGATTCGCGACCGTATCAAATATGGCTTTACAGAATTATAATCATTAGAATCAGCAATACTACTCCTTAAGTTAGAATTGCCCTCAAATGTCATGAGTTCATGAAATAGTCATTCAATAGGGTAATATGAACTTATAGAGATCAATTGCTGATTCTAATGATTATAATTCTTTAAAGCCATATTTGTTACGGTCGCGAACCATAATTTAATCAAAATACAACCTGACAGTGCAAATTGCAAAAAACGTAAGAAAATTTGAATTTCGCGGGCTACCCTGAAGGTTCCGCCTTAACATAGAGATTTTTTAGACACGTTGGTATACCAACCTACTTTTGAACTTACTGTACCTATTGAGTACCTAGCAACAGTAATTCTTTACCTGCATACCATACAATATGTCTGTAGCAATCCGTAATCTGGGTGCGGCAGTGGTAATGGCCCCGACTAATGAGTTGAAGGGTCATAGGTTCGAACCCGGGCAGGCGCTTTACTTTGAGTAACTATTTTCATCACTACTGCTCTCAAAACGGTGAAGGAAAACATCATGATAAAACCGGCATGTCCTAGAACCAAAAATTCGAAGACATGTGACATACCAGTATACTAACCCTCACTGGGCCCGCGTGGTAGATTACTCCCCTGAAGAGAGAGGGCCTGAGTCCCAGCAGTGGGAACATTATAGGTTGATTATATATCTATAAAAAAAAAAAATTGAAGTGTCTGTTTGTAATGTCAAAATAAAAGCTTTTAACTAAATACATATGAAAGTATATACGGTACTTATAAGAAAAAAAATTTTTTTTTTTTTTGTCTGTCTGTCTGTTTGTTCCGGCTAATCTTCGAAACAGGTGGACCGATTTTGACGGGACTTTCATTGGCAGATAACTGCAGGCTTAGCACAAGCACCGTTTTGTCGACGGAAGCATATACAAAAATTACGTTTCGTGAAGACAGTACGAAGGCGACGGCAGCAAAGTAGAAAGAGTGAACTGCACTTTTTACGAAATTCAGTAATTTATTCACGTTTACCTTTTATTTTGCTTATATCTCGAAAATGGTGTGTCCTATCGCAAAAATAATGGAAATGTCGACCCTATATGAAACCTTTAAACCTCTAAAACTCAACATGTGGGTAATAATTTTTCACATTTTCCATACAAAAAGTGAAAAATTCCATTTTTCCATTCCATTTTTATACTTTGTGGCCGTCGAGTTTTCTACTGCACTTTCTTAAGTTTTTAGCATGGCGATTAAAAATCAAATTGTCTTCACTACCTTAGACAACCGTCTTCTGAAGTAGTCTACATTAAAAAGGACCTAGACAACGATCGGCAAAAACGAAACAGAAAATTACAGATTTTAGAAGGATTTTTACGATGCGATATCAAAAATCGAGAAACGAAATGTCACTTTGTATGGAAATAGCCGTGTCTATTCATCGAAGAAATAGACAGCGTCATGCTAAGCCCGCTGATGTTATAAGGAGTACCATCGGCTACTTTTTGTCCCGGTAGCTTAGTAATTTCCGACATCCACGCGGGCTTAGCCGCGGGCAGCAGCTAGTATATTATATAATCTGTAATGCAGTCTATACATTGTGCCGATTCCTGGCCACCGTAGGCGCGGGCTTGCGGACGGCGAGCAATGGGCAGCTCGCCTTCCGGTAAGGACTAGGCCCGGGTCGACGGCGCGTTGTGTTCCACGCGCGCCTCAAAGACATGTTAGCACACATTGACGGGGTCCGATATGGCCGATGCCTGCCGGGGTCGCGGGTTTGTCCGAAAGGGTTACTGTGGCGCTGGCACACAGGCAACTGAAGGAAGACGGGTGGGTTTTAGTCAGTAACAGTCTGAAACGCCCTCTGGCTCTGCCCAGAGCGGGAGAAGTTATTTGATGATATGCCACCCAAAAAAAATACTGCACATTGTATTACAATACTCGTACTAGTGTATTACGACAACCAGGCATTTGATAATTGGGTATGGATACGCTCACATGTTTGTGTAATTGTGTGGTAACTCAAATTCCACAGGAACACACAGGTACATAGGTATGCCTAACAATCCGAGGGTACCTACCGTTGTTACAGCTCCTGAATTATACCTGTATGTCTAACTGTTGTCAGGTGTGAAGAATATGTGTTTTAATTGCATTTCCGACAATATTATGTTTTTATTAAACTAAATGTGTTAAACTACTGTGATTTTATTTAATTTTTGTTATTTTTAGCTTTTCGTATGCTGCACTGGTTGACGTCAACACATCAACGCCGGTTGTCACTAAAAACCAGCGCTGAGGGTGTTGTCTAATATAGGGTCGTAGCATTATGCTGAGCGATGGCCGTTTAGCGTGAATGTGACGTATATTTTCCCCCAACTTGTTCTTTTTTGTGTTTGTGTTTTTTTCTCTGCGTCTTCGTTGCCGCAAATAAACGTATTTTCCTTCTTTTTTATCGCTGATTTTTAAATGAACTTTATCTGTTTTTTTTTTTCGGTTGCTTACCTCAAAAGGAAAAAACGGAACCCTTATAGAATCTCTTCGTTGTCCGTATGTCAGTCTGTCAAGATACTTTTTCTCAGGAACGAGTGGAGGTTCAAGTTGAAATTGATATAAAATGCGAGGTTTGCGGTCCCTTTGAGCTCTAATAATCCAGTTTCTAAGTCAACGCAATAAAAATATACGGCCATTTATACATAATTTGGTACTCGCAAATAAAAAAAAAAAACGTTTTTTTTTTGAGATTAGATTCTTACATTTTTAGTTATAGAATTGACCGTGACGTTTATCGATGTATGTATACATGTTTTTCAACTATAATTTTAAGTTTGTTTTTGGGATAAATTCATCCCAACTACGGAATTCTCCATTACGAGTATACGTGGTTCGACACGCAGTGGGCTGTTTTTTTTTTATTAGATCAATAACTACGACTACTCGGTCTTTTAATCTAGGTTTGTCTAAAATAAACTTTCAATAGAAAAGAAAGAAATTGTCTTTCAAACAGGAAACTAATGGCAATCAAATTATATTACTTATTTTGTTTTTATGAGTGTGTTTATTTTAGTTTCTGATAATCCTGTGCGAACCCCAATAAATACTTTTTCTTTCTTTATTTCCGAAATACTTCCGACACTTAGGGAAGATTTATATTAGACCGGGCCGTGCCCGGGGCGTACCGTGTACGTGGCCCGGACGACACGGATCATGCACTGTGTAACATAAACTGCTTCATACAAAATGTATGTAACGTTTCAAATCCGTGCCCCGTCCGGGCCACGTACCTACACGGTACGCCCCGGGCACGGGCCGGTCTAATATAAATCTTCCCTTATGCGTTTTTGCTCAGACACGCGCAGTTAACGTTTTGTTTCTCACGATCTGTGCGTGCGCCTCCCGCGGGAAATCACGGCATGACAGCCACCTGTTCAATAGGTACCTTAGCTGCGCTTACACTGGCAATATTTCTAGCAACAGATGCCTGGCAACAGTTGCCCTTGGTAATGGAGAAATCTTGTTTGTAAAGTAGCTCCATATCGCCCGATATGGTGTGGCGATATCTCTAGAAACAATGGCTACATTGCAGTAAATTGTTTAATGTTGTCGTAACGTCACATTTGACTAATATTACCCAGAATTGAGTAATTAAGTCGCCCGTATAGGCCCCCCTTTTGGTACAGAGACAGGATGAAGTTCACTCAAATTAAATTCTATTATGCTCATAGTCTATGGCTCTGTGTCAGCAAAGCGTGATTTGCGACCCCTGGACACGCCATCATTAAGAAATGCAAGGAAGTATTTACAGTTTTTATTTATCGCACTGCAACGTCTATTGTTGTTGATATATCGTTTAGTTTTTATGCAATGCTCAAGAGTGTTCGTTGCTTTTCCGTATGAATGTTTACTGATGCCAGAAGATGATAAATAGTAAGCAAAGGCAGAAAGCGTAACACGCAAATATGAAGCTGGGGCAGTCCCTAAAGACCAGTTATTAAAAAGGATTGAGCAATAACTTACGATACATGATTACTCAAGAGATATATAATGATATTCAAAACGTGACTAAACTCGAAGAGATACGAAAACTTGACATGATATAATAACTTTCAGAGCCTATAGCTGCATATCAAACTACATTATGCCCACCTGACCTATTTCCTCGGGCTGACCTGACCCTTTAATAGTATGAAAAGCCGCTGCAAATTGTCAATTGAACATTTATCTTTAACAAACTATCAAGCGAAATGTATTTAGCATTAAAATGTTCCACGAAATGTCCAGAACAGACAACAAAGAGAATTTTAAAACAAACGCCATGAATTTTAAATTTAATATTAAAATAAAATAGTTTTAACGTTACTTCGGTCTTACTCAAGAAGTCGTGTGGACCTCTTGAGACAAAACAAAAGTGTTGTTATTGCAATTTGAATGCAGCGTATGAATGTCCCAAGTTGTAGCGTTGAGACTGGGAAGAAACACTTGTATGGTCCACCCGTTGGGAAATTAAAGCTGCAGTAGTTAATAAAGGTCTCAGTGGTCCGCAGTTATTAAAACGTTTGGATACGAGACAAACGAAGTTCGGAAAATTGCTAAGTATTGTGGTGAGAAAATATTCAATACCCATGGTGCAAGTTGGCCTATAAATAAATATTGTGGCTAGTTCTTTTCATCGAGTAGAATATCGTATTAATTTTGCTTGATGAAATACTCACTAATACTTTATATAATATCTTCCTTCATCTGCCTTTTCCTGTCTTCATTGGGGTCGCCTTCTATCCGAATGCTGCAGAACACCAGTATTTTACATGGAGTGAATGCCTGTCTGACATAACGTATTAAGTTAAACCTCAACTGTAGCCCGCCGAATTCAAATTATCTTTGGTTTTTTGCAAATTGCAGCTCTGTTTTACGTCGTTTGTTGATCAAAATGTGACTCCCCTGTGACGGCGCTATCAGAATACCAGCGCTGCAACACTTATTTTTTTTTAATGTCGCAGCATCATGCTGAGATAGGGGTATTTTGGCCTCGTACAGGACTTTCTGTTGTATTTTCATTTTACATTTTTTTTTTTGTTTTTTTTTTGAGTGTGTTTGGTTTAGTTTCTGTTAATCCTGTGCGAGTCCCAATACATACTTTTTCTTTCTTTCTTTTCTTTCTAAGAATTTTTCAGAATATTTCATATGCAAATTCTTAGGTGGAACAAATTTCCAACATGATTCTTTGAACTCCTTCATATTTCGATCGCTCACAACTTAACGCACAGTCATACATACAGACCATTTCGCGCCCAATCGTGTTTACCAAGTATGCTTAGTGTTAGTTACCTCTACCAGACATTTCCCCCCACTGTCTGGTTCTTTGACCTTGTAACGAGGCGAAGCTGTACAGTCATCTGCTTCTTTGGTAACAATTTCACCATAAGAACGCCTTTATTTCGTAGCAGTAAGAGCTGATTTCGTATTAACTAAAGTGTGGTTAATGTTACTCAATATATTCCCTTGCGTGACTGTTTTAAGCCGGTCCTAAATCTTTAAACGCGTCCTATGAATATTTTACTATCTACATCTCTTATCGTTAAAATGTTTATAGGTGTATTTGTATTTGCTTGTAACCGCTGCGGTGTAAGTAAAATTGAGCCGGTGAAATGGTTTTGTTGTTTTAATATTAAATATCGTTATGTTTCCAAAGTACGATTCGAAAATCTGAAACGAAGAACACAGATATATAGAGATGGAACTTGGAGACGGTAATGTTTTAAGACTAGATACGTAACAGTGGCAAAAATATATATACTTTGTATACTAAAATTAAGCACAACATTCAGTCTACATGTTTTGACAATGGATACAAAATTGTTTATTACTTTAGAGAGCCTCATTTATTGACTAAACAGGAGCCGTAGGCCTTAACATATCTTAAATGAGTAGTACAGACCTAGAAGCTATTACAATGTTATTCACTCTCATGTAAATTATGATATGAAACCGTCACAACTACTGCACAATTGTGACGATGAGCGTGAAGATAAGATTCAATCTTAAAGCAAATACTTACTGCAAGTTTATGAGCAGAATTTATTATAGTATTGTTTGATACTATCTTTTACACGACACGAATTTATAGACCGATTCACTTCGATATTATGTAATAAACACAAATAGAAAATCTGTTAGAGAATGTATCGCGGAAATGTTTACAGCGAATTTTATTATTTTTTCTGCCCACAACATAAGGTTTATTCCAGTAAAAAAACAGCTTAAAAATGTTACTAAAATATTTTAGTGCCGTCATAACAATTCATTTTAACACGAGCTGAAACAATTTCATAATGCCACCGTCACGTGTGTGGCTTCGCGTCCATATAAAACTAAATCTCCTACCAGGTCGTCGAACACTGAATGAAGTGAGGTGCCCTTTATACGTACCCTTAGTCCACGTTCGCACGGACGTAAAAATATCGGGGTGGGATATTTATGCGCACTTGACTGAAAAATGCAAATTATATCAAGATATCATTATGCTATTTTATGTACCGAGGTAATAAATAAATCTTCAAACTCATCAACATCATTCACATTCATTCTTAATCTCATCATCCTCTCTCTGTCTTCTTCATTATGCTGAGCGATTGCCGTTTTGTTTGGATGGGACGCATATTTTCCCCCAACTCGTTCTTTTTTGTATTTGTGTGTTTTTTCTTTGCATCATGTTTACCGCAAATAAACGTATTTTCTTTCATTTTTTGTTTTCTTCTTTCAAACTCGGAAATTCCCAGCTCATTCTCTCAAGAGATAATTTAAAGTTTCTCGTTGAAATTAAAATACAGTATCCTATATCGCGGCGGGATATTTTTACGCACTTGACTGAAAAATGCAAATTATATTAAGATATCCCTACTTATGCTATTTTATATACCTAGGTCATATTTAATAGTATTTAGTTAAACAGTCTTCTTCAAACTCGGAATATTTAAGCTTAATCAAGTGGGAAATTGCCAGCTCATTCTCTCAGAGATAATTTAAACTTTCTCCTTGAATTTAAAATACAGTATCCTATATCGCACCGGGATATTTTTGCGCACTTTACTGACAAATTCAAATTATATCAAGATATCATTACGATATTTAATGTACCTAGGTAATATTTAACAGTGTTTAGTTAAACAGCCTTCTTCAAACTCTGAATCATTCAAGCTTAAGCTTTATTTTAACTAAAAATTTTGAATTGTTTTTTTATCCCTTTTATTACGGATACTTTAAACGTGCACGTCTTTCTACATCGTTCTCACATTTTTAATTTGATCATGAATGATGTAAACAATTTGTTTTTTGTAACTATATATTGATTTAAAAGAGTGTCCATGGAGTTTCTTGCCCGTTCTTCTCCATAGGTACCTACTACGCTTTGGAATGGGCAACTAGCTTCTTTTTTCTGACTGACTGACCCTTTGACAATTCAAAAGTGCCTGTAATTGGTTTATTTGAAATAAATGCTTTGAGTTTGAGTTTCGAGTTTGAGCTTATTCGAGTGCGAAATTCCCAGCTCGTTCTCTCAGAGATAATTTAAAGTTTCTCCTTGAATTTAATATACAGTATCTTCGAGTTCATTACAGTATCGTAGATTGGCTCTAGATAATGACTAGAAGTTGCAATCACTGTCTTGATACTTGATACTTCTTGTTCATTGTAGTCTTAACTAACGAATTCACTGGAACAACTTTGAATATCAAAACTTTTTGCTGCGATGTTTACCGGTTTGAAGGGTATGGGCGCTGGTGTTGTAACAGGCAATTTTGCAGCTCTAATGCCTAGACTAGAGCTTTTACTCCGGGATGGCATCGCACCTGTGATATCACTAGATGTCATTTGCCACCAGAGATGGTCCTCCTTCTTGTTTGCCTGTCATAGCTACGTGTCCTAAAGTATATTGTGTATATAAGTGTATTTCTTCATGACATATTTTGTACCCATAGATCTCTCCCTCTGTTACATTGGACCTAAACATAACTGGCGAAATATGGGTGTACTAGCTTTCACCCGCGTCTTCGCCCGCGTGGAGGTCGGAAATTATCTCACGGGAAGGTACTACCGAGATAAAAAGTATCCTATGTGTTAATCCAGGTTATAAACTATCTGTGTTCCAAATTCCATCCAAATCCGTTCAGTAGTTTTTCCGTGAAAGAGTAACAAACATCCATCCTCACAAACTTTTACATTTATTATATTAGTAGGACCTGCATTTCTTTACCTAACCTTTAGGAGAATACAAGCGTGATGTTCTATATGTCTATGTATGTATAGGTAGGTACTTTCTCAGTTTAACATTCTTTTTTCTCTTTCTCAGTCTTTGTACACAATTTTCACCCGATGCTGGTGTTACCATGTGATAACCTCCTCTTTTGCACATCATTCTTCTCGACTACAAATTAAATTGCAAGTGTAGTCTCAATCTGAATAGAAACAACACGCGTACCTACCTCAACAGTATATCCGCAAAAATATCTAAGGCCGCGTATGACAGCGTTATAAAAACCGCATTTAATTATCGCAAGATGAATGCACTCTGTCGCGCGGTTAGGCTGTGAACACGGTGTAATTAGAGAGCGGGCGAACGTCGTCATGCTACGCGTCTGTGTGACGGAGTGTCTAATGAGAAGTAATTGGAACTAGGGCTGTCGATGTTGAGATTTTTGTGATGAGGGAGCCAGTATCTGGGTCTTGTTTTGGCTTGCTTTGTAATTTGTAAGTAAGTATTCCTTGAGTTGATTGTATGAAATCTCAATGAACATCGAGGGGATATAATTATGTCGGACCTGTTTCACAGTGTTACCGGATGGACGCTATTTCTTTTCCATATTACAAAATAGAACAGAATTGGTTTGAATTTAACTAGCGTTTAAGTTAATGTGAGCTTAAAGTGAAACAGACGATAAAGTTAATAGAATATGAACTAAGAATTAAAAAATATCCGTGAATCTCATGGAACACTCGGTTGGAACGACGTTCCTTTCGTAGTATATTTAGAACAACCATAGAACATTTTTTTTTCAATGCCAACCAGTAGTTCCTGAGATTAGCGCGGTCAACCAAACAAACAAATAAAGAAAGGGTCGTGACCGAAACTCGTTACGGAAAATTCTTACACTTTTTTTCGCCTAGCCGCCATCCGCCAACTCCGTACCGTGCGATAAGGAACTTCGTTCCAAAAAAACAAAACACAATCTGAAAACGTCATTTTACATCAAGTACCTACAGTAATGGAAAAATCGTTCTAAGTAGCATAATGACGGGTTATTACATAGCAATACATTACCTTGAAACAATACCTACGTCAATTACCTACCACACAATTTCTCACCCTGAACGACATGAAGTATTAAAATAGCGAAGTATATTTCATGAAACATGTTGTTTATTCTGTGTCGCTTGTAATACTTCGCTATTAGGTCATGTTAGAAGCTCGCAGATGTTACTATGCCACGTTATGACCCTAGACTACACAGTGGTTGTGACGTCAGAGACGTGGGGAAACACCATGTTGATATAAATAATGAACACATAGATTAAGCATTTAGAAGGGTAAAAGTGAACTTTAGTAGGTATCTATTTTTGCTTTCTTACGACATTTTTCAATCAAATTAAGTTGTAATAAATGCTAAATTGCCATAAATTAGAGACAAATTGATTGATTGAGTTTTCGACTAAAATTCGATTTGATTTGAACTCGGAAGTTATCGGAAGTAAAGCAGCTGGATCCGGAAATCCTATCCATCATAATCCGTTGTAAAATCCAATGTCAACTAAAATGATTGGTCGATGTTATTTTGGTCAAACAATGATAATAATTAACAAAAAAAAAAAAATCGGGGCCGTCTTTAGGGAATGCCGATCGAAGTGAAAACTAAGTAACTTATAAACCCGCTCATGGGAAGCGTGCGGTGACGATGACGCGAGTTTCAAGCTTTTTGTTCACCCAAAAAGTACACACATACTCGTATACACAGTATACATATAGCTCATGGAAAGCGTTCGGTGACGATGACGCGAGTTCCATGATTTTTGTTCACCCAAAAAGAGCCCAACGCGCCAAAAGAAGTTTTCACTTAAAAAAAAACTATTAGTTCATATTAACTAGCTAGTTTTAATCTGAAAATAAAGCAGAGCTTTGAGATAACATAACATCACGCCTGTTTTCCCCGAGGGGTAAGACAGAGGTGTAAACCCACATTTCGCCAGTTATGTTTATTATTTACTAGCTTTTTCCCGCGGCTTCGCCCGCGTGGATGTCGGAAATTATCCCACGGGAACGTTCTACCGGGATAAAAAGTATCCTACATGTTAATCCAGGTTATCTGTGTTCCAAATTACATCCAAATCCGTTCAGTAGTTTTTGCGTGAAAGAGTAACAAACATCCACCCATCCATCCTCGCAAACTTTCACATTTATAATATTAGTAGGATTTAGCAAGGCACACCAACGACATATTTATAAGGATGTGTGTAAAAACATCACTTAGGGCCTGCGCCCACAGGCTGCACGGCACGGCAGGGGATCATTCGGCATCACTACATGCACGGGCATACTGACGAACGATGCCGCGACGTCCTTAGGCATTATCACTGAAATTTCAATTTTATTGTTATACAATTAAGTTATATTCCTATATGTCGCATACAAATCCCTTACCGTGCCGTGCCCCCAGTGGGCGCAAGACCTTTTAGGCATGCACAACATTCTTATTAAAAGGTGAACAACTAGGTATTCGATAAATTATTTAAATCATTACAATATTAGCAATAACATTAATTTGATACATAATAAAGTTACAAGATAAGATTCAATTATTAAAAAAAAAAAAGACACATTGCATGGAAACAATACAAAATCACAAAAAAATATTCACACTGACGGTAACATAACTGAATACTTAAGAAATAAAATAAAATAAAGGTAGGTATTTAAATGAAGTGATAGGTATTACTAAATTCAAATGAAATTAAATTATTATTAAAGATTACATTATTAAATTAAAATTCAACACAACTATATTAAAATTACATTATTATTAAATAAGAATACGTATATGTAGGCAGCTGATTACTGGCCAATTTTATTCATTTTATAATTTTAAATATTGGCTGACTATCCATGAAAATATCGATATTGCTGTCAACTGATCAGGCTCTGTTGCAAAAAGTCGACATTCAGCAGCATGCTGGCCCAAGTTTGTGCTACTCGTACACGGTTTAGTGGCAAACGTTCTAGCGGTACGCTTGGACCGGAGGTGAGAATGACGAGCTTCGTCTAGGCTGATTTTGTTAAGGAGATCTGGAGTTGATCTTATCCCGTTTACAACTTTATAAAGTGCTGTCAGTTCATTTCGAGCCCTTCGTTGCTTTAATGAGTCTAATTTGGAGTAGCTTAGCCGTTCTGCGTAATCGGCTCTATATGGACATTTGTGGTCTTTAAACCGCATTCACCTCGTAATTTTTTTTTACGCGCTCTATGCGTTCTATATGAATATTATAAGTCGGACTCCAGAACACGGGTGGGTTTTAGTCAGTAAAAGTCTGACGGGCGTCTGACGCTCCGCCCAGAGCGGGAGAAGTTAATTAATGATTTCCCACGCAAAAAAAAATACGGGAGATGCATATTCTACGAGTTGTTATAGAACACTGCTAATGCCAAAGTTCCCTTAAATTCTTTGCCAATTCTGTTGACAAACCCAACCTTATTAATTGTTTTTTTAATGATATTTTTGATATCATCATGTTAGTTACGTTTACGAGCTTTGACTTGTTCCGTCTCCGTTTTTTTGTCAACGAACTTCTAACCCTAAACTTTCTTGGGTTAATCCAATTGAGTGGCCTGTCAAACATGTCAATAGCTATAAAATCATTGTACGCTGAACTAGAACATAAATATGATATTATACACATAAATAAATATATATGACGGAGAAGGTACGTCTCTCTCGTTGTTATCAGCCATATTTTAACTACTGTGGGCGTACTATGGGTAATGTTGGTTATTGCGCAATAGAAAAACCGTTTGCAGTTCAAATCAAATTATAATTTACGAACAAATTGTTCACGCTAGCGAATCACACACTGTAGGTACACGACACAACTCTACGGAACGCGCGACCGTTTCTAAACGTGTTCACTGCTTAACCGCGAACAACAAACTCTGCTTTTACTCTGGTCAAGCGTTATGTTATAGACTCTGTCGAGCGCCACCTGGTGGCGCTGGCGTCCCGATTAGTCAAACTCAAACGATTGATTTAACGTGTTTCTGACATGTGTATATGTATACGAACTGAATTTAGTATCTGATCTATATAGCCAGATTTGCTAGATTAACAAAGCATATAGTTTTGTCACTCAATAACTATGACAAGAATAAAGTTCTAAGAAAATTGAGGTATCTTTCACCTATTTCGGGTGTCTTATAGCCCTAAAGAAGTGTTTATCTCACAAAGCTGCCTTTATTACTATTGTGTCTTCTCACGACACAATAGCAAAGCGTATTTGAAATATGTCAAACTAAGATTACGGACAAAAGAGTGTATTACCTAGTATTTTGCCGTATTTTGGGCTATATTTATTGAGTGATGAAGAAAAAAAAGTGTAAAAAGACTATAGGCATATATGAGTTTTCGCGTCTGAGAGTTCGTTGACTGAATAATTTCCAAAAAGGATTTGATAAATCTCTGGCTTTTAATATAATTAGCTTCATATATTCTAGGTACTTTCAAAATCATGAATCTTGGAATATGTACTCAGTTAAATCAACCTAAGTACATTTCGGAGTAAGCACCGTATAAAATTCTCTCCACTCGAAATAAAATGTGCATGCAACATACAAAACGAATGTATACAAATAATATTTCAAGTATTTACGATCAAAAAATATATGAATATTGTATCGGATAACATCAGCGTAGTAGCGTTTCCAACGGTCGACGGCCCGGCGTACCCATCGATTCCTGCCTCAATGTTTATTTTTCTAAATACTTGGTGCATTGCTCTTTGAGCACAGAGGAAGAGGAGTAAAATAAGCAAGAGATATTGCATTTCTATATGGAAATAGGGTCTTAGCTAGTCCGCTAGTTAATGCTACTAACGTTGCGGTCAACGCCGAAGGCATTCCGACTGCGATGCCTAACCAAAAGATTTCCAAGCTGCTTATGTTTCATGCTTTCAAATATACATCGATTCCTTTGAAGATTTGAATACAAGATGAATCGCTAAATAAATCGAGGGAGTACTATCTTTGTATTGCACATTTCTAAATGCAAATGAAGTAGTGGATGATAACATCGCGATCGCGCAGCAGACGGCGGCCGGTCGGCGCCCGACAGCGATTCCGCGTACACTGTTGTTTAGATTTCCAATTGATAAGTAGTGTCTGGGTATCTGGAATGTATAGGAAAAACGAGGAAGGAAAAGGGTTACCTATTTGAAGTTTTAACACATCTAACATGCTTACATTAGAATAGTTTACAAAGGACTAGGATTGGCAAATAAGTAGCTAGAAAATCTAAATTACTGTGTTTATGGTAGAATGAATGGAATTGCAGTGCTAATCAAAAGCTATGCAGCAAAATTGTGCTCTTTACCAGTGCTGGAAAATAAACTAATTATTTCCAAGGACGCTTTAAATGTGACCAGTAATTTTCTCTATCACGCAATACAAAGCGGCAAAAAAAAAATTAAACACTATTAATAGTTCAAAGAAGTGTACCTAGTTCGAGACGTTTTCAGCTTCAGATACGTTCATAGTTAGTTATAAACATATATCAGACCGTTTATTTAGCAACAAATACAATAAATTAGGACTCAATTAAAGTCTTACTTAGCACAAATTGCGAAGCCCTTATTCTGGCAGAGTTTGTATCTAAACAGGCAAGTCGTGCACAAGTCGCACTCGCAACTACGCAAGCCTCGGCGAAGTTTCGCCAGTATTTCGTCGTTTCGTGGTCTGTTATGAATAACAAATTATGGTATAAACACCGAAGATACAATGCAATTTAGTTCGCTAATGAGTGCTTCGCGATTGTCATTAGACTTTGCTGTTGCGTCGTTATTATTATTTGTCGTTTAGAGTTTGGGTAACTTTTTATTAAAGTGTAGACCAAAAAAAAGGACGCAGTTTTCACACAGTGGCAGTGTGGATTTCGGGAAATTGGTGTTGGCCACTTGATATTCGTTTTGTTACCACCTCTATCTAAACAACTTTTTCAGGAAATTCCTCTCGCCAACCAAACAGTTTCACTTCAAACTACTTATTTTCTAAGCCACACAGAATCCGCTTACAGTCCTAACTGCAACAAGATCTCTATACATAATTGTAAACAATCCTAGATTTATAGGATTCTCAGCCAAGTCTCGTGTAATTTCAACGTCCGACGCCCGCGAACCGTTTCAACCACAGAGCACGGAATGGCCTCCCCGGCAGCGACTAGAAAAGTCCTAATAAAATTCTTGCCACCGAAAGTACGTTGCACAACTTCAGGGAGTGTACTCTGTAAGCGCGAAATACGTAGTTTCGGTGGAAGTTACGGGCGCTTCTTATTCTGTTTTACCTACGGACATAAGATTAGTTTAGGGCCCGACCTAAGAATGAATGACACCACGGTGTGACAGTTGTCCCTATTCCCGATGTGTTTTTACCTGTCTGAAAAAGTTAATTAATCGGGTGTAGGGTTCACTCCAAAGTATCAAACTACTTTTGGACGAGCCCGTATCTTTGTTGACGGACCTAAGAGAGTAGGCCCCCCTGTCATGGACCGCCTTCATAGCTGTCAGTTTATTTACGTCATTTGTGTCGTAGTGCGAGTAAACGGTGACACGTGAAATCTAAGGTTCTCTAGAAAGGCGGTGGCCGCCACATAACGGAAGCCGTGACGGGTGCTATAAAAATTTTGGCAGCGGGGATCAACATACGATGTAAAACATAGCTGTAATTTGCAAAAAACCAAAGAAAATTTGAATTTGGCGGCTTACAGCTAAGGATCCTCCTTAAGGAGTCAAAAAACGCTCTCTAGGGAAACACCAACTTACCTTCATAAATAACGTTTCAGTGACGTCATTTGTCGGTAAATTGTAGATGCTATGTAGCGGCCACCGCTGTGCTAGGAAACACTAGCATTAGTTTGTACGGAACGTGTTGACAATGCCGCCTCTAGCAGCGCCCGCCTTGGGATCTCCGTTCTCTGTAGTCTGAGCACACTAAGGTGATAGTTTTTAGCGCTCCACTTGTTCAAATGCTCACTCGATACGGCCATACGAATCAGGAAGATGAAAGAAATACGCTTTATTTTACGCTTGCTCACTTTGAAGTATGATAACGAGGATGGTGAATAAATGGTGAACGTTTTGTTAGGAGTAAAATTGAGAAATATATACGGCCTGGAAACGTATGCAGTACGGAATAAAATTTAAATATCAATTTAGGCGATATCGTGACTTCGCGGGCAAGGACTGACTTAATTGGTTGAGCTATGCATAGTAATAATATTCACAAAGTGCGAATCTGAATACATATTAACTAAAATTCAGTTTATGTGGAAAAGCACACACACATTACACAGTTGATCGAATTTCAGTAAATAAATGCTTTCCGAATTATTTAGGTTTCATTTGAACTAATATCGAATTCAATAATTACGTTAACATTCGAACTGATGATTGCACTGAAATCTAGTTGAGGTAAATCGAAATTTGCATTTCACTACAATCGTCCGAATTCCATAACTCGATTCGAAACTGTAATAATATTGAAAAACCGTTATGGTACGTGAAACGGAACTCCGTGTTCGGAACTTTCAAGAACCGTATTCGTGACTAGAATGATTGTATCGATTCCGGCGATAGACTCGATTATTCGCTTAGTCGACTCTTTATGTCTTCAGTCGAAGCCGTAAAGTTGAGAACAAAGACCAGAAAATGTTAGTCGCCAATTTGTAGCAAATACTTCAATGATACCTGTTCATCTATTTGTCTACCTATTTTATTTATAGTTCACTATATTGTCTTCTTTTTTTTTAAGTTCCTGTCAAACAGAGCACATCCATCTGCCATCTTATCTCTTTACCTCTCTTGGTTGACTGATAGATAATGCCTCATTAAGTTCGACTTTATTTGTGTGCAAGAAGTTTAAATAAATAAATACGGATTAGCAGCAGCGGTGAAGTTTGCTGAAAACGCAGCTGTTTGATAGAATATGTTGAGGATTGTTACAATGAAAAACGATGCGTTAGCTTAACGAGCAAATTATGTATCCGCCATCTTACTTACAACATTCAAGGGTTGGGGGGGGTGGAAACAATATTTTAAATAAATCCAATCACGGTCGAGATATTAGTAGCCGCGAATCATATTTAGATCAACATACAACCTGACACTGACCTGCAGATTGCAAAAAACATAAGAAAATTTGAATTTCACGGGCTACTCTGACGCTTTCGCCTTAATTGATATTTGTTTTCGTTTCAAATTATTGTACCTTTCAGTTTCCGTTCTATTTGCTTACGAAAATATTTTATGGGACAGTGATCAAGCTGCCCCAACAAGGGAGCCGGGCTTAGACCCTTTGGGTATGAAACCTTGGAAACTGGATGAAATATGACGAGCCATAAAATAACCATACATATTAACGATTATCATTTATATTACGTTGGAGTTTCTTTATCTTTCGTTCTGCTTTTGAGATAGGGTTTTTTGTGCTCATGTGACTCTAGTATTTCTGGGTTTAGATATTTTATAATAGAAGCAAATTGTCGTATGCCCAACGAGCTGTGGGCCATAATAATCACTACGTGGAGCCGTGACACAGCCAGAACGTGTCGCGGCTGACCCCGTAGAAGATGGCAGGACGAGCTGAAGAAAACAAACGACCAGCGGTCCACTTTAGCCCTGGATCGAAAGAGCTGGAAGCCATGGGGAGAGGCATTTGTCCAGCAGTGGGATGATGCAGGCTAATAGTAGTAGTAGTAGAAGAAGCAAATTGGTTACTGGTGGTGTTATATTTGATAAACGTCCAGGTACTTTGATAGGTACTTATACGAATTTAGAGTACAACTATTTTCTTGATTTCCCTCGGGAATCATCGTATTTCCGAATACAAACGAATGCTAATTTCCATGTCCATCGATTATTAGATTTATCGTGTACCGTATATACTTTATTGTTATTACGTCAAAACAAAACAACAATAAAGTACTTAGTTCTGAATTCAAATTTTTGTACACGATAAATCTAATAATTGATGGACATGGAAATTAGCATTTGTTTGTATTCGGAAATTCGATGATTCCCTAGTTGTACTGTACACTCATTTATTGTTTCATTATCATGTCCAATCTTTTGCTAGGATCATCATGTATCATTACTGACATTACGCCCAAGTTCGTCATTTACCATAAAACAAATGACAGCTATGTTTAACGCCTGAAACATTTTAAAGTCTAGAAATAATGAGAGCACTATAATAAAGATAAAATGTGAAATAAACCGTACATCGCCACAACACCGGCAGCCGGCGACCGACCATAACTCATTGTCATTATCTTCACAAAAACGGATTTTATCAACTAGCTTTCGCCTGCGGTTGTTCAACGTATTAAAATTACGCATAACATTAGTTTTCGGCAGACCGTATATTATACAAGAATCCGCACCAGAAATACCGTGTAGTTTCTATAAAATATCTGCCTGTTTGACACGTTTATACGACTAAACTGCTAAACGGATTTTGCGCTGAAACCCAGTCGAAAGGCAGTTTAATGCCTGAAGAAGTATTGCAGGTCCTTCGCAGCAAAATTTAAATCTCTACGCGTAGGAAGATATCCGAATGATAAATAAATCAGTCGGTAATCACTGAATTAATCATTCCATCTACATGACATTTTGTATTTACCTACACATAAATCCGATATTTAAAGCCACCCGATCAATTAAAAAAAAAATTGAAAAGCAACAGTAATAAGATTAAAATATCATTTAATAAAGTGCTTTATTCATTAAGCCGTAGTGCAGCGTAACGAAGAGCGAGTTTTTTCTCTGAAAATGAAACATTTCAAAAGACTGCTTTGTAATTAGTAGAAGTCCTTATCTGTACTGCATATTAATTTCAAAGTACACACACACAGTATTGTTGAAACTACAGCCATTCATGTTAAGACAATTTTCGCAATCTGAGGTAGTACAAGCCCTTAATAAAGTGTTTTATTCATTAAGCCGTAGTGCAGCATAACGAAGAGCTAGTTTTTTTCTCTGGAAATGAAACATTTCAAAAGACTGTTGTGACCTACAGACTGCAGTTCATTATTATGGGAGAACAGCAGGGAAAATCCAACAGACAAAGGACATTTGAAAATTAAAACCTGTATTCCGACTTAGAAATGTCACGGAGATAAAGCAGACGGCTCTAAATAAAACGTTCAGAAGCTTTTAGTCGATTTCTATAGATGTCAGTCGAGTCTGTTGAAGATATGTTTTCTTTTGTATTGAGTATAATAATCTGTAATCTTGTATACCGTAATCACAATATATAATCAGTCTGGAAAGTTTGTGATAGTCGATAGTCGAGCAGATGTTCAAGAATTAGTTTGTTTATATCGAAGAGAGTAGATATTGTTTAGTTTCTTTACCTACACCTAGACTCCTACAGGTTTATAATAATGTGGTCCTTTTACAGTAAGTAAAATTGATTGGAAAATGGGAACTGAAAGAGTTAAATATTCAATGTTACTTGATAAAGGAAAATTTTCGTTAGTAGGTATTGTATTTTGTACCAACTACAGTTTCACTGTACGGGTTTTATTTGCAAGCAGATTAAAGAGAACTGACCTGTAAAATATACATCAATTACATACAAATAGTTACAACTGAAAACTGCAAAATAAATGTCAAAGCACTCATGTGTATTGTACACACATCCATAAAATATTTTAACAGTACTGACAATTTGGAAACGAACAAGTTTTCATAGCATTGATCACACTATGACCCGTCGGGTTACCTACATATTTTTTTTTCTAAAATCATAGTTGCACTGGCAACATTTTTATAACCACACATTCATATAGTTTAGGATTCCGCGACACATTGTTACCTGTGCCAAAAACGTTTTAACCGTCGCACGAAATTCTGTGTAAACGCGGGGAATATACGTAGGTACTAGCTCACGTCACCCAGGTAACTATGTTCTGTGGCACAATTTTGCGAGCTCCACAGTGATATCGTTTTATTTGTAAATTGGTACAACGAACTGTAAATGTAGATATTTGAACGTGAGTTTTGTGAACAGAACGTTGATATAAATTTTCAGGACCTACATCTATACTAATATTATAAAGAGGTAAAATTTGTTTGTTTGTTTGTTTGTATGTAGGGGGTAATCTCTGGAACTAGTGGTCGGATTTGAATAATTAATTTTGCAGTTGTTAGCCCAATTCTTGAGGAAGGCTACAGGCTGTTTAACATTACGCTAGGACTCTTAGTAGCTGAGCAAAAAGAAAAAACGCTAAGCGAAAACAAAGTAATAGCGCAGGCAGGCGATGCGACGCGATGGGTGGGTCGGGGAACGAGAAACTTCACGCGAACGAAGTCGCGGGCAGAAGCTAGATTAATATAAAAATATATAATTATCAACTTAAATATAAAATATAAAATTGTTTAAAAAATACAGTGATATCCATAATATAAATACTAGGAATAAACACAAATTTGTTGTACCTACAACAAGGCTCAAAAAAATAGGCGGCTCGTTCAGGTGTCAATGTATTCGCTTTTATAATAAACTTCCAAGCCACGTTCAAGATATAATATATATATAATAATAAGAATAAATTCAAATCTTTAATTAAACGTAAGTTGTGCCAGAAAGCTTTTTATACCGTTAAGGATTATATTGAGGACAAAAAGGCTTGGGATTGAGTTGCTCCAATTTTTGCATACTGAATGTTATTTTTTTTTTGATTATTTTATATTTTTGCTAAATTTTTTAGTTTTTTATTTTACATAAATTTTGACATTTTGATAATTATTATATATACAATTTCATGACAATTTACTTTGTGAAGTATAGTATTATTATTTATTTATTGTGAATGTGAGGACTATGTAGGTAACTTTTATTTTTTATTTTTATTTTTCACTTTCTCAGGTAGTTTCAATGATAATCTGGCAGTTTGAGTGCTTTATGCGGCCTTCCCAAATGTCCTTTCTTTGGTATTGTTCGTCGAGTGGTTGAGCTCCTTAAGTTCTGAGTTGAGCTCCACGATTAGTGACAAATGCGTGCACTGACTGGACAGGTCCACTCAATCTGTATGGTTTTTCCTCAAAAGACCATTTCAGACATAAATCTACTTGGTCTTCACATGATCTGACCAAGATTATGTCTGGACTTTAAAAGAGACTGTGACCTCTGAGTTTGTTTCGGCCTTTCTTCTCAGAGTAGTCAGATAGGAAACGCCGACCTCATCTAGTTTTAAAAATATGATTGACGTGTAAAAGTGTTTGTATAAACCTACTTACAGAAATAAAATAATTTATCATTTAACCTATCGTAGCTGCACATAAACCTCTTTCAATACGTTACTGTAAAACTCAAATAAGACTTCAATGACGGGCCTCACGAGTATTTTTTCTCAACATTTTCACATGGAAAAAATCCAATAATACTGCCCGACCCGGGCATCGAACCCAGGACCTCTGCTCAGCCTTAGCACTTGCGACCAGTACACCATACGACAATTACGCCGACAACACATACACACACACAAACACACACCATATGACGATGTGATGTATGTGATATAAGTACATCACATTTTGGATTGTCACTGTGATTAAATCTTCAGCTGTTAAGTCAAGTATGTATATCAGCGTGAATGTTCAAGATATATCTTGGAAATACCCTTGACCTTTGTAACTACCTTAATGTTATTAATTAAATTACGCATCAACTTAATTACCATATGTCTGGAAGTTGACGTCAAAATGACAGCGACTTAAGTGATGTCACCCGCGAGAACGTTGACGAGAGCGTTATTAATACCGGCCCTAAGTTTATAATAAAACTTTTTTAAAAGTTCAAGATACCAAAGTTGACAAAGAAAATTGAGGCAGACTAATGCAGGCAGTAATAATGTACTTTTAGAACATTCTAATCTGTGAAAACTTTGGGTATTGTTTTTGACAGTTTTACCGAGGAGGCTATCCGATTATAAAGTAAAACAAAAAAAAAAAATGTGAACAACACGGCGTAGCACTGGGTATTTACTTGAACCAGTCTCACCCCAGTTCTCGAAAATCGCGTTACCTTTTCCGCACACTATTTTCCTTTACGAATATTATAACTTACCTATTGGAAAACGAGAATGATACGACTATGCGAATCCATCCCCTACGCAGGGTGAAGCGCATGCGCGAGACATCGGCGCGCCGCCCGTCGCAGTTCGTCCTCAGGCGTCGTCACCGCTACTCGTAGCACCGAGCTACGCGCGTAGCACCGTAGCGCTTGCGTAGCGTGTAGCTTAACCCCGCACCTGCAGTGACGTTTCGTAGCGTTGCCGATAACGTAAATGAAATATTGCGTGTGAATAACAGCGTGATAAGTAGCAGTGATAACAACATATTGACATAGTGCAATGATTTACGTATTGTGGTGACTGGCTTAGGCTATTTGGCTACCTGTGATTGTCAGATAAATTCGGGATTTCACTGTCGGTGTTCGTTTGTGATGTAAGTTGATACTTTATTAGATACAAGTGGTTGTTCTTTGTATGTAGATAATTTCCTGTTTGTGTTGTTTTATCTGAATCCTTCTGTTGTTCAAAAGTTTATTCATTTTCTCACTACTTATTTTTACTTCTTTAAATGTTAGAAACTTCTTTATCTTTTATACCTTTGTCAAAATGTTTGTGAATAATCGATATGTATACGATGACGAGCCGTGACGTCTTTATGACATGTCTTTGTTACTTCACCTTTCTGTTTGTAATAATAAAATGTTATATAAGCGACAGAAGTACTCGTAATTGCTAAAATACTCAAGTAGATGGTAAGGAATACTGCGTACAATGTTTAGGATTAGAACGGATTACATATTCAAGAGAATTTAAATGTTCTGTAACTAAGTAGGGTTTCAGGTTCACTGGGATATATGTATATGGCTGTACATTCATCCGGAATTACGTTCAGGATTACGTAAAAAGGCCTTTTCTTTTCAGACTTCCGTTGTATTTCATATAAACCATTTAGCGTAATATCTTTCTTCGTTCTTTTGTTTCTACATAATTATGCAAACACATTTTTGCAGAAAAAGGCCGTACAAAAATATAGAAATTCTTTAAGAAAAATAAAATGACAGCTCACAAAACACTGCAGTGGTCGAGCGTTGACGTCCGCGCTGGAGCGATGAAAACTTACTGCGGCGATATACGGGCTGAGAAACTTTGTAACCTTTTTATTTCACCTGTGATATTTAGCGACGTCACCAGTATGCGAGGGTTACTCGTAACACGGAGCGGGATCATTATTCAGTTATTATTACGTGTTTTAAGTTTATTATACTGGGTAGATAATTATTTCTTTATATTTATAGAACATGAACATTACAATGGAAACATGCTAAGTTTTTATTAGCGGCTTTACTTAATAATTACTTTCATAGTTTTAATGTTCAATTACAAAGTATCACGTTCTTTTTTCTAATGCTGCTACAGCAAAGATTCACCCAAGAAAATCCGGAAAATCCCATTTAAATCTCGTTGGATATTGATGGAAACCCAGACACATCCGACCCAACTATCGAAAAACACTAAAGCGATGAGTCATCTAATTCCCCGAATGCTCTCCCTGCCCGGAACGAATTAGTATAAAATTGCAGGGGGATGAATCATGCGTGCCGGAGACAATTCGATAATTAGTTCAAATAACTCTCCCCCACACGGGGGTGTAATCTGTTGAGATCATGAATGGGGTGGAGCGACCCTTATGACGTAAACATGACATACTGTTCGCTAGATGAGACAGTTTTATTGCGGGGTGAAATATAAATAATGATAGACGTATCTTTTTAGTTTAGGCACAGAATACATAATACTTGGTTTAGGGTCAACTAGTAAGGCATTGAACTGTCCTGTCTGTAAATTAGATTTTTTTTATGTATTTATTTATTCAACGCTTTAAGATATTATAAGCCCTTTTTGCGATACTTACTAAAGTGTGACCGCTTTTGAGCTTTTGGTTTATAATTCAAACAATGCTGAACTCCAAGCTTCTCCATCAGGCTCACTCTTATCCGCAAGCATTGGCAGTCGTAGACTAGCCGTCCAGATTACGTAGCTCTGACCGTTACGTATTGGAAAGGAGCCTGATTCGATTCGGAATATAAAAACGTTTCCGACGAATTCGACTATGGCTAATAATAATTGTAATAGTTGTACCTATCTATGTATATTACTAAATAAATTCAATCCTAATATTTTGCATGCCGTAAGGTAAAATGTATCGGGACACTTAATAATTATTCCAACTTATATGTATACCTACATTATCAGCAAATAAATGATTTCTTTCTTTCTTTCTTTCTTTCCGTCTGAAACAACAACCAATAACCGAAATTACCCAAGTTTTTGTCAAGCACGCATTTGCTACTTACTACCAAACAAAAACCGAATTGATTTATGTGGGTAACATTACCGAAAATAACTCGGTAATTGTTGGATCAAGGTCGTTCAATATCGTTTCCAGTACGTTTAGTTCTACGCATAACAGACTTAATTTCATCGACGTGCCGCGTTTCTTTACACAAAGGGGAATGTAATAAATCAATTAGCAACTGGGTCTGAGTATATTGCATATTTAGGTATGTGTAGGTAGATAGGTAGGTGTTGTTGTGATTCACTGTTGTTTGATGACCTATATGGGTAAGGCGAAACCCTTTTCTTGCTCGCTTTCTTGAGTAGGAGTCCCAAAGCTTTGATTGCTATATCGGGCAATGGTCTTGTAGTTTTATGGTGCTTTGATATCCGGGTCTTTAATTACGTCTTCTACCTACGGGCTACGTTATTCTGAGTACATCTAGAATATTTTTCTATCGTTGTGTGTTTATCTATATATATAAAAATGAATCCCTATTTCCCTTGGTCACGCCATCACGCGTGAATCACTGGAACGATTTCGACATATGACATTCATAGTTAAGACAGGACAACGTCTGTCGGGTCAGCTTGTATAATATAATAAAGAAATAATATAAAGAGAAAGCTGTCTGTGAATGTGAGTAGCATGCAGGCTAGATTGAATACATGATTATTAGTTTAATATTGTAAATGTGAAGACTATGTGGGTCATTGTTGCTTTTTTCCTACCAGCTAGTTTTAATCATAGCCTGGCAGTTTAAGTAATTTTTGTGGCCTACCCAAATGTCCTTTCTTTGGTATTGTTCATCGAATCGTTGAGCTCCTTAAGTTCTGATTTGAGCTGCACGATTACTGACAAATGCGTGCACTGACTGGACAGGTCCACTCAATCCGTGTGGTTTTTCCTCAAAAGACCATTTCAGACACAAATCTACATGGTCTTCACATAATGTGACCAAGATTATGTCTGGACTTTAAAAGAAACTGTGACCTCTGAGTTTGTTTCGGCCTTTCTTCTCAGAGTAGTCAGATAGGAAAAGCCGACCTCATCTAGTTTTTAAAATATGATTGACGTGTAAAAGTGTTTGTACAAACCTATTTACAGAAATAAAATCATTTATCACTTAGAAGTCTATTTTTTGGCGGCTGAGAGTATGTCACGCTTACTCTCATGTCTCGCTGACGGTGGCGCATGTGCTCGATCATTAAGTTCCCTTCAAAATGATTGAGCTGAATGGTCCTAATCCATGCGTCATGTTCGTGAACGGGCGCCGTCAGTAGGGACTGGTCATCTCTTAGCTGTCACGGCTTATTTTAATTCAATTTAATATTTGAATTGTTTTTTCTATTTATTACGGACGGTTTTATTTTCTTGTTACAAATTAATTAGACATCCGTAGCAGAACTAGGTGAAAACCTGTATTTCGGCTATCAGCGCCAACACCCTCAAATAATTTTTACCTACAATTAAATTTTCGAGGGGTCGTGGGTAAATGATAACAGCCGCACGGGTTGATCAAATCAAAATATATTTTTCACATAAACCAACATGGGCACTTATGAAACGTCAGAAGCTAGGTGCACGGTTCCAATTGGTTGTTTCCTATGGATAAAAGCCGGCAAGAAACCCCACGGTTACTCGTTTAAAAATAAGGGGTTTTACAATGTTTCCAATTAGTGTTGATAGATATGGGAGGACAGTGTAGGCCTGTCAAAAAGTAACAGGTACCTACTCAACAAAATATAAAAATGTCTACAAATATAGAAGAATCTTTATAAAAATAAAAGCCTATTTAGAGACTTAAGATTAAGATACGCTTGCCGCGTTCAGTTTAAGATACGCTTGCCGCGGTCGGTCCATGGATGGGTGACCATCCATTACATATCGAGACCCCTCCGTGCCTGGGAAAGCACGAAGCTGTTGGTCGCGGCTGTCATTCGTAGATCTTTGACACTCGTTACAGGTAGTCAGAAGCTAAAAAGCCTGACAGCCAGTCTTACCAAGGGGTATCGTGTTACCCAGTAACTGGGTTGTGAAGGTCAGATAGGCAGTCGGTTCATGTTTAAAATAATGGTAGTCAGCTGCTTCTAGTTAGACTGGAAGCTGACCCCAACATAGTTGATTTTCTATGGTTTGGTGACATATATATGCCGAAACCCTTTTCATGTTCGCTTTCTGTGAGTCTCACACTCAAGGCTTCGTTGGCTATATCGGGATCGTTTCTCGCTTTTGTGTCGTCGTCGTCGTTTGCTTTGATGTGTGGGTGTTTAATTGCGTCTTCATCCACATTAAGGCTCCTACAAACAAACGCGACACGCGACACACAAAGGCACCGCTCGTCGCGCGACAAGCGGTGCCTTTGTTTCGCATCGCGTGTAGCGCCTGTTTTAAGGAGCCTTTACCCTTTGAAGAACAAGAATTTTCGTATTAATAATCTTCGTAGAAATAATCTTTTTATCTTCGTAGCAATAATCTTTTTATATTGCTTTGGTGTTCCTATTTATACTTAAGGTTTTAGTCCTCTAGTCTTCGTAATCTTGGTACTGTATTCTGAAGTAGTAGTTTCCATGTTCCTTGCGATGTACTTAAAGCTTTTTGCTTACATGCGACGTAAGGGAGAACAGATAACACCCGGCTTATATCCCCGGGCGAGTCCCTGTTAAGCGGAAGAAAATATGTCGGTGTTTGTCTACCTAAAGGCAAGTGCAGCTGATACGATCTTACGGTTTACAGAAACTATTAAAGCTTTTAAATCAGAAACTTCATTTTCACAGCCAACAATTAACTCCTTTTGACTACATACGCCGCATAGTTCTGTACTTTTTAAAGTGAGACTTGGCAAATAAATGTAGGCAACATTTCAGAGATATGTATAAGAAAATGTGCTTAAACTTTTTAAATTCTAGTCTTCCACACATGAAATGAGTACCTACGAAACTGGAACGTCTTTAGACTGGCCTTGAGGTCGGTGTTGTATGCGGCATAGCAATAGCCTTGGAGCTCGGAGCCCAGCTGTTGAGACCGAGTCCCAGTGTTCGTAGTGATGTAACTTGATCAATATCGAGAATCCTTACCAAACAATGAGTGGCGATGTTTAAAGTACTACCTATATTATTATTTGTACTTAAGGAAGAAACATGAGGACCAAGGGTAATGTTAGGGCTATATTTCACCGGGACATCATGGCGGCACAACTAGTCGCTGCTACCAACAGAATGTTTGGTTCGTTGCACAACCGATTGGACGCCTGGTGAGATACCCACCATAAAGCTGTGTATATTTTACTGGCAGCGCGACCATGGTTGCGCCACCGTGGTGTCCTAGAGAGATGTAGGCCTTAAGGTATCCTAAACTTTAACATTACCTGTTTGGGCATTTTATTTATTTAACCATTTATTTACACACATATAAATTGACTTGAAGAAAGGAACAGAAAAATACGTACGAAAAACTGCTATAAGTAATAGAACATGTTAATTGTTTCTTAAACAACATAAACTTAAATTTTCTGGTTTTGACGTCGATGTTTATGAGCGAAAATAAACTCTATTAGGAATCTACGAGTATACTATTACTAGGTAACTATTTTTATTGACATTGATCTCTATTGCTATTTATTAATAATTAATTTGTATTATGAAATGTGAGATTATTTATAATTGTAAGTTTTTTGTGTCCAGGCTTACTTTATTTTAATTTTTAGCATTGAGACTTGGCTGGCTTCATGCGTTGATTACTTATGACATAGATTTGTACGCTCTCTGGCATAACATAGCGCACTCTTTATTATCTTTATAATATAAAGTATATATAATATAAATAATATATAATAAATAATATATATAATATAAATAATGGTATATATTATATACCATTATTATTGTACCTATGTTAAACAAATTAATAAATTACTTATGACTTATAGTCGAAACGCTATGGTCGGATATTCGATTCTGTTTTTCAAAATTGAGAACTAAGATTTTGACAATTTTCAAAGAGGTACCTTAACTTTAAAAGATTTTTTTTTGACCCTTAAAAGGATAACAAGGATCGGGATCGGGTCGGTCTGTGGATGGGTGACCAACCATTACATACCGAGACCCCTCCGTGCCTCGGAAAGCACGTTAAACCGTTGGTCCCGGCTGTCATTTGTAGATCTTTGACAGTCCTTACGGGTAATCAGAAGCCTGCAAGCCTGACAACTAGTTACCAAGGAGTATCGTGTTACCCAGTAACTGGGTTGTGTAGGTCAGACAGACAGTCGCTCCATTTAAAATACTGCTACTCAGCTGCATCAAGTTGGGCTGGAAGCCGATCCCAAAATAGTTGGGAAAAAGTTTGGCAAATGATGAAAATGATATAAATATCCAATATAATTCCCAATTTAAAATTAATGAGCCCCATTTGACGCTAAACCTACCTAGAAACGTTAGAAACACAGCCGGTACTCTTGTATTAAGTGCTTGCCTGGAAATTCTATTAACCCCGTCAAGGGAAAGAGTGCGAAGAAATGTAACGTTCATTTCTATTATTTTTTAAATAGCTCCGCCGGACTCGGCCCTTGCCTCGAGCCATTCGTTGTCCGTAATATGTTCGAGCGAGATATTGCTTTAGCAGTTGAAAATTCTCGTTTTAAATTTAAACCGGCGCAATATACGAATATTGCCTTTTTTGTTTCATTTTGTTCATTTTTCCTTTGCAACGGTTAATTGGGGATGATTGAATGCACGCAGTTACCGTTTCAAAATATTGTGAGTAATTAAAATGGGTTGTTTGGGCCCAACTGTGTGTAATGTGATCAATAATTGAAGTTAATGGCTTGGTTTATGGAATGGGAAAATGAGAACAGTTTAAATGAGTTTTTGAGTTTCTTGATATAATAGCGGTCTATTAGCGGTTTATTAGCGGTGCAGTTGCGGAGCGGTTTTATAGCGGCGCGGCGCGATGCGGTGCGACGCGTGCGGCTGACGAGTCTCATTGCAAGAGTGTCTCTTTCGAACCACAGTGGATTCATGCTGCGGTGGAAGCGCGTCTGATTCGCGCGTAAGATGAGCATCCCTCTCGTTCTGTTGTATGGGAATTGGGAGGGAAGGAAAATAGCTCAAAACTGCGGTCGACAATATTACAGTAACTTAGGTATTACTAAAAACTTGCGCGAGCACTGGTCTTACTGTTAATATTAGCTACTGCCCGCGGCTTCGCCCACGTAGATGTCGTAAATTATCCCATGGGAACGTGCTACCGGGACAAAAAGTAGCTATGTTACTCCTTATAACATCAGCTATCTGCTAGTGAAAGTCCCGTCAAAAGCGGTCCAGTCATTTTGGAGATAAGCGGGAACAAACAGACAGATAGACAGACAAAACATTAAAAAACTGCTTTTTTGTTATAAGTACCGTATATACTATCATATGCATTTGGTAAAAAGCTGTTATTTTGACATTACAAAAAGACACTTAAGTTTTATTTATTTTTATAGGTAACTCTGAAATCGTCTACAGCAAGCGTGGTGATCAACGCTCGTGGCTTCTCTGTATGAGAAGATGCCTTTGCCCTGCGAAGGGACAATAATAGGCTGGTATTATTACTTGCAATTATTTTAGGGTCAGGGGTCCCTGTCAAACCAGATGTGGATGACTTAGAAACTACTGCCTTCTGACCTCTGTCAGTACCTATTGTGGGTAGCATAGGTATACGGTACGGTACACTATACCTTTGACAGTTTAAGGAGTTTGGGGCCGTCGGCCGATCCTAAATCCCTATTGTGCACGATCCAATTCCGTACTACAACAGATTTCGTAGAGTGAGAGCTTACTTACATAGGTGGGTAGAGTTTTCTTATTTAATTTGAGTAGGTAGTATCTACTATAGAATAAAGGGTCAAATTAAATTAGCTAGCGAAACTTGCAGGTGTGATGGGTATCGATATCTCAAATGACATTTAAAAAATAATAATTTGATGTATATTTTTGGGGGGGTCAACGACAGCTGCTAGTGTTGTTTCTTGAAGTATAAGATGAGAAAATCTGTTTTCTTTTGTTTTATCGTGTTGAGATAAACTTATATAACAGGTGTAGCACACTAACTGCGGTCGCTAACCCCACAAAAAAGTCTTCAAATTAATTAATTTTTTGTTTAATCACGTCAGCGGCGTTTTGCTAGCTAATTTAATTTGACCCTTGTTTTTACTATGTAATTCACTTTGTTTCCTTCATATGATTTTTGTGTTATATTTTAAGATTGATTTTAATATTTTTAGCTTGTCAAACTTACTGTAAGTACATGGATTATAGGTAAATGATGTGGTCTCCTATGAATGTATAAATATTACATACAAAAAATAAATAAAATAGAAGTGTCCGTACTGTCAAAATAACAGCTTTTTACTATATGCTTATGAAAGTATATTCGGTATTTATAAACAAAAATCTTTTTTTTTTCGCTGTTTGTCTGTTTGATCCGGCTAATCTCCGAAACGGCTGCACCGATTTGTACAGGACTTTCACTGGCAGATAGCTGTTGTTATAAGGAGTAACATATGCTACGTTTTGTCCCGGTAGCACGTTCCCGTTGGATAATTTCTAACATCCACGCGAGTGAAGCCGCGGGTAGAAGCTAGTAAATAAACAATTATACACAGAATATAATATTTATTGAAAGTAAATGGTTTTATGTATCTTAGTAGGTACTTAAACGAGAATTCTGTGACTCTAGTGCGAGTAATAAATGTATTAAAAACGCCAGTGGTTTTAAGTGATCCCAATTTTCGCTTATTTTACAGGCCATCCTTAAGGGGACTACATGACCTAAACGCAAATTTATAATGCCTAAAAATATATGATCCACTGCAGTAACCAAAATTAGAAAAATATATGATATTCTTCTGGATATATGCTAGTTAGATAGTGTATTGAAAACATAATACAATTAACTTGATATGATAGAAAAAAAACACGAAGATAACTCTAAAAAAATGTTTTAACAATTAAAAACCATACTAATATACATGCAAACATTCAGATTTTTTGTCAGATTATTCTACAAGTAACATTCTAACGTAATAGTGTTTTAGTCTAGATTTTTTGTAAATCCATAATTGCTTCATATTTTGCAATAAATTACCAGCGTTGTGCCATCGCGCGTCTCTTTCTTTTCTATGCAATCCGACAGTGACCGCGCTTTAGCTCTTGTAAGCCTCTTAAAGAAATCCTAGTCTTGAAACCTAGAAACAGTTTCTATAGCCAATTATTACCAAAAACTTTTTACATTTTAGCTAAAATTATCCCGTAAAAAGTCTTTTGTATAAATTAAAACTTGCTTCCAAACTTGGCCTAACGTAGCAAGTTGGAAACTAGAATTTCTCTGAAACCAATGAAGCAAACTTAAGGTTAGTTGATTATGCAAATTACAAGTAAGACTTATCCCCATTTTCACTAACACTACACACATGCCTAAATGAATGTCTAAATAAAAGCGCGCTGTTGGATTTTCAACGCTCAGTTCAGCGTCGAAAGTTGGAAATCCACCAGCGTGCTTTTTAGGATTCACCTAATGTTAGTGTAACCGGGCATATTATACGACATGGCATGCTTATTGAAGCGTCCAGCGTACGTATCTATAAGGTATGCATCGAGGCAGCTGTGCGCGCGGTGCAGTAAAATATCCTTGCTATGTATTAAAGAGAGTGCTGAAATGAAATTGATGATTCTGTAAATAGGTTATCGGAATCAATTTTACACGACGTATTAAAAAAATAAGCTAGATAAAGTTGACATTTCCTATCTGTCTACCCCTGAAAAAAAAGTGCCGAAACAAACTTAGGGGTCAAAGGGCTCGTTGGAAGTATTCGCGTATAGTATAATGTACCTAGTGGTTCTGTGGGCTGTAGATCTCGCGAGTCTGTCTTTTCATAGCTTAAAACTGAATAAATGTTCACCACGCACCTTAAAACATATGCCCATACGTTTTAAGGTGCGTGGTGAACATACGTATTTTCAACCCCCATATCTCCGCCATTTTGAAAAATGTCTAAAAACTGAATCGACAATAAAATTCCATATCATTATCGAACCTGCTCACAAAATTTCACGAGAATTGGTTGAGAAATGCGACCTGTAGAGGAGAACAGCCACCCGGACATGACTTGTAACATGACGCAATATTACAGTCCTAACACTGTTATTTTAACTCTGATCGTGCATGATTGTCCAAATCAAAGTAATCTTTATTCAAGTTGCAATAAGGTTGCTGTTTAGAAAATATTATATATATATTTAAAGAAAAATATACTGTGAGAGGAAAGTAAACAAGTCTCAGTGGTGTCTGAATGTTCGCAGTTTGTAACAAGATGCTCAAAACTAAGTGTCTATATAAGCTCATGCTACTCTGTCAGTTGATACATTTGGCCCACTATTGTTAAAGGCTCAATATCGAATTTGACATTGATACACGCAAATGCTCTTGATGAATTCGTGAGTATTCTCCTTAATGAATTCATATCGAGGCAGTCGTGTGCACACTGCACGGTACAGAGTCAAAATGCTTGCTTTCAGTATTAGTCTAGCTTAGAGTGTGTCGCCGTGACATTGTTGCACCGCGTGTGGGAACCGGGTCTATTTGGGGTGCTCGTTTATAATTAAAGTGCGGAACCCAAGCTGGCTGCATAATATGGTGCAGTTCGAAAGGTTTTAATTGAACTGAAGTAATGAGGTTTTCAGCAGTGAAAGAGCAAATAAGGATTGGTGAAATGGATGAGGGAAATATTTCGGCAACAATAACTTTCCGACATAAAATAGATATTGTTATTACTTTTCTTTCTTTTTTCTTGTTTTGCGTTTGCTTAGCTGCCCATACAAATATATCGAGATGGTTTAGATTAAAAGAACTGCTCAAATTTACGCTAAACGCATTCATAAATTCACCCCGTATAAAATTGCTCATTTCACTTCCTGTACCGTTCGATTTACTCTCTATTATGATATAGGGTCAAGCGATATATATCTCACAACTGCTAATGTCCCCGCTGGGCGCCAGCGGTAGTCCATACTTTATTATTACGTCAGGACGGCCTCCGGACAAATGATACATAGCCGCCATTTGTTGAGGCGACAAGTTGGCCAACTTGTTGTTGGTGATCTACAAGTGTTTGTGGAAGGAAAAGTGATCGGTTTGATATGTTTAGAGTGTTTGATGATTTGAAATATAATTAAAACTTGGAGTTCTTGAATTGTCAAAATAGTAACTATTACTATTATATCTAACGGCTACTAATGTCCCTGCTGGGCGCCAGCGGTAGTCCATACTTTATTATTGCATCTGGATGGCCGCCGGACAAATGATATATAGCCGCCATTTGTTAAGGCGACACGTTGCCCAACTTATTGTTGGTGATCTACAAGTGTTTGTAGAAGGAAAAGTGATCGGTTTTGATCTTGGAAGATATTTGGTTTTTTTTGTAATGTATTCATAAATTACCCTTCTTCAGAGATTCCGATTAATGTAAAGATCGAAATAATAGTACAGGCTATAATAATGCCCTTTCTTAGTTTTCCTCGACCACCATTGTTACATGATTTCTTTTAAGGTACGAGTTCGTAGCCGACTGCAGACAGCAGCAGCAGACGACGTGTCGCTGCAACACTACTGGTTTCTATGTATTTCTACGAAAACGACGTGTTGCTAGCTACGGAAGGTATTTCATAGAAATACATAGAAACCAGTAGTGTCGCGATGACACGTCGCGTGCTGCTGCCTGCAGTCGCTTACGAACTTGTACCTTTACTCGTAACTCTTAACGGCCCTTTTCTTTTGTCCTTCTTCCTTTTCCTTCCTCCACCGCTTCTCAGGTTCATTGCCAAAGTGACATAGCTTAAGATAGTCTCAATACTCCCAATCCTTCAACTCCAAAGTCCGTGTGTCCCAACACTGCGTGTAGCACTACGATCGTTAGTACGGTCGTTGACTCCCTGTCTTACAATGCGGGACTGTGTACCACCTATTTCGATTGTGCCCTTCTTATCCGCATAAACGTGTGCCGACTTCCGCCTTATTAGTGCTGGTGACTCGGCGTTTTGCTAATGGACAGGGTTCCCTTAACTGGTCCACGTGTTTTTTGTTGCGACAAAATCAATTAAGGCTGTAGTGTTTTTTGTTTAATCAATCTCGCGTGTGGGTGTGTTGAATAAACGCTCCGACACGTTGGATTGACTGGCTGTGCGGTTTTGTTTCGCGGTAAATGTTCGTAGTTACGTAGTAAAATGGCAAAAGCTTTCCGAAAAAAAGGGCGAGAAATAAGTAATTACATATTATTTGTTCTTAATTATGGATGGCGCTTAGTCTAAGTCTCGTGACAGCGACAAGTAAATTTTTCACCACACCAGTCTTATAGAAAATTCAAAAAGCAAAGCACATGAAAGTTTAAAGACTTCGGAAAACTGTATTGTATAACACGCGATCCGACCACCCGTTAACCGACCCAGTAATTATGATAATCGAGTTCGTTCATTGCACTTACAACTTTATTCACTGAAACTCATTATAGCCTGCATTTTTGTTCAAATACGTAAGTCATCGACTTCACCATTGCTAGGAATGGCTTTGTGATCGTGGTTTGATGACTATATTAGCAAATTAAGCATGATCAAATAACCAGCATTAACAAACATCCTCTGTCATATCGTCGCGAACTTTTAATAATAATATGAATAGCATAAAGAGATTTAAAAATATTAGCCAGTAAGCCAGATTGAAGTGGGTCTGACGGCCCAGACTGCAAATATCATCCAATCGTGGAGGCTTTTATAAAAATATGATAGACTGATGAAAAGATTTTAATCATGCAGCGTATTGTAGTCCCCTACTCGACATAGTTTTCTCTTAAAAAGAAAATTGTAATCTTCCTGCGAACACACAGAAAGACGTCGGTAAGTTAGTAGCTTATTGCACCAACTTTCACTCATCATTCCCACTTCCTCGACAGGACTCACCGCGTGCAGGTGACAAGGGAACACCAACGTTATTCGCATCCCCTTTTTTTTGTGTGGGAAATCATCAAATGTCTTCTCCCGCTCTGGGCAGAGCGGAAGGGCGTGTCAGATTCTTCCTGACTAAAACCCACCCGTGTTCCTTCAGTTGCCTGTGCGCCAGGGCCACGGTAACTCTTTCGAACAATCCGCGACCACGGCCCTATCGGACCCCGTCAATGATGCTGACATCTCTTTGAGGCGTGCGTGGAATACGACGCGCCGTCAACCCGGGCCTGGTCCTTACCGGACTGCGAGCTGCCCATTCGCTCCCCCTGATAACACAACTCTAGCCTACCAAACATATCAATTACATCCAATCGTATTACAACTCAAACTCAGTACCAAGTTCATTAAAATGGTAATAATGCCTACTTCCCTGATTAATTATTGTGTTGTTTTTGTTACAGGTAAGCAATACCAATTTACGCTATATACGACTGCGGAACGGTAAATATTCGGCTCTCAATTATAGCTATTTACAACCTGTGTTTGGAATAAAAGGGGAGCATTACATTTCGAGATTGGGAAATTCCCAATTGGGACTGAAGGTTTATGGTGTGTTTCAAGTAATGGAACAGCGGTGTTAAATATTCGCCTTTTTCCCTTGAAATTTAAATAGTTGAAGTAACTGGAAATGATGACAACTAAAAACTGCATTGATATTTCACAATAAATACAGCTTAGAAGTGTTGATGGAAACATAAAGAGTTACGTAAAATTAACCTACATCTGGACTGTGCCTACACAAAAACAACAAACAGGCAGGAATAGTATCAAAGAAACTACCGTACGTAACGCAACGACTGCCTCAAACTACATTATCAACGACTGCCTCAAACAACCTTATCAACGACAGCTTCAAACTACCTTATCAACGACAGCCTCAAACTACCTTATCAACGACAGCCTCAAACTACCTTATTAACGACTGCCTCAAACTACCTTATCAACGACAGCCTCAAACTACCTTATCAACGACAGCCTCAAACTACCTCATTAACGACTGCCTCAAACTACCTTATCGACGACAGCCTCAAACTACCTTATCAACGACTGCCTCAAACTACCTTATTAACGACTGCCTCAAACTACCTTATCAACGACAGCCTCAAACTACCTTATCAACGACTGCCTCAAACTACCTTATCAACGACAGCCTCAAACTACCTTATCAACGACTGCCTCGAACTACCTTATCAACGACAGCATCAAACTACCTTTTCAACGACTGCCTCAAACTACCTTTTCAACGACTGTCTCAAACTACCTTATTAACGACTGCCTCAAACAACCTTATCAACGACAGCCTCAAACTGCCTTATTAACGACTGCCTCAAACTACCTTATCAACGACAGCCTCAAACTACCTTATCAATGACTGCCTCAAACTACCTTTTCAACGACTGTCTGAAACTACCTTATTAACGACTGCCTCAAACAATCTTATCAACGACAGCCTCAAACTACCTTATCAACGACAGCCTCAAACTACCTTATCAACGACTGCCTCAAACTACCTTATAAACGACTGCCTCAAACTACCTTATCAACGACTGCCTCAAACTACCTTTTCAAAGACTGTCTCAAACTACCTTATTAACGACTGCCTCAAACAACCTTATCAACGACAGCCTCAAACTACCTTATCAACGACTGCCTCGAACTACCTTATCAACGACTGCCTCGAACTACCTTATCCACGACTGCCTCAAACTACCTTATTAACGACTGCCTCGAACTACCTTATCAATGACAGCCTCAAACTACCTTATCAACGACAGCCTCAAACTACCTTTTCAACGACTATCTCAAACTACCTTATTAACAACTGCCTCAAACAACCTTATCAACGACTGCCTCAAACTACCTTATCAACGACTGCCTCAAACTACCTTTTCAACGACTGTCTCAAACTAACTTATTAACGACTGCCTCAAACGACCTTATCAACGACAGCCTCAAACTACCTTATTAACGACCGCCTCAAACTACCTTATAACGACAGCCTCAAAATACCTTATCAACGACTGCCTCAAACTACCTTTTCAATGACAGCCTCAAACTACCTCATTAACGACTGCCTCAAACTACCTTATCGACGACAGCCTCAAACTACCTTATCAACGACTGCCTCAAACTACCTTATTAACGACTGCCTCAAACTACCTTATCAACGACAGCCTCAAACTACCTTATCAACGACTGCCTCAAACTACCTTATCAACGACAGCCTCAAACTACCTTATCAACGACTGCCTCGAACTACCTTATCAACGACAGCCTCAAACTACCTTTTCAACGACTGCCTCAAACTACCTTTTCAACGACTGTCTCAAACTACCTTATTAACGACTGCCTCAAACAACCTTATCAACGACAGCCTCAAACTACCTTATTAACGACTGCCTCAAACTACCTTATCAACGACAGCCTCAAACTACCTTATCAATGACTGCCTCAAACTACCTTTTCAACGACTGTCTGAAACTACCTTATTAACGACTGCCTCAAACAATCTTATCAACGACAGCCTCAAACTACCTTATCAACGACAGCCTCAAACTACCTTATCAACGACTGCCTCAAACTACCTTATAAACGACTGCCTCAAACTACCTTATCAACGACTGCCTCAAACTACCTTTTCAAAGACTGTCTCAAACTACCTTATTAACGACTGCCTCAAACAACCTTATCAACGACAGCCTCAAACTACCTTATCAACGACTGCCTCGAACTACCTTATCAACGACTGCCTCGAACTACCTTATCAACGACTGCCTCAAACTACCTTATTAACGACTGCCTCGAACTACCTTATCAACGACTGCCTCAAACTACCTTATTAACGACTGCCTCGAACTACCTTATCAATGACAGCCTCAAACTACCTTATCAACGACAGCCTCAAACTACCTTTTCAACGACTATCTCAAACTACCTTATTAACAACTGCCTCAAACAACCTTATCAACGACTGCCTCAAACTACCTTATCAACGACTGCCTCAAACTACCTTTTCAACGACTGTCTCAAACTACCTTATTAACGACTGCCTCAAACGACCTTATCAACGACAGCCTCAAACTACCTTATTAACGACTGCCTCAAACTACCTTATTAACGACAGCCTCAAAATACCTTATCAACGACTGCCTCAAACTACCTTTTCAACGACTGTCTGAAACTACCTTATTAACGACTGCCTCAAACTACCTTATCAACGACTGTCTTAAATTCGGCGTTTATGTAACCTGACTTTACAGCAATAACTTTCGAGAAGGAAGCGATAACCCTGGTAGTGCCCTGAGACAAGCTGTTAATAATGGTACCAAACTAGTAACTACACGTGTAACCATAATCAAAATAGAGAGGTAAATAATAGGAAAATGAATAAAAACTAAAAAATTAAAACCTTTCTTCAGGGTAACAATTACTCGAATGATAGACAAAATAAAAAAACCACATGCGTGAGAGACATAATCTCGCCTGTTTCTTAAGTCTAAAATTGAAAATTATTCCAATGTTCCAATTATTCCAAATAGGCTTTGTTTTCAGACTGAAACTCAAAATATAGGACTACATGCCAGTTTTATTTTCGTAGCTGTATGGAAAATATTTAAATTATTCAACCAATCAATCAACTCAGCCGATAGCTGTCCTCTGTTGGACATAGGATGTAAATATTTAAATGAATTTTCTGTAAATATTGACTGGTAGGTGAGAGGGCTCTGCGTGAAAGTAGGCCATTTATTTCATGTCTTTTCAAAGAATAACCTATACATATAACACTAAGGGCTAATTATACCAAAGTCAGATATCTCTAGTCCGTATAATAAAATTGAATTCTGACAGTTCTAGTATGGAAATTCGTCAAGAATTCAAAATTAATACTCAAGAAAAACTTCAAATTAAAATTTATTCTAGGTATAAAAGTTTGAAGGAATTCGCCCTTAGAGATTAACACAGGGTACTTTTATTCCCGGTAGTATGTTCCCGTGGAATATTTTCCGACATCAACGCGGGCGAAACCAAGCGAATACATAAAATAAGTAGATAACAGCATCATCCAAACTCACGCAAAGATCTGCAATTTATAAGACAACATACTTGAGCTTTATTGATCGATGCAATGCTTAAGAACAAGACGCCAAAGCACAAAAAAAAAACACTCAAGCGTCATTACAGTCCAAATTAATTCTCCATTATTGATAAAATTGTACCAGAAAAACAAGATTCGCTGACACATCTTAGATACATTAAACGCGAGGTTATAAGCAACACGTCATTGGGAGGCTGCCCCTCTCTCCTACCCCCATTATATACGTCATCCTGTACACGAAACATGTTTTCCAGTCTCAACAGTAATGTTAAGGGATTTCTACGCCATAATAGAAAAGGCGACGTGACTTCGTCGGTTTTAGGCAACTTTTAGTGAAAGCGTATCTGGAGGTTTTTTTTTTCTGCGATGTCCATATTAAAAGTAGTAATACTTTCGTTGGCCCTGCATTTAGGTGTGTTATTGTGACTGTTAAGGTCGCTCACGTCTACTATTAAACATGGGCATGTTTCATAGCCCGGTACAATGAACAATCCTGGGGGATATCACCACGCATGATGAAGCGTGATACATAAATACGCGCTCTATCTTTTACAGCGCTCCCGTAATGAAATATTTTATATCTGCAACAAAAGCTTCCATAATAAAACCGTCACTTATTTTATCATTTGTGACACCATCATCTAAGTGCAATTCTGAAGCAGCCTAAGATTGCATTTGCCACGATAACTTCCTTGACATCGTGAAGATGCCCAAAATATACAGAAGATAACAGTTCTATTTCACAATATCATTTTGAACGAAAATGTCGCCGTTTTCGCATCATTTTCGAGAAGGGCAACGTCGGATGTCAGATAAAAAATAATAAATAATGAGTGTGGGAGGGGAGGGGATTTAAGAGGGAGAGTTTCCGATGGGCAGAGATCAACGAGATTTGCGGTTTTAGACTGCTTCACTGTTCATTTACGAACGACGGCTTATGGTTCGTTCAACCAGTGTTTTGGCATTTAAATCACGTGTTCATTTAGTTAATTACACTGTATTAGGTATATTTAGCTTTTATCTGGCTTCGGGCGGACGTGATATTCAACCCTTCTGTGTACCAAAATTCGTATTTTGTATTATATTTACCACGTGCGACAGTAACGTGAGTTAATTTCGCCGACATTCTAAATTATTTATTTGGCGAACATGATGTTTATTTTACTACATATTTAAATATTCTCTGCCATAAAGTAACTCGTGTAGAAATATCTTTTTACGAGATATTGCTGCATTTTATGACAAAATGTCTTAAATTTTCAGTTTTATTTTCTGTAAGTATCTCTCAAAACATCAGTATGTACAATGTAAATGTCGAGTTTCTCGCCGAGCTACTATAAAATGAATTTACCGTTCGCCCGGCTCCCGACGATCTTGCGCTTCTTGATAATAATCTGATTCGGGGCTTATCCGATACGTCCATTTACCGTTCGGCTTTGGGGGAGAATAAACAACAATTTTTAACAAGGAAATTGCTAATACCTACTAGCCCTCCGCAACTAAAGTATCAATTTGGAGTGCAAATGAAGGGATATCTAAGTATCAGCTCATTCAGCTCCTTATTCTGGCGTGTGAATTGGTTGTTGTATTCATTTGTTCTCATTTCGGTTACGTTTATTGACGTAGGCTAATTTGGAGAGTGCCTTAGAATATCTCCTTTATAAGACCGCAGTGCCGATCTGGAAATCGGGACCGTAGATAAGACGATGACACCCCTTCAGTTATCGAGTGGTTGGATGCGACCCGATTAGAAAGCTATAAGCTTAGTTCTATCAAGAATTTATACACTATAGTGTACGCTGCAGCTTGCTGGTTACTAAGACTATTGGCAACTCCACGTTTTGCATAATGTGCCATTTGTGAATACAAAATTTTGTATGGTATCGTTTCGAACGCCAAATAAAAAAGACGTGTGGCACTCGGGGACTACCGCGGTAAAGCTATTGCATAGCATTTTGTATAAGAATAAGAAATAATAATTTAAAATTTTTAAATCTAAAATAAATTTAAAATGGGGCGCTTTACCCTAACCTTATCGGGGCCAAAAGATAGGCCCTTTACTGCCGATTCCAAAGACCCCAAACTCGATACCTCTACGACCTCCGGTTCAAAAGTTAAGACCCGGGGGGGTGAAGTAGCCCTGGACGGGTGGAGGGGTTGGTCAAAAGGGGTGACGCGGGGGAGTCCCGGGATCATATATAAGTGGGATTGATTTAAATATAAATAAATATAATACAACTTAATATTGGGGTCGAAAAAGAGGGGGTCAAAAAAGGGGGTCAAAGGGGCTTGTCTGTATATATGTACTATTTGAGAGGGGGCTTATAGGGGGGGGGGGGGGATTTGGTCAGAATTTTGATATTCCCAGCCGTTTCCGAGATATTGGGATATTGAGTTTTAAGATACTGGTGATTATAATAAATGTATGGTGTCCGACTGGTAAATGATAAATGGTACGAAAGTAAATGGAAATAAATATTAATTCAAGTTACACTTTTTGATAAATACCTATACACCTATATACTTTCTCATAAACAGCTGCTTATGTATTCGTCCGATTTCGGAGCAGCTCGTCTCGATTCGTGCGAGCTTCGTAAAGTCGTACAATACGTCTAGTTGCACGCACACAAACACCGTGTCGAAGACTGCCGAAAAGAAACGACGTTAGACAATGCACGGCCTTCAAGCCACATCTCCGTGCCCGTCGGAGTGGGGAGCGTGAGGTTTTTTTTCGTTACGGAATTTCTGGCTCCGGTCCCCGCGCTCAAGGCCCGCGATAGAAGCTATGCAATAGCTTAAATTTGTAGACTACATAATATTAGGGAAGTCTGTGCACAACTACTCATTTGGATCCTCTCAAAAATTTATATTACCAATCCGTTGACCACATCACTACATGTTATAAAACAAAGTCTCCCCGTCTGTCTGTCTGTCTGAACGCGATAAACTCAGGAGCTACCGAAAGGAATTTCATACGGTTATTACCAATGGACGGAGTGATTCGTGAGGGAGATTTAGGGGGAATAATTCATTTAAAGTGGCTGAAATATGACGATGATTTATGAAGATGTTGGACATAATTATGCCGACTGGGATGTCATCATGTCTACTGGCGTGCGCCGCGTAAACCAATACAGTTATATGAAAACAATGTATTACGGAATTTATACGTTTACATTGTTTACCTGGATTAACACATAGGGTTCGTTTAATCCCGGTAGTACACTCCCGTTGGATATTTTCGTAGTGTTTCGTACTAGTTGCTTATAAATTCGCTATGATAGAAGATCACCATCGATGTACTCATAATCCTCCCTTGTAGCTTTTCTCAATACCCTCAGGAACATGGTTTTCTTAGCCCTCCGGCTAACACTCGGAAAATGGCAGAATTTTTTGGAATGTTCATACTCTCTAGGGCAACTCCTATACTTCAAAGGGACTTTATACCATGAAACTTTCCGGAAATTCTTTTGAAATCAGGTCAAATACAGGAACGTTTCTTTTTAATCTTAATGCACAATGTTCAAACAAAAGTGATAAAGCAGCCGGACCTAAGTTCAGCCCCCAAGTGGTTCAAACAACGAACTTACTTTATGTAAATTAGTTCTTGGATTATGATATTTTGGAAATGTTTTTGTTTTACAGCCTTGACGTTATTAATACAAATTTTATAAGACTTCAAGTTCTACGCTGTTAAAAGTTATATTTAGAGGTAATTAACGGAGACGTGTGACGTCAATGTATGTTCCTAAGTTATTTGTTGGGCTTTCTGCTAGCCGCCCGGCTGTTCATATTTATACTAGAACAAATAAAGGGTACCACACCTGATCTAGAATTAATTGCGTTGTGGTAAAGGCGTTCTTTTTAAGTAAATTAGCTGCAGACCCTAACATGATTGGGTAGACGCTATAAGGTTAGGATGAAAGTGTTTTTTTTAAACAAAACTGCTACGTCTATGGACGTGCTACGTGTATTCGTCTGTCGTCGAATACATGCGAATGCGACAAAAGTTCGAAGTTCTTATATTTCAATCACTTCGATAGTTCGCGATAGAAAGAAAAGATTTAACGCAAACCCCTCTTTATTTGACTTCACCCGAAACTTAAGAGACCTTTTCCACAAGACCTTTAAAATAAATCTTAAGTAAATAATGGTCGCCAACCCGAGGAAAAGATCAGTTCGATTTAAAACTGAAATCCGACTATATTCCTTATATAAATTACTTTTAGGTTGCCAACGTCTGCCAGCTAAGTTTTATTTTTTGTTGTGTACGCAGTGATTCATTGAGAGAGATTCATTGTTTTAAGACAAAAACGTCGTCGATTTATTTAGTATTTTAGAGTTGTGAATTACTACATTGATTAACCTTAACTATCAATTAAGTTCTTAGTTGAGCTGCACGGTTACTGACAAATGCTTGCACTGACGGGACAGGTCCACTCAATCTGTGTGGTTCTTTCCTCAAAAGACCATTTCAGATACCAATCTACATGGTCTTCATATGATCTGACCAAGATTATGTCTGGACTTTAAAAGAGACTGTGACCTCTGAGTTTGTTTCGGCCTTTCTTCTCAGAGTAGTCAGATAGGAAACGCCGACCTCATCTAGTTTAAAAAATATGACTGACGTGTAAAAGTGTTTTTACAAACGTACTTGCAGGAATAAATTCATTTATCATTTAATTACCGCAATAAAATTATTAATAATTATGTCACTCGGCCATTTTTATACCTGTACTTACTGTCAGCTGTGAAGCTACATTAAATAAAATAAGTAAAAAAAAATACAGCACATCTCGAAAGCCAAATGCCCGGTTCAATGCCCGGCCAATGTGTATGAATACTAGGCTTTTGGCTAATTTGGATTAGTGTGTGTACATTGTTTGTTTTATAATGTGCGTCTTATTTCTGTAATTTTTATGGTGTACATAATAAAGAGTATTTATTCTATTCTATTTGCGCAGATAATAATAATAAAAACTTTTTCTTTTATGTGGGTTTTTCGGAAAATCTTGGGAGTAATTTTTCCACTCACGACGTAGTTCCCCACAAACAAATTAACGTCTCTTAAGGTTCCAAATTTGTTCATACTTACACCAACCCATCTCCATGAACGACCCATTAAACGTAGACAAAAACGGCTACGTAACCGTAAGGCTGAATTTAGTGCTTGACCGACGATCAGCGCGTAGGTTTCGCGCTGATTATCGGTGGTGACCAAGCGTTTAGTGATTAGCTGACGGCAAAATGAGAACTCGCAAAAGAGGTCCCACAACGGCGTATGAAGACGCACCTCAGAAATAACACGCCCAGTATCGATGTTCATTTTTGTTCGCGTTGTTGCGTACGCGCGTACGGTCGCTCGCTCAGTCAGCATCGCACTAAGTGTCCGCATATACCGACATAGCGCGTCAGTCGACCGACGAGCTCGACCGACGGCGACGGTCCTCGTCAGCGCGACTTAGCTGTAAGCGCGTAGCGATTCATCAGCGCTGCACTGGCAGTTGTTCATAAAATTTCAATCATAGATATAGCTACGTTCGACCGATGTCAACGCTGACCGTTTGTCGAGCACTAAATCCAGCCTAACACTAGTTTTGGTAACCCTTTAGCGTGGTAATATGTCTAGCTTTAGATATAGCGTCGTGTAGGTACTCAGACCTTTGTTTTCAGCAACTTTCCTTCAAAGTTCTTTCGGTCGAAAAAACGTGTGTGTATTAAGTACATCACATTTTGTGTCGTGTACAAGTAAACGAGATGTCGTTGGACCTTAATGTTAGGGGATTTTAATGCGAAAGCCTAATGTCAAGGAGGGGAGGAATTTATTGTATTACAGCGGTGAAGTTAGGTCTAAACATACATTGAATCGAACGTATTTGTTTCGAATAAAATACATTTACTTGGAGACTTGTATCATTGGAAACTTGCCTCCTTATTTAATACTATTTCCATATGTATGAATGTTCAACCTATAAGCCTACACACGTAGGATTTGGCCGTGCGTCGTAAATAAACATACACATGCTATTTGTTGGATGAGTTTTTCTCCCGAATCTCCAATACGAGCCGGATAGATGAAACTATACGTAGCTGCCATCAACCCTATCGTCGCTTTTTACGACCCGCCTTCCCTAGGGCGTATAAGGGATTTGTAATCTTTCCTTACCCCCAACAAAACTTCTACATTCTCCCCCTATAATTTCAAATATCATTGTAAACTTTCATCAAAAATAAATCCGCGTAAAAACTATCTCGGCAGGAAATGTAGAAATTTTCAAGTAGTTCGATCCCCCCGCTGCATCCCTTCGAGACGTTTCTTCATTTACTAACTGTCCAACTTTCAGCGTAAATCAATTCACCTTACACATTTTCTAGAAAGTTCATGAAGAAATAAGAAAAAAGTGTACGTGTACACCTTTATTACCGCTATGGGAACGGAGACAGTTTTTGCTCAGAAACTTAGGATCAATATTGGCTTGGAAAGAACTTGAAGAGGTTGGACTTGAATTCGTTTTAAAAAGGATTAGGGCTCTTGTCGTATAGAATCTAGATTGCCCGTCGTGAAAAAAGATTTCGTTGCAACTGATATTATTTCCCGCCTCGGGACAATTTCGGTGTGAACTCCATTTTATAATTGGTCTGACAACAATCTCGGTGGTGAACAACTAGGTACATGAATAATTCAGAATCCATCTAAAATTAAAGCTTCCGTGTCAGAGCATTTCACGTCATTGTTTTAAATACATTTCTGAGGAACCTTTGCTGCGGTGCGAGGTTATTTACGTAGACTCATAAATCAACATCCGAAAACGAACCATAAGGGTTGTTTTTCCGCATTATTTATCTTGAAAAACTAACATTTTTCAGCTGGAAAGCCTTTGTATATTTAACATGTGAGATGTAAAACGTAGCGTTGCTTTACTATATATTAAAAGGGTAAGTTACGTAAAGTAAACGTAAGTTCATGCGTTTGCACGTCTCCCGTCTTATAAGCGGGATATTTATGCGGGTTTTACGAGTATTTCGAATAGCACCCTCTTATCAACATTCATGGCGTGTCTCAGTGACGCGGTCTCAGCACTACGCGGCGATGTAATCCTGAAATTTACGCCATGTTGTATTATTTTTTAGTTGAAAATTATGTTTTATCCTTTGCTTGATCTGAGGAAGCAAATTGCGGTGGAAGTTTAAAACTGGGTTAGGTAGGTACAATCAATTAATATGGTCAAACTTTTAATAGGCACTAGCTTTACCCGGCCCGGCTTCGCACAGGTAGCACTAAGTATCTAACAGCTACCCTACCTACCTACATACCCTACCTAGGTAGGTAGGGTATGTTGGGTAGCTGTTAGATACTTAGTGCTACCTGTACGAAGCGTAGGGTAGGTAGCCTACCTACCCACCCTACGTACCTACCCTACATACCTACCTCCTTAACCTACTTACCCTACGTACCTACCCTCCCTACCAACCTACTCTACCTAGGTACCTACTCTACCTAGATACTTACCTAGCTGACCCGTCAGATGTTGTCCTGTCAATATTTTTTTCGATTGTTGATTGTTTACGAACTGATGTTCACCAAGCGGTCACAAAACTACGATCGCAGTTCGCCAGAATCTACTCGTATTCCAAATGACACAAACACGAGAGATCGTAATAGTACCTATTAACTATAAGGAGCGGGGTCTTCAAGTGTGGTCCAAAAATTTAATTTACCGCGACCCCTGTCTTCTCATAAGTACTTTTAGCTACTGTATATGTGCATTTCAGACCTTGTACAGTAACATTTTATTTCATAGTCCACTAAACAATGGGTTATTAATCGTAAATATTCATATTGAAGATGTTGACTGCGCAACTCTGTAATTGAATTGGTCATGTAGGTACTGAAGTTTTTTTTATTAGATTCAATAAAATACTTAGATGACAAAACATAGGTAGGTACTATCCAAAATATATATTTTTGAAATGTTGCTTGAGAGCCTGTTGAAGGAAACAAGACCGATAAAGCGGACAATTCTTTACAAAATGACATCAAAATGCCACCCAATTTCACCTCTCACAACGAGTCCCATCATTGTTCTTCAACACGCCGATAAATAAGCGTCACCAACAGCCATGAGACCATTGTTCTTTTAATTTAGACCCTAAACTATAAATTATTTATGTTATGTATGTGCTAACTGCGTGCAAACTTCATCACGTTATGTATACGTGCTTGTCGCGTGCGCGATGCATCACGCTGTGGGTGCATTAGACAGGCCGTTAACGTGGTAAGCGATTATTTGCTGGAACTTTGTGTGTTCTGAATTATGGATTGGAAATAAATACTTACACAGAATTCGCTTTATTGTACATGATTACAATTAGAAGCTTTGAAAGTCAGATGGGACAAATTGGGTGGACTAAAGTGGATTTTGGCAAAAAGCGAAATTTGCAGAAAAAATCTGGATATATTGGATATACTTTAGAAATTATAGAAAAATACATTGTACAGATCGCAGAAATACATCTTTTAACAGATATGTTTATTAATGAACATATAAAAAAAAGAAATCTTAAATAAAATATTTATACTCGTATACCTACTTTTTAATTCTCCAATATCGTTGTTGCCAATTTGTAAATTCGGAGAAAAATTGTGCTGAAACTCGCGAGATATTAATAATCCTGAAGTTAGGAATACATAGCTGCTATTAAATATTTACCCTATTGAATTATTCTATTGTTATGGTTCTACGAATTCTTAAGAGTTCTTTGCGAATAAAATGTAGGTATTCATAACAGACGTCGTGGGCGTTCTTCTTATATTAAGGCACTGGTTCAGTTAGAATATATTTCTAGAATGGAATAAATTATAAATAAAATATGTAAGTAGTCCCTCAAGGATCTATTTTGGGGATATCAGCACTCAGAAATATATTCATATCGTTAAATATATTACAGTAAGTACTTTCATAATAATAGTTCCTTACAAACATCTTGCCATTTTAATATCATAAAAGTCTTTGAAACTCAAACTCAAAGCATTTATTTCAAATAAACCAATTACAGGCACTTTTAAACTGTCAAGGGGTCGATCAGTCAGAAATATGAAGCTAGTTGCCCATTCCAAAGCGTAGTAGGTACCTATGGAGAAGAACGGGCAAGAAACTCCATGGACACTCTTTTAAATCAAAATATGGTTACCAAATATTGGTTACATCGTTCATGTTGAAATTATACATGTGAGAACAATGCAGAACGTTAAAAGCGTCCGTAATAAAAAGACAAAAACAATTCAAATATTAAAGTAGGTGAGGTCATCCTCAAGGTTGACGTTAAGAACGCCTTCAACTCCGTTAACAGGGACACTTTGTTGGCTGAAGTAAAAAAGGAGTTACCAGAAATTTATAGTTTTATGTGGCAGTGCTACAGGCACCCATCAAAATTATTATATAAAGACAACGTTTTAGAGTCTGCAGTCGGATGCCAACAAGGTGATCCTCTCGGGCCAGTCATTTTCAGTTTGCCTATTCACCCCATAATACTACAACTAAATTCAAAATTCAATGTGTGGTATTTAGATGATGGAACACTAGGAGGTGACGTAGATACCGTTTTAAAAGATTTTCAATTCCTAAAGCAGCAGTTCCAATCCATCGGTCTTGATGTAAACTACTCAAAATGCGAAATTTACCTTTGTGACAATACCGACAGACAATCGACTTTACAGAAATTCATTTCAATTGCCCCAGATATCAAAGTTTTGGAAAAAAGTTCACTGCAACTCCTAGGTTCTCCAATTCTAGAAGACAGTTTTTCACCATTCGTCGAAGAAAAAATTAAACATTTATTTATTTAAATTAATTTTAGAAAGTCTATCCGAAATATCGTTAATTTCGGATAGACTTTCTAAAATTAATTTACATTCGGCGTTCACCCTTATCAGATATTGCTGTTTCGGTCCAAATTTTATGTATTTTCTCCGCTCTTCCTCTTTATGGAAGCAGCCACACCTTTTAGACAAAATTGATCATATTATTCGAAGTACACTAACATCCATTTTAAATGTGGCTTTGGACGACCGCGCGTGGCTGCAAGCCACACTACCCATTCGTTTTGGTGGGCTCGGCGTCCGCAAAATTTCTAGTGTAAGCCTACCGGCTTTCCTGTCTTCGGTCCACAGCACGGAAAAGTTAACCACAAGAATCTTAGCCCCTTCTCAGGTTGACTATGAAGTGCCGTGTTTGACCGATGCGGTGAACGCCTGGAAATTGACTTGCCCGAACTCGGTTCAGCCCGAGAACCCATCTTCCCAGAGACAGTGGGATGAGCCGCTCTGCAGGTTGGTACGGAATAAACTTATTAATACGTCCACCAATACTGCCGAGCGTGCCCGCCTGCTGGCTGTGGGGGAATGGGAGTCGGGCCTCTGGCTTCAGGCGCTACCGTCACCCAACATAGGCACTTTGCTGGGTGATACTACATTCCGGCTCGCTACGTGTTTACGACTAGGCGCTCCTTGCGGGGCTCCGCATCGCTGTAAATTTGGTGAAGCAGTCGACCGCCTCGGACACCACGGCCTATCCTGCAGCAAGAGCGCTGGTCGGATGGCACGTCACATCAGCATTAATGACATCATCCGTCGGGCTCTTGTCACCGCCGGGGTGCCAGCTGTTTTAGAACCCAATGGCTTGGCACGTGACGATGGGAAGAGGCCAGATGGAATGACCATAATGCCTTGGAAGTTGGGTAGGCCTTTGGTGTGGGATGCGACTTGTGTTGACACCCTCGCGCCATCCCATCTTCCTAGCACGGCGGGCTGTGCTGGGGCGGCTGCTGTAGGAGCAGAAAACCTCAAACGGCGCAAGTATAACAACCTTATTGGAAACTATATGTTTGAGCCGTTTGGGGTTGAAACACTAGGGCCTTGGGGTCATAGTGCTCATAAAGTATTTCGGGACATCGCCAAGCGGTTGGTCGACTCTTCACACGACCAGAGGGCTGGCCTATTTTTAGCCCAAAGAATTAGCATTGGCATCCAACGTGGCAATGCGGCCAGCCTTTTGGGCACTTGTCCCATTGACAGCGATGCGGACGAATTTTTTGATGCCCTATGAGCTCCTCCCTTACATTATACACTTGTAAATAGTATGTATATATATTTTAGTTTTAGCTTGTATATTATAATCTATGTTTAATTGATATTCTCATTTATGGGAGATATTGAAATGAAATGAAATTGTTTTTTCTGTGAATAGGATATAGGAATCCATTCAAATATTAAATTAAATTAAAATAAGCTGTGGCAGCTAAGAAATGACCAGTCCCTACTGACTGAAGGACTGACTGTGCATTAGCTTCCTTATAATAGTTCTCAGCCGGTGGTACTAGTAGTAGCAATGATGCTTTCAAGCTTCTTCAAATCTGTTTCAATTCCAACAGCTTTGAGAAACTACGCTTTGGAATGGGCAGCTAGCTTCATCTTTCTAACGACCGACTCCTTGACGATTCAAAAGTGCAAGTAATTGGTTTAATTGAAATAAATGTTTTGAGTTTTGAGGTTGACAAATAAAAATGCTAGCTAGCACAAAAGTCTATAAATGTTTAAGGGACCCAGAGGACACAACAGATGGCACCTGATGCAGGACACAGACAGAAATACAAACATTAATCACGTATACCAGATGCTATTCTGTATAGTAGCAATGGGGTAGCACAAAGGGAAACCTCCCTTTGTTCTGTCTTGAACGAGCCTACGCACGAATATTTAGTTCAAAATTCCAGCCAGTCTAGTACATTACATTACTAAGCTCATAAAGTCTTGTCTCTGAGCCGCCGGAGTCAGCAATATTGTCTTACTATTGTTATAATTGTTTGTGATGCAATCTTTTAAGTTCTCAGAAAGTCTTCTTCCATTTTCACTGCCTTCAATCTTTTCTTTTTATCAATCGATTATTTAATTTTATTGCCTTCCTCCATACTCAAAAGGTTTCGCATGACTGGTCTTCCGTCTCCATCGTCCGTACTCATTATATCGTTCGTCCCATCGTCGACTTATGTTCATCCATTCATTAACATCGTCGACATAATAAAACAATTTTAATTGACATTTATGCGCCGCTGATGCATACCAGCCTTTACGAACGTGACATTAAGTTTCATGTTTCATTATAATTAGTTAAATTATTTACTGTGATTTTCGTGTTTAATTTTTGCTTCGTGTGCTTTATGTTTTACAGGTTTGCATAAAAATACAGAAGTAAATGCTACGAAATACTTCGGTATATCGTTGCACTTAATTGTGTATTTTTATACAACATGTACAATTGGATATTTCGATATACAGATACACTGATTTATTTCCAGGGTTTATTAAAGTCATTTGTTTTAAATGGTATAAAATAATATGTAATAATAATATCAAATCAATCAGGTCATTTTACCTGATTGATATTTTTTTATTTGTTTTTTTTTGTCTTTTATCCATTTGGATTTTCAATTACCTTTGTTGGAAGTTTATTGAAAATACGATATTACCTATAGATAATAAACGGTAAAACTAGTCGGACTGCCCTAGTGGCTGTCTTTTTTATGAATACTAATAAAAAATGGCAAAGATATATCCTACAAAAGAAAAACATGGCTCACTAACTTCCAATTAACGACACCCCCGCGGTTCAGGGGACTAAACAACAGAAGAAACGGTCTCAGCCAATGAGCAGCCAATAGACATCGATGGACAAAGCAATAAATCTCTATTAACCAATCTAATTCAAGACGATTTGTCACTCCACACCAGATCGATCCACGTGTTTACCTATTGCCAGTAGGACATTTTGGTCATTTATTAGAGTGAACCGGACGAGCTCCATCACCCTTGAAATTAAGCGATCGTGCCAGTGTGCCTAATATAATTTTATTAAGGTTATTTCTGTAATAAACATTACTGTTAATGTTCTTAATTTCTTTGTTAATTTTTTTCCGTCTTATTTATGGGTGCTTTACAATGCTGGTAGGAAAGATTGATGGTAAAGGAAAACGTGGTGAAAATAGCAAGATATTTTTTCCCCAGATTCTCAATTAGTTTTATCATAAACGTAAGAAATAGTGTGTCCTTTATTCTAAATTTAATTTATTGCAACCGTTTTAATTATTTTTATTAATGAATTTTATTGTACTGTCAATTTCTTTTTATAAGCCTTTTTAAATATAATGTTAATTCTTATTTGTGATGATAAGGAACAATCCCATTTTTTATATTTTACACATATTTTTATTCTTTTTTAAATATTAATTATTAATAAATTGTCTTGTATTTTAATAATCATTTTTTATCAGAGTACCTTATGTTAATCTTTTGGCACTTTTTATCTAATCTTAATTTTGTTAACATGCGGATAATGTAGAGGGCTGCAATATTGTACCTGTTTATTGTCCCATAATAAATAAAATATAATTAAAATAAACAAAACTTTCCGCTAAAGCTCTAATTAAAATGTCAGTGACTGGGCAACAGGACGGATAAATATCATGATCATATATGAGGAGCTTAAGCGCTCAGCTCAAACTCGCGCTCCGCACGCCCAACTAACTCCATATTGATTTATGTACCTACATAACATTCTATTCAAATTAAGCCTGGATTTGAAACATTCTCCCTAACGATGTTAAATCTATTTAAATTAATATCTCGGTTGGCAAATAATTTCACTCCAATTATCCAGGGTTTAGTGCCAAAATGACGTAACACGTAATATTATGATGGTGGAGGTGGCTTAAATGTTACCTCCTGAGATTTGAAGTTGAATTTTGGCGCTTACCACTTTAGGGATAATCACGACATGATTGTTAATGTGATGTGTTAAATGTGAAGAATGACAATGATAAAAACATGATAGTGGGGACTGAGTTGTTTGTGTTTGGTTTATTATGTAACATGACCTGTGTATGTTGCATAAAAGCATAATCAGCCTATAATGTTCCCACTGCTGGGACACAGGCCTCCTCTCTTTGAGAGGGAATGGGCTGTAATCTACCACGCGGGCCCAGTGCGGGTTGGTAGATGTCGCATGTCTTCGAATTTTTGGTTCTAGGACATGCCGGTTTCCTCACGATGTTTCCCTTCACCGTTTTGAGAGCAGTGGTGATGAAATTATTTACACAAAGTAAAGCGCCTGCCTGGATTCGAACCCACAACCTATAACTCGTAAGTAGGGGCCGATACCACTGGGACACCACTGCTCTCTGCTCTCTGTGTATGTTGAGTCACTTGAGTCCATCCGATTACCAGTTTTAATTTCAGTTCAAAATTATTACTAATCATTTCATTAAATGAAAATACTTTCTGCTCATGCAAAAGGGGTAGACACTTGAAGTATTAATATTATTGTATTATCATGGGAACCCTGGGGTCCCGGACCTATAGAAGGCGTACGAGATGCCGAAGCCAACTCGCAGAAGCCCTTTAGACGCTTTTATAATGAGGCACCAACCGACGATTATTCCTGTACGCACTATGCAAGTACATCCAAGGACCACCCCCGGTTTGTGTTTGGATATGGAAACCAAGATATTGGAATATGTGTTTGAATGGCTAAAGTGGACTGGTTACCTAGAACTATGGAAGGCCCCTGCCTGATCAATATTTTATTATACACGGAAAAAATGGGCGGGGGTGACTTTTTCACTCAATAATGGGCTCCCGGAAACTGTCGCTAGCACTTAGTGACGAAGCGACAAGGGGGCAACATATCCTGAGGTGCTTGAGGAGTGGAGAGGTATTCCACGGCGAACAAGACAATCTCAGAGCCCGGAAGATGGTCAAGATCCCTACTAGCACTTACAGGAATACTTCCTTCCTCCGAGCACGTTTGCTCTTGCGAATCTCCACTAAACCGGCCAATAAAGGCAAGAAAGAGGTGGGAGCTCAGTTCCTCGTCAGTGTTCACTCCAGTCGGTCAATAAAGGCAAACCATCGATGAGGAACAAGACTTCTCCCGGGAGATAGAGTCCGTGGGGTCGCTAATGCCCAACAGCTCGCCACATGCTGCTCTGCGGGTTTCTGTATCTCTCTTGGTCTGGCTCCTTACCCTAGACCTGTTCCAGCAAAGTAAACTCTACCGGCACAGACCTAGAGTTCGGAGCGCGCTTAGCCTCACCACGACGTAAACGTATAGTTACGGCGGTGGCGGTATAAGTAGTATTATTATAAGATTATTAATGTTATTTGTGTATGTGCGTAGTCCTCGCAACCGGCGGGCGTGAACGACCAGATGTATGAGCGAAAATGAGGCAAAATGAGTATGTAAGGATCGTAGCAGGTGGCGTTCTGTAGTTTCTGCCTACCCCCATGGGAAGGAGGCGTAAGTTTATGTATGTATGTATTTGTCATTTTCGCATTTGGTTATCCTTCCTGTTATAAATATCGTATCATGTTTACATTTATGTTTTACACTTCCACCTCAACCACATCAAATACCCATGAATCCTGACACAATTGCAAAAACTTCGTCTCTTAGCAATACTCGTTCAAACAATGTTCAGCATTATGAAACATAATTCACACAACAATGCTTAAAACTTGAAACTCATTTGTTTGGAAGTCACGAATTCGCAAGAAATGTTATTAAAACTTTTATTACGAGTACATTCTAACGCCTCTTTGCTCCGGCATCCGGTAATAAGGCAGCAGATAAATACAGGAGTGTTTAAAGTGCAAGCTGGAGTGCCCTCTGCCGGGCCAAGGACCGGCCGTACTACGAACTCGCCCGGTATTATGATTAAATCTCCAACTTGTTTTAATTTCGCAAACATGCTCATGATTTATTCGATCCGAGCGTGAATTTGTATTAATTTTTTGTGCTTTGCCTTTTTTGTGTCGAGTTCATCGTTGTTCTGTTTGTTGGCACAGAAACGGCAATTCGTAGAAGCCTCCGCAACATGAATCATTTTAGTCATTTCATATCAATCAAACGGTGTTATGGTGTCCGTTCTATGACTAGGACTAAGGTTGTCCGGAATATGATTGTATATATACTTTTTTAATTTGTATAATTTCAATTAATTGTCTTGTTAAGACGCAAAGAACAGTATTGAAGAGAAAATGAAGCTGATAAAAGTTTTATCATCTTGCAAGACGAATTTTGGACCATAGGACCAGAATTCGAAGAGTAGCAAATTATCGCCATCGACGCACAACCTGTTACCATGAATTCAGGCGATGATTCCGACCCCCTGCGTTGTATGTCAGTTATTTTAAAAAAAAATGCAGGGCAGTCTTTAGGGATTGCCGATAGAAGTGAAAACTCTTTGTATATATATAATTTATACTAATAACGCACGGAGGTATATCTATACATATACACAGTATATATAGCTCATGGCAAACGTTCGGTGACGATGACGCGAGTTCCATGATTTTTGTTCACCCAAAAAGTGCTCAAAGCGCCTAAAGAAGTTTTCCCTTCAAAAAAAATAGCTTTGCCATACATTTTGACCACGTAGGTATTGCACTTGTTTTTTCTATGAGAAAGCTGTTTTTTTTTTTTTGATAACCGACGCAACCTTTCTACGCTAGGGGTCTAGAACCATGTGCTGCTGTGATCTCTGCCACCCTGTACATACGTGGAAATTGGTTATCTGTTCCTAAAATATTCTGAACAGCCTGGCGAAACAATCACCTGGCTTCATCCAATTTGAATTTAATTTCACATCTCATTCCTCACGTCAAACGGTAATGACGCCACACCAATCTTCGCACTGTTTGCATGAATCTAGTCTCCCAGCAATAAAACAAGGCGATGTGGACGTGCCGTCGGCAATTTGTTCGACAATTAGATACATCTGCAGCCGTTACATAATCAGCCTATAATGTTCCCACTGCTGGGACACAGGCCTCCTCTCTCTTTGAGAGGGAGTGGGCTGTAATCCACCACGCGGGCCCAGAGCGGGTTGGTAGATGTCACATGTCTTCGAATTTTTGGTTCTAGGACATGCCGGTTTCCTCACGATGTTTTCCTTCACCGTTTTGAGAGCAGTGGTGATGGAATTATTTACACAAAGTAAAGCGCCCGTCTGGGTTCGAACCCACAACCTACAACTCGTAAGTCGGGGCCGATACCACTGGGCCACCACTGCTCTAACTGCTGCAGCCGTTACGTGCTTGAAACTCGTTGCGTCTCGAAAGACCGGCGGGTGTAGCGCCAATGTAAACGACCTTTAATGAACCATGCGAGATTTTTTCCTAGTTTCTTGTAAATTGTTTATGCTGAAGTTTTTAAGTAAAATATTTGAAAGAAGATCGTAATTGGATGTCTCGAAAAAACGAGGAAAGGAACATCAAAGGCGTATATAGATGATACAACTCGCAAGTTTAAACGTTCGTGCTTTTTGTCCCGTATCCATCACCAATGCATAACTTTTTCCTCTGCATCGCAATTAACTTGTCAAACGACCAAGAAAGATCTCGAGTTGTTCAATTTAAGTTAGCAACTTCCTTTTACAATTTGTCACACAAAACCAGTTCAGTTTCAGTCCAGTTCAGTTACATACTTTGTGGGGCGCTAGTAAATCCTCTCGTATAAAACGTGGCGTAAAGTTTAAAACTCTTGGGGTTGCGGACGCGAGTTGAGCACAAAAGTAGCAAGATACGCCGTCTCACTGCCAAATAGCTTTATTTGACGGCGGACAACTGATACGCGAACAGCGATTCTTTTCTTATTTGTGAAGAAATATTTACGAAAAGTTTGATATAGCTGAATTTATTTCGACATTGATTGCGAAGAATATAAAGTAAATGCGAATCAAAAAGAACGTGATGAAGCAAACATAGAAGTCGGTATTAACTCTGAAAAATCCTTGCTAAGTAATACATCAAAATGTCCTTGAACACCCTTTTCATCATTTCTTTAATAACATTTCCTCATTTTGAATCTGGCACCGCTTTATCAAATTGGCAATCTTTATCGAAGAAAAAAAAACCGATCACGGCGGCGGCCATTTTAATCTTTAAGTCTTTGACGATTGCCTGTATTAAAGGAACAGGGATTTGTCCTTTGATCGTCTTTAGATTATATCTAGCAGTATTCTTTATTGCTGTGTCAATCAATCTGCTTGGTTTTCAATAAACCATTTCGTGGTTGGCTTGTATTAGCTACCTTCTGCTTTGTTTGTGTTTAATCACCTAATTTAACACCAAGCCTACCAAAATTAGCTGCCTGAACTAAACTGTTGTTTCCTTTGTTTGAGTTTTCCAGCTTATTGTTATGACCTGCTTTTCCTTGCGGGAACTGTTAAGCACTTATCAACTAGTGCATAACAAGTTTCTTTGTCTGCTCAGAGTGTTTCGTTTAACTGCTTTCTGACTACTGCATTTGGTTCACCATAAGTTGTATTAGCACTTTAGTTTTTAGATTCTTCGTCATCAGTCTGTACCTTAATAATAATAATAAAATATTTATTTGCATAAAACATGGTATAAAATGGAGTTAAATACAAATTCATATGGCACAAACATGTTTAGCTAGGATAAAAACATAGCATGAAAAATTATAAAGTTAGGTGAAGAAGACCATCATTATTTTTTATCAAAAAATTCTTTTAAACTATAAAAACAGCATTCAAGTAACCATTTATAAAACTTAATTTTAAATAATCTTGTATTTAATGTTTTGAAATGCCTTGGTATTTTTTTATAGATGCGCACGCACATTGCTAGGCAGTTTTTATTGTATTTAGCTAGTCTGGGTAAATCATTCAAGACTAGTTTATGAGGATCTCGTCTGTTCCTAGGATTAACATCATTTGCAGTCTTAAATAATTGTTTATTTTTGATTACAAACACACATATTTCGTAAATATAAAGTGACGGTAACGGTAACAAACCAAGTTTCTTAAATATTGGTCGACATGAGTCGTCAAGTTTAAGACCACAAATTGCCCTCATGCACTTTTTTTGAGCGATGAATGCTCTACAGAAATCGGTGCTATTACCCCACATTACAAGGCCATATCGTAGTAACGATTAGCACTGCCTTTAAGCCCATTTTTTTTGTAATACCCACGCGAGTACCTACTTGCGCTTAACACGAACTGCGAATAATACAGAATTACAGCAATTATAAAATATTTTTTTTTTTGCTACTAGCTTACCCATATTCTATCTTTATGCCTCAAATATCAAATTAAGTTGTAAATTTTCTGCTTTCACCTTGGGATGTTATACCTTAGATGGCCGAGGAATGTTTTTATATATATTTATTATTAATCATTAAGTAACAATAGACTCATTATTAGTTACATAATTAGAGTAACAATACACAGACTGTATTAACTTCGCGCAGCTTTACTAATTAACCATGTGGGCAAGTTCGTCTAGTAACTATCTGGGCAACTGAAATGGGGTAAACACCCGAACCTACCTTAAATTTTTTTTAGGGAAGTAAAAAATTTAATTTAAGGGTCAGTTTAATGGGAAAAGGAAATTGAAAGGGATATTCTATTAAGAATAAATTACAATGTTTAAATTCGTTTCAGAGTTTGAAAGTAGATAATTATCTACCGACCTTTAGAATTTTTGTCGTGTTATATTTTCTAGGTATCGTTTATAAAGGCGAAAGTAAAGGGATAGGTATTCTTAAAGAATTTTAACAAGGCAGGATTTTAAATTACACTTAAAAGGGGCATTTATATTTTACCTGCTCCTATTTTTACTTACGATTGAGCTCGTCAGCGTTCTAAATCCCTTCTCTTACCCCGAAATACATACTTTATTATGTAACATTAAATTTTATGACTAAACCTCGAATATGGGAGCAAAGTAGACTTCGGGCTTAGGTTATGAGACGAGACTTCATACATATTAGACTATATAATTACATCATGAAATGTTTAGTACTAACTCTTGTTCGAGAGTTTCATGTTTTCGGGTAAATTAGGCCATTTTAGGCAAATTAATTCGGGATCCCCGTTTAGCTGATCCTAAATTGAGGTAAATCTCTTCGGGTACAATATGTTCTTCTTTATTTGCATAATACGCCACCTTATTTTCATATTTTGTGAATTTCTAAATACGAGGAAAAATACGAATTAGGTAAGTACCCACTGGGATTCTGAAGAGTCGCAATATTTATCGTGTCCTATAAAACAGCTGTTCCACATTTTTAATGTTCATGGGTCCTCTTTATGAAAAGAAAACATTTTGCACTTGTTTGCATCCTGAAATCTTCCAGCGCTCCCATTAAGTGAGATGACAAAATCATTACACACATTTCAAAGAGAAAACTTCTAAAGAGTGACAAAAAAGAGACTTGAGAATTTTATTAATGAAGAGAGTGACGTTCAAAAGGACAATATCATTCTCTTATGTATCTGGTAAGAGACAAAGAGTAACAAACAAAGCGAAACGAAGAACGTCTTTCGAAGTTTTTCTTTTGTGTTTTCGTTTTGTAGTGATAAGATGTGTACACATTTCATGTCAGCTTCTTTTAATAGAGCTACTAAAAGAATATTTAAAGACTATACTAGAAAGCTATTAAAACTAAATTCAGTCACAGTCAAACTTGTGACAGAGCTGTCACAAGTTTGACTGTGACTGAATTTAGCTTATTGACCTTTTGTTGTCGCATTATTCAAGTATGGGAAGCGATAAATACAAGATAAAATGACAAATTCTTTCGATATTGTTCAAAATACCGACCGATTCTGCTTAACCATCATACTTGACAGGCATAATATATGAAATCACAACATGATGCGTCTCGTTTAATAAAATGTCACGTTTATCAAATTTATCCTCATCTTCAGTTTTGGTTTCAACGTTTTTTATATTAAAATAACGTTTATTAAAATAGGCAATACTGTACAAAGGAATAAAATCCGTGAAAGGAATTTAAGATTTGCTTTTGATGGTAGACAGATCCGGATTTAGAAACAAGTTGAATTAGACGCTCCATCAAATGTCAATTTATCTTGTCTCAGGTGGTTGACTCTCAAACGTGAACGTGCCTTTATACATGATGTCGCTCGAATTTATTATGATTTAACATTTCGTAGAAAAAGAAATATTCATTTCAAAGAAATGTTCTTTTGTGATGCTTCGTTTGTGTTTGGATGGCTGTCAAATATAAATTCCATGGTCAAGTTCATCACAAGCATTTTCACCTTTACGTGGTGTTCACAGCGGACCCTATCAGAATATCAGCGCTACGGTTTTTTTTTTTAAATATCGCAGCACTATGCTGAGATAGGAGCCTATTTGGCTTCGCACAGGTTTGTGAAGTGAAAACTTCTTTAGGCGCGTTGAGCACTTTTTGGGTGAACAAAAATCATGGAACTCGCGTCATCGTCACCGCACGCTTCGACGATACAATTCACAAGTTACTTACACACATAGTTTTCACTTCTATCGGCAGTCCCCAAAGACTGCCCCGCATTTTTTTTACTTGTTTATTGTTGTTTTTAATGTTAAATTTGTTAGTTTTAAATGCTCCTTTTTTTTGGAATATTTGGATTTCTTGTGCATGTCCCAAATAAAATATTATTCGTTCTTTCTTTAAGTAGGTATCTCTTTGGCAAAATTTCTGAAAATGTAATTTAAATGGTATCGCTGCAAGCGTCAGCTGATACTTTTTCGCCCCTCTTCGAACTGGAACAAGAACGAATACACATCAATATAGCCTTAAAATGTTAACACTTCAGCGAACTGAGTGACCACGTGCACACGACAAATGTATGTATGTGTGTAGGCGAGACACAGTCGTCCATCTTACGGGGCTGTGAGCATCAACAAAATGGTGGATTTATTCATAAGTGAATGCGCAAACGTAACGGAGGCGTGCACAAGGGGTGCACGCCTTACTCTTAAGCGGACCTTCTGCATAATTTAACACTTTTCCATACTCCTAGGTCTTATCGACTTTTCTTTTACTTACCACACCACCGTTGGTGTTTAAGGAATATGGGAAGTTATGATGGATTACTGCTGCCTAATATTTTAGCTTTTATACCGGGTTCCCAAGCGGATTGAAAGCTCTTTAGCTTGCTTTTATGTTTTTAAATTTTGGTCGAGTTAATGCATATATACTGTTACATTGAACTTTAGCTATAGGAGTTGAACTCTAGAAAGCTGTGATTTACTTTTTCAATAATTTCATTCTTTGTTAATATTTTTGAAAGCCCTTGATTCATGGAATACTGTTTTTTCTTAGCACGCAGACAGACGATAAATTTGCATGTATACAAACATTACAATAATAGTTGCTTTTACGTAGATAAAAAATACAAAGACTCCACTTGCTTTAAGCACCTATATCTATACCAGAAAACTAAGTACACAGAACTATTTATTCATAAGCAAAGTGCAAACGGGAGATGCCGTCTTTAGCGTACCGTTTACATAATTGAAAAGTTTTTGCTCAACAGTAACTTGTAGTTGGGGAAAAAAACTTGCCTTTTGTCTTGGAACGTCACGGTAATGTTACCGACTTGAATATTTATGTGTTAGGAGAACTTTTTTGTTGCTACTGGGTTATGGAAGGTAGAACAGTAATCGTATCAACAATAAATGTGCTGCGATAACTGTGCCCGTAGCACGAATATTTGAATCTGCGTAGCGTTGTAGTGTCCACCCATTACATATCAAGACCCCTCTATACCTCAGAAAGCACGTTAAGCCGTTGGTCCCGGCTGTCATTTGTAGACCTTTGACAGTCGTTACGGGTATTCAGAAATCCGTTAGTCTGACAACCAATCTTACCAAAGGGCATTGTATTAACCAGTGACTGGGTTGTGATCAGGTAGGCAGTCGCTTCATGTAACCCCGGTCACTCACATGCGCGCAAACATTAGTTCGCAAACTCAACGGATATATACAAATGGTTACGCAAACTCAATATGCGAACTCATTTGCTTCCTCCTACACTTGTTTACGAATGTCTCCCAAGCGTGGGATATGCTATGGGATTTCTTTTTAGGATCCCGTATAGTAGATTCATTCTGCAAGAGTTCAATGAACTCCAACACATTGGTGTTGTTCCAGTCCATGATCAAATTAAGTATGTACCTATAACAGAAGTACGCTTCACAGTAGACGCCACGAACTCTGAAAATGGCGAAACGTCCGTTACCTTCGCAATCGTGTGCGCAGATCGCACGAATATGTGGGAGATTCGCGAAGGTTCGAGGTTCGCGCGCTTTGATGTGCGTCAAAAAACCGACACAGCTTGGAAAACCGCGAATGCAACGAAAACTTTGCAAATGTCTTCCTACACTTGTGGGTTCGCGTATTCGTGCGAATGTGAGTGACCGGCATAAAATACTGGCATTCAGCTGCATTCGGTCAGACTGGAAGTTGACCCCAACATAGTTCGGAAAAGGCAGGCAGATGATGTAGCGTTGTAGTATCGGTAGATACTTACTTGATTACCTTTAGCCTCCACAACTGGTGATGCTTAAGTCAGGGGCAGTCGTTGCTGACTGACTAGTTTTTAACCCCCGACGCAAAAAGAGCGGTATTATAAATTTGACCGTTTCCTGTGTGTGTGTGTGTGTCTGTCTGTGGCACCGTAGCTCTTAAACGGGTGAACAGATTTGGATGCGTTTTTTTTATTTGAAAGCCGGTTGTCTAGCGGTGGTTCTTAGACATTTTTTATCAAAATCGGTTCAGCCGTTTCAAAGGCAACAGCTCTTTTTTGTGTTGGGGGTTTTATTATTTGTGTAGAGAAGTTCCGATGGCTTTAGAATCTGTCGATAGCGACGCACGATAATGGTGCGTTTTCTACATGGTGTGCCTGATTTGGTTGCAGAAAAGCTGGAGGCAAACGACATCCGTGATTGCATTGATTCCTTATCTCCCCACGGAAGTTGTGACGGGGTGCGAACCTATCACTACATAGGTAGTGGAATGTCATCAACGTAGATATATTTTATACGGATGCAAAGATACTCGTATGCATAGGTAGAGATTACCAAGTGTATGGATTGTAGAATATACATACATATTATGATATAAAGATGAGTCAAACTCAAACTGAAAGCATTTATTTCAAATAAACCAATTACAGGCACTTTTGAATTGTCAAGGAGTCAGTCAGTCAGAAAAATTAAGCTAGTTGTCCATTCCAAAGCGTAGTAAGTACCTATGGAGAAGAACGGGCAAGACACTCCATGGACACTATTTTAAATCACATATAGTTACAAAATATTGGTTACATCATTCTTGTTGAAATTATGCATGTGAGAACGACGCAGAACGTTAAAAGCGTCCGTAACAAAAAAGATAAAAACAAAAAAAAAACAATTCATTTTTTTTTATTAAAATAAGCCGTGGCAGCCAAGAGATGACCAGTCCCTATTCACCGCGCCAGTTGACGAACATGACGCATGGATTAGCACCATTCAGCTCAACCATTTTGAAGGGAACTTAATGATCCAACACACACGCCACCACCAGTGATCCAATGATGCTTACTAACCATATTTTGCAGTTAGCGAGCGTCGTATTTTTCTACGCTTCGTATCAACTTATCATTTCGTATCATCAACTATCGGATAAACATAATTATGGTGTTCGCTATTGTTTTTATTTAATTTAGATATTTGAAGTACTTATATGTATTTCAATTTAACCATCTCACCTTTAAATGAAAGCACAGTTATACATAATCATGGCACGGTACAGATAATAACGACTTCATACCGCGGGCAGCTAAAATGTTTGCCCCAAGCCAACAAGCTTACCGCCGATGTTTGCCCCACTGCATTATCATTATACTCTCAAACATTAGGTACCTGTGCTAGTTTTCAAATTAAAATTATCATAGGATTGCGGTTGTTTTGTCTATTTTGTTTTGGTGGGATTTTACTGCAGTTGTATAATTATAATTACAATATGAGAGTTTCAAAATGGTAGTGTGGTCTGCCGTGGAGACAAGATTTCGTTTTTTAGTGCGAGCCGCATGTGTGTGTGTGTGTAGCTAAATTTATAGGTCTTCTTCTATTCAGTAGTTTTGAGCTTCACAATAGTTTAAGCTAAGTATAGTAAAAGATTAGCTAGTAGTTAAGTCAGCAGGTTAGTAGCGGAGTTTGCTGGTCAATACTTACCTAATACCGGATTCGATTTTAGTTGATCAACTGCTAAGCCACATGCGATTTGAACCGTCTGAACACACGCAATCAAATTGAATTTCAAATTCAGAGTATTTTTTTTGTTGAACAACAAAAGTCGTTCAACTAAAATCGAACCGTGTGAACCCGTTATAATAGCTGCTTTCATCGGCGTGCAGGTTCTTGAATGAGATATTACGTGACGGATCGATTAATTTGTTTATAGTTATTGATTTACCAAAATATCTCCAGCCAAAAATAATTCGGGAGTTTCGGCATTACAAATTACCAATGTTTACCAACAAATTAATAATTCCAGCAGGTCATGACCTTTTGAGGATACCACTCTCTTTCCATAATCCCTTACAATATGAAACAGGAATAACGCTACAAAAGTTACCTCTTGAGGATACCACTCTCCATAATCCCTTTTGATATGAAACAGGAATAACGCTACAAAAGTTAGATTTTTGACCTTTCTGTACGACTAAATACAAGCTTTGAAAAAACCGAGGGTAAGGAAGTAAATTATGTTAATGCGATCCCGGCGAAAAAGAAAAGAGTCCTTATTTTAAATTCTTGACCAGCGTACTGTGATAATTAAAAATATTAATTAGTTTTCTGGTAATTACCGCAGTTTTTCATTTGTTCTTTTGGCATCTACGCTTGCTATTAGTACCTATATATTTTCTAAATGTCAAAGAAAAACAAGCTTTATTGTGGTTTAATTAAGACAGAAAACATGTTATTTCATCACTCAACAAAAACAAAAAAAAATAACATGTTTCCTACAAAAGTGCAATTCCTACGCGGTCAAAATGTAGGGAAGAGCAAAATTTATTAAAGTGAAACTTTTATTACATCGTCTCAAACTTTTTCGTCTGTGTGTTGCATGTCGCGTGACGGTCGGCCGCGGAGTAGGGATAAAGTGAAAGGAAGGAGGTTTTTAGTTAAATGTCTATAATGTGAAAAAAAGTTTCACTTTTACCGTGGTTTCATAAAACCACACAATCCTTTTTTTATTACCGACGAAAATTTTTAACTCATGATGGGGGTCTAGAATCATGAGCTAAATCCATGGTAACTAACAGGTTGCGCGTCGATGTCTTTGCCACCCTGTATATGTATATCTTTAAAATAAAGTTTAAATATAGAGTTTTAATAAGTAGAATAAATTCTGTGGAAATGCCTTCTTTGCAAAGCATGTTTGGCTATGAATGATAGACTGAAGAATGATGTGATAAGGCAACGGTGCGATTTAAAAGAAGATGTAGTGACAAAAATTTAAAAGAGTTGGCTAAGATAGTTTGGTCATGTTAAGAGGATGAATGAAGGGCGACTAACAAAAGGTATTTACCAGGCAGATGTGAGTGGAAACGCCTGGAGGGGACGCCCTAGGAAGACATATAGTGACCTTATTGGTGATGTTCTTCAGAAAGGTCAGGTGCGTAGTAATCACAACCGGCGTGCGTGTATAACCAGATGTATGATCGTAAACGAGGTAAAAGGAGTATGTAAGGACCGTAGCAGGTGGCGTTCTGTAGTTTCTGCCTATCCCCATGGGAAAAAGGCGTGAGTTTATGTATGTATGTTTAAATATGGCTCCTGGTGTTTTCAGTTATTACGTGATTCTGTACACGTATCGTCCTTGTTAATTTACGGTATAATTTCTAAAATTCTAGAATTATTATTTGCTACTTGCAAAAGCTCAATTTCGAAGCAAAACTGTACAGTTCTATACCCTCAACGAAACCGTGAAATAACTTTAGAAAATGGCGACTATCCTGTGGAACGTAGTCACCGCAGTCTAATCCAACCTTGCTGTGTTGGTTTTAAAACCCGCATCATTCCCGCCGAAATTAAAGCGAAATACACACCGTGTGCGCTGCTTATCTTACGGAGTCAGTTGCAGGCTTATGCGCTGGTGGGTACGCTGCCTGCTTGTCGTTCACGGGCACAATCTTTAAAACTAACATTCGCTGCATCCTCAAAGAGATATGTTGCTGCTTTACCTAGACGCTCTCATTTCTATTCATTTCGAGATGCTCACCGCCGACAACGAGACTGGAATATGTAATTCAGTCTGTTATTTTTATAGAGCAGAGTTTTTACGTTTTTATGTTAACGTGGTAGATTCTCTTCCCAGGTCTTGATAAAAAGTAATTTTTGTTTTTATAAAAACTCCCTTTAACAAAAGCATGTTCTACAATTAGATGATAAAGTGGGCCGAAAGTATATTATTTTTTGTTGGCCCAACTTCGCCACTTCCACGCCATCGTTGGTGATGGAATGATCAAAGTAATAGACAGCAATACCTGCCAAAATTCCGCGACTGTCATTGCAGTAGGAGCCATTCGATCGGAATTTTCAAACAGAAACCCAGAACAAACAAAAGCACCATGTAATAGGTCGTATAAGTAATCTCCATTAGGAGGAAAACAACCAGTTCTCAAAGAAAACACGTAGTAAAAAGAACTCATTGTACACTTAAAAGAATTAAGTCGGTAACAGGTGTAGTGGTCGGTAGATGGCGCCCACCGCGGCGCCGCCATTTTCTCTGTTTTCCCGCCGATTTCCTATTTTGTACCGAATAGCGATGGCCCAATTAATTTGGCAGAAGTTATCACCGAATAAAAGTAGCTTTGGAAAATGATAGCGTATTGATTACTAGAACTATAATAAGTTAAACTAATTAAGTAAGTTCAGTAAGACTTCTTCTTTGTTCTCACAATTAAGTATAGGGTTCGCAAAGTTTTATCTGAGGTAGAAAATTAAGAAGTTAAGAGGCCCGTAAAACTGTCTCTCAAATAAATTACAAATAGCATGTGGATTGATCGGTACTTCGGCAGGCATTCACACTACACTGCATGTTAACAACTAGTTTTCTTGCACTCTACACTGCAATATATATACAATATTAATTGTGTTCTACGCTTCACGGTAAATCGTATAGGTAGGTTAGATACTCACTTGAATATTACAAGATAATAATCAGCATTTAATAGCCTCAAGAGCAAATGGTGCACAATCCTAGAACTAGCACAAGACAATATTGTATGTAAACTGCATTAAACCGTCCTATCCAATCTAGTGTGTTTACATACCAATTACCTCCTCGAATGCGTCCAAACATTAACATCTCTAACGTGTATTCGTCGCTAATTGAACCCAATATCATTATGCGATGTTCATTAAACTTTACAAAATTGTTCACGATCTCTGGCTGGAAAAATTAAAATTGTTCCCGACAGTGTACGTGACAGATTTAGGGATGACGAACGCTTTCACGAGGGTCGTCAAGCGGCTCGAGTTATTTGCGTATTTTTATAACGGGCTTCGAAGTTTCTAGGTACCGAAAATACCTGGTTGCAAATCACGGCGACCAGGTTAATGGGATCGGGGTCGAGTAGGACTTCAATAAGGTTGTTGACCTCGAAGTTCAAAGATCGATGTAGATTACCTACGCGAAAGGTCCCAGACTAAACTAACTATACTGAATTTAATTTCCCAATCTATTTTGCTTAAGGACAAGTTAGTAAACACACTGCAAGATCCTAACTAATTTCGCATTCATATTTATTCCGTGTATGAATTAATTCGGCACCCTCAAATCCCGATTGCTAAAACACCTCTGTAGCAACGCAAGCAAATGTTTTCCTCGTATATAAACAGTGTGAGTGTGTGCCCTCACAACGATCCCCTCGCATTTATTGCTTCATTTAAAGGGTTTTAAACCAGATAAGTGCTTTTAGCGAGGCTCTTATTAGGACTTGTATACACAGGACACCTGCACACAGGGGGAGAATACCGACAGCTGTTTGTTTTTGTTGGAGGTGTCTTGTGTGTGTGCGGCCTTTTTTACTGTTTTTTTTTTCTTTTTGTTGAACTCTTTGCGCGAGCCAATCAACTGGGGGCTGTGTGGATTACATTTTAGTTGAGTTTTCGTGCTGGGGTAATCGGATTTTCAGGGACAATCGCAAATGTATGTAGACTAGGTAGGTGTGGTTATAAAAATGTCAATGTGACAATAGTGTTGATCGAAATAATAGATCACTTGAAAGGGAAACTATGTAGATTGGTCTTTCGAATCGAAACGTGGTTTTCGTGATTCATTTATTCATTCAACTGCAAAGCCGCCTAAAATTATACGTTTCACTCTAACATTAAAACAAAATAAAGCAATAAAATTAATAAACAAACATACATACATAAACTCACGCCTTCTTCCCATGGGGGTAGGCAGAAACTACAGAACGCCACCTGCTACGATCCTTACATACACCTTTTGCTTCGTTTACGTTCATACATCTGGTCATACTCGCACGCCTGTTGCGAGTACTACGCACCTGACCTTTCTGAAGAACATCACCAATAAGGTCACTACGTCTTCCTAGGGCGTCCCCTCCCGGCGTTTCCACTCACATCTGCCTTGTAAATACCTTTTGTTAGTCGCCCTTCATTCATCCTCTCAACATGACCAAACCATCTAAGCATAGTGTTTTAAATTTTTGTCACTACATCTTTTAAACCGCACCGTTGCCTTATCACATCATTCTTCAGCCTATCATTCATAGTCACACCACACATGCTTCGCAAGGAACGCATTTCTACAGCATTTATTCTACTTTCATGCTTTTGCCACACCCAACACTCACTTCCATACATAAGCGTACCACCCAGAAATGGTAAATTGAAAACTGACAATACTAAATATTTGGCTTCTTTTATTTTGCGTAAAATATGTTATAGCAACTGAAATATTTGACTACATTAAAATTGGTAAAAGTACTAGTTGGTAAGCAATTTATTGTTTAAACGTTCACTTGCCAAACATTAGGTTTGCGTTACATTTATTTGTGAAGAGTTTATTTGCTAAGTAATAATTTGGCAAATGAAATTATGCGGAAAATTGTTTGGGAACTGATAATTTGTCAATTTATTTTCGATAAAACAAGAGTAACACTTTTTAGACATCAACTGGTTGGTCACAATTGCATGTGTAGCACCATTTACTTTACTTTTCGCATTTACTCATCTTTCCACATTTCCATCAATCTTTCCATCCCTTGTAAACAGACTCCCCAAATATACGAACTCGCTCCACACTCTTATCATTTAATTTCACGTCACACACCGATACATGCATAAACAAACATACTTTTAAACAAACCAGGTATCCCTAAAACAAGTCATTAAGTAAATCAAAAGGCCACAGTCCATTTCTTTGAACAAGCTTTGATGTAGTAAGCGTGGGATTGCGTGTCACGATACTCACGATGGTGGCCAATGACGGCGCGTCCTGCCTGAACCATGGGCCACGAATAGCCACGATCGAGACCTTGGAGGCACGCATGCTTTCGATTCTATGCGACAAAACTTATACCTTTTCTGTGTAGGCGTATGACGTAGATTAAAGGCAGTATTTCAAAAAAAAAACTTGGTCGTAGGTTCCTTCATCATAGGCAAATGGTTCCAGTCATTTCAGACAATCTATGACAACAATTTAATGCTGGACGTTGGGAAACAACAATGCCCAAAGTTCCTACATAGATAAATACTTTTCCACTCATGTTGGCAGGAACTTGACGACCGACATAACCAATAGCTGATTACGTGGTAAAGATTAGCTTATAACAGCAAGTTTGGTACCGGAGCTAAAACTTCAGGGTAGGGACGCCACAAATGCCTCACTGACACTGGTTGCCAAAAGCCTAAACAAACATTTGTTTTCAAAATCGAATCGATAATACCGCGAAACAGGCAGTTTAATTTCAAATTCAGAACATCAAAATAAAGAAGAAAAAAAACAAAACACAATCCAACACGCACCCGCTACTATAATTTACAAAGCGAGATTACAGTCTCGTATTGATCGCTGTGCGTAGGTACTGTAAGCCTGTAGGTTTCATTAAACCATCTCTAGACGCCTTTCAGTGCTTACTCGACTACCCTCAGCCGCTATTGATATTTGTTCAAGATACCAGCTTATTCTTTATTTATGATACAATAGGATTGCTTTATGTAAGGATAAAAAGCGATGCTGGCGGTGTCGTATTGAAATGAACTAGTCATCTCTTTCGTTTTAGTTTATTAAACAAGTATTATTTTATATTTATTTATATTGGCCTTGATGTTTTTGTAGGGGCAGCCAATCCCACTACTTAGGCGAATAAAAGTACATACTTATTAAGCTTTTCAATGGAAAGTAATAACCGAGCCGCCTGACATTACTTGCGGTAGTGAAATTTTAAGACTTTTTCACTGTTACATTGATTTCAACTTGGTTTATAATTATCTATTCAACACGTCCAAAAAATCTACGAAGAGTTCCCTCCACCTACATGAGTCACCACGACGAACAATCAGGTCGACGACCACAAAACCATCCCTCGCAGCAACGGCACAATTAGGGTTGCCAACTTTTTTTATATCAAATATAGTATTTTTGAAGCCATTGCCTGTAAACATACAGATAATGGCAAAAAAAAAAGAATGTTTTACTTCACCTTTTACGAGATAAGATAATACTGGCCCTATTGCGCTCATCTCGCGATTTTGTATTCATCACTGAAAATATGCGCTCAGTAAAAGCTAAAGTTGCTGGTATAGGTAGGTACAGAAAGAAGAAATTATACTATTTTGAAAATATATGAAAGACCAGAATCACTGAGCAACACTTGTTGCCATCTTTCTGCAGTTGATTTAGCAACACATTTTCGGTGAGAAACAGCAATAGCGAAAATTTTATTAAACTGATTTATTTCTGAATTCAAATTTCAAAAACAGATTACGGCTGTTTCGTTTTACAATTATTTTAATAAAAGATTGTTATTTAAATATTCATCGACAATATAGTAGTTTCGTGTACTATTTTTTTTTTTTAATAAACATTGTTTTGGCCTCTAATATACAGGGTGTTTGGAAGCTGGGTGCAAAGCCTTAAGGGGGTGAAAGTTGACACCATTTAGAGCCCGGTTGATGGCAATAGGCTCGCCCCCTATTACATGGGACTTAAACATAACTGGCGAAATGTGGGTGTACTATAGGTACACCTCTGCCTAACCCTTCGGGGAATACAGGCGTGATGTTATGTTATGTGTTTTATTTTTGACTACTATTTCTGAGTTATTTTTTTAGGTAAAGGTATAGCAGTTAAAATGATTAAAAACAGACTTCGTCTCAGACATGTATGGCTCAAAATTCTTTAAATGGTGTCAACTATCACCCCCTTAAGGCTTTGCACCCAGCTTCCAAACACCCTGTATATATAGAAGGATACTATATTACATAGTAGGGTTGGCAACCCTAGGCACAATACACACACAAGGGTGAAAATTATGCACTTCCACGTAATTCCCGTCGAACCTAACCACTAACAGGCAATATACTAGCCGAAGCCAGGCAATGGTGTGGCAATACATGTAATATCGTGTCGAACATTGGTGAGTGTATACATACTATGTGGTAGCACGAAGCCGCCCATAGGACTGACCGCACAATATCCGCGGTCTGTTTGACCGCACGATGTATTTCCTGGCATACAGCGTAGGGTTTACACGCTTGCATTTTATTACACAGATATGGAATATCTGCGCTTTTTTGGAGCATTGCGAGAATTCTGGTGCAATATTGTGTTCCAGCCACATAATAACCAGCCCATAATGGAGCAAAATGCTTTTGACCGCTACAGTGCGATCCTCCTGGGAACTTAATTTTGCTACTGATCAGACGAGAATGGCTTCTATCTCGCTTCCATAGCTATCAAAGAAAATTTGTAGTTTACACTGAAAGGAAATAAGCGCCCTAGATACAAGTGGCCTGAAATCATAAATCTACAAAGGATCGAGAAGTGTACTTTGAACCTATTTTAAATCGAAACTCAATCCTTTACCAAGCACCTTTTATAGGATAAACTGGAACAAAAATAACCTGTTACAATAAAACCAATGTCCCGGTAAACACGAGTAAAACAGTCTTGACACAAGATCGACCGCACGCCAATGTAACCACATCCGTGTTAGTCCCTCGCAATGTAATATCATAACCGATGGTGACACCATCCCTTGAACATTGTGACGGGAATCAAACGTTATTTGACCTAAGTTAAGGTTGATAAATATTTGATGAGTAACTAAGTAAGTTTATAAAGCTTTTTTTTGGAAACTGGCATATTTGTATCTAATGACCACATAGTTTGGTCCTTACAACACGAACCGTCCGAAAAAATACAGGGTCAAATTAAATTAGCTAGCGAAACTCCGCAGACGTGAAGACTTGACGTAAAGATTTGATGTTTTTTTAGGGGTCAACGACCGTTTTTGGTGTTGTTACATGAAGTATGAGTTGAAAAAATATGTTTTATTGTATTTAGATATAAATACCAATCACGTCTGTAAAGTTTACACAAAAAAAACTAATTTTTATCTGATATTTCAAGTTAATACACTACCAGAGGTCAATGACCCCACATAAAGAAATCGCCAAATTAATTTATTTTTTGTTTTATTATGTTTAGATATCGATACCTATCACGTCTTCGGAGTTTCTCTAGCTAATTTAATTTGACCCTGTAGACCCAGATCCTACCTTTCCCATTGCTAGCTGCCAGTAAGTCCTGATCTTCCTAACAAAGTATTTCACGTTTACTTTATAACAATGAAAACGCTCAATTTACCTATGTTTGTCTTAGGGCCAAAGGTAATTGAGTTCGAGCTCCTTGTTCTGACTTGTGACCTTGTTCCCATATTCGTGGGTGCGATCGATTTGTATTTACGTCCATCTATCCAATGTTGATAAACCAGTAAGATAAATTAAACTTGAATAGCTTGGCTTGAATAACCTAAATTGTAAATTAACTAGTCTGAAAGGTTTTAAACTTCGGTCCTCTGTTTTGAATTTATTTAATTGATAAGAAAATGTTTAAAGTTATGACAGTTACATTTCGGTAATGAGTTTTGAGTATTTCTATCATTTATTAAATGGAAGTTGGGATTTTGTTAATTAAACATAACATAATATCACGCCTGTAATCCCCGAAGGCTACGGCAGAGGTGCACCTTATAGTACATCCACATTTCGCCAGTTATGTTTAAGTCCCATGTAATAAAGGTGAGCATATTGCCATCAACCAGGCACAAATCCAGACTCCGGGCTGCTACTGTAAAATTCCTATTGGAATAATTCAATCACACAATTCCCGACACGCGAATCGAACCCAGGACCTCATGCTCATGCTTTGTTAATTATACATTTTTTTATCAAAAAACGTCTATGTCAAAAATTCGTCCAATTACCTACCAATTAACATGCAACGTAAAAATAGAAATAAATAATATAACATCTCATTCCCTTGCAAAAGCTTCGCCTTAATTTACTTACAAGTGTAAAACAACGAATAAAGTGTCTGACTAACCGCCACCACTAACAGAGCCTAATCTGGAAAGCGGGTAGTCGCAAATATTAAAATTTCTCGGCCTCAACCAGCAGAAAGGCCGACCGAACAACGCCGCACTATTGCCGAGAATTAAAATGGCGTCGGGTACAAGTTACGAGCGGTGATAGTAAACATAAGTTTTTGTTAGATTAAATACTTGTAAATCTGTAGGCTTGTTTACATGACAATAGAATGGTCTTGTGTAATCTGTTGTCACTGTCCTAAAGCTAGCTCTTTTTTGACATGCTATCTCGCTCGACCTTTTTTGCACGTCTGCCATTGCGAAATTCGCGTGTGTCGCTCTTGTATTTTTACTTTTATTCAATATACCACTGTTATTTATCAAAAACCTCTTAACGGTTTTCCTTAGCCAAACATTTTCACTTGAAATTCTAACGAATTTGGTCCTTTGCCAGACATGGCTAGTGGCGGCGAATATTAAAATTTCAGAACTTGCCTTGAGCCAAGCCAACCGCACTTCGCCCAATAGTCGGAAATTAAATTGTTGCATGGTCAGAGTTTTAATGTTGCATTTTCACCTGTGATAAAACTTTAGCGATATTAAGAGCGCATACACGGGTCCACTAGCGCCACTCCTTTAAAAAAATATTATCTCGTGACTGAGAAGGAATTTTGAAAAACGGCTCAATAAGCGATCTCGGTAAGCGTGTCAAGATTTTTCTAATACCTTCTAAAAACTTTCATATTGAGACACGAAGCAACAAAATTCGATCTAAACAGAAGCGGACACATTAATTTAGATCGTATTTTGTTGCTTCGTGTCTCAATATGAAAGTTTATAAAAGGTATTAGAAAATTCTAGACAAACTTACCGAGGTCGATTATTGAGCCGTTTTTCAAAATTCCTTCTCAGTCACGAGATAATATGTTTTTAAAGGAGTGACGCTAGTGGACCCGGGTATGCGCTCTTAATTGTTAGTGTTTGTCCGAGCGCAACCAAAAAAGTAAACTAGGTCGCAAGTGTTCCCACTAAGTATTTACTGACGAGTCTGGCAGACATTAAGATTTTTGCACTCGGAAAAGGAAAAGTCACAGTTTCCAAACTATACCTAGTGCCAAAACTATGTAGTAGGTACTGTCTACTATCACCATTATTAATATTGATTGCCTTTAGTGTCTCGACTACTAAATACTTACCAACCAATAATCCACTATGTTAATATGATCCAGTGGGGTAATTGTAACACACTAACAGTAGGAATGGCTTTTATTTTGATAGTTCGACAACATTCATTGCGTTATTTACGTGGTAGAGCAGACAAATATTTCGAACATAAGAAGCAATGGATTAGCAATATCCTTCGAAATGATTCAGATTGTGATTGATAGTGTGTGACGCAATTATGGTGCATTTTTTTCCGTATCCATAGCTCCCAAGCTAGTTTAATTATATTCTAACTATTCCTGTTAAGGCGGAACCTTCAGGGTAGCCCGCGAAATTCAAATGTTCTTACGTTTTTTGAAATTTGCTGGTCACTGTCAGGTTGTATTTTGATTAAAATATGATTCGCGACCGTAACAAAATATATAGTTTTACAGGATTATAATCATTAGAATCAGCAATACATCTCTATAAGTTCATATTACCCTATTGAATGACTATTTCATGAAATCATGACATTTGAGGGCAATTCTAACTTATGGAGTTGTATTGCTGATGCTAATGGTTATAATTCTGTAAAGCCATATTTGATACGGTCGCGAATCATATTTAGATCACCATACAACCTGATATTGACCTGCAAATTGCAAAAAACGTAAGAAATTTTGAATTTCGCGGGCTACTTTGACGCATCCCCCTTAAGGATTAGTCACTTTTACAATAACCACATCAACACTTCTAAAATAAAACGCTCACCGCTCATCTTTGGTCTTTAGACTGAACCAGCCATATTAAAGCTCATTAACACTACTTTTCTGGTATTGTTTCTAAAGCAGTTGTTTTAATTTTACACCAACAATATTATTATGTACGTTTAAGGATTTTGGAACTAGTGGCTCTGTGAGGTCTAGACCTCGCGAGTCTGTCTTTGCATAGCTTAAAACTGAATAAATGTTTACCGCACTATTTAAAAAAAAAGATTGCGAAATGGCTGAAATATGTTTTTTTTTACGTTTTCAACCCCCATATCTCCGCCATTTCGAAAAACTGAATTGACAAAAAAAAATTATATACCTAATTACCGAACCTACTCACAACATTTTACGAGAATCGGTTGAGAAATGCGACCTGTAGAGGAAGGAGAACAGACATCCGGACATCCGAAAGCATTTTTGCCCAACCTGAAACGGTGGCGCTTCGCACTCGCTCGGTCAATAAATTAAAAGCTGTATTTATTGTAGTGTACCTATTTAATAGATATGTAAACACTGTCTCATACTCACAAGTACAATGCTATATGGATATTTTGGCGCTCGAATAACGTTGACAGGGGGTCGCTGTTGGTAAACATTTGCGCAAATGTTTTGTGAAATGTCACTTGAAATGTATTCAAAAAACAAGATGGCGGTGTTAGTTCCGATTTTTTCCACGCGCCAAAATAACCTTGTAGCGCTGTTAGTGAGGTAGTTGCTGTCACTAATGTCATCTGTCAGTCTCCAAAAATGGCAAAAGGCATGGTATAATAATATACTTCGCCAGGTATAGCATTCCGGTCACGGGGGTGACATAAGCCTACGTCATCACCGCTGTGTTACCAGTAGTGTGTATTATTAAGTCCCCAATCGCCTTTATTACCTGTGCGAATCCGATAAAACAAAGAGATTTTAACTAACAATTACGTTGGTATATGTTTAAATTGAATTGTTTCGTTTGATTCGAAAAATGAAAGGACAATTTAAATGGTTTAAATATATTTTTTAACAGAATGGTGACTGAAAATGTTTCCATAATTCGTATTTTGTTGCAATAAAGTGGCAACTGGATAGTGACGTAAGCATGTGTCACTCCCGGAATGAGACCTTGCTTTTTTAGATCATGGCAAAAGGTACAAAGTGAAGTGGCTATAATCAACTTCAAAACAGGATTCTGTACTTACTATGATGCCTACATGTTTATTTATGTGTATGTTTTTTCTAGAAACTTTCTTTCCTTTCAAGTGACTGCACTACAACCTTAATTAAAATCCAATGCGCCATGTCGGTCGTAAAACAAAGGGTCAGCCTAACTAATCAATATTCAACCGCATCTTACAAGTTTAATATAAAGTCCATCACCAAAACCATTGTGTACATAGGTCGGCCATCTTTCTAAATAAACAACCGCCAATCTGACGTCAAACACCTGATCAAACGAAATTGCTTTTGGTCTATTGACCGGCTTGAATCGAACCTCCAACGTAATTATATTATTACTTAGTCGCTTGTAGAATATTAATAAAGCCTTTATAAGATTATTGAATATTATTACGTTTTAATAAAGCTGTTTAGGGAGGCTTTGAATTTGGGGTATGCAATTAGAACGTACGTGGGCGGGGGAGAGACTAGCGCCCAGTGTGGGCAGGGTGGCCGCTTGTTGTACGTCCCTAATCGCTTCAGAAACGTTTGATAAGGCAAGTCAATGGGGATACCCAGTCATACTTTGGCATGAATCATTTTTGAAATAGAATATAACATGATTCAAAAAGTACCTAATATTTTGTTATACTGTAATGGTAAGCAGTAAATTAAGAAATGGTATATTCAAACTAACCTTTAGATACCAAATTGATACTACGTCATTTTGTCGTGTTATAACTTTCAAATAATGACAGTTGTGATGTGGATATACCGAAAAATTTAAGTTGCTACTTAGTCACTTATTCATTTCCTTATGACTTTGCATTTGATAGTTTCCAAGCAGGTCATAACTTTACAAACCATTTTACTCACAGACGCTTAAGGGTGGAAAATCATCCACTATACGTAGAGTAACTCTGCATTTTCATACATGCTGAAAACAAGGCTGCGCTCGACGAGGCGGTGGTTGAGTGTCCAGTGGACGGCCACTCAACTGCACGCTGCAAAAACACCTCAAAGTGATTCTATATGGTAAATAGAAGGAAAACATAAACGAAAATAGTAGTATAGCGGTCATTATAGCACGAACGACGACTAGAAAAAAAGTGAACTGGTTTAGTGTCGCCTTTGACTTGGTATAAGAATTCAGCGGTATGTTAGCTTCTTCGCAATATTGCCTAATTTACCTATTGTGGTATAGTAATTTTATTCTAGGTGCATCGTCTTCACATATAATTATATAATTAATGTATACATAATATTGTAAAACATTTTAAAAGAGTAACGGTGGAGTTTCTTGTCTATTCTTCTCCATACGAAACTACATTTTGGAAGGGGCAACTAGAATCAATTCTATTTTCGTGTAAATTTTGACGTTCAAAAGTGCCTTTTGTGTGCCTATTTGAAATAAATGATTTGACTTTGACTTTGCAAGTGAAAGTTCTTAGTCTTTATTGGACACATCATCAGTGGCGGATTTACCAGCAGGCTGAGTAGGTTTGAGCCTAGGGCGGCAAACTTGGCGACCGTTTTGTTTTTTTGCTGGTTCCATCTTTCAGTACATGATTACCCGAAGTGTAGACATTTTCCTTGGTTTATATAAAAAAATGCGGAATCATATAAAAGGGCAATACGTACATAATCAAAATGTAAGGAACAGCAGATTTAAAAAAAATAACCGATTAAAAATTTCTAATCTGGGGGGTCTAGAATCATGTACCTACTGAAATCAATTAATGGTGACAGTTTCCACCCTGTATTTCACACTCTCTCAGTACACTAACCCTTCACACATAACCCACTTTTTTATTACTTTTACCGAATATAATGGGGGCGGCAGGGGCGATCCGCCCCCGAGCTCCCGGTCCTGGGTGGCCTCCAAATCTTGAGAAGTACTTTTTAATCAAATCCCAAATAAGGCCAAAATACGATCAGTAAGAAGAAGGTGGAGACACCTTTACATATGCAAAATGCAGGGTGCTAAAATGTTTGAGCTCGCTTCGCGCGCTCTTGTCAACATTCTCTTAATTGTCAGGTTTCTGCATATCTGAGTCGACAGTGTTTGTGTGTTTCTGAAAACAGCGAAAAGAAAACTTAACCTACACAAGCTGGTGGACAAAAATTTTTGAGCTCGCTCCGCTCGCTCTGTCATCCTACATTCTGTTCATTCTCATGGTTAAGTAAAAGAGTAATAATTCAATAAAGTAACTACTGTATAGAATACTAGCTTCTGCCCGCGACTTCATTCGCGTGGAATTTGTATGATACACAATATACTAAAATAACACCCACATGTTTATAATTCTTTCTTGGCCCCCGACTCACTGCGTCGCATTGCATCGCTGGACCCCGCTTTCTGAATTTTTTATTATTTTTGCTCGGCTCTTCAGGGTCGTAGCGTGATCTTAAATGGCCTATACCTTCTTTAAGAATTGGGCTATCAAATCCAAAAAGAATTTTTCAAATCCGACTAGAATTTTTAGAGATTAGCGCGTTCAAACAAAATAAAACAATCTCATCAGCTTTTTTTATTTTTATTATCATGGTTCATTTTCTGCAAAACGCCTTTATAAACTCAGTAGACCGGTGGTCGGCCTCATTCTGTTTTGCCGCCCTACATTACCCCGCCTTATTAGTCGTACATGACTGAGCTTTGATTCGCTCAGAAATCCAATGACTATTTCTTGTGCAATTTCAACCAAATTTTTGAATTGTAAAAATAATCTAGGAACTGACAATTGTAGAGGTAAGGCCGGCAAAACCTGAACAGCCGAAACTTGGAAAAAGTGTAAATCAGCCACTGCATAAGATTACTAACAATTGCTACGTACAAAGGCGACCTTGATTCAGAATTGAGTTTTCTAACAAGAAACCTAAATCGGAAAAGGGTCAAGTGTAAATTGTTATGTAGAAATAATCTTTTTTGGTGTTCCTCTATTATAGAGACTTACAAAGGACAGCTGTCGAAAAGCTCGGTTACTGTAACGTGTAGTGGTCAAAGTCAAATCATTTATTTCAAATAGGCACATAAAAGGTACTTTTGAACGTCAAAATTTACAAAAAAATAGAATTGATTCTAGTTGCCCCTTCCAAAAGGTAGTTTCGTATGGAGAAGAATGGACAAGAAACTCCACCGTTACTCTTTTAAAAATGTTTTACAAAATTTTGGTAAATGTATTCTTATTTCTCTATTTCTTATTTAGAAGTACCTACAGGAATACCTTCAGTAGAATAGAATACTCTTTATTATGTACACCATAAAAATTATCTATAATTTTCCACCAAACCAATCCCCATTTATATCTATAGATATAAATGGGGATTGGTTCAATGTGGGGAACCCCGCTACCCTGCTCTGTTTTATGGGTTCCATGAAAATAAATTATATAACTTATAAATCTACATTTGAATTCCCCAGTTCCGTGTTTGGCTTCTACCGAGATCGGACGTGTATCATTCGCGCGCGGGTGCTCTACTTTAGAGTAATTCGCTGGCGCATCACAATAACACCGTCATTGCCGCGTTGCGATATCGGTTTATGAAGGTCGCCACGATGACCCAGTTATTAATTATAGTGTAAACAGTGCAACTAAATAATTGTTAAGGTGAAGTTTTTTCTTACCTTACTATGTCTCCTACAAAGGTAAAAATTAAAACTGATCTGGAAAAGCTGTTGTATGACAGTTACATCCAAGAAAAATTGGAGAGAGAACAGCTGGAACTTCTGGTTAATGATCTGAAAATCCAAATAGAAGGCCTCCAGCGACAACTTCAAAGCCGCCAAGAAGAAAATCTCAGCTCCAAGGGTCAAGGAAATAATGACCGTAAGGAGTCGGAAGCAACGAGCAACATACAATTTGCTCAATCTGGAAAAGAAAATATCGAGTACTGCACCGACGAGGAAGAACTCGCTAAAGAGACTGAGTGGATTAGGGCTAAAAGTAGGAAGAAAAGGAAACTAAACATCTCCCTCTCTCCACCACAAAAACCCGGAACAAGCGCCCAACAACAACAAAAATGTGAGAAAGAACAGACATTAGTCAAAAAAGTGCCTCCACCACCGCCAATCATAATAGATGGAGTTAAGAACTACCAAATGTTTTACGACTCACTAACTGAAACCCAACCAACTGAATCATTCACCGCAAAAATGATGAATGGAGATTGTGTGAAGATCAACGCTAAAACCGAGGACTCTTATAGAGCGATTGCTAGGCTTTTGTCAGAAAAAGAATATCTTTGGCATTCATACGAGAACAAACAGGCTCGACCAATAAGAGTTGTAGTGAAAAAAATACATTCTTCTTGCCAGCCAGATCGAATCAAAGACGATTTAATATCGCAAGGTCTAAAAATAGAAAAAGTTGACAACAAGTTGAGCTGGAAGACTAAAGAACCACTCAATATGTTCGTCTTATCATTTAATAATGACGAAGATGTCAAAAAAATCTATGGCATAAAGCACATTTTAGGATGTAAAATTGAAATTCACCCTCTCAAAAATCCGAAACTCATTCCTCAATGTAAGAGATGCCAGGCATATGGACATACTCATAAATACTGCAGAAAAGAGCCAAGGTGTGTAAAATGCACTGGCAAGCATCTTACAGCCACCTGTACTAAATCTCCGCAAGAGAAACCAAAATGCGTCCACTGCGGCTTACCCCACCCTGCCAACTATAGAGGGTGTGAAGTAGCCAAGGAAATGCAAATTATGAAAAACAAAAACATAAAAAAGAAACTTGTTGTGCCAACTGCCCAACAGGGTCCATCCATAAACAATCCTAACAAACAGGCACGGAAAGACACTTTTCAGACAACTACAAATCCTATTCAAGCAAGTAGTTCCTATGCACAAGCTGCAAAACAAGGCACTCAACCTTCGAATCTGGAAGATAAGATAAATCAGATCTTGAAGTGTATTACTACATTTGACAAAAGATTAGAAAAGCTAGAATCCAGCACCAAAACAGCTGGTTTAAATAACCAAAAATGAGTAACACACTAAAAATAATGGCGTGGAACTCTAATGGGCTCCTCAAACATCAGAATGAGTTACAGGCAGTCCTAGAGACAGAAAATATAGACGTGTGTTTAATCTCCGAAACGCACTTTACTAACCAATCTTTCATCAAATTTAGAGGATATAAGGTATATAATTCGCTCCACCCTGACAACTCCGCCAGAGGAGGTAGTGCGGTTATAATCAAAGAAAACATCAAGCATTACGAACAGAGTAAATTTGAAGAACCAGACATTCAAGCCGTGACAGTATCTGTTAAAACCAAATTTTGTCACGTTTCCATAGCAGCCGTATACTGTCCTCCAAGGCACATGATAAGCAAAGAGCGATACTTACAATTCTTTGAACTTCTAGGCCCGAGATTCATCCTAGGCGGTGATTTCAATGCCAAGCATTCGTACTGGGGATCAAGACTTACTACAACAAAGGGAAGGCAGCTCTTAAATGCAGTTAAAGATACACATTGTGAAGTTATGAGCACAGGCAAACCAACATACTGGCCTACTGACCACCAGAAAATACCGGATCTTATAGACTTTTTCATAATCAAAAATATATCCACCAATTACATTCATTTGGAGGAAGGTTTTCACATGAATTCGGACCACTTCCCGATTATCCTAAGACTAACTCAAAAAATCTTACTAAGAGAAAAGCATTTAACCCTGGTTAATAAGTCTACAGATTGGGACAGTTTTGCTCTTGATCTGGATAATATTATCGACCTAAAAACTCCGTTACTAAATCAGAATCAGCTGGACTCAGAAGTAAACAAATATGTTGTTAATATCCAACAATGTGCGTGGAACAACACGCCCGAGTTAAAACGTAAATATAAGGGGCATATCTATCCCAAGGAAATTGTGAGTTTACTGTCTGAAAAAAGAAAGCAAAGAAAGCGGTGGCAGCAAACAAGATGCCCGCGGGATAAAACATTATTAAATAGCCTGACTAAACGATTAAAGAGGAAAATTATACAATTTGAGGATGACTGTCTGAATACTAACCTTTTGCAGCTAACCAACGACAAATCAACGGATTTCTCTCTTTGGAAAGCGACAAGAAAACTAAAAAGGCCGATTATGCAAATACCGCCTATCAGAAACAGCGACGGAAAATGGGCCATAAGCAATGAACAAAAAGCGTTTAGGTTTGCCCAATACTTAGAAAACTCTTTTCAACCCAATGAGAGCTCCATAGAAATACTTGAGAGTGAAAAGTTATCACAAAGTCAAAGAATTCAGCTTGTGACTCCTAAAGAAGTTCTGCGAGAAATTCAAAATAACATAAGTTCGAAGAAATCCCCGGGTTACGACCTCGTAACCGGCGAAGTTCTAAAACACCTCCCGCGCAAAGCCATAGTAAAGTTGACTAGACTTATTAATGCCGCATTTATGCTAAAACATGTGCCTGAGCCTTGGAAGGTTGCTGAAGTCATTATGATTGCGAAGCCTGGGAAACCACCCCATGAAGTATCATCATATAGACCCATTTCCCTGTTGCCAATATTATCAAAACTATTTGAAAAACTGTTATTAAAACGTTTAAAACCTATAATAAAAGAAAAAGACCTAATACCAAACCATCAATTTGGCTTCAGGGAAAAACACTCTACAATAGACCAGGTACACAGGATAACTAACATCATTGAAAAAACACTCGAAAACAAGCAAGTCTGCGCCACCGTATTCCTAGATGTCGCGCAAGCTTTTGATAAAGTTTGGCATGAGGGTCTGGTATATAAACTCAGACGCATGCTACCGCCAGAATTTGCAGACATTCTAGAATCATATATAAGTAATAGAATGTTTAGAATAAGGCAAGAGGATGCATATTCCGAGCTAAAAACTATAAAAGCTGGGGTGCCACAAGGAAGTGTGTTAGGCCCATTCCTGTACTTGCTATACACATGTGATATCCCAGAGCTGGAAAACAACACCATTGCGACCTTTGCAGATGACACTGCCATTATGGCTACCGGATCAAGCCACAAAGAAGCAGTAGAAAAAGTTCAACTAGCTGTAAACAAAGTTTATGACTGGACACAAAAGTGGAAGATCAAACTGAATGAGTCAAAATCAATTCATATTGACTTCACTAACAAACACTGTGATTACCACCCAATCTATATAAATGGCATGCAAGTGCCTTATGCTAATACAGCCAAATACCTTGGCATAACTCTTGACGCCAAACTGCGTTGGAAATCTCACGTCAAAAAGAAAAGACAGGAACTCGACATACGTTATAAAAGTATGTATTGGTTACTCGGAAGGAAATCCTGCCTATCAATACGTAATAAAATTATATTATACAAGCATATTCTTATGCCAATTTGGACGTATGGCATCCAACTTTGGGGCTGTACTAAACGAAGTAACGTCAAAATAATCCAACAATTCCAAAATAAAGTACTCAGGGATGCTGTAAATGCACCATGGTACATTAGAAATGACGACCTCCACCGTGACCTTAAAATGGAACTCGTCACCACCGTCATCCAAAAATTTGCTGAAGCCCACGAACACAGACTTCACCGACATGTGAATATCGAGGCAATTCAGCTGCTAGACAACACGGACATAGTGCGTAGGCTAAAGAGAACTAAACCATTTGAGTTAGTGTAGTGTATAAATTGTGACGAATAATGTGTAAACAATGTGTTTTTTTTTATTATTAATTTATCAGACTCTAAGAAAGTGCTGCGGAAGCGGAATTGTGTGAAAGTGCAATAGGACACTATTCTTAGTTATAACGTAAACTATCACGTAAAATAATAAGTTAAAGTTAAGTTGCTTATTAGTCTATTAGGCTAGATTGTAATAAATTACTAAGAACTTATGTTCTTATAAAAAAAAAAAAAAAATACATTGAATTCCCAATAAATCAATTTGTTTTTGATTCGTAGCACTCAACCTTTGCCGATTTTGGGAAATTCAAATTACGATCTATCGTTTTTTTTTGTCAATTACAGTTTCATATTACGAATGTTACGGAATTCTGTAGAAATAATATCTGTTATTTCGATTACTGGAATATTTATACTTCATAAAGAAATAATTCCATGTAAACTGGATTAATGTTTTCAACGGAATGTGTCTCTTTGTAACAAAGTAGTAATCGATTTTATATGGTCACACACTGGGATCGATATCCATATGTGAAATAGGCAAGTCAGTGCAAATCTTATAATTCAGTATATCTAATGTTCTCTAATATCTATGTAGGTAGGAAATTACACTGGGGCCGCGTGATAGATTACAGCCTACTTCCTCTCACAGAGAGGAGGCCTGTGACTGGGCAGTGAGAACATTATAGGCTGATTATGCAGGCAATACATTTTTAGAGAGTCCGTACTCCGTTTTATCATTTCGTCAGTGTCCAAAGTTACCAACTATGTTGCTAGCCCGAAGGAATGTTTTCAGCTTAATATACCTACTTGCTAAATGCCTTCACAAACTTAACCCAGATATACCAAAACTGAATTTCTATACGGGAAGTAATAATAATAATAATAAAAAGTTTATTGAGGTAAAAAGGTAAAACACTAAGTACAAAGCTTAAATATACGAAAAATTCTATTATTTTATGTGCCTGAACTAGGTCATCCTGTTTTTCAGGCGAAGTGTCGCACTAAAGTTCTCGTAACGCAAACTTGAGGCACAAAGCGCTGAATTTCCCTCTCACCACCCTCGTCACAGCTCTTTCAATATTGTCTACGCCACTAGACGCTGGATTTGCATCTCAATTTAAAGCGCAGCTCTTGCTTTATGCTCATAGGCATGCGTTCAAAGTAAATTAGGGCAAACTTTCATTCATAAATAATGTATGATATTCTTATTTATTCCGTATTAACATGCGATAAAAGAGGTTCAGAATATTATGTCGACAAATTTTCTGTTTTTATTGCTGAGAGGTTTTTTTTGCTTCCGAAGACATGGAAATGTTCTAGAAAAAGGAAATTAATCGTTACTTATTATTATGCCATACAACTACAATCATATTCTTATGCTTACTTACCTAGTTTGTTCGTCACAATAACTATAATTTTTATTGACATTTACCAGGTAGACAAATAGCGACAATATTTTTCGGAATAATAATGTATTATTAAGCGAAAGATATATTAATGAAAATATTTCCTGAACTACGTTACTAGTTTTCAACTATTTTTCCAAGTTCATATGTTTACGAGCGAACTTGGTATCTTGGCTTGAAAACATGCAAAAGTTTGGCAGGACTTGTCAAAATGGCAGCCGACAGCAGATAATTTATTCAAATCGTTGTTTGTTTGTGAATTGTTTTTGTGATATTAATATTAATTATTTTGTTTCAGGTTTAAGAAGGACACAACTATGAGGAAAGGTAAGATTTTTTTTAAAGATTCATTTACATTGTTCTTTTTCTTCTATTTTCGGGCAGAAGAGTCTATTTAATTAGTATTTGAAAGTAGTCTACAAAAAAAAGAGTAGCTTCTAATGAATTTATGCATTAATTATTATTCTAGCTAAGCCCTGATTAACGTCGACCTGGAGAATTAATATTGCAATTGGCTTAATTAGTAACTCTCTTTAAATTTAATAAGCAAGGTATTAGTGGGCTCCAGCGTAAAAATGTAATTATTTCATGTGCTATAATTCTAAATATACAGATATACATTTCTTGTGATTTACTGACTTTAAAAAAAACTTTAATTAATTATTTCACTCATTCACTGACTGACAACGAACAGCCTAAATCGTTGTGTTTAGAAGCATGGAATTTTGCACAAGTGGCATAAATAATGTGGAGACAACGATACGACAAAAAACACCGGCAATACTTATGCATAAGAGTATTATGAAACTATCAAATAAATCCTAACATCGAAATACAAAAAGTGTTTTTTCCAAACAAATTAAATACCGATGGACCGAATATGGGTTTAGCCAATCTTTAACGATCTATAGTGACAAAACTATTGGATATATTTTATTAAATTTTCGTATGCAGACTGGGAACGTCATTAGATATTCAGATAATTTATTGTCGTTTTGTCGTCTCCACCTTGTATAGCGAAATTGAGCACTCAAAAAGGGTTTTTGAAAATTCACATAAGGGGGACATAAGTTTGTATAGAAGTTCCTCATTTCCACAAATCCCATCGGGCACACATCTTGTATAATAAGAATTTTATTACATTCTACAAAGCATACCGTACCGAAGGAACTTCTTTTTATATTAACTATTTTTCTTGGGGCAACTTTTAATTTTATTGACACAGTTCAGCCCGCTAGCGAGTCAAAACTCCGCCTTACTATAAAAAACGTAGCTATAAAACCTTTTTACTGTACTAATGAGGCAAAACATTAGCATTCTCACGTTAAATTATAGTCACGAAACATTTTGTGGCGAACGTGAACGAGAAGGTAATTTAAAGGGGTATTTATTTACCCGGTATATGTTTAATGTACATTGATTTTTAATATGCATTGTACGGCCAGTTTTTATGTAATAAAATAATTATAATATCGTTTAATAGTATCCGAATAAATATAAAAAATGAGGCTGTTTGTTGAATAAATGACATCAAAGTTAGGGATATAATTTATATGGCTGCCAAATAGGTAGGTACGAGTACATCAACAGAATATATTTTGCTCACTATTCTGCCGAATGTAGACTAGGTAGATACTTCTATGACAAAACAATTTGGCCTGTGAAATTACTTGCAATATTCTGTCGTTTTGAATTAAAATTGGTACAAGTATTGTTATGATTGTATTATTCCTGTAAAAAAAAACAATGTGACAACTTGGACATCGTTCATTAAAACTGAAAAAACAAGAACCCCTTCAAAATTTGGTGTCTTGCTTAAAATCCAACCTCTTCTTGTTTCGACGGTAATTATAATTTCGTGAACGTTCCCTTAGAAGGGTAACCCTTGTTCAAACTGTGTAACATCCAGAAAAGTGCGCAACAAAGTTGTTAGGAAAGGGTTGGCAGTGTACTCTCGCCTTTATCTACACGCTCTATGCGGTCTATTGAGTTGTTTGACAGTTTGTAATGTCATCCTACAGCTTCATTAATTTACAAACGTTGTTTTGTTTTGGACTTTTTTGGGAAATTAATGGTTGTAGGTACTGAATTATATTAGCCGTTATCGATAAAACTGGGTCATTAAAAGACAATAGGTAGTCACTATTAGGCTTGTGTGAGGAAAAAAAAAAGAAATTAAATAAAAGTAAAGTAAGGTTAAAATTTGCAAAGATTATAGGTAGGTACAATAAATAAGATGTAAAAAATAAATGGCCTAAAAAATCAAAACACTCGAAAAAATAATAGCTACTAACGACGTCATATATTACGCGGTAAGATAAAATTCTCATTAATTCTAACGCGCACCTTAAGCTGTTCCAAAAATCGTTTAAAAATTAAATCAAAACACGTTTCAATTTACATAACTCAATAGCATCCCTATTTCCTTCCCGCTTTTCTCAGGGAAACTCATAAAATTACACGGTGAAAACGGGACACGCACAACAGGGTTATCACCTCCGCTTAACAGTGGTTCCAGCTATTGTGACCACACATCGACGAATAGACATAACCACAAACTGTGGTAGCGAGAACTGAGTTTTACTAGTGCACCATAGCTAGTAAGTATTCTGAAACGCTAAGAATTTGATAGTGCTGAAGACACACTGAAATGAAGATACTTTGCAAGAAATAGTAGGTACCCACTTAAGTTCACTTTTTAAGTGAAGTGTTGGCGATGCAGATATTAACCGTCCATCCAATATATACCTAAGACTATCACTTTCTGTGTTAGCACAGCTTCCCAAAACCTCACGAAGGTTCAGTCTGACTATAAAAACTTTTGCGTCTGACCCATAATAGTTAAGCCTATAGCCGGTATAAAGAATTCCTTTAGATGTCCGTCATTATGAATTCATTTAATCGACACATTCATCAGTCGTACAACTTTATAAACTAGCCGAGCAGGATTAGGTTGGTACTGCAGTAGATACGACCTACCAATTTATATAATTGACTACTTTAGTAGGCTTTAGCGGATACCCGGCGTGTTCTACTACGATAGAACAATGCATTAGGCACATTCATGTTTTGTTTTCCATTGTTGCATTGGTGGCAAAACCATCTTCGCAATATTGCCTTTCTAATGAAACCGGTTTGGGGCACATCGGTTGGATAGTTTCAAAGCCTATAAGGGACCTAGGTAGAAACATTTTTGTGTCTATATAATATATATTGATTGATTGAAATACTATTCCTTTCAAATAAATGTAAAGTTGTAGAAGCTTCCATCTGTTACACAAAATTACTGAAGAAGCATGACACTAGGCAGACCATAGAAAAAGTAGGGGTATACTGACGACAATGGATTTTGCAGCGAAGTTATACTAACAAAACACTTTTCTAGCTTAGATAACCTTTTTCCCATAAAGCAAGCGAGGGTAGTACAGAACCCAAAGGGTCTATCGACCTGCCTGTTTCTAACGTTGACCTTTACTTTACGACTTTTAAATGTCGTCTCCCCGAGCTCACGACCTCGGAACGTATTTTGTCAATACACTTGGATCAGGTCACATACTCCGTTTATTTTTTTCTTGAAGTTCTTTGAACTGTTTTCATTTTCTGTTGATTTATGGAGGTCTTTTTGATGCCCGGATAAAAAGGATTCTTTGGGGTAATCCAGGAGATGGGCTATGTGTGTGCCCATTCGAATTCCCTCAATCGCTTATGCGTGTTTGAGGAACAAATAGCCAAACATCTTCAAACACTCTCATTATGAATATTCCTGTATTGCATAATACGAGTGGCGTAACGTTGATTGTAATTTAGCCTTTGATTTGAAACCTTTAGGCGTAGTCTTCAGACGAAACAAACAGAATGTTTCATATTTGTCTCTTATATCGCTACAACGTTGAGGTAGGTCAGTAACTACGGCTCTTGGCAAATGATCGAAGCATGATGTCATGAATTAATGCAGCTGGTAACATGATATTGTAATGTATTGTCGTATCGACGTTGATGTACTCAAAAATACTCTAAATGATTAAATACACCCATCAAAAGTGTCTAGGGGTCAAGCACGTTTTTGCTAGTTAAAAAAAAAAAGGTTTTTTAGTTGTATTTTTTGGTAACTACTATAGATAGGTACTTTGAACAGGGAATAGTTTTTGAATTTCGGTCAAAAGATGAAAATCTTCTGTCAAGTCGTATTCCTATATAATCCTGCAACGGGTTTGAGGCTAAAGCAGTAAAATTTCTGCCATACTTCTGCGTGGAATCAATACAAAAGAACGTTATTACGGAGAGAAGACGTCATTTGAGCCGAGAAGAAATGATTAGAGCCGTGGGAATGTGGGAAGCTGATTCTCGGCAACGTGTTGTGGCAGTCGCTCTGGGCACTACCCAGAATGTATGAGTATAAGTAGAAGTTAGGTAGTAAGTATATGAGATAAGTCGACTTTGGATACGTTACCGCATCATTGGCAGCGTGATAGTGCGACGTGGAGGACGAGCTCGCATCACGACACGCATACAAGATCGTTAAATAAAAATGACTGCTCGACGAAATCGTACAATGACCGCGATGATGTTGGTTACAAGGCTTCATAGCTCTTCGGGGATGTTAATAACCGATCCAACTATAAGAAATCGCTTGCATGAAGTCAATCTCCATTCCCGAAGGCCGCTACGTGTACTACCTTTTCAGCCCCACAATCGCAGAGCCCGTTTACAATGGGCTCGTGAACACAGAAATTGAGCAGAAGATGAGTGGCGTTTTGTGTGTTTTTCTGATGAATGTTGCTTTGGCATGAGGCCAGATACTAGACGTACACACACACGGTATTGGAGGACCCCTGGACGCCAAGATCGTTTAAAATCATGCCAGGAAGTCCAAGCATACAGTGGTGGAACAGTCATGATATGGGCGAGTATTTGGATTGACGGAAGAACCGAACTAATTTGGATCAGAGGCAATCTCAACGCACAGATTAACGCTGAAACGATTGTATCAGATGTTGTCATTCCTTTGGAGACCCAATTTAGTGCTTCATTTCTGCTTACGTGATAATGCACGTCCAAACAATGCAAGAGTTGTTGCAAACATACTTGTAACTAATCGTTGAGCTTCTTAAGTTTTGAGTTGAGCTGCACGATTACTGACCAATGCGTGCACTGACTGGACAGGTCCATTCAATCTGTGTGGTTTTTCCTCAAAAGACCATTTCACACCCAAATCTACATGGTCTTCATATGATCTGACCAAGATTATGTCTGGACTTTAAAAGAGACTGTGACCTATTGAGTTTTTTTTCGGACTTTTTTCTCAGAGTAGTCATATAGGAAACGCCGACCTCATCTGGTTTTTAAAATATGATTAACGTGTAAAAGTGTTTGTGCAAACCTACTTACAGAAATAAAATCATTTATCATTATCATTGATCTACACACAAGAATACATTTTATTTAATCAATATAATTAGACATTTTTATTTAATTTCAATAGGGCAATAAAATATTTTTTAAAAGTACCTTGTTCCCTAGACACTTTTGATGTGTATAGTCTATTTATAACCAAGACCACCTACTAGGAAATAGTAATGTTAAATACGTTATGTGTTAACTATTACCTGCGACTTTGTCTGCATGTATTGTTATTTCATCATCTTTTAATACAAAATTATCCAGGATGAAAAGTAGCCTATGTCCTTCTTCAAGTCCCAGGGTACCTATAATACCTATCTGTCAAATTTCATATCGGTTCAGTGGTCTAGGAGTGAAAGATAACAGTCAGACAAACTGAGTTACTTTGGCATTTATAATATTAGTATGTATGTCCAATGAAGCTAATATTTAAAATGATCAATCCGGAGAAAGGTAAAGAAGTAAGTTAAGGGGCTTACAAGAGCTAAAGCGCGGTCACTCTCGGATTGCATAGAAAAGAAAGAGACGCGCGATAACACAACGCTGGTAATTTATTGCAAAATATGAAGCAATTATGGATTTACAAAAAATCTATTCATTGGACTAAAAAATTAAAACACTATTACGTTAGTATGTTGCTTGTAGAATAATCTGACAAAAAAATCTGAATGTTTGCATATATATATTAGTATGGTTTTTGATCGTCAAAAATTTTTTTTCGAGGTATCTTCGTGATTTGTTTCAGTCATATTAAGTTAATTATATTATGTTTTCCACACACTATCTAACTAGCATATATCCTGCAGAATATCATATATTTTTCTGATTTTGGTTACAGTAGCGGATCATATATTTTTAGGCATTATAAATTTGCGTTTAGGTCATGTAGTCCCCTTAAGTTAATTTTACTCAACTCAGCATAAAACTATTCAGTAACCAATAACCATTGAGTACATTCGAATCGGTCCTATTTAAACAACTCACTATTCTTAGGTAAAAGCACATTTCATTATTCTATTTAATTAGCGATCAGCATTTCCGCTACTAAAAGGCGTGGTAGAAAAAATACCTTCCTTCTGAAAGGTTTTAGTCAATCAGAAAGGGAAGTTGCCGCGAAATTTCCCGTTTACGAAAGAACGTGTTATTAGTGGGTTACGTCTTTCGACCCGGACGTCTACATGTGCCTTTTGACACATCTCCATTTGTAAGTAACTATTCGGGAACACATGTCATGTTTCCTGTCGGAATGTGTAGCTTGGGGGTGGGATTATAGATAGTAAAAATGTTATACACAAATTCTTCTTCTACCTTACGCCATGCAAATAGTTATTTGTGCAACAAGAGAGCAAAGTCGTTTTTTGCTGCGAGTGCTGATTTTGAATCCTGAGCAAGCGGAGGATTTAACGATTGAATCACGAGCGTAGCGAGTGATTCTAAAGTTGAATCCTGAGTGTGGCGAGGGATTCAAAGGCACGAGATGCAAAAAACTTTGCTCTCGTGTAACACACATAACTTTTCACTTCAGCAGCGAGAACACTGTAGGAGATAAATAATAAACAGGAATAGATTGAAATAACTAATTATTGTGAATCAAAATAATTAATATTGTAGGTACCAATTCAATAAAATGGAACATTTTATAAGTTAAAAGCAAAATTACTGCAATTCTGCAAATTAAAAGTAACAGATTTATTTGGCAACGTTATAGTTGCATTGAGTTGAATTTTCTGGGGTTACGGTTTCTGTTTCGGTGGCGGATTGAGAAGGAACAACGGTGAACGTTGGTGACTCTGATCGGCTTTCTGTATAAGTACACTGTGCGTCGTTGGAAGTGGATGAGCGTGGGTGAGACCAAGGATCCGAGGTCGAATTCAGACTTATTGTTTCCATTATACGCTTACAGATTTTCGACTTGAGTCGACGAATTGACGAATTGAGTCTTCAATATAGCCTTCTGCAACCGTATTGGACTTGAACCCGCCGTGATTTTAAAGTGGTGAGATCGGCTCCGGAATCAGCCAAGAGCGTTGCCGAAGTTCTCCGAAAGCAGTGACCCGTGTATAGCTGAGGCTCTTCCAGTTTTAAGAAAGTGGCAGTTTCTCGCGGTATAGCACCTATTGTATTTACTCCCATAGGCTGTCTTGAGTATTTTTTATTATGGTATTGTATGAAAAATCGGTCGGTTTTTATATTGGCTGGACGTAAATTTTGGTATTTTTCTACAATAGTTACATATTCTTCGCGTACGACAAAAGACCTGTCAAGGTTCGTCTTCGTATATTTCAATTTTACTTACAGTAATTTATCTGAATGCTTTTCGATATTATTACCTGTTAGCTGTAATAGCTCGTTATTGCGACACGCTATCAGCTATCGCTATCGCTATCAGTACAACCTGTAATGAAAATATTACATAATTAATATACATAATTTAACATTTATAGCATCTTTTACATATCGTAATAAATATTTTAACAGTATTGCTAAGCCAGACTAGGATTCATTGCGCCTCCAAAAATTAGTAGTAGGCAGTAAGTACCTTTATACATAACAGTCTACACACAAATTTTAATAACTAACAACATAGATTCATAAGTACCACTTACTTTAACGGCAAGAAAATTGCAGTCCGGAGCTTAATTTTTTCAATGTTAAGGGCCGTGAAAATTTTGGACTTTTTAGCCTTAACTGACATTATTTTTAGAAAAGATACGAGTTTTGCGTATGTTTCAATATGCACGTTATGTTTTGTTTTTAACGTAGCTTTCATCATTGCGTAAATACTCCAGGAGTAAAAACCGTCTCCGAAAAACTGCTTGCGCCGTTTATAAGTCTCCATTTGTTGAAGACATGGTATGCTTTCAGATATTTCTCGCGAAACTTCTCAGGTAGAAAACTTAATTCTGCATTAATAACTTGTTGTTTTAACTCTTCCGGTGTTAAAATACTGTTCTCGTCGCTAGTTACACTCATATTTTACGATTATTTTAATTTTTAACCTATTCAACTCTACGCCAGCCACGACATTTTATTCCCGCTCTTTTATTTAAATTAAGGCGTGTTCGGAAATAGCATCCATGATATTTTATTATTCAAAATATATTACGTAACATTATTGAAACTAGAAATAAATATTTACAGGTTAAATATGAGTTTTATTTGCAGTAAATACTTATTTTCGTTTAAATACAACAATAAGTTAAAAATTCAATAAATTACATTAAAACACATAATTATCTTTTTACAAAATTTCTTTAGTTAGTACGAAATTCCGAACGTGTTTGAGGTCGAATTCAAAATCGGAACTTCGAAAGGGCTGGTCTTTGTCAGTGTTGTGTCTCTCTTTCTAATGGCGGGAAAGAGATAGTGTGTGAATGTTTCGAATTGTATGATCAACCCAAGGCTGAATAAGATATTCGGGCTTTCTGAAAAAAAAAATTACAAAGTTACTTGGTCTCACTCAGTGAGCAAAATCGCAGTTTGCTCACTGATTTCAGGCAGCAAAACCTACATGTTTGAGCTACTGAAGTGAAAAAGTATTTTTTTAACAAAATGTGTCCGTAACTTCGAGATCTTGACCGCCTGGAGGTCACGATCTCGAGGGTACAGACAAATCAATAAACATTCACCGGAAAGAAGGGATGACGTTACGAATTTACGATACCCGGAAAGATTCATCGTAGACAGACATTTTTCTGTTTTAAAGGAAATTGTTGTAGCCGCCCGCAGCGGTATGCGTTTTTGACACGTGTCCACCCCTCTTGTTGGAGCATCGAATATTTCAGTTTGCCCAGAATTTTAGCAGAATCGTGGTCCAATTTCGTAGAAGGAATAACATTGTAAAACCACGCAGTGAAATTCAATCTACTCGATATGTGAAAACCCTCATTATTTGTAAAACAAAGACCCAAAATTTTTGACAAGACATTGCAGACAATGTGGTAGATTTAATTTCCATCCGCAGAACTTCTGCTCTGACTCTGGTGGCTCCCATTATATAAAATTTTTGTTTCTGCGACAGATGAATGAGCACTTGAGCGTCGCCCTCGCGCCTATTCTATAAATGGGATTTTAATTACTGCCTGAACTCGAGTGTCCCATTCTTTGCGAAATTCATTAAATATAAGGCGAGCCCCGTGAAAGACTTACTAATTGGCGAACTGTACTGACGTCTGGCCAAAAGGCATGACACTTGGCCCACCAGGCTACAGCCACTCTCCCTCTCACCAAATAAAAGATACCTATTAAACAAAATTATATCTTCCCAACGGCAATTTAAGTTTTAATTTCGATTGAAGACACGAATGGTTCCATTTAAAAGGGTTCGAATTCTTCAAATGTAAATTACGTTAATTCCATTTGCTTTGAAAGGAAAGATTTCGTTTCCCTTCAGAGATATTAAATAATAAGTAAACTGGGATTGTACATAAATATAATTAATTATGGGAGACAACTTTTATCTTGAGCAAGGGACGAAGGGTAAATATTTTTTTCATCCGAACATATATATATATGTAATATATATATATTACATAGAAAGATAAAACATAATTTCTTGTTTGGGACGCGTATATTGAAGAGAAATAGTCTGTAATCTTTATAATAACAAACAAGTCCTGTACGACGGATCCCTATCATGTTGAATTATTGTAGATTGCTCCTTAGAAATGCGGGACAAAGTAAACTTGATTGGATTGAAGCAAGCTTGTTCAGATTTCAACTTAATAAATGCTAAGTCCGACTTCACTATACTTGTTTGATGAAACATACTATTCCTTTAGCTAAAATAACCTACGTGTTTGCGCAAGCTCCATCCAATAAATAAATACTCTTTATGTCCCTTGCATTTCTTGCGACGGATAATATGATTTCCTGCAAAATACGTTTTAATATTATTCCACTGCGGATTGAATTTCTACAAACTAGGAAAACTTGGTTGACATCATTGCCGTGAATGCCAAAAGTAACTTTTACGGTCTAAGTATTTCTTCGTTAATATTTATAGTACCTACGTTATTGTTTGAATTATATTATTAGTTGAATATGTGGGAATATTGGGTTAACAATGCCAACATCCGTTCAGCGAGCGAGTTTATGTGTAATATATCGGTATCTGTCGGCAACAATCGAATCAACATGTTTGGGACTCTATTTCATGCATGATGTCATTATGAAAATATGAATACATAAATAATAACATACTTTAATAATTTCTCCCTCCTAATTTTGCTGTGCCCAACAGGGTCCATATTGATCTTTTACTTTGCTATACCATCTATGTAATACATATGGAATGCAATAAAACATTGAGTATTGATTATTAAATGGGGACCAAATGTGAACAAAAACATACCTTATTCTAAACCGGGGTACCTTTATACCTTTGTACCGGGAAAATAAATAACTGCAGTAACCGTACTTGAATTTCAAGCAAAACATATTCAAACTAGTCTTTCTGTTTTCAACATACAGCTGCGGGCGACTGGCGACGTAAACCGATTTCCCTACATCATTTTAGAAGAGTAACAAAAAAGGATCTGACGCGACAGCTCATGTATCGTCCGCCGTAATAAAAACAGTCGGTATAAACCCGCCCTTAGGAAACACGTCGCCCGGGACACAGCCTTATTGGGAGTAGGGTTGCTATATTAAACCATTGGGTTTTAAATTAACTTTTTGGTTTTTTTTTACCCGTCTATTGTAAAACCCACTTCAGTTCACCCTGCCCGATTTGTTTGTTTATATTTGTGGGACTTTTATGAGGATTTTGCTCCAAAATATTCGCGTAAGTTGACCAAAAAATGCCGCCATAACAGTATAACGATAAAATCAGATTTTTGTGTTCCATTATATATATGTATTTCCATTATATATATGTGTTACACTGCCTACCAATGCCATTCACACGTAATGTAGCGAAAAAACGTCCTGCCGAATTAACCGCTCCGTCCGCCCTCTGATCTTTGATCTGGCAACCCTACTGGGGCCATAAAAGATGCGGGAACTCGTTACGTTCATATGGCAAAATGTATTCCATAAAACTAGTATAAGCTGAGTTATACAGCGCTGCAGAAAACGTTCCGTACGAATGTTCGCTGAAGACATCAGGCAGCTGTGCCAAAGTATTGTTTTTATAAGCTGGACGCATTTACTGGAGCAGCGATTTGCTTTTGTGTGATCCTTGAAAGGACTATACCATATTTATGAGGGACATTTTACAAATTAACCAAGAACACAAATAAAATAAACAAATTTTATTTTATCAACTAAATAACCACCTTTAGTATAGTTGGGCGGATGTTTCCTAAAAACCTAACGAGTTAACCATATACAAATAGGTTTAAAATCATTTATTCTCATAAAAGCCAAAGCCACATACATGAGAACAGACAAGAAACATTCAGTAAACTTATTTTAGGTAGGTAACCGTCACCAGAGTATATGTATAGTATTTTAGAAGATTATTCTATACTCATTCAACAGTAAAAATTCTCAACCATTAAAGTACATTGGAGGACGTTAGTCAAGGCAGTTTTCAATTATGTGTTTGGAAAGCTGATTTAAAACTGCTGAGAGAGCTAACACTTTTTATATATGTGGATAGATTGAAATGGATTCAGAATCAATTGCATGAATATCATTTGGCAATAGATGTGAAAATTAAACCACAATAAAATTCACATCTTCGGTCATGCTTCATGACCGACATCCAAAGTCGAGAAGAAGTAATGAGTGATGTGTATAGTGTTTGTAGCAGGAATATTATTAATAAACCTTCAGTCAACAGGAGTGCTATTTGTTTAACCCTTTCTCATGCTGCATTGTAAATTGTAATCAAATTATATTTGAACGCTCCCGTTCAACGCTCACGCACGCAGTTTCAGCGGGCACACCACTAATGTTCTATCGATCCGGTAGTTTGGCAGCGGTTACAGTCCGTGCCATGCGAAACACGTCATTGGCTCGTGCCCCCAATACCCGGGTGCCTTGGTCGAACACTAGTGATAAACCCCAAACGTTCCTACAAGCGATTAACATGAACTGCTAGTCTGCTACGCGAAATGCGCTCGAGTCGTTTGTTATTGCAGAATGAAGCTAATCTACAATATTTATGACTACAGTTTTAAGTAGTATTTTTATGGTAATGGTAAGCGTGTTCACTGACGGAATAGAGACTGCATTTCTGGTGCAACTTGATTTTTCTTGTTTTAACTGCGGTCGGCAATTGTTTTTATCTTATGAAGCTGTGAAACCAAATGCATTACCCATATTTTGTCCTTATATTTTGGAAATCTATCTTCAGTCCAAAATAATAATAAAAATAAAAATCTTTATTTATACAAAGACCTTCAACAATGATTAAAAACTAGGATGCATGAATTACAGTGAATAAAGGTCATACAGATAGAGTAAACCCTGACTCCCAAACTAGGAGATCCTGTGACTTAGGAGTCAGTGTTCTGCTGTCACTATGATACCAAAAAACCCTTTACTAAAAAAGTGTGTTATATCTGTACACAAAAACATGGCAAAAAACATAGATTTGAAAGTAAAATAAAAAAATTCAAAAAAAAATAACTAGGAGTAAAGGAATGTATTAAACGGAGTTACAAGTTAGTTGTGTATTTGTGTGTGGACGTGGGGGTGTGTATGTGATAGTGAGCGTGTGTATGAGAGAATGTAAGTGTGCGTAAGGGTGTGTGTGGACGTGGGGGTGTGTATGTGTGATTGAGTTTGTGTATTTCGCATATATATGTGTTGTAGTATTAGTATTTATGTATCTTGCTGAAATTATTGAGATTGCGATTGATAAGAATGGGTAGACGAAGTTCGTACGGCTACTGCCGGATGTGGAGTAGTTCTTCTGTTCGAACGTAGTCCTGATCCTGAAGCCAACTTTGTACCTTAACCCTGACTTCATGTTGGTTTTTAAATGGTTAGGTCCTATGAACATAATATAAAACAATTTAGTTATTTGAATAGGAATACAGGCTAAGTTTCCAATAAACACTGTTTCACTGTTTGGATTTCACATTCCGTTACTAGGGATCGATATAAATCACCTGGATTTTACCACGAAACAGAACGTGTACTAGAATTCTGTACTTCGTAAATGTTTCCGTTGGTACTCTATACTCAACCTTTCTCTATACATCGCCGTTCGTGTTCCACCTTAGTAATGCCTACTGCCTAGTCTAAAATTTACAAGTAATAAACTTGACTGCAAAGAGGTTACAGTTCTCAAAGAAATTGGAGAGGCAGTTCGCATTTGATTTACATAGATACTGCTAACGGTCAAATAACATTGGGATACAGTTGCGAGGGTTGGCACGGAACCAGAAATATATACTACTGTAGCATTAAAAGAATTTGAGACTTACAAAATGTAGGTTACGAAGGTCGTGCTGAAGCCGCGAATAAGCAAATGCAGGGTTATGTTTAAAGGGCAGTCCACCTTTCCTGTTAAGAAATTAGGTCGAGAATTTATTGCAAAGACGTTTTCTAATAAAATCTCCTATTCCATAGAAGACCAAATAAAGTTATTAAATTCTGGACGTGTAGGATCGGACATCAATGTATTTACCCTAGAACTTCCCAGTGCATATATCAATAAGTAAGATTAACTATTCATATAGTATTTTTTGGTTTTAGTGAAGGAGTCAGTGGAGGGCGTTTATTTAGACTTTATTGTTAACTATAGCTTCTGCCCGCGGCATCGCCCGCGTGGTTGTCGGAAATAAACCCACGGAAACGTGCTATCGGGACAAAAAGTAGCCTTTGCCTTTTCTCAGCATGCCATCTATTTCCTTGCCTAATTTTATCGAAATCCGTTCAGTGGTTTAAGCGTGAAAACGTAATATACAGACAGAGTTACTTTTGAATTTATTTTATATAAGCAATAAGTATTATAAGTGTAGCGGCATCTACAACGCTACATGCGAACTATGCAACACTGACTCATGCAAAATCCTGCATCGCGCAAGCAGAGTTTGCCGCGCAACGTAGCAAATACGTATATACAACGCCCCTACATCAATCGTCGAACAGTAGCCCATCAGACACTACACTCGTCTGGTCGGAGGATCCTACCTTTTCTATGGAGGATGAGTGAACTATACTCCCTGTTCCACATACCTCTATATAATTATGGATTTGAGAATCGCAATTCGTATTCAGTTCAAAACTCAGTAAATCATATATATGAAATTGCTATTAAACAAGCGTAGGTACAACAATTTTCAGTGCTGAAAACTAACATAATTTTATTACTTACATTTCACATCAAAGTGGTCTGGACCGTTGTAGAATTCACATTAAAGTCTTTAGCAACACAACCATTTGTAAATGAACGGGTGAAAGAACTTTGACCACCATCTTTAAATGATAAATGATTTTATTTCTGTAAATAGGTTTGTACAAACACTTTTACACGTCAATGATATTTTAAAACTAGATGAGGTCGGCGTTTCCTATCTGCCTACTCTGAGAAGAAAGGCCGAAACAAACTCAGAGGTCACAGTCTCTTTTAAAGTCCAGACATAATCTTGGTCAGATCATGTGAAGACCATTTAGATTTGTCTGAAATGGTCTTTTGAGGAAAAACCACACAGATTGAGTGGACCCGTCCAGTCAGTGCACGCATTTGTCAGTAATCGTGCAGCTCAACTCAGAACTTAAGGAGCTATACGATTCAACGAACAATACCAAAGAAAGGACATTTGGGTAGGCCACAAAATTACTCAAACTGCCAGACAAAGATTAAAACTACCTGAAAGGAAAAAAAAAGCAACAATGACCCACATAGTCTTCACATTCACAATATTAAAATGAATATCATGTTTTTCATCTAGCCTGCATGCTACTCACATGCACAGACAGGTTTCTCTTTAAATGTCATCAAAAAATCATAATCTGTTATGTCATGTAATTCAATAAAAATTACATTATTAATTCTAAAACGCATAATCACAGTATAAAATTTATAATTGAATTAAAAAAAATTAATATCATTGAAGTAGCTTAATTAATCCCAAGCCTTTTTGTCATCCAAGTAATCTTTAACTTTATAGAAACCTTTTTGACAGAGTTTCTGTTTAATAAATGATTTAAATTTATTGAGGCTCAGTTCTTTAACAAGACTTGGGAGTTTGTTGTAATAACGTATACTTTGGCACTTAAATGAATTACTAATTTTTTGGAGCCTAGTCGAGGGCACAATAAGTAAATCTTTGTATTTAGTATTTATAATAATAATAATAATCATTTTATTTCAAGTTTCACAGACTCATAATTCTAAATAGTTATACACACTCAGTCACATTAAATAATCAATTACAAATACAAAATAAAATAATGAAATAAATTAAATTAAAACAAAAAACAAAAATATTCACACACAACAAACAAACAACATGTTGCACATTACCTGAGTTCAATGTGTAACCTACAGCAGTGATTAACGTAGGCGCAATCAACTCTGTCCGCTAGCGTGGCCAACATGCTGTTGGAGCTCCCCCGCACTCGCCGAACCAGCGAGGTGCCTCTCTTGCGCATTGTTGTGTAAAAACAATCTACGCGCGCCTCCGCAAACATTGTCGAAGCGCTGCAGTAACGGGGGAGACCCAACAACATCCTGAACGCATTGTTAAACTGGACTCGAAGGGCACTGTACGACCTTTGCGTATAGTTAGTCCATAGGCTGCATGTGTATAAGGTAGTGCAGTAGGCTCTAAAGAGAGTGATTTTAACTTTTACTGAGCATCGCGCGAACCTACGGATCACCATATTCGCTCTGACCGACAGCGCCCTTCGCTCCCGTTCAATATCTGCATTATCTTTCAAGTCGGGAGTAACTAAGTGGCCTAAGTACTTAAAAATATCTACTCTCTATTTATGTTATGAATGTCGCTGTGTTTAGAATATAGATTAATATTCTTTTTTATATAAATAAGGTTTTCATATACATATTGAGATGCGACAGTCATTATGTTTATTTCCTTAAATTTATCCCTCAGTGAATGCCTACAACTAAGGTTATAAATTGCTCGAATGGCTCGTTTCTGCAGCACAAAAATAGCCTGAATGTCGGCTGCATTTCCCCACAGCAAAATGCCGTACGACATTAAACTATGGAAATAACTAAAATATACTAATCGGGCTGTTTCGACATCAGTCAAATGACGGATTTTATAGACCGCGTAGGCTGCAGAGCTTAGCCGCTTCGACAATTTGGTTATATGTGGGCCCCACTGTAGCTTCGAGTCCAAAGTAACACCTAAGAATACAGTGGTGTCCACAAGATCCAATTCCGTCCTATTTACTAGTACATTGGTTTTCACCTGTTTAACGTTAGGTTTTAGTAGGTACCTAGAAACACTAGGTAGGAGTACCATGGCGGATGGCAATTTGGCCTTTTGCTTTTGTACAGAAATGTTTTCCAGGCAACACCTCATAATGAATTTCGACGAGAAGTCGAAGTCGACGATCTAATTTGGACATGCCCAGAATCCCAGATTGCATACAAAATTTGACGTTTTGCAAACGAATTGCTTTTTTATTTTTTTTTATTTACGAAAATCTTACCTACAACTACCATTACAGATCAGTGATCCAATGCGATAGAGTGGCCTTACATGCTAAATCCTTAATCTACATCCTATAAAATTACATCAAATATCCTAAATCTTAACCTACATCAAAATAACATAGAGAAACATTTGCGAATTCACTGAAGTTGCACCACAATACATGAACCCTCTCGCTGTGCTGTTGTAACCCACATAGTAACATACACAAACTTTCTTCAAGCCACACCACTTCAGATCCGAAGGTATGCCTCCACAGCCCTCAATTTGGTCCCAATATCTTCTTCAGGTCTAAACCAGGTCTATGGTCGTAAACTTCCATATCAGTACAGTACAACATACGCCAGGAGCTCGAAGCACCGGGTGCAGTTCAGACGTACCTCGATTTTTTGTTTGTGTTGATCTTGCAATTTTCAGTCATGCATGTTCAATGGAAAACTTAAGTGAAGTGACCCGTCATTCCACTGGTAGCTAGGGATTGACATTACTGACTGCTCACTTCATCTTTGTTTTCACGGTGAGATTTTTACAGAATAGGTCGGCTGATATCATCTTCTCCAGGTCGACAAATTGCCTCTATCAGTACAAATCCAGTAGTTCTATTAACTAACGTAGCGGCACCTCTTGCCGGTAGAGGCGGTGGCGGTGTGACGCCGGCGGCGCTGGCGACATGAACGCGGCCCCGCCCCGAGCGGTCGGCGCGGGCGACTCCACGCCGGGCTCGGACGTCGGTGAGCGGATCACGAGGCTCTTCCCTAAGTGCCGCCCCAAGAACATGCAGCACGCACACGACAGGTAAACTAAGGTGTATAACATGGTAGGACGAGGCCTTTGGATGCGGAGGTAGGTATAGCTGGGCACAGAATTAGGGAGTGCAGTGGAGAGCTGAATGACGCGTCCACTGCACTTCCAAATTCTGTGGTATGAACAACCCCTACTTGATTTTGCTTCTGTTGACTGTGGTCCACCTCAGTTACCTTGGGTGTCGTAAGTGAGAAAGGATTTTGTCTAGCAGCAGCAAGATTTGGCTAAAACACCGAACTTCTTTTTATTCTAGCATCCTTTTGTCCATTCTAGTCCGAGCTGTGGGCTTGTTAGCAATGTCCATAACGATGATGAGGACCCGATATTGTAGACTTAAGTTGTTTACAGCCAGGGTCATCCACCGCCGACCATAAAGCAATTATTATGGACACGAAAGCTATCAGCCACCCCTTTACAACTCTGTTAAACACAGATATTCATTAAGTAATAATTATCGCGTTTTACGTGCACAAACAGTCTGTGATTGCCGACATCTTACGTGTGCAAACACATTAAAATCCACAAACTCAATCCGAAAAGGGGTAAAAGCTTCGCGATGTTGGTTCTGCAACGTAATTAGCTCTTTATATAAGGTTTTACAAGTACTTTAACAAGTTTCAGAAGATAAAACTCAAAGGGTTGCTTTATGTTATTTTCTCACTTGACTACTAATAGAATCTGGGTAGAAGCATTTTACAGTATTACCTATTGTTGATATTATTACTATTTCAACTAATTGAGCTGATTCTATTAAACAAATAGACACTGCTGCCCCTCTATCTTCTTCTTCCATAGTTTCATACCTACTCATCCATTTCGGGTTCCTATCCAACTGCACGTTCTTTTCTTGTAGATCGATCTCTCATTCCTCTATGATTTATCTGAATAGCTTCAAAGCACTGCTAAGGTATTAAAGGTATACCTCAAATGTTTCAGGTTGACCTCCAGTCTGGAGGGTCGCGACCGCGACACCAACAACGTGAACAACGTCTCGTCTGACGAGGAACGAAACAACGAGAGCCAGCTAGTCATACTCAACTCCAAGGGAGGCACCTACAAACTAAGAGACTCCAGGTAATAATAAGCACGATGCCAAAGGCACAGTTCTGGAGGTACTCGTAGTTACCTTCTTAAAAGAAGTGGACCTTCTGCCTGTAATGAACAAACGACTTCCTAAAAAAGTCTTTCAAAAATGACATTTTATCAAGGGCTTGTTCTATCCAAATTCAGATAAAAATTAAACTTCTTTTTGTAACCTAGGCACGGGGCTATGCTTTAGATGTTTTAGCTCAGAGGTGGCCTTGCCTTAGAATATTTTTATTTGCGGAATGTTGCATAGACCTCGTAAGAATTTCTGGGGTTGGGGTCTCCCTATGGCATTAAACATAAGAATTGGTATACGATGTTTTAAAATTGTAAACAATTTTTCTTCTTTTACCAGGATCATAGAAATCGCAGGAGGTCGGGAGCTGTACTCGCAGAGCCGGACGAAGGCGGTTCGCAAGCTGCGACACAACAATACACACAAACACAACCTGAGGAACAAAGTGCGGTCACTCACTAAAGACACCGTGGACTACGCCGCCGATAATCTTACTAATGAGGTAAGATTTGAATCCTATTTAAACTTTTGTTGCTGATATTCCGTTATAAGGTGAGACTCTTGTCCAGTTTTACAAGAGGAATTTTCCAAAACTTTCTCCTCAAAAGGAATTTAGGACACACGTTCCTGTATGGTTCTATTCACGAGCATTTTGTCGGGTTTAGTCTAAATACATAATTAGGTAGGTAGCTATGTTGACTTATTATTGGTAGACTGGTTGAATCCCAAATTCCGAAACTAGTAGGTCAACTGCGATAAATTGTACATTAAGTGATTCAGTGCATAAGATCATAGATTACTAAAATACTACTACTACTAAAACATTAAACACTTCCACTCATATAAAGTGGATGCTGCGACCATAGAGCGTTCAGGGTGACGTCATTCGCCCGCTCTTTTGAACTCGCTGTGGCAGAGGCTTTAAAGAAATAAGTAGACATAAATTGCCCTTTCACACGACTCGGTCACCAGATAGTGGGCGCCGTTATGGCGGCAAGAGTCGGGCAAATATAACATGAGCGATACGGAAAGCATACCTTGGACAGAGTAACTTTGATAGACATCATTTTAATACTAAAAATAAACATAAAATACATCAACCATTTTTCCAATTATCTAAAGTACATTAAATTTTATAGGGTATTTTGTTAAGTGTTACAACAAAATACCTTGTAATATATTGCAATTAAATGAAAGAAAATTTAAAACTCATATTTAAAGTGCACTTTGTAAACAAGCATATTACAAATTAGAGGATTATATCCTAGATAAGAATGCTAGGAAACATGCTGGTCCTGCTCCATAGGACAATCTAGCTAGAGTGTACACAAAATCAAGCTGGGTGCTAATTTAATTGTAGGATTTATATTTTTTATGAAATTGATTTTACATTCTGTAACTACTTTAACTCTCACCCTAAATTATTTCTTGTTAAAATTTTAGAAAAATCATCTCCTTTTCAATATTTGAAATTAAGTGAGCACCGTGTATCTATCTCATGATTAATTTATCTGTCATTGCTTCATTTTTAATTATTTTTACCTATTGTGGTATAGTAATTTTATTCTAGGTACATCGTCTTCACACATAAAAAAATATGTAATATACAAAATATTGTAAAACATTTTAAAAGAGGTAACGCTGGAGTTTCTTGCCCAGTCCATACGAAACTGCCTTTTGGAAGGGGCAAACAGTTTTTTTTTTTTTTTTGGAAATTTTAATGTCCAAAAGTGCCTTTGATGTGCCTATTTTCAAATAGGTATAAGTGGTTTGACTTCGACTACCGTGAGGCGTATAAAAGTACACTTCAATTAAATAGGTGTGTATTACATAATTAATAAAATTGAATTATAAGCCAGCAAGCAACTTATAGAAACTGAATTTATGCCCCAAGGGAAACAATAAAAAACTGACAAAATCCACTGCTGTGCCGTCCGCCGGGTGTGCGCTGGTTTTTATAACTATAGGCTTATTTCGAAATCAGTGTTTGTTTGTATTGTTTTATAAGCTGGGGAGACAGAGTGTGCTTTTTTGTACAGTAGGGGGTGTGTACACTAATCATAACATTATTAGATTTATTTGACTAAGTAATCGTTTTATCAGACTGGTTATCGCATCTCTGGCTGTCTTGATTATTATCTTGAGGATTGATTGACATGAAATAACTATCAAACAGATAAAAATATTCTGCACGAAACGATCGTGTCAAATACTGCAATCACTTTCCTCCTGAAGAACTGTGTTTTATCTCTAAACTGAAGATACTTAATAAAAAACCTAAATGTGCAGTGAAAAAAAAACATTGTTTTTAAACACAAATGCTTAATGGGTGCAGTGAAAAAAGAAAACTTCAAAACGTAGCTTAAAAATGATCCCTGACATTTTATTGCCGGTGCAATTAGGATATAACATGATTATGGTAGGTTCAATCCGATTCATAAAGAATTAATTTTGTTTCGAAACCATCATTTGAGAAAGTTCCGCAATTGACGTCTTCACAAAAAACGTATCCATGCAGATACATCGCTATCATTCCATTTAAGCTTCCACTCCTGAATATGGCAATGTGAGGTACCTACAGTAATGTGGTGGCGTTTCCCTAGGCATGGCAAAATAAAACTAATTGGTAACCGCAGTGTGTCGTAATGACATCAGTCTTTAACAAATCTGTTAATCCATTCTAACTGTGGAGACTATTGGCAAGTAACTATGCATATTTTTCACAGCATTAAAATAGAATACTCTTTATTATGTACACCATAAAAAATACAGATATAAATGTGGAAATTATACTTTTTTTGTTTTTTTTTGTTTTAGCATTTGTATTGTACATACAAATTTTTGCTGTGGATAATATGAGTGACGAACTTGCTTAAAAATACTGCTGCTGGTCTATTCTCTAAGAATCTCACCGTGATAACTTCAGTGAAATGACTTGTTATTCCACCTGACATTAGGGATTGACACTATTGCTGCACGATTACTGACAAATGCGTGCACTGACTGGACAGGTCGACTCAATCTGTGTGGTTCTTTCTTCAAAAGATCAGACACTAATCTACATGGTCTTCACATGATTTGATCAATATTATGTTTGGACTTTAAAAGAGACTCTGAGTTTGTTTCGGCCTTTTTCTCAGAGTAGTCAGATAGGAAACGCCGACATCATTTAGTTTAAAAAATATTATTGACGTGTAACAGTGTTTGTACAAACCTACTTACAGAAATAAAATCATTTATGATTTATCATTGACAGCTCACTTCAACTAAGTTTTTACGGTAAGATTTTTACGGAATAGGTCGGCTAGTCTCATCTTAACAAAATATCAACAATATATTCTAAACCCTTACATTTTCTATTTCAGATATCCCTACACAGAATAAACAATGAGCCTAAGAAAATGATATCCCGACACACCTCGCCGACGTACACGAATGGTGACCGTGACGTCATTCTAGAGCAGAGCGCGATGGGGATTCCTAAGAACAGTTCGCCCATACTGGACCCTCACAAGACTACCGACGTCACTACTAAGAGCAGTCCCATAGCTGTGGTAGCTGATGGGGAGGTCGTCGTGTTTGATGACAATGATGATTGGAAAGGTAATTGTGCATTTTTTATTTTCTTTTAAGGCGGATTATTTAATAATCCAACATTAAAATCCAGTAACACTGGATCGGCCATCAGCGAATTAGTAAGTCCAATATCGATACAGTGTCATTGGATTCCAGAACTGCATCACAATCTGGATAATTTTGAAACCTATTGGTAATCCATTGCTTCATATGTTCGAAAATGTTGTTTGCTCAACAACGTAAATAACGCAATGAATGTTGTTGAACTGTCAAAATGAAAGTCATTCCTACTGTTACGCAATTACCCCGCTGAATTTAAATACTGAATCAATGTAAATCAACCTATAAGGTGAACGCAAACTTGTTTTTTTTTTTTGTTCTTTTATTTGATCGTCATGTGAAAAGTCTTGATCCGGAAAATGCTATGCTATAATATTCATTACTGTTACTGCCTAGTACTTAAAATAACAGGGACATAATAATTATTATTTTAAAAATAACTGATAAGCAAGCTTGCTTTCACCTTGACTGTAAAATAAGGGCTATAAATTGGCTTTAAATATTGCGCCATGTATTAAATGTAAATCGCTTTTAAAATTCTGCTGTGATCTTCACAATGTTTGGTGTGATTGGTATACTCTAATGTTCACATGTTTTGTTAATATTTTCTATTTATTTTAAGTCACAGTTCACTTTGCTTTAAGTTATCTTCGCTTTTGCTTTCACCCTTCTAATGACACCTGTTTGTTAATAATTTAATGTGTTGTAAACTTTTACATTATTTGTGTATCTGTCTCCGTCTTAAATGTCGCTTTCTAATTCATTAAAAACCTGCCTACACTTATCTCCTTACATTCTCGTTTCCATAGACAGGATTTAAAAGTAAAACAGGCATAATTTGTTATTGGTTAGGGCCGGCGCACAACTGGCGAGGCGCAACGCAGCGCATTCGTCACTGCCAAACAAATATCGACCTTGTACTAGTTCAAATAAAGTTGAAATTTAATATATTTCCATTAGCTCGAGAGCGCGTCTAGACGAAAGAGGCACGCGTCTCAGGTTATGCATTCTTAACTTTATTTTTAGTGACACAGCGTTGATATTTATTTGGCAGTGACAACCGCACCGCGCTGCGCCTCGCCAGGTGTGCGCCGGCCCTTATTTAAAGTTTACAATACCATTAAACCAGAACCCTCCTATCCAATAACCATTATTATTCATACAATATTGTTTTCTCTCTCTTTTATTTTCAGTGATATTGAATTCTGTGTCTCTAGGTTTGAGGATGGAACCAGAAGCTAGTGACGATGAGATCGATATCAGTGTTAAAAGAACTTTAGACAATATTAAAAATAACGGTGATAATAGTGATGTATTGAACTGTAAAAGTGAAGTGAGTGACGGGAGTGAGTCGAGCCCTTCCAGGGAGGATATTAGATTGAGTGACGCGAGTCCTTCAGGCGTGTGGTTGTCGGGCGATGAGGACAAGTCGCGCGTCACCAGGGTTATTGGGGAGCTGCCTATTGCGGAGTATGAGGGGTCGCCCAGGAGGTATGGAGTGGGCACCCAGAAGCCTACCAGGTCGCCGAGGCCTGGGTTTCCTCAGGTGAGTTTTTTGAAGATCATTTAAAAAAAAAAAACATTTTACTTTAACAATAGGTACTTTACACGAAATGTTTAAAAGGTAGACGCAATGCCCTTGCAATAAAAATGAAAAAAAAACAAAAAACTGCGAAAACTGTTCTCCCCAAATATTTTGGTGGTAGTTTTTACCCAAGCACACTGATTTGTTAAACAAATATAGAAATAACAATATACATGAATTCTCCAAAACCCACCAAAGGAGCAGTAGTGGCCCAGTGGTATCGGCTGCGACTTACGAGTTGTAAGTCGTGGGTTCGTACCCAGGCAGGCGCTTTACTTTGTGTAAATAATTTCATCACCACTGCTTTCAAAACGATGAAGGAAAATATCGTGAGGAAACCGGCACGTTCTAGAATCAAAAATTCGAAGACATGTGACATCTACCAGCCCGCACTGGGCCCGCGTGGTAGATTACAGCCCACTCCCTCTCGAAGAGAGGAGGCCTGTGTCCCAGCAGTGGGAACATTATAGGCTGATTATGCTTATTCTCCACAACCCACTCTGCTATAAATATATAGGCTGATACGATAATATTATTATACAAAACCACAAGAAGATCTCTTGTCAGAACCCCGTAAGCTTAGATGCTGACACCTTTTACGACTCCCATGAGAGTAAATAGAATCGCCAATTTTATTTTTTTCCCCGTTTTCCTCTTTACGAACACTGCAGTCCACTTCACAACAACGGCACCAACAAGAAGGTAACTGATCTTTCTCTCTCTTCTAAATTCCAGAGGGTAGTCACAGAAAGTCGGGACATCAGCCCGCCATCAGGATCGGCAGCATTCGACTACCTCTACGAGTTCTCGGAGACCAGGAAGGTTCTGGAAGAGTTCTTCAGATGTCCCACGAACGCTGGCCAGCCGCAGATCAACAATCTGATTGCTAATGATGAGATTGTTAACTTTCAGGTACGAGGTTCTTCTTTTGTTTTTGGGGTTACTTTTGGTTTTGGGAATTTTATAGCAATTATTTAAGTTTTTTTTTTTTATAAATGATTTCCCGGTGGAATAGGCTACTCTATTTCTTTCTGTGGGTTTCGTAAATGGTGGTACATTATTTTAATGTTCATTCAATTGAAAGACATCATCTATTTTCATAATCGAATATGTAGTTCTATCTGCATCTTAAAAAATCTATATTAAAATCCGACTATGCGTGTTGGGTAGGTCAGATTTTTATCCTTGTATTAACATGTATTCGTCTGTTTTTCAGGAACTAGACTACGAATTACGTCGTCAACCTCAAGAATGTCCGTCGGAGAATGGACTGGAGGGCGGCAGCGAGTCCGAGTGGCCGCACGTCACCGACACGTTGGACTCGCCGCACGAAGCACACAACCACACCAACTTTTTAGGACTGCAGGTACGTACTGTAGCTGCGACGTCACTAGGTACATGCCTCCTTCTAGGGCTTAAGATAAGTTGGAATAAATGGATTCTGAGTGGCTGCATAATGAAACGACAAAATAAACTGCTACATTCAAAATCGGAACGTGTCAGCCCGAATAGGTATCAGATCCTAAGTCGCAGTGTAACTTGGGACGTTGTTGTACAAATGGCTCCGCGACGTATACAGGCTAATTCCATTATTAGGGTGGATTGACGAAATGAATCTGTAAAACCGGGGTTGTTATTTTTATGTGGAATTTCAACACTTCTAATACCTACATAGAAGGGACGCGAATTAATCACCAATTTAGCTTATTGCGTGCCGATTTCGAAAAAAAAAATCTGGCGTCATTCAACCCGACTTTTTTCAGCCAGTGGGCAAAATTACCTTTATCACAACCAAATACCTATACAATTTTATGACAAGTATTTGAACCCTCCACCTGCCCCAGGTGCGCACCCGGCAGCAGGGCGGCAGCTACGCGGCGCCGGACGTGCGCGCGCTGAGCGCGGGCGCGGCGTGGAGCGGCTCGGCCAGCCCGCGCGCGCGCGCCGACGGGCCCTTCGCGCTGTCCACGGGCTCCAGCGACAGCGGCAGCGAGGACAGGTCGCTGTCGCTCATGCTGATGGAGAACGAGCTGTCGGAGATGAAAGGTGAAATTAAACCTAACATAGTACAATATGGCAGTAACGCAGTCATTTTGATTGTAATGACGGCTATGTTAGAATAATATGCGGCCGCACGGTGTGGCCGCTCTGCTATGGGGTTGCACGAAACTATTCACATTGAACTGTTTTCTCAAGAACAACAGTTTTTTTGTGATTTGGTGGCGAAACGACCACCCACGCCCAAACCTATAAGCTCATCACAATTAAAGATAAGCCAAGCACATCTTGTAAAGTCTGTAAATATTATTCATTCATGTAAGCATGCTATTTACTTTATACTTACTACACCTCGATCTTTTACTTCACATTTCATTTTGAACTCTTAACGCAATATACAACCTCAACACATGTAAAAATAAATACAAATTACTGAAAATGTGCAAAATTTTGACAAAAGATTACTCGGTCAGTGCGCTTGGACTTAAAATAAAAAACTTGGACTCTGCGCTAAAAATGTTGTTTGAGTTTAACTTGTGTTACCTAATACATTTTGTTCCAGCAGTAGTGATGGACACAAACCGCGTGGTGGTGACACATCTGCCGGTCGTAGAGGATGGCCTGTCATCTGGACATGCGTCCGATACAGACAACAATAATCAAATGATACAGGTGCGATAAGTTCTTGTTTTATTTAATAAAAACTTTCGTTTTGAGGTTCTATGTCATTTGATTAGACTGGCTGCTAATAGTTCTTGCAATCACAACCGACCGACAGAAAAGGACAAGACATGCAATAATAATTTATATAAACTTCAAACACAATTCGGATCGTTTTATGAATAAATACATTATAAATTAACTGAAAGGTAGCAGATTTACTTATTGACCAGAAACTTGTCCTTCCCGGAAACCGGGGGCTGTGTGTAAAAAGAAAGAACTTATGAATTAAACATATGAAAAGTAATGGGATTTTGGAGTATTTTTAACACTTTGCGGGACACCCCTAGATGTACTGACAATAAAACTTTGTTGTCTCGTTCAGTTTCCTTCGACCGATAAAAAATTAAATCCTACAATAATGTAGTTTTTACCTCCGTTTATACAGTATGGAAACCACATATTATATTTAACAATAAATGAAACCACGAGTAATGCAATAATAATAAGTAATTCAATAATTCCACAGAAGTATAGCAAAATTAAATAATGAAATAAATACTGTAAATTAAAAAATTGAAATTTTCAAATAAAATAAATATCAAAATGAATTCAGTAAAAGTAAACACTCTATACGTAACATGTAAAAACAATTTACTATCTCTAAATCTACTTAATAATATTTAAGAAGAGCAAACTTAAATAAAAAAGCTGTTTAGCTTTAAATACTTAGGGCGTAGTGCTTTTAGAATTATCATAACAGAACGATCATTCTAAAAACACCATCCCCTAATTATTTAAATCGTTAGTCCCTTTAAAAGAAGCTAATGATCGATAACAGGTGCCCTACCCTACGGGGCAGGCGCGTGCGCAGAAGTCGCGCCATCGTCTTTGAACAACGCCGCGTCCCTCGTGCCACCTGTTTCAAGGAGCCGCCTAAAGACGCCATTGCCGCCGTACACTCGCAGGAAATGTAGGCGCGTCCCAGTGATAGGTTTTATTTATTTATTAATAAGCTTTCCATCAATGAGTACAGTGTTACTTTACAATTTAGTACATTGCAAACTTAAGTCTAAACGCCAGATTACTAGGAAATTGGGAGTACCCATATACCAAAAAAAAAAAAAACTATCTTTGAAATTAATAACCAGCCTACAATGATTACTACGAGGGCGGGTCAATAAGTCCGTGACTTTTGGAATAAAACACAGATTTTTTGATAAAAAAATTATTTTATTTTTCAACGTAGTCTCCCTTGAGCTCTATACACTTTGTCCAACGCTTCTCCAATTTTTTTATCCCTTCCAAAAAAAATGATTTGTCGAGGTCCTCAAAATAGGCCTTTGTTTGCGAGATGACTTCATCATTGGAGTCAAATCTTTTTCCACCAAGCCATTTCTTCAGGTTTGGGAACAAGAAGTAGTCGCTCGGAGCCAAATCTGGAGAATAGGGCGGATGAGGGAGCAATTCATAGCCCAATTCATGGATTTTTGCCATGGCAACTGCACATGTGTGCACCCTTGCATTGTTTTGGTGGAAAAGAACTTTTTTCTTGGCCAAATGAGGTCGGTTTTTTTTCAAATCGTCATTGAATCGGTCCAATAAGTTGGCATAATATTCCCCATTGATTGTTCTTCCCTTTTGAAGGTAGTCAATGTGGATTATCCCGCGTGCATCCCAAAAAACAGTCGCCATAACTTTATTGGCTGACAAACCCACCTTGGCCTTCTTCGGCGCCGATTCACCCTTAGAAACCCACTGTTTTGACTGTTGTTTGGTCTCTGGTGTGTTGTGATGGAACCATGTTTCGTCCACGGTTACAAAACGGCGCAAAAACTCCTCCATATTGCGATTAAACAACGCCAAACCTTCCTGTGAAGTTGTTACACGATTGCGTTTGTGGTCGACTGTGAGCAAACGCGGCACCCATCTTGCGGAAAGCTTTCTCATGCCCAAGTGATCATTCAAAATTGAAACCACTGAGCCATGCGAGATCCCTACGGCTTCCACAATCTCTCGCACTTTCAATCTTCGGTCGGCCAACACCATATCGTGAATTTTTTCGATTGTTTCGGGTGTAGAGACCTCAACTGGGCGTCCAGGACGTTCGGCATCTTCGGTGCTTGTACGGCCACAACGAAATTCAGTAAACCACTTTTTTACCATTGAAATCGATGGTGCAGAGTCCCCATAGTATTTATCAAGCTTAGCCTTGGTCTCGGTAATGGTTTTTTTTCGCAAGAAATAATGCTTAATAAGCACACGAAATTCACTTTTTTCCATTTTCTCCTCAAATTAGTGAGTATTCTGATAAAAATAGCTGTCAAACACAAACTAACTGACGCAGCAAGTTTAAATTTTGACAGGAGTCAACTGACAGATGCCTGTTGACAGGAGCAGTGTTGCTGTTTCAGTAAAGAGGTCAGAAATTCAAAAAGTCACGGACTTATTGACCCGCCCTCGTATCTGACCTCCACAATCCAGTTCCTGGGTAATACGGACGACCTTACCTTACCTTGGTAAGACTGGTTGTCAGACTTTCGGGCTTCTGACGACCCGGAACGAATGTTAAAGATCTACGAATGACAGCCGGGACCCCAACGGCTTAACGTGCTGTCCGAGACACGGAGGGGTCTTGGTATGTAAAGATGGTCACCCATCCACGGACCAGCCGCGGCAAGCGTAGCTTAACCTGATCGATCGACCCGTGCGGGGCTGTTATTACTTAGCCACAGGCTGGAATTTAATGCAATACATTTTAAGTAAGGTACTTAAAATGTATTGCATTAAATTCCAGCCTGTCGTTGAAGTGTACCGATTTTACATTTTAGGCAAATTTGTAGAATATGTTACAGCGTTCCGATAGTTTGCATTGCGTGGCAACGTCACTTTTTTAATGTTCGAGGATTCAAGTTCATTGAATCATTGACCTAGTGATCCATTTCAATAGTTTTCAAATTTGCTCAAAAAAAATATATCGAATTTCTTCGTCATTTCTTTGTGTATCGTCGCAAAGGCGATAAAAAATAAGTAGTCTAATTTATTGTGTATATGTGGTATTCAGACTGTCTGTATATTTTTTAACCTTTACTGCTAAATTATGATAGGGATATTATGATTTCGCAAAAAAAGTGACTAATGAAATACGTTGTTTATTATTTTCTAGACCCATTCAGTAGTTATAAAAGAGATAGTGGAGAACGGAACAAGCACGGACCCTCATGTATTATCTGATGCTGATCTACATTCACTGGATCCTTTAGGTGAGTTTTTTTGCATTTTTGTCGAAAAATTTAAGCATTATTTTGAAACATTTTCCTCCATTAGCGTGTTATAATTAACAGCCACTTGCCAAATTAGATTTAACTTTAAGGAAAAAAAGTATTTTGTGTGAGAGATTAATTTTGCGTATTTACAGTATTGAATTTGTACTAACTACGAGTTTATTAGCTTGGGTTAAAGTTCGTTCATTGTTACTGGTTATCATCTGTGTAAAGAATTTGATAAATTATTTAATTGTTTAGCAATGTTATGTAATGATCTCTCAGATCTTCCTCTTATACTTATGTGCTAAAATTGTCTTAGTTAAGGCGGAAGCGCCCAGTTGCCCGTGAAATTCAAATATTCTTACGTATTTTGCAATTTGCAGGTCAGTGTCAGGTTGTATGTTGAACAAAATATGATTCGCTACCGTAACCAGTATGTATTTACATAAATAATGCTTAAGTATATACATTTGGCATCGTCGGCTTTTGTTTTAGCTCGCATTACCACATCTTTACACCTTTTGTATTGTAAGAATTACAGTATACGTATGTTCCATTTCTATAGTCTACTCCGACAAAGATCGGAATATTAATGCCGTTGTTTCTCGCCGCCAATATCACGTTGTTTCTTGTAGGCAATTTCCAAACACAAATTATTGTTGTAACTTCTCTTTCTTTAAACCACGCTCTGCTACAATGTTATAATTATATAATTAAACCTGTAGTTAGCCTGTCTTTCAAGTTTATTTTGAGAGAACACATTTTGTACTCGAATCACATTTTTCTAATTCTTAAACACTCACAATAATAGACAAGACAGCACAGCATAGCAAACCAGTAATATTACTATAAATGTACTTTCTTTTTTTAAGATCTAATAGAAATCATTCACATTTTTATTTATCTTCTTCAATAGGAATTATAAAATTATCATAATCATAGATTACAATATACAAGCTACAACTAAAATATATAATATACCTACTATTTACAAGTGTATAATGTAAGGCAACAACTCATAGGGCATCAAAAAATTCGTCCGCATCGCTGTCAATAGGATAAGTGCCCAATAGGCTGGCAGTATTGCCACGTTGGATGGCAATGCTAATTCTTTGGGCTAAAAATAGGCCAACCCTCTGGTCAAATGTACATTATTTCAACATGATTATTTCTGGAAACAGTCATTCAATGGGATTATATGAATTAATTTTGTTCAACATACAACTTACTTGACACTGACCTGCAAATTGCAAAAAAACGTAAGAAAATTTGAATTTCGCTGGCTACCCTGGCGCTTCCCCCTTAGTTAGCTTACACACGAGCGACGCGTGCCAACGGCAGAGGCAACTGCAGCCGTCGACGCGTCGGCGGCTGCCGTCGACAACGTGCCTGCCGCTTGTGTATTTGAGTAAGGTGCTCAAATACACGAGCGGCATATTGTCGACGGCTGCAGTGGCCTCTGCCGTTGACGCGTGTCGCTCGTGTGCATGCACCCTTATGTGTTCTTTTGTTTGTATTTACCAAGACCCCCTTAAATGTGTTTACCCAGTATGCAGCGAGTCCGCGCCCCCTCCCCCGGCGCCGGCGCCGCACCGGCCGGCGTCCCCGGCCGCCGTGCACGCGCCGCACGCGCCGCACGCGCCACACGCCGCGCACACCGTGCTGCCGCACACGCCTCACGCGCAGCACACGCCGCACCATCATCACGTGCATCACGATGATGTGTATCCACGGTGAGTCACTGTTAGCTGTAGTATGCTGAGCCCCGCAGGCACCACAAATTACTTAATGCGTTTAACGTTAAATGGATGGCAATCTAGATAGAATCGGCCCAGAATTTGGCGACATGTTTAGCTCCTTCAGTAGCGTCCATCAGTTCAGAGTGCAAGCAACAGGATACGCTGGACACGATTGTGCCCCATTGTTTGTGGAACAGCACCACATTTTACACTCCAGAGCAAAGTCACCTGTGAATCTCCATCTAAGCAGGTTTTCCTTGCTTCAATAAACCTGGATCCGGAGTATATTTAAGGACATCCAGGTAAACCAAGGCAAGTCCTATCCAGGTGGGAGATTTTCAGCAAGTAGAACGGATTGGTTGGATATTCCCTGAACGTAATTAAAAAATAATTATGTCTATGTCAATCATTTGAAAATGACGGATACCGAATTATGTTCTAATTATATTTAGCGCTAAACTCATTTAGTGATTTGTGGTGCAAGCAGGCCTAAAACTGACACTTAACGACATTGGACGATACGACTGAGAAGACTACAACAGAATACTTCAAATATTACTTGTTTTATAATGATTTTTGTCAAAGTTAAGCCAGTTTACCAAACCCCTCAAAACGAAAACTCCCAATATGCGCTAGCGTACACGATTTCATGAACACTGTGACTAACACTGGTCCACTATAGGTTTCTATACAAACTTATTCGTTTCTGACCACATATACCTAGTCTTGCCATAAATATTGTCATTGCAAATAATATTTATTACTTTTACAGTGTGTTAGTTTAATACATAACTATAAAACAATTTAAAATATAAAAAGCTTATTCGAAGTGGTCTCCATTGGCTGCAATACAGTCCTTTAAACTTTGAGGCCAGTTATCAATAGAAGCACGCACTCTTTCCGTGGGAAAATTCTTCACTGCCAATCGTATGGATTGTTTTAGGGACTCCAAATTATCATGGCGTTTAGAGCAAGCCATACTCTCTAAAACTGACCATAAATCATAATCCAGCGGATTAAGATCGGGACTAGACAACGGCCAGTCCTCAGCTCTGATGAAGTCCAAAACGTTCACTTCCAACCAAGACTGCGTGGACCGAGCTTTATGACCCGGCGCCGAGTCTTGTTGGAAGGACCATACTTGGTTATTGAACATGGTGTTGTTAAGGGGCTTAACTACCTTCTCAAGAATGGTATCTTGATACACTTGTGCCGATGTTTTGATACCTTTTTCACAAAAATATGGCTCAGTCACTCCTTCATAGCTAACACCCGACCAAACCATCACTGAAGTCGGATAATGCCCACGTTGCACTCTGTCGACTAATTGGGAAGCTTCCTTAGAGCTTCGAGCATAAATACGGTCATTTTGTTTGTTAAAATGTTGCTCAATTGTAAAGATTTTCTCATCCGTAAACAATTTTTTTCTGTGACCTCCCTTTGCGTACCGCTTCAGTAGGTAGTTGTTTCGATTTTACCACCCTATTCCTTTTTAAATTATCAGTTAAAAAATGACCAGTGCGTCTCTTATAAATAAGCAAGCAAGCAACAAGTCCTGCAAGTCCTAAGTCATCTTTTAAAATACGCGACATGGTTCTGGGTGCTATCTTCATCTCCCAAGATAAAATCTTTTGCTTTCGGACAGGATTTCTTCGAATTCTTTTCCTTACTGCTTTGACCACCTTTTCGTACGAACACTACGTGGACGGCCAGATCTTTTTCTGTCACAAACAGAGGAGGTCTCATTGTACCTATTAATAGCCTGGTACACAAACATTTGACTAATACCAAGCGTATGGAGAGTTTTAAAAATTGCATTTGGCTCCATACCAACTTTGTGTAATGCAATCACAGCGATTCGGTTCTCTTTATCACCCCACTCCATTTTAATATCGCAAAATATTGTACAATGTATTGGCGCCAAAATTAGAAAACTCAATGAACAATCGTATAAAAATGACAGATTCCAAATTCAAATGTAATATCTTTCTTATTTTTAACTGTAACAGTATTTATGGCCAGACTAAGTATATTATTAGTAGTAGTGTATTATTAAGTATACTAACTAGCTTTTGCCCGCGGCTTCGCCCGCGTGGAAGTCAGAAATTATCCCACGGGAATGTACTACCGGGATAAAAAGTAACCTACATGTTAATCCAGGTTATGAACTACCTGTGGTCCAAATTCCATCCAAATCCGTTCAGAAGTTTTTGCTTGAAAGAGTAACAAACATCCATCCATCCTCACAAACATTCACATTTATACTATTAGTAGGATTTAAAGTTTTTGCGATCGTATCTCAATTAAACCCAAGATTAACCTCATAAAATATTAACAAAAGAATCATTAAGAAAACAGTTCCAAACAGGACCAATAACATATTTTCCTTTACAACTATAAACACAACTCCTTTAAATAATAACTGCTTACTTGTCAACAGTAAAAGGCCATCATCTGCGCAGAGCACGGAATCAGTAGAAATCAAACCTACGAGTGGCGATGAAGGTAAGAAAGAATACTTTTGTTTACATTATTATTATATTTTTACTTAACAAAATCAAAAATCTTTAAAATAAACTTAAATCAGACTGGTTTTACACAAAATTAATAATAATACCAACCATTGTGCACATACAAATTATTAAGAAAGTTAATCCTCGTTTTCTTAAAAAAAATACCCTGTAGTCGACTTTATTTAATGGATAATTATAAAAAAGTTCCTTTGGGTAGCTGTCGTGTTGTCACATAGACATACCAAGGCCCTACACATATGTTACTTTTCAGATGAAGCGGACACAGATCTTGAGACTGACAGACTGCTCGGCCAGCAGAGAACGGACGATCAAGGATTCTTCGATGATAAAGTAAGTACACTCTATAATAATAACTTATCAGTTAAGATTCTGAATCTATGGTCTAAAAACTGCGTGAAAATCTGGCCAATATGGAGATTGGCCCAAATGTCAAGAACAGTGATTCCGCTAATTTTATAATAATAATCTTATTTCATTTTGCTGAAAGTAGGCAAACATTGCATTAGGAACTTATTTTTTTAGACATTTTTTTTTTTAAATTAATAAACCTCTATATACTTTTACGCTTCTAATATTACATACTTTTTTAAATAATTGAGCCTCTTTTAAATTTCTGGCCTTTTCTCACAGTTGGTCGCAGTAATTAAGCTAGGGTACCCCGACCAAATGCATTAGGTTAGGTTAGAACTGTGACAAACCGGCCGGCGAGCGCTACATCCAAATTGGTCGCAGTTACTTGGCTATTTAGTATTTTTAGGACCGCAAAATAGGAATTATTTAAGGCACTTGAATGTGCCCTGGCGGCTGAGAGTATGTCATGCTCACTCAAATGTCTCGCTGGTGGTGGCGTGTGTGTTGGATCATTAAGTTCCCTTCAAAATGGTTGAGCTGAATGGTGCTGATCCATGCGTCATGTTCGTGAACGGGCGCCATCAGTAGGGACGGGTCAACTCTTGGCTGCCACGGCTTATTTTAATTTAAATTTTTTAATTGTTTTTATATCTTTTTTAATTACGGATACTTTAAACGTGCACGTCTTTCTACATCGTTCTCACATTTTTAATTTGAACATGAATGATGTAAACAATTTGTTTTTTGTAACTATATGTTGATTTAAAAGAGTGTCCATGGAGTTTCTTGCCCGTTCTTTTCCATAGGTACCTACTACCCTTTGGAATGGGCAACTAGCTTCACTTTTCTGACTGACTGACCCTTTGACAATTCAAAAGTGCCTGTAATTGGTTTATTTGAAATAAATGCTTTGAGTTGGAGTTTGAGTTTGAGTTCACAAAAAGAGGCGTAATCATTATAATATTCAAATAATATTTTTGGGAGCGCAATATGGGAATTATAAGAAGTTCGATTAAATACATGCCATTTTTTATTCACTTGAATGTTGTTTTTTTTTTACACTGGAACCATATAGGACATAGGTATCTTATTTGTCATCTTCTTATTCGCTGAAAGATTCTTCAGATAAGTTGATAGCGCGGCGGGCTGCCTAGTATACGCCAGAGTCTAGATGACTTGTTCTCAAGCAAACTTATAGAAACAATAAAACAGTTTTAATTTTAAAAATACCATAAGCCCTACAAACGAGCTTGACAGTCTATTATCATAATCGTAAACAACAACATATGCGCAGGCGCAGAACTCTAACGTATGCTATTTTAAAATGTAAAAACGAGTTCCAGTCCATTTATATCAAATAAGGTTCGTGTCTTTCACCATAAATGAGTCAGAAACCTCTTCGCTTACCGTTTTAAAGAAAAACAGGAAAAAATTGTGCGAAGTGTTGAACTTATTTTGGATTTAAAATGTAAGCTGGCTTAATTAAATATATAGTTTTTAATTTGCATAATTTATGTTAGTATTTTAAAGTTTTATTTAAAAAAAACTGTTGAACATATTAATCTATAAATATAATCAATATCAAAACTTAAATAGAACAGTAAAAAAATAACCACTTGTTTGAAAACAGTTTAATTAATAGACATTATCTTCTCAAATAAGGTAAAATGGCCAGACGGTAGGTATAACATTGTACTACGGATTGCACCAACATTACAATATTAGTCATACGTTGTTAGAATCACATTATTTATTTACAACAATACTACCTTATTACTTACAAACTTTATTTTTACAAAAATAGTGTCTATCCTTTAAAATAAAAAATACCAATTCCCCTAACAAAAACAGCTTAACAAAAAAAAACAAGTTATTTTAATCCAACCAAACGTGCAAAGATGCACTAAGTACCAACCTGTTATTAATTAGGTAGGTAAGCCAAGAATACGCCTACGGTAATGAGTATGACGCAATGGTCAGCTGTGAGTATAAACACAAGCGTCGAGTCAGCGCCGCGCGCGCACTGACCTTGTTCGACTATTATTCTTGAACCAAGATTAGATGAGAGTGGAGGAGGTTCGGTTTACTGCCTATATGTCTTGAGACTCTGAGAGGAAGATGATAAAAGGAGTTTATTTTTGTGATTTATTGAAATTTGAGATGGGTGACGGACGGGTGGTGAGATGGGTGGTTTGACATTATATTTAACACTTACTATGAATTAAAATAATAATATGGCCGTAGTTTATTAATTAAAATAATAATGTGGCTTTGGCTTCGCCGTAGTTGAGTAAAAATTTGTCATTAATTTGCTTCAATAATGAAAAAAAAAAAAAAACTAAGTCGGTCGATACCTACTCTAAACTTACCAACGTTTTGTAGATTAGGTAAATTCATCAAATGTCTACAGATGTACTTATCTATCCGTTAAGTACACAATAAATATTATTGAATAACGGTTATCTTTATTTATCCTTATCGAGCAATAAACTTTTATCACGTCCAGATAATTAATCGAGGCGACGTCACGTCGGTACAAACGCCCGGATAGTGTATCCAGGCGTTTGTACCGACGTGACGTCGCGATACCTATTCCAACTTCTTTTGAAACTTTAATCTTAATATATCCAGGCGTTTGTACCGACGTGACGTCGCGATACCTATTCCAACTTCTTTTGAAACTTTAATCTTAATAATTCTCCGGACAAATCATTAATGAATACAGAATTATTCAAACGTGTCAATCTGACAAACTTACTGCTCTTTGCCCGTACATCTGTTTACTTAGCATAACACGGTGGCAAGCCAGTATCACACCGTCCATGTAAGGGATTACAACGCGAACACAACAAGCGTTGCTTCTCCGTACCTTTATCGCATGGGAAATGACCAACTGCACTGATAACAGCTTATTGAACGCTCAGTTAAACAAATGACGACGCGGAACATAGCCGTCTCGTAAAAATGAGTGAGGACGAAAGACAACCCTGTTTGAATAACATTAAAGGTGAAATTACAGTGGTAGATAGTGAAAGTAATGAAAATGAAGTGGCTAATGTGATAGAAATTAATTGTAGTAAAGTGGAACTGTTAAGTGAAGAAGTGAAATTAAATGATGAACGTTTAGAGGAATTAGAGCCTAGGATTCAAGAACTATGTTTAAATGAAAATCGAGGCAATGAAATAGTGTCCAATTTTAAAAACGGACATTTAAATGAACATAAAGATAGTGAATTTGTGGCTATTGATAATGAAATTCATTCAAATCAAAATAAAGACAACGAAATTGTATCTAGTATTAGTGAAGTACATTTAATAGAAAATAAACACGATGAAATTGTACATTTGAAAGTAAATGAAGATACAAAATTCGGTGATAATATAGACCCTAGTGAAGTGGTCGTAGTAAATGAAGATTTAAGTGAAAAGGAAGTGCATATTAAAACACGCAATAATAGTGAGTCAAATGATGTTGGCGTTGAGTCAAACGTGGATTTAAAGGAAGCGAGCGATGAATCAACTGTTGAAGATGCGAATGACGAAAAGGTTGGGTTTTGTATTAATAGTTGAATGAAAATGCATTTTATTTTTAGGCTGTTATTCATACACAAGCTTTGGTTTATTAAGAAAGCGGTGAACGGTGACACAATAACTGTTGCCTACATACAGAGCGTTTATTGACACTAATGTCAAATACCTACTGGTGAAAATTACAGATTTTCATGGCGGCCGTTACAATATGACAGACCCACTTAGTAATATTAATAATATTCATTCAAAAGATAGGTTCTAAAAACAGTTGTAAAAAAGAATGACAAAAATTTCTAAAAGTAATATTTCGTCAAGTTCTTCGGCGTTGGCAGTTCTTTCCGTAATATCAGCTGTTGTAACAAATTATCGACACTTTCCCTTCGTGTTCACGACCGATAAGCACGGTATAACAATGTTTTAAAGCAACACGAATGAAAACATAATAAAGGTGAATCTATTAAGAAATTATTAAGTATTTTGTGTAATAATTTGAAGCCAATATATGTATACTTAACCTAAACACATTCAGAATAATTTTCAAAGTCGTTCAGTACCTGCAAATATGATTGTGTTGACAATTCATGTTACAGGAAAAAGTACTTACATTTACATAGGTACCTACTAAGAATGTCCGTCAGATGTTTCAGTGAATTGGTATTTCCTAATTATGATTATTGTCTCGAGACATAATGGCACCATCTTGTTGTTATAAGAAGTGTACAAAGCTGTTTACTACATTGTTAGTATTGGTATGTTTGGATATAAGGCTGTAAGACAGTATATGAAGAGAATATTCGCTTTTAGGTCTAGAGGGTAATTAGTATTTTTTTCACAAAAATCTCACATACAATACAGGCAGTAGGTAGTTTATTTTTATAAGTATTTTTACGGCCTGGTTGCTAAGACCTTTTAGCCAAGTCTTTAGTTTATTTAATTTCCTCCACTTCACTAAATTTCTTCGGGATTTCTTTGGCGGGAATTTGAAGCCCTTTCAGCTCAAACTCCCGCCAAAGAATATAGGTAGTTCTTATTCTGAAAGTGGTAATAGAGAAGTGACACGTTTCAGTCTGTCAACGCCGCCGCCGGCTGTCTTTGAAAACCAGCACAGTCTCGCATAGGGTCACAGCATTATGCTGAGCGATGCGGTTTGGCGAGTGCCTATGTGGCCATATTTTCCCCCAACTTAGTTCGTTTTTGTGTTTGCGTTTTTCTTTGCGTCATGTTTTACCGTATTTTCTTTCTTTCTTTTCTTTTTTTTGTTTAGACTGAGTATCAGAGTAGGTATAGTAATGGTCAGTAGGTGTCTATCTGATTTCTACCATAATGTTTAACTTTATGCTTATAATACGCATATTATAACTATAGCACACGTTACCTCTTTACATAACATTGTATATTTAAAACGCCGTTCACACGTTGTAAAACAAAGATAAGATAGGTATGTAAATCTATGGTTGTGAGGCTAGTGGCAGTTTGGCTCTACCTAATAATTATTTGATTTCATCATCATTGATTGATACTGTACTAAATGGAGGTATTATTTCGAAATATTACCACTGTGTAGGTACTGCACATTTATTTATAGAGCTGAAAGAGATAGATAGTTGCGTCATATTTAAGTATATCAGACGAAAGATGACCACCGCTAGAGAAAGGCTTCCCGCTTCCCGCAAGCATCGTCACACCAACCAACAGATTCTCAATCTACAAGAAATGAAGAAAGAGTTTATTTATTTTATTTAATACTTTAAGCACTCAAATGTACAGAGGCGGCCTTAATGCTACCTATAGGCATTTTCTACCAGTCAACCTTTATTAATATTCAGAGATATTTTTTTTAGAGTTATTATTTCACATAAAATATAAAAATATTTTAATACTTTTTCATATTACTTTAAATAAGTAGTTTAACTTCAAGAGTCCAAGAGCACAGAAAAGTACTAGAATATTAAAACAAAAACCCCTTTTATATTTTTAACTTTAACTTAATCTTATTATTACGTAAAACAGATTTACCCTAATCACTATTCCTATTATCAACCAAACCTACTATCTAGAAATTAAATACCCCACTTAAAAACTCATAACTGGGTACAACATACATGAGCCGCATGCGCATCTCAATGACAAGAGGCGCTCGGGTCAAATCGTCTGACCCACCGACGACGTACTTTGTATGAGAAGTATTTAGGTTGACGAGTTCTTAGTAACGGAGTTCTGAACTGATTTGTATGAACAATGATGAACGGAATGTCTTTTGAAATTCATGTGTAGTAACGATCAAAGATGATGAAATTCTTTGTTTGGTTAGGAATAAGCCGTACAAATGAGTCAATAAGGACGGTACCAAAACTAGACTTAAAGATATCTCTCTTCATACACATCAAAAGTGTCAATTTTTTTTTCCTATTTAAATTAAATACTTACTAATTTCTATTTAGATTGAATAAATAAAATGTTTTCATATGTGTAGATCGACGAAGTACTCTGCTTTTCATTAATAAAGACTTTTTCACCTTAGTTAATCCTGAAAATAAAATGTGATAAAAAGATAAAAATAAAAGTTTTTTAAAGGTTTTTATTGCGTAAAATAAACAATTAGTAGTCTGTATTTCCGCCGTTAAAGCGTACAACACAATCGCAGTGATTCGGCATTCTCAATTTGAGTACATCTAAATTACCATGCGGGATGGCCGCCCTCGTCCGTGGTAACCGGCGAAAAAGATTTGTGTAGACATCCATATTTGGCTGAACTCTTTTTTGAAGCATTACCATGCGTGCTCAATGGGATTCAAGAGTGGCGATTGAGCAGGTCATGGTAGGACGTTGATATTAGCTGCGGCAAGTGTGTTTGCAACGACTCTGGCAGAGTGTAGACGTGCATTATCATCCGCAGAACTGAAGCACCAAATTGGCACCGCAAAGTAATGGCAACATCTGATACAAAATGCGTAAATGTGTGCATTTAGATTGCCTCTGATCCAAATCAGTTCGGTTCTTCCGCCGATCCAAATACCCGCCCATATCATGACTGTTCCACCGCTGTATGCATGGACTTCCTGGCATGATTTTAAGCGTTCTTGGCGTCCAGGGGTCCTCCAATACCGTGTACGTCTAGTACGAGTATGTGGCCTCATACCAAAGCGAGATAGCATAAAACACCACTCTTCTTCTGCCCAATTTCTGTATTCACGAGTCCATTGTAAACGGGCTCTACGATTGCGGGGCTCAATAGGTGGTACCTACTCGTAGCGGTCTTCGGGAACGGAGATTGACTTCATGCAAGCGATTGCTTATGGTTTGATCGCTTATTACCATTCCTAAAGAGCTATGAAGCCTCGTAACCAACATCATCGCGGTCATTGCACGATTTCGTCGAACAGTAACTTGTCAGTAACGATCTTGTCTGCGTGTGGCGATGCGAGCTCCTCCTCCATGTTGCTCTGCCACGCTGCCAGTGATGCGGTAACTTGTCCAAAGTCGACCTATAACACTTTGCGTAATGCCCAGAGCGATTGCCACAGCACGTTGCCGAGAACCATCTTCCAACATTCCCACGGCTCTGATCATTTATTTTCGGCTCAAATGACGTCTTCTTTCCATAATAACGTTCTTATATGTATTGATTTTATTCAGAAGTATGGCAGAAACTTTACTGATTTGACCTCAAACCCGTTGCAGGATTATATAGGAATACGACTTGACAGAAGATTTTCATATTTTGACCGTAATTCAAAAACAATTCCCATTTCAAATGACGAAATTTACTAAAAAAGTATCCATAGGAAGTACAAAAATAGAATTCAAAAAACCAGATTTTTTGTAACCAGCAAAAACGTGCGTGATCCCCTGCACACTTTTTATGTGTGTATTTATGAACAGCACAAAAGCTGAGTGATTATAATATCTTACGGGCCATTCGGTCAAACATAAAATTGTGTCCAGTACCACAACGTGAAAAGGGTAACACGTTAACCCAAGAAATTACCCTTTTCTTCTTACTTCGGAGAGCCTAACCATACTGATTGGACAAAGTTATAAGTGTATTCTTATTTTTTTTTAAATATATCCGTTCGTTTTCTTTTCGCCCAAAATTCTATCAAACCGTGTTTATTTTTTAATTTCTTTAAGTCGCCGTATAATTTGTGATCATAGGGCTGCCGCAAGCCGAAGTCACGCACAGTGATGCCGCCCTTGAATTAAGTGTATTCTTAAGTTCCGATCGTTTTTGTTCCATTCAAAATTTTATCATCCGTGTTTCTTTTTAACTTCTCAACGTTACAACGTCACCATATGAAACCGTATAAACACTTGTCGTAGGGCTGGCGCAAGCCGAAGTCCCGCACAGTGATGCCGGGCGGCAGCGTGGTGGCGACCCGCTCGCCGCACGCGCACGAGCCGCCTGACAACCGCGACGACGAGGCGCTGCACAACGGAAAGGTTACTGCACGATATTGTTAAGAAATTAACGTGAAAAGATAGTAAATAGATAGAATGAGGTACCGGGCCTTAGCTAATCGTCGTCGTCTAGTATAAGTAATAGTAATGGAATGTCTGAAAAATAAATGAATTATTATATTACCTATAAGTTGTTGTATACGGTTGTGGCGGCATCTACACCGCCACATGCGAACTACGCATCACACTGACGTCATGCAAATTCCTCCATCGCGCAAGCAGAATTTAACGCGAAACTAGAATATATAGGTACAATGTCTCAACATCAATCGCCGGGCAATAACCCACCAGACACAACACCAGTCTGGTCGGGGATCCACCCTTTTCTATGGAGGATGAGTGAACTTTACACCCTGTTCCTCATATCTCTATACGGTCAATCAAAAAGCGTCTTACGACAGACTGCGGAGAAAATAAATGAAAAAAATTGTTAAGAGCACGCCACGAGTCACCACGATGCGACTTGCGCAGCGACGCACGGTCGGATACAAGTGACGTACGCGTCGGGCCGCTTGACGCAAGTCGCGTCTCAAGACTCATCGAGGCCGTGATTGGGGCCTTAAATGATAGTAAATAGGTATATTACAATGAGGTACCGGGCCTCAGATACACATCGTCCAGGGCGTGTAGGAAGTTGTTCATAGGATAAGTTTAAACGTTAGTAATAAGTAACACACTTTCATGTGTCCAGGGCCAAGAGAAACACTGATGTTAATGAAAATCGAATCATGGCTAAGATAATGTGCAGTAATCTTATAGGCAATACCTTTGTCACTTTCTTATCGTAACTAGGAGAAGACACAGTAAATAATTGTTTTATTGTGGGATAGGGTTCCTAAAGCTTGACCGATACCGCTATACCGCGCCTTAGGTATGTGCGCGGTGAGACGGGGGGCAGTGCAGGCCGCTCATTCGTCAACGCTCACAGCGTCCCGCCCTCCGCCTCGCCGCGCATTCTTAAGGCGCGGTACAGCGGTATCGGTCAAACTATAACATACATCATACCTTATGATCTAAAAACCTTTTGACTCTGAAGTTTTGATGAAAAAGTTTTTTGAAAGTGTAAGGATGCCATTATTAAAAACCCTTGTTTTCCTGTTTCAGGACAAAGATGGGAAGAAAAAGAGCAAAAATAAAGAAGGTAAGTTTTATTAATACTGATTTCAATCAAATATATCATTTGAATAAAGTCAACTAAATCGATTTCATATTTTTTATGCTGCTTTTGGATTTTATCCATGGTGAGTTTTCAGAGGGTGATGAAAAATATTATTTTCGTAGAAATATCAGTTTTCGTATTAAAAGTAGTGTTACTTGCTAATGTTACAAAATTAGATTGTATACGCACTAATAATGTACAGTGCTTTGGGACCATTCAAGTATTACGTAAGCACCAAATGGGGGTGGGGGGGTCTTTCCTTTGCTTATTTTTGATGACACGGGGGACGGGGGGAATGGATGGTGATTACGTCAGCAAAATTTATTTACATTTTCTGATTTTTCTGCAAAATTTACTAATTCTAATTTGAACAAATATGGCAACCCAACTTGTTCGAAAGCGAAGAGCATGTTCAGGGATTCCCCAAAATAATTGATATTTTTTACTCGCTCTCAAGTGGTGTTTTATGGTTAAGTTAAAAAGAACTCAAGTAGGGAAATTACTTAAATGGGCATTAAAATAGTCTATAAATTCCTTATTTCTAGACTCATGAATAACAATATAGAAACCAGAACAGATTTAAAAAAAATAGTAATGTTTACGTAAGCATAGGAAGGGGGGGGGGGGGTAAGAGCTTTACTTACTTTTGCTGACAAGGGGGAGAGGGGGGGTTAAAATTACTTAAATTCTGCTTACGTAATAATTGAATGGCCCTTATGGATGATTTAAGCAATTAATGTTGATCAGTTAATTAAACGCTTTAGTAAAATATATTTGACGCCTTTGTATGCTATTGTGTGCGAGAAAATTAAATAAATAAATATTTGCGCAGGAGTTAATAGTACTGATTTGGATCATCTTGGTCAAGCTTTGCTTAAATTCAATAAATAGCACTTAAATTCAAGTAATCTCATTTTGGTTTAGTACTTGGGTACAAGATCTAGTACAACTTCAGTAATTTTAGAGAAAATCACACACATCCATACAAACAGAAAAAATACTGAACCTCTCACCTTCTTCAACTTTAGAAATTCAAAAATAATCCTATCTTAATTTGACAGAAATATTAGTTAAATCCAGCACTATGTTTCATTCCGCAGACGTAACCCGTTCAGTGCTCATAGAAGGAGTACTGTTCCGCGCTCGGTACCTCGGCTCCACCCAGCTGGCATGCGAGGGTCAACCCACGAAGGCAACCAGGATGCTGCAGGCCGAAGAAGCTGTGTCAAGGATTAAGGTATTGTATAAAACTGGATATAGTATTTCCTTGTTATTTTTTGTAAAGTCATCATTGACCCTGAAATCCATTTTTGACCCATTTTCGTGTCCATAATGTTTAAAATTTTAACCTTTTTCTGTACTTATTCGAAATTAATTTGTCATTTCATAAAAAAATATTTCATGAATAACCGGTTTATTAATACAACCTTAATTATATAAGATTTCTTTTCTAAAAATAACCCTACTAAATATGATGTAATAATATTTTTTTCTAATTTACCATAGGGTTACAACTAACAAAAAAAGTCAGGGTTGCTAACTTCCGTGTTTAAACCATGCATTCTCATAAAGGCACAGTTGAGCAACTTACCGTTTGCCCGTGTGAATCGGTATTAATGTAAAATGTTTGTATCTTATGTAGATGTTTATTGAGCGAGAGCATGAAATTACTTGTCACTTTCTGTCCCACTCTGACTGTAGCACTCTTCTTGAGATTGGCAAGCTAGAGCGACGGTTATACTATGATGCGACTGATTTAGTGTTATTTTTCATCTTGAAAAATCCTGTGGTTTTTATTAGTACGATAATTTTACAAAACTATCTCTATCCAAATCTAGTCCTCGTGTAAAATGATTATACTTATAAAAAACACGGTTCATCGGAATTGTATCCATGGTCTTTAAAAAAGTCGCCTCCCATTGTATAACTTCAGCTCAATCAAAAACAGAATACTAAATACAACACTATTCTATCGACTCCAAACACCACTCTAATCGAGCTATACTATATCGATACAAGCTACGCTCTTTCACATCCCTATTTTTATAAACGCGTGAAGCGATACTGGCACGCAAATCTTCCAACTATTTGCACGCAACTCTCCTATGTACTTATCTTCCACGGTCATCTGTAAATATGTAATTTCATGCTCATTAGGATTAGTGTATTGAGAATGCTAGTGGGATATCCCTCATACCCTTTATATAAACGAAGAAAACAATATTTAGATGCTAGAACGTGAACGGGACTCTGCTCTGAGTATGTTTAATTTTCAACCGTTTTGAGCCATCCACGACCTGTCCGCCAAACCGTTTGAGCTCTTATTGACTTGGCACTAGAGTATTTTTTTCAGTGTGATCCTCACCCCTCGACCCGACCCAAGAAGATTGTCGGTTCCCGTATTGGCCGGCTAGCCTCCTCTGAAAATGTTTGTTTATCTTTCGCTTTCTGTTCCGCTTGTCGCTAATGCTTTGTATCATTTGAGCCCTGCGTAGGGCACTGTAAGGTAAGCGAGTATGCGATCATATTGAGCTGTGCTAGTCTTTTACCTTAGCATGTTCCGATCTCGGGCTATTTACGAGTTACGACCGTACTTTTGCGCTACACCGTTGCTGTTCACGTCGACCAAAAAAACATCATTATACAAATTGAATTCGAAACGTAAGCATGATTCCATGAAAAATCGACCTTAAAACAAAGTACGTCACTAACTGGTACGGAGGCTTTTTATCCATGCACTATTTCATAATATGCACAGTATAGCATGTAACATACCCGATTCACACCGGCTGAGGTGGCCTGACGACATGAGGCACTACATCGCGGAAGGCTTAGCGCTACGCACACGATACCCCTATTCTAATGTTAAGGTTAATTCGTTAGGTCTGCTTTCATACTAACGACGGTGGATTGCTCGCTTGTCACTCAATCATTGTGTGTTTGTATTCGAGTTGTTTTGCTTGCTTTGGCGCCAAAGTTTTCATCATTTGCTATTGGTTTCGTTGAAGAATGCGTTTGGAAAGCAAGCCAAACAAAGGGTTCGTGCTTACAAATGATCAATTGCAAAAACATTTACATTAAAATAAAAATTTATTTTCGAATAACTTAACGGTTAGGTTAATTTAGGAAGGATTTTATTCAGATAAGTTGTCTTGATTCCGCTCAAAGTTTGAAACATTATTTCAAATTCCTACTAACTAAGCAAATAATATATTTACAAACAGGTATACATATATATAGATACATTCATCAATCAATGTATCCAGTAGAAGTAAGTAACTGTAGGTAATTATGGTTCAAAACATCAATTAAAAAATACGAAGCAAAAAAAAAACAGTACCTTTATACGTCATACTAATAAATATGGCCGTATCTGTATCTATTTTACTGTGTGTGCATAAATAATAAAATAAATAAAGACAGGATACGTGTATCATCGTCACTTCGTCAACAGCGATTAATATAAAAGAGCCAAAATAGGTGTAGACAATCCGGCAGTAATCAACGTGTATAAGGAAAACAAAATACTAATTCTTAGTTTGTTCCAACTGCTTGTCCAAATGTATTACGGGCAGTGATACATTATATCTTGAGTATTTAAACAATTCATTGACTGACTTTCGGACAATGCACCAGACCCCTACAGAAAGAAAAATATGACGCGGTCTTACTATAGATACACTGTAGAAATATTTTTCCAAAGATCAACCTCTTAGCATGTCTACCAAGGGTTAATTTAGAAAGAAAGAGAAAGAAAAAAAATATTATTGGGACTTGCACAGGATTATCATAAACTAAACACACTCTTTAAGCTAAAATAAACTGAAAATAAAAACAGAAAGTCCTGTACCAGACCAAAAGACCCCTATCTCAGCATGATGCTTCGACATTTAAAAATAAGTGTCGCAGTGCTGGTATTCTGGTAAGGCCCAATTTACGTGAATCAAGTCTCAAAAAACAGCTAGTAACAAAATAAAACTAACGTACAAATGAACAAGTGATAATATGATGAATGATTTTATTTTTGTAAGTAGCTTTATAGAACAATTTTACAACACACACGTCAATAATATTGAAAAAACTAAATGAGGTCGGTGTGTCCTATCCTACTCTAAGAATAAACACCGAAGAGATATACTAGAGAGAGATATAGTTAATATTTTACCCATTTCAGTTCTGAATAAATATTTATTAGATATTTAATTTAATAAAAAACTAGATTAAATACTTTTTAAAAATCAAAACAAATCGAATACACCACACTTTGTGAGAGCGTCCGAGGAGGTTAGCCGGTACGGCTCATGGCTCATGTCACAGTGGGGCTGCGACGGGCCGTATTCCGGCGTGTACGCCGCTCCGGCCGCCGTGTTCCGACTCTCGTTCCTGGGCTCGGTCGAGGTGGACGAGGACTCGCGCCGGCGCAAGAAGCGACCCAAAAAGAACATGGTAGAGGAAGCCGTCACTAAGATTAAGGTGGTTTGGCTGACATATTTTGTCTAGGCTCTGTTTGAAGATTTTGATTGTTAAGTCGATGTTGGTTTTATTGGGTTTCTTTGATGTCATTGAAGAGTTTTTAGAGACTTGCAAAGCATATTTTTCAAAGACCATTCAAACCCAAGCTAAGAAGCTTAATAATTAGGTCATTTCGGTCGAATGATCACTAGAAAGTGATCTTGCGACGCAACATAAAACTAAATGATCGAGCATCTTATACCTACTACAATATTTTATTCTTTTACATCAGTTAATTCAATAAAAATCAACAACCTGATACCCGATATTTTCAAGAAAATGCCGCGGATAGCAAACCTTTTGCCAGATTTATTCTCAAAAATTAAAGATCAATGCTGGTAACACAAGAGTCAGTGTTGCTAGTAAAATCAAATCATTTCGGTTAGGTATGTGTATTGTTGTTATGTTTTATTGAGGTTTTTATATAGATTTTCCAAGATTGTTTTATCATTTCTATTACTGTTTGTACTTGGAAATTTAAAACTCCAATAAAACATTTTATTTCTAAATGTTGCCACTTCATTATACTAACATTATCGTATTTCCCTTTTCGCTGTCATGGGTAATCAGGCTTTGGTAAGTGTCTAAATTCTAAATTAACTATAAATAACTGATGCAGTGGCGGATTACGAGCACGTCTTCCATTTTGTAACTGTATCCTTCTTTCTTTTTCCTTCTATCAGGCCTTTCAATCCATTTTATTTTTAACTGACTTCAAAATGGAGGAGGTTCTTTTTGCGACTCGTTTGCAACTGATTTTCTGTTTCATCCGCCTTTTCTCTGTGAATTATTCTTAGAAAGAGGCCGTTCTCCCATGTTTCCAATCGTATGGTGCTTATCAAATAATTCGCCACTGCTTAATACATTACGACAGCGATTTACGCATCTATCTCATATTATAATCAGAATCACTACGTAAAATATTGTACCACAAAACATCCCTTCATTGTACTACGTCATTTAGACGTATCTACCTACTACCTATACACAATATCTCTTCATAGAACTACGTCATTTCGACGTACTACCCATAATCTATGTCTTTTAAGTGACAAGCATTTTCTGACCATGTACTTACAGGTTGTGTAATGGAAATTAAGACAAGCTTGAGCCTAGAAAATTGATTAAAGTTCCTAGCTGCTGTTTTAGGATCAGACATCATACAATCACTGTGTATGCTTGCTTTGGTGTCATTGGTGCTGATTCTGTTGCACAAACTGACGCACACTAAAATTGTGGTTGTCTCATACTGGCAGAAAGAATAAGGAAGAGATGTTAGTCAATTAGAGCTGCTATATTATAAATAATACTCCTTAGAACATGATATAAAACAATATGCTAAAAGTTCATGAGTGATTTACAGTTTGGTTTTTTCTGTCTCATTCATGTTGTGCCTGTCAGTGAGAGATAGCAATATCTTGCTTATTTTGTGCCAATCAGAATCAGCGCAACATCCTGTATGTTCATCCGCCAGTTGAACTTTCAGAAGCTTAATTACATTCTGGAGATGAAGCCGGCCTTTATATTCCAATATCACAAAACAATTTTTAATTTCTAGGCACCTGAAGGTGAAAACCAGCCGAGTACAGAAGTGGACCTCTTTATATCTACTGAGAAAATAATGGTTTTGAATACGGAGTTAAAGGAGATTATGATGGACCATGCGTTGAGGACTATATCGTACATAGCTGATATAGGAGATCTGGTGGTCCTGATGGCCAGAAGAAGGTTTGTGCCTCATGAGAATGACTCCGACCAGCCCAAGCTGAATCGTACGCCGAAAATGATCTGTCATGTCTTTGAGAGTGAAGAGGTGAGTGTGTTTGAAATCTTGGATATTTATTTTAAGACAAGAATAATAATTTTAGTATACTTTATTCAGACACAAAATAATGCATGAAACTTGCTCCATTGGGTTGCTATAAAAAAAATTAGGAACATCATTTATTATTTATTAGCCCGCGAATCTGTAGGTTTGGAAGCCATGGTCAACGTTAAAGTCATAATGTCCCACATCTTGTAGCATACGTCAAATAAAAGTTGTTTGCGTAAACCAGAAAATCTCCATTTCTGAGTGTTATAACACAGCAACTTCGGCCTTAATGAGGAAGAACCTAAACAGGTTTGGTACTTGAATTAAAAGTGAATTTGACAGAACTAAATATTGTTTAAGTTTCAATGTTTTTCTGCAAAACTACACAACAGCATGGTACGTAAACTATTTTTTTATTCAATCAATATGTTTTTAGAAAATTCCATCTACTTTTCTAACCGAAACATATATTTTTGACCATGACTGTACAACCCGTATAAGCAAAGTGGACCTTAATCCACGATAACTAAGATGAAACATACATGCCTACAAAATAATGCGTAATGTAAACTAAGTTTAACCTCAAATTATACATAATTATCTCGACGAAATTAAATAAACATTGATAACACTATTTACTGCCATAGCGTCTTCAGACAGTAACGACCATAATAGCTAGAAGTCTGTCACCTCTAATTATAGGCCTTTTAAAGAAACCTAGCTTGACTGGAGAAATTCTTGGTTATAATTATATAGGTACTCCTATTTAATTGTCACCCATTGTATATTTTGTAGTGTTTCATTTACTTTTTGTTATGTAATTTGTGGTGTACAATAAAGAATATATTAACAAAAAAACCCTTAGAAATGACACAACTGTCTTTTCTTTGTGATGGATTTATTTGAACTAAACAAATTGCAGTGTTATTTATATTAACTTCCTAGTTTTAAGACATTATATTTAAGTACTAAAATGCTTATTGTGTTTCTTTTTTTGTTGTTTTTAATGTTTAAATTACACCTATTAAACAAATGATTTGTAATTTGTTTCAGGCTCAATTTATAGCCCAGTCTATAGGACAGGCTTTTCAGGTCGCTTACATGGAGTTCCTGAAAGCAAATGGCATAGAAGACCACAGTTTTGTAAAGGAGATGGACTATCAAGAAGTCCTGAACAGTCAGGAGATATTCGGAGACGAGCTACAAATGTTCGCTAAGAAGGAATTGCAGAAAGAGGTAACTACTTATAGTGTTTAAAAATAGAACAATTGACTTTCTTTGATTCTATGACCTTGGCCTTGTAAAGCTCGTTGTTCAACACATGTTCTCTAAATGATCTGAAAGTTGAATTCTTTATTTTTTGTGTTCAACTTTGATACAAAGAAATACTCAATTGCCAAAATAAAAGATAAAGTTTTCTTTTACTTTTAAAAGTTATTCGATCAATTAAATCGAAGTAAAGTCAAGTATTTCGATCAAAGTAAAATTATATTATCTACCTACATCAAAAACTGCTACTAATGAAGAACTATGATCGCGTAATGTACAGTCATCCACAAGTCAGTCGGAAGATTTGAATTACGAAACCCACTCTGGTACATTGCTGGTAATTTCCGTAATGCAACGTGAAATGTAACACAACAACTAGGCGAATTCGTTTCTATAACATTTTTAACTTGCCAAAATTGTTATTACCGACGTGTAGTTGATGGTAACTAAGCTATCTTGATGTTTGTCGCATCACTAGTCAACTCGAACACATCCTGAATTGTGTCATCGCTAAATACATCGTGAGCTGAAGAACAAGCTTGTCACAGAAGCATGAGTGACTAACAGACAGTTTTACAAACGAAAATGATCGCAAAATTAATTTGACATATTGTCAAGCGCGTGTAAACTGCTGTGATTCGATTTATCAACAGCCAAACGCATCACTTGACTTGCGTTTAATTTTGACGAGTCAATAATTTTCGTTTCAGAAAGTGGGCGTAAGATAATTATACAAAGCCAAACTTCGAACACTAGCTGCCGTTCTGTTTATTTATAGCCGGTTACTTTTACATCCTATACCCATCTCATTATTCCTCTTGTCATATCTAAATAGTCGTTTGCATGTTCGCAGGTGGTGGTGCCGAAGACAAAGGGCGAGATCCTGGGCGTGGTGGTGGTAGAGTCGGGCTGGGGCTCCATGCTGCCAACTGTCGTCATCGCCAACCTGGCGCCGGCCGGGGCCGCGGCCAGGTGTGGCCAACTTAATATAGGTAAAGTGCTCCTTTATAAAATACCATCCGAAGGTTAAACTACTCAGTTCAAAAAGGACAAGTTGCACGTCAAATGTCAAATGCTCAAGCAACAACGACACAACGAACAACGAGAAATGTTGCGACACTCCGTCAACGGAGTGTCGCAACATTTCTCGAAAGTATCTACTTTTCTCTGTTATCGATCCTTTTTCAACAAATTATTATCGTTGATAGATGTATAGAAGAATAGCAGGTGTTCTATGGATGTATCGTGCGATCCATCCTATCGTGAACAGAGTATTTACTTGTCAAGAAGTAAACGAATATTGTTAACTTCGCCTTTTGAACATATCTACGTTTTCTCCCAAGTGCTTACATCTAAACATCTTACCACTCGCTGTAGTCAAAATAAGGCTAACCAGATGGCCTAGACAAAGTAACATTCGATTAGCGATGGCGCTAGTAGAAAAGTTAAAATGTATGGGGTTGACATAAGCTATCGAAATGTCACGTGATCATAGGTCAACGAATAAAAATTAGCTAGACAACGTTAACAACATTCGATTATGAAATGAATCGACAGCGTTGAAAGATTAGGTACTTCCACAGAGATGCATAGCCAAGGGACACTTTTTGACGAGCGTTATCGCTAGTTTTTGGAATCATTAGCGAAAGCGATAGCGATTGTAGAAATAGAATCGCTCCGAAGCGAATGCCATTTGTCTAGGCCCTCTGAACTTCGGAAGAGACTTGCAAATTTTGACCTCGTCAGTCTTACTAATATTTGATTGAATGGACTAAATCTTTTGTTGTCTTCTGCAGGAGATCAAATAATTGCAATAAACGGTGTAAGCCTTGTCGGCTTACCGCTGTCAACCTGCCAGACGTACATAAAGAACTCGAAGAACCAAACTGTGGTGAAGCTGACCGTGGTCCCGTGCGCGCCCGTGGTCGAAGTGAAGATCAAGCGACCTGACACCAAGTACCAACTGGGCTTCAGCGTGCAGAACGGAGTGGTGAGTGTAGCTACAGTTTATAACGTAATTTTACTAATTATCATCATACTATGTTGAAGCTGACCGTGGTCGAAGTGAAGATCAAGCGACCAGCCGAGCTATTTTGTAAAAATCTCTCACCTTACCAAAGTTTTCACGATAGGATTTTTATAGAATTTACAGCAGGCAGGTTTACATGGTCAGTACTACCTTCAGGTCTATGTGATCTGACTGAAATCCGTACCTGCTGCCGTTGACCCCGTAATTAGCAGTCGTAGCCATAATCAGCCTATAATGTTCCCACTGCTGGGACACAGGCCTCCTCTCTTTGAGAGGGAATGGGCTGTAATCTACCACGCGGGCCCAGTGCGGGTTGGTAGATGTCGCATGTCTTCGAATTTTTGGTTCTAGGACATGCCGGTTTCCTCACGATGTTTTCCTTCACCGTTTTGAGAGCAGTGGTGATGAAATTATTTACTCAAAGTAAAGCGCCTGCCTGGGAAGTTTCACTAGTTAATTTAATTTGACCTTGTATAAATATTTCTATATAAATTTAAAAAACAATACCTAGAAAACCTAAAGTAGCAAGTAGCCTAAGTGTAAAAAACATAAAATTTCGCATAATAAGGTTAATTCTGTGACATATTGGTCCCGCTGCAGATCTGCAGCCTGCTGCGCGGCGGCATCGCCGAGCGCGGCGGCGTGCGCGTGGGCCACCGCATCATCGAGATCAACTCGCAGAGCGTCGTGGCCGTGCCGCACGAGAGGATCGTCAACCTGCTCGCGACCAGCGTCGGGGAGGTAACCATTACTATATTATTATTTAAAGCCTACAAAGTCATCCACAGCCTACAGCAGTCCACTGGACATTGGTCTCTCCAATCGCACGCCATTCAACTCGATCCTCGGCAACTCTCATCCAGCTGCTACCAGCCAACCTGCGAAGATCGTCGCTCCACCTAGCCTGAGGGCGTCCTACGTTTGCCGATTCGCAGTTTCCACTCAAGAACACGTCTACTCCAACGGTCATCAGTTCCACAGCTAATATGACCGGCCTATAGCCACTTCGGCTTGCGTATTCTGTTAGCTATGTCGACCTACTATGAATTATGCATGTTTGTTAAGAAGCATAAAGACTTATTTAAAGCCTCGAAACCAGCGAGATCCTCACATGCTTATATTAAATGTCTTACCAAGGCTGACTAAATATAGTAAAAGCTGTTTAGCCATGTGTGTTTAAAATTCCAAGTGATTAAAAAACTTTAGATCTTAGATTGTTTAAAAAAAATCTACATAAATGGTTAAACAATAATAAAGTGCCCTTATCGACCCCAAAGATACAGGCAAATTCCTAGTTTGGGGGTCACTGTCCAATCCAATTATTAGTCAAATAAATACGAATTTATCATCCCCAGATCCTGATGAAAACAATGCCGACGTCGATGTTCAGGCTGCTGACCGGCCAGGAGAACCCGGTGTTCATATAACGCGCGCCTCGCCGCGTATCAAGTGCCTGCTTACTACGATATTACGATATACGCCCACCCCGCACCGCAACCACGGCCCTAGCCTCGCGACGCAACGTTAAACTGCCGTTTGTTAGAGTATAATCTGCGTTTTAACTTCTTGGCTGCTTGTACGCGCATTAGAAAGCTACAAGGGTCTTTTGGTGCCCAATAACAGTGACAGGGGGCAGTGTTGGTAAACATTTGTGAAACTGTCACAGAAATTGTATTGACAAAACAAGATGGCGTCGTTAGTTCCGATTTTGGCCACACGCCAAAAGACTTGTAGCGTTGTACGTAACTTTGCACGAGTTCAGTTGCCCCGCGCAAACGTCGTTTGGAGCAGCCATGAAGTTCGGTTTGTACATAATTACGTATTTTGTGTAAATAGATGCATTAACAGTTGTCGGTACAGTAATATTTTTCAATGATTAGCTAATAATATAATATGGCTGATGCAACGCATGCTCTGACTACTGTGTCAGAAATAGTACCCATCTCGGGTACCGATAGTTTCGAAAATGGGAGTACACGAACTTAAAAATCACCTGTGTACAATGACTAGTTGATAAATTCCAGCGTACTTTTGAGTTAGTGGTCATTTTATAAAAGAACTTTGTCGAAATGTTAGCTATTCATTGAAAAAGAATACCTTGCATAAAGTAATTTACATTTATAACAAAACCTCGTACAAATCCCATGTTACATAGATATCCCAAAAAACTTATATGAATATTGTAGCCAGCTCTAAAAAAATGCGTGTAACACCAATCTTCTTACAAAGTAGATAACTACTCATCTATAAAAAAACTGTGTAGGTAGGTGAACTTGAGTTCGCTGATCTTTCTTAATTGGTTGGATTCATCAGTGTACAGCGATGTGAGAATCAGCCCGAGCTGAGATGATCAGATGAGATGTAATGTGGCACAATGACATGTTATATATTTCGATCTTTAAATTCAAGTAATTTTGTGCTATTTATAAGATTTTCAACTTTATGCACTGAAGCATAGAGTTCTAAATCAAATTGAATAGATATTTTGTATTGCTGCTTAACTGAGTTGGCACCACACTTTTAAATAAAAATTGGAAAGTGGGTGAGTAGAACTCGAATAAATATTTATTTTTCTGTGAATATTTCGCAAAGTATAACGTACTTTTATTAAGCTTTGTAATTTATTTCAAGAAAACTATTAATTTTAAAAAGACTCGGCAACTAGGTACAACTTTAGAGTTAATAAAAAAACAAGAAAGGAGAAGAAATTAATTTTATAAAGTGAGGATAGGGCCCCAACTCAAGCTTAGCTGATAAAAATACTCAAAAAACATATGTGATGAGTTTCAATGCTTACAATGCTTTCGTGGCTAATAAGATAGAATATAAGTTGTATCTCTCTATTACTGAACACTGTGTATTTGTTATAACGATTAAAAAAAAACTCTTATTCATAAAAAATAAGAAAACGCTCGATAAATCTCACCCACTTCACTGCAGTGTTTATTACGAGCGTTTTAGATAATAGAACCTTTAAGTACATTAATTATGAATGAAAGACATTTTGTAACTCGTAATAGTAAATACATAGTGTTATCTTTGATTGTCATGACAATGTGTATACATACTCCACTTAATAATATATTTATAAATTGAATATCAGATTCCACTCATGTCTGCTTAGATACTTATATTAAATTAACAGATAAAATTTTCGTATTGTTTTGCGTCCGTTTAGTACCTAAATTGGCAAATTATTTCAGGTTTTTGTCATGATGTTTGCCATATTTAAAAAAAAATATTACAATGGATTTTCAGTGACGTGTCTGATATGAAATGCATTAATTTTAAGTGGATATATAATATAATTTTATAGAGGTTGATTTTTGTGGTTTTCCTATGTCGGCCATCATTTTGTTTAGATACTTTAGCTCTGTTTCTTCACATAATCAATAAGTAACATAATATTTTGTATGGTATCTTGAAAGTTCTCTGTGTACTAAGTTATTATAGTGTGTGGAATAAATCAAATAGGTAGGTTTGGATGAAATATGTGAGGAAACATCCATACTATTTTAATATTTATTTCTGTGTCGCCATTCATGCTGTTAGCAACCTAGCCATTCCATTATCATAATTTTAGTTCTTTGGATATTTTGACATACGATCGTTAAGTTTTAAAACATTTTTTTTAATGAATAAACGTGCACCATAGTTCAAATCATCTCATTCAGTTCAGAATCAACAAGTATAGCTTAGATAAGTGGGTCATTCGAAATAACTGTGCTGTGGCTCTGGTTTTAGTTAGTTTGCATCTATCATAGTGAACGCATCTTATCATCCGAGCCACAGCGCACTTACACAGACCCACAGTGATCAAATTGAAAAAAAAAAAGAATTGATTAGTGGATATAGTAAATAAAAAGCATTATTTCGTGTAGCATCTCAAAAGATATATCATATTTTGTAAATTTTATAGTGTCGCTATAGCTATGTAACCTACATATGTATGTCCTGTGTTCTTAGCTAAGCTTAGCGCTCTGAGAACGAGTTAACAATATTTATTTATGTATAAAAATATATATAATTTAACAGTTCTAATTGTAAACACTTTAGATATAAACACTTGAATAAACCGCTTCTGATTACGTACATTTATCCCCGAATCTAATGTCCTCTCAATATGTCTTCTTGTTTCACGTTTCGTTCCTTTGCTCTTATGGCCAGTGTGTTCAAAATACGGGTGTCTTCTCAGAAAAGCGGATTACATCGACATTACCCAACCAATGTCAGCACTTACCTCGTAATGTAAATTCAGGCAATATTGAAAACATCCGTTATTTATTACTACTACCTTCGTCGCTCAAAATATACCTAAAGTTTCAATTTTTTTACTCCTCCGACCCTGAACACTGGCCACGCCCTTGTGAACTAAACGTAAATATAATAAGTATACAGTCTGATGTAATTTTGTATTGCTAGCTGTTGTGAATAAGATTTATTTACATTGAGAAACACAGATAATAAATAGCCTTTTATTGTGAAAGCTGGTATATGGTAGGTACACTGTAACATGTGAAATAACTATTGTTGTTCTCATTTCTAAGAGTATTATTCTAGTCTGCATTAAAGTTAAGAATAAACTGAACAAACTGATGTTTTGGTTTTATTGCCAGCTGGCCTTAAATATGGCAATGATGAAGGAAAGAAGAATATGTGGCTAGCCTGGAACTAAAGTGGTTTATGTAAAACAATAAATTTTATTGTTTTTATGTTCAAAAATGCTCATAGATGGATTTAGCCAAAATATATACATAGACCACTTTAGTTCCCGGCTAGCCATGTGGGGTTTTCTGCAACCAAATTAAAAAACAAAACATTAATGTGTATCAAAATGATGTTACAGTTCTTCTCTGTCTCTAAGTATACCTCTTAAAAAATAAACTGAACATTATGAGGTACACACGCAGATAATATTATACACACTCTTGTAATATAACCTCCCGACCGAATTTCAGTCACGGCGGCCAATCTCGACAGAGATTTGCCTAGTACACAGGAGATATAGTGTGTGCACAGAACAAGGCGCAGAACCAGCGGCTTCCGAGGCACAGGGGTGTCACACTACCAACTTCCAAACAGGCCTGCTACTGAGAAATTCTCAATGGAAAAACCCAACAACACTGCGGACAGTGTTGTTGGGTTTTTCCATTGACAATTATTCCTATTGGTTGCCAAGAGAACCACACGAGACCCGTCTTCAGACCATAAATAAGGAACATTGTGACCTCCTGTAATGATTCCACCATGTTTTTTACTCACGTCTTGGGTTCACATTGCGTATTTCGTTTCTCACGGTTGTTCCCAGTCGTGCTATACGTAGGGACGGTCCCACGTATTGCTGCCAACGTGTTCGTTTCCGCAAACTTGCCGAAACGAACACGTTGGCAGCAATGCCAGCTGATAAACAACTGTTTACCAGCGTTTTTGTTTCCAACGTGGTATATAATAAACCTTGAACGCTGAATCTTCTTGGTAATTTCAAACATGAATGTTGCCAAGGTCTGGGAGTCGACCCCGTGCGTGTGGTTTCATCAGTCAGCAGAATTCTGACTTCTGACAATTTTATTCTGACCGTGGACTACACCCTATTCGTGATCCCCGTACGAAGAAGAATGTATGATGTTTAAGTTGTTCTTTTCGACAATAGACGGCGATAATAGGAAGAGAAAAGCAAAATGAAAATTATTGCACAGGTAGTGCGTGTTGTAGTTGTAGGAAAGCTTAAGTTCGGAGGTAAGTATTGTATTTTTGTTATTTATGCGCCATCTATCGGTATCGAAAACGGACTAAGTTCAGGCCACTGAACTTAGTAGACCTACCTTTACCTTTTACGTAGGTTAGGTATTGTATCGGTTATAATACAAAATAATCGAACTATTTTTATTTTATCTCATTGATAATAATAAATTATTGTAATATTATATTTTTATCAGGTTCTTTATGTAGAAGAAAGGGCCGATGACCATACGGCGCAAAGATCCTATAGTTTTCGTAGATTTTCTTTGATGGTGGCAGGATGACCAAGTAGATGCTACTGGCCTGCTGTCCGCATAGAAAGGTATTAGGATTTCATCGGCTTCTCTAAATAATTGTAAATGAACAAGAAGTCCTACTCTCTGGTACCTAGGTAGGTCTCAGTAGGACGGACTAGCTTAGACCATGCGAAAATGAGACTAGCTTTCCAATCTACCTGTTTTGTGAGCTTATTTTAAGTATTCCTGATTATCTCAATTTGATGGCATTACAGATCGGGTGAATACATGGTAAGTAATGTGACTGTAAAGTTTGTACCTGCCTATCTAGGTCCCTACTTAATTACCTAACAATAACAATACCTATATGTGGAAATCGGGGAAGGTAATTTTATGACTAAAAGCAGCTAGACGGATCGATTCGGTAAATACCTACGTGACTTGTGGCACATAATCTAGACTAACAGGTCACCTTAGCTGCAAAAGAATCAAGACAAACCTATGCACTTGCTTTGATTATTCATTTAGATGTGTACTGAAAGGGTATCTACCTATCTTTCTTATATTACTGCAATTTTATTTTTGAAAAAATATAGACATAGGAAGTAGTAAAGAACAAAGTAGGACAAAATGTAAATACCAGGCTAAAATAGAATTGGGTGATCTTAACACGATGGCTGCCTGAGATGGACGGCGTCGTAGAAGCCGTGCAGAGATCGCACGGACGTTCACCAGTGGCGTAGGATAAAAGTACCTGGAAGAATGTGGTAAAAACCTTTGCTCGACAATGGGACAGAAGTGTATTATGTGTCAACAAGAAAGTCATCATCTGCCTAGCCTTTTGTCAACTATGTTGGGGTCGGCTTCCAATCTTACCAGATGCAGCTGAACAGCAGTATTTTACGTGGAGGAGTGTGACTACTAAATTCCAAAATTCCCATGATAACCCAATGAAGTTAAGATAGGAGGATGGACAGCAGAATCTATATTTTGTTCTTAATGCAAACCATGGTTACGCTGACAGTAGATACCCACCTTATCTTCATACTACAATTTTTCAAAGTTCCAAATTTCTTTGTGTACCTATTTAATTCTTGAATTGGGCAGCCCCTGTCCTGGTGTGAGAGTAAGAATCACAATTGCTTGTCCATACTCTCTAATAAGTTTAAGAGTAGGTAATTATTTTCTTGCTAATTACCTAAAAATTCAGTATATTATAATATTGTCCTCAAACTAACAAAGGCTTTGTCTTTGTGAGAAAAAGGAACTGCAGTCTATAGTATGACCTGTCAGTCAGGTGTTCTGTTGCAAAACAAAACAATGTTCAGATAAATGTAGAAGATAACACTTATCAAATGTCAAAAATAAACAAAGGATTGTTTTCCTATTTCTGTCAGTTTTTTGCAATAATTTTAGTCTAGTTTTTCATGTATTAAATGACTTTTAGGTTTTACATCCCTGACCGTGACAAATTATTTCTGAGCGCATAAGATTTGTAAAATGATCACATCTAGAATCAGGCTATTGTTGTTTCAGGACCGGGAAGTCTGAAAATAAGTTGTTGATTTGAAAAGTGACCACATGGGTTTGGTTTTTATAATACATGATATGAATACACCTCTCAGATTTGCCTTTAAAAGCACCTTGAAGATGCATCCAGTTGTTAGTGTTAGTTTATTTGGGAACACCAAATGTAAATTGTTTTTGTTAGGCAGTCTGTTTAGTTATGGTACTGTATATTATGTGTGTATTTTCCCAGTGGACTGGGGAAATATTTGTTTAATATTATAAGTCTATCTTTAAGGAAAAAATATTGGATAACTGAGCAAAAGACTAATGACGACCATAACCTATATTAAAGTAGTATTATTGATAAATCAAATGTAAAATTGAAAATAAAATATTGGTTTAGCTTTTGTATATTATGTATTTTGAAGTTTTCTCACAAAGCCAAATTAAATTTACATAAATATAATTTAATGATAATTTTTATACAAGATGTAAATAGTACACAAAAGATTCATAGTGAAATCATGCTGTTATTGCTTATCAAGTGAAAATTAAAACATCTATAATGCATTCACTTTTGCTATGTAGAAAAAAGAATTAAATTAAACTTTCAGTATCACTAGTGATCAGGAAACTGATTTAATCATTTTATTAAGCATAACATTTTGCACTCAAGAGATGGTGTTCGTAAGACTCTTACAAAGGTATTCAACTTTGTGACAGTAAACACTATCCATTGTATAAAATTAACCAAATTTGTAACCATGAAATATATACATTTAAGTCTCCAGGTTTTGTTTTATTAGCTATTATAATGATAGTAAAAAAATATGCATACCTAATATTGTAACGAAGCTACATGTGAACGGGTAAACAATGACCTGTGGGACTGTCGGACCGCTCCGAGACAATAAGGGCGAGGCTACGAAATGCAGGAGGATAACCTGAGCGATGAGCGCCCGCAGCGCCGCTCACCTATAATAAAATTTATCCACAATTGTCTCTTCACAAGTTACTCGGTCTAGGGTGTATAACATAACTTGCACTCTTAAAATCATGATATATGTTAGTTCCGTCCTCGTGTGGCGCGCGTCGGGGAGGCACTGGTGTGTGAGTGCTGGGCGGCACTGTTCAGTTCTCCATGGCGTATCTCCGCGTCCACTCCTTCGCGTTCCGGATCGCCTCACTCTCGTTCACCTTCCACAGCTCGGCCACGTCGTTGGCCAGCGGGTCGTCAGGGTTCGGCGCTGACAGGAGCGCCTGGATCGACAGCAGCACCGTGCGGATCTGCAGCGCGGGACTCCACTTGTCCTTCAGTATGTCCAAGCATATACGACCCAGCCGATCTATATTCGGGTGGTATATTTTCGTTATAAACCTAACCTTAGGCGCTGACATGGGATAGTCCTCTGGCAGAAATAACTCTAATTTAAATAGTCCTCCTTCGAACGGCGAGTCTTCTGGGCCAGTGACGATTACATGAAAATAACGAGCATTCGTTTCGCTTGGCACCGCGCTGATTCCCGGCACCGGCTCTTGCATCAATCGCTGTGTCTCTTTGATTATTCTACGTGGTAGGGCTGCCATTTTAAATATGCGGTCTAGCGCAATTTGTCAAATGAAAGCAAGTAATCATATAATCGTACAAAATATCTAATTGTTTTTTCACAGTAAGTGTTCACGACGATTATCCAGGCACGTCTTCAGAATCAACGAATTACAACAGCATTTTAGCCATGATAATGCTAAAAACGCGACTACAAAAGCGAAGGTACTTGAATTTTTAAAGCATAGACTATAATTATAGACTTTAGTTACCAAAGAGAACACGTGCAATATAGAAACGGATGCGTTTCAGGTTACTTTGTCATGAATCTGGAAAGTACCGGTTTTTATTCAAAACAACACTCACACAAAAAACTGTTAGAAATAAATACTTTTTTATTTGGAGAACAGCACATTATTTATCAGTACAATAATCAAATCGACTAAAGTGTTGAAGGTTTAGGACTATAGCTAGTGTAAATTTAGCTTTATTTTATGACAGTTCATGTGAATAGTTCTAGCGGTATCCGCGAGATATCAGTACTTTTTCAACTTCACTTCGTGATACTGATGACATCCAACCTGCTAAAGTCATGGAATTAGTAAGTAGAGATGAAATTCAAAATTGAACAAAGTAATTTTTAACTTCCTGGAAAAAATGCAGGGAATAGACAGTGTGATGAGGTTTTAGATATAATTTGCTAAGATCTGTCGTCCTGAAATACTTATTTGTCTGAATAAAATACCTTAGCTTAAGATGAGTATTTTACTGTACATAATATGTCAAGAAGCTCATGTTCATATGTCCATACGTTTTTAAAATGACAGGGGCTTTTGCCACACACCCTTTATTTATTTTTTGAGACTTTTTAGTCCCAAAAATTTTTGTTCGACCTAATTCGTTCCAGACTTTCGTTTGGAATGAATTTGGTAGAACAAAATGTTATGGGCTCAGTTTTCTCCTGAGCTTGGTTTAATACATAAAAGTAAACCTAGGTAGACACTGGTGTCGATTCTCTTGTCACAAAATTCTCTAAACTAGACTAAAAGTCACTAAAATTTAGTTTTTTCCTGTCAAAAGACGATTTCTCATTCTGAAATAGACTAAAGTGACACAACTTAACTATATTTTAGTTTGAGAGCACTAAGATGTCACTGAGTTACTAGTTTAGTGATAATGGCAATTTTGCTATTCTTTTAGTTTTACAAATTCACCACAACAAACACAAAAGCAAAATAGCAAAAACAGATGCAAAAACAGTACTGTATCTTTTTTATTTTGCTTATATATCGAAAACGGTGTGTCCTATCGCAAAAATAATGAAAATTTCGACCCCTTAAACCCCTCGAAATCCATAAACCCCTAAAAGTCTTCATGTAGGTAATTCTTTTTATATTTTCCATACAATATGGGAAAAATTCCATATAAAACACGTCGAGGCTGCCACCCATGAGTGCCCCCGGCTTTAAAATAAATCACGGGGTAGGGCAAACAAGTACCACGTGGAGTCGTGATAGTCAAATTAAATTTTAGTTGCATCAAAATTATTTTTATATTCAGAGATATTTTTTTGCAGAATAGCTATAAGAGTCTCATAGCCAAAGTAAGGAATTTTAGTGATAGTTTAGTTAGTTCAGTTCGGTGTGCAAGAGAATCGGCACCACTGTAATATTGTAATATTTTTCCCCTGTAACAATATCTTGCCTCACATCATGTAACAACTTCGAGATAAGGGGTGAATAAAAGGGGGTGAACAAAATCACTCAATTCTTTTCGCATCGAACATGGAAAATATAAAAATTTTAGTTGCATATTTTCTTTTCGCATACCTACCTACCCACATATTTCTGTAACAGTTGTGTTCCGTCCGACCCCACGCCGCGTTTGGAGAAATTGGAGATAGTAGGTACTTATTTTTCTAGAGGTAGGGTATAATAGTCATAGGTAAGTTATATTATCACATTCTAGTTCTATAGCTCTAGATTGATATACTTAATTTATTTTCTTACGTTGTTAAGGTGCGTGACTAATGAGAGGCTCGTGGCTAGATGATAACGGCAGCACGGTTTAGCTCGTCGACTGGTGACCATCCATTACATATTGAGACGCACGGAGGGGGCGTCGGAAAGCATGTTAAGCCATTGGTCCCAGCTGTCAGTCGTAGATCTTCGACAGTCGTTTACCGATAGTTTTTTTTTTTTTTTCTTCCTTTGGCGTTGCACTATTCGTGCTTATTGCCACTAACAATATTTTAATAAATAACAAAAACGTAAGAAACAAGTACTCGCGAAATGATAAAGTATTACAACGGGAAATTTGGAAATGGAAAGGAGATTAGTTGTTATTACATAAAATTAATAAATTATGATAAGTTAACTGTAGGGAAATATAATACAACAGAAAACTGTAACCATTTAACGTCACCAGGTGGCCCAACAAAAAGGCCGACTTGGTGCAAAAACTTAGAACTACATGGTAAATTAAGTAAGTACATAAATTAGTGTTTAAATAGCTATATCATTATTTACAAGGAAAAGAGCTATTGTTTTATAAATATCTACATTAAAATTAAATAAAATACATGAGATCGAAGTGGGTAAAGGGACTCGGAGGGAAACAAGACTTTGGAATAGTGAGGAGTGGTCATAGAGGGAGCAGGAAAAAATAAGGTGGTTCAGATCTCCCACTTCAGCGCCACATTCACACGCAGGGTTCTGTACAATGCCAAGCCTGGCAAGATGAGCAGGAGTGCACACGTGACCCAATCGCATACGTATGAATATTGTTGTAATCTTTTTGCTTAGCTTGTACTTGCTAAACCAAGGTTTAACAAAAATGGATGGCTGAATAGTACGATAAAATTTCCCTTTCACTGATTGCCCGGACCAAAGCTGACCCCAGGATTCCTGTAGATAAACCTTGGGCAGAGCTGCCAGATCTTGGGTGTTATTTTTGTACGGGAAAACGTCTCCACACAATACGGCATCATTAGCTAACTGGTCAGCTCTCTCATTACCTAGAATGCCACAATGCGAGGGTATCCACGCAAAATGCACTGAATACCCCTTAATAGAACACCTATATAGGAGTTCACGTGTTTCAAATATAATATAGGGATTATGAGAATAGAAAGGGAATCTGGCCAAAGATTGCAAGGCACTCCTTGCATCAGTTAATATGAGTGAATTCCGTAACCCCATCACAAGTATATATTCGACAGCTTTGAATAGACCGTAACATTCTCCCGTAAATACAGATGATTCGGGCGGGAGCTTTATTTTTTGGACAATATTATATTGGGAGTGGTATACACCTACTCCCACACATGAGTCTCTTCCATGCTTCGAAGCATCTGTAAACAAGAGCTGACAGCCCTTCCAGTCTCTATCCATAGTGAAGTTGAAGTTAAGATTATGACATACGTCATCTCGGTAAATGCTAAGGTTATAATGTATATTTGGTGACATAATTAATGAACTGTAATTACAGTGAAATATAGGAAGAAATTCAGATTGGTGACAAGGAGCTTCAATTAAATTGTATTTTCTAAAACTTTTAACTAAACACGGAGTAGCTTTGTGCCTCCAGTAAGTGGATGAAATTACTTCTTCAGAGAGAGTGGAAAGTTTATTTCGCAAAGGATGATATGTAAATTGAAAACACCGAGCCATAAATCTATCAGCCAAATATTGACGTCGCAAATGAAGTGGTGGGTCTCCACATTCCACCTGAAGACAATTAATAGGACTGCTTTTCATTGCACCTGAAACCACTCTAAGTGCCTTGGACTGAACACTGTCCAGTTTCTTAAGACCAGCAACATTAGCAGGTTCCAGCAAAAAAGTCCCATAATCCAATACGCTTCTAATCAAGGTGTTGTACAGTAGTTTTAATGAAAAGGGATGTGCTCCCCACCAAACACCAGCAAGACATCTAATTATGTTGATATTTCGTTCGCATTTAGCAGCTATATAATCACAGTGTGGTAAACCAGTAAGATGTGTATCCAAAATAAGGCCTAAAAATTTAGCCTGGTTATTAACGGGCATAGGGATATTATTATACCTTACGGTAACTATAGGAGGCTTACGCATTCTAGTAAACAACACAATGTTGCTTTTATCAATTGACAGGTGTAGACCATTGGTTTCTAGCCAAGTCTTGAGTAAGCATAAAGAAGAGGTTAAGGAAGTACAAATATTTGCAACAGAGTTACCAGATAAATAAAGAAGTAAATCATCTGCATACTGAAGGACATGTACTGACTCATTTAGAGAGGATTCCAAATCATAAGTGTAAATATTGTAGAGAATTGGACTAAGTACAGAACCTTGAGGGAGACCTTTCCATACTAAACGGGTAAATGAATACCCTTCAATATGAAGATTTAAAGATCTCTCTGAAAGCATGTTAATTATGAACTTAGACAGCATTGTTGGAACTTGTAATGAGTTCAGCTTTTGTTCTAGGACTGATACCAGGACATTATCGTAAGCTGAGCTAATATCAAGGAAAGCAGCAATTACAGAGTTATTAGAAGAGAAGGCTAAGCGAATATCAGTTGTGAACACACTAAGGCTGTCCATCGTACTTTTACCCTTCCTAAAACCAAACTGTGATGTAGCTAGCAAGTTTTTGCTTTCCAAAAACCACTCCAAACGATGCTTAATGAGATGTTCAACAATTTTAACAAGAACTGTAGAAAGTGCAATTGGTCGGTACGAAGTAACATTGGAAGAAGGTTTGTTTGGTTTCAGAATAGGAATAATTGTTTGAGACTTCCAACTTGATGGAATGTTGCCAGATATCAAAGCTGTATTGATGAGATTTAAATATATTAAAAGAACAGAGTCGGACAGATTAACTATAAATGAATATGGTATACCATCTTCACCAGGAGCTGAATCCTTAACATGTGAAAGGACTCCCTTCAACTCACTTAGTGTGAACGGGGAATTCAACTCAGAATTAGGAATAGGAACATAGGGAAAGTGCATTAAAGATCTCTGTTCTGGGACTGAAGGAGGAGCTAAATGATCCATAAACTCATTGGCTAATTCTAATGGGAGTTTTGAGGCTGTTGTGTCACTGAATGCTGACCTGAATCTCCTAATATTTTGCCATACTAGAGATGCGTTAACTTCTGGTGAGATAGATGCACAGAATCTTTGCCAACCTTCAAATTTCTTTTTCCTAAGGAGCTTACGAGTTGTACGAGCAGCATCTAGGTATATCTCAAAATTGTGACGAGTCATAGTATGGCCATAATTTTTTTCTGCTTCTTTTCTTTTTTTAATGGCCTGAGTACATTCAGCATCCCACCAAGGTGGTGAAGGAATTTTGCCTGTAGCACCATTCTTAATAGGGAAAGTATTATCAGCCACCTCTATTAAAGTTCTTGTTATTTGATTAGATAATAACTGAGGATCATGTAGTTGTAAGGAGTTAGTTAAAGCAAGAATTCTTTCTTCTACACAATTTTTGTATGTATCCCAATCCGCATTTTGAAGTCTATACTTTAATCGTGGTGTTGGATTGCAAGCATCTGGTTTTTTATGTGGAAAAGAAATGATTAAAGGGTAATGATCACTACCATAAGAAGACAGTAAAGGAGACCAGGATAATGTCGATGCTAACTCAGGTGTGCAGATTGAGAGGTCAGGGGCACTTATTCCCTCATCTGGATTCGATTGGCGTGTTGGGAGACATGTATTTAAAATACACAAATTATTAGAGTCTAGAATTTCTAATAACTTTTCCCCATATGAATTGGAACTAGAACTACCCCAGGACTGATGTTGTGTATTAAAGTCGCCCATTACCAAAAATGGTTTAGGTAAAACTGAAAGAAGATTACTTATTTCAGAAAGAATATTTACAGTGGGACGAGAATAATATATACATACTAAACAGATTTTATTTACAATTGCAGCAACAGCAGATATGTCGTCACTGAGACTTGGAAGAGAAAAAGCTTGAAAAGACAAGTTATTTTTAATAAGTATGGCGACGCCGCCATACCCATCGCTTCTGTCTGTTCTTAGACACGCATAGCCAGGAATTCTAAAAGAGAAACCTGGTTTAAGCCATGTCTCACAGAGAGCGACTACAAAGGGATCGTATTTGTTCAATATGTAGGACAGATCAGATTTTTTATTCACAATGCTGCGACAGTTCCACTGGACAATCTTGGGTAGATTTGGATCCATTATGATGGTTGAATAAGTTAGACAGTGTATCAATTACAGTGGCAACGTTGGACGGTTCAATATTATTATTTTTAGATAAGGTATTAATTAACATGATTATTAAATTTAAAATTTGACTCTCATTATTATTTGTTGTTTTATTTTGGAATGCAACACCATTCCCTGACACAGAAACTTCATTACTGATTAATGCTTGATGAGCTGCCCGGTCATACCCCTTAGCTGTTTTTGGAGGATCCCGAGGTTTCAGAAATACCGTTTTTCTTTGTGAGGAGACAATTGGTGTGTTAAGTGATTGGGGCAAAGGTTGTGAAAAGAAAGAATTTTTTGTGGTATGTGATGGGGCAGATGTTACCACATCTGCATACAATTTTGAGATTGGTGGATGTAACTGCGATGCTTCAGCATACGACACGCAGCTATGGGCCATATAATGCTTAATTGATTTTTGTCTCTCAAATTCTGGGCATTTTTTATTGATGGCGTAATGAGTGGCACCGCAATGACAGCATTTACTATTAGTCTCGTCTTCAATACCGCAAGTATCAGCAGAATGTTTCTCCCCACACTTGAAGCACTGAGGGTTCGACCTGCATTGTACCTTTGTATGGCCAAAACGACAACAATTATAACATTGAATTGTTGGGAATGTATACAATTCCACTGACATGGAATTGTAACAACAAAACACACGTTTTGGTAAAATTTGTCCGTCAAAGGTGAGCACGACTGTTTGGGATGGTTTCCACACAGGGGTCGGTTCGTGTATTTTGTAATTAAGACGCCTAGCTTTGATGACTTTCCCGCATCCAGCGGGGACAGATATATTTTCCATTATTTCCTCAGGAGACCATTCGGTAGGTACGCCTTTAACAATTCCAATACGACACACATTAATTGATGGAACAAATGCCTTTAATTTCTCCTTAGCCAAACTTGGGTCATTTAGAAAAGAGTTTGCATCTACGTAACGGGAGAAGCTTAGTGATATTCTATTTCGACCAATGCGTTTTAATGAACCGTTAATGATGTTGTTAAACCCGCGTTTTTTAAGAAAGTGCCCTATAGTTATTGGGTGTAATGATTGAGCCGAGTTTGGTGTATCAACATTTTTTTGGATGTGTACAACGTATGGTGACAGGTCTGTGGCTTCGTACAAAGCCCTAGCAACCTGTGGCGCCTTCTGAGGAAGATCTGACTTTAAGAGGTTTTCAGTCTGGGGACCAACCACAGAACGTGGAGTGGCTTCTTGGTGAACTGAAAATGAATGTACCGGTACGTCTGATGTTATTTTTGGACTGAATGTGACTACCGAGTCATTATCACAATAGCAATTGGTTTCGGAGTTATTTATTCCTGTTGAGTGACCATTTCGTCTTCTTTTATTGCAATTTTTGCATATTTTGCGTGGAGCTCTAGTCCTTTTCCGCTCCGATTTGGTTAAGGACGAGTCTGTATCCATACTGGATTCGTAAATAATAACATTATGACCAACCGAGGGGACTGTGCCCCCCGGATCAGGCGGTTCATTGTCCATTATGCCCACTGGCCAGAAAAAATAAAAATAAGACTTACCCTAAATATGAAGAAATATATTTACAAATAATTACACTATCTAATTTAATGAATATTTACATAAATCTACACAACTTATCTCCAATCGCAAACGTTTTTTATAATTTTTATTAAAACGAAAGAAAAATCACGCCCGCCAAATTCGATGATTCCCGCGTTTTTTTTCTTACCGATAGTTAGAACTCAGAAATCCAGAGTTTGACAACCAGTCTTACCAAGGGGCACAGAGTATAATATTAATATGGAAGGGTATCGTGTTTCCCAATAACTAGGTTATGGAGGTCAGACAGTAGTCACTCCATGTAAAATACTGGTATTAAGCTGCATCCGGTTATACTGGAAGCTGACCCAGACATAGTTGCGAAAAGGCTGCGGAGATTGATTTTGATTTGACGTAGTTGGTAGGTAAATAGGTACATTCGCCAGCACATCAAGTTACCACAAACTGTCAGATTTCCTCATTCGATTTTGAACTTAACTTTGAACATTTTAAGGTTTAAAATCATTTGGAGAAATTTGAGTTTCGTGTAGCTTGACCTGCTGGTGACTGTACCTACGTAATGTGTGTCAACTTGAGTCGTGAGTTGCTTTTTTTTGTGGAATGTCCTAGGTATTTGGGAAATATTTTTACAATAGACAAAAGAACTTGTTAATCAGGGACCTAAATCGTCCCATCGTGATAACTATACTACTACTAATATACTTACTAACATTATAAACTGGTAAAAGGAGACGGATACAGACGGATTGAATAACATTATAAATTCTCAATTCTCGAGATAAGCCTGCGAGTAAGGTGTGAAGTAGATGGCTGACTCTAGATGCAAGTGAAACACTACGGTGCCAAGATGTCTCAGTTCACCAAGAGGTGGTCTTTGAGCCAAGTCCCAGCAAGCTTGGCAAAATGGTCACTGCTGTTGACCTGAAAGATGGAAAAGTTTTTAATGTCAGATATAATGATTATTGTAAAAAAAAACTACCTACTCTGTCCGATAGTTAATTTTATTAAGTACAACAATCCCCAAGTGCGTAATAAATGTTTATCTATTGTTTATTAATTTGTAAGCCAGCGTGGTAGACACTGGTGTGTTAATAAACAGGAGGTGAGTAAGTACTTACAGATTGTGGTACTCACTAATAGGTAGTATCATTTCGTCATGTAATTCTAAAGCTCTACGATCTATGTATCACAGCGACTAGTCGCAATGCCACTATTAACACAACGACCCATGCTGTGAATATCCAATCGCTAGGGTACTTGCTTAAAGAAGCGGGTTTTCAGGCCCGACTCTCGGTAGGGGTCGGTGCAGGTTGATCTTTGAAAAGAAACTTCTTCTTTTTTATGTGTGAGCGCGAACGTTAACACGGGACTATTTCATCCGCACCGATCAGTACCGACTTGTCTGTGCCGGGAACCCGCTTCTATAAGCAAGCACCCGTAGACCGGTTGTAGAATCCAAGAAATAACAAGTCCAACTCCAACGTATAATGCTGCGGTCACACCAACGGGAAACGCAGCCGCGCCGTTGATAAGCGTAGCCAGCGCTTTTCACGATAATTTGACAAGGGCATTTACATTGCCGTTTGACGTTAGGCGATAACTCGGGTGGCGGTATGTTTTAGCACATCAAAGAGATTTAACGCGAGAATTATTGCGATGAAGTGGCCACACTAGGTACGTTTGTTATTGTGCACCGTGAGCGCGACGGGATCAAGGAAATTTAAGGAAGGAACATTACCGCCAATTAAATGAGCATTGACGTTGACCGTTCAAGTGCGGCCATTCAATTTATCGAGTTAATTATCGGAATAATAAGCGCGTTGTGTATGACGATGATGGGCATTGACGTTGACCGTTGGTGTGGCCCCAGCATAAACGGGGTTCTTCGGTTCTCCATATCCGGTCCGGTATGGTAGCAAGGATCGTACAGTAGCCAGCAGGTCAAGCTACACGAAACTGTCAAATTTCTCCAAACGATTTTAAACCTTAAAACTTTGATGGTTAACTTCAAAATCGAATGAGAAAATCTGACAGTTTGTGGTGACTTGATGTGCTGGCGACTGTACAAGAAGCAAGATCACTTATCCACAGAACATATATACTCACTTATTCAATCGTGTCATGCAGTGCTAGAATGGAATTGGGCTCTCAGAAAATGATTGTTTATGTAACGTAAAAAGATACTATTTGCCCAAAATAGTACTACATTTTCTTTTTATATCGATTTTGTTACAATTGTTATCACACTGGCGCTTACCGCTAAGGATCTGCTGCAAAACGCGGTAGTTTTTCATAAATTTTGATTAGTTTTAGCCATGGTTTCGCTTACAGCAGCAACAAAATTCAAAATTTGCGCCGCAAAAATTAATTCAACAGATTATTGAAATCGATTTTTCTAGGTGTTGGGTTCAGAGTGATTGAGCTTTGTCGTTTTTGTTCTGATTTGACTTTGATAACGTAAATAAACTACTTAGATTTGGGTAAGACGTAAGACTTTGCTTAAGATATTTTAGAAGTAAAGATTATGGTATTTTCGCGTACAAACCTGGCATTGCGGCACCTACTATAAAATACACATTAAAATTGTAGTATGTGCTACACATCTTGAAAATATGGTAAAGCGCAGCAAGCTTATCTGGCCCGGTAGCTTTAATTGGAACTAACGAAATCACTATGCAAAGTGACAAGATCTGTCATTATTAGTTAACTGACAGCGCCACCACCACCGGGTGTTGTTCGAGTTTGTGGCACTATAACTACAATTATGTATACAAATAGTATAACAACAAAATCCAACCTTCCTTCCTCCTCCATACATGTCATGTCAGCACAGACTAAAAATACAATAGCTAATCGATCGAGATTTATCTTTATTAAGTAGTTTTTTTACGGTTTAATACATTAATTCTAATAGATTTAATAGATGTAATAGATGTAATTCAATTAATTATGTGGTATAAGCATTTTTTTTAAATAGCATATACTCTGCTACGTTAATGATTATAATTATTTTAATCGGTTTTCCATTTTATTCGTAACCATAACTTAATTTTTGGATTTCTCATTTTCCGGTTGGTAAATTGGGTTGATTTTTTACATTTTGAAATAGAAAAATATAAACCCTTTTTTTAAACCATACCTCAACTTTATACAATCAAGCCCAGAAATCACCGTCCCCTTTATTAATTTACTTTGTATGTAGGGGCAATCTCTGGAACTACCGGTTGGATTTGAAAAAATCTTTTTGTATTTGTTAGCCTAATTCTTGAGGAAAGCTATTGGCTATTTAACATCATCCTAGGATCCTACGGAGCCGAGCAAAAAGAAAAAAAGTCAGAAAGAACGCTAAGCGCAAACAAAGCACCTAATAGCGCAAGCAGGCGATGCGATGCAACAGGGTGGGTCGTGGTAACAAAAAAAAACACGCGGACGAAGTCGCGGGCAGAAGCTAGTAGGTAAATATTAATGGTTGCCACAAAAAAAAAACATTATTTAGGCATTTCGCATAGATACTTACTTAGGTAAAATACAATTTTATTATATAGTATTTTTTATGTCTAACTGTGGATTTTATATAGCCTCAACTTACGCCTTTTGCATGGGATGGGGGTAGGCAGAAACTACAGAACGTGTACGTTTCTTACATTTCACTCCTTTTATTTTTTTTCGTCCACCAATAGGCCGGTAGGGTAGACTCTCATACTTCGTCGGAACTTGATGAATTTGTTGATATATAGGTAGGTATCACAACACATACCTTATTGAATTACCGTAGGTACCTACCGCGAGTATTCATTAACTTGGTAGTTTTCCTGATTTTCGTCAGATATTTATTCATTGAGGCACCTCCAACTTGTGAACAAGAATTTCAATAATTGATTCAACGAGCTAACTTTCTTTACGAATTTGTTCCTCAAATATTTGATAAGTTTGCAGACAAATCAATAAATCAATGAAATCTCTTGTTGGTTGACCTACAGGCCCGGCCTTATATTACGAGTACGTTATTAGGCAGGTATCAACTTGTCAGAAATGTTGACATGAGTTATGAAAATACTGGTACTTCTAATACTTTTACTTAGTATGGAACAGATTTTCTGCCGGAGTTAGTGGCATTTTCTTGTGCTGGGATTCAGTTTTTGTTACCTAAATTTCCGCTTATGTACCCTTATAAGTAACAAACCCACAGTAAAAAAAAAAATACGAAACCAGTGTTTGATTTTTTCAAAATATTACTGTAGTGGTTAAAATTGCAGTTACGCCTATTATTTTAATAAGTATACATTAAATTTTAATGGAAATTAATAACTAATAGAGTACATGTGATAAAAAAAGTGTTAAATATTGTCAACTTACCTTGAAACAGTATTAACAAATACCGGAATAAGATTCACTCCGAAAACTAGAACGTGTGCACACTTCAACTGTGGAATGGCATCATATTAGTATGTAGTTATCTGTGGGCATCATTTAATAAAATGTACTCTGTGACGGCAACTGACACAATACATCAATATGGCGGCATTTAATGGCATCTGCGGTGTTGCTAAGTTCAAAAAAACCTAGTTAAACGGAAGTTTTTTAATAAAATACCTCAAATGGGTAACAAAAACTGAAATCCATTTTTGGAATTTTCTCTGGGACAAGTTTAAAAATCATTTAATCCGTAAAATATTAAACAAATTACCAAAAAGGCAATACAATGAGGACCCTTTTAACTCGTAAAACGGTTTAGAATCAAAATTTCAGTAGGTACCTACCTATAGTTTCTTTGAACCATCAAAATACACACAAATTATCATACGTTGCAATTTTCGACAGCTTATATTTAGTTGATTTTTAATATAAATACTTTATACTTATTTATGATTTATTCAAATATTTTCTGCAAAATTTACAACAAATATACCTACTCCCTAGCAAACAGCTAGCGGGTGGGTACATTGCTTAAGATCGCACGGCAGTGCCTATATAATTGTTAATAAATGTTTATGTTATCTAATAATATGTACTGTTTGTTTTATTATATTTTGCTACGTAGATGTAGTACCAATCATTACACCTGACTTGGTCTCCGTACGTCCTTTTTGGGTAACCACTGAAAACCAGCGTCGTGCTGTGGGTCCCCTATAGCACAACATCATGCTGAGTGGAAGCCTTCTTGTCACAGTCATGACGTGCAGCTGTCGACTATTTCTGTTTTGTGCTCGTGATTAAAGATCTAGTTTGTTTGTTTCTTTTTATTAAATTGTTACCTGAGCTAATTATAATTTTTTTGTATGCACGTGTTTCTGTGACAAATAAACCTATTTTTCTTTCTTTTCTTTTCTTTCAAAAAGTATCAGTGCCTAATTTATAGATCACACCAAAGTTATTCATCAACAAAATCATGGCTCATTACAAAAATGTGTAATGGCAAAAAAAGAGAAACGCTCAGGTGTGGTAGGTGTGGCCAGTACCAATTAGCCGAAGATTCCAGGTCCCAAGCTGCCATATGTTCTGAGAAATACATTATACTTTCTTGATTGTAATTACTAGGTATACCTACCTATACCTACTGAACTATTCCATCACAGCTCTCAATGCCAAGTGAATTACTTTAGGACGGCTAATGTGAATATGAGGTAAAGGTTTCGGTGATTTCAGCAAGGGATTCGATCGGTGTGCTTTTAAATACCTTTAGGTATTTTTTAATTTTCCGTTATAACCACATCTTTTCAGAAAAAAAATCCATAAAGATTTTTACCTAAAGTATCTATTTACTTAATTACAGTATCACTCAAAGCCCTCACAGCATAAAGCCAATCACGTTAATAGGGTTATGTTCCAATCTTAATGTCTGTCTGTAGCATAGCCCTATTATGGGCCACTAATAGCCAATCGGGTCTTGTCGTCAATATGTGATTGACGCCGGACAGATGGGAAATGGAAGCAATTTAACTGGTTATTATGGAGCTTATAGAAATTTGGTTATAAGGTAATAATATAGCTACGCTGAAGGAGTTACATGTAGATCGGTTGATAAGCAACCGTTGCTTGGCTTTAGATAAGAAAATGCTTTATGTAAGTCACTTATGTATTTCAATCAAAAGAATCTCCACATGGGTCAACTTGCACCACAAATCACTAGATGTGCTTAGCGCTAAACGCATAAGAAAGCCACCCGGGAGTTGGTTATTAGATATTTACCTATAATAGAGCTATGGTGAAGGAGTCGGGTACTTATATAGAACGGTTGATTTAGATAAGTTAAATAGTTACCTACTCTAAGGGGGAAGCGCCAAGTTGCCCACGAATTTCAAATGTTCTTATGTTTTTTGCAAACTGTAGTTCAATGTTACCTATGTATTTAGTTACAGAATTATAATCATTAAAATCATCAATACAACGCTATAAGTTCATAAATAATCCTATTGAATGTCAATTTCTATGATATTTTCCCGACATTGCAATTCTAACTATATAGCGTTTCGTCGATTGAACTGCAATGTTCCCAACTGAAAAAAAAAACACTAATATCAGGTTATCTAACCCAGTGTTAGGTACTTTTAGTAGCGCAATGCGTAATAAGAGTTAAATATGTTTATTACTTACCTAACTTCGAGTTTACAAACTCTAGGTATATTTTATTCATTTATTACCCGACTAAACGTGCAAGTGTGTCGGTATTTAAATCTGAAGGATTTAGTCTTCATTGATTTGTATGAAAATTCAATTGAGATTCATGTAAATTATTGTTATACTTCATAGGTACAATAGGTAAGGGCTGGGGATCATATCCATGAAGATTTCCCCATCTATATCTAAATACCTATATACCATCTAATACCTACTTATATATTTTAATCTAAGTAATAAATAACTGATAGGTATAGTTCACAGAATAAGCAAGCTGAAGTGGCAATGGGCCAGCCATATTAGTCGTAGAACCTATTAACGTTGGGCTAGACGTGTTCTTAAGTGGGGACCACGAATCGATAAGACGTGGTTATGTTAGGACGCCCTCAGACTAGGTGGAGCGATGATCTTCGCAGGGTGGCTGGCCGCAGCTGGATGAGAGTTGCCGAGAATCAAGTTGAATAGCGTGCTTTTGGAGAGGCCAAAGTCCAGCAGTGGACTGCTGTAGGCTGATGGTAATGATAATGAAATAACTGTATAAATCAAAGAAGCTTTCGAGTTTGTGTAACCGCTTAGTTCTTTATAACTACAAAATGGATTTGATGTGGATTTCACCATCATCTAAAGAATGTATTCCGGAAGGTCAATCTATCCGTTATTTCCATATAAAAAATTAGGTAGTAGGTAGGGATTCAGTTCAAATAAAAAATTCTTTAATATTTTCAGGAAACTAACTTTTCATAAATAGTCACCTACGATCAACTAAGTTTTCATCTACCTATTGAAGTTTTACTCTTCCGAAATTTTGTTTAGATATGTATGTACCGACATCATTGCGGTCCACGTTAGAACTCTGACGACGATAGATATAAAAAAGTGCCAAAAATAATGCCAGTCTAGGCAGAAAAGAAAAACACAACATCGAAAACTAAAAATATAAAACCGAAGTTTATTTTTATGCCATGACGTCACTCCACTATTCCCATTATTGTTGTGTCGTCGTAATCAAATCGATTTGAGGCAAAAAACAACCGTTTTGATAAGAAAACGACAAAGATAAACTTATTCGACAAAAACCGATTATAACCGTAAAATAGTTGCTGCCAATTTTTTTTCTTGTTGCTATTCGATATTTTGTAACAAAATTGTGTAAGAGGGAAAGAGAGGGCCAATTTGAGGTGGGAGCGAAAGCAGATACAAACGGATATCTTATTTCGCTGCTTCAGTCACCAGCTCCGGTAGCCGTGATCGTCTAGTGGTTAGGACCCTACGTTGTGGCCGTAGTAACCCAGGTTCGAATCCTGGTCACGGCAGTGAGTACACTGTCACGGCGGAGCATATCTTTTTGTTTTTACTTCTTGGATGAAATAGTTGTTATTTTATTTTAAATTTAGGAAAAAATTGATGTAATTTTTATTTCTGTGGACTTTATAATAAGAGGAAAACTATTATTCATAACAAACCTAAAACATCATTTAGTTACTTAGGTTGGCGTTATTATCTAATCTCAGTTTATGCCGAGGCTAAACTGTCTTTGTAGAACGTATAAGTTTCACAAAAATTAAATAAGTTTATCACTTTACTTATATTTTGTAGTAGGTAATTAGTAGAGTTGCAACGGATAGTGATTCGGCTGGATACCGGGTGCCCGATCTACGGCCGAAGCGAATATCATGCATACAGTAGTATCTACAGTGAAAGACTTTTTTCCGAAGCTGGTTTTGTATATGAGAATAAACAAAACAGCTTATTATCTTTAAAGACTGAAAAAAGTGTTTTCATTCATCATAATTTGCCTTTATTAGATTAAACATTTAAAAATTTATATCTATTGAATTAGTTACCATAAGTGCTTACAGACCAAAAATGTATTTATTCTTTAGATAAACAGTTTGATTTTCGAAATTAGTAGTAGGTATTATTTACATTTTATTAAGAAAATAAGACTAAGTGTTTAGCTAACCGGATATCCGGCACAAGATGGCAATCCGGCCGTGCGCCGGATAGTAAAAAAATGGCTGGATAGGCCGGATAGCGGATAGTTGCTGCATATCCGATACAAATTTAGTAATTAGGAAATAAGCATAAATTATAGTTCCGAAAAACCTGGGAATTTGCCTTCTTTCTTGAATAACTTATAAATACCTACATAATTCATCCAATTAGTACCTACAAAAATTTAATTTAGTGGCAGTATTAATTTAGCTTTGGTGATTAGCCTAATTAATTTAGCCAATCAAATATCTGGAAATTAGCCTGATAAGCTAAGGCATTTAATGGAGTAGTGTAATTTATTACTCTGATTCGCACGAAATCCCATTTTTGGAGAGGGAATAGATTAATGATTTGTTTCGAAGTACATTATACTAATACTTACAGTATGATTATAAGTACGAGTTGATAATCGGTGATGTGGTGGTGGTTTGGTCTCAGTGGTGAAGACCGCGCTTCTCATGCACGGGGTTATGGGTTCAAATTCGAGCAAGTAACAATATGACTTTTTCAATTCATATGTACTTTCTGTGTTTATCTTGTGCATCGTGAAGGAAAACATCGTGAGGAAACCTGAACTTTATAGTTAATATAAGTCTGAAATCGCCAACCCTTCTTGACCAAGTCTGGTGATCAATACTCGTGCCTTCTCTGTATGAGAACAGGCCTTTGTGGCAGTGAGACACAGACTAGTTTATTTAAAGGTGAATTTAGTTGCAAACCCTATTCTATTCTATACCTTCATCCGTATATTACCTATAACTTATTTTGATAAGAATTCATTATTGTTGATAAAATGACCAATAAACATGACCTAACGAATTAAATATATTTTTTCATTTTAAAAACTACTTTTTTGTAGGCATTATCAAGCTTTACAACTTTACTCTAGAACTCAATCGTATATCTCTCATCGTTAAGGCAGCGTTCGTATGAAACATTTTCGTTCAACCGTTTTTTCTCCGACTTGCTTTGCAAATCCGACTACCACGAAAGTCTTTTCATTTTTCGGGTTAATATATAGTCTATGACTCTCACAAATAACGTGGCTTTCTATTGGTAAAAGAATTTTCAAAATCAGTTCAGAAGATCCAGAGATTACCCCCTACAACCTCACAAACTTTACTGCTTTATAATAATTTTATAAATGTATAAAACGTTACATAGACGGATTATTATGGGGTAGAAGATTAAAAATCTTTGCGGGCTAAAAAGGAACTTCCTAAGCAAACGGTTTTGGATAAAATCCTTTCTAATTTGATACGATGAAAGAGTGCTTCGAAGATTGAATAGAACTTAATAGTTATTCAGAATGTTATTAAATTCATATTGCCCACAGTTTTTGTAGGAAAAAATGTTTTTTTAGAAAGAGGTCATGATCATTCCATAGGGTCGGTCAAGGAGCGATAATTAGCCCGCCAAATTCAAATGATCTTTGGTTTTTTTGCAAATTGCAGCTCTGTTTTACGTCGTATGTTATTTAAATTACGATTCGCGACTGTAGGAATGATATATTTAATGAATAATAATCATTAATTTCATATCAATAGTAAAAATTTGGAAATTTGTTCCACCTAAGAATTTTGAAATGAAATATTCTGAAAAATTCCTAGGTGGAACAAATTTCCAAAGATTAACAATTGATAGTAGCCTAGGCAACTCCTGCTGCTGCTGCTGGGGAACTCTTGCGCAAAATTTCATGCTTCTAGAAGCATGAAATTTTGCGCAAGAGTTCCTTTTGAAAATTCTGTTGTATTGTAATATTATAATGCCAGCATCTGGAAGTTCATCATTTTTGGAGATGGGAAATCCCACGAGGCACAAGGCTTGCTTTCAAATAAATTCCTTTCATTTTTTTTTCTTGCATAGCTAGTCCCTCTTTCGAACGAATTTTCAATCAAAATATTGGTAGTGTCGTAGTCGGAAAAATATTAAGGTGCACATAAAAATCAACCTTAAGGTGCTTAACATAAACTATTTATTCCTTGATTGTACCTTACATAACCTAGTTCAGTTATCCGGTCTAGTTTAAATTACTTCTGACGTCTACCACGGCCTGCAGTGCGGGTTTCTCACAAAAGCGGAATGTAAGCCAAACAGAACCAAGTCATTGCAGATTTCTTGTTCCTTTTTTACTCGACTACGGAAAAGAGCAATTTTTTTATGTCGTGTGTACGTTCTCTATTCATCAAAAATATTTCAGCATAATAACAACATTATTGTTAGTTAGATACCTTCTAAGAATTAATCTCTAACTCCATAACAAGCTTAACACCTAAAATTCAAAACGTAAAGATAACCAAAACACAATAAATTATTCATGAGTGAAACTTCACAACTTCTGAATATATTTATTAGAATCAAACTCTGATATGGAAAGTGGACAGAAAGTCGGGGGCGCGTACTACGACGTGCTCGAAGTCCATGAAGGAAAGCCTGCCATCCCCATCCACGTCTGCTTCGTCCAGCACACTGGCCACGATTTCCTCCCTCTCTTGGGGGTGGAGCTCCCCTTTGGTGAGGAGTCTGGTGGCTTCGAGGAGGTCGTCTCGACCGATGTACATGTCGTCGTCCAAATCATAGATGCGGAATGCATACCTGAGGAAGTAATAGTAATTAACAATTTCTTTATTTCAGAGGAAACAGAGTAAAGAGGTTATTCTAGACTTCTACTTAGATCCAATTGGTGGGAATAACTCGCTTTTACACATAATATTATATCTATTTATACTGTTAGGAAGGTTTTTATTTAAATTACAATAATATTTACAATTAAAATATAATAATCTAAACTAACTAAAACTATTAATACATTAAAAGATGGTGTCGAAAAATTCCTCCGCATCGCTGTCGACTGGTAATGTACCCAAGAGACTGGCGGCATTGCCACGTTGTATGGCAATGCTTAGCCTCTGGCCAAGGTAAAATCCAACCCTTGGATCACAGGAAGTATCAAACAGGCGTTTGGAGATTTCCTTGAACACAACATCGGCACTCGGACCCCACGGCCCGAAGGTTTCAACCCCAAACGGCTCGAAAATATAATTACCGATAGGGTTGTTATACTTACGCCGTTTGAGGTTTTCCGCAGCCGCAGCAGCGGCGCCAGCACAGCACGCCGAGACAGGAAGATGGGATGGCGCAAGAGTATCGACACATGTTGCGTCCCACACTAAAGGCCTACCCAGCTTCCATGGAAATAAAGACATGCCGTCCGGTCTCTTGCCATCGTCGCGTGCCAAGCCATTAGGTTCTAATACAGCTGGAACGCCGACGGTGAAAACAGCTCGTCGGATGATGTCATTAATGTTCGCATGCCGCGGTATGCGGCCCGAACTTCGGCTGCAAGACAGATCGCGGAGTCCGAGGCTGTTGACAACTTCGCCACAGTGACAGCGATGAGGAGAACAAAAAGGAGCTCCTAGTCGCAGGGAAGCAGCGAGGTGGAAAGTAGTGTCGTCGAACAAAGTGCCTCTGTTCGATGACGCCAAAGACAAGACTCCCACTTGCCCACAGCCAGTAGGCGCGCACGCTCGACAGTAGTAGCAAACGTGTCAATCAAATTATTCTGTACTACTCTGCAGGGTGGCTCATCCTACCGTCTCTGGGAAGATGGATTGTCTGCATCTGAATTCGGGCAAGTGAGACGCCAGGCATCCATAGCGGCATATACGGCACATCAAAATCAATCACTGTGGAGGCTAGGATTTTCGTGATTAATTTCTCAGTGCCGTAAACTGAGGATATGAAAACCGGTAAACTAATACTAGAAACTTTGCGGACACCGAGGCCTCCCATATGAATGGGAAGAGTAGCTTGTGTGTCCAAGCTCGGTCGTCCAGGGCCACACTTAAAATCGAAGTTAATGTAAAATTGGTCCATTTTGTCTAAAAGGTGAGGGTGCTTCCATAAATGGGAAGTGGGAAGGAAATATGTTAATTTAGGGCCGAAACAGCAGTAACGGATTAAGGTTATGGCCGAATGCATGTTAATTTGGAATAATCTTTCCGAAACGTCATTGAAATTTTGTATTTTTTCCTGAATAAAAACGAGAAAGAAATTCTCAAAGATTGGAGACCCAAGGAGACGAAGAGAGCTTTTTTCAATAATTTTTATTTCTTTTATACTGTGTTATTACCGAGGGATGAGATAGTATGTGTATGGCAGTCGCTAACAAATGGCAGGCTTCAACATTTTGCTGCAAGAAATAGTTATAGATGTGAATAGGTGTTTTTGAATTCAATATTTACCTACCAATTCTTATGGAAGTAGGAGATCCTGTAAACGTTTGTAAAATGAATTAAAGACTTGTGAAAGTTAGCAATAAAATATTTTTGTAGGATAGTGTTGTCTGTAGCCTAGGTACCTAAACGACATTCGTGGTAACCTTTGAAGAACGTAATTTAATTATGTACAAAACAATGGAATTCCCACACGTAGGAGATTAGTCACGGTTAATCTACTTAATTTTGTAAACGAATTAGCCAGGTTCTTACCTACTTAGGCGAAATTTTGAATGATTTTTGGTTTTTGTTTATGGGTTTGGTTTTTGGTGGCTTTTATTTTGGTTGTGGTTTTGTTTGGTGATATGAAACGGAATATTAAATCTCGGAGAAAATTAACTTCAAAACTTTTCTCAGCACTATTGTTTAGATCTCATGAGCAATTCATAAAACATTTAAATGGATTTGTTCTATGCATAATCATAGGAAAATTGAAAATTCAAGGGAATTTTGGTCTAAACATTTAAATGTAAGTATTTAAAAGTCATTTGACCCGCGTGCAGACTGAATTTCACAGGCAAAAAAATACAAAATAGTAAAAATTATGTGGGTTTTTTTCTTTTATTCTTAATATTTTCTACAGTGACAAACTTGTTGGGCGCAGTCAGGACAAATAGGGTAATGGCTCCATTTACCCTACCTTGTCTGCCTCGCCCCAGTCTCGTCTTGTTATCTTTATACTAATAATAAAGCTGAAGAGTTTGTTTGTTTGAACGCGGAACTACGAGTCAGATTTGAAAAATTATTTTTGCGTTTGATAGCCCAACTCTTAAGAAAGTCTATAGGCGGCTTAACACGCTAGAACCCTTAGGAGCCGAGCAAAAAGAAAAAAGTTAGAAATAGTGAAAACGAGGTAATAGCGTGCGCAGGCGATGTGATGCGACGCGGTGGTTCGGGGGACAAGAAATTCCACGCGAATGAAGTCGCCGGCAGAAGCTAGGCTATCATAATTTATTAACATTTCTTTGTACTTATAAAAATACCTGAGTGATTATTATTTTTAGACACCTACGGTGTACCACCCAAGGTATAGTTTTCGTTTAGTCACAAGTTCTAATTTTCGTTTTTTGTCTTGTAAGCCGATTCACTTCTTACAATCTTTCTCAGTGTGTGAAATTTATCGTTATTTGTTTGTATGAGCGCGCGTGGGACAGGTCAGGAATCCTTATAAAAGTGGTTGGAAAAGATTGGATGTGGAAGGCGAAAAAGCAAGAGTTGCAGCAGTTGTAGGTGTGGGGCTCATTCCTTAATAATGTATTTCACTGTTTTCTCCTTGGTTAATGATACCAGTCCAAATATTTTTTTTAAAGATTTAATGTAGGTATATCTACCACTGCCAATGTCCTTGTGATTTGTGTTTTGGCGTAATTATATTAGGTCTTTACCTATGAAATTGCCGTTCTGCAGTACTGGCCATTTCAAATCAAAATAATTTTTGTTTGGCTAAGAATTCTAATTTCAAATTAATTTTATTTTAAAAACATGGATTTTTTTTTCTAAAAGTAGTCATTTCTTTATTGATTAGTGTTACATTTTCATCGCATTTCAATCTTTTTCGTCATCATGGATACGTTAAAAATTCGAGTAATTATGGAATATGAGTACCGTCGTGGCAGCAACGCGGCACAAGCGGCACGCAACATCAACGACGTTTACGGAGCTAACACTACAAACCAACGCACCACCTGTTATTGGTTTGCTCGCTTCCGTTCTGGAAATTTCGACCTGAAAAATGAACCTCGCGGTCGTCCGAAGACTTTGGTCGACAATGACGAATTAAAGGCGATTGTGGAAGCTGATGATACACAATCTACGGCTGAATTAGCAGCAGCTTTCGACGTTAGCGTCAAAACAATATTGGTCCATTTGCGTCAAATTGGCAAGGTAAAAAAGCTTGACAAATGGGTGCCCCACGAACTCAATGATCGCCAGCGCGAAGTACGCGTCGAGACGTGCCTTGCACTGCTCAACAGACACACAAATGAAGGAATTTTGAACCGCATTGTTACCTGCGATGAAAAATGGATTCTGTTTGATAACCGTAAGCGCTCAGCAAGTTGGTTGGATCCTGGTTCAGCACCTAAACAATGCCCTAAACGAAAACTTACCCCTAGAAAAGTGATGGTCACTGTTTGGTGGTCTAGCGCCGGTGTGATTCATCACAGCTTCTTACCAAACGGGGTGAGCATTACTGCAGATGTGTACTGTGAAGAACTGAACACAATGATGGAGAAGCTGGCGCATCTCCAACCAGCATTGGTCAATCGCTCGTCTCCGCTGCTCCTGCACGACAATGCGCGACCTCATACTGCACAGCAGACGGTCTCCAAGTTGCAAGAACTGGGGTTGGAAGCTCTCCGTCATCCGCCCTACTCACCAGACCTTGCGCCTACAGACTACTACTTTTTCCAGAATTTGGATAACTTCTTGGCGGGAAAAAATTGAATACCCGAGAGGCAGTACAAAATGCCTTTGAAGAATTTGTTGCCTCCCGTCCAGCTGATTTCTTTAAGAAGGGCATCAATAAACTGCCACTGCGATGGCAAAGATGCATTGATTGCATGGGTGATTACTTCGATTAATACAAATAAAAAATTCATGAAAAAAATTCGTTTAAATTTTTTCATACAAAACGGCAATTTCATAGGTAAAGACCTATTATTAATCTTGGTGCGGCGTACTTGGAAGAGTCCTCTGAGCGGACTGTTCTAGGCTGAGTTAATATTAGAATCCCAATCTTAAGTAAGATTTTCTTCATCATTACCATCATATGCCATTGAACGTAGACCTCCAAAAACGCAATTCGTAGTCTGTCATTAGTTTAACAACAAGAGATGCACGTAAAGAAAAGTAATATTTTAATTGACACTTCCCATGCGTGACCTCATGGCTAGCTTTTACTTTTACCTCGGCCAGAGGCTAAGCATTGCCATACAACGTGGCAATGCCGCCGGTCTCTTGGGTCTTACCAGTCCACAGCGATGAGGAGGAATTATTCGACACCATATTTTAGTTTTTTAATACTTTTAGTTAGTTTAGGTTATTATATTGTAATTTTAATAGTTTGTTAGTTAATTAAGTTATTATTAAACCTAATGGGACGAAACGCATGTAAATAAAGGAGTGATTATAAAATGTTGATGGAAGGCCCTCTCCTTCCCTCTCTCGAGAGGAAGACAAAAAGAAGAAAAAAAAAAGAGAAAAAGAAGGAGAAAAGAGAGAGAGGAAGAGGAGAGGAGGGGGGGGGAGGGGGAGAGGAGAGGGAGGAAAGGATGGATGGATTTTGTGAGGATGGATGACAGAAAAAGGAGTGATAGATAGAGTGACAGCTGACAGAGAAAAAATAAAAAAAAGTGATGAGCGACCCCAAATAACATGAGAACAAGGACAGGAAGATGAAGAGACAACAAAGGATTTTATATAACATATCATACCACGCCTTAATATCTCTAGGTGCTGCTTCGCTGAAGACAGACATCATGTCGAGGAAGTCTTCGAATGTAAGGTTACCAGAGCCGTCGTGTGAGAACACTTGACATATTCGACGTTTGAATGGATTCTCCTGGAACAGAAACAAAACGATAGGTACCTAAATGAAGTCGTTTTTTTACATACATCAGTATAAAGATCTTTTGGCGCGTGGCCGAAATTGGAACTAACACCGCCATATTGTTTTTTTTAAAATCAAATCAAATAATTTATTTGTTTGCACACATGGGTAGGTATTTAGTAAATAAATGTTTTATTATAAGAGTCCTCCATATTCTACCGTCACACGGGCATGCAACTCATATTATTATTTAATTTACACAAATTTAAAGATATTATAATTATAAATGGAGGACTATATTTTATAAGAAACATCTATGAACCAATGCCTGAATGTGTCTGAATTAAAGATGAATAAATAAATAAATAATAAATGATTTGATTTGAAATAAAAATTAGGAAAAGAAAATAATACAAAATACAAATTAATGTCAAATCTTTTGAATTACAGTAAAAATGTTGCAATAACACAAAAATGACAAACGTCAACAAGGTAACAAGTAATAAAAACAATTTTTAATACAACGTGACAATTTCACAAATGTTTATCAATAACGAGCCCCTGTCAATGTCATTCATAAATCCTTTTAGCACTCTACACTAATATTGTACACGTCAATAATATTTAACAAAAAACTACATGAGGCCCGTGTTTCCTATCCGACTACTCTGAGTAGAAAAATCGCAACACACACAAACTCAGAGGTCAGAGTCAGTTTTACAGTATAGCAGAGTTTATGAAAGAGGATAATTTTTCTTCGTTTTTGAGATGACGATGTTGTATTTTATTGACATGTTATTGTGATTTATTGTATTTTTTTGTGGAATAGTTGTAATTTGGAATTGATATTTTAATGACAGTAATTCATATTTTTTATTGACTAATTTATTTAATGATTACTTTGACATTTAATTTTATCAAAAAAATGTGCTTGCTGAAGTGTAATGATACGTAATATTTAATGAATACTGATGATTTAATAAGTACCTATATAATTTCAATAATGTAATTTTGATGAATATTATCACGGTATAAGCACCATCTCTTCCTATCAATTTGTACGCCACTTTATGCGGCTGAACATGTTAGAACTTTTCTGTATCTTTTATTATCTTGCATGCAATATATCATGTACACCATGTTTAAACAAATAAAATTTTACTTACTTACTTACTTACTTACTTACTTACTTACTTACTTACTTACAGAGTCTCTTTTAACGTCTAGATATTATCATGGACAAATCATGTGAGGACCATGTAGATTAGTGTCTGAGATAGTCTTTTGTGGAAAGAACCACTCAGATTTGAATGGACATGTCCAGTGAGTGCACGCATCTGTCAGAAAACGTGTAGCTCAACTCAGAACTTATTTTTTTTTCACATTAGACAAAGTCATCGTGTCATCTCTGACCTAGACTAGAGTCAAGAGCAAACCTATCTCAAATAAAAAAAATAAAAAAGTCATGCTAGCTAGCATTGAATTTCGCAGGCTTCTTAGCACAATAAACAGATGGACATTAAAAGAAAATCAATCAATTCGATTGTCTCCAAATTATTGATTGTCCTAAATTATAGCTATCAATCAATTTAATATCGAATTTACTCGAAACTTTTACAAATCTAAAGATATTTGTCTGACTTCGACAGGATTAAGGATTAAGAAAAAGTTTTTCATTCAATTCTTTGATTTTTCTTTCACAAATTCTTTCTTGTGCGTAAACTTTACGGTTCATAAGTAACCGTCGCTATAAAGTTATGGTAACATTGAATCGAGTTACAAAGTCACACCTGCCGAAAAGAAAATTGATTGCGTCATCAACGTTATAACTTTTAACTTCAGCCCGTGCTGGAAAATCTTTACAAATGCAATTGATTCTCAGAATAATTTCCTACTTAATAACTTGAATATGTATGGGTAACACACAAAACTTTGTTTATAAGACACTAGCAATCTGCCCCGGCTTCGCACGGGTGCAATTTGCATGTGAAACTGTAAAAAGTATTCTGTTCAGAGTTCAGAGTTCAGAGTATTTATTTGTAAACATAGGTTACAGATACACAAGTGTGTGAGATGTTACATGTTTGTAAGTTCTCTATGTTTTGCCATTAGGCGTACAAATGTTAGTACATACAGTCATATCAATTTCAATTATTTCATATCACAATATAAAGTAAGAATTATAGAAAAAGCTAGACTGTTAGATAAATCAATATAATATTCTCATGACCATTAATTAAATTTCAAATAAAAACTTCAATGTCAAAACAAGTAGGTACCAAATTAATAAAATATTTGAAAAATGACAAAAATTTAAATTTAAGATAAAACAGAATTGTCAAAAAATAAAAATAGGATAATGTCAATTAATCAAATTAATACAAGAGTGTCAAACAATGCATAATATCTGAAGGACGGATTATAGAACTGTCATCCAAATAGTCCTTTGATGTTTTTGATTTATCAATTAAAATTTTCATAAGTACACTTTTGAATTTGTCCAGATTTAACGATTTTTTTCACGACATGTTGTACACAAATTATACTAGGCTTGCATGAATTCAAGATAGTATTTCATTAGTATTATTAAATACTTCTTTTGTATATATTTACATAATATACAGCCTATGTCCATCTGGACTAATGTACCTTTCATTTCATTGTTGGTTCCGGAGATTACTCTCCACATATACCTATACAAAATTCTCTTTATAATATTAGTATAGAGGAACATAGGTACCAACAATATTTTAATGGGTATATACAAGGGCGAAGCTGAACAAATATCTTTTATAAAATGAAATAGAAGAATAGATATTTCTTTAGAAATAAGCATCACCTTTGTACGTATTTTTTTGTTCCTTTCTTCCTGTCTTTTCATGTGTGTACATAAATGGTTAAATAAATAAATAGAAGTACCTTATGCCTTATCTATCAAAGCTTTATTCTATCTAGCATTTTTGTTACATGTTTTAATCGCAGAAATTGATACTGTCCTTCTAAACCAATTACTTAGATTGATATATATGCTACTGCTAGCCGTAATACTCACCCAATTGGATTGTTTAAACCCACAGATTTCTGGTAGCGAAATAAATGAGCCTATTTGCTATTAAGGTAGTTATTAAATACCTAAAAGTCAAGCCAATTTTTGAGGTTAAGCTGTGCTTGACCAGCTCCATAATTGCGTAAAACGCTTTTAATCACAATCTGAAGGATTTTGAAAGAAATTGTTAATCCATTGCTTCATATGTATATGTTCATTGCTCAATATGTGTTTTCGTGGAATTGTCATGGTGGAAGGCGTTGCAATTGTAAGTGTGTTACTCGATTAATCCGCTGGTCAAACTATGGACTGGTCAACATTGTAAAGAAGTGTCTCGAAGGCGCGGGCCTTCGAGACAGTACTTCACAGTGGTCACAGCGGTGACGTGAGTCCGTTCCGAATCTCTGTCTAACTTTAACCTTGACATGGATAATAGTTAGTAAATTAACTAATTGGCAGTCGATTACTTATATTACTGAACACGAACGAGACTTGGCCTCTCCCAGGCATCGCCTCGACGACGGGTCTTGCGTTGCGAGCATTCGGCTTTTTCGGGCAACCTTTACGGACTCATCTGTCCACCTTGTGGCAACCCACGCTGCACCTTCCGGTACGGGAGCTAGCAGTCGCAATACGAATATGAAATAATGATACCTATATATCAGCTACATCTGGTTGGTTCTTCTGGATAGACTGGAAGCTAACCATAAAATAATTGAAAAATGCAGTATTATATAATAAATTAAGTCTTACTTTTAGTTCTGGTAGCTTTTCTATCTCCTCCAAAGGCACTACTATGGTGTGTGGCTGGTTCTCCGTCATTCTCTTAGGCACTAAGGCAGGATTCACTTCCCTGAAGCGTTTGAATACTCTGGAAATTCAAACAAAAATTATTTAAGTGACAAAGTGGAAGAAGGTTGGAACATACTGAAAAGCAAAGAAAAATACTATAAAAACAACGTTACCCTCCTTCTGGAGCAGTCGGGTAAATGTAGGTTCCTCAAGAGTGTTAAAAAGAGTGTAGGTATTCAGAATAATATGTGCTGTAATGTTATTGTAGGATAAATCGTAGCTATTTGTTTTAGTATATAGTAGAGCTACTTGTACTGTAGGTATTTATGGCTCTCTCGTAACTAAGTTCATTGCATAGGGTTCTAATAAAAATAATAAAAATCTGGTGGTCTTTTTTCATAATTTTAAATAAGACTTCTGACGGAATTTATCTTTGTCAAATGCCGCATTATAACGTTTTTTTTTCACCCTCATCTCTAATTTGTAAACAGAACAGCGCGGTTTTATGTCAACTGTCCGAAATGAGAAATGTCCTCATTTGTCTTTTTTCGTACCCCTATTGTAAGAAATGTAATGTACTGAGAAAATATGGAACGGCTTGGAGTGGTACAAAATTGTAAATCTGATTTTTTATGGAATATTAGGTACGCAAACTTAGATGCAACTCTCGACAGAAGCAGCTCTGCATTTAATTAATAGAAAAAGTCATTTTTATTTATTTATTAATTAAAACCTTATGCACAAGTAAAAAAATACTGTACAAAGGCGGACTTAATGCCTGAGGTCATATTCAGTACATTAGGTCTGTAATCTTGAACGGCCTCAGAGACATGCATTGAAAATAATATTATTTGCTAGCGACCCGCCCCGGCTTCGCACGGGTAGTAGAGCATATAATTATATATGTGCCTAATTTTTTCAGATAAATAAATGATAAATGATTTTATTTCTGTAAGTAGGTTTGTACAAACACTTTTACACGTCAATCATATTTTTAAACTAGATGAGGTCGGCGTTTCCTATCTGACTACTCTGAGAAGAAAGGCCGAAACAAACTCATGTAATGTCGTATTAGCCTATTGCGGAGAGCATGTGGGTTATATTAAAATGTAACTGATGTTCATCTTACTTGGAGTATTTTTAATGTATTTTATTTCCAATCCTGCAAGATTATGATGGGCGGCGACACGTGCACTCTCGCGATTTTTAAATTTTTGTCAATAACAGCGTTCGCCTAAATGCTAGACATATACTGTTGCGGAACCGACTTCAAAAAAAGGAGGTGGTTTTATGTGTGTTAGCTCAGAACTTTTTCTAGGTGAACCGATTTGGATGATTATTTTATTATTTGATAGCTGGTGCTTCACATGTGGTCCCATTTAAATTAGATCAAGTTCTGACCGGTAGTTTTTGAGTTATTCTTAATACTGCATATTTTTTCCACTTAGTTTATATTGATGATGTTTTAATAATTTCCTGCCACCGATATTTACATATCAAGTAGTGGCATATGAATTTGTGTGGGGTAGTTACCGCAAGTAAAAAACTGAAAAATAACTTTAATTTCGGAAGTCGGTGGCGAAAGACGAAAATACCAAACCAAAGACACCGACTTCCGAAATAAAAGTTATTTTTCAGGTTTTTTTTTTTTTTTAGACCTATTTATGAGTAACAAACCCACCATACATTGTTTATGTGTACATCTAACGGTTTCTGCAGCGCACGCCAAGATAGCTCTCAGACGGCAGGATTTCTTCCGACTTCTTCAACTACAATTGTCATATTTCAGCCAATTTACACAATTTTTTTTATGAATTATACACTTAAATCTTCCTCATGAATCAGTCCGTTCATTGGTGACTGCTTGCTTGTAGTTAAATCGGCAAGCATACAGTATTACTTAAGGCCTATTTGCACCACCAATCACTAAACACGTTTAGCGCTAAGCGACTTCAAAACATAATTCTGTTTCTGTCAAGTGTTTGAAGATAACAGAGACAGAATGATGTTTAAAACTCGTTTAGCGCTAAACGTGTTTAGTGATTGGTGGTGCAAGTGGGTTTTAGTATAGACTAAGACCAGACCAGTGTGGAATATAGATACCACATTGTATACCTACGGGACACACTGTATTTCAATAGATAAGTCTTGAAAATAGACTGGCTTTGAATTTTGTGAAGGACAAAAGTAAAATACAAGTTCTAATAGACACCTGGGCTGTACTTATCAAATTCATACTTAATTAAAAATATATAATAGTGTCCAAAATTTTCTTTTATGCTCAGTTTATTCTGAAATACTTATTGAATTAAACTAAACTATCTTTGCATTGTATAAATTCAATCTTTTTGTATTATATAATTGCATAGCACATGTGTGAGGACTATGTACCTATTATAAACCTACCATTTACTGGTTTTTCTTTCATTGACTTGAATGTGCCCTGGCGGCTGAGAGTATGTCATGCTCACTCTAATGTCTCGCTGGTGGTGGCGTGTATGTTGGATCATTAAGTTCCCTTCAAAATGGTTGAGCTGAATGGTGCTGATCCATGCGTCATGTTCGTGAAAGGGCGCCGTCAGTGGGGACTGGTCATTTCTTAGCTGCCACGGCTTATTTTAATTTAATTTAATATTTAAATTGTTTTTTTCTTTTTATTACGGACGCTTTTAACGTTCTGCATCGTTCTCACATGCATAATTTCAGTTGTGGATCTTTCCATAGATGAGAGGAACGAAGACTATGTAAATTTTGGTCCAAAGCAACAGAATTAAATGAGTGTTAAGGCCGAATGAAAGTTAATTTTGAAAAGTATTTCCGAGACATCATTCAAATGTTGTATTTTCTCCTCAATGAACGTTGGAAGGGATTCGTCTTTATTGGGATAAAATAATGTAACAAAAACCGCAAGGAGTTAGGAAAACCCTGTTTCCGGAGGTTTCAGGAGGCTTTTCCCCAAAATTCCTGAACTAAATTCAATAAAAAGGAAACAAATAGGTAATAAACAAACTCAAAACTCAAAGCATTTATTTCAAGTATACCAATTACAGGCACTTTTGAATTGTCAAGGGGTCAGTCAGTCAGAAAGACACAGCTTCCGTCATCCCAAAGCGTAGTAGGTAGGTACCTATGGAGAAGAACGGGCAAGAAACTCCATGGACACTCTTTTTAATCAAAATATGGTTACAAAATATTGGTTACATTGTTCATGTGGACCAAATTATTAGGAACACACTAACTTCGATCCAAGATGTGGCCCAGGACGAGCGAGCGTAGCAGCAAGCCACACTTCCCATTCGCCTTAGTGGTCCCGGCGTCCGCAAAATTTCATCTCAAATTACTAACCAGGAACATTTTATCTTCCTCACTGGTTGATTTTGAGGTACCGTGTTTGACCGATGCGTTGAACGCTTGGAAAATGGCTTGTCTCTATACGGATTTGCCCAACTGCCCAGAGAAGACAGGTGCCGCCCTGCAGTGTTATACGGATTCCCTGATAAACATGCCACTTAATACTTTTGAGCGTGTCCGTCTGCTGGCTGTGGAATGATGGTAGTCAGGCTTGTGGCTTCAAGCGCTCTCGTCATCTACCATAGGCACTGCGATGGATGACTCAGCGATTCGACTGGTCGCATTGCCCGGCACGCCAGCATTAACGATATTATTAGTCGAGTCCTTGTCATCGCCGGCGTACCAACGGTATTAGAACCAAACGGCTTGGTATGTGACGATGGGAAGAGACCAGATGGTATGCCGTTGCTGCCATGGAAAGTGGGTAGACCCCCTGGTGTGGGACGCAACCTGTGTCGACACTCTTGCGCCATCTCATTTTAAAACACGGCTGGTTGTGCTGGCGCCACTGCTGCGGCTGCTGAGACCCTTAAGCGGCGCAAATACTCAATCCTTAAGGGTAACTACAGCTATGAGCCATTTGGGGTCGAAACGCTCGGGTCATAGGGCCGGTTAAAATAATATATAAGGCCCGTAATTTGTATATAATGATTTGAATATATATGAGATTAAGAAAGAACTGTATTATGTATTACATTTCTTTGTCATTCCCCTATTTCCATCCACGACATAAAAAGTCTTTTCATAATTCGTAATTTTGGAATCATTACGCTCTGACTCGATACTCCTCAAAAGGCTATTTTTGTTGTCATTGTATGTAAGGGTGAATCACACCACACTCATTTTTTGTATATTTCAATCAAATACATTTGCTTGAACTTTGACACCGAATACAGTGAGGGTATTGAGCATTGTAAGCAGCCAAACAAAATCTGAAAAGCTGAAGGAACATTGTTTGAACAAGGTCAACCTTGCAATGACTCATAATTTATAGAAAAGAGCGGAAAGTCGTAATTTTAAAGGCTATTTTCGCTTAAGATTTCCGTGCGAACTAGTAGTTAGATGATTTAAGTTACGTGATATTTCACATTATACTTAAGCCAAGTGTTTATTACATCCGATAAGTGTGTGGCTAAATATATTCTACACTCTGCACTATATGTGTTGTGTTGGTGACGCATGAGCTTAGTTTAAGCCTTATCCGCATTAGGGCAGATTTGTATCGGCACAAAAAAATATGTGCCAATAAGCTTTGGTTATGGAACAACACTGAAATGTGTAACGTAATTAACTGACCAAACAGTGACTTTTACCATAATTCGGTAGTACCATAGTAGTTAGTACCATATTGCCTCGTTTCCTCTGCTGTACTAGATCCATCGTCTGTCAGGCCAACATCTCTTAACGGTCTTAACAAGCTAACTAGTCGTGGTCTTAACGTTACTCTTATCTCTATCTTGCACTTGCAGTTTGTCAGTTGTGCGACAGTGACATTCCTAATGGTAGGCATACACGTTACGATATACTTGTGCAAGTTTAGATTTGCGTAAGTCTGCGTGACACCAAATGGCTCGGATAATAAAATTGTGCTATAATTCATCCCACACACATTTTGAATGTATCGAATTTCTGCGTTAGATTCACTCATTTTGGAGGACAGAAAAACTCAGGGCTGATTTTACCAAAGTCAGATATCATTTATCTGTGGAATAAAATTGACGTCTGACAGTTCTAGTATGGAAAAACTGTCAAAAATGCAAAATTTATTCTCAGGATAAGACTTATTTAGGGGTAAGCGCCAGGGTAGTCCGCGAAATTCAAATTTTCTTACGTTTTTTGCAATTTGCAGATCAGTATCAGTTTGTATGTTGATCTTAATATGATTCGCGGCCATAACAGATATGTATTTATAGAATTATAATCACAAAAATCATCAATACATCTCTATAAGTTTATATTACCCTATTGAACGACTATTTTATGAAATCTTGACATTTGAGGCCAATTCTAAATTAAGGAGTTGTATTGCTGATTCTAATGTTTATAATTCTGTGAAGCCATATTTGTTACGGCCGCGAATCATATTTTAATCAACATACAACCTGACACTGACCTGCAAATTGCAAAAAAACTAATTTCGCGGGCTACCTTGGCGCATCCCCCTTAAGGTATAAAAGTTTGGTGAAATACACCCTAAGTATCATGGGCCAGACATATTATGAGTACCCGTTCACATTGCACCATATGTCCTCGAGTTGATCGCACACTTTCTATAATACCTCTAAAAACATCTGTAATGCGTAATCAACTACTTAATTAGGAATTATCTACACCCTCTAATATTGTGCTACTACCAAATAAAAGTGATGAATTAATCAGCACGTGACGAAACTACGGGTTTCATGGAGTATGGCAGTGCGTCACAACGTAAGCCTCTTTGCTATTTTTGTCTGCTTAGTACTTGGGGGTTTGACACCATTCGGGCATTCGAATTTATTTGGACTTTTTAGGCTTCCCAACTTAATCTAATCAAAACTAATATTATACATAGAAAAGATTTGATTTTTTGTATCTTTGTTTGTTACGCTTTCACTCTAAAACGGCTGAACGGAGTCGGATGAAATTTGGCACATGGGTAGACGCTGACTTGGATTAGGACATAGGATAGTTTTTATCCCTATGTTATTACGGGATAGAGACTTATGCGGGTGAAACCGTGGGGCGCAGCTAGTTGGAAATAAACAAGATTGTTTTTTTTCTGGGAATTGAAGATTAAAGGGATGGAGACCCAGCAGTTTGTGTATCTATGTAAGTAATATATGCTAGCAACTGTTTAGAATTTGGGCCTAGTATGTTTACTAGTTTACAAACATTGTAATAGTCTCGCCATTGTGAGTTTTTGACAGTTTTTGAATGTCTAAAACTCATATTGGAGAGACTATTGTAACGTTTGTAAATTATTAGTCTTGGTCCCCTATTCGTAAGCAAAGGAGCTTCATCAATGTTCTGAAATTCTTTATGAAATAGATATAAATTCATATTAATTATTTTTTCTATGAAAATCACATAATATAGCAACGTAAAACTATGTAGTTTCCCTTTGATCTTAAGGGGACTACATGACCTAAACGCAAATTTATAATGCCTAAAAATATATGATCCACTGCAGTAACCAAAATCAGAAAAATATATGATATTCTTCTGGATATATGCTAGTTAGATAGTGTGTTGAAAACATGATATGATAGAAAAAAATCACGAAGATACCTCTAAAATATTTTTTTAACGATTAAAAACCATACTAATATACATGCAAACATTCAGTTTTTTTGTCAGATTATTCTACAAGTAACATACTAACGTAATAGTGTTGTAATTTTTTAGTCCAATGAATAGATTTTTTGTAAATCCATAATTGCTTCATATTTTGCAATAAATTACCACCGTTGTGTCATCTCGCGTCTCTTTCTTTTCTATGCAATCCGACAGTGACCGCGTTTTAGCTCTTGTAAGCCTCTTAAGTAGAATAGATTGAAATGTTTTTCCTGCCAAAGAAGGTTGGTAGAATAATGCAATTTGTAAGGCACCTACATTTAATAAGGTAAATACAATGACATAGATAATGCAGTTTGTTAATTATTAAAATAACTAATAAAATCTTTAGTATCTACCTAACGGTTTACACCATAGAACATATAAGACACAAACTTATTGATTAGTGAGGTACTGCTAATGTATACATTCTACAAGGCGACATTGACGCCGACAATGGTGTCTAGCTGTGTCTACAATAATATGTATATGTAGCGCCAGACTCAGGCAGCTAAATTGAATTTAATTAGTTCAGAAAATCAATAAAACTGTGTTAAACGTCACTAACATTGCATTTTGTTTTATCGGAAAATACTTTTCAATGCAATTTACATAGATATCTAATTACCTGAATTTCCGCCCTTCGAAGATCTCTATATAGCAACAAGCAATATGTACTTAGTTAAGAATAGAGTTGATCGAAAAAGATAAAAGTACCTATAGTTAGGCTGAAAACGATGTAATATCGACATGAATTCATTTAATTGTCTACATTTTTTGTTCCATAATATTGTGCCACTCTGTGTAACCACATAATGTAATAACACATTGGGTACTTACTTGTAGCTACACATCTATACAGTATTATGGAACACAAATGATTGACAATTAAATGAATGCTTGTCGATGGATAGGACATAATTTTTTTACCTACTCATTATGTACACGTCCATATGGAATACTTATTCTTTTGACAAGGTTCCTGCAATGTAAAAGGAGGATGAAACTTCATCCATTTCAATTTCAAATTAAGATACATGACCACAAAACATCAGTGAGTCAGGTTTGTAAAATTGGGTTTTTCAAAAGTTTGAAATCACATCACTGTTTCTGGATGTTGTAGTATAAGATGCCTGTGATAAGGTGATAACATCGACGTGCGACCGATATCAAAACCCACAATAGAAAATTATTATTAATTATTTTACTTTTTACAGTTAATTAGCCATATAAATAAGGTATCTTACCTAAGTATCTCTTTCCTTGTAAAAAATGTACAGTCCTGTTTAAAACATATTAATTAGGTTCTAATAGACTATCAATAATCCATAATTATGCTTTTAAACAAAATTATAATTATTTATAACCTTAGCTAAACTTCGAAGTTGTAAACACAAATCAAACAAACAACCAGAATAAAAACAAAAATCAGACGAGAATCACCACTTCGCGCCAAAAAGTTTGAAAAAAGAACTTCTGAAACTGCGAAACTAAATCCAAACTGGCCACAAACAAACCGTTTACCTGATAATCCTCTAGCTGTTGTTCCGTGAAAGTCACAACTTTGTTCCCCATACCGAAAAAAAAACCACTCGCGGTAAAAAATATCGGTAAAAATCCGGTAAAAGACCGGTAAAACCTGCCTGTTGCCGCGACAGCGACAAAACACTGGCTGTAAGCCACGATTGGGATTAGGGTGTGACGGCGCAGAGTAGGGGGACGACAGAGGCTTTGTGTCAAGGACAGGGTCGTTCGTACATGCGTAAACTTAGACTGTGTGTCTGTAGTTGTTATTATTAATTTGATTTATTGGTCGGGTTGCTGAACTCTATGTAAACATTCGTAGTGCTGAAAGGGTGAACAGGAATATTAAAACGTGTCTGAAATCATTATTTTATTTTGATTCTTTCATTTTTGAATAGCCAGCAGTGTTAATGTTTTGCTAAAACAATCACTACATGCTTGTGTTCCTTTCTAAGTTTTATTTAGCCAGTTTAAAGCTTTGAAAAAAGAAAGTACCTAAGAGATGTTATAGTTATGATGTGCAGCTGCCGACTATTTCTGTTTTGTGCTCGTGATTTTAGATCTATTTCCTTTTTATTAGAGCTAATTATATTTTTTGTATGCACGTGTTTCTGTGACAAATAAATCTATTTTTCTTTCTTTCTTTCAGATATTCATGTTTTCTTAAACTACAGGGCTGCTAGACGAGGAGTAAAGTCGACAGTCTGTCGCTAAATGCTCAATCTGCTAGAAATACTAAATTATGCATAAAGATGATGAGCCTATCGCCTTCTATGATCTGTCTGGTTGGTACCATTCCAAATTGAGATTTTCCCAAACGTAATTTCCCTCCTATTATATCAGAGGACAAATTCAGAGACTATAAGAGAGCTTGCTACTGCAATACCAAGAAGTCTTTTTTTTTCACCAAATAGTATCAGTTTTTAACCGACATCTTATGAAAGGTTGAATAGAATAAACTACTCTTTATTACGTAGCACATGCGAATTACACATTGATGTAGATTACAGATGTAGAAATAACTAATTATAATTAATACTAATTAATTAATTTATTTTATAGGTATTTATCTAAATCTTACACTCGTTGCCTCTGTTCCCGCGCTATTCTGTGGAAAATATAACAAAAGTTAGGCGAGCCGTCTATTAGTCGCCGCGCCCCGGCCTCGTCTGCCATCCATGCTGATTACTCTATTTTATATTCATACGAATACGAATAATTGTAAACTTTGCCCTACTTATTGGAGTTTGTTCTTGCTTTGTTTAGCCAATTATGAAGTTTGTTCTAGATTCAAGAAGTAGGTGTGCGATATGGAACGTAGTTCGAAGTTGTGGTTCTTATTTTGAATTTTTGATTGTGAATTATTTTGGCGGGAGATGTCAGTTTATTGTATGATGGTGAAAGTCAGTTTTTTTTTTTCATTGGGCTATTATTGTATGTATAATGTACTTACCACAGAGTAGTAACGGAATTCCGAATATAACCCTAAAGTGCTTGTGTTTCTCGTGAGACATAACTCTACCACCGTATTCTTATTTAAGGCGGTTAGCTTACATATTATGTATTTTTTTTTTTTTGAAAATTGCTAGTAAAACACAGAAGATACCTAAAAAAACTAAACTAATAAATTCACACCAGTAAAAAAAAATAAGAAAGTGCAAATAATCATCGGACAATAATTTAATTACATTTTAGTAAACCAACCACGATACCAACAAATAAAATAAATTCAATGATAAATCACAAAAAAAAACAATTGTTGTCGTATTACAATTCATATTTTAATGAAAGATAAATAAATATTCGTATGGAAGGGAGCAAAACGATTCTGGTCCGCTACAAGATATTGGAGGAAAAAATAGTTGTCCTTTTTTCATAACATTACAATATCTTGTGCTGAGATACGGTAATATGATATTACTAAGATAACTTCATTTCAGAAGTACTGGATACTAGTATTTCTAACAAAAATGTACTTTTTGCTATGAAGAAAAATGTAGGCCTGCGTGGAAAATGCGAGAATTTATACTCTACATAATGTCTATGGCTGACTGAAAACTTCTTAGAATATTCTGACATTATGATAAATAAGTAGGTACTAAATAATAAAAAAAAACAATTGAAGTAAAAGTAAAATCGTTTATTTCAACATAAAACATTACAATATGGAGATAGCTTTGGGCCCAAACTAGGAACTACCTGTATCTTGGGCATCGATAAAAAAAAAAAAAAAAAATGGTAGGTACTCATTTAAAACAAAATAAGAATTGGAGACAGTTAAACTAAAGTTGAACATGACTTCTTTAATAATAATATAAAAAATATATTTTCGCTACACAAGTTATGTACTTACAGCTAATATTCAACAATAATGCACGAACAAGGACCTAACTTTGTGAGAGATTGGTGCCTGAAGTAGGTTTATATAAAACCCTGTATTACATTTATAGAACATTTTGTACATTGCCGGACCGTATCTCCCTCGACTGCTTGCGTTATTGTTTACGTTTTGTATCTGACACTCCTACCTACCTGCACAGTTGATGAGGACGGTGGTTGTACCGATATTGAAAAATAAAACTGGTGACGTCAGTGACAAGGGTGATTACAGACCGATCTCATTGGCGAGTATTGCGGCTAAAGTGCTTGATGGTGTGTTTGAGAGACAACTTAGTAAACATCTTAAAATACACCATGCTCAGTTCGGCTTTAGGCCGCAGTTATCGACTGAGTGTGCTATTCTATGCCTCAAACATACTGTCAGGTACTATACGGAGAGAAGTACGCCGGTATATGCGGCCTTTCTAGACTTTACCTAACATTTGACCTGGTCAGGTATGACATATTGTGGTGTAAGCTGCGAGAAGCGGGAGTGCCTGATGCCATAACAAATATGTTTCAGTATTGGTATGGTCACCAAACCAATCATGTTAGATGGGCCAACGAGTTGTCTGAGGAGTACAGGTTGGAATGCGGGATGAGACAGGGCGGATTGACCTCGCCAGCGCTTTTCAACCTGTATGTCAACCAGCTGATTGTCGAGCTCAGTAGCACGCATGTTGGCTGTTCTATTGACGGTCTGAATGTGGATAGTATTAGTTATGCGGACGACATGGTGCTGCTGAGCCCGTCAGTTAGCGCTCTCAGGAAGTTGTTGGCGGTTTGCGTGACTTATACAGAGGCACATGGACTTATGTATAACGTGCAGAAAAGCAAACTACTTGTGTTTGGGGTGAAACGTAAAAAACCAGCACATATCCCACTTATGTGGTTATGTTAAATGGTGTGGCTCTTGATAGGATGCTAGATTTTAAGTACTTAGGACACATAGTGACTGAGGACTTAAAAGATGATGCCGACATGGACAGAGAACGGAGGGCGTTGGCTGTCCGATGCAATATGTTGGCCCGCAGGTTTGCCCGTTGTATACCAGAAGTGAAAATAACTCTTTTTAAGGCGTTTTGCCAATCCTTGTACACGTGCACTCTGTGGGTTCGATATACGCAAAGGGCATATAACGCCCTCAGAGTTCAATATAACAATGCCTTCAGAATGTTGTTGGGGATTCCACGTTACTGCAGTGCATCTGGGATGTTTGCCGAAGCACATACTGAAGGTTTCAGTATCACCCTGCGAAAAAGGATAGCGTCCATGATCCGCAGAGTTCGTGGGAGCGTCAACGACATTCTGAAGGTCATCAGTGATAAGCCGTGTTGCACCATTATGGGGCATTGGGTGCATGTACATGTGCATGTACCCGGTACGTCAAGTGAGTGCAACAGGTATTTCAATTAAGAATTTTGTGTTGCATTTTTACTAACATAGCATAAGTATTGTGTATTACTAATAACATTATATGGGTCAAGGTCCGAATTAAAGTTTTTTTTTTTTTTTTTTTTTCATGTCACCAGCGCCCTGCCGTGGATATATGCGTGTGATTTGGACAGATTTTCATTTTTCAAAAAAAAGTATAAAACGTTGGAAATACCAGACTGTGTGTTAGTAACAAGAGAGAGTCTTTATAATTACACGTAATCTAGGCTACGCCCATCCACCACACTCGTTGAGACAGTCCGTCTCCGAGGCGAAGTTGTTGGTGACAACTGGCGAAGGAACCTTGTCGCAGTGAGCTGACCATCTAATCTCGAAGCAGGTCTTAGTGTGCCAGTTGTAAACGTACCTGAAAAGGTATGGGACCTCTTTTTAAATCGAACGTAGAAGGAGAAGATTCTAAGAACAAAATATATAAAATGCTCTTTGTCTTCATTTTGCTAAGTAAAGTGAAGGATCTCACAGTAATACGAACTTTAGTAAAAAATTAAATCTTTCTGAAAGACGGAGGCAAAAAACGAAAAAAGAAAAAAACCGGATACATCGACTTCCGAAATTAAAGTAATTTTTTACTCTATAGTGTTTTTTTATTTTTGTAAATAAATTTTATTCCCCACACTAATTCCTATACTTCAAAATGCTATATAAACAACGGTGGCAGAAAGTTTTATGACATCATCAACATACACAAAGAGGATAAAAAAATAAAAAAAAAAACGGATAAGCCACTTCCAAATGGGTTAGTAAACAAAAATATAACTTATACCTATGTTAGTATACTTATTATCTATTTAGAGATAAAGTTGTTGTTCGAGATGCATCTTCGAACAGCATCACCTAACAAAGGAGAATCGTACCTCCTCATCTTCAGGATGGAGTTGGAGCTTTGATGGCGGATTATTCAAGCTAACTCAAGAACTGGAAGGCGTTCATGATTCACAGTTTCGACCAAAAAACAAGATGATGAAGAAGATGAAACTACCAATAAAGCGTTGACACCTACACTGCACGTCTGCACCTACACTACAATTTTTCCAAACCCTGGATTGTTCCGAGCAATTGAAAACAGAACGTCTCGTTCTGTTGACAGGAAGCACTACGTGTATATTGCCTCACGAATGTAAACATTCTCATAGAGAATTCAATACGCTGGCAATATTTCAAATGCAAATATCCACTACATCGAGTATTTTATTGTGCTACGTTCACTTAATTCAAGTAAACTTGCTGGCTAGGTACGCTTGTACGAGTTTTTTTGGTACAGTTTACTCGCCCCTAATATAGATCTCTTTGAGACTCCTGCTTCAATTTTATGCAGAACTGTTCTGCCTAAACATATTATATTGTCTAAAAACGAGATTTGAAATGATAAATGATTTTATTTCTTTAAGTAGGTTTGTACAAACACTTACACGTCAATCATATTTTTGAAACTAGATGAGGTCGGCGTTTCCTATCTGACTACTCTGAGAAGAAAGGCCAAAACAAACTCAGAGGTCACTGTCTCTTTTAAAGTCCAGACATAATCTTAGTCAGATGATGTGAAGACCATGTAGATTTATGTCTGAAATGGTCTTTTGAGGAAAAACCACACAGAATGAGTGAACCTGTCCAGTCAGTGCACGCATTTGTCACTAATCGTGGAGCTCAACTCAGAACTTAAGGAGCTTAACCACTCGACGAAAAATACCAAAGAAAGGACATTTGAGTAGGCCGCATAAAGCACTCAAACTGCCAGATTATCATTAAAACTACCTGAGAAACTGAAAAAATTAAATAAAAAATTAAAATGACCCACATAGTCCTCACATTCACAATAATCAAATAATAATACTATACTTCAAACTACTATAGTTCTAAAATAATCTAGCAAGATTTATAAGCTGTTCTGTTCTAGTGGTTTTATTCACAACCTTATACAAAAACAGAACATGACATATTGTTTTCACCAAACACTGAAATGCGACGTGGAATACTATTTACGACTACAGCATTACTTTGACTGTAGTATGGCTTTAATGTTCGGCGTTTCGTGTCAACGAGACTTTACCCAAATTGGTGTCGTTATTCATCTACTACAGTATGGCTATTAACAACTATCCTTGCAAATTGAAACAACAGTGTTGTCTGGCACTTACTTATAATAAGTGTACCTCCTGATGGTGGCAGTATTTGGTTGAAATAGGCTTTTATTTTTATTATATAGATTCTTCTATATTTTGTGAATGTGAGAACATTGTGGGCCTAACTTGTAGACTGTAGATTTGTAGACCTTTTTATATTTTGTTGAGTACCTGTTACTTGTTGACAGGCCTACACTGTCCTCCCATATCTATCAACACTGTAATTTGAAACATTGTAAAAGCCCCTTATTTTTAAAAGAGTAACCGTGGAGTTTCTTGCCGACTCTTCTCCATAGGAAACAACCAATTGGAACCGTGCACCTAGCTTCTGACGTTTCATAAGTGTCCATGTTGGTTTAAGTGAAATAAAATATTTTAATTTGATTTGATTTGAGTAGTACCCAGAAAACTCTTTCACAGGCATTCACTTTTTGACCAGTTCTGACGTTCCAATTCCTATACTGGAAGTCTGTAACTGCTATTAGCTGTCTTATTTCTTGGGTCCACTTGACACGTTTATCGATAAACGAGTTTAAAACATAATTCTTTGTCTGTCAAATGTTTGAAGATGTCAGAGACAGAATGATGTTTAAAACTCGTTCAGCGCTAAACGTGTTAAGTTATTGGCGGTGCAAGTGGGTCTTAAACTAGTAACCTTACCTGAGCTGGTGCGGCCATCGGTATCGCACGCTGTACTCTATTAGACAATGCTTCTCCTTCGGCGTTTCTTGACACAGTCTGTAGTCCACTGCAGTGCAGAAATATGGATAAATGATAAATGTTTTTATTTCTGTAAATAGGTTTGTACAAACACTTTTACACGTCAATCATATTTTTAAAACTAGATGAGGTCGGCGTTTCCTACCTGACTACTCTGAGAAGAAAGGCCGAAACAACCTCAGAGGTCACAGTCCCTTTTAAAGCCCAGAAATAATCTTGGTCAGATCATGTGAAGACCATGTAGATTTGGTCAAATGGTCTTTTGAGGAAAAATCACACAGAATGAGTAGACCTGTCCAGTCAGTGCACGCATTTGTCACTAATCGTGGAGCTCAACTGAGAACTTAAAGAGCTCAACCACTCGACGAACAATACAAAAGAAAGGTCAAAGTGACAATGTTACGAGGACGCTCATTTGGAGCAACATCGGGAGAGTGATTTATAGTGAATTCTTTTTTTGTAATGGGATTCAAAATTTCATCAAATGTTGTTAAATCCCAAAATACATATTAAATATTGCACGCCTCTGCTCCTCTGAAAATTTGTTCAAACACAAAATAACAACTCATTTTTGGAAAAAAATACATTTACGTCGATGTTTCACCAAATGAGCGATATTATGCCCGTATTTTGTGCCAGGTTCCTGATTATCGGATGCTGTAAGTAAATGGTTTTGTCAGGTTGGAAAGTCGTTAATGTTATAGGTGAGATGTAATAGTGCAGGGGTTATAAAAGGAAGGTAAGATTCGTTGGGTAGGGCATATTATTTGCAGACCAGATGGCCGATGGAGCCGAAAAGTTCTGGAGTGGCGACCGCGTACCGGAAGACGTGTCGTTGGAAGGCCTCCCACAGCGTCGTCCAATGACCTGGTGAAGGCCGCAGGATTCACAGAACCAGTGGAAGTAGCGGTGCTTGTGGGAGGCCTATGTCCAGCAGTGGCCATCTTTCGGCTGAAATAATGATTATGATGATGATAGGTTATAAATCTTCCATACAGGTTGCAGCTAATAAATAAAGCCATGCCGTTGAAATTATGAGACCAACATGGAACTGCTTCAATGCAACTTGCAAATAGTATTATCGGAGAACATTGTACTCATTTTCATTTTCATTATTCATCAGAAAGGTCAGGTGCATAGTACTCGCAACCGGCGTGCGGGTATGACCAGATGTATGAACGTAAACGATGCAAAAGGAGTATGTAAGTATCGTAGCAGGTGGCGTTCTGTAGTTTCTGCCTACCCTCATGGGAAGAAGGCGTGAGTTTATGTATGTATGTATGTGTATTATTGCTATTGCAGTCCTGCGGGCCTAGACAAAGTAGCATTCGATTACGATGACGCTAGTAGAAAAGCCAAGAAATGTATGGGGTTGACATAAGCTATCGAAATGTCACGTGATCATAGGTCAACGAATAGAAATTAGCTAGACAATGTTAACATCACTCGATTGTATGAAACGAACCGACAGCGTCGAACGATTACTTCCGTAGAGATGCGAAGCCAAGTGGCACTTTTTACAAGCGTTATCGCTAGTTTTCGATTCTTATGATGGAAACATTAGCGATAGCGATTGTAGAAATAGAATCGCTTCGAAGCGAATGCCATTTGTCTAGGCCCTCTGTGCCGTCTATCTCGCCGCGCATTTAGCTTAGGTAAACAGCCTTTGTGTCCAAATCCAAAACTAAGCTGGGTTTCCCGAAACATACATGTGAGTAGAGGGGGCAAATAAGAGTTAGACATGCCTACTTAGCTATTTACAAGCATTCGATTCTTTTTCGACTCCGATTGTAAGGTTCGTTTAGGTGTTTCCGAAGCAAGTTTATTCTAAGACGTGTAATCTTTTATTTTATAAATTAACGCTGGTTTTAATTTTTTAATTAATCGCTCTATGTATATATGTATTTTATAATTGCACTTAAGTTTATGAATTCTAATGTTAATGATGAATTGCCCATTCTACCAGCAGGACATTGAGTCCTTCCGGAAGGACGCAGCTTTTTTCCATCACAACAAAGTTCAAATTTGCAAGAAAAAATTGATTATATTTGTCTCTTTCACATGGTACAAGAAACAGTTTCTAAATCACGACTGACCTTCAACCAGCACGCGAAGGCGCATGAGTATAAACAGAGGCAGCACGTACGCGCTCGCACTCACATTTTCTTGTTACTCACAAAAAAATTTTTTTTTGCATAACGAGTACCTGCTATTCTTCATAAGTTCGTGTATATTTAGTATTAAGATTAACTCTTAGAATAATAACGCATAGAAGCCGCGTCTAGAACAAAACACGAGCGATATCGTGTGTCCACTTCATTTTCTTTGTGTGCGTGAGTCGAATGTGTCTACGTTTCTCAAACGCACACAAATACAGCTTTCAGTGATACCATTACCAGGCCGTTACCCACAAAAAAATGGGAAAACGCACTACTATGTTGCTGGATCATATAAAGATAAGTATTGTATATTATCAGGAACTGGATAAGACGAAGATGATTTTCATTTAATAAGACATATTTTTACGGTAGGCAAAATTAAATTTATTAAAAAATATAAGGAAATAAATAAACCATTAATCACATGAAGAATGGGATATCGTTCAATGCGTTTAGAATGTTTGATGTGTGATGTGTTATAATAATATTATCGGCATGTATTAATCGCTGACATGTAAAAAAAGTATGTATGAGAAAATTACAAAAATCAAAAACATGTTAATCAATAATATTGTAATCTTTATTTTACCACTCTTCGAACCAACAGTTTATGCTTATCATTTAAAAACCTGTAACTGCTTCATAAAGAGTTTCCGCTTGACTCAACGTCTCTTATAGTATTTACTCTTTTTGTGATATAACAAAAATTACCTAAAGCCAAGTTAGTTTCTCGAAACTGGCAAAATGTGATATCGTATTCAATAGCGTAGGTTGTAAATACATCAAAAACAATTATTTTTGCTAAACAAAAATTACAACAAAATTGAAAGCAATGTGGGTATTTTTTTCCTCACAAATAGCAACACTGTATTGTGATAAGATAGGTCATTAGAATTTTTGTTTGATGATCGATTTACTTAGAAATTGTGTATAAAATGTAAGTACTTACTTGTGAAATGTAATTTGATCACATTTTTTTGTTTTCCTGAAGTGCTATGACATCCTTTCATGCTACAAACTCATTTTAAATTATTTACTCGCGAGCTGTGTCCGACGGAACGTGACCTTGAGTACTGACAGCTCGCCGAGAGATTTAAGCCAATAATGGCTTAGTTTTAGTTGCCTCACTTTTTGCACTCGTACTAGGTTTCTATGCGTTATTATTCTAAGGATTAACTTTTATTTCTCAATATAAGCGAATTGTATTCTTTTTGAGAAATAAATGTCTTAAACCGTAAATATAGGTACACCTTGCCTAAACCTTCGGGAATTATAAGCCTGATGTTCTTTATTTAATAATAAGTATTCATAATTTAATATTGTGCGAAACAATTTGAGTTGAAAATATTAACTATGACATTTATTATTCTGAAAACAACCTTAACAAAGCCATGCTCATAAATTCAAGATATTTATGGTCTACCTATTGTTAGTGTGGCTATTTATTACTACTGCTGCCCAAGACATTAATATTCATTTCTTTGTGATAGTGCTTCCCTGGGAATGCCACTCCTACCTTGGCAGAATTTATTTTAATTTTGGTTCTTGCTTTAGGGCCGATTTTTTTTAATATTCAGATACTTAACAATTAACATTTTTTTTTAACCTGAGGAATTAAAATTGCTATTTTACAGCTTATAATTATGTATACAGAAAATTATGTCAAACGGCCATGTTTATTCTTCACATAACAATATATCTGACGCTTAAAAAATCGGCTCATATGTTAGTTTTTTATTTTAAGTTGTCATTTATTTTTTGCACTCTTGATCATAGGATCAAAAATGAACATTAGTTCCTTTTTGTTTTTGTAAAGAGACTTATTAAAATTAATTGCTTACTTTACACGTAATAATAATGAAAATATCTATTACCTTTAACACGTCTATCCCAGAGACTTATAAATGTGTGCCATTCTATTTTCACATAGGGCTGAACTGGTTTATTTTTCCCTTTCATATTTTTTTCAAAGTAAAACCGGAAGCCTCGGGCGAAAAGCGGGTTCCGAGCGGCTCTGAAAAGCCTCTTGGGTATAAAAATAAAAATATACATTTTTCATAATTTAGCTTATTGGGCACAGGTAAACTCGAACATGGTAAGGGCCCTATAAACAATCAACTCGTTTGATATAGTTTTTCCGTAAAATATAAAACTACGTGTTTTCTTTTGTAGGTACACCTTTTGTGACCAACACTGAAAAACAACTGCTTTTGAAGTGCAAAGTGCGGTGAGTTTTTCAGTGATCACGGGTCAAAGTATGAGTTAAAGGTTGTAATCACCTTGAAAAGGTATTTTGTGAAGAAAATTATGAAACTAACGTTAGGTTTATTAGAAAAAAAAGATTGTAGGGTTTTCCTAACTACAGTCGCGGTCAAATAATACGGTCGATGACGAAAACCTTGTCACTTGCAAATTAATAATGGCACTTGCATGATATTACAGAGAAATTTAATATCGTGTGAAATAAAACCTTAAATGATTTACAACGTAATTAAAAAAGTTAAAATTTTAAAAACATTTTTTTTTTTTTTTTTTTTTTTTTAATTTGGATATAAATTCATTTGGCGGTTATTTTACTTTTGCTTGTTTTCTCACTTTTGTTTTCAATCTGTCAAATCAAAATGATAAAAGGCGGCCAGTGTCGGCTGTCACCATAATTATTGAATTAGGTACTATCATGTCGCTAACACCAGAAAAATGTGCACGTATCGTCACTATGTTAAAATAAAAAAAAGGCAGAAGTCAGTGAAGTACAGCAAGAACAATAGGCGTGTCACTTTCTACAGTGCAGCGAGTCATCCAACGTTTCCGAGAAACTGGGCAGAACATAAGAAGACCAGGAACCGGCAGACCAAGATATACTACGGCTCGAGAGGATCGATTTATTTGTTACGACCATGCTCCGAAATCGGCACCTCACGGCAGTTGAATTAACAAATCAACTTCGGGAGACCCGTAGAGATGACACATAGAACCGCAAATGGTCTAAAACTTTAAAGGGAACGTCGGGTAGCAAGATTACGTTTCGCCCGCAAACACGCACAATGGGGAGACGAAGAATGGTCAAGAGTAATGTTTTCTGACGAATCCAGATATAAGCTGTATGCACATGATGAGCGGCGAAGAGTCTACCGACAGGCAGCGCCGTTTGGCGGTGGATCTGTTATGATTTGGGCTGGAATCTCTTCAGAGAGTCGTACGGAGTTTGTTCTGATAGAAAATGGTATGTTAACTAGTGCAAGATATGTGGAAGAAATTCTTAATGACCATGTCGGCCTATATTTAATGAATATGGCTGAAAATTCAATATTCATGCATGACAACGCCAGGCAACATACAGCTCAAATAGTAAATGAGTATTTTCAGGACGTTGGCATCAATCGCATGGACTGGCCCGCGAGAAGCCCGGACCTAAATCCGGATCCAATTGAACACGCTTGGGATGAGCTTGGAATTTGTGTAAGAAATCGAAACCCCGCCCGAGTTACACTTTGAGACCTGAAACATGCGTTAATGGAAGAATGGACCAATATCCCGCAACATCGGAAACTTAATAAAAAGCATGCTCAATCGCCTGGCAGCTGTGAGAAGAGCCCGTAGAGGCAATACTGAGTACATAATTTGTTTTAAAGTTCGTTTTTGTGTTGTATGTGAGGTACCAACCATTATCTTTTCAACATTCAAATTATATTATTAATATTTTGTATTTTCAATTCCTGATATTTTTCCAACATTTGGTGTTGTTTTATTAACTGGTAAATTATCTACAACATACAGTTTCATTCATGCCGCTAGCTCTATAATTTTAAGAATAATTTTAGTTTTTCGTACTGACCCGAATTCTTTGTCCCCGAGTGTAGGTACATTATAGGCCCCAGCACGAACACGAGACGTAATCGTAACGTAAATTCGAATGAATTTTGAATCTGAAATACAACTATCCTAATTATTTTGATTTAAATGTTTGCAACAATCACAAAAAGTATCATTCGTAGATATGAATAAAGTCTTAAAACCGCGTAAATGTTAAGTCCAAAACGAGTAGGTATTTTCAATTTTAAAACCAACCGAACTAATTTACGAAAGGTTAGCTTAAATAAGTATACGTTTAAGTATTAAAAAAAACAGATTTATGTACGTCAGGGAAATAGAGGGACGCTGGTTTAAGAGGAAAAAACAAGAAACAAGTTTTCTTATTATTCTACAGAACCTTAAAAAGCATACATACTCGTATATACGTTTCCCAGCTACCACAGATGTTGATAAATAGTTATGAGTCACGGTGACGTAGGGAAGTTCAAGGTTTAGCCATATAGCCTTCGCGGAGGGTGAGGGAAGCAAGGAGGTTGAATGATTCAGCTGTTTTCAGCCTGTAACTACGGGCAGATGGGATTATCTGGATAAATAGGTATCATAATAAGGATAGCTTGAAGGAATGGGATTCATGATATAGTGGATAAATATTATGGATCATGATAAATCTTTTCTTATCCATTGGTATGAGGTTGTGAGTTAATAATCATTTGAATAGGTTTTTATTTAATTCTAATGTGTAAAATGAAAACCAATCCAAGCTTCTGCAAATATTGCTGATGCAATAAGCAAGCATGATTATAATTCTACCTTAGTATCTACGATTACTGCCAAACTGGATGACCTAACAATTATTGATAATTATTCTTACTTAATCAATTAAAAATTTTAAAGATCACAGGTCAATTTGCCGAAAGCATCAAAATAATTGGCACATGAATTGTTGATCTGAAAACATTTCTTATGGATGCAAAAACACGATTTATCAAGACCTTGCATTCTCTACGCCTCTACTGAGAATCGATAATTAAAATGAGTAATATAGATTAAACATTACGAATCGTATGTACTCACACGCATAGATGTGACATAGAGCTGATAACACTGCTATAACCATGACCTTCCACATTTTACTGATAAGAGGTTATCTATTATTTATATTTATTTATTTATTGTACACTTGGTGCGTGCTGCGATTGTTTATATACAAACGGTATAGCGAATTAAATCATATTAAATTTCGAATATGTGAGATATGTCGGTGGACGAATATTTGTGGCGCAATTTGTAGGATGAAGCGATTTTGTAAGATCGCTTTCTTCTTACTTGTTTGAACAGCGGTTATGACGTGTAAAAGTGTTTTTTTTAACCTATTTACAGAATCAAATCATTCAGCATTCATACCTTTATGGAAGCGTGTTTCCTTCTACAGAAAAATGCACATTTGCAACCCAACGTGCAACAACTTTGGCAACCCAAAGTGCTGACACACAAACAAGAAATTGCTTCTTTTTTTGAAACAGAATGAATGAATGAATGAATGTTTCGAATATTATTACAGTTTGAAGGGAACGTATTTCAGATTTGACCCTGGAATGACAAACACGTGCAACGTCTCTAGTATTGCTGATGTCCATTAGTTGCGGTGCCTTTTACGCATCATCAGGTCATCATTTAGTCTGTATGCCAGCCAATAACATAACAAAGAACCCAACTGCTAGTTAAATGCAGTCCCTTTATGTACTTCATAGGCTAACGTAACAGCTCTAGATTTTTTTTTCTCTTAAAAGTAGTCTGTCTTCCACCGTCATGTATTTTCAAGTAGTATAGAGGTATGAGGAACAGGGTGTAAAGTTCACTCATACTCTAAAGAAAAGGGAGGATCCTCCGACCAGACGGGTGTCGTGTCTGGTGGGCAACTGCAGACGATTGATGTCGGGACGTTTTATACATATATGCTAGTTGCGCGGTAAATTCTGCTTGCGCGATGCAGGATTTTGCGTGACGTCAGTGTGATGCATAGCTCGCATGTGGTGTTGTAGACGCCGCTATAGTAGTTACTTGTCGCTTATTACATTACAACCGTCACAGACTCACAGTACTTCTCTAGACATACCAGGACACCAGTAAACCGCAATATCTCGCATATCTTGACTCCCAACTAGGCGACGTTTTCATAAACCTGCCAGCCTGCCACGCCGAAGAGCCGCAAATCTCACTCCAGTAATGTGATATATACCGCGGTAGTAATAACTTTGTGAATATTTGGAACTGAATTTAAATTGAATAGTTGTGTTGTGTGTTGTGTTGTTGTTGTGTTGTTGTTTTATGTTGTTGTTGTTGTCTATCAGGCAACTGTTTAATATATAACTTATCAAGTTAAAATCTTTATTCATTTTAAATTGAAATCTTAATTAAGTAATCCGTGTATATCATAATCTAATTTATATATTTAATCCAACAGACTTTTAAGTGATATATTTAAACAGAACGAAGATCTTATGTGATTTTATTTCTGTAAGTAGGTTTCTACAAACACTTTTACACGTCAATCATATTTTTAAAACTAGATGAGGTCGGCGTTTCCTATCTGACTACTCTAAGAAGAAAGGCCGAAACAAACTCAGAGGTCACAGTCTCTTTTAAAGTCCAGACATAATCTTGGTCAGATCATGAGTAAAATGAAATGTAAAATGTACCGTAAACATATTAATGAATAAATAAATTAGGGTTAAGTAAAAAGGCAGGGAACTATTGGAAAAAGAAGAAGTGTTTAAATTGTTTTGACGTGATAACGTCTTATAAATCGATGAACGCCGACTGCACGCACGAAAAAGCATGACTCATTGTCACGTTCCGCCATGACGTTATCACGTAAAATTATCAATCAATCAATCAATCAAAATATTTCACATAAACCTACATGGGCACTTATGAAACGTCAGAAGCTAGGTGCAATTGCGGTTCCAATTGGTTGTTTCCTATGGAGAAGAGCCGGCAAGAAGCTCAACAGTTACTCTTTTAAAAATAAGGGTCTTTTACAATGTTTCAAATTACAGTGTTGAGAGGTATGGGAGGACAGTGAGTGTAGGCTTGTCAACAAGTAACAGGTACTCAACAAAATAGAAAAGGTCTACAAATCTACAGTCTACCAGTTAGGCCTACAACTTTCTCACATTCACAATGTATAGAAGAATCTATATAAAAATATAAGCGTATTTAAACCAAATGACTTGATTGCCATTACAATTGTAACAAATCTGAATTAAATCCTGTCTACAAAAGCTATAAAAAAGGAGTTGAAATAAGAATTTGGGGTGTATAATGTCAAATAATGAGATCATGTCAAAGAAGAAAGTAAAAAGAAAACAAAAAACTTCGTAATTTGGAAATAGTTAATCTTCGACAGTTAATAGACATTTACATAGTGATGCAGTTAATGAGGTACCAGGGAAGCCACATGTGCAGAAGGAATCATTGCCAAACTTCCTTGTCTTCGACGTAGTCTCTAATCTTATAATATATTTATTACAAAATTTTACTTACCGTTTTTCGCTTACACCCCACATTAATTAGTCGATGACTCTAAAGTTTTAATCATTCGATATACACGTCATTGTCATTTATCGAATTATTCTTAATTAAACAAGTAATTTTCAAGTGTTTTTGCGATGCGTTACTTTCCCCACTTCTATCATATTCCGACGGATTTTGAAGGAAATTCTTAATATGCGTGAAAACTTCTTTTCGACAACGTAAATAACGCAATGAATGTTGTTGAATTGTCAAAATGAAAGACATTGCCATTGTTAGTGTGTTACGCAATTACCTCGTAGGTTTCCTCTTTGTTCTATAGCTCAGATTAAGTTGGTTTAGAACCTGGAGAAGTTGTACTATATACCCTTCATGACTCGACCGTGTCGCTGATTCTCTGAAATTATGCAATAATTTATTAATAATCTCTTACAATGACCACGAAAAAGAAAATCATACCGAGTATTTCGTCATAGCTATACGTATGTACCCTATTTATTACAAACATTCTTAATAATACTTCAAGTAGGTACAGTCACCAAAAGAGTTAAGTAACCAGGGTCGTCGGATATACTTGAAGTTTAGTAAGGCACCGATGGATGTTTTCGAATGAAATTTAATTTGATAAATGAACTGTTGTTATTCTATTAATTCAATTAAATTTTATTCGAAAACATCTATCGGTTTCTTAATAAACTTTAACTATATCCAACGACCCTGGTTACTTATCACTTTTGGTGACCGTACCTACTCAAATAGCGTACACAAAGCAAACATTCTTCATAACTTTACCACCCACTGAAACTGCTGAAACTTACAAATTAATCAAACAGAGATCCCTTAGTGTAAAATGTATGAACAATATCCAGTGCAAACTGGTTAGAAGCAGTTAGTCTGTTTATTTTCCAAACTCGTAAGTCGGGTAGTCGGCACTTCGGGTCGATGTGTCCAAGCGTCCCGAACAATCCCGAACAATTCGGGACGTTCTGTTTGCGTCTTAGAGGCAATCTAGAGGCTGTTGGACGCACTTTGTAGTCCATCAAAGGACTTGTTATTAGTTTGATGAATACGCAATTATTTGGAGGCGTTAATGGATGCTGAAGTATGTCCGATGTGGAGCATTGTGTTTTGAGCATAGATTGACGGCCTTGTGTTGTCTTTTGTTTAAAACTAGTGATCCGCTACTGCTTTGCATGGTTTTTACGACTTGAGACACCATCTAGATTTCTTTATTAAAGGTAGGTTTTTAAGAAGGTATTTAACACACAAGCCTTCCGAAATATTTTTTCTAAATGATGGTGAAAACCGCATGGAAATCCGTTGCGCAGTTTAGAAGAACAACGTGGTCACACATACAGAACACACGAAAAGCGACTTTAATTTATAATCTGAATAGATAGATAGCCTCCTATTTCGGTTTTCTTTGATTCCGTCTAGGATGTATATATTCAATGATGTAAATCTTTAGGCGTTTATTCGACTGTGTTAGTAGATTCATCACATGTGCCCTAGAGGCGCAATGCAGAAGCATCATTCTGTAATCGTGTTACTCTAATTGTAACTGGGATGTAGAGGTCAGATAGGCAGTTGTTCCAAAACGTATCAGCTGCATCCGGTAGACTGGAAGCCGACCAAAACATAATAGGGTAAAAGTCGGCTCCAACTATGTTTTCATCGGGCAGATTTTGTCAAGTGTACTTCGACCCGCCCTCAAATGAACGACAAAATTTAAAAACGAACATAATATTTTTTTACAAAAAGCATCGTGGTTTCGCGCTTCGACCCCATTCGAATTTCAAAATTCTGGAATAGACCCAAAGAGTTTTGCAGTCCCATGTGCTTATTACTAGAATTCGTCCCACCAACCTTTTGTCAGCCCTATAACTCATAGTCCAGCAGTAAGGTCAGCAAATTAGATACAACATTGAACAAGTTGTAGTGCTGTCATCCTTTTTGTTACCGCTCCAATTCAGCCGAGGAATAGAAACATGTTCCGAATACTAAGTATTTTGCTAAGAACTCACAATAATATAATATTTACTGTGACACTTATTCGATTGTCGAACTACGTGTTGTGTTGTGTTTTGGTTTTGGTTTTTTTTTCTGTTTATTGTGTTTAGAGAGGGTGTCATCTATGGTTGTCGCGTTTTAGCATGGCATTAGCGGTCATTGTCCTTTCCATAATATCTCTCCGTAGAAACCCAAACAATAAACTATGTATGGGTTTTCGTTATTGAAACATGTTGTAGTTGGGTCATCTGGCAACATTGCCTACAAAAATTGTTGACCGTCACTAAGTTTGTGTAATATTGGATTTTATAAAATAGACATGAAAGTAGGATAAATACTGTGAAATATGTACGTTCCTGGCGAAGCCTGTGTGGTGTGACTATGAATGATAGGCTGAAAAATGATGTGATAAGGTAACGTTGCGGTTTAAAAGAAGATGTAGTGACAACAATTGAAAAGAGTGCTTAGACGGTTTGGTCATGTTGAGAGGATGAATGAAAGGCATATTTACAAGGCAGATGTGAGTGGAAATGCCGCGAGTGGACGCCCTAGAAGGACATATAGTTACCTTATTGGTTATGTTCTTAAGAAAGGTCAGGTGCGTAGTACTCGCAACCGGTGTGCGTGTATGACCAGATGTATGAACGTAAACGAAGCAAAAGGAGTATTTATCGATCGTAGCAGGTTGCAAATTTCAACATGAATGATGTAACCAATTATTTTTGACTCTGAAGTGCCGTGCTTGACTGATGCGGTGAACGCCTGGACAGCGATTTGCCCAGATACAGATCGGCCCGTAAACTCTTCTTCCCAGAGACAATGGGATGAGCCACTCTGCAGGTTGGTACGGAATAAACTTATCAATACGTCCTCCAATACTGCTGAGCGTGCCCGCATGCTGGCTGTTGGAGAGTGGGAGTCGGGCCTCTGGCTTCAGGCGCTACCGTCACCCAACATAGGTACTATGCTGGGTGACACTACTTTCCGGCTCGATACTTGTCTCCATCTGGGCGCTCCTTGCGGGGCTCCGCATCGCTGCCAGTGCGGTGAGGCTGTCGACTGCCTCGGACACCATGGCCTATCTTGCAGTAAGAGCGCAGGCCGGATAGCACAATATTCGAATATTATTGGGAGTTATATGTTCGAGCCGTTTGCGGTTGAAACACTAGGGCCGTGGGGTCCCAGTGCCCACTTGGTTTTTGGAGAAATCGCCAAGCGGTTGGTCGACTCCTCACGTGACCAGAGGGCTGGCCTATTTTTTGGCCAAAGTATCGGCATCGCCATACAACGTGGCAATGCTGCCAACCTTTTGGGCACTTTTCCTGTCGACAGCGATGCGGATGAATTTTTTGATGCCCTATGATTCTTTTCCTTCTTTCATTTTTATTTTATTTATTTTTATTTAGATGTACATACATACTATTAACATTATTCTTTTTGTAACTATATGTTGATTTAAAAGAGTGTCCATGGAGTTTCTTGCGCCTTCTTCTCCATAGGTACCTACTACGCTTTGGAATGGGCAACTAGCTTCATTTTTCTGACCGACCGACCCCTTGACAATTCAAAAGTGCCTGTAATTGGTTTATTCGAAATAAATGCTTTGAGTTTGAGTTCTGCAGTTTATGTAGTTTCTGCCTACCCCCAAGGAAGAAGGCGTGTGTTTATGTATGACTTAGTTATTAATATCAGCAATGTATCTCTACTTCGCGTTTTCATTACTACTACATGAATACCTAAATACAAGCGCAGTAATATTTAGGCGTTCATTTAGGTTTTTGCTAGTGTTAGTGAAAACGGGCATACGATCAGCAAGCTGTGGCCGTACGTAGCGTTGCCGCGATGTGGTTTGGCAATATTCACCCGTCATGCTTATTCGGCTTTAGTGACTTATCCCTCCAATCTCAGCGAACGATTACTATAAACCATTTTTCTTCGACACCCACCCACTGAATTTGGCTAGCAATTTTTTTCATAAGGCTTCCATTTACACATAATCTCACACCTCTTAAAATTTTGCTCACGTTACAAAATCCTCTTCAAAGCCAATTAAGAAAGTAGTTTGAACTGGTTAGAACTAGTTTCAGTGGAACAGTGATTTAGAACAGCTGTTCCGAACCTCGGGAAGTAATCACTGCTCTAATTAAAGGATCCTGTTTTCATTCAATTAAACTTATAATTGAGATGCAGCTTGAAGTTCTGATTGAGGTAAATCTATTGTTTTAAACTGCGGTTTCAGAAATTCTAATTGGATTGGATACTGTCTTTGTTATTTCAATAATCTTCTTTTAATTTGTATCCGTTTTGGAGTACAGTGAAAAGGATTAGTATATTCTAGCTTATTCCATAGCACAGCATTATGCTGAGTGGAAGGTTTCCTGTCACAGTCACGACGTGTAGCTGCCGACTCTTCTGTTTTGTGCTCGTGATTATACCATTTTGTTTTGTTTTTACCTGACTACGGCGAAGCAATAAGGAGAGTTATGATTGGTTGGTTGAATTCCTATGTATTTCTGATAAATTATCTGTTTCTATGAACGTGTTTCTGTGACAAATTAACCTATATTTCTGCCTTTGTTTCTCGTACAATTTTTATTTTATATTTATTTTGCAGAATTAGTTGTGTGCCTTTTAAACTGTGCTAAATAAACGTATTTCCTTTTTTTTGTTTTAATCTTATTTTGCCACCAACTAATCAACCAGCTTGATGACATCAAGGTGATGATGCTGATGATGATGATCATGATTACATCAAGCTGGTGACTAGGCAGGTGGGCTGGGCTTCCGTAGTTCATCAAATACAGATGAAGTAAGACGTTCATGAGTATAATAAACTTGATTTGTTAAAAAAATATGCTCCACCGCGACAGTGTGTCACTGCCGTGACCAGGATTCGAACCTGGGTTACTACGGCCACAACGTAGGGTCCTAACCACTAGACGATCACGGCTACCGGAGCTGATGATAGCACCTTTCAAAATCTGAGTTGCACTCTCTCAATATACAGGGTGATTTAAGATTGATTATTTGAAATGTCGTGATAAAAAGTGAATGGTTGTAAAAAAGCAGTATTTTATTTTTGGCTGGGTTATAAGAAATGTAGGGCAGTTTATAGCCCGCGGCGATTGTAATGTAGCGTGTAATTGTATTCACAACAAGAGCACTGAGTAGGACAAACGGTGTCTTAGTCAGCCCGAGGGTTTTAGACATTTTGTTTTGAAACGAAATCGTCGAGGCATTAACTACAAACAAAAATTGAATTTTTGTATTGTGTTTTGTTTGTTTCATTAGCTACCACTTTTAATGAAAATATACAATTTGTTTCTAATTACTAACTCGATTTAGAATCTAGGTTCTGATGAACACTAGATTTCATTATTAGAATCCGTCCTATCGTGGAAGTCCTTTTCATCAGGGTGAAAGAATGTGATTACTTCTACATTAATTTCCTACTCCAATTTTTATCTTTTGATTACACTGTTACAAAATTTCTGCATTTATATCTGTATTTTTTATGGTGTACTTACATAATAAAGATTATTCTATTCTATTCCATATATTTATAGTAAATAAGTACAGATTGTATCAACAGTGTATTAACACTGTTGATACAATCTGCAATCTAATATATATTGCATTAGCAATATATATTAATCTATAACTACAATACTGTAAAATTATTGATTAATTAACTAATAAAACAGGCTCATTTATCCATAGCGATTTTTGCAATCGATATTACTATTACCATATATGATTGCAAAAAGAATCTTTAGCCGTCAGGCCCATATTCAGCAATGGACAGACTGATATAAAAACCAACTTATTAATTATTAATACATCTTAGAATAATAAATATACATTGCTCATCGTATACATCCTGTATTGTTAATTCGTTTGAGCAAAGTTCTAGGTAATCACTATCAATACATATTTTAAAACTGTCTGTCTCAACGCGATAAACTCAAAAACACCTGAACGAATTTTCATACGGTTTTCACCAATGGACGGAGTGGTTCATGAGGAAGGTTTAACTGTATTATTCATTATCGTTTTGTGTAAATTAGCTGAAATATGACGATGATTGTTGAAAATGTCGGAAAAAATCATGCCGACTGGGAGCTCTACTGGCGTGCGCCGCGTAAACCAATAGAGTTATATGAAAACAATGTATTACGCAATAAAAATATATTGGTTACCTGGACATAGGGTACTTTTAATCCTGGTAGTGCGATCCTGTGGGATATTATTCGATATCCACGCTGGCGAAGCCACGGACAAAAGTACAATATAATATTGATTCGCTTTCCCACGAATATTATGCCTTGGTAATGGTTATTTAGGAGAAACGGGTCACAGTGTACATATATAATGAACATGTTGGGTGTATTGTGATTGTGAAACCGCGTAATGTTTGTCGCATGCAGCTAAATCATACTCAAGCTCAAAGCATTTATATCAAATAAACCAATTGCAGGCACTTTTGAATTGTCAAGGGGTCGGTCAGTCAAAAAGATGAAGCTAGTTGCCCATTCCAAAGCGTAGTACGAGTAGGTACCTATGGAGAAGAACGAGCAAGAAACTCCACGGATACTCTTTTAAATCTTAATATTGTTACAAAAAATTGGTAACATCATTCATGTTGAAATTATAGATACACATGCACGTTAAAAGCGTCCGTAATAAAAAAATAGAAACAAAAAACAATCCAGAAATTAAAATAAGCCCTGGCAGCTAAGAGATGACCAGTTCCTACTGACGGCGCCCGGTATACGCATCCCTTAAAATGTGGTTCTTTACTGAAATTGTGAGAGATGGTTGTGATTTTGTGACGTACCCCATTCTTATTATTGTAGATTTATTCAGTGCACACAAAAGACATAGCACAACACACAAAAGCACAATTAAAAAAAAAAAAAAAAAACAAGGTGCCAACATACAAAAAAACATACATAAAAAAGAATTATAGTGACACCATGACATACTTCAAATCAAAAAACGAATTTGCAAGGTGCGGTGTGCGTCTCAAAGTTGCACCAAACGGGAGTCCAGCTCAGCATGTGTCCGGGAAATATACCTGACGCTGATATTCTACTGGATCCCTGCAGTGACATACGGACACCAAGCAGACGAGATAAATTGGTGTTGTGACAAAGTGTTATGCGCGATGACAAGTCTATAAATTTTGTAAAAGTAGATCTCCCTGCTGGTTTTAAATTGAATTAAAAAGACGGGTGTGTTCATTTAGCACCTGCTACCTCAAGCTTGTATTTTTGCTCTTATACAGAACATGATAATTGTTGCTATATGTCGGTACATACAGGGTGTAAGAAGACCCATTATATAGCCGTTAACTACGCATTCTGTACATCAAACTAAGTAACATAGCACAAAAATAATTGCTGGGAAACGAATTTTATTTTTGGTGTGAAAAATAGCAGTTTACGGTAGTGCACAACGTAACGCGCGCGACACATTGTGCTTATGGATGCATGCAACGGGGCAGAGATCGTGGGGGTACTTAGAGGTGTTATAAGTTATAACATTAAAAACTTTTTTTCGTAAACAAACGTCAATAAGTTGTAATTTTGACCTTCAATATTTCTGTAACCAGAAGGTTCCAGGGTATGGTCCGGTACAAAAAAAATATTACAATGACGGGGAGTACAGGTGACTCTCGGCTTCGTGAAATGTCTTTTTACACCCGTTATATCCACCATAGCCAATTGGTAATGTAATTGTAAATCTGTGGCGACCGCAGTAGGTATATTATAGAAGGTACCTCTCTACCTGCTTCTCATCTTCTCAAAATGCATTGAATTTTACGTAACCCAAGTATTCATAATATCTTCTCTATCTTTAATATTCAAAGCATTATAAAGTCTACTCGATGCTCCAGTATCTTTTAATATCCGATTTACATATAATTAGAAGTTAGAACTTCAGAACAAAAGTTCGAAACTCGTATACGTATTTTCCATGAACTTGTAAATTATATTTAGATTGTGTCTTACTTTTATACATAATTATTACAAATTAAAGTCGCTTTTCGTGTCTGTCTGTGTGAACGCGTTGTTCTTTTTAACTCCGCAATGGATTTTGATGCGGTTTTCACCATTATTTAGAGAATTTATTTAATATAAACTCACATAATATAATAAAAAAAAACTATGTTTTGTCAAGTCGTAAAAACCGTGCCAATCAAGGGCGGATCGCTAGTTTACTGTAAGATAACGATGTATTATTAAATATTTCTCAAAGAAAAGAAAATCGACCGACATGTTATCTTTTATTTCTTTGAAGCAATAATGTAAGAATTTAAATGTTATAAAGATAATCCTTTGACGTCTCATTCAAAGATGTCTCTTCATTATTAACAAATGTCTTTTGTAGACAAAAAGATAATGATACTTAACAAAATATTTTATATCATTTTAAATATCAGGTTTTATTATAAGATAACCCTGTAAAATCCCCGTGAACAAAGACCCATAGATAATGCTTGGTTTTATGCTCGATGTAGCTTAAATATCCCAATATTGCAAGGGAAAATAATTACTCATCTACGTCTTCGCATTATTCACCACGAAACGAAGATTAAGACGGTGTTGGTGATCGATTTTTTAATGATATTAACATACTCTTTTAGCCATTTCCTTTTTCAAATAACTTCCCCGCTCTGGGCGGAGCGGGAGGGCGTGTCAGACTTTTACTGACTAAAACCCACCCGTGTTCCTTCATTTGCCTGTGCGCCAGGGCCACAGTAACTATAATTCTTTAGCCATATCCTGGATTAATCCCATTGCTGGACCAGCTTATTCAAAAAAACTAAAAAACTAACACTAACACTAACTTGAAAACTTCTTTAGGCGCAGTGAGCGAATTTTGGTAGGGGAAAATCTAACGGGTTCGCGTCACCGACATGCCAATGCTAACAATATACTTGTAGCTTTATAGCTACAAGCCCCCCCAGTCAGTCAGTGGTCCCCTTTATAGGGGACCACTGATATTCCATAGTTTTAAGTTTTCACTTCTGTCGACAGACCTCATGACTGCCTATTATTTTACTACTTTGAATTTTTGTGAGCGAAATAAATATATATTTCTCTAAAAACAAAACAAATGCTCCGCCGCGACAGTGTATCACTGCCGTGACCAGGATTCGAACCTGGGTTACTACGGCCACAACGTAGGGTCCTAACCACTAGACGATCACGGCTATCGGAGCTGGTGACTGTCAGTGCGAAATAAACGCTCACTTTGCTGCGAAACTGGAGCACTTTCACAACTGTTACGGATCATTGCGCGAGGTAATCACTTACGTCGCTTTCGCAATGATTGTGGTGTTATTAATTCGTCTATATTATAACACTAGCTTTTCCTGCGACTTCGTCCGCGTGAAATTTCTGGCTCTCCCGATCCACCCCGTCGTATCGCATCGCCTGCCCGCGCTATTACTTCGTTTTCGCTTAACGTTCTTTCTAGCTTTTTTCTTTTTACTCGGCTCTTAGAACTCTTATCGTGATGTTAAATAACCTATAACCTTCCCCCCAAGAATTTGTCTACCAAATGCAAAAAGATTTTTTGAAATCCGACTGGTAGTTCCCGAGATTACCCCCTGCTTAAAAACTTACAAACAAATTTTACTTCTTTATAATATCAGTATAGATAATTACATACCTATATATATATACAGGCTTAGCAGTTAGCAGTTTAGTGGTTGCGAATATGGCTGCTGAGCGTGGTTCTGGGTTCGATTCCCAGTTCGAGTAGTCTTTTTCGCTGGGTATATCCCTCAGGAATTTTTCCTTAGCAGGTCTTATAATTTTCAACTATTAACTAGGTTTAAATAAATATTACAGGAAATATAGGAAAAATATTTTTTGGGGTTCCGTACGTCCTAATGAAAAAAACAGAACCCTTATAGGATCACTCGTGTTTCTGTCTGTCACAGCCAATTTGCTTCGAATCTACTAGACTGATTAAGTTGAAATTTGATACATACTCGTATATGAATTTCTGTGACCAGAACACGGACGTGTTACGTATATAAATTAATTTTGAATATGGGGGGCAAACCAGAAAGTTAAAAAAATAAAAGTTTTGCAGACTGTACCGTTTGACATATCAAATGAAAGGGCTTGTTGTGAGACTCTCAAATATATTTTTTGTATAATTTTAAAATAAACAGTTTTGAAGTTATTTAAGAAGGTATGTATATGAAAATTGACCAGCCCCCCTCCTTATCTCCGAAACTACTGAGCCTAAAATTTTGGAAAAGATACAGCAATTAGTTATTATCTTACAAATCACAGGAACACTTATAAGAAGTCTATGGTCTTATAGAAGTATGAGGAACAGGCTGTAAAGTTCACTCACGGTCCATAGAAAAGGGCGACGGGTGTTGTGTCTGGTGGGCAAACTGCCCGACGTTTGACGTCGGCACGTTGTATATATGCTAGTTGCGCGGTAAACTCTGCTTGCGCGACGCAGGATTTGCGTGACGTCAGTGTGACGTGTAGCTCGTATGTGGCGGTCTAGATATCGCTACATCTCTCCGCTCCGGAGACCGGAGGTCGATAGTGGGCTGAGTCTTGTATCTTGCGATGCTTGCCAGGGCCAGTTGTGGTTCCAGTGAGTCGGAACCGGGTGCCGCATCCAAACATCTAGGACACATCCCAAAGTCTTATAAAGCTGAAATTTGGTATGCAGGCTAGGATTTGCACAAATACAACAAAAAAATTAAGAAATCTGTTACTTTCACCCCCTTTCGAGGGTTGAAAGTAAGCAGGTCTTTACATAAAATAAAACCTCTAGGGTACTTCCCGAAGTCTTAGAAAGCTGAAATTTGGTATGCAGGCTAACATTTAAACACAAACAACAAAAAAAAAAAAATGTAACTTTCACCCTCCAACCCTCTTAAAGGGAAGTACAAGACTGTATTTCTTACGGATAGTCGGCATACCTACTTCCGTTTGTTATGAAAGCTAGATAAGCATGTACATAAACAACAAAGAATAAACTCTTTTTCGTTGGCTATGAAGAAACCTACAGCTGGCGTGCAACAAATACCTTTTTTACCTCACTATGCTACGAGTAACGGTTATAATTTTAACATGTCTGTGTAATATCACCGCTCAAATAAAAATAAATAGAGCACTGTACCATAATAAATGAAATCCCATCAAAAAATTAAATTTAAAGTAGGTTGCCGAAACTTACATAACGCTTTTACAGATAAAAAGTTATCAGCTCTAATGTAGAGCCAAGCCTCTAACTCTCCAAGGCCTAACTCTACAAACCTCTCATCTTGGTCAAAATGTATGGTTTGGTCGTTCCATTGAATTTCTTACCATATAGGAGCGTCTGTGCAACGGCCGCGAAACGGCCAAGCCGTACATTTTATCCAAGATCTAAGGTTTGTAGAGTTAGGGGCTTGGCTCTACATTAGATTTGATAACTTTTTAACAGTGAAAGCGTTATGTGAGTCTTGGCAACTTACTTTACATTAAATGTTTTTTTGGTGGGTAACATATTCATCGCACGGAACCCTCTCCACGCGAGCTCAACTCGCACTTGTCCGGTTTTTTAACAAGATTTTCTTTTCTATTCTATAATCCACTTTGAGTACTTGAAGTCAGGTTTATAGAACGTGATTTAATGTATGAACCTGGCAATTATAAGCCGAGTAAAGCTCCGGTTCGCACGACTCGAGATTAACTGAGTTTAAGTTTTATGAAATTGATTGCTTTTGTTTTGACAAGAAATTGAAAAGTAACCTTTATTTTCTTAATTCAACTAGCTGTAGAAACCAGAAGGATATTAATGAAAATTAGAGCTGTAAAATTAGTTTAAAATGAAAACTGTAACTGCTCGCTAAAAGGAATAAAAAAATTGTAGATAAAAGTAAATGGAACACACAAAAGTTTTCTACTATTGTGTTCTTTGTGTTTGTAAAAGTATTCTATTCTATTCTATTCTTTCATAAAATATTGGTATCTTTTTGTTTGACAATCTGATTTCTAATTTCCCAATTTGGGAAAACACATAACTATGTATTCCATCTTTGTTTCTACTAATACTTTGATTTCCTTAGTGAATTGAGAAGTTGACCTAGAATTCACTTGAGAAATAGGACCAGGTGAAATGCAGTCCCACGTGAGAGAGATTAGCGGTTATTTCAACACTAAGGCACAAACTCAAGAAAACTACTAAGGTAACACGATACTTGAGGAGAAAACTTTATTTGAAATTGAATTTTGAGAAGTATTTCTGACGGTCTAAAAATTGTGCATTATTTTATAGCTTCTTAGGCCCCGTTGTTTGATACATAGTTAAACATGACCAATAGTCAATTTAACAAATAATCACCTGACAATAGTCAAAAGCTGTAAAAGTTTAACTACTCTGTCTGCGCATAGTTAAATTTCATAGCAAATTGTATTTTTTTTTAACTGTAGTTAGCTTAACCATTTTTCAAACAACATACTTCTGTCATTTTTAACAAATTGTTAGTTTAACTAACGCATTTAACTGTTAGTTTATTTGACTTCTGATCAAACAACGGGCCCTTAGAAAATGTTCTTTATTTCTGCTAATAAAAACAAATTATGATCTGCCAGGGTGGATTTCCCTTTGATCGTAACCATCATCTACCTAGCCTTTTTCCAACTATTTTGGCGTCAGTTACCAGTCTAACCGGATACACTGAATACCAATATTTTACATGGAGCGACTGCCTATCTCACCTACACAACCCAGTTACTGGGTAACACGACCCCCCTTGGCGAGACTGGTTGTCAGATTTTCGGACTTCTGACTGCCCGTAACGACTGTCAAAGATCTACGAATGATAGCCAGGACCAACTACTTAATGACCTTGGCAAGCGTTGCTTAACCTTGAAGATCGACTCGTGCGGCTATTAATATTTAGCCGCGAGCCCCTCTCTGCTTGTAACCATTATCTTGTAGCGGCATCTACCACGCCACATGCGAGCTACGCGTCACGCAAAATCCTGCATCGCGCAAGCAGAGTTTACCGCGCAACTACCATATATACAACGTCCCGAAATAAAAACGTCGCGCATTTGCCCACCAGACACGACACCCGTCTGGTCAGAGGATCATCCCTATTCTATGGAGGTATGAGTGAACTTTACACGCCTGTTCCTTGCACCTCTACAATACCGATAATGTTAGTTGCCGCAATATTCACGTATTGTCAACTCTTTCCCCATGTTTTCATTCCGTAACCAAGTTATAACTACATACCTATAATAATGTAACCATGTTATAATTCATCACCAAACCTGCACGCAGATAGCATCAGATCTTTCTACCAAGTGACATAGCAACGACTTTGTGAATTTTATCTTAAATCTAAGCGAGAACCCATCGACTACCTACAGTATTTCCAGAATCTTTTGAATTAATGTCTTTGTCCACAAGTAGGTCATACGGTTAGCATTACCGCGTCATTCGAGAACGTACCGAACGATTTCGTTTGTCGAAGGACGCCGGTTCAATGACCGTAACCTTATTGCGGAATTCAGCATCGTGTATGTATGTTCTTTTGTGGTATTCAGGCTAATGGTATTGGCGTAAATGAGAAGTTTCATATTGGCATATGTATGTACCTATGAGGTATAAATCTGGATTGGTTGATTGCGGGCTAAGGCCTGAGTTCTGTAAGTTATATAAACAAAATCTGTGATTATCGGTTAATAAACCAGTTTATGTGGAGGAGACTACCGATTTTTTTTATATTCAATTGGCCGGTCATGTTCGTGAAGTGGCGCCGTCAGTAGGGACTGGTCATCACTTAGCTGCCACGGCTTATTTTAATTTAATTTAATTTAATATTCGCATTGTTTTTATCTTTTTATTACGGATGCTTTTAACGTTCTGCGTCGTCCTCACATGCATAATTTCAATATGAATGATGCAACCAATATTTTATAACCATATTTTGATTCAAAAGATTATCCGTGGAGTTTCTCGCCCGTTCTTCTCCATAGGTACCTACTACGCTTTGGAATGGGCAACTAGATTCATCTTTCTGACTGACCGACCCCTTGACAATTCAAAACTGCCTGTAATTGGTTTATTTGAAATAAATGCTTTGAGTTTGAGTACCTAGTGATGTTTTTCCGAGTTGAGATGTGAATGTGAGGTTTATTTGCAATCTTTATGTTGTCTTTGTGTTGTCTTTTTGTTGTTGTTGTTGTCTTTGTGTTGTCTATTATTTGTGTTGTCTATTATTTTTTGGGGCTATTCAACTTATAAAGACATAGCCTTCAAAATGCAAAAACGTTGCATACGAGCTATGTTTGGGTTGCAAACTACTGACAGTTGTAAGCCAATGTTTGTAAAGCACAAAATTTTGTCACTTCCGTCTATACACATTTTGGAAGTAGCATTGTTTGTAAGACAGAATATGTATTTGTTTCCACGGTTATCGGATAATTGCGTTAGAAGTCGACGCAACAATGATCTATGCATTCACCCTTCTAGAACTGCAATGCTGCACAAAAGTATAATCTGTATGGCTCCTAAAATGTATAATAAAATTCCAAAGGACATTAAACAATTAAGTACACCTTTATTTAAGACAAAGTTGAAAAAGATGTTGACCATGAAATGTTACTATAGTATATCTGACTTCTTAAACGATAAATTTTGACATTTAAAATTTGTGACAATTTCATGGTACTATTTAATTATAATTTATTATTTTTGTAATTATAATGACTAGGTATTTGAAAACCTGTAAGATTTGTACGCCTTCTATGGTATAGCATGTAGCACGTCCTTGTATTTAACACCATTGCATGCATCTGTGTATTGTAATCTACTCATGTTAAACAAATAAATTGATCTTTATCTTTATCTTTATCTTGTCTTTGTGTTGTTCTTGTTGTTGTTATTTTTCTTGTTGTTGTTCTTGTTGTTATTTTTGTCTGGATTTTGTTTCAAGTTGCAATGTGAATTTGAGACGAATATAACTTAGTTATTATTTATGAGTACATACTACCTCGCATAGTAGTAGTATGTACATGTACATGCAATATTTGTTGTTTGCTGAAATATTATAGACTTGACACCCACCTCAGTGACACAGTTACAAACATATGCTGCTACGTTAGCCATGTGTGATGGCCACGACCACACGCGTAGACATGCTACGGCGTAGATGCGAGTTCTACGACTCTACGAAGATGAACCTACATTCTACGAAAATGCATAAGGACCTACGGCACGCGGCGTAGCGCGGTAATTTGTTTTACTTTTTTACTAGCGACCCACCCCTGCTTCGCACGTTTTTTTACGATTTTTTAAACGACGGGATTCCTTTATTATTTAAACTTTTACTTTATACTCATAAACATTCCGGAATAAATTCTCTAAATTATGGTGTTGAAAATTCATTGTGTAGTTTATAAGAACCAAGCGGTTACACAGATAGACACGAAAGGCGACTTTGTTTAGCACAATCAGCCATGATGTTCCCGCTGCTGGGACACAGGTCTCCTCTCTTCGAGAGGGAGTGGGCTATAATCTACCACGCGGGCCCAGTGCGGGTTGGTAGATGTCACATGTCTTCAAATTTTTTGTTCTAGGACATGCCGATTTCCTCACGATGTTTTCCTTCACCGATTTGAAAGCAGTGGTGATAAATGATTTTATTTCTGTAAGTAGGTTTGTACAAACACATTTACACGTCAATCATATTTTTTAAACTAGATGAAGTCAGCGTTTCCTATCTGACTACTCTGAGAAGAAACGCTGAAACAAACTAAGAGGTCACAGACTCTTTTAAAGTCTAGACATAATCTTGGTCATATCATGTGCAGACCATGTAGTTTGGTATTTGAAATGGTCTTTTGAGGAAAGAACCACACAGATTAAGTGGATTTGTCCAGTCAGTGCACGCATTTGTCAGTAATCGTGCAGCTCAACTCAGAACGTAAGGAGCTCAACGATTCGACGAACAATACCAAAGAAATGAAATATGAGTAGGCCGCATAAATTACTCAAACTACTAGATCATAATTAAAACTAACTGAGAAAATAAAGCAATGACCCACAGTCCTCAAATTCACAATAATTAAAATAAGATGACATTATTTACACAAAGTAAAGCGCCTGTCTGGGTTCGAACCTACGACCTACAACTCGTAGGTAGTTTAGAAGAATAACGCGACCACAAAGACAGACACGAAAAGTGACTATAATTTATAATTTATTATAGATATAATGCATGTAGATGTTGTGCTGCGTTTTCACCAAAAATTCTAGAATCGAAAAAGAAAGTGATCGCCGTGTCACGCGAGTTTGAACCTCCTTTACTTAGCAATAAAGCTTGTTTGTTTGTTTGTAAGTTTCAGCGCTGCTTCACTTTCTTTCAGGTCACCACGAGAAAACATTAGCTTATTTGTAAATATATTTGTGGTAGAGCTGAGAATGATCAGCATGATGAGAGCATCAGTTTGACGTAGATAATCAAACTCCATGAGATTTCCATAGAAGAAGTTCTATGATCTTTTTTTTTCTACCTATACTGTCCCGCTGCTGGACAAAGGGGAGACTTTTGCCACAGCTTTTCATTCTTCTCAATGTGTTGCCTTCTCCGACCAATCTCCTATAAACGCCTCTAAGTTATTACGCCAGCGGTTCCTAAGCCTGTCTTGGCCACGACGCTCGTCTTCTGGCTCCCACTGCGTCACGACTCAATGGGTCTACTCTCTAAGCACGAAATCCTATATTTCGGTCGAAGTTACGGGTATCACCTACTTCGTATCACCTACGGTCATAAGATTAATTTGGGGACAACACGATCTGACAGTTGTCCTTACTTCTGATGTGTTTAAACTCGTCCGAAAAAGTTAATTAATCGGGGGTAGGGTTCATTGCGAAGTATCGAAATATTCTGGGACAGGCCCGTATCTTCGTTGACGTCCATCGGTCCCGATACATCATACATATAAAGAAAGAAAAATATTTTATTTGGGACACACATGGCCCGCTCAATTCCACTTCTGCGTAGCTATCTTCTATTTAAATAAAATCCGCTTAATTCCTAGCCCTTAACATTTTAATCCAATTTTCCAGTACGCGAAACACATACGTGACGAATTCCATAATTCAATTAATAATAAAGTAAATTAAGGTTCGTTTGCAGCCGTTACGTTATCCGTAATACAATTAAAATGAATGCATTTGAGAGTCCAATTAATTGGATTCTGATACAAAGAATTAATATTTTGTAGCAAAATGCTGATGTATTTTTTTTATTGTTGGAATTAAGTATGTCACGGTGGCGTTTAATGATTTTTCTTTATCTGGCCCAAAGGTTTTATGATATTAATTTCAATAATTCATGCGTGTTAAAAGGATTTTAAAAGCAGATTACTAATTAAAATAAAATATGTAACTAAGTTGCTGTTCCTGCGTGGTCTCTCACCCCTAGGGGACCACAATTTCCAGTAGAAAACTGTTCCAAGCTTCTTACATCAGGAAAGAACACTGACACTTACTGAATATCAAAGCAACTTAAATATTTAAACTAAGGATAATTAACAGCTGTAATTTCATGTAGTACGGAACACATGTTCACGAACACACAAACGCAATCACTCAGGCATATATACGTTGTATATAAAAGAAAAGTATGGAAAAAGAAGACTTTTTGCCCCGCGATGATGAATACGAAATGACAACAAAACGAACTGCCTCGTTGGTCTAGTGGTCGCAAGCGCTACTGCTGAACATGAGGTCCTGGGTTCGATTCCCGGGTCGGGCAAAGTGTTATTGGGTTTTTCCATCTGGAATTTCTCGGTAGCAGCCCGGAGTTTGGATTTGTGCCCGGTTGATGGCAATAGGCTCGCCCCCTATTACATGGGACTTAAACATAACTGGCGAAATGTGAGTGTGCTATAGGTACACCACTGCCTAACCCTTCGGGGAATACAGGCGTGATGTTATGTTATGTTATGTAACAACACGAATTCAATGTATGGACTAATTGATGGGCAAGCAAATTCGAGGAGCTGCAGATGCTTTTTATTTATTTATTTAAAGAAAAACAAACAGTAGCACAATAAAAACAGTCATAATATCTTAATATACTATTTTAAACAATTATGCTACCCACTACGTTCTCCACAGATTACAATAAAAAATATTTAAAAACTAGCCAGTAACACAGATACAATTAACCGACTTCAAAAAGGAGGAGGTTATCAATGCGGATGTTTATATATATATTTTTTATGTATGTAACTCGTGCATTTGCTCTCGGAAAGCACCATTGGGTGACGTGGAACTGATGATGAAGACCATTGGTGGCCACCGGAACTACTCAATAATAAGTATTTCACGGGTTGCGATTCAATTACGCGAGCCATTTATGCTCGTCACAATGCATATGGTGAAATAGAGCTGATGGTGGCTTCGCCATCAGCTCCAATTCTTTTGGTTCTTACCAGTAGAACTCCTCAACAATTAACGTCCCTAATCGGGAAAAGGACTATTTAGTAAAAGGTGATGAGCAGTTGACATTAAGCTGTTATAACTTAGCTAAAAAATAAAATTAATTTTGGAAGTCGGTGTCAAAAAACTGAAGTACAGATTCAAAAATACCGACTTCCAAAATAAAGTAATTTTTTCACTTTGTAGATTTTGGTTTTGAAGTCGGTTGTTTTTTTTTTTTGTAAAAAACTTTTTATTTTTTCATTTATGCATTTCATCTCTTTACACTAGTCCCATTTCAAGGGCTTCAAAGTATGAAGTGATAATGATAATAACTTTTAATAGCCAGTTCATTTGTCAACCTTCACGACAATACTGGCCGTATGACACAGAAAACAAAAATATTGTTCTTTTTCGTGTAATTTGAAATCTTTAAAACACAAAGAAAACAAAACAGTTAGGTATATTTTGTTTTATTTGAATTTAGAAAAAAGATTTCATTCTCTGTCGTTCGAAATTCATGCCTGGAATGTTTCGGCAACAACATTATGATGTCACACAATGGCTCGTTGATGATGTTTGCTAACTTCACGTCATACATAACCTAGTTATTTTGAGACTAGGGAAACATGACGTGGGGTGTGTACACATTGGCCGTGTTTGCAAGCTCCTATTGATTTCATAGGCATGTTTGTGCATCTTGTATGACCAAAATTGGTCAAAAACGTCTATCTATTAATTACTTTAATGGATTTAGTAAATTTAAAGTTACAATTGATGTGTATGTGTAAACACCCAATGAGTGAATGAATGGAATAAAATGATTGAGAATACGAAAACAAAAAACAGTAAATGAAAAGATTATATTATTCGGATAAATCTAACCATTTAATTAGTAATTGCGTCTTTTGTTTATTATCTGTGGCGTCTATTGACAGATAATATCTCGACATTTTCATTTAAATTAATTTAATCAAAATTATTTGTAGATGCAGTATTACGGTTCGGCAGTGTCCTTGAAATAATTACCAACGGCCGCTTGGTACGCGGCCCACTGACTGTGTCTCTTGGGTTGTAGCTGTACTTTGATGGGAGAGCATTCTTTTATTACAGCTTCGGATTTGTTTTTTCACAAATCCGGTAAATGATAAATGACTTTTACTTTTACTTTTTATCCGGACTCAAGATTCTCGGTAGATTCTGGTGTTAGGTTTGTTTGTTTGTTGAAGCCATTCGAATAATTTGAAATAAAAATAGATATTATCCATTTATTAGGGTTCAAAAATAATATATTTTCTATAGGAAAGTTACATGAAAAGGCCTATATAAAAGTCCGCGATGACAATATCTAAATGCTCAGGATATTTTCAAATTGATGAAATATGATTGAATTGTATAAAAACAATGTTTATTTGTCTAGGGTAATTTAAATAGCTTAAGTTAAATCCTACGAAATTTGAGGCAGATAAAAAATGCATTTTTCAGTTCATTAGAAATCCATGCGGGCGAAGCCGCGAGCAGAAGTTAGTACTTATAGGTATATTTTGTTCATTCACTCGGGCATCGATTGTATGGTAATACTAACCTGCTAAGTACCTGTCAAGGAAGTTATGCTCGCTACGCTTCAATAAATATACAACTACCTGCATAACACAGAAATAAATAAAAACTAAAAATAATGTTATTTTTCTAGGCTACATTGACGACATTGTTGATAAAAAAAACTGGTTTCGCATCGCATACACTGAGTAATACAGTCGATAACTTCGTGTATATTTCTCGTAAATAAATATGCGGGAGCGTCTCGCACCGTCTGCGTCCGTACGTCACTGCGGCACACGCGCGTCTGTTGAATACTGGTGTGCATCGAGCTTTCGAAGCGCGTCGTTTCGACCGTTTTGTATGAAGACGTAATACTGCTTACTTTATTATACTGTGGTTAGAGTCTTCGACAAAAATTTGTGCAGCTGTGGACTTTTTGCAGTGAATACTGGTATGATGATTTATTGCTTAAATTCCTTGTTTTCATTAAAACAACCATCATAAGAAGGTGCTGCTGGAAAGTTAAAAACATTTTATAATAACGAACTTCATAACCACTGTCCCCCCACTGTCACTGACCCCTATGTCTATTCTTATTCTACCACAGAAGAGTTCTTAATATTTAAGATTCATGTACAGACATACATAAGCACACGTCTGCTTCCCATGAGGGTAGACAGCAACTGCAGAATGCCATCTGCTACGATCCTTACATACTCCTTTTGCTTCGTTTAGTAGAACTATATTTAGGATAATTTAACAATTTCCATTCTTATTTGGACCATGCTCAAACTATTTGTAAATATGGCAATTGTTTCATCTTAGAGATCTTCCTATTTTGTTAGATACCTACTAAACTTGGAGTATTTTATACGAAAACATTCTTCTTTAATGAGGATATAATACCGGTGTTATGTGCCTATCTTAATAAGGATAAGCTTCGTTGTAGTAAAATTGAGTTTTATGGTAAACATTTAAGTTGATGGCATAGCTAACATTATGTTTCATATAACGCGTTTGGTCAAGACTATATCCACTTGGAGATATATATATATACTTATGGTGAATCCTCAGCTGTAGCCCGCCAAATTCAAATTTTCTTTGGATTTTTCCAAATTGAACTTAAAACAGAGCTGCAATTTGCAAATGACCAAAGAAAATTTTGGCGGGCTACAACCGAGGAATCACCTTAATAAGTATCTATTTGAATTAAAAAGCATAATATGCTTTTCAACTAAAAATAAGTACGAAAGAAGGTTAATATTCTTGGAGTTAAGGTACAAGGAAGAGCAATAATCAGTTCCATAATTACTGTAATTTACCGAACCACTAGCAATGAATGATTCTCTATAGTACTACTTGGATATAATATTATTATTATCAGCCATGTTTGCCCCACTGCAAGGCAAAGGCCTCTCTTCCCTTCTTCCACTGAACCCTACCAGCAGCTGCTGTCACATACAGGAGCCAATCTTTTAGAAAATAGTTCAGTTCATCCTGCCATCTCCTCCTGGGCCTGCTGCGTCACCATCTGCTCCTGTTCGGGACCAACTGTGTTCTTATTTTAGTCCACAGCTCCTCCGGCATGCGACAGATGTGGCCAATTGCAGATACTTGGGAGAAAAAATTCATCAGTCCTTTTGCACTTAATTTTATTATGAAATCTGTTATGCAGTTAAGAGAAACCCAAAACCTGGTTCCCAGTGCAATCAAGCTAAGGATATATTTTTAAGTACCTACACAAAGTCGTAAAGGACGCAATCGCGATATAGTTGTTCGAAATCAAACTGGTTTGCTTTGCAGTGAGAATTCAATTCAAATTCCTCTCAAAGAACGACCATTTCAATTTGTCCGTGCAAAAAGTTTCAGTTGCAATGTTTTTTTTTCTTTTCAATCTATGATCGAGTGTCCAATCTATACAGACAGTTTTAAATTGTAGTGGGAATCAAAGAATAATGTATTTTTAGCAAGTACTTTTTCTTGCAAGAAGCTATTGAAGAACTTAAAGTACACGAGTGACGATATGGTTCAGCTGAACTTTTCTGTAAAAATATCTCCCTGAAAAGTTAAGTGAATTGTCGTTCTTTTTTGTATTTGTGTGTTTTTCTCTGCGTCATGTTTACCGCAAATAAACGAATTTTCTTTCATGTGAGCTTGAAGTGAGCTGTCAATCGTGTAAATCCTTTGCATCAAGTGGAATGACAGCTAGCTCACTTCACCTCAATTTTCATGGTAAGATTTTTACAGAATAAGCCCGGTAGATCTCTGGAGCATCCTGTGCAGTTAGAACTACTATGAATATCGTTGAAAGACTGGGCTGATAACCTATAATAGATTAAAAAGAAAGAGAAAAACAAATTAGGTGTTGAAACTTTTTACACAGACAAAATTGATGAGGTCGGTAGAATAGCCAAAACTCTTTTTACGAAACGTCATTCCTATTTGTTTGCGTCTTGCAAACAGTGACAGGTATGTAAGTATTATGTAACCCCACTTGCCAGATTATCTATATGATACTTAATTATTATAGGTCCCAAATACTTACTCTTCATTCAAGAATTTACCCTGATTCTTTCATGTCCTTTATTATGCTTGCCGTAGTGGTCGACAGTGGCTGATAACAGTAAACACTGTTTTGCTTCTCCTCAAAGGAATCTGTGTGCAGTACCCTACCTACCTACCTACGTATAAATTGCACAGAGCACAGCCAGTTTACCAAATGGTACCTATATTGTAAGTGAGGATGTATAGAGGAAATATAAGTTGAACGTAGACGTGACCTGGGCGTGGGCCCCTACCACAATCACTTGCAGGCCAGTTTAAGCATAGCTATATGTACTAACACTAGTTTGTAAGTTGTTTATGTCCTTACTAACTATATGGATTGTGCTGATCTGACAATAAATGATATTATTATTATTATTATTAAGTGCAGAGCAGGTTAAGTTGATAGCAACAGTTGAACCGCATTGGTTCAAATCGCTCGACCCGTCACTTTTTTTCAAATATCGAGTGCATGGTAGTATTGGTAGTAGGCAGCCCCTGTATTTTATTCATAATTATCTCTACCGCTACCTTGTTTGACAGTTTAAAACTTCACTTAATAGAATTGTCAAGTTTGGTCCATAGATCACCACTTCAGTAACAGCTCTCGATGGTACACTTCCGGCTTGTGGGTACACGATGCAAAACTTTCTGATGTGTTACATTAGTGTTGTTGCAACAAACACTTTAAGGACTTTGTGAGAACATGCTGGTTTTCAATTGCAGTGTTAAAGTGTCACACGAGACCAAAACACTACATTTGAAAAGTGTTACGAGTTTTGAGCTTTTGGGCAAGAGCTGTATTATTACTTTTATTATAACAGTAAATTTAGCTCACCTATTCCGGTTAAGAGATTACACACTATGCTTGAATGTCCCATGTCTTCTTCATGATAAGCTCGTTCCATTTAGACCTCATCCATAGCTTTCCATCAGTAGATTTCAAGGTTATAAGCCTTTTGGAAATTAAAATGTTAAAACTTAAATTAAACCAACTGACTTCCAAAAAATAGGTACACTACAAAGTGAAAAAAAACTTAAATTTCGGAAGGTCTTTTTGGGAAGGTGTTTTTTTTTTGTTGGAAATTGTTTTTTTTTATATTTTTCCCTTTTTTGCTGCCATACCTACCTCATACGATGTTTTATAGGTACCACTACTTGCTATGTAAACAACAATGACAGGAAGTTTTATAACATCATGAACATATACACAAAGTGGATTAAATACGTAAGCTAACTGAAAAACTACCAAAGCAAACTTAATAAAATCCATATGATACCACTGCGCGAGCTTCTCCTATCAAATAAAAAAATAATGTTCAAAATCCATTCACAATTGATGAAAATATCGATGAACATACATAAAAAATACTTACAGGCGAACCTCCTCTTTTTTTGAAGTCGGTTAAAAATAAATAAACAGCTACTATACATAATTATTTATTATGTGTTAAGTCGAGAGTTGGTAGCATGATTAAAAATGGATTAGTGATCACAAAATCACAAGGCCTGATTTTTCGATAATCACATAATTTTTTATCTGAGGAATAAATATAGCCGTTTGACAGGTTTTGTATAGAAAATATGTCAAATTGTCAGATTTATTCTTCACATATTAAGTTATTTGACTATTGAAAAAATCAGGCCTTAGGGATTTAATTAAGTTTGAAGCATAGGAATAGCAAGTTTTTGCAGCCAGTCGTTCCAATAAAATCATAGCCGGCAAATTTTTTGAGATGGGTGTTTATTAAGTTAGTGAAAGTACTTTATAGTGTCGCATACGGGTTTGCTAACCACTAACCAACAACCCTTACTATCCATGTAACCACTCTCTAACTGCCTGTTTACATTTTAAACCCCCATCCCACTAAACGGATGACATTGGTCCCTTTTGCTCGACATTCAACATTCGAGTTCAGTAATATGTCCCGACGGCGCAGTTCCGGGTCGTGGTGGGCACGATGCTAAAACTTTGTAATGGGAGCATAGTGGGCTTTTAAAGTACTTGAAGTGTCATTGTGATTCATGTTAAATTTATGCTTATTTCAATCTTTTGTGGAATTATTGTAGTTTTTGTACTAGAGCTCGTCGTCTTGCGGATATTCATCTGCCAGCATGCTTATTACTACCAAATTGTTTAATTAAGGTACTAGTGAGTGGCAGTTTCGGGTGAAGCAGGAGTCCGTAGCTGGTTGTAACCAGTTTGTAACAGGCTGTCCGCTAGTTCAATGTCAAGTAGTTAGGTACTTTCTAAATTGTCGAACCCACATTTAATAGGATGTGAAACGGCGGCACTCGTATCACAAATACTAATTTATTACTACGAAATTGTACTTAAACTTACTTGTATTTTGATCCGTACTTTTACACGTTGATATAATTTATTGTATTATATTAATGTAAGGACGTAGTTCCACATTCCACGTTTCTCAAAAACTTTCAAAGTTCCTAGTCTCCTGAAACATTTTATCGTCATAAAAGAATTTGCACGGCACATACGCAAGGAATCTGTCCCAAGGATGAATCACAGCCATTTCGCCAAGGATACGACACGTCAACAATCGTTTACGTCCACAATAAAACGCCTCTAAGTGTTTCATACATTTTATTGCTTCACGGATATTATTCTCCATAAAATCTCAAACAACCACGTTTATAACGACGAAACGAGCGGCTCCCCGGCGAGCGGGGGGCCTGTAGACTATACGAGGCACTGAGAAACAGGAATCACAGATTGACAGAGCTTAGAAGATAGACGGACATCAATAGAGGAAGCTTGAGGGGGGAGGGCGGGGAGAGGGCGCCGGCCGAGCGAGGCGCGGGTGGAAGGCTCCCAGAGCTGCCTCGTTGGTCGAGGAAGGCCGCTCCTCACGCACGCGCAGCTGCGGCAGGCGCCACGCCGCGCACGCCGACGTCAGCGCGTGTCGGTTCAGCACCCAGTACGCCACAGCGTTCAGCGCCGAGTGCGCGTACCCAAGCAACAGCGCAAAGTGTGCCAGTAAAAACGGCACGTGGCAGCCAAACGCACTCGCTATCACTATAGCAGCATGCGGACACCAGCACACGGCGAATATCGCCGCGATCCCCATGAGGACGTTGCCGAGCCGCCGCCGGGACCTGAGCGTAGACGTCTGAGGTTGTGGTCCTAGGAGGCTCGGTTGGAGCTTTTTCTTGGATCTGACGTCACCAACGTCGACGGCGTCGCGGCGTTCTCTGGGTCCTACACCGGCGACGATGATGACGTGTGTGGGTCTCCTCATGAGGGGCACGGGGAGGGGTAGCTCGCCGTGGGCTGCTCTTGCAGTCAGGGACAGGGCAGTGAGCTTCACCCGCACTGCCCAGTGACACTTGGCGACAGCCATGACAGGGAAGCAGTAGGTTAGGAGCGCGTGCGCCGCGGCCAGTGGCGGACAGGACACGCACGTCGTTGTGAATGCTGCTGCACCTGGGAAAAATAGGAAATTTTGATATCATATTTGAAATAAGACTCCAATTAATTATCAGAAGGAGCATTAAGAGATACTGAGGTTGGCTTTAAGTTACTTCCTGAAACGCAACGAGGTTCAGACAGAGAGACGGACAAAATTTAAGTATAGGCATCTAGACACAAGAATACTCTAGAATTCGGGATTTACCCTTTAATACATTAAACAGATAAACATTTAACGTAAAGGCGAAGATACATTTGATTATTGAACAAGAAACGGATGAAGACATAAAAGGATTCTATTTAGGGTCCTGCATTCATGAATTTCAAATAATGGCAGTAAAACAATGTAATAAAAATATTTACTACGGGATTACCTACAGCAGCCCTTTCGTTGATTTAAGGAAGACATTTTGGATGCTGCAATATATTTAGTGACAAGAACGTCAAATTACTCTTTTTTATAGTCGTGTTACAATTTATTAGTTTTTATCTAGTGGTCGAAAAATCGAAGACTCTTTTCAAGACATTGTCTCGGTTCCCAAAAGACCTGTCAAATCAGAAGTTCTACTGTCAAAATTCACATCAGCTTTTATGTTTAGTTGATCAAAAAACAATAACCGATCAGATTTAATGACATTCTCGTCATTGGGTCGCGAACTGTTCGAAAGAGTTACCGTGGCCCTGGCGCACAGGCAACTGAAGGAAGACAGGTGGGTTGTAGTCAGTAGAGGTCTGATACGGGCGTATCAGACCGGGGTTTTGTTTTATGTGCCCAGATCCATATGATATAACTGTAGTGTGTCTATTTATTAAATATGTAAACATTGTCACAATTAACACTAGTAGTGAGGTAGCTGCTGTCACTAATGACATCTGTCAGTCTCCAGGAATGGCGAGAAAAAGTAGGAGAAGTGACCCTGCACGAAAGGCTTGTCTACCTATTCTGTAAACATCACACCGTGAAGACTAAGGTGAAGTGAGCTGGCATACCACCTGATGCTAGGCAGTCACACTATTGACAACTCACTTCTAGCTCACTCCTAACTTTTCACGGTGAGATTTATACAGAACAAGCTGACCCGACAGACGTTGTCCTGTCTTAACTATGAATGTCAATGTCGTGTCGTTTAGTTTTAATTTTGACTATTGACTAAAACTAAAACTATCGACTCATTTATCAACCGATCCATCTGTGTTTAACGATATTTGCAGCGCGCATTCTGTCAATCGCGCAGCGTGCAGTTATTTCAAACAACTATTTTAAAATTAATATCGGCGTTAAGTTTTCTTAAATTTTCTAACGTTCCGCGCAACTTCCTTATTTTTTTATTTCATAAGATCCTTCTCCTGACAATAACGAACACAACAAAAAAAAAAAATGTGAAATCGGTCCAGCCGTTCACGCGTGATGACGTGACCAAGGGAAATAGGGATTCATTTTTATATATATAGATATAGATAGGCCGGCTGTTATGGTAGTGAGCCAGTGTCGTGATATAATTAACTTAAATACGGGATGTACAGTCGCCAGCAGGTCAAGCTACACGAAACGGTCCAATTTCTCCAATCAATTTTAAACCTTAAAATGTTCATAGCTAAGTTGAAAATCGAATGAGAAAACCTGACAGTTTGTGGTAACTTGATGTGCTGGCGACTGTACAATGACTGGATTGGATTGGAGAACTGGATCTTACAATTACTTACTAAGTAAAAGCGCCATGATCCATACTGCAACGACTGCTAAGTGCGGGCGCGCACACAACGAGGTCCCGCCACGCCGCACCGCGCCGCACCGATCTGCGGCTATCGCTACCAGGGATAATGTGCTGGCCGCCACTGGGAATGACTGTGGACAAATCAAAGTCAGAAACATAACATAAAATAACGCTTGTAATCCCCGAAGTGTGAGGCAGAGGTGTACTTAAAGTAGCCACATTTCGCCTTTACGTTTAAGTCCCATATAATAGGGGGCGAGCCGGTTGTTATCAACCATGCACAAATCCGGACTACTCCGGCTACTATTGAGAAATCCCTGAGGCAAAATCTCAGTAACACTTTGCAAAACCAAATCAAATCCAAATAAATACTCGTTTATACATAATAGGTTGAGAATCTCTCGCTGCTATCACTTTTTAACCTACTTCAAAAAGGAGGAGGTTATCAATTCGGATGTTTGTTTTTTTTTTTGGCATGTATTTAACGCGGCGACAAATTAATCTGAAATTGGGATTAAAAAATAATTAAAGCCGGTAGCAAAAATAGTAGGTTGGCAGCTACAGTGAAGAATAATTTTAAGTAGAAAGTAGCAGCTTAATAATCAGTTGTTAGCTTTATTTTAATTTAAACTGGCATCGAGTTTCTGTTTTCGCGAGGCCTCCTATTTCTGAATGGCAATAATAATAAGGCGTAGCCGACGGAGCCCCGCTTCGCGGGGCTCCTACTTCTGGGCGGTTTTAAAAAAAAATAACCACGAAGGGGACGGCGGGGTCTTTCAGACCCCGCCATCCCCTTCTAACCTAACCAGTCCGAGTCAGAGTGCCCCAAGTCCCGAGCTCGCTTCGCTCGCTCTTGCATCCTATCCTACTGTTAATATTAGTCACCATTTCATTATTTATAGTACTTAGCCTATGATTTCTGTTAATATTAGTCGCCATGTCATTATCTATAGTACCTCGCCTATGATTTCTAGTAGCAAATAGTTAGTCGCCCTTTAAGTTGTTAGTCACCTGGAAAATAATTAGCCTTTTTTTTTGTATGTGCGGGCATAACTCCGTCATATATGTATAGACAGATTTGCAAAATTCTTTTTTTGTTCGAAAGGGTATGCTCTCGAGGTGGTCCCATTGTCACCAAGTCAGAATCTGATGAGAGAATCACATGAAAATCGAGGGAAATCCTCAAATTTTATAGGCACACCTATAGCGATTTGGGTATTTTTCATAGTAACTCGGGCTGTTGCTCTCGGAAAGCACCATTCGGTGAAGTGGACCTGATGATAAAGGCCATTGGTGGCAACCGGAACTACTCAACAATATGTATTTCACGGGTTGCGATTCGATTACTTTAATATGTTTGCGAAGCAATTTATGCTCGTCACAATGTATATGTTGAAATGGAGCTGATGGTGGTTTCACCATCAGCTCCAGTTCTTTTGGTTCTTACCAGGAGAACTCCTCAATAATTAACGTCCCTGCATCGGGAAAAGGAATATTTTGTAAAAGGTGATGAGCAGTTGACATTAGGCTATTGTAACTGAGATAAATTAATAACTGACTCACTAAAAAGTAAAAAACGTTTTTACAAAAAAAAAAAACAACCGACTTAAAAAACAACACACTACAAAGTGAAAAATGAGTTTAATTTCGGAAGTCGGTGGCAAGAATTTAAAATACAGATTCAAAGACACCGACTTACGAAATTAAAGTTATTTTTCACTTCGTAGTGTGCTTTTTTTGAAGTCGGTTTTTTTTTTGTAATAAAGTTTTTTATTGAACTTCAAAAGTTAAAAAAGACAGTCACCAAAATGCTCGCCCTTCGCCACTTCTTAGACGAAAATATGTAATGGAAGAACAGTTAATCAAACAACATAGAATATCTTAATTCATTGCTGGACATACATTGGTCTCTTGTAAGTTGGTCACAAACCCTGGTCCTCCACCTTCGGTATTTAGGAGATCCTAACTGCGTTTTGAAAGCCAAATAAAAAAACGTCGAGGGATCCGGTCAGGAACAAAGTTCCTTACGCTTTTTCTTCAACTCGATAGGTTTGAAAATTTTCGCATCCACAATCTTGGATTTTCGTTTTGACCTCACTATTGGTTTCAGCACCCTCAAAAACCACGAAAGCTTTATCTCCCTTTCTATTATATAATTATAATAAAAAGTCGTATGGTGGGGGATAACGCTTTTTCGTTACGTGACGATCTCTAAAAAAAATCTACAAGTTTACTCCTACCGCAATCTGAGTTAAAGAACTTCGTTCCAATAATACACGCTTATTTAGGTCTGACGGTTATAACAGCACAAGCAAAAACTCACGGTCGGACTAAGTGATAATAGGTTTTTCATTAGAAATTTCTCAGTTGTAGCCCGATGTCTGGATTTGTGATCGGTTGGCGGCAATGCCAACCAATAGTCTCACCGCCTATTAGGTACATGGGACATAAACCATAACTGGAGCCATGTGCTCTATACATGTACCCCCTGCCGGGAAGCATAGTAATTTTAACTAAATTAAAATCAAAATTACCTCAATATAATATGTGACCTGGCACGGCAGCTCGTCTATCTTTGCTGCTCGAGTGGCTGCTAAGGGAGCACTGGCTGCACAGACCAGGAAGTCAGCCGCACACGCACTCAGCATCTGTGGCGTCCGCAGTCGGGAGGCCCCGCCCGACGCAAGCGCTGCCATCAAGCTTACATTGCCTATATAACAATATAATAATAAGTCAGTATTATCAACCATTATCTATCTACTTGAACAAGCACTGCTTAATTTTTTTTTAAAGGATAAAGCTCTGGAAAACTAGGGCGAATCCTGTGTGGGATGAGGGACGTAATTAGCTCGCGCCGATTGTTTCAACTAATTTTTATGGAGGTGTTCGAACTGGCGCGAATATTCGCGTGACTTTTTAATCAGTAAACCAATAACTCTCGTAGAATCTAATAATCTGAAGTGTATGAAAAGATTTGCAATGTCAAGGAAACACAAAATTCATGAACGTACGCCTGCCGTTTCTTCTCCCTAGAGAAATTACGTGAATTACCTGACAAAGTACAGGTATGTTTATTAAGTAAACATTAGACACGTAAATATGAGAAAACTGGCTTATTTATTGGTTGCTGCCTCTTATGTTTTTGGTTCTATTATTTGCCTTGGGGACAGTCGCACAAAATGGTTGAATGCAGGGGATTGCAGGAAAATCGGAATAAAATATGTGCTTAACAATTCCATTGACTTTCATGGCTCTTTCAATGGCTCTGATCGGAATCTCAATTTTACATTCCGTTCAGAGTCGTTTAATTTGCAGGTTTCCACTGCAGTTTAGAGGGCAGTCCTTTAGCGCGCTCGCACATGGCATACTTTTTGTAGGTCACGCAATCGGACAGTATTTTTTTTTTGTATGTCCTACGTTTTGTAGGTAGTGTGCGTCGATACATTTGATCTCTACTTTAGCTCCTACAAAAATCGACCACTGATTGTATGCCCTCTGCGAATGCTCTTAAGACCGTCCAAACAAAGGGTTATAAATACGAGGGACACAAAAACAGGTGGAATGCAAAAGGGGTTAAAAACCGGCTCCTACGAATCGTATGGTACATCACAGCAAAATGCAAGTTCAAACGGGTGCCAAAATTTGAATCGAGTAAAGTGACAGGCAAATATAGATAGAAACAATACTATTTATTTTTAAATATTTGCTCGCCGCCAGTATTTTAGGCATGGCAGCCTACAGTTTTCCAATGCTGGGCCTCAGGCCAGGCCTCCTCTCTATGCTAGAGAAAAGGCCAACCTAGGTAACCTACCACGCGGGCCGATGCGGTTTGGAGGCCCAGCGTTTGTTGATGACTCAGCGTGGATTGGTACCTAGCCAAGCGCGGGTTCGTGGCTCAACGCGGGTTGGTGGCCCAACGCGGATAGGTGGCGCGGTGCTGGTTGGTTGTTACATACACTTACCAATAATACCTATGACAGACACGAGCACGTAGAGCGCTACGAGCGCCGCGAGCGTCGTCTCCTCCGCCGCATCCCGCTCCGCATCGCTTGTGTTACTGTACATCACGCAGCATCTTTGAGATCTGTAACAACAGAATAATACAAATTTTAATGATCTACATAATAAAGAGTTTTCTATAAATCTATCATCTCTTTTGTTGGTAACGAATGTTACAATCAATTGGTATCCTATACCTACTTATTTAAATTTAACATTAACATTTCGTGTTAAAGTAAGAAAAATGAAATTGCATATAATTGTGTTATATTTCAGAGTTTCATTAAAATCCGGTAGATTTTCCCGTTAGATACAATACTTGCAGACTACAGGCAACCGACTGGTACTGGGTAATACGATACCGGTAAGTCTGATTATCAGACTTTCGGGCTCTGACGACCCGTAACGACTGTCAAAGATCCACGAATAACAATCGGGACCAACGGCGTAAAGAACTTTCCGAGAGGTCTTGGTATATATGGTCACCCATCCATGGACCCACCGGGACGAGCGTAGCTTAACCTGATCGATCGCTTATATTGAATAACGATATAAATTTATTCTCTCAATCAAAAAGAAAAGTATTTTTCAACTATAAACGTCTGTACCTATCACATGTCATTCTATATTGTAAGTCTTGTATGGATGTACGTCTAGTAAAGGCTGGGATGTATAACATTAGGTTGAAGGAGAACATACATTATAATTTTTTATCTTTACATATCTCGGGACCATGGAGTCCCGGTCTTTCGGAATGAGTACGAGGGCCCGAAGCCAACTCGCACAGGCCCCATAGACAATTTTAAATGGAATGAGGCACCAAAAGACGATTAAACCTCTATGCTCTATGTAAATGCATCGAAGGCGTTGCAACCCCCGGTTGGTGCAGGACTATTGCAAAACATGGAAACAAACATATTGGGCTATGGGTTTGGGGCTATAGTGGATTGGTTACTTAGAATTATCATACTGTACACAATTCTGTAAACAAGAGCAAAGCTACATTGAGCATAATAAATAAAGAGAAAATAAATCATCCAAAAGAAGGAATAGACCAGATAGTGATCGACAATAAAGTTATAAAGAGTCCTGAACAAATAGGGGAATCATTTAATGAATATTTTATAAAACAATTTCAATCTCAGAGTGACATTGACTATAATAATATGTTGACGTATGACACAATTTCTAATTCAATATTTATGATACCCACGGTACCAGCTGACATTATTAAAATAATACATTCTCTGAAAAATACTAACAGCACTGGATATGACGACATAACTACCAAAATAATTAAAGCTACATCTTTCGTTATTGCACCCATACTCAGTCACATTATCAATAATTGCATTGAGAAAGGCATATTTCCAAAAAAGCTAAAAAAAACTGTAATTAAACCAATGTTCAAAAAAGGTAATAGGCAAGATCCAAGCAACTACAGACCTATTGCTCTTATTCCAGTTTTTTCTAAAATATTTGAAAAAATACTACATAAAAGTATTAATAATAATATATAATATATTAATACTACATCATTTTAATCGACAAACAATTTGGTTTTAGGAAAAATAAAAGCATTAATTCCGCTATATATGCGCTAGTTGAACACGTTCTTACTAATGTAGATAATTGAACTCCGATAGTACCATTGTTTATGGACATGACGAAGGCCTTTGACTATGTTAGTCACAAAATACTTCTGACCAAACTGGAAAAATATGGCATCAGAGGGATCCTTCAACTTATTAAATCATACCCAATGAATCGGGAACAATTTACATGCATAAAGAAAATCTGCCCCTATACTAAAACAGAAATTACATATACTTCTGAATATCGCAAATGCTTACTCGGGGTACCGCAAGGCGGTGTCCTAGCACCTTTATTATTCATTATATATATTAATGACATGCCTAAAATTATTTCTAATCCGATGATCTTATTTGCGGACGATAGTACAATATTATTTAGAAGCAAAAATTATGAGACTTTCGAAAATGACATAAATAATAACTTAAACGACATAATAACCTGGCTTACCGGAAATAACCTTAAAATTAATCTAGAAAAAACAACGTACAGTTCATTCGAACAAAGAACACAGAATAAAAAACTTGATATATGATGACAAAAGTATTCGCGAGACTGATTATACTAAATTCTTAGGTATCTGGATCGATAAAAAGATGAACTGGAAAACACATATTGAAAATGTATGCAAAAAACTTAGCCAATGTTCCTAAGCCCTTTATAACTTAAGGAAAATCTCAAATCGGCCAACATTATTAATGGCGTATCACGGATATGTGTCAATTATCAAAATCAAACAATGTAATATTGTAGGCCAAGATTAATAATTTTTGAGCGCTCTACCGCGTTTTGCAGCGTTTATGAAAATAATGAAAAGAATTTGTATAGTTCGGTTGGTCGATCCCGACTCGCGCATCTGCACATATTTCCATTTAGCCAATCACTGTAGATCCGCGCTCACCAGCCTACAAAGCGAGAGCGCGCGGCAACTTTAATACAATAAGTTCTAGTAGTACCCGAGTGCGGCGTGGTCTCGGCGTCGGCCAAGATTCTCCAAAATATTCACCGAGAACGAGACCGAGACCGAGACGGGAATTTTAGCCGAGACCGAGATTTCGGTCGGATCTTAGTATATTATAAGTCACAACTTTGTACACACGACTACATATCAAGCTAGACATTTTCCAGTATAAGCCCTATAATTGTACGGAAATCCTATACTACCGAGATCAGCTTATACTGGAAATGTATAGCTTGACATGTAGCCGTGTGTACATACCTACAATAACTATGTTACTAGCATAATCAGCCTATAATGTTCCCACTGTTAGGTCAAAGGCCCTCTCTGTGAGAGGGAGTGGGCCATAATCCACCACGCGGGCCCAGTGCGGGATGGCATGTTACTAACTCTAAAATAATTTTATCCGTCCAATATATAAGTAAGGCATGTATTTAACGCGGCGACAAATTAATCTGAAATTGGGATTAAAAAATAATGAAAGCCGGTAGCAAAAATAGTAGGTTGGCAGCTACAGTGAAGAATAATTTTAAGTAGAAAGTAGCAGCTTAATAATCAGTTGTTAGCTTTGTTTTAATTTAAACTGGCATCGAGTTTCTGTTTTGGCGAGGCCTCCTATTTCTGAATGGCAATAATAATAAGGCGTAGCCGACGGAGCCCCGCTTCGCGGGGCTCCTACTTTAGGGCGGTTTAAAAAAAAATAACCACGAAGGGGACGGGGGGATGGCGGGGTCTTTCAGACCCCGCCATCCCCTTCTAACCTAACCAGTCCGAGTCAGAGTGCCCCAAGTCCCGATTGTTAATATTAGTCGCCATGTCATTATTTATAGTACCTCGCCTATGATTTCTAGTAGCAAATAGTTAGTCGTCCTTTAAGTTGTTAGTCGCCTGGAAAATAATAAGCCTATAAGTAATAGGAATCACCATAACGGACAGCATTACCTAGGCGATTTATCCTAATACATATGGTTAGGTTATCAGCCATTTACATCGATACAAAAAGTATTTAATAAAAACGTGACTATAACTAGCTCACCCAACGTTAGCCGACTATAAAAGGAAGAATAAAACATCCCTTTTCCCCTTCATTACAATTGAACGGCGCGTCTTGTCGGAAATTCTGAGTTTTAAGAACAATATGTAACCGTTAGTTTTTTGTGACAACTAATTTCAGTCTATCGTTTAATGCTTAAGATTAGATGGATTTCTAGCGACTTAGGTAACACAGAAATATGGAAAAAAAAATGGTTTCAAACATACACACATCGAAAGTGTGTTTGAGGTAACACAGAAATATGGAAAAAAAAATGTTTTCAAACATACACACATCAAAAGTGTTTACACGCTTTTGATATTTGTATGTTTGACACCTCCGCAGCATACGCTGTTAGAAAGATTCGTAATTTAACCGACATAGAGACAGCCCGTTTAGTGTACTTTAGCTATTTTCATAGTGTTATGTCGTACGGTATTCTGTTATGGGGAAATGCCGCCGACATTCAAACTATTTTTATTTTGCAGAAAAGAGCTGTTCGATCAATTTATAAATTAAGTCCGAGACAATCTCTCAGAGAGAAATTTAAGGAGATTAATGTAATGACTGTGCCTTCTCAAAATATTTATGAAAATCTTTTATATGCTCATAAAAATATAAAATTGTTTAAAAAATAAAGTGATATCCATGATATAAATACTAGGAATAAACACAAATTTATTGTACCTACAACAAGGCTCAAAAAAATAGGTGGCTCGTTCAGGTGTCAATGTATACGCTTTTATAATAAACTTCCAAGCCAAGTTCAAGATCTAAGCCCTAATAAATTCAAATCATTAATTAAACGTAAGTTGTGCCAGAAAGCTTTTTATCCCGTTAAGGATTATATTGAGGACTTTGACATTTGATAATTATTAGACAAACAATGTCATGACAATTTACTTTGTGAAGTATAGTATTATTATTAAATTATTGTGAATGTGAGGACTATGTAGGTCAATTTTATTTTTTATTTTATTTTTTTACTTTCTCTGGTAGTTTTAATGATAATCTGGCAGTTTGAGTACTTTATGCTGCCTACCCAAATGTCCTTTCTTGGGTATTGTTCGTCGAGTGGTTGAGCTCCTTAAGTTCTGAGTTGAGCTCCACGATTAGTGACAAATGCGTGCACTGACTGGACAGGTCCACTCATTCTGTGTGGTTTTTCCTCAAAAGACTCTTTCAGATACAAATCTACATGGTCTTCACATGATCTGACCAAGATTATGTCTGGACTTTAAAAGAGTCTGTGACCTCTGAGTTTGTTTCGGCCTTTCTTCTCAGAGTAGTCAGATAGGAAACGCCGACCTCATCTAGTTTAAAAAAATATGATTGACGTGTAAAAGTGTTTGTACAAACCTACTTACAGAAATAAATCATTTATCATTTAACCAATTTTTCTTGTTAAAAAATCTGGCATTTAATTATATTGTTTGTCCTATGAATACTTTTTAGTAAATTTCATCATTTGAAAAGGGAAGCCAAACAGAAATTGTTTAGAAGTAGAGTGACGTTTTGTGCGTTTTTTCTGAAGAATCTCTCTTTGGTATGAGGCTCTAGATACTAGACGTACATTTTTACGACACTTTTATTTAATTGCGATGTTATAAATTCGATTTCATTTTTTATACACTGTTGATGTGTGTATTTTTTATATCACTTTCATAGAAAAAAGTCTAAATGTTTTATATTTTATCCTCATTAAAAATGTGTTTCCTTATTTTCTGTTTGTTAAAAAAGCAATTCACATTCAATATTTTCTTCTATATATTTTTCCGATGTAGGTAAGTACGTTTTTTTCCACTGCCATTATTATTCAGCCTGCACGAGAATCGTCACTTGCCTGTCAAAAATTGTTTTTCGGAACAACAGGGTAATGCCGGGGGAACGCTTTATGTTCAAGATGCGGCTCCGTTACAAAAATATGATACAATCTCAATGTCTAAGTTGTTACATTTTTTTATTTACATAATATGTTAATTTTAGCAAGATATTGCTCCGATGTGGGCAGTTAAATTACTGTGGTCTTCTTTTCGTAATTTCATGTACCTTTACGTTAACAAGTAGCAATAACAGTAACTAGAATTCATCGTTTTTCTCGAGAATTATACCATGATAAGCCATGTATCCGATAGGATTCCCCATAATAATTCACTGAGCTGGCAAATAAGGAGATAGTTATAATGAAAAACCTGGTTTTTCCCCACTGACTTTGAGCCTCCAAATAACCACGCACATCTAAGACAATACAAGATGTTGTACTTATCGTAAAATCAACATTACCCGGATTGTGTCACTATTGTCGTGATTTATGTCCATATCGGCCCTGGGTTTCGTCAAAATTGCTGTTTTTCTTAATGCATGATCAATGTCATCTTACTGATAACAAGTTGTCGAAGTTAATGATTGTCCCTTTGCTTTGGATTGCTGACGAAATTGCCGCTGGCGAAACATAGTGAGTCAACTGAATTGTTATTGAAGACCAAAATGTATGTAAAGTATCTGTGCTTTACAAATAACACCCAAAAAATAAAGAAAAAAAGACCCTAATAAATATATGGATTAAAATTCATATATTTTTTGACGTTTACATGTCTGTTAACTTTAATGCAACATTTATAATTATGGCGGTATTTTTTTATTAATTCATAGCTTTGGGCTTCCAATAACTGCTCTCTTGAGTTTATTCAGTTTGAATTTATGATTTTCTATGCAAATGAAATCTTTAAGAAATCGTAGAAATCGAAATCGAGGTCTCGTAGTTTGTGTTTGTTTTCCTGCTAGGTATTGAAGTTTCTATTTTTATGGCAGACCATCAGCTTGGTATAATATTAAGCGTACAAGGCTTCAAGATCTTTTTGGCGCTTGAGTGACATTAACAAGGTAGTGCTGTTGGTAAACATTTGGGAAATTGTTTAATAATTGTATTGAAAAATCAAGTTGGTGACGTTAGTTCCGATTTTTGCCACGCGCCAAAATATCCTAGTATGACTCTGTGCCTTGTACAGTCGCTAGTAGGTCAAGCTACACGAAAATGTCAAATTTCTCCAAACGATTTTAAACCTTAAAATGTTGAAAGTTAAGTTCAAAATCGAATGAGTAAATCTGACAGTTTGTGGGTAACTTGATGTGCTGGCGACTTTACAATTGTAGTTAGGTATTGTACAATGGCATAATGTCATTGGCTGCCAACCGCGGTTTTTGTAAACATTGTCGTTGTAATTAACAATGTTGTCCGATTAAGTTAACTTAAGTTCTGAGTTGAGCTGCACGATTACTGACAAATGCGTGCACTTACTGGACAGGTCCACTCAATCTGTGTGGTTTTTCCTCAAAAGACCAGTTCAGACACAAATCTACATGGTCTTCACATGATCTGACCAAGATTATGTCTGGACTTTAAAAGAGACAGTGACCTCTGAGTTTGTTTCGGCCTTTCTTCTCAGAGTAGTCAGATAGGAAACGCCAACCTCATCTAGTTTTTAAAATATGATTGACATGTAAAAGTGTTTGTACAAACCTATATACAGAAATAAAATCTTTTATCATTTATTGATCAGACAAATTGACCAGCGGATCTATTCTGTAAAAATATCACCGTGAAAACTTAGGTGAAGTAAGCTGTCATTCCACTTGATGCTATATATGATGCGGATTGCCACTATTTACAGTTCACTTCAAGCTCACTTGACCTAAGTTTTTACGGTGACCTTTTTACTGAGTAAATCGGCTGGTGTTTGGCAACTTTTGAGACTAAATGGCCTCAGAACTAAATGGCTAAGTTTAGTAAAAGTTTATATAGCCTCCATCGAAGTCCCCAAATAGGAAAACGAACACCTCTGATCATTGTTATCGAACGCCCCCAAAGGGATGTATGATTGTCTATTTGCATATCACTCCGAAAACGGATCACAATCGGACTGGCCGATTCAGTACTTAATTGAATTAGTTTGTATCTGTCCATCTTGTTTTAATTACAGCACGAGCGGAGTTTTATTCAGGTCTCCATTTTAATGACAGACGTATCTATAAAGGTATTCACTGGTTGTAAGATTTATTAAAAAAATACTGAAATCTGCGTAGCCTTTTCCTAAGTACATATGTTGGGGTCGGCTTCCCGTTTGACCGGATGGATGCAGCTGAATATCAGTATTTTGCATGGAGCGACTGCCTATCTGACAGGCAACAGGCTACATTTACCCCAATACCCCTTGGTAAGACTGCTTGCCAGACTTTCGGGCTTCTTACTGTAACGACTGTCAAAGATACACGAATGACAGCCGAGCTCAACGGCTTTCCGAGGCACGGAGGAGTCTTGGTATTTATAGATGGTCACCCAGCCACGGACCCATCAGGGCAAGCATAGCTTAACCTGATCGATCTTATATCGATTATCGATATAAATCTACTCTCCCAATCAAAAAGGCCAGATAGGCATCTGGCTTTCACAACCCAGTTAGTGGGAACATGAGACCCCTAGACAAGACTGGTTGTCAGACTTTTGGGCGTTAGCCTACCCGTAATGACTGTCAAAGATCTACGAATGACAGCCCGCACTACTTTCCAAGACACGGAGAGGTGTCGATAAGTAATGGATGGATCCACATATTCTCATTATGTTGACAACTATATGAATACCGTGTAGGGTTTCCGCACTGGTTTCAAGCACTCGAACAAAAGTGAAAAGTTGTGTATTTTTGTATCCTTCAGTTATGTATCCTTTCCCTATTTTATTTGAGTTGTGAAATTCCAACCTTTTTACATAGGACTTTGGGAACTACATTTTTTGCAATAATATCTCGAAACTCATGTTATTTAGAAGCATACCTACTTATTACCATATATGACAGGGTCAAAGTATAAGTTGATTGGCGAAACTTCGCAGACGTGAATACAGGTTGGCAAGGGACATCGACGCACAACCGGTTACTACGGATTCAGTGCATGATTCTGAACCACCCTCCCCCCTCCTATGCGTTCAAATGCCATCTTGTATAGTCCTCCAGACCGGCCATGGCAGCCAATATCGGCGGAGACAAGCTACACGGGTGGTATTATAGTGCATACAGGTGCACTCACTCTTCCCTCACTCTCATAGTCCGATGGGACGGCAGTCTGACACGAATGGAGGGAGATCAGGCGCAGGACCAAATGGCTTAACTTGCTTGGCGAGGCACTTGGGGTATCACACCGCCAGCTTCCAAACTTCGGCTACGACGTGAATGACGTTAACAACCGTGAGTGTAGAAAAGTGTATTTTCTTTTGTTTTGATAATTAATTTAATTTGATGTTATATTAAAGTTGGGCTACTGGTCTTAACCAATGACACATTAAGAGGGTGCACTCTGATACAACTTACAACAAACAAACAACAACAACTTGTAGTACGGGGTTCGATTTCCAGGTCGGGCAAAAAGTTATTGGGCTTTACCATCAGTGGCAGCCCGGAGTCTGGGTTTGTGCCCGATTGATGGCAATAGGCTCGTGGGACTTAATATAACTGGCAAAATGCGATATAGGTAGTAGGTACACCTATGGAGAACCCTTCGGGTTCGGATAGGCTTGATGTTAGGTTAAGTAGTTATAGCCTGAGCGTATAGTCTCAGTCAGTCAATCAATCAATCAGTCGGTCACGGAACTGTTTTACAAGTAGGTATTGACGGAAGATCGATTTTATACCACAAAAATGTATAATCTCTTGTATTTGAACAGATTCCTCTAAAACAGCCCTGATATTTTTTTATGGGTTTGAAGGAATTTAAATAAATTCCTTTCGTTGATGAAAGCATATACCTACATTATTTTGAAAAATTAAGATATTAAAAAGAATACTACTTAACACAATGTTACTTGTAACATTCTTTGAAAAGAGAAGATTCCAAAAAACAATGTTACTTGTAACATTATTTTGAAAAAAGAATATCACTTAACACAATGTTACTTGTAACATTATTTTGAAAAACGAAGATTCCTTAACTGTAACTACACACTTTTCGAAGTAGTCAGAACCCTAAGTCTGATAACCCGTCTTACTAAAGGGTTACCAGTAACAGGGATGTGGAGGTCAGATAGGCAGTCACTCCATGTAAAATACTGCTGTTCAGCTACATCCGGTTAGCCTGGAAGCCAACCCTAACATAGTTTTAAAAAGGCAGGCAGATTGATTTACACACTTTTCTAAGAAAATATCAGGAATAAACAAAGGTAAATAACAAGTCTTTCTCAAGGAAACATTTTAATGTATACGCCCCTAATAAAATTACAAGTTTATTAACGTATAACGAATTAATTTGTGAATAATTAAGAACAAATTAAATGAACAACAACGACGAGACGGAGTTAATTGGAACTGCTTATTAATATGTTGATGAGTGTATTGCTAATTAGTTTGAATTTCATTAATTTGTCCTCTTTGTAGATTAACATTCAGGGTATCGTTGATTTGGGTAATAAAAAGGGCTGATTGATCACGATCATCTTAAGGTTTTATTTTGGAGATTTCTTTATTATTTTTTGAGGGTGTTTTTGGGAATAACGATAGAAGAATAGATAATGTGCTTACTGCTGATTAAATGATATTTATTTCTGCAGGGTAATTGTGTAACACACTAACAGTAGGAATGGTTTTCATTTTGACAGTTCAACAACATTCATAGCGTTATTAACGTTGTTGAGTGGACAAATTATTCGAACTTATGAAGCAATAGGCTTCAAAATGATTCAGGTTGTGATTGATAGTGTGTTACGTAATTAGGGTACTCTAAGTAGGTTTGTTCAATCACTTTTACGTCATTTTTATTTAAACAAATTTAGGTCAGTCGGTTAAATTTTCTTTGCTTTGCTATTTTCTTTGTAGTTTTGTTTATGGGTACAATAGGTTCAATGACACTGCGGAATACCAGTCTACTATTGTTAATTGTTGCTTGATCTCATGCAACCCCATAATACGTCTAGTTGGGATGTATTATGGAAGAGACGATAAAAGGTATGTCAGGCGCCTTTAGCTCTTACAGGAATAAATTTAAGCTTCTATAGAGGTATGAGGAACAGGGTGTAAAGTTCACTCATACCTCGATAGAAAAGGGAGGATCCTCCGATCAGACGGGCGCAGTGTCTGGTCGGCAACTGCCCGACGATTGATGTTGGGACGATCTATATTTGCTAGTTGCACGGTAAACTCTGCTTGCACGATGCAGGATTTTGCGTGACGTCAGTGTGTCGCGTAGCTTGCATGTGGCGTTGTAGATGCTGCTACACTTCTGCCCGTGACTTCGTCCACGTGAAATTTCTTGTTTGTAGCTGTCTGTAGCTTCGCATTACTAAAAAAAATTTCGTGATTGGATCAGCAGTTCCGAAGATGACCCCGTACATATAAACTTCCCAAAGGCCGCTTTATAATATTACTAGCTTCTGCCCGCTACTTCGTCCGCGCGAAATTTCTTGTTCGCCTACCCTCTCCGTCGCATCGCATCGCCTGCCCACGCTACTTCGTTTTCGCTTAACGTTCTCTCTGACTTTTTTCCATTTGCTCGGCTCCTATAGGTCATATTGTTATATTAAATAGCTATCAAATGCAAAAATATTTTTTCAAATCCGATCAGCAGTTCTAGAGATTACCCCCTACATACATAATTACAAACAAACAAATTTTACCTCTTTATAATATTATTATAGTAAAGATTATGTAAAATATATTATATTAAAGTATTGGTAGGGGAGTCCAAAGGATTTATGAGCAAGCATATGTAGGGCGTTGATAGCTGAGTAGGTGCGCCATGATGGGAGAACACCGAAAATATATTTGAAAATTTTCTGATACGCGCCCCGTGGTCGGGGAGCCACTTTCAGATTTCCAAAATCGCCAAAAAATAACGTGATCTTCAGCTCCGTTGATTTGCATATACGTTAACCGAAGAGCAATATATTCTAAACCGAGAATGTGTAGATAAAGTGCTTAGGTGGTTAATAAATAACCCTTACCTACGCTTAATAAGGTGAAGCAAAAATTTATCAGTCCCGGGGCAGGTGAATGAGTGTGCCACGGAAGACAAATGAGCATCGAGAAATAAACAAATACCAACGCATTGAACTGTGACGTTGAGGAGATTGGAAATTGCAGGAATTCTGGAAAATATAGGTATTTTATTAAGAGGGAATTATTGGTATTTAGATAAGTTTTTCTTTTATCGTCTAGTAGCTGTGCTTGATTGTTAAAACTTAACCAGAGAGCATTATAATGATTATGTTGTCTATTGTACCTCATATTAAAACTCATTAATCAGATAAATAGCCCTAAGGTATGAGGATAATATTAAGTTTACTTGCCTACCAATAAGTATAAGAAGAATGGATCTTTTGTGACCCGAAATCTCAAGATTCCCTGAAAAATTACTCGTAAAATAAGATACAAGAAAAATATTCTACCAATCCAAAACATGTTTCGTAACATTCACGAAATTGGCGCCGTCATACAAAATATTGATGTTTATATAAAATTTCCATAACCTTTGGCAAGTACCTACTTACTTACGGCTACTGCCAATTTACCGCACTTTTGTGTATAAGTGTAGATTTTCGAAGAAGTTCCTAATTCAAATTCAAATTCTTTATTGCATTCATGTTTACATTTAGTTTTTACAATATACGTATGTTCCAACATGAAACCCGGTTAGGGCACGCCAACATAATAATAATAATAATTTTAATATAACAATAATAAGAGTATGTATGTGTGCGTTGACTATACTAAAATATGCAATTATTTATCTAGCTATCATATTTACTAAATATTTTGTTCTAGGTATTCTGCGACCGAGTAAAAGCATTTTTGTGTTAGATATTCTTTTAATTTCCTGTTAAATTTATTGAATTTTGATTCTTCTTTCCATTTAATGATGTCAGTTGTTCCCTCGATCGTTTTAGTGTTACCAAGTATGTAGGTAAGTGCAGAAAAAAGCTAATGTCACACAGTTAAACACATTTTTCAATTTTAGATAATCCATGCCAGCATCAAAAAGTAAAGCTGCCAAAAAAATAAGTTCAGCAGAAAAGATCCAGCAAGAAACTCCATGGATTCTTCCATGGAGTTTCTTGGTGGTTTTGAAGTGAGTTTCTACTCACTTCAAAATTATTGTTCAAAATATTTTAATGATAAAATAAAACGTTTTGTATTCTGGCAACTTGCTCTTTAATTGCAACGAAGCATTTGGCAAGTCGTAGGTTAATTAAAACATCCAGACATTTGGCATCTGCTAGCGTGAGAATTCATTTGGCAACAGCATTTTATAGCCGGACCTTAAAATGACGCTATTAATCATACCTGCCTATAATTTTCTTTGACTGAGTCACATTATAGCGATTCTATTTGGTGGGTCCCATACTATACATAATTAAATCTGCTTTATGTTATTGGGTGGCAAAGAAGCAGACGGATGGAACGTAACTAATCACATCGCGGGCATCTTCCCAGATTTTAAGCTGAAATTGCTCATTTGCCTGTCATACACACACAAATAAGTACCATTTAAGGGGACCACATGACCTAAACCCAAATTTATAATGCCTAAAAATATATGATCCACTGCAGTAACCAAAATCAGAAAAATATATGATATTCTGCTGGATATATGCTAGTTAGTTAGTGTGTTGAAAACATAATACAATTAACTTGATATGATAGAAAAAAATCACGAAGATACCTCTAAAAAATATTTTTAACGATTAAAAACCATACTAATATACATGCAAACATTCAGATTTTTTGTCAGATTATTCTACAAGCAACATACTAACGTAATAGTGTTTTAATTTTTTAGTCTAATGAATAGATTTTTTGTAAATCCATATTCACATATTATTCGTATTATTAATAAATTACCAGCGCTGTGTCATCGCGCGTCTCTTTCTTTTCTATGCAATCCGACAGTGACCGCGCTTTAGCTCTTGTAAGCCCCTTAAACACAGCAATGCTTAGAAGTGCGGTAGTAATGAATGTCCCAAAAGTACGTATAGGATTCGAAGAGGCAATGTCAATTGGCCACCGAGATCTTACGATCTTACGCCACTGGATTTCTTTCCTTGGGGCTACGTCAAAGATAAGGTTTGAAACACAATATTCGCCTAGTTTTTGGTGAAATAAGCCGCGAAATGTATGAAAATGTAATGAAAAACTTCGGCGAAAAAATCGGCATTTGCAAAAATGCCTGTGGCGGTCATTTGTTAGATATTCTGTTTAAATAAAATTGTACAAGAGTCTTCTTTAAAATAAAATAAAATAACGAAGAAATTCAAATACGTTCGCATTTTATTGTAAAAAAAAAAACATCCTATACCTACTTTTGAGACACCCGTTACTTCCGAAGAAGAGTTCCTAAATAAAGAGCTCTACTATTCTCTACTTTTAATAAACTTAGTATTCGAATTTAAGACCCATTGATAACGAGAAAATATTCTGCATTTCCAAGAACATAGAAAAGGTTTCCACGAAGTCTCGTCCAGTGATGTCACGCGAGTCGAAAGTGTCCGGAGTGACATCAACAGTCGGTCGCATTGTAGGGTCACCACATCGAAGTAATTTAAACCTATACCCGAAAGGTTTAGGTAATTATATAAAGGTAAACAAATCGTAAAAAGGGTTTTTTATAGTTGACACTTTCTTGTTTAAAAATACGTCACAACAAAATTAAAGTTATTTGCGATTTATACGATATTTTCCTCTTTTATTAATGTATGTTAAACTTTATCATTTCTTCGTAAACTATACTCTTCGTACATGTAATTGCTTGAGCACAATTTTTTTGTTAGATTATAAAATAGTATAATATTTTGTAATCTGTCTATTGTAAAGAGCCCAAAAAGACAGGTTCCCTAAACCTTTTAGAACATACAATGAATTAGATAACGTTGCTAGATTGAAGAGTACACCTGTGACGTAGTATGGCAACTGAAGTAGCAGGTATTACGTTTAGTCGGTTAACCAGATGCCTTATAAGTTGTGGATGAATTAGAAAAAATGTTTTATGGTGTCACTGTATTGCGGCTGCCACCATACCACTGTTAACGCAATTCAATTGAGTTAATATGGGCTCAAGTTAAAGGGTTTGTAGCCGAGAAAAACAATACTTTTAAAATGTCTGACCTAAACATTCTTTTGCCAGAGGCTTTAGCTAATGTGACTGCTGAGAATTGGAAAAGTTGCGAGGTTCATGTAATAAAAGAAGAACAGAAAATGTTTAAATTAGACAAAATAATTAATGATACCACTGAACGCTTTATTATTAATGTGACAGATAGTTCCTCAAATTCAGATTCAGAATAGAGCCTTTTATTATGGGACTCAAAATAATATGAAATTAACATTTGAAATAAAAGGTTTAACATCTATGAGTCACGTGTTTTTTTTTGTTTACCTTTATTTAATTACCTAAACCTTTCGGGTATAGTTTAGGGAATGTTTCAATGGGACTTAAAAATATTCCATAGAGATCTTACTTTACTTTCGAATTCGTTTTTCTTGGTTTTGTTAAGTGCATTGATAAGGAAAATTCATAGGTCCTAACTCATATTTATAATTCACAACATCTTTGGTAACCTAGATAGTGACTTATGCACCTTGCTAAGCTAGTGCTTGACAAACTTTGATAACTTTGCAACGGCTGAAAAGGGGATTTTTAGGGACAAGTATACATACTTCTAGTACCTAAATTACCTCAATGCAAAAACCGGCCAAGTGCGTGTCGAATGCACAATGAATGGTTCCGCAGTTGGAATGAATTAATCTCAAAAACAAACTTAAGATTTCAGTTAAAAAACAAATATGTTCTCACATACATTTTAACTGCAAATGTAAGCTGGTCGACCATTACTCGATAACTTGTAAACCCTACTTATCTGTGAGAGTTTTCCTTTTAAGTTCGTTGTATGTATGTACAACAGCTTTGTTTTTTTTTTACATATCCAACAACAAACAATTAGCTGCTTGGGAGTACACTTGACTCTTAACAAAAATTAGCTCTTTAAAAGTTAAGATTTCGCAAACAGATCCCTGAATTACCTGAACTTAAAAGAAAAATAAACCATTTCACACTAAAAACAGTTTCTTTTTCAGATTTTATTTTACCACTTTGATTGATATGTATACTCATGTCAAAAAAAACCTTTCCAGTACTAAGAGTCTCTGAGCTAAGCCGCGGACAGACGGACGGACGTGGCGAAACTAATGGGACATTGACTATGGAACCCTAAAAAAAAGCATCCTTTAAATTGATAGCTGCAGAATCTGTAAAAACCAGAAATGTCCGGTTGTCCGGTCATACCCGACCGTTTAGCCACCCTAGCGCTTACGTCACGAAAGCCGTAAAATTCTGGGAATTCTTGTGTTTTTCCAGTAATATCTAATGTGTGCGAGTTCTTTAGAAAATGTTTGTATTTAGAATGGTTGTGTTATGCGGATAAAACTTTGATTTATGAATTTTTCAAACAAACAGAATGCATTGCGACTGGTCACAAAATTAACACTGGCAAACAGTTGTCTATAGTTACCTAACAATACATTCCAAATTCAAAATATCAGTGGTCTAACGAAGCTCTAATCTAAAAAGTATTAATTAACAACCGATCCTACAAATCCGTTGGAAACTAAATAGGCTATTCAAAAATAGAATTTAATGGTGACGTCCAACTATGATAGGAAACTCGTCAAATTTGAAAATCCTTGTATTTGTTCTATGAGAAATGTTCCCTGAAATTAGCGATAAAGTTAAATGGAAAACTTTTGATTGATGTCCCAGTACGCTTCAGTTAAAACCAATAGGCTTGACATTATTTGAATGAACTTCGTGAAATATAAATTAATATTTGAGTTATTAATAAGTTACCTATTATTTTTGTTAACTTAGAAATATAGATGACAAACCTATGGTAAAATGAATTATTAATACCTATTAATTAATTTAATGAAAATACTTTGTCTGCTTAACATCTAAATGACTGTTAAATCTGTTGAAAGTCAGAGGTAATTGTATTGTATTTTAATAATCAATTATGTTTTTATTTTTTTATATCTGAGTAATGCTAATCTAGTGGCACTTTTTACCTAATCTTAATTTTGTTACCATACGGATAATGACAATTTATGGTCATAGGCCATTTTTTTTAGATTTTCTGTTTTTTTATTAATTTACCATGAATAATGTTTTTACCTTTATTGTCTTCAAAATGTTTTATTGGATGGAACTTCCTTATCGCACGTGATATTCCGCACACTAGGCGAATAAGAGCTAAACCAAATACGGGTGTTTTTTTACCGTCACGACTCTTTTGCTATACGTGTGTTTGTGTGTTCACGACAAGACATACGATACACATTTGTATGTGTATGTAATTCTATTTTTTCAAAAACATCTTTATTGAAGACCAAATGATCCATAAAAAAAAGTTAATACGATAAAGGAATATAATTAAAAAAGTTATAAGTATACCGAAAAACAAATTAATTCGTGATACATTGAAAGGAACTTTGTTCCAACCGGGTGTCCCACGACACTTTTCGCTAGTTTTTTTTGTTAATTCATGAAACTCCTATTACATGAAACTTAGACATATCTACGAAATGTGGGTGTACTATCCACTCTGCCCTTCGGAGAATATACATTTTTTTTTTGTAAGTTATACAATTTTTAAGAAACTCCGAAAATATTAGTAATGTTTGTAAGTAAACAATTTTATGACTTGTAGCTTTTCATCAACGTTTATCGACGTCAGATTGGGTATGACGTTCGTCAAACCCAATCTGAGTGTTAATTTTCAGTTTTTCAGATCACTTTTCAAATCTTTTTAACATTCCACTTTCAGATATTACACCTGCACGGAAATAAATGTAGGAAACGCTTTATACTGATCCTGAAACAGATACACACAAGACTACAAACTGAGATTCAGATCAAACATACCACAAAGCTATAAAGTTTGGTATTCACCACCTCATAAATATTGATACCTACAGATAATCAGCTATTCTAACACGATTACCTAACGAGAGTAAGTTCTCTCTAGTCTGTTGTTAAACTTGATTAAATTGATACAAGATATCTATTAGTTCTGTGTGGAGTTAACTAAGCAATTTGGGTGATTAAAGGTTCAGTTAATGTTATGTCTATACTGGCTTCTGCCCGCGGTTTCGCCCACTTGGATGTCGGAAATTAACCCAAGGTAACGCGCTTCCGAGACAAAAAGTAGCCCATGTCCGTCCCCAGGATGCAATCTATCTCCTTGCCAAATATTATCGAAATCGTTCAGTGGTTTATGAGTGAAGAGGTAACGACAGAGTTACTTTCGAATTTATTTAGTACTAGCTTTTGCCCGTGGCTTCCCTCGCGTTAATTTAGACTTTGGCAATCAATTCGGGTTATAATTCAATCATGATTCTAAAGACACGTGGCGCCATCTATTATCATAAGAACGTTATTGTTGTTTTCCTCGAGATCAGTACTTTTTTCGGGATGAAAGGTACCCTTTGTCCGTTTCTGTACACCGGACAACGTATATACCAAATTTCAGGATGATTGGTTCAGTTGTTTCGGCGTGAAAAGGTAACAAACAAACAAACAAACTTACTTTCACATTTATACCTAATATTAGTTAGGATGGATAGATAATTGGAGGATTTCAATTATCTAAAGTGAATAGCATTCGAGACATCCAACTGTAAGTGTGTTTGAAATTTACTTGTTACAGTATTAGGAATCCTTACAAGTATTTTGAGGTTCATTGGCGGAGGTCACAGGGATACCAATTGTGTACCTACAGACATCGTTGCCACAATTCGTGCGGGGTTTGTGGCTAAGTCACAAAAGGCGCACGGGTCAATCAATCATGTTAAGCTACGCTTGCCGCAGTCAGTCCGCGGATGGGTGACCATCTTTACATATCGAGACCCCTTCGTGCCTCCAAAAGTACGTTGAGCCGTTGGGCCCGGCTGTCGTTACAGTAAGAAGCCCGAAAGTCTGGCAACCAATCTTACCCAGTCACTGGACGCCTAATGAGCAGTCGCTCCATGTACAGTAAGATTCACGAAAGATGACCACGGCGCAGAAGGCATATTTTAGGTCCCTTTGGAGGTGCGAGGTGAGGCGCGGGCGGAAATTATTATTAAATATTAATTAACCAATTATTTAACCAACATTAAAATATTATTTTGTCTTAAGTCTTTTCTTCATGAGTGTACGTGCGCAGACGGTCGCCATTTGTGGTCATCTTTCGTGAATCGTACTGTACCTACACTGGTATACACTGCATGTGGTTAGACTTGAAGCTGACCCCATCATAGTTGGAAAATTGTTAGGCAGATTATGATCGTTGCGACAATTCATTTAAACCTTGAATGTTCAGCTATTCGATTAATCATAGACTGGAGAAGCGGTTTAAGAGGCTTACAAGATCCAAAGTGTGGTCACTGTCGGATTGCATAGAAAAGAAAGAGACGCGCGATGACACAACACTCGTAATTTATAGCAAAATATGAAGCAATGGTGGATTTACAAAAAATCTATTCATTGGACTAAAAAATTAAAACACTATTACGCTAGTATGTTATTTGTAGAATAATCTGACAAAAAATCTGAATGTTTGTTGTATTGTTTTTAATCGTTAAAATATTTCTTTAGAGGTATCATCGTGATTTTTTTCTATCATATAAAGTTAATTGTATTATGTTTTCAACACACTATCTAACTAGCATATATCCAGAAGAATATCATATATTTTTCTGATATTGGTTACTGCAGTGGATCATATATTTTTAGGCATTATAAATTTGCGTTAAGGTCATGTAGTCCCCTTAAACGATGCTCCTTTTTTCCAAGACCTTGTTTGTCTGCGAAAGATTTCTATCCCTGTCGCCTTGCAGTGTGTAATTAAAACTATGGCCTTACCAACATCGGCTGCCTGCAGCATCAGATTTTATGATAACATTTTCATTTACCTACAAAGGTCTCAAATTAAAATGATCTGAAATTCCCGTTGCAAGATATTTTTACCTTTATGATGATGACTATGATTACCTTGGCCAGAGGCTAAGCATTGCCATACAACGTGGCAATATCGCCAGTCTTTTGAGTCGACATTGATGCGGGTGAATTTTTTCGACGCCATATTTTAGTTTGTTACTAGTATGAGTTAAGTTATTTCGGTATTTAAGCTGTTATTTTTATACATTTCATTTTAATTCCGAATAAACTATGTAGTTGCAAGATATTTTGTAGTTATCCTGATACGAGTTTACATTTATAAGCGTGTTAAAAAACAAAAGAAACACGAAACATATCCAAGAAGTTTTCCTGCAATGTTGCACCAACAACTATGTTACAACTTGTAACATGGTTACGTAACAAAAGTTGTAACATGGTTTCGTGACGACTAGTAACAGAAAATGTTACCTACAATTTCGTTTGCTTTCAACAAAAAGGTTGAAAAATTCTCTTGTTTGACCTAGTTTCTTACAAGTAAGTAGCTAAGAACAGGCCTTCATTGAACATTACACTGCTAAAAAATATATTCGGTGCTCGAATGACGTTGACGGGAGGCGTGTTGCAATTGTTTTGTGAAATGTCACTTGAAATGTATTCAAAAAACAATATGGCGGCGTTAGTTCCAATTTTGGCCACGTGCCACAATAATGTTGTAGCGCTATACATACCTTACAGGCATACTGGCCAGAGAAAACCCTTGGAATTTGGGTTTGAACATAGATTATGCATCGCTTTGCATAAAGTTTATCTGTGGAACCTTCATGAAAGTTTTAAATAAAACTAATAGCAACTGAAGACGGTAATACGTCTTCAGTTCCTTGTAGCCTTGTCTATAAAGTTTTGTTTGTAGAATAATGTTTAGTTTACAATGCAGGCCATCAGAATGTTTCATGTAATTTAAATAATCTAGGGTACACATTGACATTATTTTTTGTTGTTAGGACAAGTTGTATAGTAAAGGCGCGGCGAAGAAGCAAGTAAAAGTGTTACCCTCATTTTCTTATGAACCTAGTCATTATCATCATCCATAGCCCGACATCACCCTTTTTCATGTACCAATCTTCACGCTCGTGTGCCACCCTCATCCAGGTTCTACCCGCGATGTTAAGAGGGAGCACAACGGTACACTAGCGCCACTCCTTTAAAAAAATATTATCTCGTGACTGAGAAGGAATTATGAATAACTGCTTGTAAGGACCCTCGGTAAGTGTGTCTAGAATTTTCTTATACCTTTTATAATGTTTCATATTGAGACACGAAGCAACAAATTTCGATCTAAAGAAAAGCGGCCACATTCCTCTAGATCGTATTTTGTTGCTTCGTGTCTCAAATTCAAAGTTTATAAAAGGTATTACAAAATTCTAGACACACTTACCGAGGGTCCTTACAAGCCGTTATTCATAATTCCTTCTCCATTACGAGATAATATTTTTTTAAAGGAGTGGCGCTAGTGTACCGTTGTGCGGCCTCCAAACAATGTCGTCTGCCCATCTCGTCGGCAGACGACCATGCTTCGTCTCCCAGTCCTTGGACACCACTCAGTCACTGCTTTACTTGTATTTGATTAATATTGATGATCCTTCTACTTTATGCAATGCTCAACATCAATGTAATAGTGTGTATTATACAGGGTGGAATTTTGTAATGCCACCTGGAGGGAAAGTACTCTTAATACTGCAGATAGAAAATTTTACTCAAAGGAAACATTCCTTTATTTTTGAATAGAAAGCAAACTGCATTCAAATATTTTCGAAAATTCTCTTCTCCCACACCCGGGAATCGAACCGGCTAAAATCTGAAAAAATTATACCCTGTACTTTTATTGCATCGATCGTTAGGGTCAATTATAAGGATGAAATCTCTCTAACAAACATGATAAATTAAATGAAAGGAAAACCAGGAAATCTGAAGTTACAAATTCAATGAGTCAAGTTAAACTCTTTAACTAACATCCATCTTTTGTAATGCAGACTCCTTTGCGACATACTCGTAGCTGCGTGTATGAGGTAATTTAAATATGGAATGTTAGATTAAAATTTGAAAATTAGATTGTCATAGTTGTTATTCACATTTGATTGTTTTTACAACTCATTTCACATTTTGTCTCACGGTGAAAATGGCTTATCAAGAACAGTTTGATTTAATGGAAGCTTATTTTTTAAATAACAAAAACGTGAATCTAGCTCTGCGGTGGTATCGAGAGAGATATCAAGACCGACAGGCACCAACTCGGTTCGTATTGAAAAGAATGGTAGAAAATTTAAAGAATACGGGTGGTTTCAAGAAGAGACGGCAAACTATTCAGCAAAACTATTTCGATTTTGAACTAGATGTTTTAACATACTTTGAATCATTTCCAAAGGCTTCAAGTAGAGATGCTGCCAATGAATTAGGAACAACCCACACTCGCGTACTTAAAGTGCTGAAAAAGTATAAGTATAAATGCTATCGTGAAGGTCGGTTGGTGCTAAAATTGCATATTGGGGATCGTGACAGACGATTACAATTTTGTGAAAACATGCTTGGAGAAATTGACCGAAACCCTAATTTTTTGAGTAACATTGTATGGTCTGACGAAACCAACTTCAGCAATAATGGCATGTACAATCTCCGCAATAACCATTATTGGTCTCGAGTGAATCCTGTTCGTGTTCATGAAACTAACAATCAAGTAAGCTTTTCTTTCAACGTTTGGTGCGGAATTATGAGAAATAATGTAGTGTTAGTCCACGTGTACGAAGGTCATTTAAACACTGTCAAGTATATTGAAATACTGGATCTCTTAAGAAACGAGTTAAATGGTTTCCCCGAGGAAGAGCGAAACCAAATAATTCTACAGCAAGATGGTGCTCCAGCACATAACAGCAGAATCACTACTGCCTACATTAATAACCATTTTAATACCTGGATTGGTACAAACGGCACAATCAGATGGCCTGCGAGATCGCCAGATCTCACCCCATTAGATTTTTTTTTGTGGGGATATGTAAAAAATCAAATTTACATGAAATCTTATGCGAACGACAACGAGTTGAGAGTTAAAGTTCAGAATACGATTTATAATATTCACCACAACACTTTATTAAAGGTTACTAGAAATGAATTCGTTAAAAGAATAAATTTGTGTATCCAAGAGAATGGAGCCCATTTCGAGCAACTAATTAGTTAGTTTACCATTTTTTGTAAATAATTAAATTAATTTAAGATTTCCTGGTTTTCATTTAATTTATCATGTTTGTTAGAGAGATTTCATCCTTATAATTGACCCTAACGATCGATGCAATAAAAGTACAGGGTATAATTTTTTCAGATTTTAGCCGGTTCGATTCCCGGGTGTGGGAGAAGAGAATTTTCGAAAATCTTTGAATGCAGTTTGCTTTCTATTCAAAAATAAAGGAATGTTTCCTTTGAGTAAAACTTTCTATCTGCAGTATTAAGAGTACTTTCCCTCCAGGTGGCATTACAAAATTCCACCCTGTATACTTTTTGTTAGGTAGGTTTCATGGGTGATCCATTGGTCTTTCATTCTTTTAGGTACGAGTAGAGTTATTTCAAAGGTATTTCAAGGCAATGCCACTTCGATACTGTTTTTTTTTTCACCATTATTCCAATATTTACTTTGTAATACCTACCTCTGAATGTTATTTAAAATACAATACGAAACATACAAAAAACTACTGCTTAAATATTTTAAACTCTCGTAGAGCAAATCGTAAAAAGAAACACTTTTTCGTACAAATTCTTTTCACGTGACAGCTTAATTTTCGGCACAAATAATTTCAGCTGTCCTGAAAACGAAATATTAATATTTAAAAAGGATTTTTTCATTGTGTCAGAGCACAACGTGGCACATGAAAAAAGATGTGAATATGAGATGAAATGGAATGAAATTAAAAGTCATGAACTCATGATGCAACAGACAATGTTCCCAGTAATTAAATATCTGTGCACGCGCGAGAAAATAAATTAATATTAGGTCGTTTTTGAAAAAGTGGATATTAATAGTTACGACATAGCTGAAGAGTTAGGGGTTAGTTAACCGCAAAACAGCTGTGACACATTTGAAAAAGTCTGGGTAAACAACATACATTTCATGATTATATGTATGTAAGCTTTATTAATAAAATTTTATTACACGTAAACCTCCCGGAATCAAGACCACATCAAAATCCGTTGCGTAGTTTTGAAGAACAACGCGGTCATACGGAAATACGAAAAGCGACTAATTTATAATATGTATGACGGAGAAGGTACGTCTCTCTCGTTATCATCAATATACCAAATATACCAATATAAAAAAATTGAGCTCCTTAAGTTCTGAGTTGAGTTCCACGATTACTGACAAATGCGTGCACTGACTGGACAGGTCCACTCAATCTGTGTGGTTCTTTCCACAAAAGACCATTTCAGACACCAATCTACATGGTCTTCAGACATAATCTTGGTCAGAGTATGATCTGACCAAGATTATGTCTGGACTTTAAAAGAGACTGTGACCTTTGGGTTTGTTTTGGCCTTTCTTCTCAGAATAGTCAAATAGGAAACGCCGACCTCATCTAGTTTTTAAAATATGTATGATCGACGTGTAAAAGTGTTTATACAAACCTACTTACAGAAATAAAATCATTCATCATTTATCGTCTAAAAGTTTTTCCAGAAAGTGATGGAACAAAGTAGAAAAATGCCAAACACGGACCGGTCTACACAAGTTTCGCATGAAAAACAAACTGGCAAAGAGAATGCAGTACAGTGTGTAGTATCAATGTATTCGCTCCAATATTATTCTGAGTCTATTCGTATTAAAATTACCTATAGAAACAATACATTCGTTACTTAATGATACATAATTGATTAAAACAATACCACATGTGAGCGCCACTGTACGCGGATGTCGCCCACTGCGCGCTGCCCGCCAGACATTTCACGAATGGCTGCGCCTCACGTTATTATGCTACCAAATACTAATTAGCTATTATAGGGTAATAGCGGTTTCAATTGTGGTTTTTAAACGAATTGTAGCAGTGTCTAACTCATTTGTACAATTAGCAAAAAGCTCTTCATTATTATCCTATCCTACTTTCTATTAATGTTATCAATGTGAAAGTTTGTGAGGATGGATAGATGTTTGTTACTCTTTCACGCAAAAACTTCTGAACGGATTTGGATGGAATTTGGAACTCAGATAGTTTGTAATCTGGATTAACAAGTAGGGTACTTTTTTCCCGTGGGATTATTTCCAACCTCCACGCGGGCGAAGCCGCGGGCAAAAGCTAGTCTTGTCATAATATTATCTCAATTAATTTGAGGTCGGCGCGGCGGAACATGTTTTTTTTGCTATACTTCTCTGTTATTCGTCACTTCGCTCTTACCTATCTTGTCTATACATACGTAAAACGGGTTCTTTGTAATGAGCCGGCCATATCTACATATCTAAGGACCAAAGGCTGTTGGAGCAGACGGTTCTTTGTTTGGAGATCAGGACCCGAGTAGCGTAGGACAACCTCTAGGTAGATGACCGACGACGTATATTGTTGCGTCGCAACTTGGGATAGATTTCTCCAATAATTGCAATGGTTGGCAATAGGGTCTTAGTTAAACGAAGCAAAAGCAGTATGTATGGATCGTAGCAGGTGGCGTAGTGTGGTAGCATGCGGCGTAGTGTAGTTTCTGAAAAAAGCCGTGCGTTTATGTATGTTTGGAACCCATTTTTTTTATAGTAGGGAGAGGCATTTTTCTGTGTTAACCTTTTTCTTATTCATGCCACTTTTTCGTAAACGTCGTTTCGACCCGTAACCTTGGTGCAAGATGGATGATTCAAAATTGGCTAGTCGGAAGTGAGTTGAATACTGGCGCGGATACGGCATAATCCGGGCTTTTGTCACGGGACAAAAACCGGTCCCTGATCGGAAAACTGGTGAATAGACGAGAGAACGTACTCATATTCGGGTCATTTCACAAGCGGTAAAGTGAAGCCGGGTTTACATTTGCGTACATGCGATCTAAATAGACCAATATCTATTCGATTATTTGTTCATTCATTATGATTAAAGTTCGAAATTAATACTTCAAACTTTAATCATAAATAAAATAAAGAACGAAATATTAAGAATGGAATATAAAGTGCGATATTGAATATTCATTCACTATCGCACTTTATATTCCATTTTACAACTAGAACATATACTACTGATTACAGGATAATAAGTAACAGTACTTAGCTGTTGGATGTGGGTTTCGCTTGGTGCATGTCAAACGTTTGTGTAATGTGTGAGTGAATGTAAAACGTTTGTGTAATGTGTGAGTGAATGTCAAACGTTTATGTAATGTGTGAGTGAATGTCAAACGTTTGTGTAATGTGTGAGTTAGTTTGCATATTACGGGCTTGCGTGAACCAGTGCGCGGTTATTATTTGTAACCGACTTCAAAAAAAGGATGAGGTTCTTAATTCGACTGTAGGTATTTTTTGTTGTGTGTGTTAGCTCAGAACTTTTTCTAGGTGAACCGATTTGTATGATTATTTTTTTATTTGAAAGCTGGTGCATCTCGAGTGGTCCCTTATAAATTTAATCAAGATCTGACTACTTAGTAGTTTTTAATAATGCGTATTTTTTCCACTTATTGATGATGTTTTAATAACTTCCTGTCACTGTTATTTACATATCAAGTAGGGGTATACAAATTTGTGTGGGGTATGTACCACAACTAAAAAGGGAAAAATAAAAACTTTTTCCCAAAAAAAACAACCTACTTCCAAATAAAATACTAAATAGTGAAATATAACTTTAATTTCCGAAGTCGGTGGCAAAAAACGAAAATACAAACCCAAAGACACCGACTTCCGAAATTAAAGTTATTTTTCACTTTTCTTTGTGTTTTTTTTGGAAGTCAGTTATTTTGTTTGTAAAAAAGCTTTTTAGTACAAAACGCGCAGTAAATCAGGATGTGTTTCAGGCACATACGTTTTCTGTAGATCTTATCACAGACAAGTAAATAGGCTCTGATGCTATGATTAAAGTAGGTACCTAGTATTTTTAAACAGTTGTATTTTAAATTAACTTTGAAAGTAGGTACATTTTGACATCAAGAAAGTCACACTAGAATTTGATTAGGTGTTGAAACACGTGTTAATGAGAAGAGTCTTTAATACAGTGGTATTGGTGACGGATACTGGTGGTCCTTCGACTCTCGTAGGACCACCAACATCCTACATCCTGTACTTATATCGTAAAATGAAAGTATTCCAGAAATTATGTAATTACTTATTTAATTTGATGAACTTTACAAAATGTACTAAATTTCCAATGCATGCCCGACTGACGGACGCCATACATTTTTGTACCTACAAGTATTGTGAGGGAAGTTTCGTCTTTTGTTTATCTATTACACGCCATCTGAAGTAGTAATAACATATCGGTGGTACATGTGCTGTTTTATACCTCGTTTTCCTCGCAAGACAGAACTTTATCAAGTCATTTCAAAACTTTTCACCGGGACTCCCTTTGCCATGATTTCAAACTTCAACTTCATATCATCTCACTCAGTCATAAGACGTCCAGTACAGCTACCAACCAGCTTTATTTACCTACAGGAATCTTTTTTTGTTGTTTCACAACCCAATTATCTATCATTCATCATGATTAAAGTTCGAAATATTAATTATCGTTGTCGTACATTAGATTCCATTTTACGACCAAAATAAACGACTAATTACAGGATATTATGTAACAGTAGCAGCTGGAAGTGGTTCTGCTCAGTGGATCAAACGTTTGTAATTAATGTGTGAGTTAGTTTGCACATTACGGGCTTGCGTGCTCCAGTGCACGGTTATAATTACTTCAACACATTTGCTCAAAAAATGCATTTACGATGCTTGTATACATTGTTCGAAAGTAAAAAATTACACACCATACAACGGAACGTGCGGTAAAATAGGTACTCACACCTAAGTACCTGTTTTACCGCATACTCCGTTGTATAGCGCCGTGAGTATCCTTTACGGTTTATTTTTAATTTCCATAAAAAATGTTTAAGTATTCCACCAAGGAGAATCAACAAAATTCACATTACGAGAATAAATAAGCTGAATAATCGAACCTCCTTTGAAGCGCTTTTGCTCAATACGTTTGTCTCGCTGTAATACTAAAGAGAAAATGAGAAGAAAGATGTAGTTCTAATTTTCACCACGCGCACGTTGCGCCATTTGCAATTCGCGAAATTTTCATATTAGAAACGTCAAAGATTGTTGCGACTTTCCGACTGATATATAAACAAAGTTGAAAATGAGTTGAAAAGTTTATATTCATAAATGAGTTGAAACGAGGAATCCCATATTAATATTGTACTGTTTTCTCGCAAATGTGTTGAAAAACGTTGTATGGCACACGTGCGGAAATTGGTATTTCCAAACTCGTGACTATAGTAAGCCCTCAACTTCGTCTCGGGCTTACATTCGTCTACTCGTTTGTAAAAACCAACTTACCGCACTAGTATCATAAATAACTATTCCTGACTACAAAATGCGTAGGAAATAACGATATATTTCACTATTTATAAATAATTAAATTAATGAACTGTTATAGAAGAATAAGAAAGTAACTGGTACCTATTTATTCAATAGTGTTATAGAGTACATTTTGACATCAAGAAAGACAGACCAGAACCTAAGCAGGTGTTGAAATCACGATGTGTTGATGAAGGGAGTCTTTATCTACGTACTACAGGGGTCTTCGATTCCCGAAGGACCATCAAAGATATCGCTCACCTAGTAATATATTGGCACATCTACGTTTTTCACATTTTTTGTTTCTGACCAATGAGCCGCTGTTTTACGCGCCATGCGGGGGGAAACAACAATAATGGTATAATGACACTAACGGCCTGTCTCGATGAATACTGAAACTAGCGTTGTGCCATTTTACCACTTTGTAGATCACACCCACTCACACTCAGCACACATGCGTAAGCGCTACGCATCCATCATGCGCCGGATTCGCGCCAGCCCTAACAGCATTCTGAAGGTTATAGCGGACAGGTGGGACAGCCCGATGCTGGGACATTGGATACGTCTACACGCCACTGAGTACATGAAGTGTGTAGTGTAGGGTATATTATTAAACTTATAATTATCTTCTGGTAGAATTTAAGTACTAACATTAGTTTATAAGTTGTTTGTATACTAACCCTAATGGACTAATGGTCAGAAATAAGTTTTTTTTTTATGCACTTTTAAACACGTAAGCCTATAAACTCAATTCCGCATTTTTTGCAGATGCGCCAATATATTACTAGTTGAGCGATATCATCATCAATGTCATTCTCTTGCCATTATGACAATTTATTTGGGCTCGGCCATGGTATAATAATATACTTCGCCAGGTATAGCACTCCGGTTACGGGGGTGACACAAGCCTACGTCATCACCGCTGTGTTACCAGTAGTGTGTAATAATAACTCCCCAATCGCCTTTATTACCTGTGCGAATCCGATAAAACAAAGAGGTTTCAACTAACAATTACGTTGGTATATGTTTAATTTGAATTGTTTCGTTTGATTAGAAAAATGAAACGACAATTTAAATGGTTTATATTTTTTTTTTTAACAGAATGGTGACTCAAAATGTTTCCATAATTCGTGTTTTGTTGCAATAAAGTGGCAACTGGGTAGTGACGTAAGCATGTGTCACTCCCGAAATGCCAGACCTTGTTTTTTTAGACCATGGGCTCGGCGTTAATTGGACTTTTTCTCCTACACTTCTGTATTACTCGTTATCATCTTTCACACAGTCATCCATTGTGTATTTGGTCTTCCCCTACTCTTATAGCCATCCACAGTCATAGTCAAATCTTTCCTCACGACATTTTCCTTATTCCTCCGCATTACATGACCCATTGTCCATACCATGACAACTGATTTCCACACAATTTTTCAGTTCCACTTTCAGACTTCCTCGTATAATCATACTGATTTCTTATTCAATCCGATCGCATGAGACCAAAGACATCATACGACAAAAAATAGTAGAAGAGGTATTCCAGCATTTAATTTATTACACATTTTATTTCTACAGAATTTTCAAACACTAGATTTCTAATGCAGTATGCATACTCCAACGGACGGACGCGAAACATTTGTACAGTACTATGAGTGAACTCACGTCGTTTGCATAATAATTCCATATAATATGTGCTGTTTTATGGTTGGCTTCCCTCACAAAGATAGAACTAAAACGAGTAATTTCAGTGCCCGACGTCTCTTTAAACATGAATCAAAAGTTCAAGTTAATTTAGGTACCTACAGCAAATCTTAACTTATTTATGCATTTTGCGTAACAAACATAAATGGCAATCAATCGCAATGCCTTTCATTGTGACAGTCCAGCCACGTTCATTGCGTTATTTACGTTGTTGAGCAGACGAATTTTTCAAACCAATGAAACAATGGGTAACAACTTTCCTTCAAAACCCTCGGATTGTGATTGAAAGTGTGTTACGTAACTGGGGTGCTGGCCAGACCAATTGAAGTCTTGACGCTAACTCGCCTGCGATGGAAAGCGATGAATAACATGACGATAGATAGAGCGTACCCAGAAGAGGTATATTCGATGCTTTAAAAGTTGACGAGTAGAACAGAATTCTGACGCTGGCACTCTAAAATGAATATATGTAATATCTTTTTTCGCAATTAGGCACCTGTCCCACTGCCGGCGATTAACGAGAAGCTATTAGAGCCAGCAACTAAAAACGGGTTCGCGAGAAACGAGCAGCGAGTGCGCGACGGCGACGGTAACTCGATAGTATGCGTATGTACCAAGCGAGTTTTGCTGACCGAGTACTCTCTTTGATAGCTCTTGTCGTTGCAACAGACGAGTACTCGCCGGCGGTGTGAACAGTCAGCGTTCAGTTATTAATACGAGTATAAGTATGTATCTCTTTTAATGACACGGGACTTGATCTTCTGTACGTTTCTTGAGTGAGAAAATCGTTGATAGCTATTCGATTCCTCGTCGGCGGTGGGACAGGTGCCTTACAGTACAAGCACATTTAAATTTTCCTTCAAAAGGACACGTGTAAACTCACTTTGGTACCTTTCAATTTCAGAGCCAATACAGCTGAGCTATTGGAGTGAGACCTATTCAAATCCGTTACGTTACTTCTCGCACAATTCCTTTTGCACGAAAGAGCCCTTGCACGGGCATTAGGTGATCAATATTCAGTGGAAATGTATTCTTAGTAAGCTGATATTATAGTGTAGGTACCTATTTATTACTTGATGTTTATTTGTGAAGAACCAGAACCCTAATTACGTAACAAATTATCTATCACATTCTGAATAATTTCGAAGTTATTCAAAAAACTTCATATTTTACCTTTACCCTGTATGTACACCACAAGAACTATGCATGCTAGTAAAAAAATATCCGCACTATTTTCGCATGCAATCAGAAGTAAGCCACAAAAAGGCTTCTGCTACAAATAAATATAAGTTTGAATTAAATGTACCTCAATGTAGATTGCAAATATTTAGGAGGAATGTATACATTAATGCCATTCAGGTGTATAATAAGTTACCTAACTCATTTAAGGAACTTCCCATGCCCAAGTTCAGGAAAAAGCTGAGAAGTTGTTTACTGGATAATTGCTTTTATGACATTGGCGAATACATGGAATATGGTAAAAAATCCAAGATGATATGTACTTAATTTTGACATTGATATTAAAGTAACGATTAACTAATTATAATAATATTAATTCATGTTGGACTTATTGTAAATCGCAAATCTTAATTTTTTTTGTACTTAGTTAATTAAGAATGACATTTGAATATTTGTACACCATATGTTGTGGTAGAATGTATAGACCCTAAAAAAATATTTAACAATATTTATGTAAAACAACATTCTTACAAATAAATAAATTCTAAATTCTTCTGAAGCCTATTGCTAGTCCATTGCTTCATATGTTCGAAAAATTTGTCTGCTCAACTACGTAAATAACGCAGTGAATATTGTTGAACTGTCAAAATGAAAACCATTCCTAATGTTAGTGTTTTACGTAATCACCCCGCTGTTCTTGGATTATTTAGATAATTATAAGTTGTTATTGTATTGACAAATGTTATGCGAATTATTTAACATCTCTTAACTGTAATCTAACTCTGGTTTACGTCGATTTATATTCAAGTAATAGAAAATGAATTATTTTCTTGATAAATAAAAGGTTAAAGTGTGTAAGGAGAAAATCCACCGTTTTCTGACTGTGACAAGACAGGTAGTCGTTCTGATATGCCAAGCTCTAGAGCAGGGATTCCAAACTATTTTGGCCAAGAGACCCCATTTACAACATGAACTCATATCTCAGGCCTATAGCAAATTACTTTAAAATTACTATCTCTAGTTTTTTTCCTATTGATACAAAATACTTACCAATTTAAAATTTTTGCGGTTGGGTAATTGAGTAAACTTGACATAATTTTCTCATCGAAATTTAACAAAATAAATAGACATAAAATTCAGTAAAATATCAAATGTAATTAATAATTATTAATACAAATTACGTAAATATACTTAAGTAGGTAATTATTTTTTGGAAAAAACATTAAAATCGCAAAGTAAATATATAAAAATTCTGTGATGGATGTAACACGTAACACAACTTATACAGAATCTTGAAAGTTTTAAATAAGAACTTGTGTTAATTAATAGGGGTCGATTTTTAGACCTCGTTGACCCCCAAAATCAGTTTTCGTTTATGTCGACCCCTGGGATACCGATATCGACCGATATTTTGTGCAACCTTTACAATTTGCTAGATTTTTAAGAAGTTTAAGAAATTTAAAAAGTACTGCAACCTCGCCTTAAGCAAGTCCGGACAATAAACAAGAAAAGCCCAATGTTAACGAATAAAATTAATAACACCTGTATTATACAAACTTCGCGTCTCCAAGGCGGCTAAAAACACAATTTATCACTAGCGACCCAGAAGACCACGCTCGGAAGATCTCGGCTGTCATCCCTAATATTCCCGAGTAATATGATTCGCATCAACGCGGGGCGGTTTAATTAATGTTTGTTTTACACGTCACACAAATGAGGCTGTGAGGCTTGTAAGGACTACGAACGTTGACGCTTTAGGTTTCTGTTCCTTTGTGCGGATAAAAGGAATTAGGACAATAAATGGTAAGCTTTTCATCGCATTAAAAATTACTTTAATTGCGTAAGAAACCGCTATACCATTTTCATTGTTATTTTATACCTAACTAGCGACCCGTCCCTGCTTTGTACGGTTTTTACGACTTGGAAAAAACATCGATATTTCATTATTATACAGGAACAAATTAAATTAGCTAGCGAAACTCCGCAGATGTGATCGGTATCGATATCTAAACATCATGTTTAGCGACTCTCACTCATCACGTCTGTGGAGTTTCGCTACCTAATTTAATTTGACCCTGTATACCTGTATACAACAAACAATAATAAATCAATTGAAATTAACATCAAATGAATTTGATGGTCTTTTTTGTGGGATCGTCGACCTTAGTTAGTGTACTCACTTGAAATATCAGTTTAAAAAAAAAAAAATGTCTTAACTTCACAGACGTGATTGGTATCGAGATTTAAACACGATAGGAGATAATTTTTCAACTCATACTTCATACAAGATTACCAACGGTAGTTGACCCAAAAAAAAAAAACAATCAAATGTTTTTTATTTTATCGTGTTTAGACTTTAGATATCCTGTATATGTAAATTTAATATTAATATACAGGGTGGCAGCGACATTGACGCACCAACTGTTACCATGGATTCTGTACATGATTCTGAAAACCCCTGCGTTGAAATATTTCGTCGGTAATTACAAAAAAAATAGCCGTTCCATACATTTGGACCGCATAGGTATTGCACTTTTTTATGGAACAGCGGATTTTTTTTTTTTGTGAAAAATTTCTACTCTATAGGGGTCTAGAACCATGTGCTGAATTCATGGTAATAGTTTGCGCTTCGATGTCCCAGTTGCCACTCTGTATATAAACTTAAACCTTCTGAAATATTTGCTCTAAATAAAGGCTGCCAACCAATTTTGAAGGTGGGCCATAATTTTGATTCCGTGTCAGCCAGATGGCGGGCTATATAGTAAATAAAACTTGCCTACAGTTATGGTACACCTAACTATTAAGCTACACATCATTTGATTATTATAAAACAAAACTTCACTGACACCGTAGAAGAGGTTTATGTGCAAACAACTTATGACCGTTTGGAAACAAATCTGATGTCGATAATAAAATTAAGTCTGAACTATTTTTTATTGTTGGCTAATTGAGAATGGGTTCATTAAAAACAAAATATTTTTAAGATCAGCGGGGTAATTTCGTAACATACTATAAACAGTAGGAATGTGTTTCATTTCGACAGTTCAACAACATTCATTGCGTTTTTTACGTTGTTGAGCAGACAAATTTTTCGAACATATGAAGCAATAGGGTGTTGGTTTGAAGTCCTGAAATTTGATCTCAAAGTCTATCGCTAACTGATAGCTTTTGGCAGGAAAATTCAAATGCGCTGATGGACAACTTGGTGGCCCGAGCCTAGGGTTGCGCAGACTTGCTCTAAATGATGATGAAAAGAACCGCATCAAATTAGTTGCGGAATTGAGAAGACCAACGCGATAACACAGACAGACACGAAAAGCTAAGTACTTTAATTTATAATATGTACAGACATAGATGGGACTTGATGAATGGGGCTTGTGGCTAAGTAATAACAGCCGCACGGGTCCATCCATCAGGTTAAGCTACATTTGCCACGGTTGGTCCGTGGATGGGTGACCATCTTTACATACCAAGACTCCGTGCCTCAAGCTGTTGGTCCCGGCGGTCATTCGTAGATCTTTGACAGTCGTCACGGGTTGTCAGAAGCCCGAAAGTCTGGCAACCAGTCTTACCAAGAGGTTTCGTATTACCCAGTAACTGGGTTTTGGAGGTATCTGGTTGGACTCGAAGCCGACTCCAACATAGTTGGATATAGGCTAGACAGTTGTTGATGATGTATAGAATATAAGCTATAGATTCCGTAATGTACCTACAGTGGGTTCTCAAAATTACAGCAAAACAAAAGAAAATTCAATCTGGAAAAGCATACTGCATTATTTGAACCCTATACAAATTATCATCGATAATATTTTCTCGGAGAAAAAAAAAAAATTCAAAAGCCTAGCTGAATATTTTTGTTCGCACAAAAAAAACTACACAGGGAAACAGCTTTCCCAACGAACTAACATCAAAGTGAACAGTGAAGTGAGTGAGTGAAGTGGAGTGAGTGAGTGAAGTGATTGAACTGTCACTCAAAACCACAGAACAGTGTTAGTTTGATTGGCGAATTTTATTTGGGATTGAAGTTGTGTCTGTGAAAGAAATAAAAATGATTTGACGAATGTTATTATTTGTGGTATTGCTGTGATATCGGGGAATTTCAAGAGTTCCTTCAAATGTTCTTTACTTTTACTATTGTCATTGATTTCCTAATATACCTACAAATTCAAGTTAATGAAGAATATCCCGTCTTTTACTTATGCGGTTTCGGCACCACTGTATTTTAACACGCGGCGTTTTTTTTTGGGTAGATTCTACCGGTTTTAGCGAATTTTAGTGTATTTTTTAAAGCCATAATGTGCGAAAAACCATAGGTGCCGAGAAACAAATCGCCAAAGTTTATTTCGGGAAGATCACGTGGCGGGTCTAAATTTACTTCCAAGCAATAATAATAAGGCGTAGTCGACGAAGCCCCGCTTCGCAAGGGTCCTACTTCTGAATGGTTTAAACACATATAACCATGAAGGGGATGACGGGGTCTTTGTTCGCTAGCTTCGCTCACTCATTAGACCCCGCCATCCCCTTTGAACCTAACCTGTCCGAGTCGGGGAGTCCCAAACTCCCGAGCTCGCTTCGCTTATTCTTGCATACTAAATTCTCCCAGTAACATTGCCGTTTTACTAAGTCGAGATGTGTTATTTTTGTATATTTTGTTGATGTGGTGCGTAATTTAATAGGTTCGGGGACTTTGGGGACACTATGGTGTCAATGAATCATTGTTACAAACAGGAGTACGATAGATACTCTCGACTGTGAGTACATACAATGAACTACGATGAGTAACAATGACAACTGTCCTGTCAGTCAAACGTCACTTACATTCGATTACGTTTCGTTATCCACAATCTTATAAGAGTACAAATAAAACTTTATTATTTTCTTAATCATGCTCTGAAATCTAGCACTAAAGTTTTGGAAATATAAACTTTGCGCAGATGCGCTTAGGTAGGTATCATGAGTAAATCTGTATAATTTACTAGATATCTTAGATTCTTTTTTTCGACTTTTCACGTGACCAGTGGGCTGGCCTATTTGTACCCCAAAGAAACAGCATTGCCATCCAACGTGGCAATGCTGCCAGCTTTTTGGGCAATTATCCCATTGACAGCGATGCGGACCAATTTTTTGATGCCCTATGAGTTCCTTTTTTTTATTATGTACTTGTACATAGTATGTATATATATTAGGGTAAGTTTGTACATTGTAATCCATTTAGTATGGATTGTTATAAAAATAATAATAAACCACGATTCTTTTTTCTCCAAGATATTCCTATTTTCTGCATCTGATTGATGCCTATGAACTTTTAATGAAACAAAAGTTTTGGAATTTTCGTAAAAACGCATACATTCCATAAATTGCACGACAACAAAGACAGAATTAAAAGAAAGTTTCCTCTATAACTCGTTCATTACTCGCTTAGCTAAGCAAACTATTGTGAGCGTGAAAAACAATTTATTACACTGAAACTTTGCAAAAAGCTATAACTTTTTAATCTTATTTCAGCGACTTTATAGCATTCAACATAAATTTTGTATCTTAAAGGAGTTTAAAAGCTAATTCCAATGCAAAAGTTTTGTTGATAAATAAATGCAAATTGAGAATTCTTTATACTTCAACATTGTTTTTTGATATATACAAAGTTTTTTGTTTGGGATTACTTCAGAGGGGATTACTAAGAAGATAAAATAAGAGTATTGAGAAAATGTATCAGTTCTTATATTAACGTTTTGAAGTAGGTATAATTGGCGAGCAGTAATATTCTTTTCTTGAAAATACTTTTATAAAAATGTTAGTGATCACCCTGTAATATAAGAGACACATACCACAACCACATCACAACGACGACACGTGGTCGGGCGCTAATTTGTATGGAAATGAATATTCACATTATTCACACGGACCACATTTGGCCGTCCAAATCAACCGTGGGGCGATACCAACCACATCAAGGACACGTCGCAGCCACAACACAACCAGAAGCGAAACCGTGCACTACCGGCCGCGGCCGGCCACATCGTTATGAAATTTTGTGGTTACCACAACGCAACTGCAAGAAGCTACAGCGACAATAATCGCACGTAACCATCGCTTGCCCACATTTTGTCGCTGCAATCTTTTCTGGTTGTGGTAGGTACGTGTGAACGGGCCCTAAATGGGCAGAGGTTTTAACTGGCAGTCATAATTAAAAGTAAAAGCTGTGACATGTTTAAGGTGAGTAAAAAATCTCTTTACTGTCTGCGGAAAACATGTACCTATAAAACAATATAGGATATAAATCATCGCTGTATTTTAACAACATACTCTATAAACGTTAACGAAATATTAGGCAATGTGCTCAGCACACACATGGTTGCCAGATGTTAAAAATCCACCTGCATTTTATAACTATCGTTGTGTAAGAGGTTTGTTTTAGATATAAAAATACAGTTGTTAAGAGGCTTATAAGAGCTAGCGCGGTCACTGTCGGATTGCATAGAAAATAAAGAGACGCGCGATGTCACAACGCTGGTAATTTATTGCAAAATATGAAGCAATTATGGATTTACAAAAAATCTAGTCATTGGTCTACAAAATTAAAACACTATTACGTTAGTATGTTGCTTGTAGAATAATCTGACAAAAAAACTGAATGTTTGCATATATGGTTTTTAATCGTTAAAAAAAAAAATTGTGTTGTCTTCGTGATTTTTTCTATCATATCAAGTTAATTGTATTATGTTTTCAACACACTATCTAACTAGCATATATCCAGAAGAATATCATATATTTTTCTGATTTTGGTTACTGCAGTGGATCATATATTTTTAGGCATTATAAATTTGCGTTTAGGTCATGTAGTCCCCTTAAAAAAATGCTGCTGAAAATGGGCCAATGGTGTGCAGATATCAAATCATACACTATAGGCTGCGAAGAAAATCATGAACAGCATTAGCATAATCAGCCTATAACGTTCTCACTGCTGGGACACAGGCCTCCTCTCTTCGAAGGTGAGTGGGCTGTAATCTACCACGCGAGCCCAGTGCCGGTTGGTAGATGTCACATGTCTTCGAATTTTTGCTTCTAGGACATGCCGGTTTCCATACGATGTTTTCCTTCACCGTTTTAAGAGCTGTGGTGATGAAATTATTTACACAAAGTAAAGCGCCTGCTTGGGTTCGAACTCACGACCTACTATTCGTAATTCGGGGCCGTTACCACTGAGCTACTACTGCTCTCAGAAGAAAAACATGAACAGAAAGAATGCAAAATCAGGGTAAAATCCCACAAAACATACATGTAGCATCTCAGTAGTGTTACCTAAAAACATAGATGATGAGCAGTGATCGTAAAATGGTGAGCTAAAATACCTAAAGTTCAAAAAAGATCCGAGACAAAGTGGAGACGCCTTATGACAAAAAAAACGGGACTAATGTCCCGGGTTTCGGAACATTACTTAAGTACAACTAAAATTAATTAAGTAAAGCAGGTATCGAATTCATTTCCTGTTTCTGTTTTAAAAAACGAGTACGCACGATTTTTATTGTTTTAAAAAATAAAGGTAATGTCCATAACTTCGTTTGAATGATGTAAGTAAGCTATTCTGAGAAACGAAAACTTGAGGCAGACCCAGTTCTTTACCTGAATTAATAACAATAGAAAACGTATCTAGTGGTTTTTGAGAACTTTCTCCTTGTTTTTGAAGTCGGTTAAAAAGAAAAAATTATTCAATTTGTTTACTGTATTAATAACATTAATATTAAATGTACTTAAGTGATGTCCCGAAACACGTAGATAAGAAAAAATCCGAAAAAAAAATTTCGTAATGAAGTCTCCACTTTTTTTGGCTCTGTTCCTTGAACTTTAGATATATTAGCTCTTCCTATTCGGATCACTGATGATGAGAGAATAAAAAAACTTGTTGAATGTTCAAACGAGATCATTCTAACGTTACTAAGTATAAAAGTAAATTCATAAAGATAAAACTGACGTAACTGATAAAACATAAAATTTGCCTAACCTATTCCCAACTTTGTCGGGGTTGGCTTCCAGTCCAATCGGCTGCAGCTGAATGCCAGTATTTTAGATGGAGCGACTGCCCATATGACCTCCACAACCCAGTTACTGGGTAACACAATACCTCTTGGCAAGACTGTTTGGTTGTTAGTTTTTCGGGCTTCTGACTACCCGCATCGTCTTCACATATAATTATTATGTATACATAATATTGTAAAACATTTTTAAAAGAGTAACGGTGGAGTTTCTTGCCCATTCTTCTCCATACGAAACTACCTTTTGGAAGGGGCAACTAGAATCAATTCAATTTTTTGTAATTTTTTTACGTTCAAAAGTGCCTTTTATGTGCCTATTTGAAATAAACGATTTGACTTTGACTTTTGACCTGTAATGGCTGTCAAAGATCTACGAATGACAGCCGGGACCAACTGTTTAATTACCGTGCTTTTCAAGGCACGCAGGGGTTTCGTTATGTTATGGACTCATCTACGGACCGACCTCGGGCCTACCTAGCGGGCTACAGTGTCTGTTAAAGAATGGATAAAACTGAAATATCATATAATATACCACAGGGTCGTTCTAAAAAAAACGGGACGGTGAAGCCACCATCAGCTCCATTTCAACATATACATTGTGACGAGCATAAATTGCTTCGCAAGCATAGTAAAGTAATCGAATCGCAACCCTTGAAATATATGGTGCTTTCCGAGAGCAAATGCACGAGTTACTATAAAAAATACCCAAATCGCTAGAGGTGTGCCTATAAAATTTGAGGATTTCCCTCGATTTCCATGGGATCCGCTCATCAGATTCTGACTTGGTGACAATGGGACCACCTCGAGAACATGCCCTTTCGAAAAAAAGATTTTTTTTTCAAATCCGTCTATATATGACGGAGTTATGCCCGAACATACATAAAAAAAAACAACATCTGAATCGATGACCTCCTCCTTTTTGAACTCGGTTAATTAATAAATAAATTATACTGTAGTCAAGTGTGGGCGCTGTTTTAGCAAATATATCAATGCAAGCAAACAACCGGAAAAACCAATTTCGTTTGATTAGTAGCTAAATGCCGTCATCCAAAGGTTTGATCTTTTTCTCTTCGCATTATAAGTTTTAATGACTTCTAACAAAACTCAAACAATATTTTTCCCTGTTTATTCGTGGCCAGTTAAACAAAATGTTACTTGCAAACCTTTCTAATAAACATTCAAAATTAAACCTTTTTCCGACGTGGTAAAGTCCATCCATTAAGCAATTAACGCTCATCCTTTCTCAGTTTGTTAAGTTGTAAAACACTTTCGAAGGCAATTTTGGTCCACCCCTGTACCGTGAGAAACGTCGGGTGTCTACAGCCCTGTTTTAAAAATAAACTTCAAACAAAATCTTAACCTTACCTCCTCCGTAATAAGACTCCAAATTACTACAGCATAACTCTGGACAGTTTATCTTAAAAGTTATTAGTATAATTTTTAGACAACCTAAAACATTCGCGTAGATGTTTGAACATTTTTTATTTTCATTAAAAAAATTCGTATCCCATATTTTGAATATGAGGTACGAACATTTTTGAAGGCAATCTGCACCCTAATTACGAAACACACTATCTATCACAATCTGAATCATTTTGAAGCCTATTGCAAATCCATTGCTTCATATGTTCGAAAAAATTGTCTGCTCAACAACGTAAATAACGCAAAGAATGTTGTTGAACTGTCAAAATGAAACCCATTCCTACTGTTAGTGTGTTACGTAACTACCCCACTGCACTGAATCGTTAGAGGAAAAGTGCTCTGAAGATTTGTAAGAAAACTTGTTCAAATAAATGCAAACTTTATTTATTTGTCTTCATATAAAAACTCAAGCAAAAGCTTTTTTATGTAAAGATAATAAGTTTTCTGGAAGCATTCTATAACAGGGCAAATAGAATCAATTTGATTTTCCTGTGAATTTTGACATTCAAAAGTGCTTTTTATTGATCTAATTGAAATGAATCAATTTAACTTTGGCTTTCTATCAAGTTTTAGTTCTAGTTTCTAAGTTTCCTCGGAAAAATCTTGGACTCAATTGGAAGTCATTCAAATAATTCATCGAGCGTTCGACTTCCGCTAAGAACAGTCGCGTCGCACACGCTCTTGCGCTAGTTAGTGTTCGGGTAAAGCGCTGACGCAGCAGCATACCGGTCGTTACCTCTAGCCATGCGCGGTCGCCGCGATGACCCAGTTACCGAATGTATTTCGCAACTATTTGTGTAAACAAAGTGTTAAGGTGAAGTAGTAATTTTTTTTTCACAATAATTATGGATTGCTCATCGTCAATCAAAATAAAAACCGAAACGGAACATCTTTTGTATAAATATTATACAGAAGAAAAATTAGAAAGAGAAAAACTGCAAAGTTTGGTAAATGACCTTAAAAGTCAATTAGAAGAACTTCAGCACCAGCTGAAAAAAGTCCAGGAGCAAAAAACTGCTGATCTGGAAAATAAAAAAGTCACTACCGAGAAGCCAATGCCAATCGAGTATGAGACAGACGAAGAGGAACTAGCAAAGGAAACGGAGTGGGTCCGACAGAAGAGCAGAAAAAAAAGGAAATTGAACTCATCACCACTGTCCTCACCACCTCAACAAGGAGCTGAATCCAGCGGAAAGCCTAAACAGAATGTGAAACCGAAGAAACAACCTACACCGCCGCCTATAGTAGTGGAAAATATTAAGAACTATCAACAGTTCTACGATCTTCTTTCGATTAATATCACGAAAGACACGTTTATAATGAAAATGATGAATGGAGAAAAAGTAAAAATTAACGCCTATAACGATGATTCATACAGATCTATTACCAAGTTATTGTTGCAAAATAACTGCCTTTGGTACTCGTATGAAAATAAACAAGATAGGCCAATCAGGGTAATGGCAAAAAACCTGCATTTTTCCTGCCTGCCAAACAGAATAGTTGAGGACTTGACTGCTAAAGGATATAAAATAGAGGAGGCGGTTAACAAACTGAGCTGGAAGAGCAAAGAGCCTCTCAGTATGTTTATGCTGTCATTCCAAAAAGATGAGGACATTAAGAAGATATACGGAATTAAATCCATACTGGGTTGTAAAGTAGACATACAGCCACTAAGAACTTCAAAACTAATTCCTCAGTGCAAAAGGTGTCAAGCATATGGCCACACACATAAATACTGTTCCAAAGAACCCCGGTGTGTGAAGTGTACAGGTAAGCACCTAACTAGAGACTGCAATAAACCAGCAGAAGCAAAGCCCAAATGTGTTCACTGTGGTGAGCCCCACCCGGCTAATTATAGAGGATGCATAGTAGCTAAAGAGCTACAGAATATTAAAGACAAAAACATCAGAAATAATGTGTCGGTACCAAACTCTCAGGGTCCAAGCGCAAACAAAGACAAGAGACCTGTTGCCAACAAACACGTTAATAAAAATGTGTCTTATGCACAAATGACAAAAGGGGCCCAACCTCCGACACAGTCACAAGTTAAACCAACGAGCCCTAACATGGATGAAAAGATAAATAAAATTATTAATCTTTTAACAACTTTCGACGAAAGGCTGAAAAAACTTGAAAGTAGCACTAAAGCAGCTACAAAACTAAAACAAAATATTTAAATGGCTAATTTATTAAAAATTATGGCATGGAATGCGAATGGACTGCTGAAACATCAGAATGAACTTACGGCAGTCCTAAACATGGAAAGTATTGATGTGTGTCTTATATCAGAGTCACACTTCACTAAAGAATCTCACATAAAAATTAACGGTTATAAAGTATATCATGCATTGCATCCTGACAACACATCAAGAGGTGGTAGTGCTGTCATTATAAAAGAGAATATCTATCATTATGAAGAACATAAATCTGAAGAACAAGAAATACAAGCAGTAGCAGTCTGTGTGAAAACGAAACATTGTCCTGTCACCATATCAGCTATATACTGTCCACCTAGGTATTCGCTAAAAGTAGATCAATACAGGACCTTTTTAAAAGGTCTTGGAAATAGATTTATATTGGGAGGCGATTTTAATGCTAAAAATACGCATTGGGGATCCAGACTGACCACAACCAAAGGAAAAGAGCTACTATGCGCAATTAGAGAAACTCAGTGCAAAACTCTATCAACAGGTAAACCCACTTATTGGCCTACTGATCAAAACAAGATTCCAGATCTTATAGACTTTTTTATATATAGAAATATATCACCAAATCTTCTCCGCATTGAAGAAGGTTATGATATGAGCTCAGACCACTCACCTATAGTACTAACTCTAAGTGAAATTTTAATACCGAAAGAAAACTACCCCACATTAGTAAATAAGAACACTGATTGGGAGAGCTTTAAAATAGACTTGGACTCTGTAATAGACCTAAAAGTTCCACTAAAAAATCCGGAAGACGTAGATCGGGATATTCGTCAGTTTATTACACAAATACAACAATGCGCTTGGAAAAACACGCCTACATTCAAGACAAAAAACAGAGTTACCTACTATCCAGCACATATTACAAAACTCATAGCCGAAAAGAGGCAAAAGAGACGAATATGGCAACATACAAGGTTTCCAGAAGATAAAAGGATTCTGAACAACCTTACAAAACAACTAAGAAGGGCAATTCAGAAGTTCAAAGACGAAGCAATGAACAATTATCTAAGCCAACTAACTAGCGACCGCACGACAGATTATTCCCTGTGGAAATCAACAAAAAAATTAAAAAAGCCTATTATGCATATCCCACCTATCAAAGATACAAACGGGAGGTGGGCAATAAGCAACGAGCAAAAAGCTGTTAGGTTTGCACAACATCTGGAGCAAATTTTTAAGCCTAATGAAGATGATGAAGACTGCACCTTGCCGGATGAAACATCAAATAATGATGAGCTAAAAATAAAATTCGTAACACCCAGAGAAGTGTTCAACGAAATCAAGCGTTTTAGTCTAAAGAAATCACCTGGCTACGATCTCATCACTGGAGAACTTCTTAAAAACCTCCCCCGTAAAGCCATAGTTAAACTTACCACTCTGGTCAATGCTACGTTTAGGCTTACATATGTACCTGATCTGTGGAAAATTGCCGAAGTTATAATGATACCAAAGCCTGGTAAACCACCTCACGAAACAACATCATACAGGCCTATCTCTTTGCTGCCAATCATGTCAAAATTATTTGAAAAGCTTCTCTTGAAACGGTTAAAACCCATCATAGAAGAAAGAAATTTAATCCCTGACTACCAATTTGGATTTAGGGAAAAACATTCGACAATAGACTAAGTACACAGGATTACCAACATTATTGAAAAGGCATTAGAAGAAAACAAAGTTTGCACAACAATCTTCTTGGACGTAGCGCAAGCATTCGATAAGGTGTGGCACAAAGGGCTCATTAACAAACTGAGAAATATGCTCCCAAAACAATTTGCTGACATATTAGAGTCTTACCTATCACAGCGCATGTTTAGAGTAAGACAAGATGATGCATACTCAGAACTCAAACCGATAAAAGCTGGGGTACCGCAAGGAAGTGTCCTAGGTCCCATTTTGTACTTATTGTATACTTGCGATATTCCTGAGCTAGAAAACAACACCATTGCGACATTTGCGGATGACACAGCTATAATGGCCACAGGTGTCACTCAAGAAGAAGCAGTGGAAAAAGTTCAAACAGCCGTCAATACCATCTTTGACTGGACAAAGAAATGGCGTGTGAAACTCAATGAAACGAAATCCGTTCACATAGACTTCACAAATAAAAACCCAAATTATCATCCGGTACACATAAACGGCCACGTCATACCGTACGAAAATACAGCCAAATACCTAGGCATGACATTGGATACAAAGCTTCGCTGGAAAGCTCATGTCAAAAAGAAACGCGACGAGCTAGAGCTTCGCTACAAGACGATGTACTGGCTAATAGGAAAACACTCTTCACTGTCAGTACACAACAAAATACTTTTGTACAAACAAGTCCTCATGCCTGTATGGACTTATGGTATCCAGCTTTGGGGCTGTACCAAACAAAGTAATATTAAAATCATACAACGTTTTCAAAACAAAGTACTCAGAGGAATCGTCAATGCTTCCTGGTACATTCGAAATGACGACCTTCATCGGGACCTGAAAGTAGACCTCGTCATGAACATTATTAAAAAACATGCAGAAGCTCACGAACGAAGGCTTCATCATCATGTGAACGTCGAGGCTATCCAGCTCCTCGACAACACGGACATAGTGAGAAGACTAAAAAGGACAAAACCTTTTGAGTTAATTTAGTGAAGTGTCAGTGTAGTGTAGTAAAGTGAGTGCTACCCATAAAGAACACAAGAACAAAGTGTCTTCCCCTTAATAGAGACAATAAGAAAAGTGTTAATGGACACATTCTTAGGCTTACTCTACCTAGTAAATTAAGTTAGAACTGTATTACTCATTAGCTTTAGTAATTAAGCTAGATCGTAGTTATTTATGATGTTACCTTATTGGGCCCATCATACAAAAAAAAAAAAAAATTCAAATAATTGGTTAAATGGTTACCTATGTAGAATTTTCCAAGACGAGGATATGTTCGAGGAAACCATTTTCTAGAACTAACGATACGTGCCTGCTATGCGCTGTTTTTACGACTTGATAAAACATTAAGTTTTTGAGGAGTGGAGAGATATTCCACGGCTATCAGAACAATCCCGGAAGTACGGTCAAGATCCCTACCAGCATCTTATTGGAATAATTCCTTCCTCCGAGCACGTTTGCTCTTGCAAATCTCCACCAAGCCGGCAAAAAAGGCAAGAATGAGGTGGGAGCTCAGTTACTCGTCTGTGTCCACTCCAGCCGGCCAATAAAAGCGAGCCAGGGTAGAGGAATATAATAATAATAATAATCCATTTATTGCAGGCGACGCAGGCCCATACATAAATACCTTAACCTAAACATACATATTTTTATTATTACAACATCAAATTATTGTAAACGAAGTGATGACTGTGTCGGCGTCGGCGTCGCGGTCGTGTTGCGCTGCGTGGTGTCGCGTAACCTTCCACTAAAACGTCGGTACGCCACACCTTTCGCCCAAAACTCTTCTTTCATGAAAGTTTCTAGGTACTGAGTTGGAAGCCGCATCTCATGACTATGACTGAATATGACTTCTCCCGAGAAATAGGGTCCGTGAGGTCGGTACTGCCAACAGCTCACCACAAGCTGCCCTGCGGGCTTATGTATCTGTCTTGGTCTGGCTAGGGGGAGGACATCCTAGACTTGTTTCGGCAAAGTGAACTTTACCAGCACAGACCTAGAGTTCGGAGCACGCAAGCCCCACCAAGACGTCAACGAAGATGTACGGTGGTAGGGTACTTATTATTATTATGTATGTATAGATGTTGAGGATAAACCAGCTTCTTGTAACAACAGTTCAAACAAAAACTAAAGTTCTTGTAAAAACACAACCAATAAAAAAATCGAACTAGACAGTCTTGCTAGACAAAAAGTGTCTAAAAACACGTGTTCCTAATATAATATAGCCAATTATAGCTAATATAGCCAATTTAATTTAACCGTGTATAGTAGATAGTAATCTAACTATACAAGGTTAAATTAAATTGGCTAGCTAAACTCCGCAGACGCGATGGATGTCGATATCTAAACACGATAAAATAAAAAATGAATTGTTTTTTTTTTAGTTCCCTGAAGTATGAGTTGAGAAACACTGTTTTCTTGTGCATACAAAAACGTTTTAAACTGATATTTCAAGTGACTGCAATAACTGCGGTTTACCCCACAAACAAAATCATAAAATTAATTATTTTTTTATTCTATCATGTTTAGATCGCTTCTGCTGAGTTAAAAGCCAATTTAATTTAACCCTGTATAAAGCTCAAAAGCAGTACGTAAACCGACACGTGACTTCGTTCAAATGAAGCCATATTATTTCTAGTTCGAAATTGGAACGAACACGTTCGCGGTTTATGAAAGCAACGCAGTACAATTAACGAAATTGAAGATCTGTTGCCATGAATTGTAGTGTATTCGTTTAGACTAACGAGTCAGTTCTAGTATTCTACTGATCGATATACAGCGTTTATTAGACTACTACTACTACTACTACTATTAGCCTGCATCATCCCTCTGCTGGGCAAAGGCCTCTCCCCATGAGTTCCAGCTCTTTCGATCCAGGGCTAGAGTGGACCACTGGTCGTTGGTTTTGTCTAGCTCGTCCCACCACCTTCTACGGGGTCTGCCGCAACGCCTTCTGGCAGTGTCAGGGTTCCACGTAGTAGTTATTTTGGCCCATTGCTCATTGGGCATGCGGTAGACGTGGCCAGCCCAGTCCCACTTCAGCTTAGCGGCTTTTTGAGCAACGTCAGTAATCTGTGTTTTGGAGCGCAGTGTGGTGTTGCGAATACGGTCTGTTAGCTTTACGCCGTGAATTCTGCGCTCCACTGCACGTTGGCAAACCTTGAGTTTGGACTTTTGAATGTTTGCCAAAGACCAAGTCTATGACGAAGTGTATTAGAAATGTGTGGTTAAATTTAAGGGTGTGGTACAGACCATCAAACTGAACAACTTTCACCATGTGACCAACATCGTGATCGCGGAAAAAATATCAGCTGTCCCACATTCGTGATACACGCTGTATAGCTATCAGAATGGTTTGCGACTCTCAAATACAGCTTTACTACTAGTCCTCCATACGCAAAATATGCGCATTGACGTGGAGTTGCGGACACCAGCCCGCATTACCCATTACCTATTACCACTAGTCCTTAGACACGAATGAACATCGAATATTCACTAAAGTGTGACATGATTAAAGCACCTAAATAATGCTTTAACAGTAAGGGATATTAATTGCTTATCAAATTGATAGACTACGCCAATTTGCCGTGTGCCTAGTCTTTTTTTACTGTCAAAGAATGACAGTCTGTTGTGATTTGAATTAAGCACAAGTATAGCATTGATGATGTCAACATTCTCTGTTCTACTACTCGTAGGTCTCAACATTGGCAGAGATGTGCAACGGCCTCCTACACATAATTTCTTATACCGAGTAAGTATGTATCCTAACCTATTAGCTGGAATAAATTAATCAAGAAAGAGACACAATTAAACAACCACCGTTCATCTCGCTCCATCGTTCTATCGCTATCCCGGCCTATTGTCCGCCGTCTTGATTACAGGCCGACCCATTACTGGCATCAATGGTTACGTACTTCACTCAGAAGTATAACATTCATTCTATAAGGGTATGAATAGACCCGACCCTCTCTCGACTACAAGTGTTTTCACCTCACGAAATGAGTGACGTCATTGGTATTTTTGTTGGGTCCTTAGGGTTGTATATACTTGTTCTTATTAAGATAGAGTACCTACCTACCCACAATCATGCTTCTGACAATAATCGAAGAATGTTCTCCACAAGACCAATTAACACAATTAAAACAAAAGAATGGCTCCACCAGTTTTAAGTTTAAAAATCTTTTTTACAAAAAAAAAACACAAAAAAGGAAAATTGACTTTAATTTCAGAAGTCGGTGTCCTTGGTTTTGTATTTTCGTTTTTGCCAGCGACTTCCGAAATAAAAGTTATTTTTCACTGTTTTCGTTTTATGCCACCAACTTCCGAAATAAAATTTTTTTTTTTGTTTGTTATGGAAGTTGGTTGTTTTTGTTTTTCACGTTTTAGTTGTACCTACCCCACACAAATTCGTATACCACTACATGGTATGTAAATAACAGTGACAGGAAATTATTAGAACATCATCAATATAAACTAAGTAGAAAAAATACGCAGTATTCAGGATAACTCAAGAACTTGATCAAATTTATTTATGACCACATGAGAAGCACCAGTTTCCAAATTTAAAAAAAATCATACAAATCGGTTCACCTAGAAAAAAGTTCTGAGCTTACACAAACAAAAAAAAATACAGTCGAATTGAGAACCTCCTCCTTTTTTTGAAGTCGGTTAAGAAAGCAGTCTAATGGACATCAGCTTTGATTTGGAACCACTTTCTGTCCTAAATCTTCCGCAGTTATTCTGAATAATGCAACTCATGGGCACGTTACCCACGAAACACAAATATGAGGCTAAAGGTACGGTGTCCTAGAAGAGCGGTGGTCGCCACATATGTGACTTCTCCAGTGACGGCTGTCATGAAAATGACGATGACGAATGAGAATGACGTCAACAGGGGCTGTCAGCTAAGTAAACTTAAATTGACTCCTTGTCTCATAATGCCTATAGCAGTTAGTGTAATGTAAATTAACATTTCAGTACATAATCAACAAACATTTTGGTCAACCTATTGGTCAACAAAAACAACAACAACAACATTACACAACAACAACAACACAACAAACAACAACAACAATACCAACATCAGCAACATTACAACAACAACAACATTACAAACAATCAACAACAACAACATTACAACAACAACATTAGAATCCATGCCAATCCTAACTAATATTATGAATGCGAAAGTAAGTTTGTTTGTTTGTTACCTTTTCACGCCTAAACCACTGAACCGATAATCCTGAAATTTTGCATATACGTTGTCAGGTGTACAGAAACGGACATAGGGTATCTTTCGTCCCGAAAAAAAGTACTGTTCCCGAGGAAAACAACAATAACGATCTTATGATAATAGATGGCGCCACGTGTATTTTGAATCATGATTGAATTATATTATTATAGAAACTTTAGTAGTGTGTTAAGAGTTTTATTTTATTTAAGTAACTAATACATTTTGTAGCTATAAAGCTACCATTTAATAGGTTTTTCTTTCATTGACTTGAATGTGCCCTGGCGGCTGAGAGTATGTCATGCTTACTCTAATGTCTCGCTGGTGGTGGCGTGTGTGTTGGATCATTAAGTTCCCTTCAAAATGGTTGAACTGAATGGTGCTGATCCATGCGTCATGTTCGTGAACGGGCGCCGTCAGTGAGGACTGGTCATTTCTTAGCTGCCACGGCTTATTTTAATTTAATTTAATATTTGAATTGCTTTTGTCTTTTTATTACGGACGCTTTTAACGTTCTGCATCGTTCTCACATGCATAATTTCAACATGAACGATGTAATCAATATTTTGTAACCATTTTTTGATTTAAAAGAGTGTCCATGGAGTTTCTTGCCCGTTCTTCTCCATAGGTACCTACTACGCTTTGGAATGGGTAACTAGCTTCATCTTTCTGACTGACCGACCCCTTGACAATTCAAAAGTGCCTGTAATTGGTTTATTTGAAATAAATGCTTTGAGTTGAGTTGAGTTGAGTAGAGTGTCGATAGATCGGTTTTTCATCCTCCTAACTATAATACCCCGAACAACCGGAATTGATTGTCAAATTCTAAATTAACGCGAGCGAAGCCGCGGGCAAAAGCTAGTAATTTGTAAATTCGAAAGTAACTGTCTGTATGTTACCTTTTCACGCCTAAACCACTAAACGGATTTTGATAAAATTTGGCAAGGAGATAGATGGCATCCTGGGGAAGGATAAAGGCTACTTTTTGTCCCGGTAGCACGTTCCCGTGGGATAGTTTACAACATCCACGCGGGCGAAGCCGTGGGCAGAAGCAATTACTAAATAAAGCCACATTGAAAATCGTAATGTTGAACATTATATCTAACGTGACCTCAAACCTTAATTTATTATTATGTTTGTGTGGTCTTCAAAATTACGGTTCAGTAAGGCAAACCAGTCAGTATTTAAAACCCTCATAAATACCGATAGTTTGCGGTTTTTAAATGGGATTTCACATAGTTTCAGCTAATCTATTTGTTTTGGTTGCAGTTGGCTTTTAGGATCTATTTTGTTAGGTACTTGCATTTGTGTTACTAGCGGTAGATATGGTACGCTCTAACATCACAATCATTAAACTTGGGGGTCTACTCCCTAAGCTCGAAGTCTTTCCCTTCGCCGTATCACTTGCGGACATAAGATTAGTTCGGTTTCCGAACTAAGAATTAATGACAACACGATTTCACAGTTGTCCATACGCCCGATGTGTCTTTGCCAGTCCGAAAGTACTCTCCTCGGGGATAAGGTGTCTTCGTCTTCGACGAGCTTGAATCCCTCACTCCGCTCAGGAATCTAGTCTTAATTCCCTCGCTTCGCTCAGGAATTACCTCATAGCTCCCTCGCTGCGTTCGGGAGCCCTAGAATCCTTCGTTACGTTCGGGAGACAAAATAGGGCTCGTTACTTAAGACACTGCTTATTATTTCTGTGAGTAGGCTTTTACAAACACTTTTACACGTCAATCATACTTTAAAAACTAGATGAGGTCGGCGTTTCCTATCTGATCTCTAATCCGATAGTCTGAGAAGAAAGGCCGAAACAAACTCAGAGGTCACAGTCTCTTTTAAAGTCCAGACATAATCTTGGTCAGATCATGTCAGGAACATGTAGATTAGCGTCTGAAATGGTCTTTCTTTTTACCTATTGTGCTATAGTAATTTTATTCTAGGTATAGAATCGTCTTCACATATTATTATATAATATAATTAATGTATACTAAATATTGTAAAACATTTTAAAAGAGTAACGTTGGAGTTTCTTGCCCATTCTTCTCCATACGAAACTACCTTTAGGAAGGGGCAACTGGAATCAATTCATATTTTTGGTAAATTTTGACGTTCAAAAGTGACTTTTATGTGCCTGTTTGAAATAAATGATTTGACTTTCACTTTGGTATTTTGAGGAATGAAACACACAGATTTATCAAGCCTTTATACCTAATAACACTGTAATTTGAAAACTTTGTATCTAGAAGCCAACTATGTGTTTTTACAAGAGTAATCGTGGAGTTTCTTGTCGGCTCTTCTCCATAGGAAACGTCTAATTGGAACAGTGCACGTAGCTTCTGACGTTTATTATTCATTATTATAAAAAAACCGGCCAAGTGCGTGACGGACTACGCACAATGAAGGGTTCCATAGTTGGCATAAATTTATCCCAAAAACAATCATAACATTGTAATTGAAAAACATGTTCTCCCATACATGGATAAACGTCTTGGTCAATTTTCCAAATACAAATATAAATAATATAAGTTTGTTAATTTAAGTTTTTAACGATTTTTGGACTTTTTCCTTTACTTGTACTGTGTGATCTTGATTCTTGCCCATGATTCAAAGTCAACGGAAAGTAATTTATAATGCCTGAACAGGATCACATTAATATTGCTGTAACTGTAATAAATTAATATAATTGACATTTAATTTTGACATAACTAAAATTTCTCAATTTTATTGTACTAATATATAAGAAAATGATTAAGTAATAATAATGTTAAATGCATGCTAATTTAGAATTTTAAGGGCAGGCGAATGATAATTGCAATGCTTGTAAAAGGCTGCTAAGTCATAAGTACTAACATAAGATAACACCAACATTGTAACACTTAGTTCGCAATAAACGTTTTGACTTTGACTTTGACTTTGACTTTGACCCTACAGGTTTTGATTTATTTGCGAGTATCAAAATATGTCGCAGAAATGGCAGTTTTTTTAATTTTTTTAGAGCTCCAAGGTACCGTAGACCTACGTATTTGATATTAATTTCAATTTCATACCTAAAGAAAAAAAAAGAAAGAATAAAAAATAGTTCCTCAATGCGTTCCTGAGAAACATGGTCTTCACATACTGACAGACAGACGGGCGGGCATTGAAGTAATCCTGTAAATATTCAGTTTTTCCTTTTGAGGTACGGAACCCTAAAAAGAGGGCGGGGGGGGGGGAGAACCATTGGGCATCAATAAAATCGTCCACATCGCCGTCAACAGGAAAAGTGCCCAAAAAGGCTAGCAGCATTCCCACGTTGTATGGCAATTGCTGAGTCTTTGGGCAAAAATTTGAATTTAATCATAATATTACTATCCTTCTTTCCTCCTTATGTCCAGGTTTTCTCACGATGATTTACTTTACCGTAAATCAACGTTAACTTAGGAAGCACATGAGAAATACGCTCCATAATCAACAACTTTTCTTAACAACACGACCAAATAGTTTTTTGACTGTTCCGATCCAATTTACGATGAAATTCAGAACTAATTTTGCGAGAAAAACTTAAGTAATGGGAAAGGCCGATTAATTACAGAGATTTCATTCGTCCATTTTCCTTTATTATGTTATTTAACCATTTATGTACACACAAATAAACAGACACGAAGAAAGGAACAGAAAAATAGGCACAAAGTTGATGCTTATTTCTAAAGAAATCTCTTCCAGCATACCTGCGATAGGAGAGTATTTAATGAAAGTACAAGAAAAAGGAAACAAGAGAATGAATTACTGTCACAATAGGAAATAATTTCCCTCCCTCCCTCCTCCTCCCTCCAGCTGTATTCTAATAATAATTATGGTTCTAAGTTTTATTTGGGGAAAATGTGTCCATCATCACCACTACATATTATTTACTTTCTTTGAAACCTTCGTAAGAATGCGGCATTTCCTAGAACTAAAAATTCGAAATATGTGGTATCCACAACGGACTGGGTCCGCGTGGTAGATTGCTGCTCACTTCCTCTTACAGAGAGGACGCCTGAGTCCCAGCAGTGGGAAAATTATTGGCTAATTATGGTATGCAATGCTCTATATGTATGTGACAGGGGCCTAATGCACCAGTCCCACCGACATGGAAGCGACTACCTACATCGACGATTTTCTCGCACGCAAAAATAAAATCGATCGTTTTGTTATCAGTGCGTCGCAGCGAAAAGAGCTATCAAAGAGAGTACTCGCTCAGCGACGTTCGCTTGGCGGGCAAAACACTCGCTGAGAGACTCACGCTTGGTGCATACCAGGGAGTAATCGCTCGTCACCATCGCGTACTCGCTGCTCGTTGTTCGTCAACCCCTTTTTTACTTGCTAGCTCTACTTGCTTCTCGTTAATCACCGGCGGTGAGGCAGGAGCCTTAGTATAAAATTCGGACAATGTAGCAGGACCGCGAAGCTTCAAACGTCGACAAGTTTTGTGTCTACAAGTATCTTAATAACGCCCCAAGGACACAAGCGACCTTTAAGGTGAGCTCTCTTAACATTAAATTGGATTTACATTATTTTAGATTTTATGATTTGCCTTAAACTTTGGCCCTTGTATTTTTTTGTTGTTATTGATTTTGCCTTATGTTGTTATAAAAAAAATAGGATTTTATTAATGTTTTTTTTTCGGCTCTGTTTGAATTTCCTAAGCTGTTAAGACAGCAGGACCTTAAAATTTTATTAACAGCTTCCAATTGAAAACAAATTTTTATTTACATAGTTTTCTTACTGCAAACGTTACCAAAGAAAACCACTTAAGTTTCACCAAGTTTAAAGATCCTAATCGGTGAGAATTCATGGCTTGCAATAAACGTATTTTATTTGGACACGACACTTAAGTCGGTGGCGTTATTACACCGGTCGCAATCGACTGTAACACAAATAGTCGTTCGGTCGTAATTTTCGGAATACACCCTTAATTTCTTGATGCCACTGACTCTTGCTAAAGAGGAAAGTTTTAATTAACTGTTTTTTTTTATTGCAGGTATGAAGAGATTTGTGAAAATATTTCGACAGGAAATATTTTTAAATTATTTTGAGATGACTCTTGGCCAAAAGTTTTAAAGATTTGTTTGTAAGTTGTAAGTCTATTTGCAAGATGACCCTTATTATAAGATAATGAGCCCACTCAACAATCCATTTTCACAAAAATGGAACGGAATTCTCCATTCTGTGCCGACCAATTATGTTACCAATATCTTTTAGAGACTTCCTAAAAATACTAAAACAAAGGCAACAAGGATATTATTAATTATAATAATATTACAGATAATTACTTAACATGTAATAATCCTAATTACAAAGGCTCCGACAGCGCTCACCGCTCACGGCTCACCGCTCATCGCTTACTGCTCACCGCTTACTGCTCACGGGGTGAGCTCTCGGCACGTTCACGATTAGATAAAGATCGAATGTCGTGACGATGCAGGAATTAGGATCGAAGTACTTCCTCCATCGACTACAGGGCTGGATTTCTGATAAGCAAAAATACTTCAGAAGTACGTGGGTTCAAGAAACTGGTTTATGAATGGCAGCGAAAGTGCTGAGCACGTTTTCAGGAATAAAGTCGTCACCGTAAACAGTTCTAAAACTCAAAGCATTTAAACCAAATACAGGCACTTTATATTTGTCCAGGAATCGCTCCGACAGAAAGATGAAGCTAGTTACCCATACCAAAGCGTAGCAGGTTCTTATGGAGAAAAACGGGCAAGAAACTCCAAGTTCAAAAACAAGTATTTTTTTATGTCTTACCTTCCATTTACCTATACGTAGTACGTAGGTACGAATTTTCGAGACGGGTATGGTAGGTACCAAAGTAAATAAAATTAATCTAAAGATTATTTTTCATTCACCTGTAACAGCAATTTAAATTACCTACCTATGCGAAGTGTAAATTATTTTCATTTTCACGAAAATAACACTCACATTCACAATAGAATTATGAATACGGCCCTGTAGTACTCGTTTTAATATTCATGTCACTTCAGATAAGTGATGGCTAAGCTGAGTAAAATAACTTAATACAATGTCAGCGTTATATTTATTTTTTATCAGACTCAAAACTCACTTTTATTTTTCTATTATCTCCAAAAACTCGATTTCTCTGCAAAATATATCGTGTGTAATTTTTGTTGTGTTTTAGACTACGCCCCGCCCACAGCTGCTGGCTGGGCGCACTTTGGATACGTTTTCGTCCGAATTTTTCCCGTGCGAACACGTACGAACACGCACGAATGATCCCGATCTTTCAAGTAAGTACTACGGGAGCGTGCAGACTGGGTCCGAGTTAGTCGTACGTATACGTGCGTGTAGTTCCGACGTCAGAAAACAATCCGATCTTGTTGGGATTTAAAACACGTTCGTTTATTAAAAAAAATGGATGTAGAAAAATGTATAATAAAATTAGTTTACGAACATAAATGTTTGTGGGATTAGAGTGATTCGAGTTAGCACTTACGTGACCTTCAGCGTAGGGCATGGCGAGGAATATCGGTAGAAATGGAAAAGTTTATATAAGACACACAGATATTATAATTAATAAAGTGTTATTTCGAGAAAAGTAGTTTTTAAGTGCATCTCTGATATTGAGAGATTTCGTTGCACTCCTATTTTCTCCTGCAGTCATGAAGCTATTTCTGTTGTCATATTGTGATCGTATTGTTTCCGTAAGTAATTCATGAATACCTTCCTTATCAATTATTACGTTATGAAGTAAACATATCCTCTTTATTATGTTATCGGCACGGTCAGGATTTACTTCAATTGCTTTCAATAACAATCTCCACTTACTACTCAGAATGCCAAAGGCACACTTAACAACTTGCCTTGCATTTGTTAAGCGTTTGTTAAATATTTCCTCATGTGGACACAAATTTCTTTAGGGATAAGGGCGCATGACATAATATATGTCTTCAAGAGGTAAGCTTCACCATGACAGTGCCTGGTAATATTTTTTCTTGGCGTACGATTAGAGCACCATTTTCCAATTGTCTCGAGAGATTTGAATGTGAAAATATTCCACCATCACTCTCTGTGCCAAAGACTGAACGTCGATAGTAATACAACTGTAGCTTGCATCCAGAACAGCTTGCAGTACAATTGAGTGACTTGTAATTACGGAACATGCTGCCAGAGTGCACTGGCGCGTTTATCCGTACATGTTTACCGTCAATGCTGCCAGAAGAATCAGGAAACCTCCATTTTGTGCAAAACCGATAACATCTAGGCGCACTGCAAGTTACCATCCCTACCTAGTTGCTATTCCACCAATTCGCACTAAGCGCTTCCAAACATCTTTTATAATGCGCACAGCAAAAGAGTGGAACTCTCTACCTGCGTCTGTGTTTCCGACCGCATACAACCCAAATATCTTCAAAGTGAGAGTGAACAGGCTTCTTCTGGGTAAGCTCACTCCATCGTCGACTTTGTCTCTGTCATCTCTGACCTGGACTAGAGTCAAGAGCAAACCCATCTAAAATAAATTAAAATAAATAATAAACACATAATTATACATACATAAACTCACGCCTTCTTCCCATGGGGAAAATAATCCACAAAACAAAAAACAACAACAGTTATATTGACCATATCTTCGCTTGATGGAAACTTCATATGAATTTCAGAAAGCATTTCCCAAATAGCATTACAAGCATCATGTACAATACAACCAAGTGCCCTGAACGATGAACCAGTTGCTAAATACTTGTAATAATAATATAAATTATATTTTTTTCAGTTGAGGACTAAGAGACACTTTCGGGAATGAACTGAAAAAAACAACAACAAAAAATCTGGTCAAGCAGCTGCTACAGAACCTGAATCTAAATGGCCTTATTTTAAGCTTTTGTCGCTTCTTCGAAATACGATGTCTCGAAGAGATCTTAAAAGTAGAGTACCAAGTACAAGTGAGATTTCTGAGGGGGAGGATAGTGCAAATGCAAGTTTATGTGTCGACTATCTTCCACCATTGACGTCCCCCGGTTAATCTTTGAAACCAAATAGTGAACTAACTCCAAAAAAAATGTTTAAATCTCCAAAAAAAAAGTCAAAAGACGTCAGCCAGATGAAATCGATACAAGACTATTGAAGAGGAAAAGTTAAAATGCTTTCAAAAAAGTGCAACTGACCCTGATGCACAGTTTCTGATGAGCCTCCTACCATTTTTAAAGGATATCCCTAAACATCGTAAATTAACAGTACGAGCAAAATTACAGCAAGTTTTTGATAGATTAACATAATGCTATATCATCTGCGGTACTGTTTGATAATTCTAGTGATTCGACTTTATACAGTATTGATTTCAGTATGCGTCAAAATAATTCAACACAAGAACAATCGCAACAATCTTTTAATATTCTTCCAGAACAATTGTCAGATGGTTCTCTCACTCACTACGTCATGCAATTCAATCCAAACACAAATCATTAACGTCAGTATACTACTTTGAATAAAGAGATCTAAATTAAAGAAGTGTTTTGACTTCCTTACCTCAAAGTTACAATTAATCGTTCTTCAGGTGATATTGTGTCGCGAAAGTTACTGTATTTAGTATAGTGTTAAGGATATTCAAAAGTTTCTTTCTTTATACATGCATAACCATGAAACAGTATGTGATCGTCATATAAGTCTTCCATAATATGATGGAATTTACCGAATTCACGTCTTTTTAAATATATTTCACGCACCCATTCGGTTCTACGACAGCGACCACGCCGCCCGCCGTCGCCGCAGTCTTCGAGTTATAAGAGAATTATCTTGAAGATTCTTATCGTATTCAATGTGCGCCCTTAATTCGTACTCGCCCGGCCAGGCCATTCCTGATATAAATGCATTTGCAAACAGAGGAAAGGTAATAATCCAGGTAAATCTGTATTTTCATGTCCGGTTTCGACAATTATGCAAAAAAGAAATGATAGAATAAAATGATCCCTTCTCAGAAATATCAACAAAAAATCAAATACATAAAAAATAATTTAAAAAAACCAAGCATAAATTTGAGCCCAAATAGATTATCCCAATATCATATTATTAGGGAAAGGAAATGAAACGGAAGAAGTAGCGAAAAATGATCGGTCGTAGGTCACACGTGACCGCTCGAGAAGTCACGTTATGTTACCTACGACCGATCGTTTTTCGCTACTTCAACGTGACCTCTCGTCGGTGGTAGGTGTTACGTGACGCGCGTAAATAATAGTGACGTCTTCTTTTATGAGTGTGCCTGCCGACTGGCATGTGAGGCGGTGACGTCGTGAAGTAATAAAATAAATAAAAAGGGAGCGTTTTGTCGTATGAGCTTTAGTTCTTTATTATGTTAGTAGGTACCCGACTTTTTAAGCTCAACTTTTGTCAACTAACTTAGCGACGGCATTGCCTAGTCGACAAACTCAACATGCAAGAGCTGAAAAAGCATCTGAAAAGGCTGACAAAGGAGAAAGAAACCGCATTCAATGAATTGATTGTGTACTTAATCAAGAATTTGTTAACTAGGTGAGAACCTACAGAATACCATTTTATAAGCAAAGTGAAAGAAAGAAAGAAAATTCGTTTATTTTCAGTAAATATGACATAGAGAAAAACTAACAAATTCAAAAAAGAACGAGTTGTGGGAAAAGATGCGTCACATCCACGCAAAACAGCAATCGCTCAGCATAATGCTACGACTCTATGCGAGACAGAGCCCCAACACTGATTTTCAGTGACGCGACAGCCGGCGGGCGTTGGCTTAGGAGTCGGAAGTTAAAAATTCTATGTTTGCTAACCTAAACTTTGCGATTTTTAGATCACCCATTTTAACGTGGAGATGAAAAATGCATTAAAAATAACTATTCCGCCATCTTGGATGGTCCGCCATATTGGATTTAGAATGACGTCACACAGCTTATCGTGTATTGTTATCCAAACTAAACGTGTATACAAAATTTCAGCTCAATCGGTTGAATATATCTGCTTCAAAATTGAGTAGCAAGAATCCACCCGAACATACATACATACATACATTGCAAGTAAAATAAAATAAAAACTTAAAAACATATGAAAATGCGCCTCTATAGAGTCAAAAGATCGTATCTTTTGTAGTTTCGACTGCACATTGCCTGTTAATTATTTAGCCTGTTAAGTATTATATATTACTGTTATAAACAAAACACGCAAAGAGCGTACAATATAAACAGGTGGTATCTTCCTCCATATATCGAATATCGTCTGTTTTATCTGCCAATCGCATTAGTACGCCGGTTTATTGTCTTTAATTTTTACGACTGCGAACACAAATGGAATATTATGGTGTTGTTTCATGTTGATATACTGCAATACACTATGTCTTAGTTAGATAGGTATTTATGGGTGAAGAGTAGGTACAATGTCTACTCTTCGGTCTTTTCGTTGCTTTTCGGCAAAGAATCCAACCTTTCTGTTTTGAAATAAAATCGACCTTGCTCTGTCCTGTCTTGCAGGTTTTAACCACCACATATTTTTTTTTTATTAAAAAAAAACTTTATAAAAATCTTACATTATGAACTATGCATCGCAAAACCGATTTCATGGTTTGTCTGTGGGCACAGTACAAACAGTATTAAAAATAAGTATTTAACTTTTATTTTTTACAAAAACATAATAATTTCACTACAACGAAAACATACAAGTTAATATTAAATACAGATCCTAATTTTGTTCATGTTCATTGAAAACAAATGTATTTTATCACAACATGACATTCTAAAAGCTTTGTCTCAGCAGATAGTATCGATTTTCGTAGAAGCACCTGACAATTTCAGTATTTTGTGTTCTTCCATATTAATAAAGAGGTGGCACCATTGGTTTTTTTCCTGAAATAAACAATCAACTAGGTCCTATGAAGCCTTTATGTGACATTTATGGCACTCGTAATTAACGTATACTAGCGTAGTTTTAATTTAACGACAAGTTTGCATGATCTCTATTAAACTAGTGATCAAATAACTGACATGTTAGGTGCATTAGCTAGGCGGATGACTTGCTGTTGGATTCATTAGTCCAATTCCCATACTAAAATAATATATTATTTGTATGGTGAATTCACAGAATCACAGCTAGAACGGTAAGAGCATATTTTGGCCCGTGGCCAAAATTGGAACCTTGTTTGTTTAATACAATTTCCATGTCAATTTTACAAATGTTTACCAACAACGCAACCCATAGCGTCATTTAGGCGCCAAAGATCCTTGCTGCACGATATATGGCCTTTTCAGGCTTAAAGATATTATACTTTCAGGTCTAAATATTTTTGTTCTTGTAAGAATTAGCTCTGTAAATGCTATTCAAGTAGAAAAAACCCTAGTGGATCAAAGTTGTTGAAAAAAAAGAACTTGCCGGCTCTACAGATTAAATCATCATCATCACCATTCTCCTCCCCTTATCCAAATTCATTTGCGATGTAATTTTTTTCCATACTTCTCTATTAGTCGTCATCTCTGTACTCACTCCCTTTAGAGCCATATCATCTTTCCCACAGTTCATCCATAGTTTCTTTGGTCTTCTCCTACTCGTATAGGCATCCACATTCATACTCACACAAAACTTTCCTGACCACAGTTTCCTCATTCCTCCGCATCACATGCGCATGACTACCAATTTCCACACAACTTTTTAATCACCCTATAGATTAAATGATACTCATACAAAAAATAAAAAAACTGATTTTCACACTCGTTGGAAAGCCGGCCATATCAATAAATAAATGAAATCCCTTACAACCGTATGGTTTACTCTCTTTTAATAAATTCAGAGGTATTAATTACAGTTTCAGTTGGCGCTTCGAGATTATCTTACCGAGCGTTGATTAAACTATCGGTACTCGGTATCGATAATCACAGCCTCACAGCACAGGTAACCGATACGCTATCGGCTGCGATTGCATTCCAGATGCTCAATTTGGGAATTGATTGCGAACGTAATTGATTCCAAATTTTGATTGCGTGATTGATAACTGTACTTTCGGGTCGAGTGGAGTGGGACCTGATTGATTTAGAAAGATGTAAGCTACATAAGGTAGGATTTGAAGTGACTGCATGTGACTAATGGTTAGTAAGTGGAAAAGCAATCGATCTTCAAGATTAAGCTGCACTTGGGGTCAATCCTTAGATAGATGGCCGTTCTTTGACACACTGACATACATAGCATTACATTAGGCCTGTATTCCCCGTAGCGTTAGGCAAAGGTGTATCTACGTACACCCACATTTCACCAATTAAGTTTAGGTCCCATGTACTAGGGGCGAGCCTATTGCTATCAATCGGGCACAAAACCAGACTCCTGGCTGCTACTGAGAAATTCCAAATGAAAAACCCAACAACACTTTGCCAGAACCGGCACTCGAACCCAGGACGTCATGCGTAGCAGTAGTGCTTGCGACCACTAGACCAATGAAGCTGTAGTGGCATCTACAACGCCATATGAAAGCTACGCGTCACACAGACGTCCCGCAAAACCATGCATCGCGCAAACAAAGTTTACCGCGCAACTAGCAAATATACAACGTCTCGACTTCAATCGTCGGGCAGTTGCCCACCAGACACGACACCAAAAAAGAAGTTCGGGGAAAATATGCGTCACATCTGCAAAACACCCATCGCTCAGCATAATGCTATTACACTATGCGAGACAGCCACAGCGCTGGTGGCAGATTTGTGTTGCAAGCGGGCCTTAGAGTTGAAATATACACACGATTAATCAGATTATTCGAAAAACGATACATCGTTAGCTTATCGCAAGATACTGATCGTTGAGATTGAAATCTGCTAGCTTAGACATCAGCTAGAGCTGCGTTGCAGATGTCTACTTAGAGCGGGATCAAATTGAGATAAGGTTTGAATATTAGTTGTGAGTGTTGTGACAGTAATTTAATTTAAAGTTGGATTAGTGGTTAGACGTGACAAACTGGAAAGTCAAAGAATAGGAGGCTTAAAAATTCGAGAGGTGTTTTGCGACACCAGGTTGGATCGCAGTTCCTTTCGCTGTATATTATGTGTTAAATATACAGGCACAATGAAATAAATTAACAACATATGAGAGTAACATAAAAAAAAACGTGACGGTCAAATATTACACTTTTTACGGTCTAGCTCTCATTCGCCAAGTGAAGAACTTCGTTCCAAAAACTCTCACATGAACAGTTTATTCTAAACCATTATTTCTATAGGAACAGTATATTGTAGAAAATAATTGTATTTTTAATTAAAAACACAAAAAATCTAACTAACTCAAAAGCTACTACGGTAGAACATTTGGTGGCGTAATTTGTTGCATTTTAATCCTACTATGAGATTCTGCACGGAAATACGTCGAGTTACAAATAACACTGTATTATAATAGTACCTACAGCCTGTAATATACGTACTCGGTTCATGTTTGTGAGAACTGTGGATTCCGGATGTCATTTGACTACCATATTGCTACAATATTAAATTGAAAAATATTCGTGCATATCCTGATTTACGTATAGAAAGCTTTTCCAATATTCCACATTATATTATTATATTTCTCTTACACAATATGTGGAGCCGCACGCAGAACATCCTCCGCTGATATAATAAAAACATTATATTCCGTGTCAATGTTTTCTATACGCGGTACAGTCGCCAGCACATCGAGTTGCCACAAACTGTCAGATTTTCTCATTCGATTTTGAACTTAACCATCAAACATTTTAAAGTTTAAAATCGTTTGGAGGAATTTGACAGTTTTTTTTTTTATCATGGTTCCACAACAAAATAGGAAAAATCGACAGCCATTTTTCTTGACGTTGGTGTTAATACGTGCTCTGCGAGGGTAGTATGCAAAGTATTTCCTGCGTGAATCTTTTCATCCAGTGTGAAGACAAAGAAGGCAAACATTTTGTGTTTGATGCCTGTATTTAGAAGCTTTAAACATCAAACAAACCATGCGTAATATACAATCATTTGCGTATCGTTTTCTCAACGAATATTTTCTTAGTGAAAAGAGGTTTTGCCAATTTGGCCAGTCTACGAATAGACTTTTTCTTTAATGCCATAATTATATACGGTATTATTATTCTCTCATTCTCATATAGGCCGCGACAGACTTCGACAGGCGTAGCAACGCCTGGCGCGTCAATTAACGGGCCGTGGGAACGCGGCATAAGTCAGATTACTGTGGCCAGTTAATTGTTTTCTGTCTCTAGAATAGTCCCAGGATAGTCCTTTTGTACCAGAAAAAATATAATTAAACCTCAGCTTAACACATAAAAATAGAAAGGATCCTTCATACTTCGCACAGTTTTAACGACTTGAAAAACTATTGAGATTTCTTAATTATGTGTTTGTTTAATAATAATGTATAAATAAACCTTCCGTAATAAATTCTCTAAATGTTGCTAAAGACCATAGACCTGGTGGGTAAATAAGAATAACAACGCTGTCACATAGACAGACAAGAAAAGTTACTTTTATTGTAAGTAAGTAAGTAGTAAGGGCGGGTCACTATATGATAAATGATTTTATTTCTGTAAGTAGGTTTGTACAAACACTTTTACACGTCAATCATAATTTTTAAACTAGAGGAGGTCGGCGTTTCCTATCTGACTACTCTGAGAAGAAAGGCCGAAACAAACTCAGAGGTCTCTTTTAAAGTCCAGACATAATCTTGATCAGATCATGTGAAGACCATGTAGATTAGTGTTTGAAATGGTCTTTTGAGGAAGTTACCACACAGATTGATTGCACCTGTCCTGCACGATCACGCTCACAGATGTCGAAACTTCATCAAAATTTTTAATTAAAAAAAAATCGTTGAAAGATTTAAAAAAAAAAAAAACTCAAAATCCGAAATACAACCGCCATTTTGCCAAATAAGGATTGAATTTTTTTGTGAAAGAATCGACATCTGTGAGCGTGATCGTGGTGGACATTTGTCCGATATCATTTTTCTTTAATAATTGCCAAACCTTACTCTTTCTAATACAATAAAAAAATTGAATGATTTTTATCTAAATTCTTTGTTTGATTTTGTTTTAAAAAACAAAGTTCTTGTTGAAAAACCCTTTAGATAAGGCTCACAAGCGTCTGGAAAATTCAAATTGAAACTGCTAATGAGTTTTTTGAATCAAAATTTATGTCAATGTCGTTATCCTACTTTAAAAACTAAAATGAACAACACAATTTGATAAAAAAAAACTCTCCTAAAAAACTCAACAACACATTTTCCAAAAATCCATCATGTAAATACACACAAAGATAATCCAAGTAAAAAACAAGATTTGGCTTTAACAATGCTTTACAATTGAGCACGCTTTTTCGCAAAACCTCTTACGCTTGATCACGCGCCGTTTCAGCTTCCTAAATAAACAGAGAGTTTTGCCGAACCACCTCATACACATAAATGTGTAAATATAAGGATTAAACACACCTGCCATTAGGATTTGGCAGATTATTATTTGCTATCTTAGCCCGCGACTTCACTCGAGTATGAGACGATGGGAAATGGAAATGACCCACTTTTTTCATTAAGTTTTTTTTTTTAGTTTTGGGCCGCTTAAAAGTCTTTGTAATCATTTTTTCAACTCTCTCCCCCATCAATTATCTAAATCCATGTTGAGGGAACATTTTGTTTGGTGGTGAGACCCTGGTCCACTGTAAATAGACATACCTAAAAATAATATATTCTGTATTCACAAATATTATTCACATTCGAGAATATTTTTGCTTGTCAATTCGCCTCCGTTGGTTAAAAACTACTCCATTTAGGCGTTTATACCAAAAGCGCTTCTAACCACCATACTGCAGATTGGAACATACTATATTTCGGTAATGCAAGAGGGCCAAGTCTTATTTACTAACAAACTGAAACACGAAGATCTAACACGTTAATAGTATATGCTATTAACAAGGATTCACTTAACGCTACCCGGCATTGTAACCCTTGTGATTATGAATATATTGAATATTTAACACAACGCCTTTGAGGATAAACTGATGATTTTCATACGTGAATATGTAACATGAATTTATTACGGTTTTGAGTGTTAATATAGGTTTAATTTATGTAAATCTGAGTCTCGTGTTAGATCGATTTTAACGAACATCAGTGGAATACATGCTTAGAAGGGGTAGTTTGATTTTTGACTGATGATAATTATCATCATAAATATCAAATCAAACTAAAAATGGTCTTTAGGTCCCATAATATATTTCTCCTAATAACTCAAAACTCCAAGATCGCCATGCAGTGCGCCTAGCTAATACAATTATTTATATTCTCCGTCAATAATTAATTTGTTACCGGCACTTATCAGATTAACTATAAAGATTCTAGGTATCTTTAGCTTATCTCATTGCGGCCAACCAATACCAGCTGGTCCTAATCGAATTATAGAGGAATCAATCAAATTACTGTTTGTTACCAACTAAGTAATTAATTAACTGGATGAGCATCTTCAGAAGTCACAATGAAAGTAACCTTATTTACTTTGTTTCGTCTTTTCGTATTTGATCAAGGATAAAAGAGGTCAGTTAGAAAAGGCACCAAAGACCTGCCAATTGATTTATTAATTAAACAGACTAACTAAATAGACGACTAAGGAATCGACGAGAAAATGACTAAGACATTTACTCCTTTATTAATAAATGTTGCTCAAAATTAACTTATTATTAGCGACCGTTTAACCATACATTTTCACCTTTAAACGTCTCTTAAATTGCAATGTTTATAAATAAACCCTTTATTTATGAAGAAAAGGAGGTCATTCAAATAAACTCTGTGATGGTAAATGATTTGTTTTGTACATCTTCACTGTTCCAGTCGTATTACTAAAAGGCCGAAATTGTTGTAAAATACTACTCAAAAGTAAAAATAAAGTGTAGCATTGCCGTGACCAGGATTCGAACCTGGGTTACTACGGCCACAACGTAGGGTCCTAACCACTAGACGATCACGGCTACCGGAGCTGGTGACTGCAGTACCAAAACTTCAAATCAATTTTAACGAAATGCAGCATTACTTACCGATTGTGTAGACATTTCGTCGCTTGCGCAAACTGTGTCAAATTATAAGTGAAAGTACTCCAGTTTAAACGAGATGTAATCTTATATTACGGTACCTCAATCACCAGCTCCGGTAGCCGTGATCGTCTAGTGGTTAGGACCCTACGTTGTGGCCGTAGTAACCCAGGTTCGAATCCTGGTCACGGCAGTGATTACACTGTTGCGGTGGAGCAGTTCTTTTGCGATTTTTTTACTGTTAAATCTTTATCAAGTAACAGTGGAGAAAGTATCTCTTTATTTGTTATGATATAGGTTATTACATGGTTCTGGGAATTTATTTAACGTCTCACTATATTATTTTTTTATGTTTGTTGCTTTTCCGATAAACTATTTTGAGGTTAGAGTGACCACAGAAGATTTTTCTGTCTCGGCCGAGAAAAAGATACTTAACTAAATACTAAGTGAATTTAATTATTTATATAAATTCTGGCTAAGAGGGAGAGCAGTGGTGGCCCGGTGGTATCGGCCGCGACTTACGCGTTGTAAGTCGTGGGTTCGAATCCAGGCAGGCGTTTTACTTTGTGTAAATAATTTCATCACCACTGCTCTCAAAACGGTGAAGGAAAACATCGTGAGCAAACCGGCATGTCCTAGAACCAAAAATTCGAAGACATGTGACATCTACCAACCCGCACTGGGCCCGCGTAGATTACAGCCCACTCCCTCTCGAAGAGAGGAGGCCTGTGTCCCAGCAGTGGGAACATTATAGGCGGATTATGATATAAATTCTAATGTTTGATAATTTTGCATGCCGTAAGATAAAAATATGTAAGTATCGGTACTATTATTATACAAACTCCATCACCTACATTATAAGCAAATAAATTATTTATACTTCTATTTCACTGCAGTTTTCTGTAACATGATTTCAGTTACTTTTGCCTGACCAAAACTCTCGTAGTATTGTTAAATGTTTAACACTGAATTCCTACTAACTGAGTTGTGAAAAACAATGGAGAACTTCAGCCGACAAGTGAGGAAAACTTCAAAGCGGTAGCCTTTTGTTCCATAGCGGACACACGAGGCTTGTTCAATGTAAAAAGTGCTTTGAAATCCAGCTATTCAATAGATTTTTTTAATCAAATTCTATAGGATTTTTATTTAGGCTACTTTTTCTTTTTGGTGAAAAAATATGCTGGTATTTGATCTGCTTTTATTTGCCTATAACCAAATATCATGTTGGCTTTAGTGGTTGGTTGTTTCTAACTAGATTGGTTTTGCAAATTCATAAATACTTTATTTGTATATGTATCTTTTCATAACTGACATATATGGTAAGAAAAATTATCTAAAGTATTCCTTGACGTACCTACCTATAAATAAGTATTAGTGGTGATCAATGCTCGTGCCTTCTACGTATGAGAAATTATTTACTCTGTAATTAGACAAAAAAAGGCTAATATTATAATAATTTCATTCACACATCAAACCTTCTTCAGTGAATGACATCACCTAATTGCGTAGAATATGTACTGGCTTTTCAGTGAACATATTTTTCACTCCTCTCGCTCATTAAGTCCGTCATTGTAGCATACCAGAGCGGGGATAAAATAGCATATTTTCCTCTAGGGGAAAAAGTATATTTTTATTAAGTTTGTCTGTTACCAATGAGCCTACATAAACGAAATAGTATTTATTCATAAGTAGAATAATCATGAATAAAGACTAGACCTATTACTGTTACATAAAAAAGAACATTTCATTTTTGAAAATAGAGCTAAACTCGGCGATCTCTTCGGTAGAATGCGTGTATACCAATGCGGATATAAAAGAAATTAAAAAGTAACCTATTAAATATTTTATTGTTTCGCAATCGTAGTGAAAAGTAGAGTGTAACACACGCCGCTAAAAACCCATTATAACTCGTTTTCTAAAACTACCTCGTATATAATGGATAATTTTAGCCCCTTGTATAATCTACTATTACAGAATTCCCACTAACGGCTGTGAAAACAATTGACAAACTAATAACAAGTGTACGACCAACTCGCATCGGTAGTGTTTTGTTTCAATGCTGTTCGGAAGTGAATATCTGTGTCCTTCGGTGTGTGAACCGTTTTGTTAAATGAACCTATTCTTCTTGTTTTAAAACTTTATTGTTAGGACGTGTAGTGTACCTACCTATATAGTTAGTGGAGTAGGAATAAATCGTTTCCCACTTGGCCTATAATAGAGTCATGTGGTTTACCTACTGTACCTACCCACCTTTACGTACCAATAATGCCATGTTTTACCCATTCTACACATTATCATGAATCAAAAGTCATTTATTCAAACTAGCCTGAGAAACGGCACTTTTTGAACGTAAAAATTACATAAGACAGTCCCCCAGAACGCCCGCCCTTCACCACTTCCTAATGCTTTAGCTGGGACGAATAAGTGCCAGAACAAACTCCCCAGCATGGTTCATCTAGTTACTTCTAGTGTAAAAACCTAATAGGGCATCAGATAAAGAGCCTTGAAAGATAGATGTTGCGTTTGCGCTTAAGAATATCAGAAAAAATGCAAAAGAATTACTCCGCCGCGACAGTGTATCACTGCCGTGACCAGGATTCGAACCTGGGTTACTACGGCCACAACGTAGGGTCCTAACCACTAGACGATCACGGCTATCGGAGCTGGTGACTGTGAAGGCAAAATTTCCGATCAGTTTTAACGAAATGCATTGAATCGAGACCACTCTCACTGTCGATTAAACCTGCTTTTGCGCAAGATTTGATTATTTTATTTTTGATGTGGATAATACTTTTTTTGCAGGTATTCCTTAAACCTAATGAGATTGTAAATTTTTACGCGAACCAGAACATAACTTTATAATTTCGTGATTTATATTAGGTATTAATAAAATCATGTTTTGACTAGATTCAAATTCCTGCCACATAGTAAAATCTGGTTGCTGGCCCAGGATTTATCAAAGTCAATGTCAAAGTTTTTATTAATGCGATTTTTGGTGATACAACAGGATCTTAAATAATAATAAAAAAAATAAAAAACAACAGGATCTTAAATAATACTATTTTATAATCTTTTTATTATCCTCATTAATCTCATATTGTATAACTTGAAACTATACATCCATGCATTTCAGGGTTGGGCGCTGCTTTATTGATTAAAAATGTAAAACAAATGCTCCCCGCGACAGTGTGTCACTGCCGTGACCAGGATTCGAACCTGGGTTACTACGGCCACAACGTAGGGTCCTAACCACTAGACGATCACGGCTACCGGAGCTGCTGACTGTGGCCACAAAATATCTGTTTACAATGTGAACAGTGACCATAAAAACTGCATTTTTATTTTATTTCGACAGTTACGATTGCCGTAACGGCTGACTGGGTTTTATTTGAGTTAATTGTTATTGGGGTTCCGTGCAATATAAATTTGAGGGAACCGCTGAATTGTGCGAATATTGTTTGTGTTGAAAAATCATCTCTATATTTCCTGACATGCATTTTAATAATATTAACAAATAATAAAAATGTTTATTTATTAATGATATTATACTAAAAAACATACAGACTTTGTACATGTTGATGTAGACACTTTAAAAGGAAATACTTGCCTACTTTATTTTGAAGCCTAAAAATCTTCCTTGCTGTACAGGGTAACAGAGGACACTTCTTATACACAGACGGACGGAACAAACATTTGATTACAGACTATGCTTGTACACAATATACATGTTAGCGATAAGGACTAGATTCGCAAGTTTCCTAACACCTTGACCGTAAGTCAAAATCAGTAAAAAAACCTGTCCACCCGCACCCTAATTACGTAACACACTATCTATCACAATGTGAATCATTTTGAAGCCTATTGCTAATCCATTGCTTCATATGTTCGAAAAATGTGTCTGCTCAACAACGTAAATAACGCAATGAATGTTGTTGAACCCTCAAAATGAAACCCATTCCTACTGTTAGTGTGTTACGTAATTACCCCGCAGGTCTATTCTGTAGAAATATCATCGTGAAAACTTAGGCGATGTGACAAACTCAAACTCAAAGCATTTATTTCAAATAAACCACTTACAGGCACTTTTGAATTGTCAAGGGGTCGGTCATTCAGAATGATGAAGCTAGTTGCCCATGCCAAAGCTGACTGACATTGAAATCAGCTGTCATAGTGTCAATCTCTAGCATCAGATAGAATACCAGCTCCCTTCACCTAAGTCTGGTCTACAATCCTCGACTACCCAATTCATTTATCACCGTCATAAACGCAGCAAAAAGAAATTACCGCAATATAAGGAACCCAACCCAATAAAAGTAAAACAGCACCGTAAATATTGATTCGATTGATTGGAAAACTTTTGACTCAATTAGTCTTAGTTGTTTGTCAATCTGGGCACGAATGAAAAGCCTGGTCCCTCTAGGCGTTCGGCAAACATTGGACGTCAGTTAGTTTTTTTTTTTACATAAATTTCTTGGCGTTTGTTTATTTGTTGGCATTACGAGACCTTATTAATTGGTCCTTGCTGCTTGGGTTTGTTATCGTACATGTAATTTAATTTTTATATGGGTAGCTTTATATCTATTAGAAAGTAGAATTTAAATTAAATACCAAAGCTTGGAAAATTAGATATACTCGTAATATTAGTTATATAGTTTGTCTAATAAATGTGTTTATGTTACTTAACATCATCAATACGTTTTAAAATTAATGAAACTGGCCAATAATTTGAATGACTTAGAATCATTTGGAAGTAGAGGAACGAGGGTTCCACTTTTGAAAAGGGGGGAACGAGAGCCCTACCTTTGAGTTGGGGAAGGAACTTCACTCCTCGTAATTTATATTTATTCGACACAATATAAGTACACATTTTTGCAAGTCAAATAGTAGAATGAACCTACCTGTAACGAAACATTATTTTGTAATAACCTCTCTACCCATAAAAACTTTTTTTATTCTAAGGATGAATCTCTTGTCCGCAAAACGCAATGATCAAGCGCATTGATCAATGTTCGTTCCTTGATTGAATGAAGAGGTTTTTGCCTTGCAGTGGTGGAGTTGCAGGCTAATATAATTTAAATGTAGCTTATGCTTATTTTATTATTTATTTTGTTAATGTGAGTACCATAGATCCGTTTATTATGTCATTATTATGTATGTTAACATAAAAGCAAGGCAGTTGAGTCTATGTCAAGCTCACTTAAATGTCTCTCTGATGGTGACGCGTGTGTTGGGTCATTCGGTTCCCTACAAATGGTTGACCTGGATGGTGCTGACCCACGCATCATGTTCGTGAACGGGCGCAGTCGGTTGATACTGGTTATTATTAATCCGGCTTATTTTTAATCTTATATTTTAAATGGTTCCTTATTTTTTTAAATTGTTCTTACATGTAGCAGCAACAAGAATATTGTACCCAGGATTTTATTGTACTCGTAATATCTTGATATAAAAGTGTGTCCTTGGAGTTTCTTGCCCGTTCTTCCCCATAGAGATCTACGTTTTGGAATGGGCAACTAGCTTTTAACTTTCTGGCTAACTGATTGACTCTTTGCCAAGTCAAAAGCCTGTAAATAGTTTAATTGAAATAAATGGTTTGAGTTTGAATTTGAAATAAGTTTACAGGAACACGGTTTTCATGAGCCACAGATTTTCCCAAGAACTGAACTCCAAACTGGTTTATTCATGACGTCATAACTTAAAATTTGTTAATTAGGCGTTAAAAGTTACTTACTTCTGACACAAAATTTCCCTCATGAAAGTTATTTTAATTAGTAAATAACTTGGTGTGCGAGCCCAATCTAAAACAAACTCCCCGACGTTTATTTAATTTGTACGAACTCTGGAATATTGCTTCATATTCAGTCGTGAAATATTCCTGCAGTATAGAGTATTATTAGAATAAAGAATATGTATGTAAGTATTGAAAATCAGTTTTCAATTCTAGCATGTTCTGATGTGAGTTAAAAATAAATAAAACTTTCTTCTTAATACGGCTTTAATAATAAAAGTAAAATAACGTTTGTTTATTTCAAGCAACAAGACTCATATATACAAACAGATACATTAATGATACAGTTACAGACAAACAGTTAGATAGTAGTTAGTACACGATACAGTTACACGGTACAGATAAAAACGAGCACTCACAGGGTAACAATACGTCTGCTGCAGTATTACCGGATATAAGGGCAATCTAGTCTGTTGCCGATCATCGCCAGGACGGTGTTGGCGCTGCCCCGCACTCTGCGCACCAGAAACGCTCACCGTTTGCGGCATCGTCGCGTGAAAGCAATCGGTGATAATAATAATAATCATTTATTTCCCAGATCATACAATCCAATTTCCAACATTAACAACTTAAACACTAGTGTTAGTACTCGGTACATACAGGCAATAGGCAGATGATTTGGTATTAATCAGTGATCAGTGAAGCCGTGGTGGCCTGGTTGTAACGGCACCGACTTACGAGGTGTAGGTCGTGGATTCAAACCCAGGCAGGCGCTTTACTTTGTGTTAATAGTTTCATCACCACTGCTCTCAAAACGGTAAAGGAAAACATCGTGAAGAAACCGCCATGTCCTATCACTAAAAATTCTAAGACATGTGACATCTACCAACCCGCACTGGGCCCGCGTGGTAGATTACAGCCCACGCCCTCTCGAAGAAAGGAGGCCTGAGTCCCAGCAGTGCGAACATTATAGGCTGATTATGCAGCGATCTCCAGTAGATATATTTTTCGCTGTTTACAGTCTGCTCCCAATTCTATTGACGCATAAAGCTGGCTTCAGACAACATAGTCTAGTTCAACAAGCGAAATAAAATCAAACAATCATCGCAATTTCAATTATTACCGAACTTCACACGTGTGCTGCGACCAGGAAGGGTTAACCTAAGAAAGGGTTAGCAACATTTTGCATTACCTACCGTCTTCATCTCCATGCAAAAATGTACAGTCAAACATAGAGATAAGTAAACAGGTAGGTATTTTGCAAGTTCTACCTACGTTGTGAGTGTGCCAAGTAGTTTACACTCGGTTTTTGGAACGAAAATCAACTTCGATTCAAAATTATACTCATGTCAAGCGATTTGTTTGGCTGTTGATAATTCAGTAAACCAATCGCATTAGTTGAATTTTTTAAAATTATATTTTGTAGTTAGCCTACATTGTCCCACTGCAAATCAAAGTCATCCTCTAGATCCATCCAGGTATGCTTTTCCAGAGCCACCTCGATCCAACCCTTGCGATACGCGACGTCTAGCCACCTCTTCCTAGGTGGTGGCGGCGCCCACCGTGTGTAGACCATGTAGTTGACATGCGTTTGATAATTTGTTAGCTAATATTTGTGTTGATTTTCGTTCCAGAAACCTGGTGTAACCTTTTTACACCACTCGCAAAAGTTTGCCATAAGCTTAAAAAGTTATAACACGCACAATCACAACGAAAATCAAGGCAGTCTATGTAAAAAAATAGGTGAAAATATTTTCGCCTGCATACCTAATACATAACTCCTTGATTGACTGTACCTTTGGCAAGTACCTATCTATATCTCAAAAGGTACCTGTAGGTTGGAGATGCTCAGTGACCGGATAACGAAGGGTTAAATAATAGATTTGACGGGTCATGTGATAAGATACCTCTGGCTTTACGTAAAGGTCATATCGTACGACGATAAGAGATAGGGATCAACTGTAAGCGTGTTATTGGTTATATTGAGATTTAATGTCAGACGCTTCGTGTGGAGCACTAAAAGAAGGCAATAAGCATACAAAATAATTTGGTATTAAAGTTTTTCTGCGTTCATTTTCGCTGGTTCAGTTTAGTTCTAGTGCTCGCAAGCGGTACTTCTGAGCGTGTGGTCCTGAGTTTGATTCCCAGGTCGGGCAAAGTGTTATTGGGTTTTTCTATCTGCAATTTCTCAGTAGCAGCCTGGAGTCTGAAATTGTGCCCGGTTGATGACAAATAGGCTCGCCCCCAATTACATGGGACTTAATCATAACTGGCGAAACGTGGATACTATATGGGTACACTTCTGCTCAACCCTTCGGGGCACCAAGGCGTGAAGTTATGTTTATTAATATCCCTAATATTTTCTTAGTTCTAGGTTACTTTAGATGTACTTCTTTTGGATATGTACTGATCTTACGACTCCCACATGAAAACCTTTCTTTAAAATCGATCGAAGTTCCGAGTACGTTAACCCACGCTCTCTATCTTATTTCTAACTTCATGTCAAAATATATTAAAATAGAACGTAGCTGATACGAAGATGCTGAATTCCATCCCAACAATACAAATGCTGAGAGCAGGTAGTGGTGGCCCAGTGGTATCGGCCCCCACTTACGTGGTATATTAATTTTATTCTACGTCCATCGTCTTCACATATAATTATATAATTAATGTATACATCATATTGTAAAACATTCATAAAAGAGTAACGGTGGAGTTTCTTGCCCATTCTTCTCCATACGAAACTACCTTTTGGAAGGGGCAACTAGAATCAATTCTATTTTTTTTTGTAATTTTTGACGTTCAAAAGTGCCTTTTATGTGCCTATTTGAAATAAATGATTTGACTTTGACTTTGAAGTTGAATGAAGGTCGTGGGTTTGAACCCAGGCAAGCGCTTTACTTTGTGTAATTTATTTCTTCACCATTGCTCTCAAAAACGGTAAAGGAAAACATCGTGAGTAAACCAGCCTGTCTTAGGAACAAAAATTCGAAGACATGTGACATCTACCAACCCGCACTGGGCCCGCGTGGTGGATTACGGCCCACTCCCTCTCACAGAAAGGAGGCCTGTGTCCCAGCAGTGGGAACGTTATAGGTTGATTATGCATACAAATGCTGCATGACTTCACCCACTGCTGGGCATAGCCCTCTCTTGCTTGTGCCAATCCCCTCGATCTTGTGCCAGCATCATCCAGGTTTTAACCTCGATGGCAACAATGTCGTCTACCCATTTTACTTTTTTAAGTAAGAAACTTCACTAAAATGAAGAAAATCACACAATCTAGAGCAATCTGAAGAGTGACATTTAATTTTAGAGGATGGTGGCAACTATTTATACTCTCTTTTGTTCTTCAAGCATTGTTCTAAAATGGTTCTCGAGACAAACAAAGCAAAAGCGACAAGCTGCAGTGTCGGGTGACGGTTCATATAAAACTTTGTTCGAGATAGAGTTTATTTTTATGTTTTTCTCTCCCGACGGAAAAAGAGGGGTGTTATAAGTTTAACGTGTGTATCTGTGTGTCTGTCTGTAGCATCGTAGCTCCCTAACGGCTGACACGTTTTTGTTTTTTGTTTTGTTTGGAATGTGAATTGATCAAGATAGATCTTTGAAAAAAAAAGAAAAAAAACTGTGCAGCCGTTTTTAGAGGTTTATGTTTGTGTCGGGGTTTTTTTTTTAATTTTAATTTTAATATTATCACTTTACAGAAACTCATCCGCCCTAAAAGGTAAATGTGATGCTGTTCCACAAACAATGTGGCACTTAATGTCCTGTCCAGCGTGTCCTGTTGCCTACAAGTTACAGGAACTAATGGACGCTATTGAAGGTGCCAAACTTGTAGCCAAATTCTTGTCTGACTCTAATAGATTTCCATCGACACGCTAAGAAAATGATTAAAATATCAAGATAACTCAATAAAAAACACTATAAAATAAGGAAACATTTTTTATTTGCCTTAAATGCTACGCCCGCTATAACACCGTGCGTTTGCGCTTAAGAATATCAGAAAAAATGCAAAAGAAATGCTCCGCCGCGACAGTGTGTCACTGCCGTGACCAGGATTCGAACCTGGGTTACTACGGCCACAACGTAGGGTCCTAACCACTAGACGATCACGGCTACCGGAGCTGGTGAATGTGAAGGCAAAATTTCCGATCAGTTTGAACGAAATGCAATGAAACGTGACCACTCTCTGTCGATTAAACCTGCTTTTGCGCAAGATTTGATTATTTTATTTTTGTTGTGGATAATACTTTTTTGCAGGTATTCCTTAAACCTAAAGAGGTTGTCAATTTTTACGCGAACCAGAACATTACTTTACAATTTCGTGAATTAGATTAGTTAGGTATTAATAATCATGTTTTGACTAGATTCAAATTCCTGCTACATAGTAAAATCTGGTTGCTGGCCCAGGATTTATCCTCATTTATCTCAATACTTGAAACCATACATCCATCCATGCATTAATGGATTGGGCGCTGCTTTCCTGGTTAAAAAAGTAAAACAAATGCTCCGCCGCGACAGTGTATCACTGCCGTGACCAGGATTCGAACCTGGGTTACTACGGCCACAACGTAGGGTCCTAACCACTAGACGATCACGGCTACCGGAGCTGGTGACTGTGGAACTGTAATACAACATTGCATTACGATCAAATCAGATTACTTTCACTTAGGTATAATTTGTAACGGCATGACATGCGCAAGAGTTGTAATAAGCGCCAAGCAATTACTTATTGCTTAACAACGTGCCTATGTAGCGCGGTTATGTATATGAATTGTTTTCATAATACATAATATTATGGTCTGTTCCAAAAATATCTGATTATAATGTAAACAAATGGATCAGAAAATGTCCCTGTGTCAACCAATTTGTACTTAGAAATTAAGTACTTTGATTTGATAATGATTATTTTAACCGGAAATTCTAATTTAAAATCAGTTTAAAGATGTTTTTCATTTGACGATTGAGGTCAATTTTATAACCTCAATTTTAGTTATTTTTTCATTTACAATATAATATCCAATTTTATTCAAACAATAATTGTTGGAAAATTGGTGGGAGATAAAGTTGACACTTTCTAAAATACTGTGACTTTCTAAGTACAATGAACGTGTTACTGATACCATTTAATGAGTAATTGCGTAAGAATTTGACCTGGGGCTCTACTCTCTAAACACGTCCCCCATAGTTCAGCCGAAGTTACGGATGTTTCCTAACCCGTATCACTTTCGGACATAACATTAATCCGGGGCCCGAACTAAAAATTAACGGCAAAACGATTTGACAGTTGTCTTTACTCCCGAAGTGTTTTTTCCCGTCCGAAAAAGTTAATTGATCAGGCGTAGGGTTTACTTCTAAGTATCGAACTGCTTTCGAATGGGCCTGTATCTTCGTTGGCAGACTTAGAGAGCAGGCCTGGGCAGGGTTTGTTTACATTTTCATCTGATACTCTTGGAACAGACTATACGTAGCGTGGTTAGGTATAAGTATAAATTGTTCTCATAGTCCTATAAATAACGCCTTCTTAAACCCAGACCCGCCTTTTTAGCTTGAAAAGTTAACACGTTGAAGTTACAGTGGGCCGGCCATGTTGGTCGAAGGACCGATGGCAGTTGGACCAGACGAGTCCTTAAGAAGTTTCTATTGGCTATCAGTCTGTTGTTTCACAACTTCCAAATTGGTATATTGCATTACAGTTTTTTTAAGGTCTAGTAATGTGCCTTGGATCTGATACACTACCAACGCTGAAAGTATTCTTGTCTTGTCACGCGTTCCTCAGGTCTTAGGTCACCTTTTTTTTTTTTTTTAAAGTTGTCTTCTAACGTTATACATTATGTATTAGTCCCAAATGTTAACCCATGCGCCTTAAATACGACGAACTTGTTCCTTATATAACTCTCAATGCCAGCTCTGCCAACAAAAAGCAAAAAGAAAACAGATATTTTTCCTAAAAAAGTCGACTTTTCATGAAAGTTTAAATATTAATTCACAGTAGATTAGTCGTTTATTTATTCTGAACAAAAACAACAAGTGAAAATGTAAATTCTGGAGGGCTCTTTTACATTTGTACGGAATGATCCGGCACAGAATAGACGGCTTATAATAATAATTCTAGAAGGAAACAGAAAAATATTCTCAAATATTTTGGAGCACAATAATTTGTTATCTTATTAAAATCCATATTAATATAGGTACTTATTATAAATGCGAAAGTAACTCTGTCTGTCACGTTTTCACTCCAAAATTACTGAACAGACCGTTATCAGATCGTAACCTGGACCTGAAGAAGGACATAGGCTACTTTTCATCCTGGATATTTGTCACAAAAAATTATGAAAACACACGCAGACAACGTCGCGGGCAACAGCTGGTATCTACTAAATTATATTTCAAACGAATGCAGTCGAATGAAAGCAAGGAAATTGAGACGGACATCTTAATTTCCTTTGGTTTACCTAAGTGGCTACGCTGTTAGTACGTATTTATCAAGTACGCACAGGCGGTAAAATGGAAACTCTATCGTAGCAGTGGTTTTTTCAGCCATTTTTAGAAATTCACCGTAACGATGCACTCTGTCTTACATTATATTTTAATGTGTTGATTATCTTACCTACTGTTTTTACCATATACCAAATTGGAGAAGAATCAAATGATAAAAGAGGGAAAGAAAATGAGAGAGAATGAATGGGAGAAGAGTTATAATATTGTAATAATATGTAGTATTAATTCAATTCTACGTTTATATTAATTTTATTGTTTGAAAATTTAGCATGCCGTAAGGCAGAATGTATCGGGACTATTTATTTTATAAAAATGACATCATAAGCACATAAATGATTTCTATTTCTATTATATTTCTGTTACGCAGCAATTCAGAAACTGACCAATTGTAACGATTGTCAGTTGTTTTAAACCAATATAGTTACCCCCTACAGTCCATTCACAATTATTTTACCTTTGAATTTGCATCACTGTCAAAATCAAAGTGATCTTTATTTTCATTACAAGAAGGTTGTTGTTGGGTTGTGGCCACTGACTAGTCCGTCAAATCACAATGATCTTTATTCACGTTACTATAAGGTTGTAGTTAGGTTGCTGCTGTCAGAGGTAAAATAAGTGTGAATGGACTGTTAGGCCCGAGCTTTCCCGCGGGCCACAGATAACGTAGGATTATTTGATCTGTGAATACATTAGCCTCTCAAATTTTTACAACAACGCTCAGAGCTTTCATTTACATAGCCTCTAGTCACATTAAAAATATTTTATAAGCGTAATCTCGTTTCTTTTGTAGAACCAAACTCTCTGATTAAACATTCTATTCGAGAGACGGTGAGCTATACTGTTTCTGTTTTATAAACAAAGGCCGGGTTTTCCAATATAAATATAGAATTTCCTGTCATGTTTGAAAACGTAATAATTAATGATTTTTTGACGATAAGCCGCAGAATATTTCGAAAGGAAAATTCGTATGCAAAATGAAATCTCCAAAATGCGGAGGATCGACTCTACGTAAATGCCTACAAAAAACTAGTTGAATCACGGACATGTGATGTTGCTTATCCCGACCTAGAACAGTCTGCTATTGTAGGTCAAAGTTAAACAAGGGTAAAGAAATAGATAAGGCCAAACCGGGCCAGGCCAGGCTGTTTTTTTTTGTTGCTTTATGTCAACTGCGCGCACAGATTAGGCCGGCAGCGCATGAGTCGTTGCCCGGAAATTTACCATTTTATAAATATTAAGTTTATATAAACAGGTATTGTGTATTTTTTTTTTTTTTTTTTTGTTATTTTTAACTTTTCGTCTGCTGCACCGGTTGACGTCATCACGTCAACGCCGGCTGTCGCTGAAAACCAGCGAAGGGGCTCTGTCTCGCATAGGGTCGTAGCATTATGCTGAGCGATTGCCGTTTTGCGTGGATGTTACGCTTATTTTCCCCCAACTTGTTTATTTTGTGTTTGTGTGATTTTCTCGACGTCATGTTTACCGCAAATAAACGCATTTTCTTTCTTCCTTTTTTTCTTAAGGCCAGCCGCACGCTGGATACGATTTCATATCGTACGTAAACATACGTTATTGGATGTACGAGTTAATTAATTAATTAAGTTGCACTGCCAGTAGAGACATGTACATCACCCATGACCGGTGGCATCAACGTAATGAAAAATGTATATCCGCTAGATAATTCTTCGCTGATTCAAAGACTGCAGTGGCGACGCAATACCCGTTGTAGAACCGAATGGGTGAAAAAAGAGATGATTTTGGTGAATTCCATCATATTATGGTGGACTTTGGGCTATTTCATGGCTACGCATGAATAAAAAAGGATTGTGTGGTTTTATGAAACCACGGTAAAAGTGAAACTTTTTCCCTACTCCGCGGCGGACCGTCACGCGACATGCAACACACAGACGAAAAAGTTTGAGACGATGTAATAAAAGTTCCACTTAAAAAATTGTATCCGTCCAAATTAATATTTTTTCTATATATATACGTACATGTACATAGTTATATCTATGTCTATTTGACAAGACTATAATATAAAACTAGATGCTGTAACGATATTCGGTGCTCAATACATTGAGACTTGTTATATCTATAAAAAAAGGTATATTTGGGGGCAGTTCATTTGTCTGTTATCAAAGGCTTCTATCATAAATAAAATTCTTAAAAATCCTTCGTCTCCTCTCCTAAGCAAGGTTTCCGCTTGCCCTTCAATATAACGCTGCAAAGCTACTAATAGGTAAACTTACGAGGGCGCGCAACGGTCCACTAGCGCCACTCCTTTAAAAAATATTATCTCGCGACTAAGAAGGAATTATGAATAACGGCTTGTACGGATCCTCGGTAAGTGTCTCTAATTTTTTTTATTTCCTTTTATAAAGTTTCTAATTGAGACATGAAGCAACAAAATTAGATCTAAAGAAAAGCGGCCACATTCCTCTAAATCGTATTTTGTTGCTTCGTGTCTCAATAATGAAACTTTATAAAAGGTATTAAAACATTCTAAGGGGTAAGCGCCAGGTTGCTCGCGAAATTCAAATTTTCTTACGTATTTTGGAATTTGCAGGTCAGTGTCAGGTTGTATGTTGAACAAAATATGATTCGCGACCGCAACAAATATGTATCTTCGTAATCTATGTAATTTTCTTTGTAACAGTATCAATATCAGTGTCTCTTCTTTTTGTGTTTGTTTTTGTTTGCGTCATGTGTTACCGCATTTTTTTTTTCTTTCTGAAACATAGAATAGAATAGAATAGAATAGAATACTCTTTATTATGTACACCATAAAAATTACATATATAAAAGTAGAAATTTTACATAGGGTGACACAATGGGCGGTCTTATCGCTAAAAGCGATCTTTTACAGATAACCTTTGGATGGATTCAAGGTAGAAGGAGAGACAATAATGCAGGTAGTCAGTGGTGTACCATTTACTTATACAACAAATACATACATACATAAAACATATACTTATCTACATAATATAATATATACAATAATAAACATGAAACAAGAATAAGGAAACTAAATGTAATGACAATGTTTAAGGAGAGAGGAAGTGTTTTTTAACCAGAATTTTAAAAGTGGACAAAGATTGAGCACGCCTTATCGACATGGGCAAGGCATTCCATAACCGTACTGCTTGAACTGTAAAAGACTTGTCATAAAAACTGGTGGAATGCAACGGCATCTCTAGTCTTAAGTTTTCCGATGACCTCAGGTATCTATTATGTGTATCATGAAGGAACTTGAAACGTTCTTTAAGATAAGAGGGGGTTTAGGGTTGAACAGAATACTGTAGAACTGAAACAAGATATGAGAATTCCGGCGAAGACGTATGGGAAGCCACTTGAGCTTTGTACGAAATTCAGAAATATGATCATATTATTTGCGCAGGCCAAATATAAATCTTATGCAAAAGTTTTGAAGTCGCTCAAGTTTATCGAGTTGCGCCTCAGTGAGATCGAGATAACTGACATCAGCGTAGTCAAGGATGGGAAGTAAAAGGGATTGTGCAAGCGCAGTTTTAGTGGCAGTTGGAAGAAAGTTCCGCAATCGTCTCAGGGACTTACCAGATGCAAAAATTTTGCGACTTATGTACTGTAACTGAGGACCCAAGACAGATGTTTGTCGATCCAAACCCCAAGGTTCTTAACCTTTTCGCTGACTGGAATAGCAGTTCCGTTAAATTGTACTTGGGGAAGCTGCGACCAGTTTATCTTGGGGGTCATCCTTGAGCTGCCAACAACAATGACCTGAGTCTTTGATGGATTAACCTGCAACCCATGTGCCTCACTCCATTCGCAAATTGAACCCAAATCTTTGTTTACTATATTAATTGCATCAGCCAAATCCGAAAGGGCAGCTTGCTTATATATTTGTAAATCATCTGCATAAAGGTGGTAGGAAGAAAGAAGTTTTTTGGAAATAGAGTTTATAAATATTGCGAAGAGTAAAGGAGATAAAACGCCACCCTGAGGTACACCGGCAGCAGTATAACACCAAGAAGAGCAAGACTCTTCCATGCATATACGCTGCCGGCGGCCATACAGGTAACTATGAAACCAGTCACGCGAGCGAAGCATGCCAAGCAGGATATCGAAATCGCCAGTATTAAACGCGTTACTAAAATCCAGTAAGCAAAGAACAGTTAGATTTCCTGCTTCCCTGCCTAACCGAATGTCATCAGTGACGTTAACTAAAGCTGTAGCGGTGCTGTGACCAGGACGAAAACCGGATTGGAAAGGATTCTGCAGATTATTCTTACAAAGAAAAACACTAAGCTGATTGTGGACAAGGCGTTCAAGAACTTTTGAAAGGAAAGGCAAGATGGAGATAGGACGGTATTCTGAAAAGGAAGTAGGATTAGATTTTTCGGGTAAAGGAGTGATTTTTGCCTCTTTCCACATCGACGGAAAAATGCCATAGGTTATAGAGTAGTTTAGGATATGGCATAGGATAGGAAGGATTTCATCGAGGACAGGGAGTATCATTTTCCGACTTACACAATCACTACCAACTGCGTTGGATGTGATTGAAACTACGCTCTTCTTAACATCACAATCAGAGAATTGACTAAAAATAAATGGGGGATGATCCGGAGTTGGAAGGTTTGAAAGATAGTTTATTGTAGCTGCCTTCGTGGTCCTATTACAGTGGGACGCATATGAGAAGTGTTGATTCAGTAGATCAATATCTAAGTTTTTAGGAATCGATACCTGGCGCGGTTTTCCAACTCCCAAGGATTTAAGAAATTTCCAGACTTTAGCTGGATCTCCGTTTTCAACTGAGGTATGGATATGGCGGCGTTGGGCATCTCTACACACCTTATTGCAGCGATTACGAGCATTCACAAGAACCTCCCGGTTCGACGGCGAGGGCCGACACTTAAATTTAGTTTTAGTTACAGCCTTCCTGTGCATGACACTTCTAATGTCGTCTGTAAGCCATGGTGCCGGAAGATGTTTAATTTTTATAGCACGAATAGGAGCGTGGACATCGTACAGCTGCACAATATTGTCTGTCAGCAGGTTGACTTTATCGTCAATCGACTCGACGCTGACTAAAGGAGACCAGTCAATGCTGTTAGCATCTCTTCGGAGATCATCTGTATTCATGCCACTAAAGTTGCGCTGCAGGAGAATATTAGGTTTTGCCTTAGGTGGGCGAATTTTGTAGGAGAGGAATAATAGGTCATGGTAAGAGAACATGTCAGCCGGGCATTGACCATGCTTGCTGGCATGTTGCGGAATGGAAACAATGAGAAGGTCCAAAAGTGAGGGATTACAGTTTGGAAAGTGGTGTGTGGCATTTAAATAAAGGATTGATAAATTAGACGACTGAACTATTGATCGAAGAGAAGAGGAGCGGGAATCGATTTTCAATAAGCAAGTATTGAAATCGCCCATGATGATTGAATGACTGTAAGAGGGTGTAAGGTTTTCAAGGATTTTTTCAAAGGAGGAGAATTAATTTATACGTGACGAAGGGCTATAGTAAACACCTAAAAGGACTTTCACGTGATTCAGGTTTACTTCCAAAAAGAGATGCCCGCCCGCGTTCTGCGGTGGAGGTTGTGCAGACATACTGTTTTGATCAACAGTTAATATATCCTTTCCTACTCGTAGAACTTTTAATAAAATACTTTCCACATAATAATCGCAACGGCTAATTGTAACATGAATAGCCAGCTTTACAGGAACCGTCATTATCCCATCCGCGTGAAAACACACGGGAGCCTCATTCAGAATCGAACGCGATCGTTTAAAAGTCATAAAATGTTATGACTATTGTTATTACATGGTGGTTATTGTGCGATTATGGGTAACACGGCCATTATTTGGCTGTTTAGAAGTTTAGGTTTTGACTATTACCATTATTTGTAGTCAAGGATTGGAATTATGGGTAAGTTTTAATACAGGCGATTGTTTGTGTTTACCCTACTAATAAGTAGGGTTAAGAAGTTTGTTTTAAATTCCTTATTTAACTTTTTCGGCTTTAGTTTAGCCGAGATTTGCCTGTGCAAAATGAACGCTTTTAAACGACCCAAGTATTTCGTTTAGTTTTAAAATGAACGTAAAAGTTCAAAAGATATTATAAAAAGAAGTCATAAAACAAATTCAAATGAACATAAATCTTAAAAAAGAATGAGTGTTTATCTGTTAAACTATATCACATTAAATGCATCAATAAAATAGTTTAACGTTTGAAAGAATTATGTAAGCAATATTGTGTATCGGATATCTAATAAAATATCTAAAATAGATATTTTAGAATCTAGATGGGTTCAATGCTGTTTTAAAAATATTCAAGTAGGTTTGTGTTCCCGCCCACTTAAATTCCTACGTATGTTACAGGAATTTATAAGATACTAGCTTCCGCCCGCGGCTTCACCCGCGTGGAGGTCAGAAATTACCCCACGGGGACGTGCTACTGGGATAAAAGTATCCTATGTCCTAGCTTACCTATCATCCAAATCCAGCCTTTAACGCGTGATAAAATAAGAGGCAGACATGCAGATAATAAACGCTACCTAAATATTACCTCAAGATACGGACTCTGACTAAATTCCAATTCCTTAAATCTTTAGGAACAAGGTGTAAAGTTCACTCATCCTACATAGAAAATGGAGGACCCTCCGACCAGAAGGGTGTGCAACTCTCCGACGATTGATGTCGGGAAGTCTTATACAAGGAGCGACTGCCTATCTGAACTCCACAACCCAGTAACTGGGTAACACGATACCCCTTGGTGAGACTGGTTGTCAGACTTTCGGGCTTCTGAGGACCCGTAACGACTGCGAAAGACCCACGAATGACAGCCGAGACCAACAGCTTAACGTTTCGGAGGCACGAGGGAGTCTCGGTATGTAAACATGGTCACCCATCCACGGCCCAATCCCGGCAAGCGTAGCTTTACCTGATGGATCGCCCCGTGCGGCTGTTATATATTACTTAGCCACGAGCTCCTCACATGTACTTACTTATAATATAATATAACATCACGCCTTGTTTCTCTGAAGGGTTGGGCAGAGGTGTACTGTAGTACACTCACATTTCGCCAGTTTTATTTTAGGTCCCATGCAATAGGGAGCGAGCTTATTGCCATCAACCGGGCACAATTCCAGACTCCGTGCTTCTACTGAGAAATTCCTTTTGGAAAATCCCAATAATACTTTGCCCGACCTGGGAATCAAACCCAGTACCTCATTCATGCTCAGCAGTAGTGCTTGCGACCACTACTTACTTATTAAAGGAAATAGTAGTTTATAGTAATATCAGTTACATATTTGTTCATCTTGATACCTTGGTTGAGATTGGACTCCGGTGACGACAAAGATTCAATATATCTATTTATACACACATACGTATACTGGCATTATTAATGTCGCATATCACGAGCCAACGCGAAAATTGGGATGTCACATATGACATATACACCTCTACCTCAGAAAGATCCTATTTGACTCTGTTGGGGGATGATTTTGGAAAAACTGTGATATACGTGTCTCCTAATTTTAATTTAAGAGTATGTGTACAAATTTTCGAGTCAATCGACACAGAGAATAAAAAGTTCTACAGAAAATTCAACCTCCCATTTCACCCTCTTAGGGGTGCAATTTCAAAAAACCTTTTCGTAGTGGATACTTACTCTTCATAAAAAACACACCCTACAAATTTCATGTCTCTAGGAAAAGCGGTTTAGACTGTGCGTTGATATCTCGTTGATATATATAGAAGACGAAATAATACTTTATTTAATAATATTTTATCATAAACAATATTACATATGTTTTAATTTTCATATAATTTTTTTCAAATTAATTTCTGTCAACGGTTTGATTAACCTACCATATCAGCCAATATGAACCATATAATTTATTTTATTTATACAATTATACATACATACACACATTGCAGTATAAAAATGATTTACATCCGTCACCTCACACTTCAGGTTCAGTTGAAAATCAGCGTCAGGCACTAGTTGTCTGACATTTTAGGTGAACCCGCGTACAGCAGCCGCGAGGCACACTTTCTTGCTCACAACGCACTTTACGCTTTTTATTATAATTTATTTACACACAGTAAAATAGATACAGATATTAGTATTGAGTACAAAGGTACCTACTGTTTATTTCTTAAGAAATTGCAAAAGGCATCTTTTTATTTGCTTTATTTTTCAATTTTACCAGTATATGTTGTGTTGTGTGCCTTGCAGTCTGTGCTAAATAAATGTATTTTCTTTCTTAATTTTAATAAACATAATTTTGCTGAAAATGAAATTTTTACCGTTGCCATACGGTCAGTACGGACAATGTTATATATTTTTACTTGCGACCCGCCGCTGCTTCGCACGGTTTTTACGACTTGACTAAACATCGAAACTTCATTATTATATGTAAGTTTAATTGTAATGCGTTATACACATTAACCTTCCGGAGTATTTTTTTTAAATGATGGTGATGCCGCATCAAAATCCGTTTCACAGTTTAGAAGAACAACGCGGTCACACAGACAGACACGCAAAGCGACTTTAATTTATTATAATAATGTATGTATACAGGGTTATTTGTAAATCGACGTATTCCTTGCAGGCCGTCATAGTGGGGTTAAAATGCAACAAAATTAAGCCACCAAATGTTCTACCGAAATTCAGAAGTTTTTGAGTTAGTAACATTTTTTGTTTTTTTATGAAAAGTTAAATTTAAAAATGATTTTCGGCGCGACTATACTGGAATTTAAGTTATTATCATAACTGATGCTATAGTAGATCTTTTTTAATAATTAAAAGTTCAAAAATGCCCAAAACTTTGGCAAAGATCACTAATTAAACATTTTAGTTTTCGTATTTTTTATTTTTTCAGACAGAAAATTACGAAAAAAAAACTGTGTTTCGGTAGAACATTTAGTGGCTTAATTTATTGCATTTTAACCCTAATATGACGTCCTGCAAGGAATACGTCGAGTTACAAATAACCCTGCAGAATTGTAGATATAAATATCGCGTGTTTGTACCTCGTTATGGCTGTTCGATGTCACCTATTAGAAGACTAAAAGTTATGTATAATACTCATTGTACCAAAAAGGTATACGGGAAACGAGTATTTTATTGAACCAACTTGAAAATCAGAATACTGATCGTAAAAATACATTAAAATAACCTAAGCGTCAAAATACAAAATAAAGTTTTTTGTAGAATTGTGCGAACAGACAGCAGTATTACCTTGGGAAAACCAAGTATCCATTTCTAACATCTTGAAGATAACTGCCCGTGAATTCTTCCCGATATTATCTTATCGTCGGCATTTGAGAGCATACCCATGTTCCCGACATATACAGGCTACGCTACCGCACGAAAATATACGCCAAAATGAACAGATAGGAAAATAGAATCGTTCTGAATTTTGTTATCGTCACGATCAAGGAATAGAAAATGTTTCTGTATCTTCAGTATCGAGGGATCTACGATATTGAATACGTGGTTTTAGCTATAAACCCTAAGAGCCGATCCACACGGCGCATTGCGTCAGCGTTGCGTCGACTTAGCGCTGTCGCTGCGTCGTTTTACATACTAATAACCATAGTGTACACACGGTGCGCTGCGTCGATGCAACGCATACACGACTGCCTGCAGCCATGAGACGAAGCGGGAGGGGTGTACTCATTGTGACGTCGCCGCGCCGGAACAGCATGCGGCAGGCCGGCAGAGCTCAGTTGTTTGTACGTTGATATGGGAGGAGACATACGCAAGTTCGTTTCGTTTTTTTACGTATTTTTGTATTCAGTTTTATTTGTAATATAATGCATTGCATTAATTCAGGCAAGAGAAATTATATGTACTGTGCATAGCCGCTGCGACGACGGAACAACGCTGCGATGACACAGCGCCAGTGTGGCCGGCTATGCGTCAAAATATTTGCGTTGCGACGTCGCAACGCAAATATGGGTGGCATAATACGCACGATAGCTTGTGGGTGCCATACGTGTAAGCCTTAACTAGGATTCTTTCAAAAGTAAGGGCAACATTTCCTCCTTTTGAGGTACATACACACACTTGTATTTATGTTTGTATGTGTTATTGCATAGGAATTTTCCTATGCAATAATTAAGTGGCGATTGAAATCTCTAAAAAAACACGTGTAAGGTGTATGTGTAGAAAACCAGCATCCTAATCGCGTAACACACTATCAATCTCAATCTGAATAATTTTGAAGGTTATTACTAATACATTTCTACATATGTTCAAAAAAATTGTCTGCTTAACAACGTAAATAACGCAATGAATGCTGTTGAACTGTCAAAATGAAAGCTATTCCTACTGTTAGTGGGATACGCAATTATCCCGCTGGAGTATATAAGTCGCCAACCCGTCTTGAGCAAGTCTGGTGATCAATGCTCATGCCTTCTCTGTATGAGAAGAGGCCTTTGTCCTCCAGTGAGGCAGTAATAGGTTGGTATTATGTATTGTGCATCTTCCTGCACGGTGTAACCTTTCGTTACCGAACCGTCGAACCGTCTCCGGAGGCAAGTGGGAAGATGTAACTCAAACCTGGTAAAGTGGGGCTACCTCTATGGAACGGTAGCTGGGTGTAGATGTAGAGCTATGTCGCAAACTATGCTCCAACTTCTATCTTGCCCTCTGTGTCCCAAAACTTGCAGTCAAAGTGTATGGCGCTGCCACCGATGACACCGTGGAAGTGGCAAAGTTTTGGGCCAACAAAATTTGAGACAAGTCGTGCCAGCGACACGAAGAAGAAGAAGATTTATTGTTATTTGAGACTAAATAACATACTGCTATTTATATCTAAAATCTAACTCAAACTTTGTGTTAAGTAAACAAGACATTAATTGGCTTCCTCTTATAAACTGCTAACTAACTTATTTGCATATAGAACTCTGTAACACAAACTGATTAGTGAGTGCTGTTTCTATTTAGTTGCGATTGCACACAATTTTTGCACAAAGTGTGTTATATAATATACACAATAGTGCAAATAATAAATTATACACAAATTGTGCAAACCGCACACAGCATGTGTACAAATTCTTCAGACTTACGCGGTGTTTTGTATTAAAATGTTTGCATTGCTCTACGTTAAATAACATATCTTCTAAATGAGACGTTGCATACCTCAGTTAGGGGTTCTACAGACAAACTTGAGAATAGCATAGCGGTTAGTTTCATGTCATTATTGAAAAGGTAAATTTGTTTTACGCATTTAGTTTCAAAAGCTATTTTATGTAACACATACAGGGTGTAAAAGACCCATCACATAGCCGTCACTACGCATTCTATACTTGAAACTAATTAATTGAGTCAACGTACGCAAAATAATGTGCTTATAACGTGAAAATAATTAAAACATGTTTTCATTAATAACCTTAGAAAAATTGGAACTTTGACCTTTAATAATTGTAGTTGGCCAATAAAATTTATAAATATCTCCGTAACCAGAAGATATCCAACCCAAAAAAAAAAATGCTTTGCCGGGGAGAACAAGTGACTTTTGGCGTCGTTTAGTCTTTTTACACGCAGCAGGTCTTTTTACAGGCAGCGACATGAATATTGATTTAAGAAGTAGGAATTATTTTCGAGTACTTGGGTAGTCAAAGTAATTTTAACACTAACCGTCTTAATTGCTCGGCGCTCACTATAACGTGTGAATCTCCATAAACTTCTGCTGCTAACAATAACAATGCTGTTTCACATCAGTCTGACGCCAACATGTTCTAAATACCAACACATCGATGTCCGATACAAATACAAGACAAGTGTTACTTGATATCGAGAAGTGATGACGTCACATATCATCACCATTGCCTTCAGTCCACTTGAAGGGGAAGGCGTAAGTGTATATATACGAGATGCAACTACATTTTGCCAGTCATGATTTAATAAATCACTCAACTCAGCCTACTGCAATATAGAATAGAATAGAATACTCTTTATTATGTACACCATAAAAATTACAGATATAAAAGTAGAAATTTTACATAGGGTGACACTGCGACACTGCGGGACATAGGCCTCTCCCAGGCTGCGCCACACCACCCTGTCTCCCACCTTTCGCATCCAGTCTGTCCCAGCCACCTTCTTAAGGTCGTCGGTCCATCTAGCTGGGGAGCGTCCCATACTACGCTTGCCGTTACGAGGTCTCCACTCTAGGACTCGTCTGCTTCACCGGCCATTGGTCCTTCGACAAACATGGCCGGCCCACTGCCACTTCATCTTGCTTGCTCTGCAAGCTATACGTTGGTAACTCCAGTTATTTTCCAGATAATTTAATTCCTTATTTTATTCTTCAAAGATGCGGGCTATGCTTAGAGTTTCCAAGCATAGCCCGCTCCATAGCGCGCTGAGCGACCTTGAATTTGTGAACCAGCCTGACTGTCAGAGTCCACGTTTCGGCACCGTATGTCATAACGGGATGTCCAGCAGTCATGATTGGTTCCATGTAATCACAGAATAGCCGCACCGGCAGTCTAGAAATGTCAGTATTAATAAAATTCGTGACGGAGAAAGTGCGTAGAGCGCAAAACTTCTGTCACAGACCGCCTTCGAAATCGTCAGTTTCTATACGTCGTTTGTGCCTTAGTGCGAGTAAACGATGACACGCTTCGTATGTATAGAAAGTGTTGACAATGCCGCCTCTAGCAGCAGCTGTCGAGGCATGTCCGTGCATGTAGTGGAGGGAAAGACTATCAGGCACAAATCTAGACTTCAGGATGCCAGACAAGACTAGATACTGGTAATTTTCTTAGTAGGAAATCACGTGAAAACAAAATGATGTCGTTCAGTAGGCTAATTCACTTAATTTTATGACGCGCCAGTCAAGTTGAGGTGCAGTTGCAGTTTAGTTCAAGTTTACTACTTAACCCAATTCTTGTAATATGTGAACTGTATGTAGCAGTGGAATGTGCTCTTAGTGCTAGCGAAGACTGCGGTGCGGTGGAATGTGGTGCTTTATTTCTGCCTTGCGGTATCAAAAAGCAGACCCGGGCACAGGCGGTGAAGAAAATGCAAGTTATTCCATTCGAGTCTCGCTCAGCTAAAGTGGTACCCACATGTTGTCGTCGTCGTAATGGAAAACATACAAGATTTGCAGCAAGAGGCGCACTGTGAATAAACTGCATGCGTTTTTTTTCATCGTAATGCGCGCTCTGCTGCGATATTCCGTACTTCACAGATTATACGCTAAAAAACACACATGGCGGTGCGCGTTAGTATCTAACAGTTGTAGAGAATATGAAAAGCTTTGGTTTGATCGAAACTTAACTGCAACTGCACTGCAACTGAACTTCATAAAGTGAATCATCAGCTGTACCCCGCCAAATTCAAATTTTCTTTGGCTTTTTGCAAATTAAAGCTCCGTTTTACATCGTATGTTGATGGCAATGCTATTCGCGACTGTAGGAATGATATATTTACTGAATAATAATCATCAATTTCATATCAATCGTGAAATAGAAATTTGTTCCATGTAAGAAATTTTCAGAATATTTCATATGAACATTCTTAAGTGAAACAAATTTCCAAAGTTTGATGATCGATATGAAATTTATGATTATATTTCAGTAAATATATTATTCCTAGAGTCGCGAATCGCATTTTGATCAACATACGACGTAAAAAAGGACACAGGAACATCGTGAGGGAACCTGGACTTAGTCTGAAATGGCTAACCCGTCTTGAGCAAGGGTGGTGAGCAATGCTCATGCCTTCCTCTATTTATGAAGAGTTGGAGACGCCTTTGCCCTGCAGCGGGACGATAATAAGCTGGTATTTATTATATTACAGCCGGTTGTTATTATATTTATTTTTTTATGATTTATTTAAGTTATAATGAAATACGAGTTATTAGTGCAATGTAACAAATGAAATATAATTCATTATACACATACATAAACTCACGCCTTCTTCCCATGGGGGTAGCAGAAACTGCAGAACGCCACCTGCTACGATCCTTACATACTCCTTTTGCCTCGTTTTTTATCCACTTCAAAAAAAGTAGGAGGTTCTCAATTCGACTGTATTTTTTAATATTTTTTTATATGTATGTTTTAGCTCAGAACTGTATTCTAGGTGAACCGATTTCGATAATTATTGTTTTATTTGAAAGCTGGTGCTTCTCATGTAGTCCTATTTAAATTTGATCAAGTTCTGACGTAGTATTTTTGAGTTATCCTTAATACTGCGTATTTTTTCCACTTAGTTTATATTGGTGATGTTTTAATAATTTCGTGACACTGTTATTTACATATCAAGTAGTGTATTTACATATCAAGTAGTGGTTCCGCGAGGCTAGTCTATTTTTTTACGGCTAGTTACTTTCATAGTATTATGTCGTACGGTATTTTACTATGGGGACGGGCTGCATACGTCGAGTCTATTTTTATTCTGCAGAAAAGAGCCATCCGAGTCATATATGGCCTCCGCAGGCGCGACTCTCTAAGGGAACGGTTTAAAGATATTAACATCATGACGGTACCTTGTCAATATATCTGTGAAAACATCATGTACGTAAGGAAAAATCTACATCTTTTTGGTAAAAAAGGTGAAAGACACAATTATATCACTAGAAATAGGGATCAATTAGTTCAACCAGGTTTCAGGCTGGCTAAAGTAGACTCATCTTTCATGGGGTATTGTTTAAAATGTTACAATAAAATGCCTCCCCATATTCTTCAACTGAATGAAACTAAATTCAAATCTTGTATAAAACGCACACTATGCAGCCAAGCATATTATAAGTTGGGGGATTACATCGCTGATAAAAATGCTCGGCTCAACGCTGGTCCTGCTCCACAAGGGCGCATTAACTAATTGATTAGCATTTGAAACTACTGTTGGAGCTGTTGAAGATTTTAAAAACTTATCTTTGCATTGTATAAATTCAATGTTTTAGTATTGTATAATTGCATAGCACATGTGTGAGTACTATGTACCTACTATAAAGCTACCATTTAATAGGTTTTTCTTTCATTGACTTGAATGTGCCCTGGCGGCTGAGAGTATTTCATGCTCACTCAAATGTCTCGCTGGTGGTGGCGTGTGTGTTGGATCATTAAGTTCCCTTCAAAATGGTTGAGCTGAATGGTGCTGATCCATGCGTCATGTTCGTGAACGGGCGCCGTAAGTGGGGACTGGTCATTTCTTAGCTGCAACGGCTTATTTTAATTTAATTTAATATTTGAATTGCTTTTGTCTTTTTATTACAGACGCTTTTAACGTTCTGCATTGTTCTCACATACATCATTTCAACATGAACGATGTAATCAATATTTTGTAACCATATTTTGATTTAAAAGAGTGTCCATGGAGTTTCTTGCCCGTCCTTCTCCATAGGTACCTACTACGCTTTGGAATGGGTAACTAGCTTCATCTTTCTGACTGACCGACCCCTTGACAATTCAAAAGTGCCTGTAATTGGTTTATTTGAAATAAATGCTTTGAGTTTGAGTTCAAGATCAAGTAGGTTTAGTAGTTTTTTTTGGAAGATGGTTGTTTTTTTGTAAAAAAGTTTTTTCGTTCATACATCTGGTCATACACGCACGCCGATTGCGAGTACTATGCGCCTGACCTTTCTGAAGAACATCACCAATAAGGTCACTATATTATGTCCACCTAGGGCGTCCCCTCCCGGCGTTTCCACTCACATCTGCCTTATGATTAATTATACTTATTAAGGAAATAAAAGGCTATAACATAATATAATACATATTATATCCGGTTATTTATTTCCAAGTAATGCCCTCATTAGTCAGAGTTCAACGAAGACTCTTAATAACATCAAGTTTAGAAGCAAACTTCTTTGTCTTGAAGAAAACTGTGAAACCTATTAAAAATTGAAATACCTAGTTGATTAAGCACTCCGGCTAGAAGGGCAACGGTAAGGGGAAATTGAGTTTTTTTTATGCTTTTCAAATCATTTTCTTAATAAATCTGTTTTATTGTAAGATTTTTCGTTAGTGGCATTTTCATTTCTTTAAAAAGTCTAGCTTTACTTTTGTATTTTAATAAAGTTTTTAAAAGGGTTGTTTCTAATATAGGAATATGCTTAAATGGTTTTCAGTAATTGGAATATCGAATTTTCTTCAAATAGGTACAAATTTTCGGAGCGTTTTCAAATAGTTTCTTTTTAAAGATTAATAAAAAAAAATGCTTTCATCAGAGGATACCATATCAGTCCGATAAGTATAACAGTCTTTAAAAAAAATATCATCTCTTATCATTGATTAATCGTCGTGAGATCTCTGACTGAATATTTTTGTTAAAAACGGTTCGAAGTGAAATTAATTGTTCTGATATTTTGTCGACTTTCTACTTCAACGTTCCAAGAAAATCCAAACGGTTCAATCCACCATTACGGGTGCCATTTGCAACTACTAACTACAATAAGCTTATAAATACTAACAATTCCGGTTAAATATCTTCTGAGAATATTTCCCCCTCACTTAATTCATTATTAACATACATCATAAATGCTATTTATACTATATCTTTAAACACACAAACACACACGCACATACACACACACCTACACACCCACACACACTCATTCACACCTCCATACTACAGCGCGTCTATAATTAATGATTACTTTGTTTGTTTTTCTTTACATTTTTGATTTATATCACTTTTATCCTGATACCTAATGAAATTGAATGTCTATTCAATACCTTATACTGTAAGCTGTAACTAGTGGAAGAGCGGAACTTCCTAACACAAGTATATTTTTTACTTAAATGGAAATTCCATAAAGACCTAATGTAAACGTATTTTTAAGTTATTGAAATAAACATTTTGTATTTTGTATTTGTATTTTGTAACTACAGACAAAATTCGTACGCTGTGCGTGTAAGTAGGTATTCTATTAAGTTGTGCAAACAGTTCGACTTTGATCATTTTAAAACAAGTGTGACCTCGGCAAAAAAGTGTTTAGCAATTAATTTCTTTAAAGCTTAAATTATTTAGACTTTGTTTTATTTTTATTTTTAATCTTTAAATTTAATTTTTAACATCTTTGTTCTTATAGGAAATAACCTGTTGCAATTATATTAGTTTTTTAATTATTTTAGGTGATGATCTACCAGCATTTTTTTTTTGTTTGGCAATATTTGGTAGTGTACACTTTTTTTTCCACAGTACATAAGTATTGTGGAAAAAAATGTGTATAAAAATACAAGAGTAGCTCTAGACGTGAAGACCTGTAATTGGCTGTCAGATTATCATACTATTATTTATCACCAGTGTTAGCTGTAAGTCTTCCAGTCTTTAAATAAATAAATAAACAACAAGTCATTCTAGAAGTATCGTACTTTGGAACCTCACGGTTCCAAAGTACGATACTTCTAGAATGAACCGTGAACCTTTGGAACCGTGAATACATGTGTTGAAAAATGAGAAAGACAATTATCGAGACACAAAATTAATGTTAAGGACTTATGTACCCGTATGTATTAAACTACATGTATTTGTCAGTGTACAAGATGAATAAGACCCGTACGTGGTTGGCGGTACTGAAGTGTTTAATCTATTTGTCTTGTGTCAATATTTCGTAACTACTACACACACACAGTTTCAGGAAAGGGAGCTTTTCGGACTTTTTAAAAATATTTCTAAATACCTATTAGGCTAAATTATTTAAGTGGCCTATAGTTGACATGATAGCTTCTTACGCATCACATATTGAATTTGCCACAAAATCATAAACATACATAGGTAATCTCATGAAATTATTTTAATGATTTGATCCCTTCAAATTATAATCAAAATATTTTCAAGAAAAGGTTTCTAAGTCTAATAAAATACTCTTCATTGTGATTAATAAAAGGAAACATAAAACGGAATCGCCAATTAACGCTCGAGTACACAAAATAATATTTAATTATTATACGCTTTTAAACTTGGTCAAGCAATTTCAATTTTGACGTCATTATAAACGATTAATTAATCTTAACGATCAGATAATAATGACTTCGAAATGGTTCCTTAACATTTGATATTGTAAGCTTTGCTTCATAATTATACGGAATAATGACTTAAGCTTCTGGTTATATTGGTACGCACGGCTTAATATCAAGCTATACATTTCCAGTATAAACTGATCTCGCATTGTATAGGATTTCGGTAAAATAAGAGGTCATGTATACAGTGTAGCTATATTATTTTGGAAATTTTCTAACCTTTCGGTCTAGTGGTCGCAAAAGCTACTGCTGAGCATGAGCTCCTGGGTTCGATTCCCAGGTCGGGCAAAGTGTTATTAGGTTTTTCCATTAAGATTTTCGCAGTAGCAGCCCGTAGTCTGGATTAGTGTCCGGTTGATGGCAACAGGTTCGCCCCCTATTACATGGGACTTCAACATAACTGGTGAAATGTAGGCGTACTATAGGCACACCCCTTCTGATATTACAGGTGATTACGTTATGTGGTGTTATCTCTTAAAAATATAATGTAGGTAAGTACCAATCTTAATTGCGACCTTCATTTCAGTTTTTTTTTTTAAAGGTAAATAAAACTTTCCTGCTTTACCTTAAAATAAAACTACGAAACGATGCACTAATATTATGTTCTTGCATGACTAACAAGAACCAACTATCGTCTGTCGAATCCTTTAGTAATGACCGCAAAAGCAAACGTTTGTGACGTAAGCGACCGACGATGACGTCCTGACAGAGGCCACTCGGTGGCTTGGGTAAATTGCATGTGGATGACGAGGAATTAAGGCTCCCGCAAATAGGCACGATGCGACAGCGCAACGTGTCTCTAGTAGAACAATTTCTATGAAAACTTCATGGAAATTGTTCTACAAGTCGCGTCGCACTGTGGCGTCGCGCCTGTCTGGGGAAGCCTTCAGTGTATGTAACTATACTATATGTCAGTTAATTATATTTTTTTGTATGAGTGACGTCTAATTCCTGCATAATTCAGATCACTAGTCCAGGATGTAACTAATAATTGCTCGTTTACACGAGCTGAGTTTCTTGCCTTAATAGGGGCTTTTCGAAAGCAGAAAAAAATATATCTTGTTAACCGTTCATACGATACGCGCGAGGCAAGAGTTGATAGTGCCACTTAAGTACGTACGCTACACTAAATAAGTTATCGCTGCAACATTTTAAGACTCCCTTTAAATGTTGAAGCGTAACTTGAAAGATTTAATGTTCGTGAACGCCCGCTGCGCGCTGTCAGTAGCGACTGGTCATTTCTTAGCTGCCACGGCTTATTTTAGTTTAATGTTTGATTTTTTTTTTGTCTTTTTATCACGGACGCTTTTAACCTTCTGCATCGTTCTCACATGCATAATGTCAACATGAATGATGTAACTAATATTTTGTAACCATATTTTGATTTAAAAGAGTGTCCGTGGAGTTTCTTGCCCGTTCTTGTCTATAGGTACCTACTACGTTTTAGAATGGGCAACTAGTTTCATCTTTCTGACTGACCGACCCCATGACAATTCAAAAGTGCCTATAATTAGTTTATTTGGTTGGTTTATTGTTTTTTTTTTTGGTTGGTTGTTTTTTTATTTCATATATATATATATATATATATATATATATCATTTTCGTATGCTGCACTGTTTGACGACATCACGTCAACGCCGGCTATCGCTGAAATCCAGCGCTGGGGCTGTCTCGCATAGGGTCGTAGCAATATGCTGAGCGATTGTCGTTTTGCGTGGATGTGACGCATATTTTCCCCCAACTCGTTCTTTTTGTATTTGCGTTATGTTTATTGAAAATAAACGTTTTTTTATTATTTGAAATAGATGTTTTATTTAGGTTTGAGTTTGAGTAATTAGTACCTAGTAGAGCTTTTTGTGATATAGGTTGTCCGCGGAAGTAGGTACTAACACCGTACCTTTTTGTGATATAGTTTGTCCGCGGAAGTAGGTACTAACACCGTACCTTTTTGTGATATAGGTTGTCCGCGGAAGTAGGTACTAACACCGTACCTTTTTGTGATATAGGTTGTCCGCGGAAGTAGGTACTAACACCGTACCCTTTTGTGATATAGGTTGTCCGCGGAAGTAGATACTAACACCGTACCTTTTTGTGATATAGGTTGTCCGCGGAAGTAGGTACTAACACCGTACCTTTTTGTGATATAGGTTGTCCGCGGAAGTAGGTACTAACACCGTACCTTTTTGTGGTATAGGTTGTCCGCGGAAGTAGGTACTAACACCGTACCTTTTTGTGATATAGGTTGTCCGCGGAAGTAGGTACTAACACCGTACCATTTTGTGGTATAGGTTGTCCGCGGAAGTAGGTACTAACACCGTACCTTTTTGTGATATAGGTTGTCCGCGGAAGTAGGTACTAACACCGTACCTTTTTCTGCTGCCGAGCATTGCTGCTGAAGAGAATACTCTAAAAAATCGAACACAGCAACGTTTCATCGAAACAGGGAGTCTACTCCCTAAATCCGTCAACGAAAATACGGACCCATTCGAAAGTAGTATATCAGTCAAATTCTTAGTTCCGGCTCCGAATTAATCTTACGTCATAGGTGGGGTTTTACTCTTGAAGCATGAAATCCGTAGTTTTAGTCGAAGTTAAGGGTGTTGCCTACTCCGTATCACCTAAGTACATAAGATTACTTCGGGGCCCAAACTAAGAATGGATGACAACACGATTTTACAGTTGTCCTTACTTAATCCCGATGTTATATTGCCCGTCCAAAAAACTTAATTAATAGGGAGTAGGGTTCATTCTGATGAATCGAACTGCTTTCGGACGGGCCAGTATCTTTGTTGACGGACAGTGAGAGAAAGCCCCGTGATTAGGAGCAGGAAGTGCCCGTAACTTCGGCCAAAACTTCGGATTATGTGCTTATGGAGTAGACCCCCATTTCCAATGTAATTACGGACAAATTACACACAACTATACTCTTTGTCTTTGGAAGGGCAACGCACTGGCGATACCTCTTGTATTGAAGATGTCCATAACACCAAATTATCAATCAATCAATATAATACAAAACACAAAAAAAAACTACCTATGTCCGTTATAGATTTTGAAACCATCTAACTGATGTACCCCAAACCGTTGTTTTCATTAGAAGAGCAATAATGCGAAGATGGTTTTAAGATAAAAAAAATACCTTTTTAATAAAAACGTATTTATTTTTTTAGCGTAGTAGCACACGCCGGGTATCCGCTAGTATAAAATATGTCTGTCTCCAAATTAACCGTGGCTTAGTTTACAGGGACAACCACTATTCTAAGCGGTGACCAGCCCATCTCTTTGAAACCGTTTCCAACCCACCTTTTATAAACGTTAAAGGAAAAGAGAAGCAAAATTGACCTATAAATAGAAACTCATTACGTAATTTTGGTTTCCCCACTTCCCTTTTAAACATAAAAGCAAATGCGTAGATACGGCAGACGGTTCGCGTACTGAATACTAAACACGACTAATGAACGCACGCGGTCCTGCTATATCAACGTAATTTATAGGAAAACACGCTATCAGAGAACCACAAATACTCTATCAAGGACCATTATAGACCGCGAGCCTTAAATACTAGGCTTTTATTGTCCTGTAAGGCAATGGGCTTATTTTCATACAAGGTCCTACTTTTGCTGTGCCCGAGAGGGTCCACAAATTTTTGTAACCTACCACCTAAGTTCACATGTGGCAGCAATAAATATATTAATGAAGAAGATACTTCACGAAGCCGTCATTTACACATTCTGTACATCAAACTAAGTAACTTTGTGCAAGAATAATTGCTGCGACGCAACTTTTAGTTTTGGTTTGAAAATTCGCTGTTTACGGTAGTACGCAACGTAACGCATGCAAAACTTTATGCTTCTGCGTGCATGCAACCATACAGGGATCGTGGGAGTATTTAAAGTTAGGTTAACAACATTTTAACCTTGATTTCGTCAAAAAACATCAAAAATGTTGGAACTGTGACCTTCAATACCTCCGTAACCAGAACGTTCCCATGTATGGTCCAGTACAAAAAAAAAATATCATAAGGAAGAACACCTGACTCTGGGCTTCGTTAAGGGTATTTTTAACACCCGTTATAAATCTCAAGCATTGCAATGGATGTTGGCGATTTCCAACTCCAAACCTCATGATGTTTTCTTTCACGGCAGTAGTGAGTGTCTAAGATAAGCTTAGAAAGCAGCGTAACACACTAACAATAGGAATAGCTTTAATTTTGACAGTGCAACAACATTCATTGCGTTATTTACGTTATTGAGCAGACAAATGTTTCGAACATAAGAAGCAATGGATTAGCAATATCCTTCAAAATAATCCAGATTGTGATTTATAGTGTGTTACGCAATTGGGGTACAGGTCTAAGGCCCCGTTGTTTGATACATAATTAAATAGTTTATATAACGTATTTTAACTATTAGTATGTTTGACTACTGGTCAAACAACGGGCCCTAAGTGTGGTCTAGTATACGTACATACATATACGAGTTTTGACCAGACATATTAGTGCTTGTCTGTTTCCGAACCCACATTTTTCGACCCGTCCTTAACGACGGGCCGGTCACAACATTGTGTATCTCAATAATTATAAATAAGAACCCGACCATCATGTGTACACTCATCACCTAAAGTGGGCTATTCAACCCGACGTATTGGCTCTTCAAAAGACGCATTGCGTAAATGGCAACATACCAAGAGCAAACCATATGACTGGACAAATTGTCTTATAAGAACTGAGACCAAGCTGAAACCAACCTTATCAGTCGAAAAATAAAGTACGAAATGGCTTGTGGTGGGATACGGACAGTGGTATTGAGAAGTGACCCATGAATGTTATGTCCCTGTTGCATAATCAGTGGCCAGTTCGTATGTAGAGGAACGGACTAACTTCCTATTTAATCTCTAAGGACTAGTAAAATTCTAATCGAGACCGGACGTATGTTCTCGTGATTTATATTCGCTGGGGGTAAAGTTCTGTGGTATATTGTATACTAATGTCGGGTTTTTATCAGCGTAACGAATAGTTTTAATGTTTATTCAATGTTAGCTAGTAAATTATAATACCTTTTTGTTTAGACGGTAGCAAACAAATGAGAATTCATTCTACGCCTCGTTCACCACTAAATTAATCCTTATTAGCTGCTATTATTTGTTTTCAACCCAACGGTGCGGTTTAAAAGAAGATGTAGTGACAAAAATTGAAAACAGTATGCTTACATGGTTTGGTCATATTGAGAGGATCAATGAAGGGCAACTAACAAAAGGTATTTACAAGGCAGATGTGAGTGGAAACACCGGGATGGGACGCCCTAGGAAGACATACAGGGTTAGTTTTCAAAGACCAGCCAAATTTAAGGATGTGGTACAGACCATCAAACTGAACAACTCTCTCCATGGGACCAATATCATCATCGCGAAAAATTTATAAACTGTCCCATACAAAACTTCAATACCTACTCGACCCAAATGTATAGGACCGCTGATTTTTTTTTCGCGATTACGATATTGGTCCCAAGGAGAAAATTGTTCAGTCTGATGGTCTATACCACACCCTTAAATTTGGCTGGTCTTTGAAAAATAACCCTGTATAGTGACCTTATTGGTGATGTTCTTCAGAAAGGTCAGGTGCGTGGTACTCGCAACCAGCGTACATGTATGACCAGATGTATGAACGTAAACGAGGCATAAGGAGTATGTAAGGATCGTAGCAGGTGGCGTTCTGTAGTTTCTGCCTACCGCCATGGGACAAAGGCGTGAGTTTATCATGTATGTATGTATGTGTTATTTCCTTTCTATTCATTAGTTCAGTTTTGTGCTATTAACTGATAAAAAAAACAATTCTGGACGAACATTCACAAAAATGTACAAGTAACTATGTCTATACTAATAATACTTTCACCTGCTTCTTGCAGATTGTCTGACAATGTCCGAAAAAGAAAAGTATTATGTCATTGTGCTCAGAAACTTACTAAAACTCGTCAAGAAGAAACTCAATTAAGCGACAACAGTATACAACTACATCTACAGTTTCAGAGGTCGCGGGTTCACATGACATATAATATTATGGCACAGATATACGACTGTTAATGATTTCTAATTGAACATCACGTCTAAACGAATAGTTTTATTTGTTTGAAAAAAAATATATGATAAACTAGACTATTTTCTTCGTAATTTGATATGTGAATATTTGATATTATATTTTTATACATAACATCATCATCATCACATAACATAACATCACGCCTGTATTCCTCGAAGGGTTAGGCAGAGGCGTACCTATAGTTCACCCACATTTCGCCAGTTATGTTTTAAGTCCCATGTAATAGGGGGCGAGCCTATTGCCATCAACCGGGCACAAATCCAGACTCCGGGCTGCTACCGAGAAATTCCAGATGGAAAAACCCAATAACACTTTACCCGACCCGGGAATCGAACCCGAGACCTCACGCTCAGCAGTAGCGCTTGCGACCACTAGACCAACGAGGCAGTCAAATATATAATAATAAATAAATAATATATTTTTATAACATAGTGTAATTAATTTGTAAAGTAATGTCTAACGCGAACACAAAAACGATAATCACGCAAAAACTATCAAGCGTATTTTCATGAAATCTGCACCATCTAAAAGACAATTTAATTACCCAAATTTTTGTGTACGGCTTTTATTTGTATTGTGTTTCATAAATCAAGTTGGGTTGTTTTTGCGAATAAACTTGATGCGCGTTGAAGCGGGGACTCTTGCGGGCGACGGGCGGCAGTGCATCGCTGACCAATGTCCGGGTAGACGCTAACGCTCTGTACAATTTTATTCGCTTAAAAGTTTCGCATGCTCCTCCCACTCGCTCAAGGTCGCTGGCACTTATTGTCGCCTTATCTAGCTTATAATACTAGCCGTTGCCCGTGAAACACAGTCAACAACTCACATGCTGGGAAAACTATAAAATATACTTATTTTTTAACCCCCACTCAAAAAGAAGGGTGTTATAAGTTCGACCGCTATGTAACCCCCGACGCAAAAAGATGGGTGTTATAATTAACCCCCGACGCAAAAAGAAGGGTGTTATAATTAACCCCCGACGCAAAAAGAAGGGTGTTATAATTAACCCCCGACGCAAAAAGATGGGTGTTATAATTAACCCCCGGCGCAAAAAGAGGGGTGTTATAATTAACCCCCGGCGCAAAAAGAGGGGTGTTATAATTAACCCCCGGCGCAAAAAGAGGGGTGTTATAAGTTTGACCGCTATTTGTGTGTGTCTGTCTGTGACACCGTAGCTCTTAAACAGGTGAACCGATTTGGATGCGGTTTTTTTATTTGAAAGCAGATTTTCTAGAGGTGGTTCTTAGACATGTTTTTATCAAAATCGGTTCAGCCGTTTCAAGGTCATCAGCTCCGTTTTGTGTCAAAGGTGTTTTAATCTTACCTATTATATTAATTTAATAGTTTATGTACACTCATATAAACAGACAAGAAGAAAGGAACAGAACAATCCAAAAATCATATCTCCTTGTCCAGGTGTCCTTGTTTAAATATGTCAAGCAGTTTTAAAATGCTATAATTCGAGTTTACTATGTTGGTAAGTCTACATTTTGGGAATTCATTTTAATCCCAATTTCCCCCTTTTTCTACATAAGTAAAAACTGTCTCACAGAAATAAAAACCGCCCAAGTGCGAGTCGGACTCGCGCACGTAGGGTTCCGTACCATTGTCTATAAAAACGACAAAAAAATCACGTTTGTTGTATGGGAGCCCCCTAAAATATTTATTTTATTCTGCTTTTAAGTATTTGTTATTATAGCGGCAACAGAAATACATCATCTGCGAAAAATTCAACTGTCTAACTATCACGGTTCATGAGATACAGCCTGGTGACAGACGGACAGACAGACGGACGGACGGACAGCGGAGTCTTAGTAATAGTCCCGTTTTACCCTTTGGGTACGGAACCCTAAAAACGAATCATTTAGATTCATGTTCACAAGAGACGCTTAAGGTTTTTTTGAAAAACATAATTATTTATGTATATCCTTAATATACTCTTCGTGTAGTACATCCCGATATCTGTTATTATTGCATTTTCTACCGAGATAAAAGCAACGGCGGTAAATGGAAAAACCAAAAATCAACTACCTATACTCGAAAGGTTTAGGTAGTTAAATAAAGGTAAACAAAAAAAACCACGTGACTCATAGATGTTAAACCTTTAATTTCAAATGTTAATTTCATATTATTTTGAGTCCCATAATAAAAGGCTCTATTCTGAATCTGAATTTGAGGAACTATCTGTCACATTAATAATAAAGCGTTCAGTGGTATCATCAATTATTTTGTCTAATTTAAACATTTTCTGTTCTTCCTTTATTACATGAACCTCGCAACTTTTCCAATTCTCAGCAGTCACATTAGCTAAAGCCTCTGGCAAAAGAATGTTTAGGTCAGACATTTTAAAAGTATTGTTTTTCTCGGCTACAAACTCTTTAACTTGAGCCCATATTAACTCAATTGAATTGCGTTAACAGTGGTATGGTGGCAGCCGTAATACAGTGACACCATAAAACATTTTTTCTAATTCATCCACAACTTATAAGGCATCTGGTTAACCGACTAAACGTAATACCTGCTACTTCAGTTGCCATACTACGTCACAGGTGTACTCTTCAATCTAGCAACGTTATCTAATTCGTTGTATGTTCTAAAAGGTTTAGGGAACCTGTCTTTTTGGGCTCTTTACAATAGACAGATTACAAAATATTATACTATTTTATAATCTAAGAACAAAATTGTGCTCAAGCAATTACATGTACGAAGAGTATTATAGTTTACGAATAAATGATAAAGTTTAACATACATTAATAAAAGAGGAAAATATCGTATAAATCGCAAATAACTTTAATTTTGTTGTGACGTATTTTTAAACAAGAAAGTGTCAACTATAAAAAACCCTTTTTACGATTTGTTTACCTTTATTTAATTACGGGTATACATATATTTTATTACAATACTTGGTTACTTTTATACCTCACTGTTCTACCTTTTACGGAGTATTTTATAGGCGAAACAGTTTTATACATTGCATAGTTTCACATATATATGTTTCCCAAAACAAAAAGCTATGATATTAATTTATCTGTGATCGCTCGCGCTTTTTGTGAGCAAAGGCTCATTAAATCAATATAATTTAATTAGAAGCGAATCCTGGGCTACCAATGTACATTTTTTTCACTCCACTTGCTCAAAAAGTCCGTTATTGTAGCTTACCAGAACGGAGATAAAATAGCAACTTTTCCTGTTGGGGGAAAAATATTTTTTATTTTTATTTTTGTCTGTTACCAATGAGCCTACAAATACGAAAACGTCTTTATTCATAAGTAGAATAATCATGAATAAAGACTCGACTTATTACTGTTTCATAAAAAAAGAACATTTTATTTTTGGAAATGGAACTTAAAGCGGCAATCTCTTCGGTAGATTGCGTGCATTGCGTTGCGGCTACAGAAGAAATAAAAAAAGTAAACTATTTATTATTTAATTTTTTTTTTCTCGCAACCGTGGTGAAAAGTAGACTGCAACAACAAATGGACAATTAAAAAAAAAAAGTTTGCTTTTTATGCTCTGTCATAGAAATCAGAGCAGGAAAAGCTACGATGTCCTAAAAGAGCGGCGTGACAGCTGTCATGAAAATGATGGCAGCGGAGTTTGACTTCACGCTGCCAAAAAACGCTCTCTAGGAAAACACACCGACTTACGTTTTCATAAATAACGTTTCAGTGACGTCATTTTCTGGTAAATTGCAAACGCTATGTGGCGGCCGCCGCTCTTCTAAGATACCGTAGCTTTACAGTCTCTTTTTAAAACTCGACTCGTCATTTTCGTGAACAGGCACCGTCAGTAAGGACTTCTCATCTCTTTAATAATTTAATTTAATATTTGAATTGTTTTTGTCTTTTTATTACGGACGCTTTTAACGTTCTGCATCGTTCTCACATGCTTAGTGTCAACTGTCAACATGAATAATGTAACAAAAATATTTTGTAACCATATTTTGATTTTTATGAATGTCCGTGGAGTTTCTTGCCCGTTCTTCTCCATAGGTACCTACTACGCTTTGGGATGGGCAACTAGCTTCATCTTTCTGACTGACCGACCCCTTGACAATTCAAAAGTGCCTGCAATTGGTTTATTTTAAATAAATGCTTTGAGTTTGAGTTTGATGTGCCATTTTAACGCCCATGTACTGTAAACTGTGCCTTCGTACATTAATGCGATAAAATTGTCTAAGGTATAAAGTAGTTCCAGTGTGTTAGCTTAGCAATTCAATTTATTGAATAAACACGACGTATCTTCTCATTTTCCCGTTCTAGTTTCCCTATGCAGTCCTGTTCATACAGAGCAGTCTTTATTGAAGGAATTTATGAACAAAAGAATTTCGAAAGAGTTTGCCCATATTTTTGATGAGTTGGCAAACGTTACTACATCTGGGAAACTGATCCCCGAATTCACAAACTACACTTAACTTTAAGACGAGGGGCTCGTGGCTAAATAATAACAACCGCACCGGTCGATCTTTAAGGTTAAGCAAAGCTTGCCGAGGTCAGTCCGTGGATGGGTGACTATCCATTACATATCGAGATCCCTCCATGCCTCGGAAAGCATGGGAAGCTGTTGGTCCCGGCCATTATTTGTAGATCTTTGGGTCATTATGGGTAGACAGAAGCCCGAAAGTCTGACAACCAGTCTTACCAAGGGGTATCGTGTTACACAGTAACTGAATTGTGAAGGTCAGATCGGCAGTCGCAGTCGCATCCGGTTAGACTGGTAGCCGACCCCAACATAGTTCGGACAAGACAGGCAGATGGTGATGACTTAAGGGGGAAGCGCCAGGTTACCCGCGAAATTCAAATTGACACTGACCTGCAAATTGCCAACAACGTAAGAAAATTTGAATTTCGTAGGCAACCTGGCACTTCCCCCTTAATTTTAAGACGATTTTAAAAGTCTTTCTGTAGCTAAATAACAGTGACGGAATTCAGCGACTTAAAATTGAGTTCTGTTTGAGTATTTGATGTTTTGATATTTAAGACCGTAGGAGGCTGCATTTAGGTTGTTCGAGAGAGCGAGTTGCGCGGATTGTTCGAAAGAGTTACCATGGCCCTGGAGCACAGGCAACTGAAGAAACACGGGTGGGTTTTAGTCTGTAAGAGTCTGACACGCCCTTCCGCTCTGCCCAGAGCTGGACAGGTAATTGGATGATTTAACACCCAAAAAAAATGAGGCAGCATTTAGGTAACTCTAACAGATAAGATTATAAGTAGAACTATTATGTACCGTACCTACTTGTAGTTTCACCGACACCTATTCAACTAAAATATTTTCTCATAGATAGATAGATTTATTCGTCTGAAATATGGTATTTTACAGATTTTATAACACATACACAATAGTTCTTCATATTCCGCCTACTAAATTCGGCATGCAAATAAACAAAATAATTAAATTCCAATGTCAAACAAAAAAGTACTAAATCAAGGTCTACTTAGCAAATTACAAATGTCAAAGAAAAATAATTAAATTACGAATCGTCTAAATATCAACTTTCAAATGACAACCAAGGAAATTAAATTACAAACGGCAATAGCTTAAAACTATAACTGAAGATGTACGTGCGCCTGTGTTGAGGCATTTTGTTCGTCTGATGATCTTTTAGGGAGGTATCCTCCCTATTGGTTATCTTGACGAGGCGGAGTGTCAGCACAGGGGTATTTTGTGCATAAAATTAAATGTATTGAGGAGTGTTGTCCTTTGTAATTGTATTTAACTACTAACATTAGATTTTTCTAAGTTTTTGTATAACTTACCTTTGGATCTAGTTGTCCCAAAATATTATTTTTATTTTGAATTTAAAAATGTCAAATTAAATATTCATGTCATTCAACAAAATTTGCCTTCTTCCCCTCTTCTTCTTCTGACCCTGCTTTACGGGACACATAGGGATGGTGGCAGTACTTCCCCAGATTAAGGCTTTCGTTAGAAGCACCTCTATTTAGGTACCTACCAATATAGGTTATAAGAACGGTAGGGATAACGCTAAAGAACTGTAGTGACGCAGTGCGCACTCATAAAATGTTTGCTGAATTTTCTCACCGGTGGAAATAAATATATATAGTTATGTTATAAGCGTATTTATTTATTACAATAGGCTAACTGATAAATGATTTTATTTCTGTAAGTAGGTTTGTACAAACACTTTTACACGTCAATCAAAGGAGATCACCCACTCCATACAAAATTACGCCAGGCCCGGCGCAAAAGAAAGTTATCTCAGCCATTTGTATATTTTATGTGCCAATTTTTTTGGTAGGTGTGATTGCCGCTAGAAGTGGCTAACATAAAAAAATATGCCGAGTTATTGTTTTCAGGCATAGATTTAAAGATACAAAATGTATTTTGATAAAGAATACTGAAAGTATTTATAGATTATTGATCATACAAAACAGCATAATTATTAAAAAAAAAAACTACTGAAAATACACGTCGCAGTGAACATTAAAACAACTACATTTACTATAACGCAATTACATTTTTTATAATTTAGTTTTGTTAACTATAACGCGTTGTTCTATAAAAGTCACAGCCGTTCCTATGCTTATGGATGGATAATAAAACCGGTATCGACTAGACGACTTTTGCCGTCCTACTAAATCTACATAAACAAAATCTGCTGGCCGATTACGTGCTACAAATTATCGTAAATCGCCAAAGAGTTGCATTTGAAAGGCTGGAAGCTGATAATCAGCACTTGACGGATTGCCCCCGGCTTTCTTTCGAAGAACTTGTTTTGATATCGGTGGGAACATACCACGTAAAGTTAGCGCACTCCTATTATAACGAGCACATAAAGAGGACCGGAGTTTACGAAATAGAGTACTACAGATAAACTGAACAATTATGGTTCAATAATGAACAGAATAATACACTGATCAAATGCAAAATTCAGTCAAGGCATGTAAGAAGCAAAACATACTATACGTATATATAATACTCTTGTTATTTTTTTTTTTTTTTGGGTGGGAAATCATCAAATTACCTCTCCCGCTCTGGGCGGAGCGGAAGGGCGTGTCAGACTCTTACTGACTAAAACCCACCCGTGTTCCTTCATTTGCCTGTGCGCCAGGGCCACGGTAACTCTTTCGAACAATCCGCAACCCCGGCAGGCATTGGCCCTATCGGACCCCGTCAATGATGCTGACATCTCTTCGAGGCGCGCGTGGAACACGACGCGCCGTCGACCCGGGCCTGGTCCTTACCGGACGGCGAACTGCCCATCGCTCGCCGTCCGCAAGCCCGCGCCTACGGTGGCCGGGAGTCGGCAATCGACTCCCGACGCCCAGGGTTTCTCACCCTGCGGCGACTAGGGGCGTGAGGGCGCAACGATTGCCTCACCCTCACGCGCTCCGCCTCCTCCTTCGCGAGCATTACTGCTTCGCAGAAGGAGGTGACAGCTTCCCATTCCCTCTCGCTCCGTACCATGGCCTGGACCAGGGCCGGTCGCGAGAGATTGCCGCCGCCGATCGCCGCCACGAGGACACGGCGGTGCGCCGCCCAAGCCGGGCAGACCTCCACCGTATGCTCCACCGTGTCCTCCGGTCGATCCACACAATGATAACACCCGGGCGTTTCCTCCCGCCTTATCCGAAACAGGAATCTCCCGAAACAGCCATGACCGGTGAGGACTTGCGTCAGGCGGAAGGTGAGGACGCCGTGGCGCCTCTCAAGCCACTCCTCAAAGAGGGGACTTACCGCCGCAATTGTGGCGTGCCCAGCGCTGGGTTGCGACAGTCGCACTCTCCATGCCGCCATGAGATCCCGCCGGAGCTCTGTCCGCTGTAATTATACTCGTATGATTGCGAAATATAAGGAAGAAGTGCGATCAAGCAATACTATTGTTCGTGCATACACGGCCGCAGGACACTTGGAAATTGCGCCCATATGATAAGTGAGATGGATGAGATACAGCAACCTGCTGCCTTCTTAGACGAAGTATTAGTAAATATAGAATTTTAATTGCAGTAGAAAAATAAAATAAACGGTTAATGCTATAATAATCTTGTTTTTATTCGTGAATCACCTGCGTTAAAACTAGAAACTCAGTTTTTAAGCACACTACACTTCATCTTTTCATTTTCAGTTTTTCAAATAATTATTAGGTATACGCTATTCTGTATGATTCACAATAATCTATATATAGTCATTTGAGGAAAAATCACACAGAATAAGTGGACCTGTCCAGATAGTGCACACATTTGTCATTAGGTCATCATGGTTGGCAATAGGCTCGCCCTCTATCACATGAGACTTACACACATATTTGGCGAAATGTGGGTGTTCTATAAAGTAAACCTCTGCCTAACCCATTGGGCAAAATAGTCATGATGTAATGTTATGTTATTTATTGTAACGGCCAAAGTACCTAAATCATAACAATAACCGAGCAAAAAAAAATATTTTTCTTGTGAATCTTTTTGTAAATATTTTCATTGAATTTTAAAGTTCTAATAATAACCCTACTGGGCACTTTTCCTGTTGACAGCGATGCAGACGAATTTTTTGATGACCTATGATTGTTTTCCTCCTTTTTTATATGTCATATACCGTCACCAAAAGAGATAAGTATCCGGGGTCACCGGATATAGTTGAAGTTTAGTAAGAAACCGATGAATGTTTTCGAATAAAATTAATAGAAAACAAACTGGTCATTTATCAAATTAAATTTCATTAGAAAATATTCGTCGCTTTCTTACTAAACTTCAACTAAATCCGGCGATACTTATCTCCTTTGTTGACTGTACATGTGATTTATATTATTTTAAGTCTGTTGTGGCGAAATGTGGGTGTACTATAGGTACACCTCTGCCTTACCCTTCGGGGAATACAGGTGTGATGTTATGTATGTGTGTTCAAGTCTGTTAGCTTATATATTACATAAATATGATTGTCCATAAAAATACAACAACCTACTAATTTAATAAACAAAGAGGCTTTCCCAAAATTAACCTCAACATTAAAGTTTTCTAATAACCTGGATTTCTTCAACAAAATTAAAACCACAAAAATGATAAGCTTGTAAAATAAAGTTAAAATTTTTGAGGTGCGCCGATGTTTAGGTTCTTCACCCTAAGAGGGAATTATATTAGGAAAAGGGTGAATGTCCCGGTTGCGGTCATAATTCAACCTCTTTCCGCAGTCCTTCGGAATGTGCCAAAGGATGTGATAGAGTGGTCGTATATTTCTTTTTGACGAATATAAAACTGTTTTAGTATATTATTTTCAGGTAAAAGGAAGGTTTTCTGAGTAGTTTATATCTGATTACATAGAAGACTTTTATTGTTATTTTTCTTTGTGTTAAGCCTTTTTCAAACATATGAATAAAATTTAAAAATACGTTCCTATACCTACCTACAATTCTATAATGAGAAAACCTAAGTGGTTTTTTCCAATGAAAGTATTAGTACACCAATCGTAATCCGACACAAAAGCACCACAAAATCCGTTTGAAAAACCTTTGAAATCTAGCCCCTAAAAACTTAAATAGGCATTTAGTAAACAACTTTGTTCTTACGTAACGTAACATGACGCCTGTTATATACTGACGACGAGTGAATACATTTAAATATCTGGGGCACATACTCACCGAGGACCTTAAAGATAATGTAGATATTAAGAGGGAGCGTAGGACATTGGCGGTCCGAGGTAATATGGTGGCACGTAGATTCTCCCGCTGTACCGACTAGGTCAAGATAACGCTATTCAAGGCATATTGTCAGGGCCTGTAAACGGGTGGTCTATGGACCAGCTTCACCAAAAGGTCGCTAGATGTCCTGCGCGTCCAATATAATAATATTTTCAGCATGCTCTTGAGACTGCCCCGTTTCTGTAGTGCGTCGGAAATGTTCGCACAGAACCGGACTGACGGCTTTCATGCGGTTATTCGAAAATAAGTCGCATCATTAGTAACTAGAACACGGGTCAGTAGAAACACCATGTTGAAGGTTATAAATAAACTAAACATCAATGTCACTTTGCTGTTAGTGTCATCTGTCAAAGACAAACCTGTCATACTTGTCAATTGCTTTTTGGCCACCAGATCAAAGAAGCAGACAACATACAAATTCCATCTTTAGTAACCTATTGCTTCTTATTTGTTATTCCATTTCGTGGTAACACCCTTGATTTTTCCATATTACCGAACTAATAAACCGTATTCTCTCTCCTAACACTTAATCAGGGAATATTAATTACTGCTGAATCTGGGGATGCCCCTCAAGTCATTTGTTAGCATCTGTTTCAGGTCATTGGTGTGACAGATAAACGGTGATGGATGTTGGTTCGGTGTTCATTAGACGTGATATTGATAGATTTTAGGATGATATTAAGTGTGTTAGGCCCCGTTCCCACTGACGACAGATTATCGTGGCTTTTAAAGCGTCGTGGCTTGTGTATTTAAATGGAGGTTTTCGCATACAGGGCGACACGATTAACTGTCGTCCACAACTTCTTTTTTTGCAGTTGTAGTCTGTATAATGGGAACAGCTAGAGACGACAGTCGTCCAACGATAAATTTATCGTCACGACATAGTGGAAACGCGCCCTTATGGTGGCATGGAGAGTGTGACTGTCACAACCCAGCGCTGGGCACGCCACAATTGCGGCGGTAAGTCTCCTCTTTGAGGAGTGGCTTGAGAGGCGCCACGGCGTCCTCATCTTGCACCTGACACAGTTCCTCACCGGACATGACTGTTTCGGGAGGTTCCTATTTCGGATAAGGCGGGAAGAAATGCCCGGGAGTTACCATTGTGTGGACCGACCGGAGGACACGGTGGAGCATACGGTTGAGGTCTGCCCGGTTTGGGCGGAACACTGCCGTGTCATCGTGGCAGCGATTGGCGACGGCCATCTCTTGCGTCCGGCCGTGGCCCAGGCCATAGTACGCAGCGAGAGGGAATGGAAAGCCGTCACCTCTTACTGCGCAGAAGTAATGCTCACGAAGGAGGAAGCGGAGCGCGTGAGGGAAGAGCAATCGTTGCGCCCTCACGCCCCTAGTCGTCGCAGGAGGAAACACCCTGGGCGTCGGGACTCGATAGCCGACTCCTGGCCACCATAGGTGCGGGCTTGCGGACGGAGAGCAATGGGCAGCTCGCCGGCCGGTAAGGACCAGGCCCGGGTCGACGGCGCATTGTGTTCCACGCGTGCCTCAAAGAAATGTCAGCATAATTGACGGGGTCCGATAGGGCCGATGCCTGCCGGGGTCGCGGATTGTTCGGAAGAGTTTCCGTAGCCCTGGCGCACAGGCAACTGAAGGAATACGGGTGGGTTTTAGTCAGTAAGAGTCTGACACGCCCTTCCTCTCCACCCAGAGCGGGAGACGTCATATTTTGATGATTTACCAACAAAACAAAAAAGGGTGAATTTCGCCAAGAAACTGAACGCGATCAGCTCATCTAAACCGCGTTCAAGAGCTGGCAGTGTCATTATTGTTATGGAATATAAAACTGACAGCTCTTGCAGCATCTTAGGGCCAGAACAGATATAGTCCTGCAGATCGTGTTTTGGCTATGGCGGCCAATCTCAACGGAAACTAGCCTTCGGCACGGGAGATATTATAATGCACAAGTGATTGCGCAAACATAGATGCACTCTCTCTTCCCTCACTTTCATAGTCCGATGGGACGACAATCAATCTATCAAGACATCAGACGCAAGACCAACGGCTTAACGTGCTTTGCGAGGCACGGGGGTATCACACCGCCTAAGTCCAAAGTTCTGGCTGTTACAAGAAATAATCCTAATGGAAAAACCCAATAACATTTTGATCGACCTGGGAATCGAACCTAGGACACCACGCTCAGCAGTCGCGCTTGCAACCACGGACCAGCGGGGCAGTTAAAAGTAGTTTAAAGTAACACATTACGATACGACGTCGCATCGCGGCACGTTGCGCCGTCGCGTCGCGGTGTCGTGAATCTTTACGATGGACGTTGTAGATTTTCACGACACGACATCGCACCGTGACATAACGTCGTAACGAGCCACGAAGCGACTTCGTATCGTGTGTATATGTTTTGGCCCATTCTTTAGTAGGTTATGGATTTTATAGATAGGTACACTTTCAATGGGAATAAATAATAAAATGTAGGATTTAATGAGAAGTGGGAAAAACAAATATGAAAGTTACTTATGAGAAAAAACTCCCCGTTTTAGCCGAATTATTAAAAAGGTGGTGGTTATTGGAAATAAATCTTCTTAAAAAATTATACATAGGTACCGCTACACTTCAACAATAAATTGTATAGGTACTTTTAGGGGTTTCAAGTGAAATGGCCAATCAACTCAGTCTATCGCTGTTCAATTGCTGGCCATAAGCCTCTCCCAGGCAGCGCCACAACACTCTATCCTCCACCCTCTGCAACCAGTCTGTCCCAGCCACATTTTTAAGGTTGTCTGACCGGTATACCGAGAGTCGAAAATGGAGAATTCATGTCACGTCAAAGTTTAAAATGGAACCGTGGCAGCCCTATTCTTGTTTCTCACAAAGCGGATGTAGGGTCTCGACTCAAACCCCTCTCAACTCATTGTTCCACAGTCAAGCTGTAACACTTCTTGACTTTGACTCTTGAAAGCCAATAGGTATACAGTTCTGGAAGGAGGTCAAGTTAAAGAAGGCCTATAGACTAGCTAGAAACTTTACTCCATTACTGGGTAGCATAGCTACGAAAAACAAGTTTTACAAAAGTTTGTTGAACACTACTTCTCATTATTATGGTAAAGGGATTTTTGAGAGGGAGATTTGTCACAACTGTAAAAGATGTAAGATTAGGACAAATAATATCAATCCCATTCCACACAGACGTGAGCAGAGTTGTCAAAAATCTCTTTAAGGCATAAATACAATTTATCTTGAATTTTCAAAATATTAGGTGATGTTCTTCAGAAAGGTCAGGTGCTTGGTACTCGCAACTGGCGTGCGTGTATGACCAGATGAATGAATGTAAACGAGGCAAAAGGAGTATGAAAGGATCGTAGCAGGTGGCGTTCTGTAGTTTCTGCCTACCCCCATGGGAAGAAGGCGTGAGTGTATGTATGTTTATGTTTCGAAATATCTAGGTCCATTTTCTCACACAAAATAAATTCGACCCTAAGTATCTCCGACAAGATACAAAACGTAAAATGCAAAGTTAAACATGTCTGCCAACGTTACAAAGCTAATTGCGCGTCTTTCGGAACCGTCACCTTAATGCAAGCTATTCAGGTGTGCTTGACGCTCCCATAGAGGACATTACAAGATGGTTGCCCTCACGTATGACTTACCCGTACTTATATATATGTTCCGATATTATAATAAAATACCAAGTGATTATAAAACTTTAGATCTTAAGTTGTCCACAAAAAAAATTACAGCATAAAAGAATTTATTGACGGGAAATATTTTGTAACGTAACCTATAAATAATTGCATGCTGTGTTATGCTGTACGTATCCCGTCTAGATCACTCCACGATAGCTGAAGATATCGTGGAATACATCAGAACCAAGACCAAGTGGACCTTGAGAGTAGAGAAGTTGGGGTCAGAGCACACATAAACTTCAAGGCGTTTGTGGTGCGGGTTCCAACTAAGTACCTAGAAATCTTTATGAAGGAAGATTTTTGGTCAAAAGGTGTGGCGTACCGACGTTTTCGTGGAAGGTTACGCGATACCACGCAGCGCAACACAACGCCGACACAGTCGTCACTTTGTAAACAATAATTTATTATAATAAAAATATATGTATGTTTAGGTTAAGGTATTTATTTATGTATGGGCCCGCGTCGCCTGAAATTAATGAATTATTATTATTATTATTATATTATTATAAGTAAAACATGTCATGCTCTATAATGTATTTTTAAAACAACTTTTATATACCATGTTTTATGCAAATAAATATTATTTCTATTTATATTTCTTAGTAAGAGATTCATTTGTTTCTTGTTATTCCATCTCAATCTGCCTGGCTTTTCCTACCTATGTTGGGGTTGGCTTCTAGTCTGACCGGTTGTAGCAGAATACCAGTATTTCACATGGAGCGACTGCCTATCTGCCTTACCCAGTACTGGACACAGTACTGGTTCACCCAGTTACTGGATATACGGTACCCCTTGGTAACACTGGTTGTCAGACTTTCAGGCTTCTGACGACCCGTAACGACTGTCAAAGATCCACGAATGACAGCTGGGACCCAATGGCTTAAGAGGGCGCACACGGGTCCAGTAGCGCCACTCCTTAAAAAAAGTGTTAGCTCGTGACTCAGAAGGAATTTTGAATAACGGCTCAATAAGCGACCTCGGTAAGTGTGTCTAGATTTTTCCAATACCTTTTATAAACTTTCATATTGAGACATAAAGCAACAAAATACGATCTAAATGAATATGGCCGCTTTTGTTTAGATCGAATTTTGTTGCTTCGTGTCTCAATATGAAAGTCAATAAAAGGTATTAGAAAAATCTTGACACACTTACCGAGGTCGCTTATTGAGCCGTTTTTCAAAATTCCTTCTGAGTCACAAGATAATATTTTTTTAAAGGAGTGGCGCTAGTGGACCCGTGTATGCGCTCTTAACGTGCTTTCCGAGACACGGAGGAGTCTTGGTATATAAAGATGGTCACCCATCCACGGACCAATCGTGGCAAGCGTAGCTTAAGCTGATCGATCGACCCATGCGGCTGTTATTAGTTAGCCAAGAGTCCCCTCCCTCATTTGTTTCTTGTTAGTGTACATACCAAATGGATATTATCAACTTCAACACTAATAAACATTATTTATACGCAATGCGATCCTTGCGGTTGCGTATTTGAAGCTGTTTGGATATAGCTGCAAATACATCCTACATGTGGGAATTTGAATAAAGTAGCATTTAGTCCGAATACAGCTTTATCTGTGGTATTTGTTTCTAAAACAACAAAACATGAAACAGGGGTGATCTCGAAATTTTTAAGGATTCGTAGAGAATAAGACGAGCAAGATGTAGTAAGAACTAAGAACACACACATACATAATCTCACGCCTTCTTCCCATGGGGATTGGGAGAAACTACAGAACGCCACCTGCTACGATCCTTACATACTCATTTTGCCTCGTTTACGTTCTTACATCTTGTCATACACCCACGCCGTTTGCGAGCACTACGCACCTGACCTTTCTGAAAAACATCACCAATAAGGTCACTATATGTCTTCCTAGGGCGTCCTCTTCCGGCGTTTCCACTCACAACTGCCTTGTAAATATCTTTATTAGTCGCCCTTCATACATCCTATCAACATGACCAAACCATCTAAGCATACTCTCTTAAACTTTTGTCAAGAACTAAGAAGTGTATTTTTTATGTATATTTTAATTAAACGAAGTTAAAGTTATGTTCAACTTTCATTTTGGTCTGCACCTATAATAAAAAAGTCGCGATGGCACGGGTATTTTGAGCATGTACATATTGTACATATGCAACGTTCAAACAAATAATATTATTTCACACTTTGCCATTTCGTCTTGCAGTCGTCAAACAAGTAAGTGTTCAAAAGATTGGAGGTATGTCTGGCGACGGCTTTATATAGCACGAATTCTCCGAAATGCCAAGCAAAGGTGTTTGTATTACACTTACATTTGCCCTACTAGTATCTACTCTTCAAATTACGGGAAAGGTAATAAACTATTAGTGTATGTTACTATGCTATAAGTCAGTTAATTAAATTTTCGTGTATGAGTGACGTCAAATTCCCGAATAATTCAGATCACTAGTCCAGGATGTAACTAATAATGGCTCGTTTACACTCTTGCATGGACAGTCTTGATTCTTGATAGTTGACAATCTCTCCTTGTGTAAATGCTCCTTCAATATAGTACCCAGTTCGGAGTGAGGTGTTTGAATATCCCTGTGAATAATCCCTATGAAAGTCACATAAATAAAAGGGATTTCGCTAGAACCATTCACGGCATAGACAACAGACGGCATAGAGGCATCAACAACGAAAGATATTTCACGAATTTCCCATTTGGAATGCTTACAAAGCTGTTAAAAAGTTAAATTAAAATACGATGAAAATGCGTTTTTCTTTTGTGAACTAACTCAATTATTTAGCCCGTCACCGTAACTCTAATTTATGGTTCGCGAAGTCAGGTAAGATCCTTTAATATGTAAGTTATTCAGGTAATAAAGAAGAGTATAATCGACTGACCTCGACTGAGGTCACTAGTTGAGTTAACTGCTAGAAGTTATGGGTTCTACGACCGTGATTTGAACATAAAAATACGTTTTATATTGTTATTGTTTTGAGATCAAATTAGAGGTCGGTACTTAATTGAATTGACCGGAGACTTGTTTTCTGTAAAAGTCCATAAACACTTGTTTTAAAAAAAAAAAATAAGTTTAATCTTTAATCGTGATTTCATTTTACTCCTGCCGTGTTTATGTCAATCTGAAGGTCAATGATGGAAAATTCAAAAATGTATTAGACTGACATAAGGTACCAAAAAGCTTATTAAGTTGACTTAATAAGCTTTTTGGTCCGTTGGTTTTTGGTTGGTGGTTGGTTGGTAGAGATTTGTGTTTTGTTGTCAAAACTCTTTGAAAGCGATTGCCACCATCTACGCCCTCTGATACGACTGTGTACAGCTACATAAGTTAAATAAACTAAGTTAGTAAAGATGCATTGCTTTGTTTATTCACCTAACCACCAAATTTGGATTAAATGCGAAAATTCAGTGATGGATCTAGCACAGATACGCGAGACCATATTCAAATCAAATCAAATTAAAATATTTTATTTCATATAAACCTACATGGGCACTTATGAAACGTCAGAAGCTCGCGCACGGTTCAATTGGTTGTTTCCTATGGAGAAGAGCCGGCAAGAAACTCCACGGTTACTCTTTTAAAAATAAGGGCCTTTTACAATGTTTCAAATTACAGTGTTGATAGGTATAAGAGGATAGTGTAGGCCTGTCAACAAGTAACAGGTACTCAAAAAAATAGAAATGGTCTAAAAATCTTAGGCCTACAACGTTCTCACATTCACAATGTATAGACGAATCTATATTAAAATAAAGCCTATTTAAATTAAACATGCGATGCCGTAGCAAGCCTAATAGCTTATCTTTGTACACGAAGTAAGTTGATTGCACTAAAAGCTGCTTTCACGTGAACTTAATCTCGTTTAGTAGGAACAGAAGATAGTGTATTCTGCAAAACTGAAGAATAAAACCGGCTTTTAAAACACTGCTAGTTACAGGTGTGGTGTCTGTTGGGACAGGTTTACTTCAATAATTTCTGGTACTTCCCTAAAATGACCAGTCTAGAAAAATTAAATCTATATAAATAAAAATCTATGTTTGTTTGTTTGTCCTATATGGACTCCGAAAGGGCTGGGCCGATTTTGATGAAACTTTGGTGAGTTTTTCTGCATACGCCCGTGAAGGTTTAGAGGTAGGTGTAGGACACCACGCGAACGAAGTCACGCCGGACAGCTAGTATTTCATAAATATCAAATATATCATGAAACAAGATGCAGGCAACTTTGACCTCTGAGATTGTTTTCAGGGGTATTCAGATAGGAAATGTCGACTCCATCTCGCTTATTTTGTTTAAATATGACCTTTAAAAGTGCTTCCGATATCTTATTAAGAGTTTTTTTTTCATTTCATTTCAGTCTTGTTACACTTATTTTACCTCATATTTTGCATCACTGTCAAAATCACAGTGATCTCTATTCTTGTTAGAATAAGGTTGCTGTTGGGTTGGTACCACTGACAAGTCTGTCAAAATCATAGAGATCTTTATTCTTGTTATAATTAGGTTGCTGCTGGGTTGGTGCCACTGACAAGTCTGTCAAAATCATTGTGATCTTTATTCTCGTCACAATAAGGTTGCTACTGTCAGAGCTAAAATAACTGTGAAATGATTATAAGTACCCAAGTCTCATATTTATTGCTAACTAAAATACCTTATCATTAGCCAGTTATTACTCTCGACCAAACAATTTAGTTATAACAACGTACATTATTCTACTGAAAACTAAATTCAAATGAAATGCCCAGTAATGGAGTAGATTAGGTTACTTAAAGGACTGAATTACGAAGGTAATGTCTTGTCGCATTCGCGCAACATTTGGTAGTCTCCCGAGTGATGGCATTTTTGTATTATTTATGTTATTATCTTTATTTAGTTGAAGAGGTGTGTTTACTTTGAGTATTTTGCTTTCACGTAAATTGTATTTTTTCATTTTATTCACGTTCATTTTTATATATGACGGAGAAGGTACTTGTCTCTCGTTATTATCAGCCATATTTTAACTACTGTGGACGTACTATGGGTAGTGATGGTTATTGCGCAATAGAAAAATCAATTGCAGTTCAAATCAAATTAGAATGTACGAACAAATTAATCACACTTGCGAATCACACACTGAACGCGCGACAGTTTCTAAGCGTGTTCACTGCTTACCCGCCAACAACAAAGTCTGCTGTTCTCTGGTCAAGCCTGAGCATTATAGACTCTGTCCAGCGCCACCTGGTGGCACCGGCGTCCCGATTAGTCAAGTCAAACGATTGATTCAACGTATTTCCGACATATAAACCCCCACACGCACACACATACCACCTACATACCACACACACACCACACACACATACACCACAAACACACACATACACCACATATACACACACACCTACACACCACACACACACACACACACACACACACACACACACACACAGACATATTAACTTGTTGTAATTTACAGGATACTATCCTACATGCTTTTTCTAGTCTTACCTACCATGTCTGTATTTGCAATCAAATAAATATTTAGCGTTATTTCCGTAAAATATTTCAGTCTCGTATTTTTCACTAGATTTAAAGCCAATCTCCCGGAGATACCATACCTGCATAAAAGTACGCCAACTATGCCATAAATGTTATGGTGCACATTTCATCGGCACTCGTATAAAGTTTTAGCCACAAACAACTCGTATTATTTAATGCTGACAGAGTATGAACCATATCTTAAGCATTAGTATCTGGTTTAGGTTGATATAGTGAATATTAGATAAAATATTGTTATTCTGGATGGTAATGTTAAGGAGTTAAACTGTTATTTTATTTGCTTTTTTAAATATATGCCTGGATGGTGGACATTGTAAATTAATTTTATGATTTTTATTATTATTATTATTGGAAACTATATGAAATTATTAGGTAGGAAATAGTGACGTGTATTTTTTTTTTGTTTATTGTTTTATATTTTTGAACTTTATGAATTTTGTTAATATTAATATAAGTAGGTAATGAGATTGTGTGGAACTAATTTAATTCTGTGTTTAACTTGTAATTATTCTAATTTATTTGCGTAGGGATCTTTGTAAAACATTCAGAAACAATGTAAATAGTTATTGAATTGAATACTTAAATAAATAAAAAAATAAAAAATGGTAACTTTCTACGTCGATTGGTCGTTTTTTTTTTTTTAAATTACCCTAAGGCAGTGATCCGGCGAGAAAACGACTAACTATCGGCGATTTTCTCTCTCAAGAAACGTAAAATAGATATACATTCCGTGTCAACAAAAGAGATGCATATATTAAGGGCTCGTAATAGTTCAGCTGAAATTCATATTTCACCCCCACTTCCCTGCGCCTTGTATCTTTCTATCCCGCTCGCACTGTCAAACTGATTCGGTTAGGGTGAACTGAACTATTGTTGGAAGGATGCAAGAAATAAAATGATTAAACTTATCATTCATTTATTACATTAGTATAAAAATTTGCTTTCACATTGTATGTACAGTGTATATAAAATTATAGCCTTTTAAATGGGCAGGTAAATAATAAGTATAACAAAAAAAAACATGGGAGGCCTTCATCTTTTGTATAGAATCAACGACAAAATTAAATGGCGATGGATGGATGGATGGGATGGATTTGTGGCCAGTTCCAACGTCTATACCGCCACAAACGAACTACGCTAGAAATGTGACTGATGTCAAAATCCTACATCACGGAAGCAAAGTTTACTGCGAAATCTGCAATATACCGGATTAATTTTCAATGACCAACTAAAGAAAATTGCTCTGCCGCCATACATTGTCATCCTAAAACAGCGACAGCCAAATAAAATTACTTGTCTTTTTGCTGTTTTTTTTTGCCAAAATATAGGCCAGCCCTCTGGTCACGTGAAGAGTCGACCAACCGCTTGGCGATTTCTCGAAAAACTAAGTGGGCACTCGCCCGCATGGCCCTAGGTTTTAGCACAATACGGCTGGAACATATAAGTCCCAATAAGATTGGAGTATTTGCGCCGTTTGAGGTTTTACGCACCTGCAGTAGCCGCTCCAGCACAGCCCGCCGTGCCAGGAAGATGGGATGGCGCAAGGGAGTCAACACAACATGTTAATGAAATGAAATTGAATTGTATTTTTTTATTTTTAATAATAATTTAAAATACAATTTTTAAATTATTATTGGACTATGATGCCACGGAGCTGCTACTGATTTTTCCCTCATAATGTTTAATAATTTCGTGTTTTTGACGGTAACAAACCCTACACACTCACACTCACAATCATTCTAACTCTCCTTATACTTCACATGCACACTACACATACATTACACACTATACCTACATTTTTTTTAATTCAATTTTTTTTCTGTTTAGTTAATTTAAACATTTCTGTTTTTATTTTCCCTTCATCAATATTTAATTTGTCTAGAGTTTTAAAATTTGCCACTGCAATGTTAATTATATTTAATTCGGGGTGATAGCCTGGTGATCCGTCACACAGGGTATCCTGGTATGGACGCCAGTCTCTCACAAAGGATCATATTATGTGTATTGTTGTCGAAACGCTTGTCTCCATGCTTATAAATATGCGAACCTTTGTGAAGAGGGAAAATAAAAATACATTATTATTATATTTTTATGTAAGTAACATATCTCGGGATCATGGGGTCCCGGACCTTTGGAAGGCGTACGAGGGGCCGAGGCCAACTCGCAGAGGCCCCTTAGAAATTTTTAAATCGAATGACGCACCTACCGACGATTATCCCTGTATGCACTGTGTAAGTACACCCAAGGACAACCCCCGGTTGGTGTCTGACTATTGCAGGATGTAGAAACAAAGATATTGGACCATTGATTTGGGTAGCTTAAGTGGACTGGTTATCTAGGACTATGGAAAGACTATGGCCCCTGCCTGACCAATGTTTCATATAAAATACAAAGATAAAATGGCAGGGGGTGACTTGCACACTCAATAATGGGCCCCCAAAAACGGTCGCTAGTATATGGTGTCGTAGCTACAAGGGGGCAATAAGTCCTGAGGTGCTTATGAGGAGTAGAGATGTATCCCACGGCTATCAGGACAATCTCAGAATTACGGTCAAGATCCCTATCAGCATCTTACTGGAATACTTCCTTCCTCCGAGCACGTTTGCTCTTACGAATCTCCACTCAAGCCGGCCAATAAAGGCAAGGAAGAGGGCGGAGCTCTTTTCCTCGTCATTGTTCACTCCAGCCGGCTAACAAAGGCAAGCCAGAGGTGAGGAGCAAGAGTTCTACCGGGAGATAGGGTACGTGGGGTCGCTACGACCCAACAGCTCGCCACAAGCCTCCCCTGTTAAATTCAATTGTATTTTAGGCTGATCTATACAGATTAAAAGTTATTAAAAATACGGGATTAGCCCCCCAGGCGCAGGCGGACCCACGACTTTGCGTGCTTTTGGAGGCACGGAGGTATTACAACAAGTTCTAGTTCTAATCTCCGACTGTTTTGTAACATTCATTAAGTTTAAATTTATGTTTACTGTAAATTTGTTAAAAATCTTATCCTCAAACCTTTCTCCAAACCATTCTCTAAAAAATAAAATTATTAAAGTATCTAAGTAAACCGGAAAGTTTTTTTCTGAATATGTTGGAGACACCGTAAAATTTTGGTAACTCTCGAAAATAGGTACATTCACCTGCCTACATTTTTGACAAGTTTTTGACATTGACATGAAATTATGCTAATGAACCTATAGAGGTATGAGGAACAGGGTGTAAAGCTCACTCATACTCTATGGAAAAGGGAGGATCCTCCGACCAGACGGGTGTTGTGTCTGGTGGGCAACTGCCCGACGGTTGATGTCGGGACGTTGTATATATGCTAGTCGCGCGGTAAACTCTGATTGCGCGATGCAGGATTTGCGTGACGTCATTATGACGTGTAGTTCGCATGTGGCGATGTTGATACCGCTACAAACCCTTTTAAATATGTAAAAAAGTTTTTATTTTTCACTTTTTAGTTGCGGTACCTACCCCACACAAATTCGTATACCACTACTTGGTGTGTAAATAACAGTGACAGGAAATTATTAACACATCATCCATATAAACTAAGTGGAAAAAATATGCAATATTAAAGATAACTCAAAAACTACTAGTCAGACCGTGATCAAATTTAAATGCGACCACATGTCAAGCACCACCTATCAAATAAAAAAAGAATCATCCAAATCGGTTCACCCAGAAAAAAGTTATGAGCTAACACAAAAAAAAAAAAAAAAAAACATACAGACGAATTGAGAACCTCCTCCTATTTGTGAAGTCGGTTAAAAAATACGGATGGCTTATTTTTACACGTAAATTTCATTTTACTTTAATACATAATTTCTTCAGAACATAAAACGTTGTCAATCGGGTATTTTGAGTGCAAGCGAAGTGACACAGGCTCCCCGTTAGATAGCCGAAGCGGTACTGACAAGTATTGAATCGGAGTCCTGTCGGGGGCCGGGCGGCAGGGCGGTCCAAGTTTTGAGTGGTTATAAAACTTGATATTTGCCATCTCATCTTTTTACGGTTAATATAACGTTGAAAAAATAAAAAAGAACAGATGGTATCTGCTTTAGGCATAGTTCGATTAATTTGAAAATTTTCATTGAATATTATCCATTTATTGTACGGTTCAGAGGTAACTTTGAGATTTCTTTGTATCGAGAAAATTGTATGCAATCGTGTATTCGAAACAGACAGTACTTAGTAGAAGTCCTTATCTGTACTGCATATTAATTTGAAAAGGAATACTACAGTACTGTTGAAACTACAGCCATTCATATTAAGACAGTTTTCGTAATCTGAGGTAGTACAAGCCCTTAATAGTTGATCGCTGACTGTTCACACTGCCAGCGAGGACTCGCTTCAGTAGTTTGTCGGTGAGCGAAAAGAGCTATCAAATATAATACTCGCTCAGCGATACTCATTCAGCGGTGCTCGCTCGCTTGATCATTTGTTTACACAGCACTGAGCGACCTCGGACGAGTGGCGCGACTAATCGTTCGTCGCACTTGCACACTCGCTTATAACCCGGCGACAAGACTATCGAAACAAACACTCGCTTCCCGCTGATCGCTAACTCGTTTATAGTTTCTAGTTCTACTCGTTTCTCGTTCATCGTCGGCGGTCGAACCACTGCTTAAATAGCAGAGACATTTTGCTGTTTTTCTTGGTCAAAATCAATCTGCCTGCCTTTCCCAACTATGGTAGGGTCAGCTTCCAGTCTAACCCAATGCAGCTGGATGCCAGTATTATACATGGAGCGGTTGCCTATCTGACCTCCACAATCCGGTTACTGGGTAACATGATATCCCTTGGTAAGACTGGTTGTCACTACCCTGCTTCTGGCTACCCGTAACGACTGTCAAAGATCTATGAATGACAGCCGGGACTAATGGCTTAGCGTGGTTTCAGACGCACGGAGGGTTCTCGATATATGGTCATGGAATTTGGGTAATTTTATTTAAAAAAAAATCTCTTATGAGTACATTCAACGTAGAGTTGAGCCGAGCTGTAGCCTTGGGTACAGCTAGTCTCTCAATAAAATAGTCTCAATAAAGATTACTTTATTGAGACTAACTTTTTCTAAAATTACCTGAATTCCATGATATATATCGAGACCCCTTCGTGTGTAATCACACCAAACCTAATTTAGGGACAGAATATTATAGCAACAAAATTAAATATGAGACATCTCTTTAACGTATCACGATCAAAGTTACCTCCCAAAGAGATTCCGAAGCAACTTTTCACGAATGACAGGATTATTACGTGTAGGTACTGTGGAGGTACATTATCTTGGTTCAAACGTTTCTCTTTGATCATGTCACTCTAATTTCTTGTGCAACACTCGGGGCGAAGTACCTAATTGTTGCCTCACACTTCTTGTTTACAAAACGGGGAGTTTTAGTATCAAAGTAATGTCTGTGGGAAGTCTTGTGATATTTAGTTTGTGTTAATATCTATGAATAAGCAAATGTTGTTTTTTTTTTTTGAGCAAATTATAATCTGACTGTCCTAGATTTAAATAAATAAATTAGAATTTCTGTGGACCAAAGGATTTCACAGGATATTTATTTATTCTGCCCGTAATAATGAGCAACATTAAATTGTATTATGAAGAATCACATACGGCGTGGAAAAGTAACTAGGTAGGTACGTGCCATTTAAACCTTAAAAACATAGTTTTTTTTTTTTATTATATGTATTTGGTTGGCGCAGTGGTTAAGCGATTGATTGCTGCGTTGCGTGTCGCGGGTTCGATTCCCGCACGGAACAAATATTTGTATGATCTACAAGTAGTTCCGGGTCTTTTTTTATTTTTTTTTTGAATGGGAAATCATCAAATGACCTCTCCCGCTCTGGGCGGAGCGGAAGGGCGTGTCAGACTCTTACTGACTAAAACCCACCCGTGTTCCTTCAGTTGCCTGTGCGCCAGGGCCACGGTAACTCTTTCGAACAATCCGCGACCCCGGCAGGCATCGGCCCTATCGGACCCCGTCAAGTATGCTGACATCTCTTTGAGGCGCGCGTGGAACACAACGCGCCATCGACTCGGGCCTGGTCCTTACTGGACGGCGAGCTGCCCTTTGCTCACCGTCCGCAGGCCCGCGCCTACGGTGGCCGGGAGTTCCGGGTCTGGCTGTTTGTGTATGTGAGTTTGAATGCTTGTCAACGCACCCACAATGCAGGAGAAATTCCTAGTGTTGGGCAACGTTTTTTAAAAAAAATAAAAAAAAAAAACTGCCACTGTCATTCTTTAATCGAGTAAATATTAATACATTTTACAGAATACGTTATTACCGTGAAAAAGAATGACACTCAGTAGGACACAGGTACGAGTACATACCTAGTTACATGAAACGAAACACAGATCTCAATAAACGAGTAAACGGAAATAAAATAAAATGTTGAAACTAGGAACGCTTCATTTTTCCATCTTTCCATAAATCTTTTTAATGACACTCTTGGTCTCCTCAATTAATCTCTATAAAGAATTCTATTAAATGACGTTATTTTATTTTAATTACGCCTGAGACAATTTTTAATTTAGCGGGCTAAGCTGTTTGGGTAAAATATTATCCTGTGAAGGTACACAAGAGAGGTAATTAAGTAGGTACTACTTACATAATTAAAGATCTTTGCCTTCTACAGCATCAGTATTTAGAAGTAACTTTTTTTTTTTATTAGTAGATTTTCAATTGTTCGTTTCTTGCGCTCGGTAATATCATCCGCATTCATACCCGTACAGTACTTTGCGACAGAGTTTGATGTGGTGATATAATTAAGTTACTTCTCTCATTCAAAAGGGATACTACCATTATTCATTAGTCTTCCGAGTCGTTTCCTAGAAAAAATCAGCAACTTGATTCAACGTCATTCAAAGACATATTTCAAAATAATGACATGCATATTTACATAAGCATAGTGTTCATTTACGTACGCTAGGCAGTCGCTACATGTATATTACTGGTATATTATTATTATTGATTGAGTGTTAATCGATTCAGACTATTCTTTCAAAGCAGGCACGCATACATACACTGTCACAATGTCTCTACAAAAAGCATGGGTACTAGGTAAATAGTTCCGAGCATAAAAACGACTGAATTTTTCTATAACAATATTATTGTATTGGTAATTCAATACACGTAGTAATGTCGACTGGGACCGCTGTGCACTGTGTTATGCATTCCAATTTGTAGAGGTATTTCTGTTCTATTTTGCTGTCAAAAGAATGTTTAAATTAATAAAGTTTTGTATTGTGCTGCAACTCTTTTTGACTTACTGTTCAAGTTGTTACTAACGTATTCAATTAAAAACATGTTTAACACAGAAAATGGGAGATTAGCCAGAGCAGGCAACACACAGAAAAGAGTGGAGGGCTATAAGGAGACTTTTTCCCCTTGTTAGAGAGTTATTATTCGATATTTGGTTTATATTGTAGAAAATACTTTTTCTTTAATACCCGTATTGAGTATCATGTATCGTTAGATCTTCGAATCTCAGATCATTTTCAAGGGGTAGGTTCTTACTTTGAAATTATCGGAAAACTGAAGAAGGTAATCGTGGGCTCTTATCTTGTCCAGTCATGCTTTTGATCTTTATCAAAAAAGAGTATCGTGTACGCTCATATCGATTATGAAAGTAGATGGCTATAAGAGTAGGGGAAGACCAAAAAAACGATGGAAGGACTCTGTGAAAGATGATATGGCTAGAAAGAGGGTGACTCTGACTAGAAATAAAAAGAAAGAAGAAATAAAACACGTTTATTTGCGGTAAACGAGTTGGGGTAAATATGCGTCACGTCCATGCAAAACGACAATCGGTCAGCATAATGCTACGACCCTATGCGAGACAGCCACTGCGCTGGTTTTCAGCGACAGCCGGCGTTGACGTGATGACGTCAACCAGTGCAGCATACGAAAATTTAAAAATAACAAATAAATACACTATACCTAATTCTAAATGTTTATATTGCGTACTTATAAAAAAATACCAAACAATCTCAAACTATTAAATGTAAGACTATTTAAAAACAAATTATTCAACTGGCTAAATGAATGTAGCCAGTCGAATAATTTGTTTTTAAATAGTCTTACATTTAATGACTATTTAAAAACAAATTATTCAACTGGCTACATTCAAACAATCTCAAACTATTAAATGTAAGACTATTTAAAAACAAAATATTCAACTGGCTAAATGAATGTAGCCAGTTGAATAATTTGTTTTTAAATAGTCTTACATTTAATGACTATTTAAAAACAAATTATTACATTTAATAGTCTTACATTTAATAGTTTGAGATTGTTTGGTATTTTTTTATAGTTTTTAAAGTTTGAAAGAATTTATGGATAAGAAATACGAGTATTGACATTATATTCTCTCTAACATTATTGTACTTAATTATAATTACCCTGTAACATTATTTTTTTGCATGCTATGTTATGTCTTAGCTAAACATGTTTGTGCCACTCTGATCTATGCTTAACACCATTGTATACCATGTTTAACGCAAATAAATTATTTTATAATTATTATTATTATAAACTTAATATTTATAAAACGACTACTGAGATGGCGACTAATAAAGAAGTATGATAGAAAAATCATCTTGCACCGACCCCAAAATAAATTAGGATAATGGAAAGAAAATGATGTTATCGTGTAGTCGCGTTTCAGTTCGGTGTCAATACAAAAAGTTTACTGTGACTTCGAACATGGCGCAACTTCTCAGTCGTGCCACAAGTTTTCGAAAGTGAATGTCTTAGGCACACCGTACATACTGTTTCTTGTAGTTTTCTAGATTAGTTTAGGAGTAGATATGAGCAGTAGCAATAATATTATAAGTATAAAGAGGTACATAGGTTACCTATGCAACATTCAATCTTAAAAATCGGCACGATAACGCACACATGAATAACGTAAAATTAAATGATAAATGATTTTATTTCTGTAAGTAGGGTATGTACAAACACTTTTACACGTCAATCATATTTTTTAAACTAGATGAGGTCGGCGTTTCCTATCTGACTACTCTGAGAAGAAAGGCCGAAACAAACTCAGAGGTCACAGTCTGTTTTAAAGTCCAGACATAATCTTGGTCAGATCATGTGAAGACCATGTAGATTGGTGTCTGAAATGATCTTTTGAGGAAAGAACCACACAGATTAAGTGGACCTGTCCAGTCAGTGCACGCATTTGTCAGTAACCGTGCAGCTCAACTCAGAACTTAAGGAGCTCAACAATTGACGTAGCGTATATTGTAGCGTAACACTTATTAAATGACTCGTGGAAGTAGGACGGCACGTCGTAATGGTATCGCGAGTGAAAAAAAAACTAGCATAGTATGTTGCTTCCGTTGACGCTAGCTTTGCTAAAGCTACGGTTTCCTAGATAAGCGGTAGCTGCACTTAACAGCCGTAGTGACGGCGGTCACGAAAATGATGACAGTGGCAAAGATTTAAATCGTTAGATTCGCCCTACCGCGTCAAACGATAGTCGCGTTTCGGTTTCGATTTGACACCTCTAGCCACTTGCGGAGCGCGTATAACCTCTACTTCTTTTTACTTCTAATATTGGACAGTAAATTCCCTGCTAATAATAACAATTTGCGATTACCGCAATGCGAGTAAAAATGCCAATTTCCCCTTCGATCATTTTTCGTAGTCACACGGCCGATATAATAGACTTTACCGGGCTTAACATTTTACCGCGTTTTATTTATTTTGTCCTTTCAAGAATTCAAAAAAAAAACCCACCCAAAAGAACGGTCAGATTTTTCCGAACTTAAAAAAAATCTGGGAAACATTTACTTACAATTTTTCTTGCCATAAAAACCTAATTCGGACTATTACATGTTCGTAAGTCACGACACGGCACATCGGTCAAGCCGTTCTCATGTGTTAAAAGACAATGAAGCCGGGAGGTCACTTGTACTCCCCTTCATTGTAATAATTTGTTTGTACTGGACCATTCCTGAAAACCTTCTAGTTAGGGAGATATTGAAAGTCAATATTACAGCTTTTACTGTTTTTTTTTTCACGAAAACAAGTTTTTAATATTATGACACAACTTTAAATACCCCCACGACCCCTGCACCGTTGCATGCACCCATAAGCACAATGTTTTGCGTGCATTACGTTGCGCACTACCGAAAACAGCGTTTTTTCACACCAAAAATAAAATTCGTTTCCCAGCAATTATTTTTGTACTATGTTACTTAGTTAGAGAATGGAATTTGGTACAGAATGCGTAGTTGACGGCTATGTGATGGGTATTTTTACACCCAGTATAGAAAGATAGACATACACACAGTAAAATAGATAGAGATATGACATATAACTTCTGTGTCGTTTGATAGGTCATGAAATTCTAAAAGGCGAAAGTTCTTAGCGAAATAACAATACTTAACATCCCCCCTGTATTCTCCGAAATGTTATGCAGAGGTGTACCTATCTATGAAACAACCAAATCCCAAATAAACTCATGTAATAATTTTTAATTATATTGAATTGCTTGAATTGCTGCTAAGCCTTCTTCCTCTCTCCTAATTTTGCTGTGCCCGACAGGATCCATATTGATATTTTACTTTGTTAGACCATCTATGTAATACATATGGAATGCAGTAAAGAATTGAGTATAGTACACCCACAATTCGCCCATTATGTATTAGTCCCATGTAATAGAGGGTGAGCCTATTGACGACAATAGGCTGCCCAGCACAAATCCAGACTCCGGGCTGCTACTGATAAATTCCAGATGGAAAAACCCAATAACACTTTGCTCGATCCAGGAATCAAACCCTTCTTAGTGAATTAATGATTCATTTATCTATGGGCCAATAAGATAAATCCGACTTATCAAGTAGTGGACTTAATACAGGGACTGTTCAGACCGCTCTTTGGTACTTACAAGTTCTCGTAATACCAAGCCATTATAATTAGCTAATGGATTTGCAAACCCTCTTGTACCTGAGAGTGAATAGTATGGTCTTTCTAATAAAACTGACACATTTGATCGAGGGGTCCCAGAGCCGAACATTAAAGGCGACCTTAATTAGGCTATATATTATGTCGTAATCAATATTACATATTATGTAGGAAGAAATGAGATATAAATTACTACATGACAAATAAAAAAGACTACTACACCTCCTGTAGGTACCTATAGATACATGTCTGCCTAACACATCGGGAAATCAAGCGCGGTGTTATGTATGTTGTTTTATTTAAATTTAAAAAAAATGGTAGATGTAAAATCATGGCATGTTTAATTTCCTGTGACATTTTATGAAATTAAAGACTTTCTAGATCAGGAGAAATTCAATTACATGAGTATGAACGGTACATTAACCTATATGGCACATGATACAGTAGTAATTTCAAGAAAGAAATAAAGAAAAAGGACACGCACAGGAAATACATTGAATAATAATAAAAAGGAGCATTAAAAATTAACAAAGTCAACAATAAAAACAACAATAAACAAGTAAAAAATGAAAGACCTGTGCCAGGCCAAAAAGGCTCCTATCTCAGCATAATGCTGCGATATTAAAAAAAAAATAAGCACCGCAGCGCTGATATTCTGGTAGGGCCCGCTGTGATGCCACGGACACACCTACGGATATCTTTATATCCCACAAGCTGACCCGACAGACGTTGTCCTGTCTTAACTATGAATATCATATGTCATTTAGTTTTAGTTTTGACTATTGACTAAAACTAAAACTATCGACTCATTTATTAACCGATCCATCTGTGTTAAACAATATTTGCAGCGCGCATTCTGTCAATCGCTGACAGCTATTTCAAACAACTGACAGTTATGTAAAATTAATATTGGTGTTAATTTTTATTAAATTTTATAACGTTCCGATCAACTTCCTTATTTTTTTATTTCATATGACTCTTCTCCTGACAATTACGAACACAACAAAAAACAATTAGTGAAATCGGTCCAGCCGTTCATGCGTGATGGCGTGACCAAGGGAAATAGGGATTCATTTTTATTTAAATAGATTAGGGGATTATAAATAAATAAATTTGAAAAAAAAATACTAATAAAAAATTATAAGAAAATAAAACGATAAAAAATTGTTTAGAAAACAAAAATATATAAATAAAAACCATGATTATTTAAGACAATGAATAAAAATCGACCCACGCCCGATGCCAAGGTATTGAATAGAATATCATTGAAAAACAAATTACTGCATTGAGCTTCTACACATTATTGTAAAATTTTAACATAATATTGTATAGGAGTACAGGGCTCAATCAAAAGACATCTGCGGGGTAATGGCGTAACACACTAACAGTAGGAATAGCTTTCATTTTGACAGTTCAACAACATTCATTGCGTTATTTACGTTGTTGAGCAGACAATTTTTTCGAACATATGAAGCAATGGAGTAGCAATAGCCTTCAAAATAATTCAGATTGTGATAGATAGTGTGTTACACAATTATGGAGCTGGTTATATTCTAAAGTTTTAACAGATTAAACTTAAGATTGTTTATGTCACTTTAGAATGTTCAAATCAAAAGCATTTTCGTTTCCCAACTGCAATGGAACCTTGTTCTATTTTCAAACCTGAATGATTGGAGTATGAAATTATCTGTCATCTAACTCTGCGAAGTGCGGAGGAACTTGACATGCGAGTAAAATAGGTTATGTCTCGATCACAATCAGTGGGTCTAGCACGAACGCGCAAAGTAAACGTACTTAAATTCGAACACGAAAAATACTCGTTTCGCACATAATATTGTCTTAGTTCCCATAGACCCATAGACATGGGTCATGCTAATATTTATTTTAGCAAACATTTAGCATTTTAGCATTTTTTATTAATAATTCATATATTTCAGACAAAGTCCATTACATTATATTAAAAAACATAAAACTTATAAAAAAATCACACATACACAATAAAATAATACTGAAACATTTAAATCGAATATGAAATACATACAAATTTCATTCAAAACAAATAAAATAAAATTAAATTATAATACTCATGTCATCCAAAACGAATTAAATAAAACACATAACACAACATATTACATAATACGAGAGGAGGCGCTAGTATGAAGCTGCATCCACTTCTGCAACAAGGGCAGATCCCACCGCCTCGAACAATACCTTTAGGATGCTGTTCTAGCTGTTTTGTTCGCGACTTAGTAGCGAAGCGCTCCGTTTCCTTATGATCGCAAAAAAAACATCAGTCCACGCTTCAGCAAAGTTATTCGAAGCAATACAACACCGCGGAAACCCTAACAGCGTCCTGACAGCATTGTTGTACTGCACGCGCAGTACGATTTAAGTCCGCTGCGTAAAGTTGGTCCTCAGGCTGCACGTGTAAAACGACTGACAAAGCTACAACACTGATTATGCTTGTCGCAAATTTTTTAACCAAAATCCTATAAGATAGCTGTATTTTCAATTCAAAATTGTTCGAATTTACGTAACGTTGACGTCGCGCGTTCATACTATGGCCTCTGTACTAAGTAACATGTCGATTTTGTTAAAAGCAATTTTATTACCCATGATCCCTTTGAAAGCCCGCTACGAATTCCCGAATATAGTATTATTTATTTTATCCTGGGTGTTTGTTCCCGTGTGCTTGTTTTTGGGCTAACAAGATTAGAGTTCGACTCGCGATTGTCGCTTGTAATGAGCTCAAAAATATAAAGGACGCGGTTTCATTAAGTTTACGCAATCATTTGCTAACATAGTATTTTCTTTTTAAACTGACAAGGCTAGTAACAATTAGGTAAAAAAAACATATAATTTTTTCGCGAAAGTAATGATTCATAACAGCCCATCGGCTATGGCTTCGTTAAATGAAAACTCTTCGAGGTCATCCATCATAAGTTTTTATATTGTCAAGTGAAAATGCAGCTCAAGTGGCAGTGGGCTGACCATGTTTGTCGAAGGACCGATGGCCGGTGGAGCAGACGAGTCCTGGAGCAGAGAACACATTTCGGCAAGCGTAGTGTAGGACGCACCCCAGCTAGTTGGACCGACGAGCTTAAAAAGGTGGCTGGGACAGACTGGATGCGGAAAGTGGAGAACAGGGTGTTGTGGCGCAGCCTGGGAGAGGGCTATGTCCAACAGTGGACTGCAATAGGCTGAGTTGGAGTGAAAATTATCTAAAAAACCTACTCCAAGCATAATAAAATTATGATAAACAGTTTTTTAAACACAGAGCTTTCTATGCAAAAGATACCAAAAGTCCTTGACATTTTCCTCATGAAGTTTTGTGCGATAACGCAACAATTTGGCCCAACTATTCACATCCGTTTCGATAAGCATAATAACTCATTATCACCGAGTTATCAACGCGTGGGCGTAACTAAGGATTAAATCACGCATACTGAATTCAACATGGATAAGACTACATGGTTACGTACAGAAGTTTCACTGTTCATAATAATAAAGTATTTAAGAGACGCTACATGAGATTTCATTTGTTTTATTTCTGCTTTAAGGTATTTTGTGTTTATAAGCTGTTTTGTTTTACTTTGGCAAAAAGTCTCAAGCAAAACGTGAAGACTTAGGTTTTCGGGCCCACTTTTTAAGAGCAAGAGATGAGAAGAAGATTGTGGAAGCTTATGTACCATTTTATGAATTCACAACTTCTCTTTCATAGTTAATTTAAGACACCACTGACTTACGACGAAGATAAGCATCATAAAAAAAAGGAAAAATTAAAACAAAAAAAAAAAAAATTAAAAAAAAAAAAAAAAAAATTATGAACTAAATTTATGAAGTAGATAAACTTTTTTGATTAATTTATTTTGTCTAAGGTTACTAACATAGTTGTAAGCTTTTCTGTTACTAACTCATTATGGATTTTAATTATGTCCGAAATAAATGATTATTATTATTATTATTATTATTATAAAATTGCCAGCAACACGCAGTAAGCAAGCATAAAAATCAAAAGCTATGAGCCAAGTAGAGGTTTAAGTACTTACCTACCTCTTGGTTCGAGTTGCTATCTTTTTGGCGTACTGTTAAGAGTTGCTCTACTGATAACCATTGCTTAGTGACATTTAGCCATTAATCAGGGTTGCTGATGCGCATATTATCGTTTTACTAATTAACAACACACTGGATCGGGTGAGGGCTTGCTCGTTTATGGTAGGAAGCTCTCGATTATGTAACTTAGAATAATGGTAACGTGACTGGGGATTACGAACTCGAGGAGAATAGTGGAGTACTTACCTAAGTACGTCTTGAAAGAGACTGATACAATATTGGTCATATAGCGATATTGATGTGTGGTGTACACCACGTTATAGGAAGTATACGGGTAGTAAATTAAACAACAATTCACTGTATAACAGCAGAGGTCGCACGTCCGCATCGTTCGAGCGCCAGCAAGCAAGTGACCACTCTGTGGACATGCGCCGCTACACTAGTTTATTATGTCACTTCGATAGAAGATGTATTTAGAATCAAACTCAAACTCAAAGCATTTATTTCAATTAAACCATTTACAGGCACTTTTGAATTGTCAAAAAGTCGGTCAGTTAGTTAGTAGTTGAAGCTAGTTGCCCATTCCAAAACGTAGATCTCTATGGAGAAGAACGGGCAAGAAACTCCAAGGACACTCTTTTTAAATCAAGATATTACAAAATCCTTGGTACATTATTCTTGTTGCTTCTATGTGTGAGACAATGTAACAAAAAAAAACATGTAAATGACGGCACGCGATCATATTGTCGATTAATTGCAACACTTTTTAAAAGTTGTAATCGATTATTTTTACTCTGTGGTTTAGAATTTATTTCTATAGTGGCATTTTTAATTTAGAGCGGGTAACACCGAATGGGGTTGGGCCGTGGCGAGCACTTTTTGATGCGATCGCCACGCGATGCACATGCACAAATCCATTGACTCTAAATGCAAGTTTAACAATGATTGTGATTAGACTTAATCAGTGTTAATCATTGTAATCATTACATTTTATAGTTGTCTCGTTGCGATATTTGAAAGTAAATTAAGTGCGTTATTTTGCGAGTATTATTTTCCAAACACCTGCAAGTACATGCCCATGATGAAAGACCAACAGATGACGGATCAGCAGCGACACGTGGTGTCTGAGCCGCTCGAACATCCCGTCATATATTAAAAAAGAAATCAAAACATAAGAATAATAAAAATAAGCTGTGGCAGTTAAGAGATGACCAGTCTCAACTGACGGGGCCCGTTCATGAACATGACGCCTGGATCTGCTCCATACAGCTCAACCATTTTGTAGGGAACCGAATGATCCAACACACGCGCCACCAACGGTGAGACATTTAAGTGATTATGAAATAGTCTCAACTGCCATGCTTTCAAGTCAACATACATAATAATGATATAATAAACGAACCCATGGTACTCACATTTACAAAATTAAAAAAATGCATGTATTTGAGCGATGAATAAAATTTTACTACTAAAAAGAAAAGTCAACCATCAAAATATCTATTGGAGTATTCAATATTAAAACATATTTTATAAAAAAATTAAAATTGTTGTCTTGTTTAAAAGTAAACAATACGAAGACGGGACTTTATAAGTAGACACGACGATTATTCGGGGTATTAATGATGAAGATGGGATGAAGTCATCAAATCCTGACAATAATGAGAAAAAAAGTTCAGAAACCACTTTCTCTACAGCTGCAGCGTAACGATTTTCATGATTATTGTAAAACTGAAGAAGGAAACCACCTATAATAATATTATAAAGATGTAAAATTTGTTTGTTTGTAAGTTTGTACATGTCGGAGGTAATCTTTGGAACTGTCCGGTCGGATTCGACAAATTCTTTATGCATTTGATAGCCCATTTCATGAGAAATGCCATAGGCTATTTCATATTCTGGAGTTGCATCAGGGAGGCACTCCGGTATCACCGGATGCCGACCTACCTCTGGCGCATAGTCGAGGCCTATCTGACGCATAGGGCCGTCATCTACCCCGGTCACCAGGGAGAATGGAACCGGCGAGAGATGTCGTGCGGTGTCCCACAGGGATCGGTCCTGGGGCCGCATCTGTGGGACATCGGGTACGACTGGGTGCTGCGCGCCGACCTCCCTAGCGGCGTCAGCGTCGTTTGTTACGCTGACGACACGCTGGTCCTGGCGCAGGGGAGGTCGCACCAGGCGGCGGCCGAATTAATGACACACGGGGTTGCGACAGTCATTGAGAGGATCCGGCAATTGGGACTCGAGATGTGTTTTTATGGTCCTCGGAACGCGCCACTCTCGGGTTCCCAAATAATGGCGGGAGGGGTTCACATCGGCGTCGAGTCGACGATGAAGTACCTGGGACTCGTCCTCGACAGCCGGTGGAACTTCGTCGAGCATTTTCGACGTTTGGCTCCCAGACTGGACCGGGCTGGGGCTGCCTTGAAGCGGCTCCTGCCCAATCTAGGGGATCCAAACGCCTCCTGCTGGAGGCTCTACGCAGGGGTCGTGCGGTCCATGGCCCTTTACGGGGCACCGGTGTGGGCGCGATCATTGAGGCTCCGACCAGCACGCTGGTTGAACGCGTTCCAAAGGGTCATGGCCATCCGGCTGGTCCGGGGATACCGCTCGGTCTCCTGCGAGGCGGCGAGCCTCCTTGCCGGATTGCCGCCATGGGATCTGGAGGCAAAAGTCCTCGCGCACATTGGTGAGTGGCGCGAGGAGGCGAAACGCCGGGGCCGCGTAACTCCGCTGCCGCGAGAAATCGCGGCACAGCGGACAGAGCACTGGCGGGATCTCATGGCGGCATGGAGAGTGCGACTGTCGCAACCCAGCGCTGGGCACGCCACAATTGCGGCGGTAAGTCCCCTCTTTGAGGAGTGGCTTGAGAAGCGCCACGGCGTCCTCACCTTCCGCCTGACGTAGGTCCTCACCGGACATGGCTGTTTCAGGAGGTTCCTGTTTCGGATAAGGCGGGAGGAAACGCCCGGGTGTTGGCATTGTGTGGATCGACTGGAGGACACGGTGGAGCATACGGTGGAGGTCTGCCCGGCTTGGGCGGAACACCGCCGTGTCCTTGTGGCGGCGATCTCTCGCGTCCGGCCCTGGTTCAGGCCATGGTACGGAGCGAGAGGGCATGGGAAGCAGTCACCTCCTTGTGCGAAGCAGTAATGCTCGCAAAGGAGGAGGCGGAGCGCGTGAGGGAGAGGCAATCATTGCGCCCTCACGCCCCTAGTCGCCGCAAGAGGAGACACCCTGGGCGTCGGGAGTCGATAGCCGACTCCTGGCCACCGTAGGCGCGGGCCTGCGGACGGCGAGCAATGGGCAGCTCGCCGCCCGGTAAGGACCAGGCCCGGGTCGATGGCGCGTTGTGTTCCACGCGCGCCTCAAAGAGATGTCAGCATACTTGACGGAGTCCGATAGGGCCGATGCCTGCCGGGGTCGCGGATTGTTCGAAAGAGTTTCCGTGGCCCTGGCGCACAGGCAACTGAAGGAACACGGGTGGGTTTTAGTCAGTAAGAGTCTGACACGCCCTTCCGCTCCGCCCAGAGCGGGAGAGGCCATTTGATGATTTCCCACCCAAAAAAAAAAGAAAAGCCTATTTCATATTACGCTTGACTCTTAGGAGCCGAACAAAAAGAAAAAGTCAAAAACAACGCTAAGCGAAAACAAAGTGATAAGCACGGGCAGGTGATGCGATGCGACGGGGTGGGTCGGGGGAATAAGAAATTGACGAAGACGCGGGCTGAAGCTAGTATTAAATCAATACCTTACTCCGAATTTTTATTTGTGTACTAAAACCCGATTCAAACATTTATAATTCAGGATTTCGCTTCTAAAAGCAGCGTACTTTTCAGCATTATATTTACAAGGCATCTTTTCTTTTTCCCTCGCATCAAAGCGAGCCTCGTTTAGTTATAAATCAACTGGCTCTAGCCTAAATCGGCCTCCAGAATACCGGAAAAGTAGTGATTACCGCCAATTTTCCCGATGGATGATCACGTAAAAGGCCAGAAATTACGGCACTCGGTTTCATGGCACACTCGTTTGTCACGATCGACTGATTTCAGCATAATTTCAGTATGTGGCACAGGAAACTGTAATCTGTATGAATTATTTCTGTTTGTTTGAAACTTTGTGAACTAGGTTAATACAAAAACGATTTTTACAAAATAAAACAAATGACTCCCAAAAAAAAAAACTACAAAGTAAAAATTACTTTAATTTCGGAAGTCGGTGTCTTTCGTTTTGTATTTTCGTTTTTAGTTGTGGTACCTATCCCACACAAATTAGTATATCACTACTTGCTATGTGAATTACAGTGACAGGAAATTATTATAACATCATTATTAAATACTAAGTGGAAAAAATACGTTTTATTAAAACTTACTGAAAAAATACCCAAGCAAAGTTAATAAAATGTATATGGGACCACCCCTGAGGCATACTTTATCCATAAAAAAATCTATTATCGAAAGCGATCCAAAAGAACCGGAAACATAACGTGACAAACGTAAAAAAATATACAGAGTATTTGGGAACCTCCTCCATTTTAAAGTCCGTTAAAATCCACGTCTATGGGTGTTTTTGTATGTTTTTCACAGCATTGAAAGCTTTCAATTTTCACCTGTTCAAATAAATCGAGTTAAAAAAATATAGATACTGAAGGCAAATAGTCTTTAATTACTTTTTACAGGCTATTATTTTTTGTTTCCTTTTGCACCTTTAAAATGAATATCGTTCTTGATAGGAATCATGGTCGAAATTAAACAGTAAGGGCGCTTGTCCATAGTCACCTCCGGGTCGTCACCGCGAACGAGTTGGCGGCGGCGAAGTAGCGATACATACACACGATCACCGTCGCCGGGACGTCACGCTCGTTTCGACTAATCTCGTATCTCGGTGACGGCTGCGGTGGGCAAACGCCCCTAGATCTAATGTAGCTATTGACATCTCTTTTGACAACACTAAAACTGGTTGTATCTTTGCACGCACAGAAACACTGACTAAGTTTAATATGTTCCCGATATTGTTGCCAACACATAACACATAACATCGCGCCTGTATTCCCCGAAGGGTTAGGCAGAGGTGTACTATAGCACACCCACATTTCGCCAGTTATGTTTAAGTCCCATGTAATAGGGGGCGAGCCTATTGCCATCAACCGGGCACAAATCCAGACTCCGGGCTGCTACCGAGAAAATTCCAGATGGAAAAACCCAATAACACTTTGCCCGACACGGGAATTGAACCCAGGACCTCAAGTTCAGCAGTAGCGCTTGCGACCACTAGACCAACGAGGCAGCCAAATCAACCAACCAATTCATGCCAATTCATTTCAAAACCATCTCATAATATGTATAATCAACATTTGAAGCGACCTCACCACTTAGGATGCCAATTCGAATTCTTGATATTTGGCGCACCTCAATAAGATTTTCCTATAATATGATATTGCTTTGGATGCTCAATATTATTACATTGATTTTCAACTGGATGTCGAATCCATACATATTACAAAACGCGGTCAATTTGCATATCTGTCTGTGTTACCGCGTAGTTCTTAAACTACACAACGAATTTGGATGTGGTTTTCACTATCATTTAGAGAATTTATTCCGTAAGGTATATAATAATAGTGTAGTGACCCTAGCAGTGCGCCTTGCTGAATTGCATTTTTGATATGGAAAAGAAACGCTTTCATACCTTATACCTACCTTCTACCTATAACTTACCGTAATAATTGTAACAGAGTTATTGTGAACCTTTATGAAACAATTCATTATATCGAGTTTATATTGTGTATTATTTAGAAAGTACGCTCGCTAACGTAACAGGCGAACAATGTATTTGTTATCGGGATCTATGTACGGTTACATTAGCTGTGGTACCCTGTATTAATTATGATTGTATTGTATAACAAAGAATTTGGATTATTTGTATTTAGTATGCTGGCGCTGTCATAACGGAAGCTGCTGGCTCTAGTGGTGTTATTAATTATTGCAAAGCGGACGTTATGACAGCTACCCTTAAACATTCGAGTCTTTTGTTTTTTTTTGTTTAACGACGGCTCTACAAATGGAGAGACCGCAATGTATTAGATAAAGTAGTGTGTACGCACCATTGTAATACCAGTGTATTTAAAAAAAATACTGTGATTTATGTGAAATTTTGGAGAAAAGGGGATGTGACTTGCTGAATTTCATTTTTGATATGGAACGGAAATGCCAGTGCCGGGCACGTCAGTCGCTTCCATACCTTCGCCCTGCCACGTCCTAAACTTACCGTAATAATTGTAACCGAGTCATTGAGAACCTTTATTGAGCAATTAATTATATTAATGATTCTATAAATCTAATGGTAAAGTGGCTGGATGACAATAACTTAAAAAATTAACCTGACAAAAACTAAATTAATACATTTTAGTCAACGAATCAATAATAACAGTAATTTAAATATACACTACGATGACCAGCCTATAGAAGAGGTAGAAACAACAAAAATGCAGGGCTCCTCATTGACAAAAAACTGAATTGGAAAGCCCATATCGAAATCCTGTGCAAGAAAATCAGTAAATCTGCCTATGCCCTGCACACGTTGTCGTCAATAATAAGTGTGGAGGCATTACTTACAGCCTACTATGGTTTAACAGAATCCCATCTACGCTATGGTGTCATTTTTTGGGGCAACTCAACAGAAAAAGACATGGTGTTCAAGGCTCAAAAGAGATGCGTTCGTTCAATATTTAAAATTAATCTTATTGATAGTTGCGTGCCTTACTTCAAAAAATATAAAATACTTACTTTGCCATGTCTGTACATTTTAGGAGTAGCTGTTTTTGTCAAAACAAATCCACACCGATTTAAACGATTAGATGAAGTAGTCTCACGTAATAGGCGCAACTACTGCAGGATATGCTCTCATACTGCGAGAGCAACCCTCATGCGCAAAAGTGTCTTCTGTATGGCTCCTACCATATTTAACAAATTACCTAAAAGTTGAAGAGAACTGCTCTTGTCACTTTTCAAAAATAAGCTGAGTTTTTTTTTTGTTAGTAAAGTTTATTACATCTTATAGATTTTCTAAATGAAAAGGACTTTTCTATTCCGACTTCTAATATACATAGTTAAGAATAATAATTAAATAATGTGAATCTTAAATCAATTGGCTTTTGCATGATTCTATTTGACTGCATAATAAAGAATATTCTGGACATAATTTAATCTATTTTGACTATAATGTACTTATACAATCTTATAATATCTTGACATCATTTTTTTTTTTTTTGTATTTAGTAATGAAATTTAGAATGACTAATTATCTAAAATGCAATTAAATGTAATTTTTTTTTAGACCTCCAAAATTTGTACGCCGTTATTGGCAAAACATGGACGTATACAACATCTATTTCAATACCCTGCATGTCTGATTAAATCAGTTTATGTAAACGCATGTTTGACAAATAAATTATCTTTATCTTTATCAGTATAAACTAAATTCGCATAATATCATTGATTTGGACACGCACAAAAATAGTAATAATTTATTTCAAAAAAGTATGATACAGTCTGTTACAATAAATACATTTTACAGTTTAGGGATAAATACTAAAGAGAATAATTAGGGTCCTGTCATTAGTATGAAGATCTCGGAATATAGCGGACTACGGAGTGCACACGAATGAACTAAAATTTATTTGAATTCCTGTGAATCTATCATTGGGTTTACTTTTTGACTGTGTACTTGATTAATTACATATTAACTAGTCCTGATGTTTGATTGACTAAGATCTTGGTTAATAACTGGGGTTTTAATAATTGATGACCAAGGTTTTTTTAAATAAAAATATGAGCTTTTTCTTATCTTATTGGGTGGGCTTAGCTATTACTGGCATAAAATGAAACCGATGTCACTTGGTAAATGAATTAATTCATATTGCTCATAAAAGTCAGCTGAAATTAGCTCTGAAAAGTTAGAAGAAAATTAATTTCCTGAGATTATGTAGGATCTATTTCCCTTTTTCTAGAAGTTACCAACACTACCACTTTCGGCCTTTCTTATCACAGTAGTCAGATAGGAAACGCCGACCTCATCTAGTTTATAAAATATGATTGGCGTGTAAGTGTTTGTACAAACCTACTTACAGAAATAAAATAGTTTATCATTTACTACTTTTCTGAGGTTGACAAACACCTTTGTTTTCAGGAACAGTTTTAAAACCATGCGTCAGGGAAACAAAGGAAACAGTGAGAAATGACATAGATTTCCGGCCATTTTCCATTTTCTACGGAGACGGTGCCAGAAATGAATTGCTGTAGTCTGCAACAATTTAAAAGGCTGATTACGAGATCTTTGTTTCTGTGAAAATAAATAAAATAAAATTATAAAATGCTTGTTTTCTGCGACGGAAACTAAATTTTGTCTAACTGAGGTTGTTTTGCGTCTAAAGCTCAAAAAGTGTTTTAAATTTTGGATTTTTATTCGTTCCGATTTCTCTTTAGTATCTTGGAATATTTGCGAAAAACTGACTCTTATGTTGTTGGAAAAAAGTTCGATCGAAGATTGTAATAATCCCAGCCTATTATAATTAAGTTACTCACAAATAGCAAATTTTATATTTTATTTATTATTTATTTCTGTATCTGTCCGTGACATCACAGCAACGGGCCCTCTCAAAATACCAGCGCTGCGACACTTATTTTTTTTTTAATGTCGCAGCATCATGCTGAGCTAGGGGCCTATTTGCCTCGTAGAGGACTTTGTTATTATTTTCATTTTACTTTTGTTTTTTATTTTTTTGTTTTTATGAGTGGGTTTAGTTTAGTTCGTGATAATCCTGTGGCAGTCCCAATAAATACTTTTTTTTTCTTTCTTTATTACTGTTCCACGGCAGGGCAAAGCCCTCTTTTCATACAGAGAAGACACGAGCATTGCTCACCACGCTTGTTCAAGACGGGTTAGCGATTTCAGTCTTAAATTAACAATAAGTCCAGGTCTCCTTACGCTGGGCACGCCACAATTGCGGTGGTAAGTCCCCTCTTTGAGGAGTGGCTTGAGAGGCGCCACGGCGTCCTCACCTTCCGCCTGACGCAGATCCTCACCGGACATGGCTGTTTCGGGAGGTTCCTGTTTCGGATAAAGCGGGAGGAAACGCCCGGGTGTTGGCATTGTGTGGATCGACCGGAGGACACGGTGGAGCATACGGTGGAGGTCTGCCCGGCTTGGGCGGAGCACCGCCGTGTCCTCGTGGCGGCGATCGGCGGCGGCGATCTCTCGCGTCCGACCCTGGTTCAGGCCATAGTGCGGAGCGAGAGAGAATGGGAAGCAGTCACCTCCTTCTGCGAAGCAGTAATGCTCGCGAAGGAGGAGGCGGAGCGCGTGAGGGAGAGGCAATCATTGCGCCCTCACGCCCCTAGTCGCCGCAGGAGGAGACACCCTGGGCGTCGGGAGTTCATAGCCGACTCCCGGCCACCGTAGGCGCGGGCCTGCGGACGGCGAGCAATGGGCAGCTCGCCGTCCGGTAAGGACCAGGCCCGGGTCGACGGCGCGTTGTGTTCCACGGGCGCCTCAAAGAGTTGTCAGCATAATTGACGGGGTCCGACAGGGCCGATGCCTGCCAGGGTCGCGGATTGTTCGAAAGAGTTACCGTGGCCCTGGCGCACAGGCAACTGAAGGAACACGGGTGGGTTTTAGTGAGTAAGAGTCTGACACGCCCTTCCGCTCCGCCCAGAGCGGGAGAGGTCATATGATGATTTCCCACCCAAAAAAAAAAAAAAAAGTCTCCTTACGCTGTTTTAGAAGATAGGATACGACACCTAAACAACAAGGCAGTCATACCTACTGAAATCATTTAAATTATCCCATACGGCATACTTTCCGCTGATATAAAGCTAAGCGCCCATAATCACGGGACTATTAGTTCCAAGTAGTTCCAATTAAACCCGTTTGACATATTTGTTAAACCCTCATCAAATACAATAAGCATTGTTAGTTACATAGATAACCCTGTTCAATTGGAAGGGTTGACAGAAATAATTGTGAAACGTCACTACAACAAGTAATTGAGTGGTCTGGCACTATTTAGTGACCGATTTGTATTCAAACTCAAAGCATTTATTCCAAATAAACCAATTACAGGCACTTTTGAATTGTCAAGGGGTCGGTCAATCAGAAAGATGAAGCTAGTTACCCATTCCAAAGCGTAGTAGGTACCTATGGAGAAGAACGGGCAAGAAACTCCATGGACACTATACTATTAATATAAGGGATCACTTTAACACTTCAAGAGGCATTTTCCTACTCTATTCAACCAATATACGAGTAGGTCAAATACATGAACTTAATAATTAACTACGATGCTTGCTTACTTAATCATTCATAGCTGTTGCTACGAAATGTCGTAGCACGGGCGCTACGTAGGTGCTACGAGCCTAGTCTGATAGTACAGGCGGCCTATGAAAATTTTGATGACACTTAGAACTTTGTCAAAAATTTCATTTCAATAACGTATAGTTGACGATGTAATTACTTTAACACCCTAAGGTTGAAAGTTACATGCACGTGATTAAACGTCTAGATTTATTTTCGCTGTAAGACCAATGCAATGTGATATACAGTTTGAACCTTCGTGAAAGTCTCAATTAATGGGAGGTTTTTTCAAAAGTTTAATAATGTAATTACAAGGCCACAGGAATCCGCTGGCTGGGAGAAGCACAGAACTGCGGGGTGATTGCGTAACACACTAACAGTAGGAATAGCTTTCATTTTGACAATTCAACAACATTCATTGCGTTATTTACGTTGTTGAGCGGACAAATTTTTCAAACATACGAAGCAATGAATTAGCAATAGGCTTCAAAAAGATTCAGATTGTGATTGATACTGTGTTATGCAATTATGGTGCTGGTCGATGTGGCGATTCGTAGGGGAGGCCTATGTCCTGCAGTGGATGACTTCCAGCGGAAATGATGATAATGACATTTAAAACAATAGATAACTAATGAGTTTAATAAGACTAAGTTCAAGAGTGACGGTTTCGTACCGTAATTTTACACTCTATTACGATTAAGTTTTAACAGTAAGAAAAAAGGAGAAAAGTTTTTTTGTATTTTATCGGTATAAGTTGTAGTAAAATCTCTTTGGCTGTACTGTTTGTATCTGGCTGGTTTTTATACCATTAAATAGATGACATTTAAAAAAATAAAAACGTTATCCCGATATTTTTCAATTGTTTTTCTGTCCGCCAAAATGAGTGAATCTAACGAAGAAATTCGATACATTTTGAAATTACGGGAAAAATGAGACACACGCCACGAAAATAATATGTGACGTTTATGGACTGAACGCAGTGTCAGTAAGAGTAGCACAAAGTTGGTTCAAGCGTTTTCGGTGCGGGAATTTTGATGTCAAAGATGTAGCTCGCTCCGGTCGCCCTGTTACGGATAAAGTCGATGCCATTTTTGAAATAGTGGAGTAAGATGCCCATATTAGTAATTACGACGTAGGTTGAGAGATAGATGGTTGACCACAAAATAGTTTGAACTCATTTGTAAAAGACTGGGTACACAAAAAAAGCTCGAAATTATGGTGCCACACGAGCTCTTAGTCTTGAATTTGTACATAAAATACGTAAGAACTTTTCCCCGACCTAATACATAAATCGTCTGTGTAAATGTTTAAGTATTGCAAATAAACAACAGATAAGCCATTGTTAACGACTATAACAAATGGGTTCAACGACAATTTTAAATTGTTTACGAGATAATTTGCAATAGTTTAAGGGCTTTGTGCAGTTAAATATAAGTTATGTTCTTTTATTAAACATGTATAGCTTTAAGTATAGTTTTAATGTGAAAGGGTCAAATCTTCACCACTAGTCAGGCCCGAGGTGGCCCGCTAGAGGGCCCTTACAATAGATAATCAATTATATCTCATTAGCGATGCTTGACTAGTCTACACAAATTTACCATAAAAGTAATGGCCGACGGGGTGGGCAGAGGTGTATACAGTTGAGGCCATTATTAATTATTACTTATTTATTTAATTACTTGCTTCTGGCCACGGCTTCGCCTGAGTGGATGCCGGAAGTTATACCACGGGAACGTGCTACCAGGATATCCTATCATCCAATTAATCCATTCAGCCGTTAAAGCGTGAAAAGGTGACAGATATTATATGCAAATAATCTTATTTTGTTTTTAATAAACTGATTTTGATGATTTTAAAAGTCTGACAGAATAATTAATTTTAATATTATAATCATTACCTAATTTTAAGTACTCTAGCCCCGCCATTGACCACATATTACCTACATATAAGTTATTTCATAATTTCAAATTGTAATGACTTTTAAGCGGGTGGACCGATTTAAATGAAATAAATACTAAATAAATAATACCTGTTAATAATATAATACGAATTCTGTCTTTATTTCCAATTCTTTAAATTTCTCAAATAGAGGTACACAAAAATTTCAATAATCATATGAATTGTAAAATCATCCACTATTTTACCCCCGTGGGGGATTATTTTACAAAAACTCTGAAACAAATATTTTTTATATTTCTAATCAAAACCATAAATTTAAATTTTCATATCCCTAACTTAAGAAATGCTAAGTTTCCCATGCCAACTTTCATCCCATATATTACTCCCTTTTAGGATTATTTTTGAAACAAAAAGTAGCCTATGTCCTTCCCCAGGATGCCATGCCAAATATTATCGAAATTAGTTTAGCGGTTTAGGCGTGAAAGGTAACATACAGGCAGAGAGACAGAGTAAACTTTCGAATTTTTAATAGTATATAATATGGATAAACGAAGCAAAAGGAGTATGTAAGGATCGTAACAGCTGGCGTTCTGTAGTTTCTGTCTACCCCCATGGGGATAAGGCGTGAGTTTATGTATGAATGTATTTTTTATACCAATTGCTTTCTGTTCTTACCGTTACACCAAAGTTTGCAGCAAGCCAACACTAAAAAACCACAACACGACTATCTTTCTATAGGGTTATTTAAAGTTCCATGGAATGGATCAGGGTTACTAAGTAATGGATTTTTTTTTGTTCATGCAATAACCCAATACAACGTTGTACGAACCCAGACTCAAACCCAGCTACCTATGCTAGCAATGGGCAGCTCGCCGTCCGGTAAGGACTAGGCACGGGTGGACGGCGCGTTGTGTTCCACGCGCGCCTCAAAGAGATGTCAGAGATGGACATCTCAAAAAAAAACCACCCAAAAAAAAAAACTACCTATGCTGAACAACAACACATCCAAACAAGGAAGACAAATTTATCAAATTTATTCCTATTGATACTGCTGTCGTGCATAAATCAATCTTGTTGGCCAAACTTTGCTGGTGTTGGTCTTAAGTTTAGTGCAGAGTAAGTCGAAAACTCGAAACTTACAAGTTACTCACATCTGGGTGCTTACTAACTTGAGAGCAAAAGTCGTGTCAAGAAAACTGATACGCTGCAGTTTTCTTGACACGACTTTTGATGATGTTGCGAATTTGCGAATGTATCAACAGTTTTTACTTACGTACTGAATAGCTGTGTCTGTGTCCCAGCAGTGTCGATGGCGGTATCCCACGACGTCGACTGAGTGTTTATTTTTATTTTCGGGTACGAAAAGTACTGGGTGTACCAAGTTGTATAGCTTCATAATCTGAACTTAAGGTTAGCCACAATAAATGTACAAAATGTAACAATATTTTTGGACTATCGTACAACTAACAGTTTGGGTATGTCCGATTTCATTTAAAAAAGACATCTAAACGATGGCCTATATGAAAGCCCACCGATTCTGTCAAAAAATACCAAACCAAAATAAAAAAAATACAAAAAGGAATATACACACAAAATCAAAAAAGAAATCCAAATAAAAAACAAATCAAATTCCCGAATCATATTTAGGCATTCATTATCATTTAGTTCTTCTAATATTAGTGAAAATGGGATCTATCAATTTTATGATAATGACGAAGTTTCCTATATCTTTTGTCAGAGCAGTGTACAAAGTTTTCTATAATAGTGTAAGGAAGCCAAAGCACTTAACAAACACGAACAAATAATTCCCCAACGCAACAAAATAAAATAAACAGAGAAACACAAAGCAAGATTAAAATTTTATTTTTATCTTTCACGTAAATGAAAAACAAACAGGTATGAAACCATTTTAAATTCATAGAAGAGCTATTTCTCATTAATAATAATAAACCCCACCGCCGTATCTCTATGTTTACGTCGTGGTGGGGCTTACGTGCTCCGAATTCTAGGTCTGTGCCGGTAGTTTACTTTGCCGGAACGGGTCTAAGGTGAGGAGCATGTGGCTACCTGATGGGCAGTAGCGGAATAGTTGTTCATGATACTAGTGCGGTAACTTGGTTTTTACAAACGAGTAGACGAATGTAATACTGAGACGAAGACGAGGGCTTACCATAGTCACGAGTTTGTAAATACCAATTTCCGCACGTGTGTCATACAACGTTTTTCAACACATTTGCGAGAAAACAGTAGAATATCAATATCGGAATCCTCGCTTGAACTCATCTATTATTACTTTGTTTATAAAATTAAATATCAGTCGGAAAGTCGCAACAATCTTTGACGTTTCTAATATGAAAAAGGCTCGAATTGCAAATGGCGTCACGTGCGCGTGGTGAAAATTAGAACTACATCTTTCGTCTCATTTTCTCTTTAGTATTAAAGTGAGACAAACGTATTCAGCAAAAGCGCTTCCAAGGAGGTTCGATTATTCAGCTTATTTATTCTCGTAATGTGAAACTCCTTGGTGGAATTCTTATATTTTTTTTATGGAAATGAAAAATAAACCGTAAAGATTACGCACGGCGCTATACAACGGAGAATGCGGTAAAACATGTACTTAGGTGTGAGTACCTATTTTACCGCACGTTCCGTTGTATGGTGCGTAATTTTTTACTTTCGTACAATGTATACAGGCATCGTATATGCATTTTTTGAGCAAATGAAATGTTGAAAAAGTTTTTTTCCTCATCTCTGACTTGCTTTTATTGGCCGGCTTAAGTGAAGATTCGCAAGAGCAAACGTGCTCGGAGGAAGGAAATATTCCAGATTGTCCTGATTGCCGTGGAATACCTCTCCACTCCTCAAGCACCTCAGGATATGTTGCCCCTTGTCGTTACGTCACTATATGCAAGCGACAGTTTCCGGAGGCCCGTTATTGAGTGTGCAAGTCATCACATAAAATCAACAAGTCAAGCAAGTATCAAGTATTTTTTTCCGTGTCTAATAAAACATTGATCAGGCGGGGACCAAAGTTCTAGGTAAACATGCAGTGCACTCTAGCCATCCAAACACATATCCCAATATTTTTGATTCCATATTCTGTAATAGTTCTACACCAACCGGGGGTTGTCCTTGGGTGCACTTCCATAATGCGTAAATGGATAATCGTTGGTTGGTACTTTATTTCATTAAAAGCGACTAACGGGCCTCTGTGAGTTTGCTTCGGTCCCTCGTACGCCTTTCAAAGGTCCGGGACCCCAGGGTCCCGAGATATGTCAAAAACACTATAAATAATAATAATCTATTTATTTTAGGCGACACAGGCCCATACCTTAACCTAAATATACATATTTTAATTGTAACAACAAACTATTGTGCACGATGTGAAGAATGCGTCAGCGTCGTGTTGCACTGCGTGACGTAGCATAACCGGCCACGAAAACGTCGGTACCTTTCGACCAAAAATCTTCCTTCGTGAAGATTTCTAGGTACTTAGTTGGAACCCGCACCACAAACGATTTGAAGTTTATGTTATGGCGCGACTCCAACTTCTCTACTCTCAAGGTCCACTTGGTCTGGATTTTGATGAATTCTGCGGTGTCTTCAGCCATCGTGGATTGATGCAGACGGCATTCGTACTGAAGAAGCCAGACGTTTTAGCAAGAAGAATATATTATTTATATTTACAAGGGGCAACATATCCTGAGGTGCTTGAGGAGTGGAGAGGTATTCCACGGCAATCAGGACAATCCCAGAGCTTAGAAGATGGTCAAGATCCCTACCAAGAAGAATATATTATTTATCTAAGTTGAATTTACAACTACTGAAACAGTCTGTGAAAACATGCATTGTTATTTTACGAAGAAGAATTTGTTACATAATCATTTTCAGAATGTTGAAAATATTTACTCAACTAATCTTTTTAACATTATTTGAAACAATCATGCACTTTTGTATTACAAAGACGAGAAACATAAACTCCTGTAACATTTTTTTTTCAAAGATATTTGCCGGAAATCGAATAAATAAATAAACACTTGGAAACCTAGCAAGATGTAGCTCCAACACACCATTTTCACGGCATATGCGTCATATACCGATTGTGCTCTCTGTGTTTCAATCATGCAGGATTGAAACGCCTACGCTACGATAGACAATCTTTAGTAAGATCTAAGCTTTCATTGTAAGGCAATCAATTTGCTTATCAATTCCTAGATAGGGATATGGTTCAGTTAAGTTCGGAAACGTTTAATTCGATAAATTAATTAAAACTACGCTTCTCTGTTCGAGTCTTCGGTACTTTAAGTTTTGGTCAAAGCTGGCTAATATGATGAAAAATATGATAAATATAATTGCTGTCCCAAAAGTACGTATAGGATTTGAATAGGCGATGTCAATTGGCCACCGAGATTTTGCGATCTGACGCCACTGGATTTATTTTTTTGGGGCTAAGTCAAAGATAAGGTACGCCAACGATCCACAAAACATTGACGGCTTGAAACACGACATCTGCCTAGTTATTGGTGAAATAAGCCGCGAAATGTGTGAAAATGTAATGAAAAACCTCGGCAAAAGAATCGGTATTTGCAAAAAAGCCTGTGGCGGTCATTTGGTAGATATTCTATTCAAATAAATTTTTACAAGTTTCTAAAATTACTAAGAAATTCCAATCCGTTCGCATTTTATTCAAAAAATACATCCTATACATACTTTTGAGACACCCAACAGATATTAATAATATAATAATAATAATAAACTTTATTCAAGTATAAAATAAAATTATGATTTACATTAATTACAATCGAGGAAAATGCTTAATTCTAAGTGTAATGTAGACCTGCCTGATCTAGGTTTATAAAACCTGTGTTTCAGGCCATCAATTCACATCAAATATTTAAAAAGAAGACAACTATACATTTATTAGAAGCTTAATTAAAAGAAGACATAATATTTTCAATGACTTAAAGAGTTAATATAGAACTAAAAGAAACTAATTAATTATATTATTATAAAACTAGATTATGTAAATATATTATGTTTAAATAAATTAACGAATAATATTAAAGTAGATAAAGTGAAGACTATTATTAATAAGGTAAAAGAATAGACTTATATTAGGTATATAGAAAATTTATTTTAAAATCTCTAGTAGTATTTCCGTGTCTGCATAATTGAGTTTTGCCAAGTATTCCTGTAATAGTAAATTACACCTATTATAAGTTAAACTATAAATCTTTAACACTCTGTTGATCTGGTTATACTCGTACAAGTAGGGTCCTAAAAATAAATAAAATCGACTAGCAAAAGCATGTTTAGTCTGAGAGTTAGCACAAACCAAATCTTTTGTTCTCCTGCCTGAAGGTACTGGGTTAAAATAAAGTTCAGTGTGTTGGAATAAAACTACATTCAAAACAAATAACTGACGTACTGTTAGCACCTTACATGCCATATAAAGCTGGTGTGTAGGAAATCTAAATGGACGAAAAATATTGCCCGCGGGTTCACTTGAATACAGGGGTAACTAGTTCATGTACCCGTACAAAAGGTATTCTAAGTGTAAATCCAGGTGCCCATAGTTATGTACAATAATAATTATTATAATTGATGATTAACTAAGGGCACCGTGCATTCACAGGTAGTCATTTTGTGCCCAACAACACTCAAATCCGTGCAGCCATTTTTCGTGATTAAGTAAAAAAACATTTTCACAAACTTTCACACAGATTATATCAGAAAGGGCATTGGAAATCTAGCTCTTGTGTGCTGTGTCACAATTAATAATAATCAATTTAAGATTCGTGACAAGTTTCGACAGATACAGATTACTATTACATGACTTTCAGAAAATAATAATCTGAAAATACAAAAGCAAAAGTAATTTAAAAGATTCATTGAACATTACGTTCGCTTTCGCTTGATGGAATATCAAAATATTTTAGTAGGTTATGCCTCTTTATAACAGCTATTATGGTCCAAATAAATGTCTATAGAGCTATGAATGGGCTCACAACAAAGTTTATCTTTTGTACTGTAAGTGAGTTAACGGATTTGCTTAGTGAGCCTTTTATCGCCCGAGGGGTAAACAGATCTGTGGCTGGCAGTTACAAGGGAAACTGTTTTGAATTTGGATCGTTTATTTTTAGTGGGAGGTGAGTTATGTGGTGCTTTTATAGAAAAGTACGCCTATAATGAAGCCAGCAGGGAACATTTTAGGCAAACTATACTTATATTTATGCTGCCTATAATATTTCTACTGTTTGGACACAGGCCTCCTCTCTGTGAGAAGGACTGGGCCGTAATCAAACATGTGGGCTCAGTCCGGTTTGGTATATGACACGTGTCTTCGAATTTTTGGCTCTAGCAATTGATTTTATTGGAAACGAACATGTTAAAAGCACAAGATCATGTACGTCACAGGTTAGGGATCTTGTTAATGAATTAGTTAGGTACTCTTGTAGCTTAAACACCGCATGAGTGCAATCTTATGGAGCACTAACCTTGATTTATGTTAATTGCACCATGTATAAGCCCTTAGTTAGGGAAGTCTGCATCCTACTAAACGCTAAGCTACGTTAATTTTTCCTCTGTTTAGGAATTGTGTCAATGTTTAAAAAATTACGTTAACAATCCGTTTTGCGGCTAACACAGGTAATTAACGTATTCAACGTATTCAACGTATTCCATTCTCTTCAACTGACAGAGGAGAATGGAAGAAGAAAATGTGTTGCGCTGACCGCAAGTAGCACGGGGCGAAGATAGGGAGATGATAATGATAATGATGAGGCTAAAGGAAAAAGCACACAATATCACATCGAAAAGGGATCGTCACCGTATCAACTCGAGCCATTCAGTATTCTTTCTATGAAAGTCCCTTTTATTTTTCCTGGGTGGAAAATCCTCATGGATGTCCTCCGTCCTGGGGGGGGGGGGGGGAAAGGGGTCTGTCAGACTCTTACTAACTAAAAACCACCCCGGTGTTCCCTTCCCCACCGCACCGCCCCACCGCACCGCGCACCGGGGATCATTGGAACCTGTACGCCTTCCACGATCCTCGGCTAGTGCCGGCTCGCCTCTGCGGGCCTCCTCAAGTCCGCGGGGGGAGTATGGTGTAAAACTCCCCCCGCGACGTCCATCAGAGGAGCGCGTGGAACACTACGCGCCACCGCCTCGCTGAGGTGCTTTGTCAACTTGCAGTTCCCGCGCTTACGGCTCCTCGTCCCCGCGCTTACGACTCTTCATACCCGAGCTTACGTCTCTTTGTCTACCCTTGCCCCTCTCACCCCTCCAGCGACCTGCCTGCAACATACATTGTTGCCATACATGCTGTCATGCGGTCGGCGAGCCGTAAGCGCTGCATCGCCTAGCCGTAGCCGAGTCGACGTATCGGAGCTGCTGATCCGCTTTGGTTACGTGCTTACGTTAGATTGACGCCTGTTTGACGGCGAGGCGAAAGGCGATATGGTGACAATGCCTTTCCGTGTTGATATGTGTGCTATGACCTTAAACACCTTTTAAACGTGCCTATTAAACTTCAGTCCCCAATCACTTAAGAAAATGCTTTTAAAAGATATTGAAAGATAAAAGAAAAAAGAAGAAAATCAGATAGCTGAAGAGCCTTTCAACTGCATTTTCTTATCGGTGAGAAAATTTGTAGATACTGGATTAAGAATGAATAAATTAAATAACAAACATCTAAGAAAACCATTTGTAAAGGGTTCAAGAATTTGTATTGTGATAGATTTCTGGTATTATTTTACAATGAATGCGCCTTAAGGTCGCTCAACGGGAGTACGTTTGATTTATTTTATCTCTCTCAAAATTTATTTCGAAGACAGAAGACTTTTTATTTATTAACCAACTTCACAAAAAGGAGGAGGTTCTCAATTCGTCTGTATGTTTGTTTTTTTTTTTATGTTTGTTAGCTCAGAACTTTTTTCTGGGTGAACCGATTTGGATAATTCTTTTTTTATTTGATAGGTGGTGCTTCACATGTGGTCCCATTTAAATTTGATCAAGGTCTGACCAGTAGTTTTTGAGTTATCCTACTGCATATTTTTTCCACTTAGTTTATATGGATGATGTGTTAATAATTTCCTGTCACTGTTATTTACCCACCAAGTAGTGGTATACGAATTTGTGTGGGGTAGGTACCGCAACTAAAAAGTGAAAAATAAAAACTTTTTTATAAAGAAAAAACCGACTTTCAAAAAAAACACTAAAAGACGTGAAAAGTAACTTTAATTTCGGAAGTCGGTGGCCAAAAACGAAAATACAAAAACCAAAGACACCTACTTCCGAAATTAAAGTTATTTTTCACGTCTTTTAGTGTTTTTTTTAAAAGTCGGTTTTTTTTTGTAAAAAAGTTTTTTTTATTTATTCTTCAGAAACCTTACAGTCTAATATCTATTAAGGTGAGTTATGTACAACAGCGTTTACAATTACCATCTACAAGGTTCCACAAATTAAATAATTATACAGAATGGCCGGGACATCGTCGTGCAACCTGTTACCATGGATTCACATGATTCTGGGCGCCGCGCGCGCCGCTGCGTTGTAATTTTTAGGTTATTAAAAAATAAATACTGTTCCGTACATTTCGTCGGCGTGGGTATTGCACTTTTCTATGAAACCGCAGTTTTTTTTTTATAACCGGCTTATATATTCTACGGTCTAAAATCATGTGCTGAATTCATGCTTACGGTTTGTACGTCGATGTCCCGGCCACCCTGTATTATTTTAACGGGTTTACTTTTTAATGACAAGGAAAGGGTTAAGTATCCTAGGTAATTTAATGCCTATTCAACTTAAATCTCATATCAAACTACATCCCAATTGATATTATGATATTTTCATCAACCAACTACAGCAGCTTAAATGGGATTTTACAATAGATTTACTGAAATATAAGCTGAAAAGTAAGCCACAAAATAAAAACCATCGGTCCAATTCGCACTATATGTAATAATAACTTATATAAGTAACTCAATTTTCCTTCGAACAAAATAAGTACTAAAAATAACCCTTTTACGCACAACCGGTGTGATGGATGACGTCAAAAGACACGCGGCAGACATGACAAATATTTATACAACACTAGCCCCCCGACCCTGTTTCGCACGGTTTTTACGACTTGACAAAACATGGAGATTTCATCATTATATGTAAGTTAAGAGGCTTACATGAGCTAAACCGCGGTCACTGTCGGATTGCATAGAAAAGAAAGAGACGTGCGATGACACAACGAAGCAATTATGGATTTACAAAAAATCTATTCATTGGACTAAAAAATTAAAACACTATTACGTTAGTATGTTACTTGTAGAATAATGTGACAAAAAATTTGAAAGTTTGCATGTATAATTTTTAATCGCTAAAATATTTTTTTAAAGGTATTTTCGTGATTTATTTTCTATCATATCAAGTTAATTGCATTATCTTTTCAACACACTATCTAACTAGCATATATCCAGAAGAATGTCATATATTTTTCTGATTTTGGTTACTGCAGTGGATCATATATTTTTAGGCATTATAAATTTTCGTTTAGGTCATTTAGTCAAATTATCCTAGATTTTTTGCAATTTGCAGCTCAATATCGGGTTGTATGTTGATCTAAACATGATTCGCGGCCGTAAAAAATATTTATTCATCATCATAAAAACCATCAATATACCTGTCTAAGTTCATAATACTCTATTCAATGACTATTTCATGAAATAACAACATTTGAGGTTAATTCTAACTTAAGGCGTTGAATTGCTGATTTTAATGATTATAATTCTGTAAAACCATATTTGTTACGGTCTCGAATCATATTTTAATCAACATACAACCTGACACTGACCCGAAAAAAAAACCACAGTAAAGGAGATGTTCCAGAAATGTATGGAGCCTGGGCTAGCACCATGTACAAATATCGCTATACAATATAGTAACTGTTTTTAATGTTAATTTTCTATTATTTTACTTCGTTTCTATGTACATTCAAATTAATTTTATCAAGGTGAGCAACTCAATATAAATATTTTGGATAAGTAATATGCGAAATGTCATTTTGACAATGACATTTGATTGAAGTGTATATGTAATATCTACGATAAAAAACAATACACGAATTCCGAAAATACTTGGGTTTCGTAATAATAATAAAATAAGACGACTACAGGATATTGATATTCTACTCGATTTCTGCAGCAATAATAAAATAAGTGCAACTCTAGTGCAACTTGTTATTGTAGAATACCACATACACGACGAAACCCAAATCACTAGTGAATCAGAAACCATATAACAAAGCTGGGGTCAACAGAGAAGCAATCAATCAATGTACTTAGTAGTAAACTGGGTCGCAAAACAAAAACAATCACAAAAATATCCGAAACACGTCCAATTCAAAGCGAAGAAAGACGTCACTTCACGAAACTTAAAACTGTCAAAGTCGTCAAACGTCATGTCAAACACAACTGTCATTGCTAACCTAAAAATAGGCTTATCATATCAAAAAACTTCCCAAATTAATACTTTTGTACGCCTGTACTCTTCTTCAAATTAATTTGTTAGTATTTTTATGGAAATCCCTTATTTTTTCCCTATTTATCTATGTAGTGTACACAGTGGTAGCCCAAAATCACACATCTCCTTCGAACTTCGTGGGCTACCTTAGCGCATCCCCCTTAAATATGAATGTGTTATACACATAAACCATCCGGAATTAATTCTCTAAATAATAGTGAAAACCGCATCAAAATCCATTGTGGAGTGTATAAGAACCACGCGGTCACACAAACAGACACGTAAAGCGTCTTTGTTGTATACTATTTGTAGATCTATGAAGATGATGGTAAGGGTTATCGGTTACGTACGTCATCAATGTTGCCATAATTTTAGCAAAAATAACGACTCGAAGGGATTTTAACCCTTTTAATTGTGCCCTTTCGTTTAACGATGCTTGGACCCTTTTATCATATTTGCTTTGAACCTTTTTGGATTCTGTAATTGAAAGTCTGTTTAAATAATAATACATAAACTCACGCCTGCTTCCCATGGGGGTAGGCAGAAACTACAGAACGCCCCGTGCTACGATCCTTTCATACTCCTATTACCTCGTTTACGTTCATACATCTGGTCATACAAGCACGCATATAATAATCTATGGTGTTTTTGGTTAGGTTGTAACTAGTAATATTCTTGAAAAGGTAGTTTTTAGAATATCTGGGAGATTGGCATATAATTAAAAATATAGGTTCAACGCTTCAAGGTTATGTTGGCGCGTGGTAAAATCAGGATCAACGCTACCATCTTGTTTTGCCAATACACAATGACAGTGACAATAATTTCACAAATGTTTACCAACAACGTCTCCCTGTCAATGTCATTCAGGCGCCAAAAGATCCTTGTAGCAGTCTTCTTACAATCTTATCACAGTAATAATATGTTAAATGATAAATGATTTTATTTCTGTAAGCAGGTTTGTACAAACACTTTTACACGTCAATCATATTTTAAAACTAGATGAGGTCGGCGTTTCCTATCTGACCACTCTGAGAAGAAAGGCCGAATCAAACTCAGAGGTCGCAGTCTCTTTTAAAGTCCAGACATAATCTTGGTCAGATCATATGAAGACCATGTACATTTGTGTCTGAAATGGTCTTTTGAGGAAAAACCACACAGATGAGTGGACCTGTCCAGTGTCCATTCAGTGCTCGCATTTGTCAGTGATCGTGGAGCTCAATTCAAAACTTAAGGAGCTCAACGATTCGACGAACAATACCAACCAACATTTGGGTAAAGTCAAAGTCAAAGTCAAATCATTTATTTCAAATAGGCACATATAAGGCACTTTTGAACGTCAAATATTACAAAAAAAAATAGAATTGATTCTAGTTGCCCCTTCCAAAAGGTAGTTTCGTATGGAGAAGAATGGGCAAGAAACTCCACCGTTACTCTTTTAAAAATGTTTTACAATATTATGTATACATTAATTATATGTGAAGACGATGCACCTAGAATAAAATTACTATACCACAATAGGTAAAAATAATTAAATATAACGCATGACAGGTAAATTAATTATGAGATAGATACATGGTGCTCACATATTTACAAATATTGAAAAGTAAATGATTTTTCCAAAATTACACAAGTAATAATTTAGTGTGTGCGCTAAAGTAGTTACATAATGTAAAAAACAATGTCATAAAAACTATAAATTATACAATTAAATTAGCAACTAGTTTGATTTTGTCTAGACTCTAGATTGTCCTATGGAGCAGGACCAGCATGTTTCCAAACATTCTTATCTAGGATATAATCCTCTATTTTGTAATATGCTTGTTTACAAAGTGTACTTTTAATATGAGTTTTAAATTTTCTTTCATTTAATTGCAATATATCAGAAGGTATTTTGTTGTAACATTTAACACAATACCCTGTAAAAGATGTATGTACTTAATAGATAATCTAAAAAATGGTTGATCTATTTTATCTTTATTTCTAGTATTAAAATTATGTCTATCACTTATTTTATTAAAAAGATGTAGATTTTTTCTTACATACATAATATTTTCATAAATGAATTTACAAGGCACCGTCATAATATTAATCTTTTTAAATAGTTCCATATGAGATTCGCAACGACGTAGATTGTAAATGGCCCTGACAGCTCTCTTTTGCAAAATGAAAATGGATTCTATGTCAGCAGCCCGACCCCACAGTAAAATGCCATATGACATAATGCTAAAATAGACCAGACGCGCGGTTTCTACATCTGTTAACTGTCTTATCTTCCTAACAGCATAAGCGGCCGAGCTTAACCGCCCCGCAAGAGATTTTATATGGGGTCCCCATTGTAATTTCTCGTCTAGCGTGATTCCCAGAAAAACCGGCTGATTAACAAATTCTAGTTTTTCTCCGTTCAATATGATGTCACATTCGCAACTTCTAACATTTGGTAATTGAAATCTAATGCATTTGGTTCTTTTTCATTTAGTACCAAATTATTTACCATAAACCACTCTTGGACCTAAGGAATAGAGTTATTCACGTCGTCAAGATTTTGTGACCATCGGCCAACTTTTAAAATCAATGATGTGTCATCTGCAAATAACACCATCTTGAATTGATTCTGCAGTAATTGGGGTAAATCATTATTGTAAACTAAAAAGAGGAATGGACCCAATATCGAACTTTGAGGAACGCCCATTGTCATTTCAGACCCTAATGAGTTCATGCCGTTTACTTGAACTTTATTCTTTCTATCTTTCAGGTATGATCTTAGTAGATCAAGAGATGTATTCCTAAACCCATAGTGCTCTAGTTTCAGCTGAAGTGTTTCATGGTTTACGCAATCGAACGCCTTAGAGAGGTCGCAAAAGATTCCAATGGCATCTTGTGCTTCTTCCCAGGCGTTAAAAATGTTCTTTATTAGGGTGACACCAGCGTCAGTGGTACAACGCCCTTTGGTGAAACCGTACTGTTGTTCATGAAAGATGGATTTTTTATTAAAGTGACGTAACATTTGATTAAGCATTAACTTTCCAAACACCTTACTGAGAACTGGCAGAATTGACACAGGCCTATAATTTTTTGGTTCTTTGCTATCACCGGATGACAATGGAACTACTTTACTGTGTTTCATAAGATCCGGAAAGACTCCTTAGTCTACACTGGTGTTAAATATGAAAGCTAAATAGGGCGCAATAGTTTCGATGAGAGATCTACAAACTTTTACATACATTCCCCAGAGATCCTCTGTTGATTTAATTTTAAGATCTTTAAAAGCTTTTATAACAGCTTGGGGGTTTGTATGCTGAAACCTAAACTCCAAAGGGCATGCCTTTACATTATTTTTAAGTAAGGCAGCAGAAAGCGCGGGTGATGAATTTAGAGCTTCAGTAGTTTTAAAGGGAATATTAGTAAAAAAGTTTTCAAATTCCTGAGCTATTTCTACATCTGAGTTGATGGGGCCATGTGTAGTCTCTAAATTACATTCTGTATTACGCTGTTTTATCCTGCCTGTTTCATTATTTATTATTTGCCAGGTAGTTTTTATTTTATCATCAGCTGATTTTATTTTATTGCTAATATAAAGAGCTTTTGCTATTTTGCACACACTTTTAAAAGTTTAAGTAAGCCGCATACATTACTCTGCCAGACCATGATTTAAACGAATTGAGAAGAAAAAAAAAGAAAAAACAATGACCGACATAGTCTTTACATTCACAATAATTAAAATAATATACAAATTTACAAAGTAACTACTCATGTTAATGTATTTATAAAAAAATCATCAATGTCAAAGTGTAGGTATATAAAAATCCGGAGTCGCAGTATGTCTCGTGTAAAAATATAGTATATATTTTACTTGAAAAATGATAGATATAAAAAAAACGCCTAATATACAAAGCACCATCTGGCTAGATACTTCGATACCATCCCGCGACAATTTTCTTAATAACCCTCCTCAATCTTATGGAACTTGAGTGACATTTTTCACAGTAGATAAAGTACCTATGTTTCTGAGGCACCTCTCACCACTTGTAGGCTAATAAACCGCAAAGGCTTTGACCAAAAGATATAGATATAATTATAATTAATTAAAGTTTAGGGGTGTCTGGCAGAGGGTAGCAACTGTCATAAATGTCCGGCAATGGATGACGAGATTTCTTAAGTTATCCCGAAGAAAATATAAAAAAATTGAGCTTTATACTTTAACGAATTTAAGGTACCGTACTATTTTATACACCTTTACTACCTGTTACCTGCCCAAGTAACCACAACCCAAACTCTATAGTCGCTGGTCGTTCTTACCTGTATAAGGGATATGCACAGAAAAACTTTCAGCTTTTATAAAATAACGAAGGTCTGGCAGTCGTGGGCTCTTTCTTGCTCTATTGTTTTGACGTAAACTACACTATTTATCACTACAAAAGAAAATACACCATTTAACGTTAATCTCCATTTCACTCGTAAAATGTTTCTTTACGTATTTGAAAATGAAATACATATGTAATGTATATTTAAGGCATAATTAAAAAAATATGTATTTGATAGATATATTATGTATTTTTGGTAAGGATATACTCTTATAATACTTCGATTACGATTGTGTTTAAATTTTAAAGTAAGTCGTGAGCAGATTTTGGTGTCACTCATGTACCTTCCTACCGTATCGCGTATGTCGAATATATAATTATCTATGGTCGTATATCTTACAAAGACCAAAACATTCATGCGTTACAAGTGTGTGACAGATATGCCAAAAATCGTGACTTTCGTACTGTTTTTGTTTACCAAATGAATGAACAAGAGGAAAAATACATTAGAGTAAAACTAGTACATAGACAACAATAGTAAAAATAGCTGAAGAAGGCATTGTTGGGCGACAGGATATGAATACAAATGTACTCATTAATGTCTGTTGTAGTGAACGCATTTTTAATAAGAGAATAGTAATGTAGAAATAGTTATTCTTCCATACACAAGCATTCATCATTCGTATTAGAGCACAAATGTATACGTGTGACGATTATACCTCCAGGGAAATTGAAAGAGGTGGACGCGTATGGATAATTTAGATAATTTGTCAATGTAACTATATCAAATACTGAACAATGATCTGCATTGTTAGAAATTAGTATCATAAAGGCACATCGCAAAAAGGTTTTTTTTTTTTTTGCGAAAAGATGAGTCTATACATTTCGCTGACGCATTTAATCAACAGCCCTCAACCCCAACCCTCAATATTATCTGTGTCTCAGGCAATACTGACCAGTATGGGAAAGTAATAAAGACAACCACCTAATTGATGCCAGGAGTCTTCATTATTTCACGCCACTGTTGATAAACCTTAGTCTTAACACTTCACTAAACTCTATTGGATCCTAAAACACTTAAGATCCTCAGAATTTAATTAAATGGCATTAGGTTTTAGGTATTTTGGATCCCTAAAATAACTTTACCCTCAGGAGAAATCTAAATCGGTTTTCATATTCATCACAGTTACCGACTTTAAATGATACGTTTCTGTCAAAATTGTTGAATGTTTAAATATGGAACACATTTGTTTCGTAAACCGCGATTGTTGATGTTAGATCGTAAATTTAAACCAAGGTTAAGTTTAAATAACAATAGTACTTGAAGAAGTTTTAGAATATCAATGTGCGTATATTGAAGACCCAATGTTTGGTTAATTCATTCGAAAATATAAGTCAGTGAATAGTTGGTGAAAAATATATTCTTTGTAAATATATTTCGACGCACTGCCGATGCCGTTGTTAATGCTAAATCGATGCATTTTATCTTATCGACCATCAAGTGGGTATAAGTACTTGTTCTAACAGTATTACACTAAGATAACAAAAACCTCGACTTCCAATAATTTTTGAACCTCGAAATAATAAATTCATAATTAACTTACCGAACAAAACAAACTGAGAATTGCCGCTAGTCAGCTGTTTCAATCCGCTTTTCTCCCGAACCCACTCTTCCATAACACTTATTTATTTCTTGATTACAAAAAACAAATCAACTTGCACTGTTTTCTACACAACATAGAATGAATCGACTAAATTAAAAAGTACCATTTGCAAAGCGCTCACATCTCAAGCAAAAAGTCTCACAACTCACTGCAAAGAAAAGAGAATTCGAAATTCGAAATCACCATCGCTAAGAAATGTCAAATGGAACTGAAATGTTTTTTAAAAGAAAGTATTTTTATAATGTCAGTTTGTTGTTATGAAAAGTACGAGGTGTTTTTGTTGTCGTTTTGCCGCGCGGCTTGGGGCGGCGCGGCGTGTATTCTGCGCGAGTGGCGCGCTTACACTGAAAGTCCAACTGAAAGCTCCGCCAGTTCGTACTGAAATACATATTATATCAATATTCCTATGAAAGTACGCTTTATACTGCGGACTTGTTTCGAAACTATTTCAGCTTTTTTCATTGTTACTTCGGAGCGTGGAATCAATTGAGAATTTGAATCTGGAAACTCGTTAGTGCCTTTATGTCTTTGCCATATTGTACGTTGAATCGTCGATACTTATATAAAATACAATGTTCGTTTGCTTTGCAATACATTTGTTTTCTATCACCTTGGTATCTACTGTTACGAATTGAGAATTTAGTAGGTTTATTTCCAAAATATTTAAGTTTTTTTTCTCTTTGTAGGTATACCGTTACCTCGTACCAATGGATTAATGATTTTAGTTTCATTTTAAACTGTTTCTAACTTAAAAGTTTTTTGTCTCGTTTTTCTAATATTCGTAGTATACTTTCAAGTTTTTTGTAAGGTTTAATTCTTAAACTAATAATAAATTGGCTAATTCAGTGAAAACTTATACAGCTAGTAAACTTATTATTTATATTTCACTTCGAACTTATCGAATTATTCAATCAGGCAAGCCGAAATCACGAGAATTAAAAAAGTGAATAAAAGCAAACGCTCAATGAACTATTGATTTCAGAACATTTTTATTAAACCAGTGTTTTATTTTTTCACACTCACAATTTTGTTACTTGTAAGATTTTGACAAGCAGGAGCTTTTTTTTAAAACAAACCATTTCTTTATGGTTATAAAATCTCCAATAACGACGAAGGAAGACATTAAGGTGAATCCTCAGTTATAGCCCAATTAAAATGCGATTCGTGACTGTAGGAATGATATATTTACTGAATATTATACAGGGTTAGTTTTCAAAGACCAGCCAAATTTAAGGATGTGGTACAGACCATCAAACTGAACAACTCTCTCCATGGGACCAATATCATCATCGCGAAAAATTTATAAACTGTCCCATACAAAACTTCAATACCTACTCGACCCAAATGTATGGGACCGCTGATTTTTTTTTCGCGATTACGATATTGGTCCCAAGGAGAAAATTGTTCAGTCTGATGGTCTATACCACACCCTTAAATTTGGCTGGTCTTTGAAAAATAACCCTGTATATATAAAATATATTATATATAAAATCATCAATTTCATATCAATGGTCAAACTTTGGAAATATGTTCCACCTAAGAATTTTTCTGAATATTTCATAAGAAAATTCTAAGGTAGAACAAATTTTAAAAGTTTATCAATTTTCGACGTAAAACATAGCTGCAATTTGCAAAAAACCAAAGAAAATTTGTATTTGGCGGGCTACAGCTAAAGATTCCCGTTATTGTGAAGTGTTATGCCAGCTTATAATTTAAGCACGACATTAGAATCAATTGCGGGTAAAGGATTACCCATTACGATGGTCGGACCATCAAAGGGCTTAATGCACATCCCATTTGTTCCACTTAAGATTTCTATGTCCTTTTTTCCTTTTACCACTTATTTCCATTTTTGAATTTTTTTAACTGCCTCTTTGGTCTAGTGGTCACAAGCGCTACTGCTGAGCATGAGATCCTAGGTTCGATTCCCGGGTCGGGCAAAGTGGTATTGGGTTTTTCCATCTGGAATTTCTCGGTAGCAGCCCGGAGTCTGAATTTGTGCCCGGTTGATAGCAATAGGCTCGCCCCCTATTACATGGGACTTAAACATATCTGGCGAAATGTGGGTGTACTATAGGTACACCTCTGCCTAACCCTTCGGGGAATACAGGCGTGATGTTACGTTATGTTATGTTCCATTTTTGCTTAGAATTTAGGGACGACAGTGACATTGGATTTAAAACCAAGGACATGATTAGACAATTACTATTCTGCGTCACTCTAATCTTGTTCTTCTTCATGTCGCTGGCACGACAGTATTTAAAATCTTGTTGGCCCAAAACTTCGCCACTTCCACGGCGTCGTCGGTGGCAGCACAAAGGTCACTTTGATTGCATGTTTTGGGACATAGAGGGCAGGATAGGAGGTGGAGCATAGTTTGCGACACAGCTCCTCGTCTACACCCTGCTGCGGTTCCGTCGAGGTAACCCCATTTTACCAGGTTGGAGTTACAAGCGAGACCCTGAGACCGTAGTAAACGAGTGTCCTTAAACTAATAATGACAGTTGCTACGGTAAGTAATAAGCTTATCTTTCACATGTTTAAAGTTGCGCTGTTCAGTATACCTACTAATATTCAGCCGCATTTATACTTATGGTCTACTCTGGCAGACCTCGATTACTAGTCAGTAGGTACGAATCAGCTTCGTATTCCGAAGTTGGTCTTTTAAGAGGAACCGGGACCCCCCTATGTATTGATGTTGATCACCGGGGTGTTTTTAGTGAGGTAAAAATCCCACACTCCCCGACCTCCGTCCCCAGAGGACGGGTGCCTTTTGAAGGGTTCCCCCCGAAAAAAAAACAAAATAAAAAATACGAATCAGCTACATTTCAATAAAATACCCGCCCATTATTGTCTACTGCAGGGTAAAGGCGTCTTTTCATACAGAGAAGGCACAAACATTGGTCATCACGCTCGCTCAAGACGTATCGGTGATTTCAGACTTCTATTTAGTCTAAGTTTCATCACGATGTTTTCCCTTCATCAATGTCAGCAATGTCTATGATAAACTGAGAAAGTACATATGACTTGACAAAGTTACATGAGTACTTGCCCGGCTTTGAACCTACAACCTCACGCATGAGATTTGAGGTCACAAGCACAGGGCAATCACGACATGAGACGTTCGCAACGACGTTCAATTGCATTTACTTAATAATCCTGAGAAAAGTCGTCATCAGTAAATTAATTAAGCTTTCACCTAACAATGAACTAATAAAACAAAACACTAACTACCTATCAATTTAACACGCTCGAAAATGGTCTAACTATTTCGGAGAATAGCTCTATCAAACTAACACACGACACCAATTAAGAAGTAAATGGCGCGTAAAAATTCGTTTAACTTTATCAAGGGAACCTTATCTCATCGCATCGAAACTCTAAACGATCTAATCAGTTTAATCACAAAAGATAGACGGAGAAGAAGACTCACTCCGATCCGATCCATCTACACCATAGGTTCTCGACCTTATTTGGCCTACCGCGCAATTTTTTTTCATTTACCTACTGTACAGTCAATCGCGACACTAAAACAGCTATTGCCACGATTATATTTAAACATGTAATATTAATACTCGTAAGATCTCATCTCAACGCCCCTTAATTTTCTCTAGGTCTTCTACTGCCCCCCTAAAAGTCTCAAACGCCCACGAGGGGGCCTTATCGCCCACGTCGAGAACGTATGATTTACACTAAAGTTATAAAGAGGAAAAGTTTGTAAGTTAGGATGTGGGAGGTAATCTCCGAAGTCACTCATCTGATTTAAAAATATTTCATTGATAGAACGTTATACTATTTTATCGTATAATTAATTTAATTCATTTTTCCTATATTTGTCTGTTTACTGTTATTGAAGTTGTGCCTAATAATGAGTCTATTGTTACTTGATGAATAATAAATAATAAAAATAATAATAAATTATTACAAATCATGGCAAAGTAATTAAGGCAGCTGTACCTACATTATTCTTAAAGTCACAGATTATTTGGTACATTATTTTAAGGTACACAAACAAGTTGGAAGTCTAACTCAAACTCAATGCATTTATTTCAACGATTCCAATTACAGACACATTTTTTGAGTTGTCATGGAGTCGGTTAGTCAGAAAAATTAAGCTATTTACCTACTCCAAAGCGTAGCAGGTGCCTATGGAGAAGAACGGGCCAGAAACTCTACGGACACTCTTTTAAATCAAAATAATGTTACCAAATAATTGCTTAAGTATATCATTCATGTTGAATTTATACACGTGAGAACAATGTAGACTGTAGATGAGAAATATAAAAAAAAAAAACAATTAATTCAAATAAGCCGTGGCAGCTAAGAGATGACCAGTCCCTACTTTCGGTGCCCGTTCACGAACATCACGCATGGATCAGAACCATACAGCTCAACCATTTCGAAGGGAACTTAATGATCCAACATACAAGTGAGACATTTAAGAGAGAATGACATACCCTCAGCCGCCAGGACACATTCAAGTTCATGAAAGACGTACCCAGTAATAAGTTACTGGGTACGTCTTTCATTAACTTGAAGGTTAGCAGCAAATTAGCTTTAAGTATGAAACGACATAACGGTATGTACAAACTAAAGCAGCATTTCATTAGAAAAAATGCCTAGTATTTATTATTAAATTGCTAGAGAACACCTTCTGCATTAATTTATTTCGTGGTTTTACCTCCAAACTTGAGATTTGCGAGCTCGGTACTTATACATAATTACATCAAGATACATTAAATTTAGATTAGACGAAGGATTGCCTGAAGATAATATGATTAATAATAATAATAAACCTACATAATACCTACATAATTGCATTAGGTAATTGTTATTATCTATTATCCCTTGATAGCTCTTTAGATGATATCCGACAGGCGAAATAGTTGATTAAATTAAGACGCTATGATAATCGAGCTGCTGCCTTTGCAAGTTTAATTATTAATCAAAACCACACATTGTAGCCTGTTCAAAATTTATTTTCATTTGAATTAATTAATGATTTCAGCTAGGAAGTAATAAGCCATCTGAGGAAAGCGTTGAATTCCAAACATTTAAAGAAATCGAATCAAAGCAAGTTGATTGATTTTAAATAATTTACGCTCACAGAAATGCTAAGCTTTTGGGAATCATCATGTGTTATAATCAGAAATCGGAGATTCGGATGCATATTCACCTAAAGTTGAGATGTTGGTCAATATGGAATGCGCTTTTGTATCGAAAAAATCTTAACTTTATCTAACACACACCACCCGTCCTCTTACACCCTATACCTACCTATATACACATATTTGTAATTAATTTTAAAATAAATATGCATCTGAATAGTTAAGCAATCCAAGAAAACCGGCGTTCATTTTTAAAGTTGCTTCTATATACTATACACCCGAGTAGTTACGCATTCCCGGTGTTCCTGGCCAACCGGGTAGTTTTTTTACAAAAAAAAAATATTTTAATAAGCGGGTTCCATACTTTCGAAGGTAAAATTTTAATTTAGGTAAAAATGCATCCGAATATTCGATCTCTGGTTATAGTTGTTAGAGGGTATTGATTTGACCTAATGAAATCTGTCAGACCCAGAAAGAAATAAGTAATTATTGTGATTGGAGTTTTAAAGAGATAAGAAGTGAGCCTATAACCCAAAAGCTTAGGAGTTTGTAAAATGACAAAACGTAATTTGTAACATTACACACGTAATTCGTAACATTACACACGTAATTTGTTACATGACTCAACGTAATTTGTAACATTACACACGTAATTCGTAACATTACACACGTAATTTGTTACATGACTCAACGTAATTTGTAACATTACACAACGTAATTCGTAACATTACACATGTAATTTGTTACATGACACAACGTAATTCGTAACATTACACACGTAATTTATTACATGACACAACGTAATTTGTAACATTACACAACGTAATTCATAACATTACACACGTAATTTGTTACATGACACAACGTAATTCGTAACATTACACAACGTAATTCGTAACATTACACACGTAATTTGTTACATGACACCACATATTTTTTTCAAAAAGCTCGACACTATTTTGCTACAACTAAAGGAATGTACGTGACAATATAAATTATGTATGCGACTCCTAACTATTTTCCAGACCATAAAACTTAAACCACGTCAAGCCTAAGAGCTATAATATACATAAAAAGTGATGGGTGGCTGGGCTGTTGCGTACATCGGTAGGTACTGTAAAAGGTTGTCTGCAAAAGTCAACCTTACGATGTGCAGGTTGGTAGTAAAATAACTCTAGTTATATTTGAACAGTCAAGCGAGTTTTGAATGAGCTTTCAAATGATTTGTATTTGTTTTTTGTTTAGAAAAATGAGTGAAAAGACAGGCGCGTTGCTGTAAACACGAACGCTTAGAATAAAACGTGTTTTCCCTTTGCTACGTCCCAATCGTCACTAGAGTACAGTCAGTCTCAAAAAGATGTATGTACAGTCACCAAAAGAGATAAGCAACTTGGGTCGTCGGATACAGTTGAATTTTAGTAAGAAAGCGATGATTTTTTATAAATAAAATTAATATAAGAAATTAAATGTTTGTTTTCTATAAATTAAATTAATTTTATGCGAAAGCGTCCACCGGTTTCTTACTAAACTTGAACTTTACGCAACGACCCTGGTTACTTATCACTTTTGTTGACCGCACATCGACCAGGATTCATTTGATTGTTTAAAATCTGTGTTCCATAATATGGTATCAACTTGTAGCTACAATAAGTAATAAAGTACGAATATGTTTTGTGAAAGAAAAAAAAAAAGATAAATAGTTTATTCTGCACAAACAAAACGCAAATTACAAAAAAAATACATTAATAAAAATACAAACATAGAATGTAGCCAAAAGCCTCGTACCCAAAAATTTAAAGTAGTACAATTTTGTCCACGTCCAGGGACCAAAGACAACAACAACAACAACAACACACACAACACACAACACATTTACATCATGTGAACAATGATTATGGACAATCAAATGAATTCTTTGACGATGTTTACTTTATTTTGAGGCTGACTGTACTAGCCCCCATAACCAGGTTTTATTTTTACGATTTGTTTGTGGACCTTAAAACGTAGATACATAGATAAAAAGTAAAGTCACGTAGACACTTTGTACACTGACTGATCGTTGTATGTTTTTAAATCTTTTATATTGGTTTGGTTGCATGAAAAAACCCTGGTTGCTTTTGAAACGAATGTTATCGTTTACAGATTGGTATGTCATCAATATACAAAATAATATCCAAAATAAAAACTTATGGATTATGGCGTATATAGCACACTCCAGAAAAAAATCTCCCACACAAGTGTACTGTTTCCAAATTATATAACTTTGAAATGAATGCTATATATGGTTTACATAGTTAAAAAACAAGTACCAGGTCTGAGAACATTATTAGCAGACCTCTGGGAATCAATTCAATTTTCTGGTTGTATGGAAATACTGAGGCAGATTTTATTTAACAATGGGTTTGAATTTAAGGAAAAAGGAAACGAGAGATCTGTTCTTATTGAACGCCATGATATAGCAGCTTGGAGACACAAATATCTGAGAACAACTGCTTGGAAGCGAAATGAAAATAAGCCACTTAGATGTATTTTTAGATGAGAGTATGTATGTCCATCAAAATTAAAAAGATTTTTAATCTTTTATATTGGTTTGGTTACATGAAAAAACCTATGTCATCGTTTGCAGACTGATATGTCATTAATATAAAAAAAAAACTCCAAAATAAAAACTTATGGCAAATTCATCCATCCATTCTATTGATACTAATATATATCTATCTGTCAGTCGGCATGTCTGTATATCTGTCACCCTTAGACGCCTTAATGGCTTAAAATTGGTACACAGGTAGAACTTGACCTGGGTTAGGTTATCGGATACATTTTTTATCCCGGTAGTACGTTCCCACTGGATAATTTGCAAAAGCTAGTATTTCCATACTTAAGTTATCAGTTTACGTAAGAATGTTCCTAACAAAGTTGCTACTTAGCTACATCTTTGGTTTAGTGCCAAACTTAACTGAGGGACTTCAGTTAAATGGCGTATGACAAGAGAAGGCTGCTGCCAAATGTATTGTACTATTTTGTGTTACGTAAAAGAGAAAAAAGGAAATGCTTTTAAAAGTTAGCTAGGTTTTGTTATGCTAATTGTTTGATGAAGATTTTAGTGTGCCAAATTAACTTATACCTACACTTGTTTGAAAAGCTTCGAGAAATAGCATCGATATTTGTTTCTATATACAACATGTCCCCGAATTAACGCACAACACCAATTACCCCAATTAGAATATTATGTTATAATCATAATACTTACACTGAATGTTTACTAAACATTGTTTATTTATTAAATGTTGTGTTGTGAAAGACTATATTGAGGACAAAAAGGCTTGGGATTGAGCTGCTCCAATAAATTTACACGGTGAATGTTGATTTTAATTTGCTAGCTATTTTAGACATGAATATTTACTGTAAAAAGTATTATATTATTTTCATTATTGAGAATATGAGGACTATGTGGGTCATTGTTCCAGTTATATTCTTGATCTGGCAGTTTAAGTAGTTTATGCGGCCTACCCAAATGTCCTTTCTTTGGTATTGTTCGTCGAATCGTTGAGCTCCTTAACTTCTGAGTTGAGCTGCACGGTTACTGACAAATGGTGCACTGACTGGACAGGTCCACTTAATCTGTGTGGTTCTTCCTCAAAAGACCATTTCAGACACCAATCTACATGGTTCTCAAACATTATGTCCGATTTTTTATATACACATTGACATTGTTGAATTTTATATACACAATGACATGAGTATTTACTTGTAAAGTATTATGTTATTTTAATTATTGTGAATGTGAGGATTATGTGGGTCATTGCTTTTTTTTCGCAGTTAATTTTGATCATGATCTGGCAGATTGAGTAATTTATGTGGCCTACCCAAATGTCCTTTCTTTGGTATTGTTCATCGAATCGTTGAGCTCCTTAAGTCCTGACTTCCTGAGTTGAGCTGCACGATTTCTGACAAATGCGTGCACTGACTGGACAGGTCCACTCAATCTGTGTGGTTCTTTCCTCAAAAGACCATTTCAGATACCAATCTACATGGTCTTCACATGATCTGACCAAGATTATGTCTGGACTTTAAAAGAGACTGTGACCTCTGAGTTTGTTTCGGCCTTTCTTCTCAGAGTAGTCAAATAGGAAACGCCGACCTCATCTAGTTTAAAAATATGATTGACGTGTAAAAGTGTTTGTACAAACCTACTTACAGAAATAAAATCATTTATCATTTATCAAATTAATTATACTGATTGTTTGAGAAAATTGTGGTCACATTACAAATTTTGTAATGTGACCACAATTTTCTACGCTAGAGCGTAGTAGGTACTTCGTCCATTTTGGTGTGTTTTGATTGTCCGTCCAGCGGAAGTGTCACTGTAATTTACGTAGTTTTAATTATTTTTGGGAAATATAAAATTACCTTCATTAAAAGTATCAGAAATCGATTCAGTAAATGATTCTGAATAAAATACTTTCATAATGTACACAATTCAGTTACACAATGTATTTATATATATACATCATGATCAGCCTACAGCAGTCCACTGCCGGACATAGGCCTCTCCAATTGCACGCCATTTATTGTACATACATATTATAAATTTAAGTCGCTTTCGTGTCTGTCTGTTTGGACGCGTTGTTCTTCTAAACTACGCAACAGATGTTGATGCGGTTTTTTTATCGTTTAGAGAATTTATTCCGAAAAGTTTTTATGTATAATACATTGATATTAAACTTACATACACGGTGGCAGGTATATCGACGCGCACCCTGTTACCATGGTTTCAATTCAACCTTATAACATGCGTTGAAATTTTTCGTCCAAACAACGCATTTTTTTTTTTATATCTGACAAAGAAATTTACGCTAGGGGGTTTAGAATTATGTGCTGTTACAGATTATTGCCGCCCTGTATAATAAAGAAATATCGATGTTTCGTCAAGTCGTAAAAACCGTGCGAAGCAGGGGCAGGTCGCTAGTAATTACATAAAATAAAACCTATTGCTATCTATACACACATCTAAAACAAAACACTAACGAACAAAGGGCTTTAAAATTTTAATTAGGGTTTCATGGAAGTTTTAATTAAGGTGATGTTATTTTGAAACTTCCAAATATTTTACGGAAACGACTAAACTGGTATGAATGCTCTGAACTTCCATCTCTGTGCTTTCTTTATGAGAGAAAGATAATTCCTTCTGCACATGTGGCTTCCATGGTACCTCATTAACGGCATCACTATGTAAATGTCTATTTTTTTTTTACTATCTTCTTTGACATGATCTTCTCATTATTTGACATTATATACGTCTAACTCTTATTTCAACTCTTTACTTATGGCTTTTGTAGACATGATTTTAATTTAGATTTGTTACAGTTGTAATGGCAATCATATTTGGTTTAAATAGGCTTTTATTTTTATATGAGATTCTTCTATATTTTGTGAATGTGAGAACGTTGTAGGCCTAACTTGTAGACTGTAGATTTTTAGACCTTTTTATGTTTTGTTGACTATACACTGTCCTCCCATATCTATCAACACTGTAATTTGAAACATTGTAAAAGTCCCTTATTTTGAAAAGAGTAACCGTGGAGTTTCTTGCCGGCTCTTCTCCATAGGAAACAACGAATTGGAACCGTGCTCTTCTGACATTTCTTATGTGCCCATGTTGATTTATGTGAAATAAAGTATTTTGATTTGATTTGAAGGAGAGACCGGGCGCGATATGTTTTGTTGTGATAAAGCTTAGTTTTCCCCGGAAAGCGGTTCCACCATCATGAATATCTGTCATTGTCACCAGTATTTGACATTAGGGTATCAAAAAACGCTCTGTATTTGGACAGCCATTATTGTGTGACCGTGCACCGCTTTTGTTAGGAAATCATAGCTTTAGCTGTGTTCTAAATGTAGAGGATGCTTAGAAAGACCACAGCAAATAACACAAGTCTATTATAGTTTCCACAAACTCTTAGTTTAATATACATAAATTCAAACACTACACATAACTTTCACTGGACAATAATATTTGGTTACTTGATACAACCTTTCAGTTTGACCGCTGTCAAACGAATGTGTCCAGAGCTGTTCGGTTTCTCACCATTATAACTCCCGCCATTTCGTTAAATGGCGGGAGTTATAGCGGGGAAAAACCGTAAAATGAGCGCCTTGACTATTCATAAACTGTAATATATACAGTCAGGACCAAATACTTACATCATAAAAAAAAAATGATTCCTCATTCCCAGCCAGCCAATATGAGCCAGCTCATGTTCATTCGAAAATACCCCCCATGTATGTTCCGCGATTCTTGATAGTTTTGGAGATATAATTTATTTTTCTTCAAAACATAGTGAGAACCGCTTTCAAAAAATTATATCTTTATTTTTACATGGCTTTTTCACTTGTTCTTTTGTAATTTTGCAACATTTTATAACACAAAAAAAGAAAGAAAGATATGGATGGCACCACTACAATTACAATATTTGAACAATTAATTACCACTATTGGTCACATTTCATCAAAGCGGTTATAAATGCTGTTTTTTGATAGATTTTGATTAAATTTATGTTAAAGTTCACTAATTCAAAAGCAAACCAATATTGTGTTTTGCATCGCCCTGACGGTTCATGTACAAAAACTGGCAATTACCTATCTATTGCAAAATGTGTGATATGTATTGACAGCAAATAAATAAATAATCTCTTAAAAGAAGATTTTGAACCAGATTACAATATTACCATTCCATACAAATAAATTCAACAAACCCCTATCGTTTCTAAATCAGACTCAACTTAAAACTGATTATCCTGACGTTATCCTTTTAAACTCGTCTCACAAGACGCTTACGAAGGACTTTAGCAGTCTGAAACGACCTCCGATGTGCGAATGACCGATTAGTGTCGTTTGATGTCCATGTGAGATAGTAAACTCGTATATATAAAGTTAAGTCGCTCTTTTATTCGATGCCATAAAGTATGTTTGAATAAGTCAGGGGTACGGAAGTGTGGCGTCATGCAGAACTGTGTCATTTCTTGATAGCGTCGTTACTTATATTTCGTAACCATAAATGGTACAGAATCTTATTTTATTAGTCTGCTGGTAACGTTTCCACGGCTAACTCAAACCCTGAAAAACCAATTAGGTAATATTATATATCAAACTCAAAGCATTTATTTCAATTAAACATTTACAGGCACTTTTGAACTGTCAAAGAGTCGGTCAGTTAGTCAATAAGTTGAAGCTGAACGTAGATTTCTATGGAGAAGAACGGGCAAGTAACTCCAAGGACCTTCGATCAATAATAGCACCAAGGACACTCTTGTTAAATCAAGATATTACAAAATGCTGGGTACATTATTCTTGTTGCTTCTATATGTGAGAAAAATATAAAATATATAACAACAAAAACAACAAACAACAACACCAACAACAACAACAACAAGACCACCAAGCCCAAGCCAAGCCAAGCCAAGCCCAAGCCAAGCCAAGCTTTTATGATCGTATAAATTGTGTATAATGATGTTATAAGTTGATGCTAAAATTTTAAAGGAAAATTTTATTTTCTTCTTTTTAGAGCATATAAATTATTGACCCTTCTGTTAATCTTGGATATTTCAATTAAAAATGTTGAAAATAGCAGTATGTAGCATAAACAGCCTATACTGTTCCCACTGCTGGGACACAGGCCTCCTCTCTGATTGGGAGTGGGCCGTAATCCGCCACGCAGGTTGGTAGATGTCACATGTCTTCGAATTTTTGGTTCTGCGACATGCCGATTTCCTCACGATGTTTTCCTTCACCGTTTTGATAGCAGTGGTGATGAAATATTTTATACAAAGTAAAGCGCCTGTCAGGGTTCGAACTTACGACCTACAACTCTTAAGTCGCGACTTTTACCACTGGGCCACCACTGCTCGCCAGCAGTATGTACCTACTTAAAATAAGCCAACCACTAATGGTGCGTAAAAGTGTTGGGAAAATCCGAATTCTACGAAGACGAAGGGCTAGTAGGTAACAAGTGATGGATGGACAAGATTTGCCGGGACGAGTTGTGATGATGATGCCAATGCCAAATTACCTGCGAAACTTGCTGACTACACGGTCGTATGATCCGACTTTCATACCTGTATTCTTTCGCAGAATACGATACGCTTAGAGGAAAATTATGACTAGGTACCTACTAAACACGTGCTGACAAAATTTGACCATCTTCTTTGGAACGTTATCCTTTTTTACATCTTTTTTTTTCTTTATTTGTTTCTAGGGGCTTTTACGCATAGCGTATTTCATTCCCATCGTATCCAAAACAATAGTACTTTCACAAGACGTGGGCCATGAATTTGAACAAACCCTTCGCATCGTCGCCATTTGGTTGCGATAGAATTGTATGGCACGTGCACATCAGTTATGTTCAAATTCAAAGACCTTACTAAATTATTTCTATTGGACACATATTGGACTCATTCCATCAATAAATGTTGTAGGTCCTCGAGAACTTTTTACACTTGTAGATGAGACAAACAACAAAGAATAATGATATCAATTTGTCACAGATCTACTTAATAAAAATACTTATTTAAATTGATTTACTGAACAACAAGGCACAGCCTAAAACAATCAATCAGACTAGCCTCTTCCCAACTATGTTAGGGTCGGCTTCTAGTCTAACCGAATGTACCTGAACTAGTATTTTACATAGAGCGACTGCCTATCTGACCTCCACAATCCAGTTGCTAGGTAACGCGATACCCCTTGGTAAGACCCACAACCTAAACCGCAAGGTCTATAAGCTGCATGAAATTTTGCACAAGAGCTCCTTATACAGGGTGAAAGGGACATCGAAGCGCAAACTGAAACCATGAATTCAGTACATGATTCTGAACCCCTGTACATATACATTTTTCGTCGGTTATCGAAAAGAAATCAGTAGTTTCATAGACAAGAGCAATACCTACGCGGTTAAAATGTATGGCAACGCAATTTTTTTTTTTAAGGCGACAATATGTGCCAGTGAGGAGCATGCGAAACTTAAAATTGCACAGAGCGTTAGCGTCTACCCGGACATTGGCCAGCGATGCACTGCCGCCCGTCGCCCGCAAGAGCCCCCGCTTCAACGCGCATCAAGTTTATTCGCAAAAACCTTGATTTATCAAACACAATACAAATAAAACCGTATATAAAAAATTGGGTAGTTAAATTGTCTTTAAGATGGTGCAGATTTCATGAAAATACGCCCGATAGTTTTTGCGTGATTATCGTTTTGTGTTAAAGAAAGAAAGAAAGAAAGAAAATGAATTTATTTAGCACAAACTACAAGGCACACAACACAACATATAATAAAACAAACAAATAAAAAGTGTAAAGTGTGAGTGTGTGTGTAACTGTGTGTAGTGTGTGTGTGTGTGTGTGTAAGTGTGTGTGTGTGTGTGTGTGTGTGTGTGTAAGTGTGTAAGTTTTCGCGTTAGACATTAATTTACATATTAATTACACTATGTTATAAAAATATAATTTCAAATATTCATATATCAAATTACGAAGAAAATAGTCTAGTTTATCATATTTTTTTTTCAAACAAATAAGACTATTCGTTTAGACGTGATATTCAATTTGAAATCATTAAAAGTCGTATATCTGCGTCTTAAATAACCTACTAAAATTTTCAATGCAGCGGGGTTTAGAATCATGTACTAAATCCATGGTATCAGATTGTGTGTCGATGTCTCTGTCACCCTGTATACTGGGCGTAAGAAGACCCATCACATAGCCGTCAACTACGCATTCTGTACATCAAACTAAGTAATACTTAAAGCATAAAAATATTGGCTGGGAAACGAAGGAAACGAATTTAAATTTTAGTGTGATAATCGCTGTTTACGGTAGTACACAACGTAAGGTACGCAAAACATTGTGCTTATGGATGCATGCAATGGTACAGGGGTCGTGCGGGTATTTAAAGTTGTGTTATAACATTAAAAACCTGCTTGCGTAAAAAAAAACAGTATCAAATTGGAATTTTGACCTTCAATATCTCCGCAACCAGAAGGTTCCGAGGTAAAGTAAAGTAAAAATTTATTTGCATATATTGCAGGTACAGTTGAATAAAATGTGACATGGTATGGTCCAGTACAAAAAAAAAATACAATGAAGTAGAATACAAGATACTCTCGGCTTCGTTAAGTGTTTTTTTACACCAGTTATTAACCGACTTCAAAAAGGAGGAGGTTATCAATTCGGATGTTTGTATTTTTTTTATCATACGAACGGAAGCTTATTTAAAATATTCAATAAAAAGGAAAAACTATCGTAGTAGTAATAAAAAAGGTAAAACTTCAATAACGTTTCGCGACAAAGGAAAGGAAATAAAGAATCCTTTATACCATTAGTTGGAGCGTTTTATTTATTATAGCGATAACAAACATACACTCCGACGCCTTTACAATTTATATTCGCAAAGAAATATCGTATTGTCTCTTTGGAAATGTTTTATTTTGGTAGTTATTGGGTGTATTTGGTGGTTGTGAAAATCTATGGGTAAAGAAGAAATGGAATATGAGTAAAGTCTTACATGGGGTTGTTATATCTGACTACTGTTGTGTGTATTTTTTTGCTACACGCTCTCAACCGTGGCTTGTTTATGGAATTTAGAAATAATTTATAATCATTTTATATAAGTAGGTACATAAAGGTTTTGTAGTACATGAGGGACTTACAAAGTATGCATTATTAATTACATGGGGTAGGTACAACGAGTTGTTGGGTGAATGGCTGCTCTCCTAGCTATGTAGATCATCGAGCAATGTGTATTGTCTCTGGTCCCTGGCCAATGGACAAAATTGTAAAACTTTTAATTTTTGGGTACGAGGCTTTTGGCTACTTTGTATGTCTGTATTTTTATTATTGTCATTTATTTGTAATGTGCGTTTTGTTTGTGCAGAATAAACTATTTTTCTTTATTTTTCTTGTTTCTAATCTGTATTTAGGAGAGACAATTTTGACTCCCAATTTGAGTATCACAATAATCATGTTATTATTTATGCTTTTGGAGCTTATAATATAAAACAAAATCAAAAATCTTAAAATTAAATAACACAAATTATGTTTGTGTAATTATTAATTGTGTTTTTCTATCAACCACCTAAGCGCGAAGTCTGTAATTATCTTGGGTGTATAGTATGATATCAGTTTCCCGACATTTGCCTGGCACTGTCAATATATCCACTGATATACAGGGTTAGTTTTCAAAGACCAGCCAAATTTAAGGATGTGGTACAGACCATCAAACTGAACAACTCTGTCCATGGGACCAATATCATCATCGCGAAAAATTTATAAACTGTCCCATAAAAAACTTCAATACCTACTTGACCTAAATGTATGGGACCGCTGATTTTTTTTTCGTGATTACGATTTTGATCCCAAGGAGAAAATTGTTCAGTACGCTGATCTGTACCACACCCTTAAGTTTGGCTGGTCTTTGAAAACTAACCCTGTATATACTGACCTCGAATTATTAATTCAAATCTGCTAGTTGATCGGAATGGTTGACCAAAATATCAACAACTAATGTTTGATGTCAGTAGATTTGAAACAATCAGGCTTTTCGAAACCAGCGCAGTGGTTCTACATGCAATTAAATGAGAGAATATTTACTATTCGATGCTTTTAATGCCCAATTTCGGGTTAAACGTTTATTTTATAATGGACTGAAAACGTAATGAGATAGATAATATAAAATTACACTTGAACAGCAAATACCTAATTAAACTAATGCTTTACCTATACATAAATTAGTGCTCCTATTAACCCCAATGTAATTATCGTATATTGCACGTAAATTCACTAATTTAACATAATATTAAATTGTATAATTATGCAATACTAGCTGCGCCCGGCGGTTTCACCCGCTTAAGTTGCTAGCTTGGGAATATTGGAATAAAAAGTATTCTATGTCCATCCTTATTCAGGTCATGGTCTACCCATGTGCCAAATTTAATCCAAATCAGTTCAGCCATTTTAGCTTGCTTTTGTTTATATTTAATTATTTTTACCTATTATGGTATAGTAATTTTATTCTAGGTGCATCGTCTTCACATGTCATTATATAATCAATGTATACATACTATTGTAAAACATTTTAAAAGAGTAAGGATGGAGTTTCTTGCCCATTCTTCTCCATACGAAACTACCTTTTGGAAGGGGCAACTAGAATCAATTCTATTTTTCTGTAAATTTGGACGTTCAAAAGTGCCTTTTATGTGCCTATTTGAAATAAATTATTTGACTTTGACTATAGCGTGAAAGCGTAACAAACAAACATACAAAAAGAAACTGTTTTTATTATTAGTTTAGATTAATCAATTTGATAATAACATTGACTAGTTTCAATATTCTATCTGTATCTGACATATTCATTTCAAAGTACTTAAGCAAGCGCTTGTTATTGGTTTAATAAAGCCGTAGCGACCTGTCCCTACTTCGCACGAGTTTTCTATAATACATGTAAGTTTGATATTAATTTATTACACACATATACATTCAGGAATAAATTATTTAAATGATGGTGAAAAATGCATCAAAATCCGTTGCGAAGTATAGAAAATCTAAGCGGTCACACAGACAGACGCGAGAAGTGACTTTAACTAAATAAATAAGCAAATTAATAAAAAAAGTACCGATCTTTATTTTGACAGCAGTTACTCTTTTAGTCTGCGCTGACACTTCCCACAATCAAAAAAATAAATTGTGATAGTGAGCATAGTTCCTATTCATAAATGTGAACTTTTGGGAGATTTTAAGCATTTATTACAACTACTGTAAAGGCTGAACTGATAATTTGCCCAAGATATTTATTATTCTGGAAAACAATCGACATAACAGAAGACATACGAACATATCACAATTTTCTTTTCCGAAAATTATCCCGCAGGGTAATTACGTAACATACTAACAGTAGGAATGGCTTTTATTTTGACATTTCAACAACATTCATTGCGTTGTTTACGTTGTTGAGCAGATTTTTTTTTGGAACATATGAAGCAATGGATTAGCAATAGGCTTCAATATGATTTTGACTGTGATAGATAGTGCGTTACGTAATTAGGGTTCTGGTCATCACATGCGACAAATGAAAATCTGCAAAGTTAACAGCATCAACAAAAACCTTCATAATCAAGTATTCGCTTCACTGACTAAACCGACCTTTTGCTAACAGAATATTCTTATTATCACGGCAAAAATACGAGAACTGCAGTTTCAAATTGCAAAAGAAAAATGAAAGAAACTCCTTTTAATTAACTCTTGTCCTTTAATGCTCTGTGTTGCAGACTATCAAGAAAAAAAAAACCGTTTTAGTTGTTTATATCATGCAAATACTTCTTTTAATTTAGCTTATAGCCAAAGCTAGGTGCACCACAATTTATAAATCTTTTGGTTTTATTCCAAGGCATATCGAGGTAGACAAAAATATGATCCTTTGTATTTCATTATGACTTCTGTTTTGATACCCTTTGCCCCGAGAGAGATTGAAGGCCGATAAAGGATAGTTGAACTCTTACCGACTAAAAAGAGGCATCTAACCATGGTTGCTAAGATCCAGAACATCAAATCAATAATAATAATAAGATTTATGTTCTCATCTTACGAGAATTCAATCAATTCATTCAATGTTGCAAAGCTGATACTTTTTACAATTCACCTTCAACAGCATTGCATTTTACTTCACGTTGCACAAATCCCCCTTTCATTCATATCTCCTCTCGCCACACAATAAATTTACATATGTATAGCCCTGCCCGCAGGTCGGAGCAATTTCTCGCTTCATAGTTCGTCCGCATCCCGTGTACAGTCTCCAAAAGAGATGAGTAACCAGGGTCGTCCGATATAGTTGAAGTTTAGTACGACGCTGATGGATGTTTTCGCATAAAATTTAATTTAATTAATAGCAAACAAACAGTTCACTTATGAAATTAAATTTGATTCGAAAACATCCATCGTTTTCTTATTAAACTTCAACTATATCCGACGATCATACTTACTTATCTCTTTTGGTGACTGTACATTGCGGTGCTAATCCGACACGTCCGTGCCGTGGCTGACCTCAATTTGTGATGTTCACGTCATTATAAGTTGCTACATTTTATTGGTATTGTAATTGTTGTATTCAAATTATATCGGGAACTGCTTTTCCTGTGTACTATATTGATATTTTTTTACCGAAGAAAAGAAAAGAGAGGGTTTCAGGACGGCTCGTTTTTTAAGCTAGAAATTAGAAATTAGAAATTAAAATTATAAAAATAAAATTAAAATTAGAAATTCCGTAACGAAAAAAAACCTCACGCTCCCCACTCCGACGGGCACGGAGGTGTGGCTTGAAGGCCGTGCATTGTCTAACGTCGATTCTTTTCGGCAGTCTTCGACACGGTGTTTGTGTGCGTGCAACTAGACGTATTGTACGACTCTACGAAGCTCGCACGAATCGAGACGAGCTGCTCCAAAATCGGACGAATACATAAGCAGCTGTTTATGAGAAGGTATATAGGTGTATAGGTATTTATCAAAAAGTGTAACTTGAAGTAATATTTATTTCCATTTACTTTCGTACCATTTATCATTTACCAGTCGGACACCATACATTTATTATAATCACCACTATCTTAAAACTCAATATCCCAATATCTCGGAAACGGCTGGGAATATCAAAATTCTGACCAAATCCCCCCCCCCCTATAACCCTCCTCTCAAATAGTACATACATACAGACAAGCCCCTTTGACCCCCCTTTTTTGACCCCCTCTTTTTCGACCCCAATATAAAGTTGTATTATATTTATTTATATTTAAATCAATCCCACTTATATATGATCCCGGGACCCCCCCGCGTCACCCCTTTTGACCAACCCCTCCACCCGTCCAGGGCTACTTCACCCCCCCGGGTCTTAACTTTTGAACCGGAGGTCGTAGAGGTATCGAGTTTGGGGTCTTTGGAATCGGCAGTAAAGGGCCTATCTTTTGGCCCCGATAAGGTTAGGGTAAAGCGCCCCATTTTAAATTTATTTTAGATTTAAAAAATTTAAATTCTTATTTCTTATTCTTATACAAAATGCTATGCAATAGCTTTACTGCGGCAGTCCCCGAGTGCCACCCGTCTTTTTTTTTTTATGTATGACTACGCATTACTTATTGCAGTGTCATCCGATATTGACGATTGTTTTATATCGGATAGGGTTAACAGTTAATCTCAAAAAAAATAGAAAAAAATAGGGGTTGTATCATATTTCTCATACTGAATTTTCATCTGTGAACCCATTCTGTTAAAACTTGACACGCAAGTAGTTCTGATGAGTCTACAACATAATAGAGACTTCTTTTTCTTTCTTTTTTGGGTGGGAAATCATCTAATGACCTCTCCCGCTCTGGGCGGAGCGGAAGGGCGTGTCAGCCTCTTACTGACTAAAACCCACCCGTGTTCCTTCAGTTGCCTGTGCGCCAGGGCCACGGTAACTCTTTCGAACAATCCGCGACCCCGGCAGGCATCGGCCCTATCGGACCCCGTCAATTATGCCGACATCTCTTTGAGGCGCGCGTGGAACACAACGCGCCTTTGACCCGGGCTTGGTCCTTACCGGACGGCGAGCTGAACATAATAGAGACCTGGAGTTGATCTGATGAAAAGTAGAACGAAAGTAGTTGTAGTCCCACAGCTATCTAATAACAGTGTTAGATCAGATATTATGTTCTGAATCTGAAATGATCCCCAAATGTTGAACACGGTTCAAGTTGCTGAAACTTCATGGTCCGCAGCTTTTTGGGTAGATATCCGAACAATGAACAGCTCTCGTCATTGAGTAAGTAATTCTCTTTGCTCATTTGGCACGTCAATTTTTTATTTTTAAGATCTCTCCTTCAAACCAAATGGTTACAAACACAGCAACCCTTTTATTTGTATAATTGATGAGAATCTTCAAGAGCATGCATATTAATTAACCAAAGTTACTCAGGAAGCAAACTGAATAGTATCAGACAAAGAAAATCCATAAACGAATTTAATGTAAGTTCCCGAACCCTCCGTGTCTACTAATTTGAATGAACTATGTGTTTAATTACAAAGAAGTGGATATTATCAATGGGGATCACAAATCTTGGCCCGCAAGAGATCATTTGCATATCTATTTGTGCGTAGCTCCTGTTTGAATACAATGCTATGATGGATCGCCTCAATCCTCTGTAATATAATTAGTTTGGCCAAGCACTTCCTTACAACGAAGTTCCTTATCCACTCTGCACACTTGGCGAATGAGAGCAAGGCCAAAAAACGTCCGTCATGACACTTTTGCTATAGTATCTCTAGTAGCTATAGTATCTCCAATGTCTTTCATTGACTTGAATGTGCACTGGCGATTGAGAGTATGTCATGCTCACTCAAATGTCTCGCTGGTGGTGGTGTGGGTGTTGGATCATTAAGTTCTCTTCAAAATGGTTGAGCTGAACGGGGCTGATCCATACGTCATGTTCGTGATCGGGCGCCGTCAGTAGGGACTGGTCATCTCTTGGCTGCCACGGCTTATTTAAATTTAAATTTTTGAATTGTTTTATTTTTTGTTTTTATCTTTTTTATTACGGACGCTTTTAACGTGCACGTCTTTCTACATCGTTCTCACTTGTATAATTTCAACATGAATGGTGTAACCAATTTTTTTTATAACTATATGTTGATTTAAAGGAGTGTCCATGGAGTTTCTTGCCCGTTCTTCTCCATAGGTACCTACTACGCTTTGGAATGGGCAACTAGCTTCATTTTTCTGACTGACTGACCCCTTGACAATTCAAAAGTGCCTGTTATTGGTTTATTTGAAAGAAATGCTTTGAGGTTGAATTTGAGTTGATTCATTTTATTTTTTCATTTAGTTTCTCTCAAATGTTGTTAATTTATTTAATTGTGCCAGTTTTATTTTTAGTTCAGTTAAAGTGTATCATTTTACCATGATTTTACCCGCTATGACACTTTTTTTACGTAACAAAAGTAGTGCAGGGTGTCCCACGACATCTCTTTACTGTTGTTTTATCGTATAACTTTACTAAAATGTAAACGTACATAATTTGTAAAATTTTAAAGAATAAACAACGACAATTTCATAAAGACAGAGGAAAACCAAGACACGCCGCTAAAGCGCGACGGTAACTTCTATATTCCAAATTACGCCCTTTGTAACAAAATACACTTCGTTAATTCTGTGACAACACTATTATTTTGCATACACTGTAATAATGGAGGTAAGTGAAATATTGCCAGAGAATAGACAATTCTATGTATTCCTAAGACACGTTTAGGTTAGGTAGCGTTAAGGCACACTTGAAGTATTGGATTAGAAAGAAAGAAAATACGTTTATTTGCGGCAAACGTGACGCAGAGAAAAACACACAAATACAAAAAAGAACGAGTTGTAGAAAAATATGCGTCACATCCACGCAAAACGGCAATCGCTCAGCATAATGCTACGACCCTATGCGAGACAGAGTCCCAGCGCTAGTTTTCAGCGACAGCCGACGTTGACGTGATGACGTCAACCAGATTACGCCAAGAGGCCATACTATAACGTCCTCTTATTAATAAGAACAAACAGTGATCACCAATGTGCATGTCAAGAGTGGTGATAAATCAGCAATGTTTTTATTTGTTACTTTGGTGGTTATGGTATTTTTCTTTTTGGTTGTTCGGATGATCATGTTCTGCAGTGGATCATTATAATCTGCTTAGTCTTTTTGCAGCATGCCCAGGTGGAGATAACGGGACGAACTCGTCTCTTTTCTAACGATTGTCCACAGACTACAATAGATAGGGAAGGAAGGGCGGGGAGGGGGGAGGGGGGTTTCTCTACTATGTTGGGGTTAGCTTCTAGTCTAACCAGGTGCAGTTGATTACCGGTATTTTACATACGTAGAGTGACTGCAGCTAACCTTCACAACCCAGTTCAGTAACTGGGTTGCAGAAACAGTTTTCTGCAGTGAATATTCACATAAAAACGTCGCGGCGTCGTATAATAAAAGATCCTCGATTGAATTTAATTTTACGGCAAGAAAAACTTGCGACATTTTATTACGTTTTAAAGAGTTCTCTTTGCAGTTTTAAATTAACGTTAGCACTTTGTGTTTACTCTGCCCACGCTTCAGGGCAGCAATAATGTAGTTTCAAGATTGAAATCGTTTTTAAACACTGTTAGATTGCTAGGTAATTGCCTAGAAATACAGAAATTGTAGACTAGATAAAAAATTGATTGCTGGTGCTTAGTATCGCTTAGAATTCTTTATGAATGAAAACTTAAAACCTTTGTAGTAGATTTCTACATTTAAAGTGATTACTTATTTTGTTTGCTTCAGATATTTTATTTGATTTAGGCTACCGATAGCACGGCAATGTTTGTAAATTTATAAATGTTTATATGAATAAATGTTTATGTTATTTTATAATATTTGTATATATACTTAATTGATTGTTTATGTGGTTGCTTTGTAATAATAGTGCTTACTGTTTGATTTATTTTATTTTGTTACATATAGTACCAATCATTAAACCTGACTTGATAAATGATAAATGATTTTATTTCTATAAGTAGGTTTGTACAAACAGTTTTACACGTCAATCATATATTTTTTTAAACTAGATGAGGTCGGCGTTTCCTATCTGACTACTCTGAGAAGAAAGGCTGAAACAAACTCAGAGGTCACAGTCTCTTTTAAAGTCCAGACATAATCTTGGTCAGATCATGCGAATACCATGTAGATTGGTATCTGAAATGGTCTTTTGAGGAAAGAACCACACAGATTGAGTGGACCTGTCCGGTCAGTGCACGCATTTGTCAGTAATCGTGCAACTCAACTCAGGAAGTCAGGACTTAAGGAGCTCAACGATTTGACGAACAATACCAAAGAAAGGACATTCGGGTAGGCCGCATAAATTATTCAAACTGCCAGATCATGATTAAAATTAACTGAGAAAAAAAAAGCAATGACCCACGTAGTGCTTACATTCACAATAATTTAAATAACATAATACTTTACAAGTAAATAGTCATGTCATTGTATATATAAAATTCAACAATGTTAATGTGTATAAAAAAAAACGGATATAATGTTTGAGAACCATGTAGATTGGTGTCTGAAATGGTCTTGTGAGGAAAGAACCACACAGATTAAGTGGACCTGTCCAGTCAGTGCACGCATTTGTCAGTAACCGTGGAGCTCAACGCAGAACTTAAGGAGCTCAACGATTCCGTACGTCCTTTTTGGGTAACCACTGAAAATCAGCGCTGTGCTGTGGGTCTCCTATAACACAGCATCATGCTGAGTGGAAGCCTTCTTGTCACAGTCATGACATGCAGCTATCGACTATTTCTGTTTTGTGCTCATGATTATAGATCTTTTTGTTTGTTTTTATTTTACATTGTTACCAGAGCTATTTATCTTTTTTGTATGCACGTGTTTCTGTGACAAATAAACATATTTTTCTGTCTTTCTTTCATAGCCAAGGTGGGTGGGTGGAGAACCTGCAGATGATCGCGGGGAACACCTGGATGAGACTAGCACAGACCAGGAAAACATGGCACAAAAGAGAGGAGGCCTATATCCAGCAGTGGGTGGTACAAGGCAGCCAATGAGGATGTGCCTACCGATATACGTTATAACGGGTGTAAAAAGACTTAATGAAGCCGAGAGTAACTTGTACTCCCCGTCATTATAATTTTTGGAGTGAAAACTTCTTTAGGCGCGTTGAGCACTTTTTGGGTGAACAAAAATCATGAAACTCGCGTCATCGTCACCGCACGCTTTGACAATACAATTCATAAGTTACTTAAGACTACCCCGTTTTTTTTTGTTTTTGTACTGGCCCATACCTGGGAACCTTCTGGTTATGGAGATCCCGTCAAACGGGGTGATGCAGGGGTGAATCGAGACGAAACTTTACAAGGGATTTTAACATTGCAATAATATAGTTTGTTGCCAACAAGGTTAGTTAATGGTTAATTATTATAATACAGTAAATACATTACAGTCCTTTTTGGCAACAAACTATATTATTTCAATGTTAAAATCCCTTTTAAAGTTTCGTCTCGATTCAATTCACCCCGTTTGGCGGTACTGAAGGTCAAAATTCCAAGTTTTACTGAGGTTTTTATACGAATACAGATTTTTAATAATAAAACATGACTTTAAATACCCCCACGACCCCTGTACCGTTACATACACGCATAAGCACAATTATTTTTGTGCAATATCATTTATTTTGATGTACAGAATGCGTAGTTGACGGCTATGTGGTGTGTCTTTTTACACTCTGTATAATTATTTGTAAAAGATTCCGAAAGGGTTGGATCCTAGGACCAATAGTATAAATGTTATAATTGTATACGTCAGTATCCTTCGCCATTCACCCTAAAAATATACCGAATAATTTTCTCAAATTTTTTGGAAGGCCTTTACTATCTTCTAATGTCTCTTCTTCAATCAATATTACGTTATATTTGTTACAAGTACTCTCAACAATAATCTATACTTATTATCAAATTATTACCTTAATAATAATCATTGACTTGAATGTGCCCTGGCGGCTGAGAGTATGTCATGCTCACTCTAATGTCTCACTGGTGGTGGCGTGTGTGTTGGATCAATAAGTTCCCTTCAAAATGGTTGAGCTGAATGGTGCTGATCCATGCGTCATGTTCGTGAACGGGCGCAGTCAGTGAGGACTAGTCATTTCTTAGCTGCCACGGCTTATTTTAATTTAATTTAATATTTGAATTGCTTTTGTCTTTTTATTACAGACGCTTTTAACGTTCTGCATCGTTTTCACATGCATAATTTCAACATGAACGATGTAATCAATATTTTGTAACTATATTTTGATTTAAAAGAGTGTCCATGGAGTTTCTTGCTCGTTCTTCTCCATAGGTACCTACTACGCTTTGGAATGGGTAACTAGCTTCATCTTTCTGACTGACCGACCCCTTGACAATTCAAAAGTGCCTGGAATTGGTTTAATTGATATAAATGCTTTGAGTTTGAGTTTGAATAAATCTCAAGAATGTACAGAGACCACGTCTTCCACTTAATTCTCAAGTAGGGACTAGGCATGCCAATAAGTGGCACTACTTCACGAAATTTGTACATGCCATTTTCGCATCAGGGATTTTGAATACTGGGGCTAAAATTGCATGAACATTTTCGTCCATGCCTTCGTGAACCTTAGTATCTAGTTTGAGTGTACCGATCTCCAATTTTGCAGGTGCAAATTGAAAGACTTTCAGTGTATAACAGCCAAAGTATTTCAGATAACATTTTTAAGAGTCGATAGTAAGTAGATAGTTAGTTCAAGACGTGAGAAGGTTTTTAATAAAAGGCTATTTATGAGAAAAGTAATGCTGGCGAAAAGGTACGGAAAGGATCCCTGTAAAAATTTACGAGTATCGGAATTAAGGTATCTGTATTACAAGACCCAGTGTTTGCGACAGATGAATGTGTCACAGAGCAGTAAAAAGGTAGAGATATCTTCATGAAACCTCTATTTTTATGAGCATAGCTCAATATTATAGCTTTTAGCCGGACGGAGGTGTCAATACACCTCCGTCTGCCACGTCCCCTTATTATGTACGGTATCGTAACTGCATTTTGTTGATAGCGTTTTATTTAGTCAAAATCCGCTTACGCGCATACTTATCTGTAGATTTTTAAACATAAAAAGATACAATAAATGTTTTCAGCACTTTCGAAATTTTAAATTCTCTCATCTCTAGAAAGTTACAAACAGTAGTCTTCATCCTTAAGTGATTGTCCCTGCTAATTATATGTACCTAATGTTTTATAATCATACTTATTTGCTTATTTGGAATTCAATTACATGTACGCCTTAGACCTGCACCCTAATTGCGTATATAACACACTATCAATCACCGTCTAAATCACTTGAAGGATATTGCTAATCCATTGCTTCATATGTTCGAAAAATTTGTCTGCTCAACAACGTAAATAATGCAATGAATGGTGTTGAATGTCAAGATTAAAGCCATTCCTACTGTTAGTGTGTTACGCAGTTACCTCGCTGTTTTAATTATTTTATCTTTTGAAGTACCTAACAGTTTATTGCATAAACGAGTTTTTTGCACCAGCTCTTGCGCATACCGAGACAAATTGACAGAGAAAGTGCTCCAGTTTTTTAACGTAATGTTGAATTTTGGTGGCACAGTCACCAGTTCCGGTAGCCGTGATCGTCTAGTGGTTAGGACCCTACGTTGTGGCCGTAGTAACCCAGGTTCGAATCCTGGTCACGGCAGTGATACACTGTCGCGGCGGAGCATACTTTTTTGGCATTTTGAGTGTATTGTTAAATCCAAACATGCAGCGATACAACTCTGTTATCAATAACGTGTCTTGATTGATATTATTATCTTTCCTTAATCACTTTATCTCTTAAATATTATTGTGATTACTTTTAAATAATTATCGTATGCATTTCTATTGTTACTATGAGATCTTGGTAAGTAAAGAGCAGCCAGTATGCTAAAGTATACTTATTCTATAGTATTCTACATAAAAAAAAAAACAATATTTATTAATCATCATTAAGTAACAAAAGACTCACTAATAGGCACACAATTACAATACACAAGTAAAGGAATAATAAATTAAATTAAAATTTAAGGAAATTTCCATTCAGGAAATGGAAATCGGTCAAGTGCGAGTCGCAGACTCGTTTAGTGTGTTTTTTTCTACGTCATGTTTACCGCAAATAATCGTAGTATTTTTCTTTCTTTTTCTTTTCTTTTAGTCGATCGATGGTATCAAAGAGTTAGAAACTGCAGCATAAATAAACATAACACATAACATCACGCCTGTATTCCCCGAAGGGTTAGGCAGAGATGTACCTATAGTACACCCACATTTCGCTAGTTATGTTTAAGTCCTATGTAATAGGATGCGAACCTATTGCCATTAACCGGGCCTAAAAAATTCTTTCTGACCTCTACGAAGAAGACACATTAAATCTCGAACGTCTTTTCAAGTTGTCCCGTTGTAAATAAGCCATAAAAGTTACTAAAGTAATCCCAATGTCGCCGACCTCGGACCCAAACATAAATACACGAATTTGGTCCTTTCCTCCAAATACACTATAAAAAAAAAATATCTTTCTGGTCCTTATCGTGCTGTCTAAGATAATATTGTTCTTTTAGGGATTATGTTGATTCTGAATTAGTGTGTGTGCATATCGTTTAATTTATCATCGACTAGCTTTTGCCCGCGGCTTCGATCGCGTTAATTTAGACTTTGACAATCAATTCGGGTTAAAATTCAATCATGATTCGAAAGACACGTGGCGCCACTTATTATCATAAGAACGTTATTGTTGTTTACCTCGGGAACAGTACTTTTTTTCGGGATGAAAGGTACCCTATGTCCGTTTCTGTACACCTGACAACGTATCAACATTTCAGGATGATCGGTTCAGTGGTTTAGGCGTGAAAAGGTAACAAACAAACAAACTTACTTTCGCATTCATAATATTAGTTAGGAAGTTAGGATTAGGGTTACTGCTATCGGGTGAAATCTTTTTGGGGTTTAACAAAATAAAAATAAATGTTTTTCTCATCGTAAGTTTCTGTACTTTCTTGTTTAATTGAAAAGTATTAATTAATTCCTTCTAACCATGATGCAAACTGTATGAAGGCCTATCCTAAGATATGGCCCACCAAGGATCGTCGGATCACCACAACTCCTCATACCAGAGCCCACGCTCCTAGTCATTATCTTGGGGTAAATTCGCGACCCATATCACGTCATCCGCCAGCAATTACAACCTCTTTAATCAACATCCACCATCCAACACCGATGTTTACTACCCAAATTAACGACGCCAAACCTTTATGCTCCAGTACGCTAAATTCCGTCGTGAACCATCTACTGTTCGCTCCAGTAGTCGCAAACGCAGTTATTTGCAGCTATAAACCTCCATCGTTAAAATGCACTAACTGTTCGTGAGGCACCCTGTGAGTGTTAGTGGAGTTTTTATAGAGGAACCCTAATGGCTTGGTAGATGAACGGGGAGTGTTGTAATGGGTGTGCACTTTAAATTGCGGTTTTTAAGTGAGTCATGAGGGAAGCGTAGGCCCGTGTAGACTGGATGTATGTATCTAGTTGTGTTTAGAATTAAACACACGTACGTAATTTCAGTAAAAAGAAACTAGCATGAGATATTTTAGGTGGGGTGATAAGTAGGTACCTACTACATCCTATCCTATTTTGTTATTAAGTTCCTAGTAGGGACTTGTTAACAGGCCTACACTGTTCTCCCACACCTATGAACAGTGTAATTTTAAAACATTGTAATTTAAACGCCAATAATTTTAAAAAGAGTACCCATGGAGTTTCTTGCCGGCTCGTTTCCATAGGGAACGACCAATTAGAGCTGCACCTAGCGTCTAACGTTTCATAAGTGCCCATGTAGGTTTTTGTGAAATAAAATATTTTGAATTTGAATCCGATACAACACTACGCACATACTCTTTCAAAACAAAGCGAAGGAAAGACTATACATTTTAATTATAATAACTATTCTAAAATACGCTTGAAGAGTTCGAAGTTCACATCAATAGTGCAACAAGTGGAGTTTGAACTCATGCCCTCTGGCTATTCAGTCCGATAACTTAGCCGTTGATCGATTGTCACTACAATCATTTCAAACAGTGGTTGAGTGGACATTTCTCAAGAGATGTCGTAACGAGCCCAATCAATAGTGAAAGTGCTCTCATTGCAACGAGTTTTGAGCAAGCGGTCAACAAATTCAGCTTCACAGTCACCAGCTCCGGTAGCCGTGATCGTCTAGTGGTTAGGACCCTACGTTGTGGCCGTAGTAACCCAGGTTCGAATCCTGGTCACGGCAGTGATACACTGTCGCAGCGGAGCATTTCTTTTTAATATTTCAATTAAGACATGAATATGCAGGTTGGGTTTCCGAGAGATTTATATCCGTTTCAATTAGGGCTCAATCCTTAGGGATCATGAATGGGAATCTGGGCTTAATTATGTGGGCCTAAATTCTTCTAAATAAATAAAAATATTACTTCCCACTATGCGGATTGCAGATTAATGACCCCTGATTATGCTCGGTTACATTATTTTAAAGCTTTACAGATGGTTAGTGAGTAAACTCAAAGTAGACTGAAATTGATTAGGTTAATTCCAAATCGACCAGACATCATGCCCACAATTAAATACTAGATTGTTATACAAGGGGCTAAAATGACCCAATATATACGAGGTAGTTTCACTCCCAAGCTATAGCGAGGGAGTAAATACTAACAGAGTTATTTGACACTCAACTTTTCACCACGATTGCGAGAAAATAAAATAATCCAATACATTATGCATTAAATAGTTTACTTTTTTTAATTTCTTCTGTAGCCGCAACGCATTCTACCGAAAAGATTGACGCTTTTAGTTCCATTTTCAAAAATAAAATGTTCTTCTTTTTTATGAAACTGTAATAAGTCGAGTCTTTATTCATGATTATTCTACTTATGATTAAAGACTTTTTCTTTATTGTAGGCTCGTTGGTAACAGACAAAAACAAAAAACTTTTCCCCTTCAGGAAAATATGCTATTTTATCCCTGATCTGGTACGCTACAAGGTCGGAGTTTTTGAGCAAGTGGAGTGAAAACAATATTTAATGCTGTTGGATGTGACCTATTCTTATTTTCTTAGCTTTTCCTATTACGAGACAAGAAAAATCAGTCATAAGGGGTTTATATAGTAATTGGAGAATAGCCATTTGACCTTCAAGTTCATTTACATTTCCATTTATTACTATGTTTGCGACCAACCTTACCCAACCATTGTAAACACGACCCATATACATAGAAGCACGACCAGGCTTAAACCACAATGTTTGTAACGTTACCAATCACTTCATCAAATATTGGCTGACCTTATCGGTGCCATCAATTTAAATATTCGACCTCGTAACCTATTCAATTTCTTTGTACAGTCAACAAAAGAGATATGTCAACGGGCATATAGCCAGCAATTTATTTTAATCCATATTGTGCGTTTGCTGAGTGGCCAAGTCTTCGACATTGGTATTCAGAGTATCTTAGGTTTAAAGGAAATTTGCTCACTCAATAATATCTCTCACTCACTCTATACTAATATTATCCTAATCCTAACTAATATTATAGATGCGAAAGTTAGTTTGTTCGTTACGCTTTCACGCTGAAATAGTTGAACGGATTTGGATAAAATTTGGTGCATGAGTAGACCATGACCTGAGTTAGTATATAGGATACTTTTTATCCCGATATTCTCATGGAATCGAAACTTATGCGGGTGAAACCGCGGGGTGCAGCTAGTTACATATAAAAAGGTAAAATTTATGAGTTTGTATGTAGGGGGTAATCTTCGGGACTCCAGCACCGATTCCAAAAAAAAAAAAATTGTAATGGGACGCTACAGTATTTCCTAGTGTGTTAAAACAAGAAATTCTACACGGATGAAGTCGCGGACAGAAGTTGTTAATAAATATTAACAACTGTCCACTACGAACAGTTCTAATATTTTCTTGAATGGTATTTTTTTTTGTGGACTGTACTAAAGCAATATTTGGATCGTATGGGTTGCTGAGTACCAACAGGGAAAGGCACGTTTCGTGTTTGAAGCTATTGTAAAATATTTCCTTATTCTTATATTCTTATTTTCTTGACACATTCTTACCCAAATGGAGAATTTTGGATAAAACGACCAAAAGACTTCCTTCTTATCGTACCATTATCATAATGTTATCAGCAGTAGAATTAAATTTGATTCAATGCTACTGCTGTCTCGTGTCAGCGTGAGTTTCACTAGTATAGCTCGTACCGTCAAAAAGCGCACCCTGGACATAAAACCCAGGTTTAATGCCCAGGGTGTGCTGAACGTAGGTACTTCTATGTTAGAAGGTTTGGTTTCCGCACTTAGTCCAAATTCAAACTCAAAGTATTTATTTCAAATAAACCAATTACAGGCACTTTTGAATTGTCAAGGGGTCGGTCAGTCAGAAAAATAAAGTTAGTTGCCCATTTCATAGTAGGTACCTATGGAAAAGAACGGGCAAGAAACTCCATGGACACTCATTTAAATCAAAATAACGTTACAAAAAAAATTGGTTACATCATTCATGTTTAAATTATACATGTGAGAACGATGTAAAAAGACGTGCACGTTAAAAGCTTCCGTAATAAAAACGATAAAACAAAAAACAAACAATTTAGTCGTTCAGGTAGACCATTGTGCGTGGGCCATGGCGGCCGTCGGTGGTTATTCCAACCAGCCCACTTCCCTCCAAAAGTTGATTATATCTCCTGTTCTGTTAATAACCTAACCTAAAGCTATTAGTTTATCTGAAAAAATACCTACATCATCATTTTAATATAGTAGTTTGCTAAGTAATGTTATAAAGTTAACAAATGCTTAATCTCTCCTAACTTACTTATTTTTCTGTGCCCGACAGGGTCCATATGATCTTATTATAAGTTTACCACCTAATAATACGAGATATGGAATGCAATAAAAGTATTGAGTATTGAGTAACCGACGTAGGAACTTAATTTCACTCCTAAAGGCTCTTTTAGTAAAGCGGTGAAAATTTGCGATAACAACGCTATAGGTTTCCTTATGTGATATTTTTTCTATGCAGTATGCAGTATGTATGTGATATTTTTTGTGGTGCAGTGGACAGCGATAAGTTGAGTTCAGAATTATATGTATTCCGTGGTCTTCAGAAATAGTCTTGTATGCTTATCTAAAACTAGATGTTCTATAAAACTCTGTTAGTTTCTATACCAACTTGCATAAATGTACGTAAATAGTACGTCATCTTTTGCGCAAACTTTAACGAGTTTTCAGTGAAAGTACTGCAATTGAACTCAATATATATTAAAAATTCGGTAGTTCCATCACCAACTCCGGTAGCCGTGATCGTCTAGTGGTTAGGACCCTACGTTGTGGCCGTAGTAACCCAGGTTCGAATCCTGGTCACGGCAGTGATTACATTGTCGCGGGGAGCATTGTTTTTTGCATAAGTTATTTAAAAGCGATTAATAGCGACAATCGCTATAGTCTCAAACTGGTAAACGTTACTGCCATTAAGTAGTAGTAACCACGGCAACATTAATATAAACATTTGCGTACCTACACGCAATCAGTTCCTAAAATATTTTATTATAACGGAACTTAACCGCCTCAATTCATATCCACCACCCTATTAGTTCTCAAGTAATCAATCAAACTCACAAGTAAACCGTCAATGGTCAGCGAATGGTTGCCAAAATTGGTCTTTGTATACGCGAGTCGTAACATTTCGTCTCTTGCGCAAACCGAGGTAAATTGTAAGTGAAAGTACTCCAGTTTAATCGAGATAAAGTCTTAAATTTCGGTTGCACATTCACCAGCTCCGGTAGCCGTGATCGTCTAGTGGTTAGGACCCTACGTTGTGGCCGTAGTAACCCAGGTTCGAATCCTGGTCACGGCAGTGATACACTGTCGCGGCGGAGCATATTTTTTGCTACGCTTGCTACGAGGTACGTGCTACGGCGTAGCGGAATTACGTGATGTTTCTAAGATATCTATTACGTTATGTTTGTGTTTTGTTTATTTATCCCATGTAATTTGCTAGATCAGATTTTTTTTTTTAAATACTTAAAAACTTATTTTGATACTTATAGAAAATCTTTTTGATTACGGCTTTCTTGGCGGTAAATATTGGTATGCCGATAGAATGATGTCACAATTTATAACCACCTACGTACGTGTAGCTTGCTCTTAAGCGCTATATGACACCTATACTTAACTACATTCTAAAATAAACGTAAAATTGTTAAAGTTTAAAAGCTTTTCCATCCACTTTCCTCGGATCAACGGTTTAACAAGATAAACCTGGAAGAACTAACAGCAGGCAAGATTACCGCATAATGTTTTAGAACAAAGAGATTTTCAATCTCCACGCCTGTGGGCGTACCGGTATGGGGTGTACCTAATTAGTTTTAAATTGAAATTGAATTGAGCGGAAATGTAAAAAGAGATGGAATTGGCTGCGAGGGAGAAAATGTTAACAGTATAATTATACAACAGATTGGTATTTTGTTTGGTAATTGCACGACTAGTGATCGTATCTGGAGGTCTACTCCCTAAGCACGAAATCCGTAGGTTTGGCCTAAGTTACGGGCGATGTCTATTCCGTATTACCTATGGGCGTAAGATTAATTTCGGGCCCGACCTAAGAATGAATGACATCATGATTTGACAGTCCCTTGTCCTACTCCCAATGTGTCACTACGAAGTTTCGTAATACTTTTGGACGGGCCTGTATATTCGTTAAAGGACTAATAGAGTAGGCCTCCCATGCCAAAATAGTTCAAATGTAACTGTATTTTCTACTTGAACGGAAACGTTTCTTTAGCATAATCCCTTCTACAAAAGAAATTATTTTAGACTTAAATGTAGACGCAGGCGGCAAAAATAGTGACTTTTAATTTTCATTAAAGATACTTTTGTTTTATAAAATATATGTACTTATCTAATTACAGACATGCTTGAAAAATCCAATTCGACTATAAAAAAGTTGTCTTTAAACAGGATATGATATAATACTTATAGGTTCATCATTAAACAAAAAACTAAAAACCCAAACAATTTGCCGATTTCCTTATCCTGGCTGAAAATAAGATAACAAAAACGCACTCGCACTAACAATATAGGTGATCAGTGTACAGAATGCTTCAGAACTCAATTTACTTGCGTCGAGCCTTCGTCGAGCCAACATCGAGCGCACTCTACTCGACTGGCGTGGGTAGGTACTATTTAGTGCCAGACACTATTTAGAAGTCAGCTCGAGCAGTTTAGCTGCCAATTAGTGAGTATTTTTTACAGTCTTACTTTTACCTTTTAAAGAGTTGAATGCAGTTTTCTTGTTTTATTACAGAATTAATTGAATTATATAGTAAACTTTTATGGAAGTCTACATGTAAAATTATTCAGTAAAGATAGCTCCTAAGGTAAACTTGTTAGTTCTTGTTTGTTTCAAAGGACAGTGAACTATTAACGTACTTTGTTCTTAAGACTATAAACTTTAGTCAATAAATTCGATAAGATTCCACCGCTACTTTGCAGTGCAGTCACATGTAAATGACGTGGTCAACGATAACAAATGAAATAAAATTTATTTGCAAGAATTGTAGTACATAAAGATGGTTGGGTTTATTTAAACAGTTTCTAAAACAATTCGCTAGAACTAGCATAGAAAATTATTGTTACATTAATTAAATAAATGAAGCTAATAAAATTGGTACATAAATCATAGAACTTTAATTTTAAATGTCAAGTATTTGTCAAATTATAATAGTAAGATGTCAATTTCTGTGTGAATCTTTGAAGTCTAAATACTCATTGACAGAATAAAATGATTTTTCACTAAGCCATTTGAATAACGCCGCAGTCGCCGCATAGTCGAGTTTCAATTTCTAAAGATGTAATAAATTAATAATCCACCAACAAAACTAATACAACAACAATATAATAAATATTACTAAAACACCGCAAAACAAACTAATGTATTTATTTGTATAGTTAGTTAGTCATTTAATTTAGTTTCTAGTTTAAATAGTTAGCTGTTATTGTATATGCTTGCATAACCAGTACACATAATAAATAATTTATTAGCTTTCAAACAATTACTAAAGTCCGATACTAAGTTCACAACAGACTAACCGATCCGTTTTGTAATTGTTGAACAACGAACTAATTGAAATTACTATATTAAACGCCTACACTTTTCAAGAGTGTGTTGATACTTATATAAAGGGATATAGTATCTACTTGTTACTTAATTACATAACTTCACGCCAGTAATCCGCGAAGGGTCAGACAGATGTGTACTTCTATAGTATACCCACCAACATATTGCCAGTTATGTTTAGTCCCATGTAGATAATAGGGGGCGAGCCCATTGCCATCAACCAGGCACAAATCAAAAATACGAGCTGCTACTGAAAAAATCTTGATGGAAAAACTCAATAAAACTTTGCCCGACCTGGAAATCGAACCCAGGACCTCTACAGCTACAGCTCAGCGGTATCGCTTGCGACCAGTAGACCGGCGAGGCAATGTAGGTATGCCTCCTCTAATTATTTTCATCGGTCCTGGTTCTGTGCAAGTTCTTGCCAATTTCTAAGGAAGATATCCAAATCATCCCGCCATCATTTCGTACTTGGAAGTTGTAATTAGCTACCACCCTAATCCCCATAAATCTATACTATAGATAATTAAGACCATCATTGTGCACGTTGATAAAATCAATTTATCTAATAGGGTTTACTTGAGGTATGGAAATTATGCACACTCAGCCTTGCTTTAATGAAAAGTTAACTGTGGTGTGATAAATTATCCTATATTTACTGAATAAGAGTGTAAGAGTGCACCAAATGGATAATTAATCCTTGATTGCTTCCTTGATTTAGCCCCAAAAAGAGCTTTCCAAACTTTTCCCCATTGGGCATTTTTATACTTTCTAACGTGACGATATTATCCTGGACACAAGGAAGTAAAATGTATGGAAATTTATGAAGACGCTTTTAAGTTTTCGTCCACAATAACATTATAACGTGCACGTATTTCCATACATTTTATGGACGTGGATGTGGAAATCCACGAAAATATAGTGACGTTAGAAATGATAAAATACGCACATTCACTAACAAAATAAAACGTCCACTTACGAACCTTTTCACACACGAAACAAAAATATCGGAACTTTCTAAAACCAGCGTGAAAATGATACCAAACATAATTTTCCTTTTAAAGGTAACATTAATTTATAAGAACGCGCACTCTCATAATCCAGCAATTTAGTTAGACGGCAAATTACTTTGTAATACGTAAATTATTTTAGCGGTGGCGGTAGACAAGGGCTTTCAGCGAGGTTCATAAAATCGTTAATCATTGCTGTTGGGCCAATTACGTAGAGGTTAAATATTACTTTATGGGACAAACAGACATGAATATCTATCTATATAATTATATAAAACACAAAAATTGTTTCTACCTACGTCCGTTATAGACTTTGAAACCATCCAACCGATGTACCCAAAACTGGTTTCATTAGAAAGAAAATAATTAGAAGATAAAACCAAACTAAGATAAGATAAGATTAAACTACTAAAATGATCTTTTTAAATCAAAGTTTCCTTTTGTTCCAACAAATAAACAAAATTAATTTCTTTTTTTAGCGCCGCCGCACACGCCGGTTGCGGTACTAGTGTAAAAATAAAATGAAGAAAAACCTGAATTCGTGGAAAAATATAAATGTTGGTTTAGTATGTATGTCTACTCAATGAATGATTCGTAAAATTTGGCATAAAAAAACATGTGTTCGTTCAGTTGTTACGCAAACATCACTGTTTATCAATTCAATTTCTAGACATTCCCATTTTAAAATTTAATAAATATCTTTGGCGCTTTGAGATAACATACAAGAATTTGTGACAGATACGAGTACTTACGATTTGCAAGTCTTTCGCTACCTTGGTAGTAACTGAAGTACAGTTCCTAAGCTTAAATCACCACGTCCTAATTCATATACAGGTAAAAGCGAAGATTTTTCCACTGGACGAAATGATGTTTTGATTTTAGTTGGATAGTCGCACTCAAAACCAGACAAAAGCTTTATAACGAACACTAAAACACCGCAACGCTTCAGCCAGAACGAACTTAAAAAAGAATGCCTTGATTTTTATTCATTGTATTCTGTGCAATCTGAAATTCTAAACGAAGCTATTTAAATAAAATGAAACAAAAATATCGTGCGGTTTTATTTTTAATATTCTTTTGTTTGAAATATGATTATGATTAAAAGTAATTGCAGCACGTTCTGACACTATTTTGGGCCAGACGTAGCCCGAACCGATCTATTTTAATATTTTTATCTACTTGTGTGTTGGTATAAAACAAAATCCTTTGTGCGGTATCTACATAAAAATATTCTAAAGTAGTTAAGTACCCTAGCTGGATAGCTAGAGTACTTACTACATAGCGTATTTTTTTTTGGACCTTCACCTTTCCAGAAGGGTTAGGCCTTTTTGGGGACTATAGACGTAATGCCATATTAAATTATGCACAACTATATAGTTAATCCTGGGTAAGCCGGGATGACAATGTTTCTAGTCGAGAAATACATAATTTTATGTACAAAATGCACAATCGATTGTGATTTAATCTAATATGTAGCGCCTGCCAACTCCAGCTTAGGTGAATCAATAGAATGCCGAGTGTTTTATTACGTCGGGGTGTATCACGTTGCATTGCAGAACACCGCAGGCGCTCGCCTTTGTGTAACGATGTGGTAATTAAACCAGTGGTATTGTGTTCTATTGGCAGTGAATATTGTGTAAAATACTTTGGTAGCCTCCATGATACAATAGTTTTACGCTACGTTAATAATTTATTTCCTAATGACCACTCATTATAACCTAAGGGCCCGTTATTTGATAGATAGTTAAAAAACCAATAGTAAATTTAACAATTGCGCATGGTTAACTTTCATAGCAAATTGACAATTTTTTAACTATAGTTAGCTTAACCAATTGTCGAACAACATACTTATGTCATTTTTAACAAATTATTAGTATAACTAACGCATTTTAACAATTAATATGTTTGACTACTGATCAAACAACGGGCTATAAGTTCATAATTGAATTAACAACTTGCTAATTTGATGTATCAGTAATTTGCGACAAAGCTCAGTTTCAAAGCTCAGTTTCATTAAAAAAATAATTAATGCATAACTAAACATAACTGACAAAATGTGGATGTACTACGAGTATAGGTGCACCTCTTCCAACTCTTCAGGGATTAAAGGCGTGATATAATGTTATGAGTTACAATATTGTAAAAGATAAATAATATCCAACCTATTTACAATACAACAAAAAAATATAAGTATAAAATGTTTGCCGTTGTTTATAATTTCTTACTCTATAAATATCTGAAGAGATTCCAAGCAAGTTGCTCACGATTAATATTAAACATTGCTAACAACAAACCTCCAGGCGCTGCGTCACGTTGCAGTTCAATTTACTGCAGGCGCGCGCTCTCTTGTCTGTATCGAGTGCTCTTGAATCGGACGCCGACAGAATCGAGATATCGTATCGGCACTGTACTAATTGGAAATGTAAAAAATAGGAAAAAGCTTAGAGATACATTTCGCACAAAGGCTATGATGAACGGTGCAGATAGGGGAATAAAGCTTTATTTCAAATAGCAGAGTACTGAACTACTGAAACTGGACAAGAGTGACATTCCAAATTGGTGACCGGTGACAATTGCGAAGTGTTTTTCTTTTCACTACGTGAATCAATAAATATTTCTTTTATTTCATTTGTTGGTTAACGTGGAAATTTTACTAACTTTGGACCAGCTAGTTTCACTTAATCCCAACTCTTTTCCTTACTTTAAATATTCTCTTTGTCTAAATGAGCAAAGCTGTCTGCTCTCAACCATAAAGTGCACCGCAAGTGTCTTAATTAAGCCAAGTTTACCTAGATATCTAATTAAGTAAATTAAAGTAAGTTGAACGGTAAACTAAGCTGAACGTAATGACTGAAGATGTGGAGGTAAATAGTTATTGGTACTAAGTACGGCTGAAGCTGACACTCTGAAAAAATGTTTTGTGTTTCAGAAAATCTTTTTCGCGCTGTTACAACCGACGTGGGTGGCTATTCCGGAACGTGATTTGGATGAACACATATTGAGTATGCCGAATCGCTGCGATTGTGTTATACGCGTTAACGAGGAAATACAGACTACTAATTGTTAGTGGTGTTCCTTCCATACAAGCCGGAAAGCCCGGCTTTCAATTAAATCTGAACCTATCAACAAAAAACATAAACAAACGACACGTCATGCAAACTTGTAAATTAACTAACTCAAACATGTCGCAAGAATTGATAATAATAATAATAATAATAAAGGTTTATTGCAGAAACTTGTACAACTTTTACAGTAAATCTTACATAGGGATCTCCTTTTAAGTAAAAGATATACCTGTGCTAGGAGAATATTAATTATTAATTTAATTATTTATCTTTTTATCACATTTTAATGTCAGGATTAACTAAGTTGAAAAAGCCAGCATAAGTACTCGCGCGCACTTGCGAGTACTCGTGGCGCTTCTAGCATCAAGCCCATGCCAGAAGAGGCGCCGAATAGGGCTGATAATGATAATGGTTTCATGACGGTGCAAAGGAGTAACCGCCGATCGCGAACGAACCAGAATCGCTGTGACAAAGCTCCTGCGGAGCCTGAAGTGAGCCTGCGTGCCGCAAAGCCGAACACACCAGTGTACATCTCCCGCCTGCACTACACCACTAAGGCGGAGGACATCGTGGAGTACTTGCACCAAAAGACGAGGTACACGCCAAGGGTGCAGTTACTAGAGACGCACCGGCATCAACTTAAAGGCGTTCGTCGTGCGTGTACCGAACTGTTATCTGGCCCTCGTCATGGAAGAACACTTTTGGCCGCAGGACGTGGTGTTCCGTGGCTTCCGTGGACAAGTTCCACTGGACAGCACAAAGTCAAGCTAGTGCAAAGTGAAGCTCTACAAACATAGTCTTAAGCCTTTTTACTAACACAACTTTTGTTTTTATGAAAATATGTATGTACGAGTATGTTTAGGTTAAGGTATTTTTCTATGGGCCTGTGTCGCCTGAAATAAATGGTATTATTATTATAAGCATCTCTGCTTTTGCATTAATAAAGACTTTTCGCGATTTTTGCATTACATTTTATTTAATCAATCTAACTAGACATTTTTATTTAATTTCAATAGGGCACTCAAAATATATTTTTTAATACCTTGATCCCTAGACAGTTTCGATGTGTGTACAAAGTATGCTCTTACTTATAAATATATACCACCAGCTACTGAAAGATTTTAAAATCAGAAAATTTTTAAACAATCTGTCAGACTTAATGAAAGAAACAATATTTAAAGGGGTTTTTTACTCCAATTTATAACTAAACTAATTGTTGCCCTTATTAATTATGACAGAGAACATGATTGTGACACATCTCATATAAGGGGTGGTTAAATTAGAAGGGCCGATGTTGAATATGAACCACACCTAAACGTCAAGTTTTTTTCTGCATTTCATTTGACATTTCTCAATTTCAGACTAACTCAATTTGAACCATGGAAAGATACACAACCGAGCAACGCGTTAAAGTTGTTCAGGCTTATTATGAAAATGGGCGGTCAGGCAGTTACTGTGAATGGCGTTCGCTATCGTGAGATGATAACGAACTTTTTATGGCCCGAATTGGAAGATATGGATGTGGACGATATGTGGTTTCAACAGGACGGTGCCACTTGCCACACAGCTAACGAAACAATGGCTCTTTTGCGCGACAAATTCAATGGCCGTGTTATCTCACGTGGTGGCGATGTCAATTGGCCGCCAAGATCATGTGATTTGACACCGTTGGACTTCTTTCTTTGGGGTTATTTGAAAGAAAAGGTGTACGTCGATAAGCCAGCAACAATTCAAGAGCTAAAGGATGAGATAATTCGGCACATTAACGGCATAGAACCTCAATTATGCCTCAGCGTCATCGAAAATTTGAACCATCGGATGGAGGTGTGCCGCCGAGGTCGCGGTCGCGAGGCCATTTGGCCGATATTTTGTTCCATACATAATTGAACCATACCATATTATCATAATAAAAAAAACAACCGACTTCCAACAAAAACACTAAAAGATGTGAAAAATAACTTTAATATCGGAATTCGGTGTCTTTGGTTTTGTATTTTCGCTTTTGGCCACCGACTTCCGATATTAAAGTTATTTTTCACATCTTTTAGTGTTTTTGTTGGAAGTCGGTTGTTTTTTTGTAAAAAAGTTTTTATTTTTCACTTTTTAGTTGCGGTACCTACCCCACAAAAATTCGTATACCACTACTTGGTGTGTAAATAACAGTGACAGGAAATTATTAGCACATCATCCATATAAACTAAGTGGCAAAAATATGCAGTATTAAGGATAACTCAAAAACTACTGGTCAGACCTTGATCAAATTTAAATGGGACCACATGTGAAGCACCAGCTACCAAATACAAAAAGAATCTTCCAAATCGGTTCAACCAGAAAAAAGTTATGAGCTAACACACATAAAAAAAAAAAAAAAAAAAAAAAAAAAAAAAAAACATACAGACGAATTGAGAACCTCCTCCTTTTTGTGAAGTCGGTTAAAAAGAAATGACAATAACTTCCTAAATAATTTGTGTTTTATTCAAAATCAACATCGCCCCTTAAAATTTAACCACCCATTATTATGTGCAAGTGTGCATTTACGTCTACCTGACTCTTCGTATATTATCATTATCACTCAAGTTTTAATAATGATTTCACTTACCTATACTCGTAACTTTGCTATAAAATCTACCTAATATCATACCCAACTTAAATAACTACTATAGAAATAACATCTCAAAAAAGTTCGTCTTCCGAAGATTGCCGACAATGCACGATGTTCCTAATTATCCGGCCAGCTCAAGTGTTAACAGATAAAAGTCCACCAACACTTAGAAAGTTACCGACGGTTGATCCCCAATTTGCGTGGAAGGATGATCTTCGTCCTATAAACGTTTTCGGAAACATTATTTTATAGGGCTACCAAGCTTTAGGCAAAATTATTTCTTTGCCAAAAAGACCCACTTTTTTGAAATAAAGTGTTTTTCTATCGTGCTGACATTAGCAACACAATACAATTTTCTTACGATACAAACGTTTGCCAAAAGAAAAAAATGCCTAGAAGGCTCACAGATACTCAACACTCTTCTACCCAACAAATAAAACTTCAAAAATTCAAAAACTTTAACTTTTATTTTTCATCTTGAAAAACATCAAACTTTTTTATAAAAATCCTCCTTACTAAACGTAACATCAGTAGGTCTCACGTCTCAACATTCCACAATTTAGCAATTTACTTTTTTCACAAAAAACCTAGAACTCAACTTGAACTGTCTGAACACTTTTTTTTAAGTCCTTACAACTAAGTCCGTCAGATCTCTTCGTCAAAGGTTAAGGCAATATTCATATTATTTAATCTAATATGCTCTTATTTCAAACGACTTTGTGTACCTATTTTGAAAGGAAAGAAGCTAGAAATTAATAATGCTTTGTCATGTCTGCGTCCCACAGGATTGCGGATATCAGACAAGAAATTTGCAAAAGCTCGCCGTAATAACTAATACATCATGTTACAGAACGATAACACACATTAACAAAAACGGAAAAGATTTGCAATTCAAGATTTTTCTTAAAGACTTTATACAGGAAAGCTTTACGTTTGCCGTTAAGCAAAATTTTAAAAACATCTATAAATGGACCAAAGAAGACACGAAATTAAATCTATTTTACGCACATAAAGCTACATAAAAGATCTATCCTAAACAAATATAGGTACATTCACGTTAAAGATTTTTCTTTACTTCGTATAATAGAAAAATCCTTTCTAAATTGAATTGCGCGGAGGATGCGGTCGTCTCGTTACACAGAGCGGTCTGCTTTGCGGCGCTCTTGAATTTAAAATAAGATGTTGGTAGGAAGTAAATCTAGAAGGAACATGTCCCAAGTCTTTTTAAAACACATTAAAAGAGGTCAGAGGCAGTTCTATTAAAAATAGAAAAAAAAAAAAATGGTCATTTGATGCAACTATTTGAGTTTTGGAGCCTTTGTCACCACCGAGGAGATTAGTCTAGTAATCATAGTCAAATATCGAGCTCTACGCAAATAGAACCTACCATAACTATTCATCTTTACAGGGCCCTTGAATATATCCATCTGAACATTAATCGGTCTGCAATAAAGAACTGCTTAAGATTTGGTGTAAATCTTAAATCTTGCATGAATTGAATAATATGGTTGTCTACTTTTCAATATTTGTAAATATGTGAGCACCATGTATCTATCACATAAATAATTTACCTGTTATATTTAATCCTTTTTCCCTGTTGTGGTACAGTAATTTTATTCTAGGTGCATCGTCTTCAAATAGAATTATATAATTAATGTATACATAATATAGTAAAACATTTTTAAAAGAGTAACGGTGCAGTTTGTTGCCCAATCTTCTCCATAAAAAAAACTACCTTTTGGAAAGGGCAACTAGAATCAATTCTATTTTCTTTTAAAGTTTGACGTCCAAAAGTGCTTTTTATGTGCCTATTTGAATTAAATGATTTCACTTTGACTTGACTTTGACTCTGTCTTTCATCTTCAGTTAAACGTCTATAGACGTATACCTATTAAATTATAATAAAAGAAAGCACGTCAAGTCGTTGGTCCCGGTTGCCATTCATAGATCTTCGACAGTCGTTATGGGTAGTCAGAGGCCGAAAAGTTTGACAATCAGTCTTACCAAGGGGTATCGTGTCACACAGTAACTGGGTTGTGGAGAACAGATAGGCAGTCGCTCCATGTAAAATACTGGTATTCTGCACCACCCGGTTAGACTGGAAACCGAATCCAATATAGTAGGGAAAAGGCAGGCAGTTTGTTTGATATCCAGGCACAACTAGACACAAATCTGCATAAAATCAACAAAACATATGAACCAGTCTAGATTACTTATGTAACTGTCTTCTTCTTCTTTTTTAGGGTTATGGTTTCCGCACATAGTCCTTCATGTGGACCATTGTGCGTGGGCCATGGCAGCCGTCGGTGGTTACTCCAACCAGCCCACCTCCCTCCAGAAGTCGATAATATCTCCTGGTCTGCCGAGAGCATCTGTGTAGGATCTGGGTACCCCGAGGGTTTGTGACCTAATTTGGGTGACGCCTGTGCATTCAAAGAGCACATGCGCAACGGTTTCCTCAGCCATGTAGGCCCTGCACAGAGGACTGTCTGTTATGCCTATTGTGTGGAAGTGTTTGTTTAGCGAGCAGTGACCCGTGATGGTCCCCGTCACCAGGCGCAGACCGTTTCTGTCCAGACGTAATAAACGTTTGGTTAGCTTGCCATCTAAGGATGGCATGGTCCATTCCCATGGCCATTCCCTGGACTGCCTACAGCCAGGTGTCGAGGTCCACCAACTCTCCGCTTGTGTATGGGTGTACTCCTGTAACCATCTGCGTAGCTGTTTAAGCGGATGGGCACGATGGGTTCGCGTCCATAGACTGACGCGCTGGATGCTCTTCTAGCCAGTTCGTCAGCTGCATCGTTACCCAGTGATCCACTGTGTCCCTTAATCCATTGCAGTGTCACTGTGTTGCGGTTAGATATCGCTATACGTCCTAGAGCATTGTGACATTCTAGTGTTATACTTGAGCTAACTTATGTAACTGTATTATCGACTCAATCCCGGTACGTATAAGCTCACACACGGCATCCCTGTTCCAGACATACCGTCGAACGGGGTGAATAGGGATGCAGGGGTGAATCGAGACGAAACTTTAAAAGTGATTTTAACATTGAAATATTAAATAATAATATTAATTATTAATTCGCCGATAATGAATCACTTCATGCAGGTGTTGGTTAGGCAGGAGTGATTCATTTATCTGGTGAATTTATGTAAATATTGTTTTTCTGTGAGCTTATTAATTAGTTATGTAACACACTAACATAGTTTTTTTTAAGTTTTGTAACTAACTAACTAACATAATATGGATTATTGTTGTCTAAATAAATAAATAAAATATTATTTTAGTATTGTTATTACAGTTTGTTGCAAAAAAGATCTCTAATGTGTACCGTATTATAATTCATAATTAAGTACCCTTGTTGGCAACAAACTATGTATATTATTTCAATGTTAAAATCCCTTTTGAAATATCGTTCTGATTCAAACGTGCATCCGTATTCACCCTGTTTGACGGTACGTCAGTAATAAAATTTGGCGTCTACGACAGACCTCATGCAGCATGCAACTCGATGCTCGCTAGCTGTAATTCGATCTGAAACAACATGGACATTTCTATTTGCCTTTACTTCAGATAATGGATTTGATTTTAGGATTCTGATGTCGGAATATAGAAAAGCATAATTTATAAAGAAGTTCTTAGTTCAAGAAACTTTAAGGTTGGGGCAGACAATTGACGCTTTACTAATTATATTTGTTGATAATAACTTTACCCTTAAATGTTGCCTAGAGCTGCTCGCCGAACTGCTTCAATACAATTTAGCCCGATAGGCCGACACCGAGTCTTCGAGCCTTATTTCGTCTACGAAACACTCGATTCACTGATGATGTGAGTGAATTTAATAATTAAATCTACATGTAAACCAAAATTAGAATTATCCTTATCATTTCGCCTACTCAATCACAACAATATTACCGAAATTACTAGTTTATTACGCTTGTCCATTGCATCGCTGATTAGTAACGGTATTTTAAAAAGCATGTACCTACTTGCTTACCAAACCCACGGGACATTACTATAATAAATAATATCTTCGCCAGCAAAAACAGTACTCAGCTGTGATTGCAAAAACTTATAAATACCCGCAGTAACAAGAAACATTAATTAGTCCCGCCTTGAGATTTGTTTGCCGGCAAGTATAATAGCTTGCACAGACTAAGCAGCCGCTAATAACTTGCAGACATTGCCCTATTAGTTAGAACACTTGCAACTCACCAGCTCCGTTTTTTACTTGCATTTTAATGATTTATATTGTGAATATTTATTGCTATCATTTAGAAAGCAAGGTTCTTTCTATTTTCCATTTTATACAATTTCTTATTTTTTGGATATTCAACGCTGAACGGCTTAACTCATAAGAAAAATTAGAAGATAGTTTTATGAAAATCTCGGTACTTTTTTTTTTTTGTGTTACAACCATTTTTTTATGATAAGTAACAATGATAGTTATTGTGAAGTACGGAAGGTTTCAAAATCACAATCTAAAGTTATTTATTAAAACTAGACTGAGAATCAGCACTTAAATGTCAAAATTACATAAAAATGTCCCCTACAACGCCCGCCCTTCACCAGTTCCTAGTGCTTTAGCTGGGGAGAAGAAGTGGCGCAACAAACTCCCCAGCAGTAGATTATCTATATTGTAGCCTAACTGTATTAGACACACGACACGTCGTAGTCCTAGCCACGACTACGAGCGTAGCACTGCTACGTATGTGCTACGCATAGACAATTTGTCTCATGCATGTAGATTGGGCTGACAGAAGTAAAATTTTTCTCCTCGCTAATAATGGCCAGTATTTACAGTTTTTCGATCATTTCGAACGAGTCATGGGCCAAATCTATCACCATGTGGGTGCCCAGAAAATGTCCGGCGACATCGAGGCAGACCCAGGAGATGGTGGGACGTGCTTGACGACTACAGACAGGATTAGTCTACACTAGCTCAAGACGGAGAGGAGTGGAAAGGAGAAAGGGAGGCATTTGCCGTGCAGTGGGATGACATAGGCTAAAAATAATAAAAAATAATTTCGAAGGTTGAAAAGTTTGTGCCTGTACATTCACTGGAATACAATTAATGGAGATATCACTTCCCTTTCACAAGAAGTATTAAGACTTCTTCTATTGTGAACATGCAATTTCCCTCATTTGAATAACTTCCTACGCAAGTATAATAATGAAAAGAAAATCCATTAATAGAACGAGTGTCGAACATCCGAATCCTTCCGATATAACCGAGATTACGAGTAGAACGTGTAAATATCGCGAACTGTTCGCTATCAATTGAATTGCTTTTTATTGGCTTTGGGGTTCTCTACTGTGACTTGGCTAGGGTTGGCGCGGCGGAAACTATTATGGAAAGGTTAAAAATATTTTAAAGTGCATTTATTTATGTGTTATGGATACTAACTAAGTATAACTTGGGGTGATTGTGGAGACTGCAAATGTGTCCCCGCACCCCTGCCAGAAGTGATGACGAGGAACACCGTGTGCTTTTAGACAGTAAGAGCCTGACAGACCCCTCTGCCCGTTCTAAGATCGCTCATTGCATGTTGTAATATATATTAATAAGACGGAGGACATCCATGAGATTATCTACAGATAAAAAAATAAACGAAAATGTAACTATAACTTTGATACTAAAAGATTAGGAGACGCTGTGTGCTTTGAACTTGAGAAAAAACACTTAAACACAATTCAGTAAAAAATAAATATTTCAATTCTTGGCTAAATAAAGAGCTAGTTTGAATAAATTACTTTTCATTTTTGATTTTGAAAGATTTATCTACGTACTTGCAATGTTTACGGTACGTTACGGTTTTATTTAAATCCTTGTATTTCAACCTTTATCATTGTATAATGTACAAGAGACGTAACGGGGATTTACACAGGATCTACGTCTGCCTTACGTTTTCTGACTCTCAGACGTAATTTTATACCTTACGAGGCTCCACGCTGTTTGCGCTAAAATAAAGCCTTATTTACGTTCAGTTACAAGAAGACGTAATGTTATACTAAGAGAAGTAATTTTTGAAGATTATCATCAGTGACTGGCGACCCGTTTCGCTTTGCATGATTTTTATGGTTGATTAAATTCTCTATATGATGGTGAAAACCGCATCGAAATCCGTTGCGAAGTTTAGAAGAACAACGCAGTCACACAGACAGACACGAAATTAGCGACTTTTACATGTATTTCCGACATATTACGTTAAATCAATCGTTTGACTTTGACTAATCGGGACGCCAGCGCCACCAGGGGGCGCACGACAGAGTCTACAACATAACGCTCGACCAGAGTAAAAGCAGGGTCAGTGACGGTCAAGCAGTGAACACGTTTAGAAACTGTCGCGCGTTCTATAAAGTTGTGTCGTGTACGTAGTGTGTGATAGAATAGAATACTCTTTAGACCATACAAATTACAGATATAAATTTAATGTAGAAATTTTACATACGGCGGTCTTATCGCTAAAAGTGATGTCTTACAGACAGCCTTTGGATGGATTAAAAGGAGGAGAGAAAATAATGCAGGCAATAATATTTTATGTATGATTGGCTAGTGTGATTAATTTGTTCGTAAATTATAATTTGATTTGAACTGCAAACGTTTTTTCTATTGCGCAATAACCAACACTTCCCTTAGTACGCCCAGAATAGTCAAAATATGGCTGATGATAACGGGAACTATATTTTCTATCACCAAAATTTATATTTGTCATCAAGTTGTATCACCTAATAAATACATCTATCGCCACGAAATATTTTCGTTCTCAGATAAACAAAAATTGTTCCCAGGTATTTGGTACAACTTGGGGCACCCCGACTCGGACAGGTTAGGTTAGAAGGGGACGGCGGGGTCTGAAAGACCCCGCCGTCCCCTTCGTGGTTATTTTTTTTTAAACCGCCCAGAAGTAGGAGTCCCGCGAAGCGGGACTCCGTCGGCTACGCCTCATTATTAAGTATTGTTGAAATACTTATTAGGACACACCTATTACAATACATACAAAAACATTTATTTGGTACTAGACCTTATATCTCAGGATTTTAGGTGATTTATTGTGGAACTGATTTTGCATTGTTTGGTGACTACATTTTGGTGACAGATCTACTATTTTGAGGACAAACCCTATTATTTAAGAAACACAAAACTAATTAAATTGGTGATAGCTTAAATGATACCCGATGATAACGAGAGTGAGGTACCTACCTATAGATACTTGTAGATAGCTTCATCTTATTTCTTTACCATCTTATGTCATAGACTCTTTTTTTATAAGGTTTGCCTGTTAACCCTATAAAACTCAACCTGTGCCAGGCACTCTACTATGTGTGTCTATTCAAAGCTGACACACATGTGCGTTTCCTGTACATAAACGGTTACAACGTTAATGGATACAATGATTTTTTTCTAAGGATATTTTTTGTATCCTGCCAATTTCAGTAAAACCTTTTTTCCTTTGAATATCTTTTTTTCCCCTATTTTCCCGTAATTACGTGAAAAGGACGAAGCATATGACTATTAGCGTCCAAAAATAAGCAGAAGGGCAAATCACTGATTTCACCGTTCTTTCCATCGGTTTTTGGGCGAAAATATACACTTACTAAATTGATGCAACAATCGTGCTAAATGTGTCCAATGCCTCATTCAAAAAACAAATTCAGAAAAGTTTATTTCCCATAAATCATGTAGATTTATGTGAAATAAACTTTTTTGACTTGGGCACTTATGAAACCCGGCTCTAATTGGTCATTTGCTATGGAGAAGAGCCGGCAGGAAAACCCGCGGTTACTCTTTTAAAAATAATTGGCCTTACAATGTTTTCATATATTACAGTGTTTAGAGGACAGTGTAGGTGTGTCACCAAGTACCAGGTACATAACTAAAACGTAAAACTTAATAGAAAAAATGTTGTTCTGATTATACCTTGCTGTTTTTTCCTCTAAAGCCTATTAGCCTATTTATCAATGCTATCTATTTGTCAACCCTACCGTTGACAGGTCCCGTAACAGGCACTTTCAGGCTTACGTGTGCTTCAAGGCACGCCACGCGAATCGCGCGCGACACAAAAGAACCGCTCGTCGCGCGACACGCGGTGCCTTAGTATCGCGTGCGATTCGCGTCGCGTGTCGCGCCTGTTTGTAGGAGCCTTCACTTCTAAGCTTGTAGTGTGCTTTAGCTGTATATTAGTATTAACTGTTAACATCAACGTGGAGAGATCGTTCCTTCTTATTTTGCGTATAATGACGTAGGATAGACCATATTCAGCTTCTTGTTTTGTTTTTTTTATTATTATTTATGTACATACACACGTTGGCAAACCTTGAGTTTGGACTTTTCAATGTTTGTCAAAGACCCAGTCTGGGCTCCATAGATCAAAATAGGAAGGAAGCACATGTCCATAAATTTACGCTTTAGTGACAAAGGAAGGTTTCCTTTCATAAGCTCTTGCATGGACGAGTAGCTCTTCCAGGCATTGTCGGTACGTCTTAAGACTTCCTTGTCTTGTCTGGACTGGAAAGAGACTAACTGGCCCAAGTAAATGTATTCTAGGACATATTGCAATTCTTCACCATGCACTCTGATCCTATATTTAGTGGTGTTTGACATTAGCTTGGTCTTCTACAAGGTTCAAGGTTTGCGAACGTGCAATGGACTGCAGTATTCTAGGCTTAAAACTGACAGACTGTATTCACAACACCACACTGCGCTCCAAAACACAGATTACTGACGTTGCTCAAAAAGCCGCTAAGCTGAAGTGGGACTGGGCTGGCCACGTCTACCGCATGCCCAATGAGCAATGGGCCAAAATAACCACTACGTGGAGCCCTGACACAGTCAAAAGGCGTCGCGGCAGACCCCGTAGAAGATGGTGGGTCGAGCTAGTGAAAACAAATGACCTGTGGTCCACTCTAGCCCTGGATCGAATAGAGCTGGAAGTTATGGGGTGAGGCCTTTGCCCAGCAGTGGGATGATGCAGTCTAATAGTAGTAGTAGTTATGTACACACAGTAAAATAGATACAGATACGACGAAGATGATAATTAAGATGAATTATTCGAGAATTATAGGTTACATTGTTTCACTAAACTTACTTAGTAAATTGTATTCATAGCTTCGCAAATTGCTTAGGATATACATTATCGGTTTTCATTAATTTAAGTACTAACCAAAACACTATCTACTAGATTTTATAAATCTTGACTGAGCTAATGAAAAAGGTTGTTCTGCGGGATAATAGCATAACACACTAACAGTAGCAATGGCTTTAATTTTGACAATTCAACAACATTCATTGCGTTATATACGTTATTGAGCAGACAATTCTTTCGAACATAGGAAGCAATGGTTTAGCAATATCCTTCAAAATGATTCAGATTCTGATTGAAGGTGTGTTACTAAATTAGGGTGCTGGTTGTCCACTAGCTGCATTGGATGCTTAAATAAAGACGCGGGTTCCCGGTTAAGACAAGTCGGTACCGATCGGTGCGGGTAAAATAGCCTCGTATAAACGTATTCGCTCACACATAAAGAAACAGGTAAAACCATTTCTTTCTGTAGATAAAACTGTGGCGATTTGTACCGAAAAACTCGCTGCTTTATGCAAGTATCCATTGAAACCATAGAGATTTTTAAGATTATTTTTAATAAAATATTCCATTTACCGTAAGCAGTGAATTTCCCAGCACTTGTATAGGTACCTACTTTCTTTCTGAGCTTCAATTTCCTACGATAAGAATATCTGGGGCGAAACGAAATTTTCTTCGTGATATTCCCGGAAAATTCCCAGCAGCTCATAATGCCAATAGCTTACTGGAATGAGTGTTATGTCCAGTGGAGAACTGTTTATTTTAGACTGCTCCAAGAAATTGCTTTACAAATGTTATCACCGAGTAGGTATTCATGTAATTCGAAATCTAATATTTTTATTGAGATATTGCCTGTTACGACACCTCGTAAATAAAATAAAACATATTACCATAACTAATTAAATATGTCATTAAAAAAATTTTTTTACTTCAGATTAGCAGTTGCAAACTCTTATCTATACATATCTAAATTAAACATATAATAATACATTAATATTTTACTTACATAATATTCATGCCAATTTAATATACACTATTAACTAACAAACTATTAAAATTAAAATGTAATAAGTTATTACTTATTACATTTTAATTTTACTAGTTTAATTATTATTATTCTTTATAATTATATTATAACTAATAAGTTATAATATAATTATAATTGTAATAAAGAAATCTCGGTGTTTTATAAGTCGTAAAAACCGTGCGAAGCAGGGATGGGCTGCTAAGATATACTCGTATCTATACCAGGGATTCCCAAAGTAGTGGTATTGGTGGTTTCCCAGCGGTCGTCATAAACGGAAACTGATTTTGGAGGTCAACGAGGTCTAAAAATCGACCCCGATTAATTAACACAAGTTCTCATTTAAAACCTTCAAGATACTGTATAAGTTGTGTTACGTGTTACATCCAACACACTGTTATCTTTACTTTGCGATCATAATGTTTTTTTCCCAAAAGTTATTATCTACTTTAGTATTTTTACGTAATTTATTAATAATTATTAATTACACTTGATATTTATTGAATTTTATGTCTATTTATGTTGTTAAATTTTGATGAGATAATGATGTCAAGTTTACTTACATAACCAACCGCAAAGTTTTTAAATTGGTAAGTATTTTGTATCAATAGGAAAAAACTAGAGATAGGATTTTTAAAGTAATTTGGCTATGGGGGTCTGAGGTATCAGTGAATTTTGGGAAAGGGTCTCTTGCGCAAAATAGTTTAGGATCTTTACAAATAAATAAATTTGAAGTTTCTGTTTGTAATGTCAAAATAACAGCATTTTACTTATTGAGTATGAAAGTAAATAAAACAAATAATTTAAAAAAAAGTCTGCCTGTCTATCTGTCTGTTTGTACCAGCTAATCTCCGAAACGGCTGGACCGATTTCGACAGAACTTGCACTGATAGATAGCTGATAAAGAGTAATTTAGTCTACATTTATTTTAGAAAAAGAATTAAAGTTCCGCGCAAAAAAAAAAATAAGCCATGGAATCCAATTGTTTTCCGACAAGCACACGAACGAAGTCGCGTGGACAGTTAGTAAATTATAATTACGAACTGTGGCCTCATAATAAATATGTAATTATTAGCAAAAACACCCGTAATCACCACCACTAAACTAAATTTAAAAAAACTACCTATAAACTAAGTAATGTTATTTTGTTGCACATATTAAAATCTACACTCGTGGATTACAGTTCCCGCTACAGTTTTCAACGTAATAAAAGAACTGCAATAATTCCCCTCAGCAATCTCCAGCGCCCTCTATAAATATACGGCGGCGAGCGCGGGAACTAACTCGTATCATAGGATGGGTTTATTACGTGCTGCTGTTTTCAACGAGGTAGATACTGAAGTTAGTTCGCAAGCTTGTATTCCTTGAGAGATGCAGTTGGTTTACTGAAGGATGTTGCAATTAAATGATATTGTATACAAGAACTACTCAGAATAATAGTATTAAGGCTCCTACAACCAGGCGCGACAGGCGACGCACTACAAAGGCACCGCCTGTCGCGTGACGAGCGGTGCCTTTATGACACGTGCGTTTCACGTCACGTGTCACGCCTGTTTATAGAATCTTTTAAATAGGTTTATGTATTTTATTACAATGCTTCATGAGAAAGGATCAATAAGTACTTTTAGTTACATAATCGCTTACCGGCTGTCCCATTGTAAGTTCGGCAATCCACCTTCTTGTTTTGATTAAAGCCCCATTAACAAGATACAAGTTGCTTGCCTATGGCATGCAATAAAATTGAAGCAACAAAGACTTGCATCGTGTTGTGAAAACACTGTTTAGACGGTGCAACTTTTCTTTTCGCTACAACTTACGGTATGCCACAGGCAATTAAATCGAATTGCGTAAATCAGCGTTGAAGCTATCTTCCGATCAATATTGGCAATATTTCTAGTGGTTTTTTTTTTTCAGACACTAGATGGCCATTATCTCCAGTGTTCACATTTTACTAATAACTTTCGGCTTTCCTGAAACAAAACAATACATGAGCTATTTAAAATTGCTACATTTATATCTGTAATTTTTATGGTGTATATAATAAAAAGTATTCTATTCTATTTATTCAATTTAAGTTTTGTGGTCTTGGAAAGAAAATCTTATCCGAAGAATAAACGCCAAAAATCCGAGAGGACTACGTCTTGCTTCCTCTTATCTAAAGGTAATGGGATTTGCAGTGAATGAATAAGAAAAGAAAATAAAAACAGGAATCTAAAATTCGCAACCGGTGCGGGCGTACGTATGAACATAAACGAAGCAAAAGAAGTATGTAAGGATCATAACAGGTGGTGTTCTGTAATTTCTGCCTTCCCCCATGGGAAGAAGGCGTAAGTTTATGTATAATTAGAAACGTTATGTCTTCACTCTTAAGATTAAAAATATACAGTAGGTAGTACTACCTAGATACTTATGTACATTTAATTTCCAGCCCAGTAACAACAAAGAGAATATAATATTTACTCCCACACCTCCTCGGGTATCAAATAGCCAACCTAGCCATATTAAAAATTAAACTGAAGCATCTGTACAAAAGTTATGTTTACGTAAAACTTATATTATACGCCGAGATATTATAATAAAGAAAAAATGTAATAAGAAATGCATTTACAATGTTTGTAAGTTGTTGTTTTTTACCTCTGCCTATAAACTGTTTTGGTTTGTGCATTTTTCTTGTGTCGAAAAAACAGTTTTTCAGAATATAATTATCCTTTTATCAAAACTCTTTCTAGCTAAGTACTAAAATGTAACAACAGAAGCACCCAATCTACATTTGGATACTTTTTTACAAGACACCATTTTTTTTTAAATAACAATAATAATATTAGGTCGGGGAAAAAGTTCTTTCGTATTTTATATGCAAATGCAAGAGTAAGAGCTCGTGTGGCACCCAAATATCGAGCTTTTTTGTTTACCCAGACTTTTTCAAATGGGTCAAAACTGTTTTGTGGTCAACCCCTAACTCTTCAGCTATATCGTAACCACTAATATCGTAGTAACTAATAATAACGACATTTCTCCAATTTTTTGAAAATGGCGTCGACTAAAATTCGTAACAGAGCGACCAGAGGCAGGAAACCGTTTTTAATTTAAATTATTCTTTTTTTAAATGTCATCAATTTAATGGTACCAAAACCAGCCAGATACAGACAGTACAGCCAAAGAGATTTTACTACAAGTTTATACCTATAAAAAATGAAAAAAAAAATCCCCGACCTCTTAAACACCAGCTAATGAAATTAAACATAAATTCCGGTAACTAATGCGAAAATACAGTCATTGTTTATTTGCTAACATATAGTACCTTGGGAATTGGTATGCTGCGGACATTTGCAACAAATAATGTTCTCTCCATACTGAACGAAAGTGCGCAGACTGTTATCATATACATTATATATATTTTTCACAGATTAAGAAGAACACACTAAAACACTTCACTTTCTTCTTAATCTCAAATAAACCACACACATTGACTGTAACATTTTTTTACTTTTAATTATTATGAGCTGAAAATTAAATACATGTAAGTACCTATATAAATTGATAAATTATTAACCACCCGCCTGTGGCACCAGAGACAACTCAACTAGAATATGTCCAAATGCCAAAAAATGGACCAAATTGTAAATAACATAAGCACAGTGCCTGGATTCCCCGAAGGGTTCAGCAAAGGTGCACCTATAGTACACCCTCATTTCGCCAGTTATGTTTAAGTCCCGTGTAATAGGGGGCGAGCTTATTGCCAACAACCGGGCACAAATCCTGACTCCGGGCTGCCACTAAGAAATTCCAGATGGAGAAACCCAATAATACTTTGCCCGACCCGGGAATAGAACCCAGGACCTCATGCTCAAGAGTAGCGCTTACGACCAATATACCAAAGAGGCAGGTGTAGGTAAATGTGTTACAAAAACATGGGATACTCATATCCGTAGCTTAACTTATAAAATAAGCGAACAGATGGAACGCACCGTTGCGTGTTCCATTTGCCTCTCAAATATGTAGATTACCTGTTTTCGTATCGCAAACTAACAATTCCCCCTAATACATAAAAGATAAAGTGACAATGATTACGCTAATGTTCTCCTAACAAGAAAATAAAACAAATCCGATAGTTGTTTGTCATTCCACTAAGATATCCTAGATATTTTTCGTAAAAAAACTTTAGGTAATTATGTTAATAAGGCCGTTGGACGAATAAAATATTAATTTGCTAATGGATTCGGGACGTCAGACATTAATCCTCAGCTGTCAAAAACAAACTAATGCTTGCCACAGACTATACAGAATTGCACTTAAGCATTCTGCCTAATAACCTAAGTCTTTGTGACCCCGTTTGACAGGTTTCAAGAGTTAAAGAACTAGTTTGTATTGTATTTGTTGTGGGTAAATATTCTGATTTTAACAAGCATAGAATAGAATAGAATAGAATACTCTTTATTATGTACGCCATAAAAATTACAGATATAAAAGTAGAAATTTTACATAGGGTGACACAATGGGCGGTCTTATCGCTAAAAGCGATCTTTTACAGACAACCTTAGACAAGCATAGATGGATTTTATTTGTTTTCTTTTTAATTTGTCTTAGATATTTATAATTCTTATGACATTTAAGTAACTACCTTCATACTTCAAATTCTTAATAAAAAGAACAAGTGAACCTAAAATAACAATGAAGAAGAGATTCTTATAATTTTCCTATTTTATAAAAATCCATTCTTTTAATCAGTCTTTAGCTGCCCACGTATTCATTACTTCCTAATAAAGGGGTAATTAAATAAAACAACACCGTCCCTTGTTCCCTTAAGGGTCTTTTAGCTCTGGTTTAAAAAGTAAAGCAATGTCAAATGGAAGTTGAAAACGTTTAGTTAATTGTCGCGTTTGGGCAGTGGCCTCTAGAATAGCGGACAGGATTGAGAGGTTATCATAAATTAAGTTTCTTATCCGTTTTTATTTACTATATAGCTTCCCATGTGCATTATTAAATGCAAAGGGTTACATGTATATTTTAAGTCGCTTAGAATATTTAAAAAAAAAACTCGGGAAGAATAATAATTATTATCTGTGGTCACCAACCGCAGCTCATACATGTTCCTTTTTCGCAATTTCTCTTTCACAAAAATATTCCTCATAGTTTTTAGATGAATGGAAACACTAACTTGGTCATTCGAAAACTCTTAAAACAAAAGTTTATAACGAGTGGATTTCTGGATATGTTCGAGCCATTAAAAGTTTTTGTGTTTTAGTTTAGTTTAAAGCTTTTTTGAGCTCACATAGACTGTGGCTTGCGTTTGGGGAAATGGGCGCATATCTATGAAAATAAATCTTATTAAAAATCTTAAATGCACAGACAACCAAAAAAGCACAGTCTAAATCTCTAGGTCTAGAAGCATAAAATTTTGCGCAAGAGGTCTTTATACTATAACGCAAGGACGGATTTTTCAATAAATGGTTAAATCAGGGTTGAGTTTATAAGTTATAGGAATCCGTAATTTCTGCCAATGGGAAATTTTATCGGGCACATGGCTTGTTGTACAGTCGCCAGCACATCAACTTACCACAAACTGTCAGATTTTCTCATTCGATTTTGAACTTAACCATCAACATTTTAAGGTTTAAAATCGTTTGGACAAATTTGACAGTTTCGTGTAGCTTGACCTGTTGGCGACTGTACATAAATAGATAGCACTAAATTAAAATGATTTTTGATGAGTCGTAGATTTAGAAAAACGAGCTTTAAGCATACCTACCATACCATACATACATACATAGCATACCTGCCTACCTACCTGTTATTTGCATGGTTACTGTAATGCCAATTTTAGTTATTTTATTTGAATTCTAAGTGACTGCTGTTGGTCTGCTTATTCTAAATAAATAAATAGTAGTTAACTATTAAAATCATATAGTATCTTACAGGATACTAAATACAACACATAACATCACCCTTGTAAAAAAAAAAAAACCAAACCAAAGGTTTCCAAAGGTTGTCTGTAAAAGATCGCTTTTAGCGATAAGACCGCCCATTGTGTCACCCTATGTAAAATTTCTACTTTTATATCTGTAATTTTTATGGTGTACATAATAAAGAGTATTCTATTCTTGTATACCGCGAAGGGTCAGGCAGAGGTGTACCTATGGTACACCCACATATCACCATGTAATGGGGATAGCCTATTGCCATCAACCGTGCATATAATCCAGACTCCGGGCTGCAACTGAAAATAACATTCAAATTAAATTCGACACTTGGTCCTCTGTTTTCCCGTTGAATTTAAGGCCAAGCAGCCGACTGAGCCCTCAAGGCGATTGCTTAAACACCCAAACGTCACTTCGAAACTTATCAAAGAAAGTTACCTGAACCTGAACAGTATTTGTTGATCTTTCGCCAACATTGAGTACCTAACTAATGTATTTTAATTACAATTTGTATCAAAGTTAGATTTCCAATTAATATCTCTGTCACTTATTTCAGATATTAGGAATTTTAGCCGTTTGCTTGATATGAATAGTACCTACCTATATTAATTTCAATCAAAACTAAGTGCCTACTTACTTATTAATATAAATCATTACTCTTCAATCTCTAGAGATCTAATTAATTATTGATTGTTGATGATTGTTTGAGACAGAGCTTAACTTAAAGAAATTAATGAATACGTAATATGAAAAATTTTCATCAAAGTTATAATTTACACATTAATCCATTCATCCTAACTACTGCCGGGGTCACGGATTGTTCGAAAGATTTACCGTGGCCCTGGCGCACAGGCAACTTAAGGAACACGGGTGGGCTTTAGTCATTAAGAGTCTGACACGCCCTTCCGCTCCGCCCAGAGCGGGAGAGGTCATTTGATGATTTCCCACACAAAAAAAATAAAAAAAAAATCTTCCCAACTAATATTATAAATTCGAAAGTAAGTTTGTTTTTGTTTGTTTATTACCTATTCACGGTTATAGAAAAGGAAATACGGTACCTTTCATCCAGAAAAAAAGTACTTTTCCCGTGGGAATAAACAATAACTTTCGACGGTCACGATTGCTTTAGGACGCTAGATGGCGCTACGTGTCTTTCGAATCATGATTGAATTATATTATTAGAAAATATTGTAGTGTACGATAGGCTGAGTTAATTGATTGATTGTAGTGTGTTAAGAGTATTTTTTTTTAATATAAGTACATAATACATTTTGTGAGTCTAGAGTTAACAGACTCCAACACTGTTTGACCGAACACCATGAACGTTGCCACTTAGGTAAGTATTATATGTATTTTAATGGAGAGGGATTACAGGATCTTTTTCAACATCCACGCGGGCGAAGCCGTGGGAAAAAGCTTGTACACAATAAATTTATTATATTTTGCAAAAGTAAGCCTAGAGTCTGTCTGTTTTTCTGTCTTTTACCTTTTCACGCTTTAACGGCAGAACGGATTTCGACACACATGTGAATGATGAATTTTGTCACACAGGTAGCCTATGACCTCGGTTTGGATATGGGATGCTTTTTTATCCCGGTAGTATGTTTCCGTGGTATAATTTCCGACCTCCATACGGGTAATAGGTAACTAGTTTGTCTTCACACGAAAGTGTATTCAAAAATATATTATTTTAATTAGACTAACGTGCGTGAAGATAAACCTCAAACTTTAAAACAAGTTACCAAGTCCAAGTAAGCAGGTAAACGTTGATATGCTTAAGTTTTAATGAATTCTAGATTATCATTATAATGAGCAGGTTTAAGATAAACTTGGGCTGTAATTAAGTTATTTTTAGAGGGTTCTCCCAAAGATTTAAATCGTTAAATTCGCCCTACCGATACAGTGTCAAAAGATACTCGCCTTTCAGTTTCGTTTTGACACCTCTATCACACAATGACGCAGTGACTTGACTTGATTGTCTTAAAAAACGGTATTTAATAATGTGTGAGCTCGCTTTTCTCTCTATGGACACCTTTTCGTGTGACGTGTACAGTGAGGGCAAATCTGGTGATTTAAATCTTAGGGTTCTCTGAAGAAATCTTAGTCTTAGATACCTGATCTGCCAATTTACCTTGAATTTGATCTTTTTACTGAAGTATTTAATTTAAATCTGAGCTTTTTTTCTAGGAGATTAAAGCCGTCGAAGAATTAGCAAAGTTTTTTTTTATAATTTGGGAAATGTTCGTTCGAATAGAATGTCTATAAAGTTTTTAACTTAACCGGCTTCAGAAAGAATTGATTACGTAGAGTATATAATATAATAAGTTTGTATTTATGCAACTGCTAATTTCCGCTTGTCATATTCGCAAGAGAAACGCGACAGTTTTCAGATTGCACTGTGGTTACAGTCACAAATCTCACGTAATCACTTAAACAACAGCATACGTAATAATAGGAAACACTTTTACATACATGACATTCGGAAAATAAAGCCACGACCACGCTGGTAAATTACAATGGAGAGAAAAATGATTCATATTTATCAAAGGCTAAACTAAATTCATTCATAGTCACATTACGAGTATCAGGGTGGTAGCAGCCTTAATAATTACAAAAATATAACAAAAAAATCTAAGTACAGTGCTCTCAGAGCAATTTCAGGTATACCTTTTTCGCTCACTGTATTCAGACATCTAGAGGAGTGCTGTAAACCAAGACATATTAACTGCTAAAACTGTACTTAGAACAAAACACACTCAAAAGTTCAAAAGACCAAAAATCTTGATGTTAAAATGGACCAAAATTCTTCAAAGCTTCGTGTTGTCCTTCTTCACATGTCGAAGCCGTATCGTTGACGTAGATGGCACTTAACTCCGGTAACCTAGCTTTATGATGTCAAAATACTCATACAGCTAGATAACCAAAGATAATTAACCTATCTACTTCTTCTTTCTTCATAAGCTTTAATCTTCCGACGAATATTCTCTTTTCATTCTTCTAATCTTCTCTTCCGATTATTCCAATTTTCTTAGCGTGATATTCTTCTCTAAAGTCTGCGCAGCAATTCTTCTTTCTTCATGATGAGTTGTCTCTGTGACCCCAACCTCCACAGACCTGAAATTACATACAATACTCATATTAGTGTCTTTCTTACTATAGTTTTACATGCGAATCAAAACAATTTCGTTTTCGGTCTCAAATGAAATGCAAATTAATCTCTTATAAAAATCCCTATTTCTTTCAACAACAAAAGCAGAAATACCTACAAAAATAACAATATTTACTGATTTAAAAGTAAGGCTGCAAGAATGCCCCTCGCTCACGGCCATGGCCCAGAAAAAAAACAAACGCTAAAGAGAATACAGAACCACCAGAGTTATATATAACTCTCTTATAAATATTAAATATACAACGCATTTTCTTTTATGGAATGCTGTACAAACTGGAAGTCCAATTTACGGATGGGAAAAACTTTGGTCTCTCAGGATGCTTTAAAACAAAAATTCGCTTTGAAGATACCTTCGGACTTGTTTTCTACAATATCGAAATTTTAAGGAGCCCTCTGTTTGCATTATGATGTTAATCGTTAAGGCTTATTTATTTTCCTTGTAATTTTTTTTATTTTTATTGATTGCCTTTTACTTTTTGCTCCGGACAGTTGATTACTTCAACTAAAGTGAAACAAGACAATATTTTCAACAATAATTCCAATTTCAATTTGTTTATTAATTTATCTAGGCTGTCATACCAATACCCACCCACCACATAATTAAAATAAATATAAGAAAATTAAATGTCAGCACAAGTATCTGCCGAATTATTCCTATTCATTTTATAAAGCCTCCGAGGCGGAGGCTATAATGAGGTTGTGCCTTTGTTTTTTTTTATACAATAACCGTTCTGTTTAGTATTCTTTTCGGAAACCTTTATTTATGTCTAAGAAGATCAAAGGCCATGTGTCTTGGTTTAAAGACCGATTTGACAGTTTTAGTAATTTAGATAAAATATTTAGATAAACTCTTGTTATTAAATGAAGTTGGTATTTGATTTTTGAAGTTTCAAACTATCTGTAACAACTCGTATGCTAAAAGAACTGACCTTAAGAGACTTGATATTTTTTTCGAAAAAGACCCCTGGCCATCTGGGGTTTAAAATCCTTTTCGTAATGATAATATCTCTCGATGACTACAAAAATTATCTACCTACGATCGATACCCCAAAATGAACTGCCATCATCCTACAAAAAAGCAAGCGCTTGCACCTGACAGCAGGTACGACTACCATACTTTTATTGACTGCCAAACCGCATATCGTCCGACCATGACCACAAAAAAAAAGGAAAAAATATACTTCAGCCCACCAGCCAGTATCAGAGCAAACGACTTGTGTAAAGAACGTCTATACTTCGCCGAATTGTTTAGATAGGCTAATATACTATGAAGATACACCACTGTATCTTGAGCTCCAACATCCTTTATAGGACGTGAGAAGAGAAGAGTTGATGGTTCTCAGAAGGTCATCTTAAATTGGTAGTCCGAGAACCAAGGAAAACGGCCTAGAATATTTTGCTTGTCATTGGTGTATTTTCCTTACTTTAGATTTGAATAGAACAATGTTATTATTGTAAAGGATTTTTACTTGAGATTTTGCATGGCATTACGTTTTCTTCTTTTGATTAAACTTTTTAATCTGCCTTATTATGTACAGTGTAACAACATCGTCAAGAACTTATGCCATGAGCATGAGCATAATTCAACTAATCGACGAGAATGAACTTTGAATAATCATACCGGAAATCGGATAGGCAGTAAGTAGGTAGGAAATTTTAGAAGAACATTTGTGAGTTCCTTACGACCTACTCTAAGGCCAAACAATAAGACAAGACTCTTTTTGTCGCGACGTCCGTCCTAAGTCGTGACCACGTGACAAATGACATAATGCCACGAAAAAGGTAAAAGTCTTGAGGCACGAAGTCACGCCAAGGAACCGTCGCCTCTCAGAAGGTCACTCTGACGAGCCAACGGCCATCGACGACCTTGTCTCTGTTTATTGTGAATTCCGTGCTAAATACATCTGCATACTATGTTTTACGAGACGAAATATTAAAGGTTTCGCTGTTCATTGCGTGCTTTTCTTTCAGCTGTGTTATTTTGTATGGGTTTAAATGAGTGATGGACACTGAATCCTAAGATTGGAAGTGTTTTGAAGTTTGTTCTAATATTGTTTGAGTATGTAAATAGAACTGTATCAACCAATCGTCATATTTCGCATTGGTATGGGAACTGTACTTATTCCAAAAAAAGTTTATGTTAAATTCAACTTTAAACCTATACCAATTTAAAACGCACCCCTTGCATTAAGTAAACGATTTCGTTTAAAAAAATTATTGTACGAGACCTAAATCAATACAGAACAGCTATAGTACCTGCTTATTTTTAAATGAATAAAAAAAGAAAAGATGTCCTTTATAAAGGACAATGATAAAACGAATACAATCATCAAAAGCAGAAGTAGGTACAATGTACAATCAACAAAACACTGTTCGGAAATCAAAAAGTATTAAAGATGGCCGGTATTATTTTCTTTTATTTCAAAATCGAACTCTATTTAACGGCCACGCCTGTGATTGGCCGTTACGCATATCGTCCTTCGGTACACGTGAATTGTGTTAAAAACACATGATTTGAATTCGGTATTGGCAGACAAGACATTAGCATTCAAGTGTGTTGATCGTGTATAAACGCGTTTTTGTCGTTCCTCTTCAGAATTGCCTTGTGAAGACGTGATGGGAAACGTTTTTAGGACTTAGACTCATATTGGACATGTTAAGGCTCGTTTTAGTATTAATTGCGCGTTTTTTGGGCTATTACCTCATACGTTTTTTAAGTCATTGTTTCCTTGAAGACCACCTAGGTTGAATTTTAAATCAAAATATCGTCCGATTGCGTTTAGTGATGCAATTGCTATACTTAACTACTAATACTCTATTCAGTTCTTATCATAAACTAGAATCTCAGAATACATAAATGAACCGAACACGTTATAAATGTTTCCTGCGTCTGGTTTACAAGCATTGACGTGCTTTTAAACATATTACAACGATGCTCAGTCTATCCATAAATATCTGATGATATATTCACATTGAACACGCTAGTTTAATCATATAAAACCCTCACTTTTAATATCATCTAGACCCAAATAGCTAATATAAACTGAATCAAGTTTTACTATATTTAAATACATTAAAATATATTTTTTAATCCTCATAGTTACGAAGATCTAGCCTTCATTTTCAATGGCCTTTAGTGACGCAGATCTTCACTGTTTTAAGGTCTCTATCATCATTAATTTATCACTAAAACTATTAGCATATTCTAGCTCAGTTATGACTTTGTTGAGAAACAAAATGACTAACGCAGTACCTATGAAAAATAGCAAAATAGTTTGTGGCAAATCTGTGACTTGGGTTAGTAATTTAAGACTGAAATTAGTTACAAGGAATATTACATTTGTAATGGGCAACCCGGTTGGTAACTGGGGGTGGCTATTTCGAATGTTTTTTGAATTGTTATCAGTCACAACTCTGACCTCAGCCTACTTGACCAATTCTCATAAATTCCATAAAGAAGACACAAGAATTGAAACAGGAACTCGAAATGATAGTCAACATAAGTAGTTCCAATTCTATTACTATTAAGTCTTCAACATATTTCTGCACTTTAATATTCATTCATACTTCATACATTACTCTCTGTTTCGTTGATTGCACTTTAATCGTCAGATACATACTCGTAAGTAAACATGAGAGGAAACATTAGCACAATATCGTTAATAAGTGTTATTATTATCTAAGTTATTTTACCTACGCCGTGAGGACATATTTATATTGTTACTACTTATATTTATTACATGGACAATTCAATTACCTAAACTTTAGAAAAAATGCTATGCCATCGGTCGTTCAGGCACATTACCAGTCCATAGCAATACAGAGGATTTTTTGACGCTGTAATTTAGTTTATTGTTTAATGAAGTTAAGATATTTTGTTGTTTTCAGGGTTCCGTACCCGAAGGGTACCAACCGAACCCTATTACTAAGCCTCCGCTCTCCGTCCGTCCGTCTGTCTGTCAGTGGGCTGTATCTCATAAAGCGTAATAGGTAGACAGTTGAAATTTTCAGTGTGTGTATTTCTATTGCCGCTATAACAACAAATAATAAAAATAAAATAAATTTAATAATTAAAAGAGGTCCTTCTACAAGAAAAGTGTTTAAAAAAAGTTAGTGTTAAATATTTTACGTTGGTACGGAAAATTTCGTATGCGAATCCTTTTCGCACTTGGCCGGATTTTTTAAGTGTATAAATATGTTAGATAAAAACACACATATTCAAATTCCATACACTTGAGGGTTAAGGCGCTTCCCTGACCAAACCACCTTGAGCATTCGGTCCTTCTCTGTCCCGTCGCTGAGTCTCGCTCTGTCTCGCTCCCTCCGCACGCTCATTTACCATAAAATTCACAAAAATAATGAAATTATTTGAATAAAAAAAGACAAGTGAAGTTTTAAAATAAAATAAAACATATATTATTTAGATTTTTAAATTATCTATCCATTAGTGTAATCCTCAAATGAATAGAACGTCACCTTTAGCAAAAAATGCATGCAATCCATAATTTTAGTCACTTTTTTACAAGGAGATTTTAGATGTATTTATAACACATAAAAACAAATAAGAACGTGCAATGTGATGATAGGATATCGAACATTAATAATGTGCTTTTAGATGTAGTTTATTACCCATAGTGAATGAGTTAATAGCCACTGAATAACGGACTATGACAAGGTTTTGGTCGGGGTACCGCCTTAACCAACTTGCCACACACTCGCAATTTTTACGACAAAACACGATTCAAAATTCAGTTTAGTTCAGCGAAACAAGTGACATAGTTAGTCGGCGACATCAAGATAGGAGGGTGGTCACGACTGAGTCAGACCAAGTCAAGGCGACGACAATCCGCCCGTGTGCACGTGACCTGCAATACCAATGCTCCTCATATTTCTGGAATCAACTTCTACTATCGACTGCTGCAGTTTTAAATTTAGAATGTAATATATTTTTTTTATTACGTGCCAATTTATTTAAAGCCAGTTTCCAGTAAGTTGAAAGTAGGTTGTAGCGCTTAGATACGCGCTGACTGCTGGCTGCAAGCCATCGACCTTTGCGTAGGTTGTGACTGAGAGATACGTGTAGGTACACTGCAGAATTTAAAATAACAAGGTTATGTTTGCAAATCATTTGCAACTGGCATTAAAACAGGTGGAAGTCAGTTCTGAATTAAAACAGTTTCTAAAGTCATGTCAAATCTCAATCGTGAAAGACTAATTTTCAACTCATTTCATGTCGTAAAAAATCTAAAAAATAACAGTAAAAGCGCGACGCAGAAGACCGGTGTACACTAAAGAAATAACCGTCCTATTCGGGCCATCTGTGCAATATAAATTTTATGCGACCGACCAGACTAGACCAGGCCATTTAAGGGCACTAGTAATTGCTGTAGAAACTTTAGTAATGGCTTATTCAATTCGCGAAGTTATCAGACCGGTTGTGACAGCCATGTCTATCTTGGCCGACCGATCTGTACTAAAAGTTAGCGAAAAACTCTTTGAATTCGTCTAGAGATTCGCCGCTGCATAGAGATCTGACACGCTTGAAATGTTTGGTTTTGGAAGACAGGATATAGACCATTAGGACCACAGGATAAAAAAAATGGTCTTTTGGTTCTATGTGTCTTAAGTACCGCCGTACCAGAGTAAAGTATACAGGCCAGCATGTTATCGTCGGTGAAGACGCCAGTGATAGTCTCAATATTGAAAATGTAAATTTCCTTAGCCTCTTTTTAATTTTTTTCTTTGTCGCGCCATCAAACCAGTTACCGATACAGCCACTTACAAACTAATAAAACCTAACACAAATTATTTTCAAATCAAAAGTTGATTACCTACGACGAAAACACTTCCCTTATATCGTTCGCGGGAGATCAAAAGCGATCGACGACCGAACTAAATGAAATTCAGTCGTTCGTTCATTCTTTGATCGGAGCCATTAACGGCTCGAAATAAATCGGTTTACAACGAGATGGACAGGACACCCTTAGTCGAGGTTAGATTTTGACTTGATTGAATCAAGTACTTTTGTGCCTTTGAGTCAATTCTTTGTGAAGTTTTCTGCTTGATTTGCGGTAGCTATTGGAGATAGAAATGGTTTTGAAAGCTAGTAAATTGCAAGATCAATTTGATATGTTTTTTTCTTGCTGTAAAAGCTTAGAGTAATTCAGAAATTCTCTTGACATTAAGTAATATTGATGTCGAAAACTTATCATTATTGAAATACCACAAAGCGGACTCGCTTTGTGGTGTTTTAATAATGATAAGTTACTCAGTCAGTCAATTAGTAGGTACTCTTTACTCTGGTAACTCTTTTATTAAAAAGCATTAACTTATTAGTTGACAGAAAAGCAAAGCGTTATAAAGAGTTATTAACTTATTACTCTTTAAAACGTTTTCTGTCAATTCATTGCAGTAAACTTTTTACAAAAAAATCTTTTGTAACGCCTGAAATAGTTTATATCTACAACATTCAGTTAAATCAGTAGGACAAAAAACTTCAATTTATAAATACATATTTCAATCACAAATTTAATTCAGTGTGTCGCAAAATAAAACTATAACATGATTGAGTTTATTATAAATAGAAGGAAATGTAAAGATTTTTATTCAAGACACTAGCTTCATTTTCAACAAGATACAGACCACAATTTAGTTAATATACATAAACTCACGCCTTCTTCCCACGGGGGTAGGCAGAAACTACAGAATGCTAACTGGATCCTTACATACTCCTTTTATCTTCGATTACGTTCATACATCATAGTTACGTTAAAGATGTGCAAAGTTAAGGTGTATATAGGCCTCAATGACCTTGGGCATGTGGGCGGAGCGCCCACACACAAGTAAAGGCTCGTGCACACCGGTGCGACGCGACAACGTGACACAAAGGCACCGCGTGCCGCGCGACGGGCGGCGCCTTTGTGTCACGCTGTCGCGTCGCGCCAGTGTGCACGAGCCTTAACGCGCGGCGGTGGCGCGCTACTCCAAAACGTCGACCAAAGCATATGCAGGGGCGCAGAGATGCGCACGTAGGGGCATTTTTGCCTACGCTTACGCTTCCGGAAGGTAATGGTGGATCTAATGCTGATATTTGTATAGATAGATACAACTTACACAACTATTTTAAGTTTTTACTGGTCTTTATTTTTCAGCATGTATGTATGTGGTTAAATTAAGATAAGAAAATATATTTATTTACTCAAACATGTGTTAACAAGCGGGCATGTAGAATAACATTTTTTTGTTTTAATAATTTATTAATTGTATATTGGCGTGCTAAACATTATTATGAATAATTGTTAATAATTAATTTCATGTCAATATCATTAATTTAACGTGAAATTAGCAAACAATAATAAATACAGAAAAAAAAAACAAAGTACATCAGAGGTAACAGTCTAATTGCGAAAACCGTCCTTCCTGCTTACGAAATAAAGACGCTCATAAGTCAAGGTCAAACGGTTACCAACGATGTGCGGTTGACTGCGCTCCCTCGTGATGAGCTTTCAAACGGAAATATTTGCACGCGCGTCAAACAATTTTTGAAGTTCAAACGTTGAGGGACTTATTAAATTATTGCGAGACTTTAATTTTTTTTGATCTTTATAAAAACTATCACCCTTTTCAAGTTGGTCAGCAGAAATTCCCATTGTGATCTTTTTATTAGGTACGCGGTGCTATTAAGCTGATTGATGTTTCTGATTTTTTATTAATATTCTAATATGTTTAATAAAAGTTATAAGAATATCAATTGTGAGAGTTTATATAAGACTAAGAGAGTATATTTAAATCTAATACTTATGCCTTTATAAATAGATCTGCTAATAATTGACAAATGTTCCATGGTTAATTATGTGGTTTATAAAATTATTTAGTAACTACAATATCTTATGTTACCTTTCAATGAAAATTCAAGATGGTGGTCGCAAAATTTCCTAATTTTTCGACATAGGTCTCGTTCTCCTAGCAGGAGTAGGGAATATTAGCCAACAAATTGCGTTATGGTAAATATTTTTAAGGCAAAAGTATTAGCCATACAAATAAATCCTGTTATAATAATGTTGTACGTGAATCTATTTTTTTTTAAATCTTCTAATCAAGCCATTAGTGAGAAGTAGGCTTTATAAAGTGAACGTGTTACGGTACTTAACGGGAGTAAGGGCCTTAAGTTACAAAATGTTTCTGACCCCTACACACTCATAAAAGACAAACATTTTCTTTAAAACAAAAGACGCGACGTTATCCTTATCCAAAAAAATAGAAACTCAAGCTCCGTCGAGGCTAAATTAATATTTATAACGTTCACTAAATACTAAAGTTCTAAAAAGTTCTGACAGAATGCGGACTATGATTGATAGTCCTGTCCCACATACACATAAAACCACTTTTAGCTACGAAGTAGGTATTTTATAAGGCAACATCATTCAGGTTTTTATTAATACAAATGGCCGAAAGCTTAGAGCGACAACTTTTTTTTAAATAAGACTGCTTTAACAATAATTTCATCAATTGATTTTGTGGTAAAGAAAGCAAAAAATCTGCTTTTTTATCTGTCACCGATCACTATTAAAAAGGTGTCTACCCAATGCAGTCTTGCATACAATTGTAAAAAAACTCACGTAAATATTTAAAATTTCGAAAACGAACGCACTCGCATTTTGTATTCCCGATTGTAAAATTCGTAGTAAACGTACTCGGGTGAATTTATAATATTATGGCAACATTATAATAGAAAACGGCCGTTTGCATTGATTACGGTGTTGGGCGAGGTTCACACTGACGAGGAACGCGATAAAGATTTGAAACACGTACGGATATGCGTGACACATTGTTTGAAATGTCAAATAATAATTTATGGTGGGTCCAAGTCAATGACTTTGCGTCAAGAACTGTCATTATATATCCTTATCTTTCGTACTTTGTAATAATATGTATGTTATTTATATACCTTTAACACAAAAGCTTAATATGCATGCAGATATTAAGCTAAAACTTAATATCTACACTTTAAAATCACCATCATACACACAGTAACTTTCATCTTTCATTTGCACGAAACGCAGTCGTCAAAATGAAATAAATAAAAAGTCATTTTTAACCGACTTCACAAAAAGGAGGAGGTTCTCAATTCGTCTGTATGTTTTTTATTTTTTTTATGTGTGTTAGCTCATAACTTTTTTCTGGGTGAACCGATTTGGATGATTCTTTTTTTATTTGATAGCTGGTGCTTTTTTTATTTGATATTTGATCAAGATCTGACCAGTAGTTTTTGAGTTACTGCAGATTTTTTCCACTTAGTTTATATGGATGATGTGTTAATAATTTCCTGTCACTGTTATTTACACACCAAGTAGTGGTGTACGAATTTGTGTGGGGTAGGTACCGCAACTAAAAAGTGAAAAATAAAAACTTTTTTACAAAAAAACAACCGACTTCCAAAAAAAACACTAAAAGACGTGAAAAATAACTTTAATTTCGGAAGTCGGTGGCCAAACACGAAAATACAAAACCAAAGGCAAAAAAAAGTCATTTTGTAACTTTGTGGTTGTACATCGTAGTTCCAGGTACGCCACAAAGGTACTTACATACTTTAATACCTGCAGTGCAACACAATGAGAGCGTCTGGTAAACGATAACTTATTATTTGCTATCTACATTTTATATTATGTAAAAGGAAGGTTTGAGCTTGAAACGTCTGTCGGACGCGGTGACGGCGACTGGTTGAGGGGATTGTGTCTATTTTTGGACCGTCTCGGCAAAATGCGAAATAATTTGAATGATAAAATGTTATTTTTTAAAGCGAATTTGGTATGCTTTACAAAAGGCCTCGCGAAAATACCGGTATCTAAAGTTGCTACAACATGATAGCTGAAAATAACTTTGAAATCGAAATATCAAATGTTACTTTTGGAACAATTTTTATTGAGAAATTAAACTTTACAAAGAGATTCGCGAGAATACTTAAATGCCAATTCCCATATTAAAAAACGTTCTAAAGCTAGCCGCAATCCGATCTCAGCGACAATCAATTTAAGTAAATTAGAGGTATTTTTAACAGATTGAGACTTGAGGTTGGAATGCGAACGTTCTTAAAAATACGGGAATTGCTTCTCTGATCTTTGACTCCTAATAAAATATCACAACCCTCACGATCAAATTTAAATAAAAACAAAACACGAACAATACCCGCAGATAACAACAAACAAAAGCAAAGAAAAAAGGCCGCCAACTTGAAATAAAACAAAAGCAGAATTAGGCCGGGGGCCGCAATAATACCTGTCACTGCAGATAAAGATATAGCACTTCCGTCTTATAATAGCCTGCACCCTGCGGCCTTTCTATCTAGTCTTTCATCGTCCGCCATAAGTGACCGCCTTCGTGAAATGCCTGTGGCTATTCCAGGCTATTTTGGTCTTGGACGTTTAATATTTTACCATTATGGGAAGGTGTTATTTAGGATTGGAATATTTGAATGGGTTTTATTGTGGATTTTGATTTATGATGATAGTATTTGCAGAGTATAAGATTAAAACTATTGGATGTATCTTACTTTGAAGCAGAGCTTTGTTTCATGCTTCATTTAGATTAAACTTCTTAATTATAACTTGATATACACTTTTGAAATATTGAACCTATGCTCTCACATCCACTGCAGCTGCTGGTACACCGGCTTCCTCTCTGTAAGAGAAAGTGGACCGAAATCTACCACGCGCGCCCAATGCGGACTGGTAGATATCCACCAAAAACCTATGACATCCCCGCAAGTTCTTGGAGTCATCTTTTGAAAAATAATATTTGCAAATCGCAATTCGCTTGCATTTGAGCCTATCTCTTCCATTCATCATTCCATAATCGATTCAGTCATTCAAACTCCATCCATTGGCGCCATTATTCGCACCGCATTGGCGCACATAATTACACGTAATTACAATTTCATCATTATCATAATAGTAAACAGTCAGCCGCTGTGGCGAGTTTTTTAAACGTTTTAAATATATAAGCGATTCTTTTTACGACTCGCTTTCAATGGATTAAAATAGTAGAAGATTTTTTTATTTTTCTTTGACTTATGATGAGTGTGGCAGGGTTCGTTCTTACCTAGTTTTGTCTAAGTTGTTAACAAAAATACCGTATGCTTAGGGTCACAGATACTAATACACAGTCACTAGTAGGGATTTTATAATTTAGCAACTTTTGCACTATTGCAATAACCATCTACTGTTGCTACTAACGAATGCACTATTGCAATAACCATCTCCTGCTGCTACTAACTATTGCACTATTGCTATAACCATCGACTGCTGCTACCAACTAATGCCCTATTCCAATAACCATCTACTGCTGCTACTAACTATTGCACTATTGCTATAACCATCTACTGTTGCTACCAACTAATGCACTATTGCTATAACCATCTACTGTTGCTACCAACTAATTCACTATTGCTATAACCATCTACTGTTGCTACCAACTAATGCACTTTTGCTATAACCATCTACTGTTGCTACCAACTAATGCACTATTGCTATAACCATCTACTGTTGCTACCAACTAATGCACTATTGCTATAACCATCTACTGTTGCTACCAACTAATGCACTTTTGCTATAACCATCTACTGTTGCTACCAACTAATGCACTATTGCTATAACCATCTACCGCTGCTACTAACTATTGCACTATTGCTATAACCATCGACTGCTGCTACCAACTAATGCCCTATTCCAATAACCATCTACTGCTGCTACCAACTAATGCACTATTGCTATAACCATCTACTGCTGCTACCAACTAATGCACTATTGCTATAACCATCTACTGCTGCTACCAACGAATGCACTATTGCTATAACCATCTACTGCTGCTACCAACTAATGCACTATTGCTATAACCATCTACTGCTGCTACCAACTAATGCCCTATTCCAATAACCATCTACTGCTGCTACTAACTATTGCACTATTGCTATAAACATTTACTGCTGCTACTAATTTTTGCCTTTGCTTATTAATGTTTTCATTTCAAGGCGAGGGTCTCCTCGTGGGATTTTCTATACTAATGGCTATTTGGATCCGCAACAATAGCAAAGTCAAAACAGTAGTATAGTTTACACGAAATAGTTGTCAACGACGTTAATGAAATAAATATGTTCAAAAGCAGATTCAAACAAAGCACTTGTAGAACGTCAAATAAAAACAAGCGCAAAAAAATCATCTTCAACCCTACAAAAGCAAAAGGTAGTCTCGACTCCACATTACAGTACCCAGGTGTGTCAGTGTAATAACTAAAGCAAGAACAGGTGGACGGAGCCAAATAAGGCCGTGAACATACTATCAACATGCCAGATGCGAAAGAAGGCGTTGCTAACAGAATTGCGTGACTTGCGTAAACCACAGAGTGGAAAAGTACCAGTAGTTCGTGTCATTTGACTGGTGATTTTTGTTCATTTTTGAATGTATTTTCCTTAGAAAGTGGTGGTGTGATTTTAGAAACGCTTGGGTCAGAATGTGGATATTTTAGATGCGATCAAAATGGTAGCCATGAGAATAATTTGGGTGAACTGACCGAAATCATGTCAGAGATTACATTTTATAAGGTTAATAATAACACCATGCAAGTCAGCACGTCTGACAAATGAATAACAGCAAAATATCACCAAAGTTACATCAGAACTCAGACAGAACAGACATCTTACAAAAGCACGAATCACAACTAATAAATCACCGTACAAATCAGACGGTTCCTTTCAAGTATCAACCGACCATAAACCTGCACCTTACATAAAGAACCATACAAAGAGACACGGCACACATCTTCACAACATCCATCATCATAAAACCATCAATAACACAAAAACTCCATACAATAACTTCGAATCTTACACATAATCTAACAGATACAAGAAAAAAATACCTTCAAAAGGACAGCTGGCTGCAGACAATAACACAACGTCAACTGCACACTAAGGGAACCGTGTATACCGCACAGGTGGCTGCACAAGACTGACCAACGTGTACAAATCTACCCCGGCCCCCGCACCGCACGTCTGCCAAGGCGACGCAGGGGCAACGAAAACAATGTGAAGAGTTCTCAAACGACAGGTGCTCGAACACTTACCTGCTCGAAAGGAAAGATAAAAGGTACCTGCGATCCGGTCCGGTCGCCGAATTAATTGGTCGAAACCGACTTTTCGGATTTGTTACGATTTGTTGGTTTTGTACTGTAACATGATCATTATTTCGGGTTATTTACTTAAATTAACGAGTTCTGTTTGATATCGTTTGCCTTGAAAATCGAGTGATTGAGCTAGATAATTGGTATTCTCAGAATTCTTATTGTAAGAGAAAATTAGTTTGGAATAAGAAACTCGGTTGAGTGTGACCAAACAAACTTCTAAAAGAGAGGGTATAAACAGCTATAAAAATTCTTGGCAGCAACCGCGGAACTTTGAAAAAGTTTTGATTTCCTCAACCCCTTTGTATGACTTCTCTCGAACGCTTTTTAATTTGTTTAAAAAGAAATATTACGTAAAGCGCCCCGTGGTTAAGTTTGATCACGTTTTTCCGCAGTATTCTGTTATCAACGACTGAATAAAAACTCGATTAATTTATTTTGATTAACCGTAGCCTATTTAAAGCAATAAAGAAAAACTTGATTAATTTATTTTGAATAACCGTAGCCTATTTAAAGCAATAGAGAAAAACTTGATTAATTTATTTTGAATAACCGTAGCCTATTTAAAGCAATAGAGAATGCAAACAAACACAAAAATCAATACAGGGTGACAGGGACATCGATGTACAACCAGGGGGCCAAGTCTACTAATTTACGAACGTCACAATGGTCTCTGCATTGTGAGTTTTTGACAGATTTTGTATGGAAAATCTGTCAAAAACTAACAATGCAGAGACCATTGTGACGTTTGTAAATTAGTAGACTTGGCCCCCTGTTACCATGGATTCAGTAGGTACATGATTCTGGACCGCCTCTTTTTTTTTTTTTTTTTTGGGTGGGAAATCATCAAATGACCTCTCCCGCTCTGGGCGGAGCGGAAGGGCGTGTCAGACTCTTACTGACTAAAACCCACCCGTGTTCCTTCAGTTGCCTGTGCGCCAGGGCCACGGTAACTCTTTCGAACAATCCGCGACCCCGGCAGGCATCGGCCCTGTCGGACCCCGTCAATTATGCTGACATCTCTTTGAGGCGCGCGTGGAACACAACGCGCCGTCGACCCGGGCCTGGTCCTTGCCGGACGGCGAGCTGCCCATTGCTCGCCGTCCGCAGGCCCGCGCCTACGGTGGCCGGGAGTCGGCTATCGACTCCCGACGCCCAGGGTGTCTCCTCCTGCGGCGACTAGGGTCGTGAGGGCGCAACGATTGCCGCACCCTCACGCGCTCCGCCTCCTTCTTCGCGAGCATTACTGCTTCACAGAAGGAGGTGACGGCTTCCCATTCCCTCTCGCTCCGTACCATGGCCTGTACCAGGGCCGGACGCGAGAGATCGCCGCCGCCGATCGCCGCCACGAGGACACGGCGGTGCTCCACCCAAGCTGGGCAGACCTCCACCGTATGCTCCACCGTGTCCTCCGGTCGATCCACACAATGCCAACACCCGGGCGTTTCCTCCCGCCTTATCCGAAACAGGAACCTCCCGAAACAGCCATGTCCGGTGAGGACCTGCGTCAGGCGGAAGGTGAGGACGCCGTGGCGCCTCTCAAGCCACTCCTCAAAGAGGGGACTTACCGCCGCAATTGTGGCGTGCCCAGCGCTGGGTTGCGACAGTCGCACTCTCCATGCCGCCATGAGATCCCGCCGGAGCTCTGTCCGCTGTGCCGCGATTTCTCGCGGTAGCGGAGTAACGCCCCGGCGTTTCGCCTCCTCGCGCCACTCCCAAATGTGCGCGAGGACTTTTGCCTCCAGATCCCATGGCGGCAATCCGGCAAGGAGGCTCGCCGCCTCGCAGGAGACCGTGCGGTATCCTCGGACCAGCCGGATGGCCATGACCCTTTGGGACGCGTTCAACCGGCGTGCTGGTCGGAGCCTCAATGAACGCGCCCACACCGGTGCCCCGTAAAGGGCCATGGACCGCACGACCCCCGCGTAGAGCCTCCGGCAGGAGGCGTTTGGACCCCCTAGATTGGGCAGGAGCCGCTTCAAGGCAGCCCCGGCCCGGTCCAGTCTGGGAGCCAAACGTCGGAAATGCTCAACGAAGTCTGGACCGCCTCTGCATTGATATATTTCGCCGGTCATTTAAAAAAAAAAAATGCTGTTCCATACATTTTGAACGCATAGGTATTGCACATTTGTAGGAAACAGTTTTTTTAAGGGGACTACATGACCTAAACGTAAATTTATAATGCCTAAAAATATATGATCCACCGCAGTAACCAAAATCAGAAAAATATATGACATTCTTCTGGATATACGCTAGTTAGATAGTGTGTTGAAAATATAATACAATTAACTTGATAAGATAGAAAAAAAATCACGAAGATACCTCTATAAAATATTTTAACGATTAAAAACCATACTAAGTGTTTTAATTTTTTAGTCCAATGAATAGATTTTTTGTAAATCCATAATTGCTTCATATTTTGCAATAAATTACCAGCGTTGTGACATCACGCGTCTCTTTCTTTTCTATGCAATCCGACAGTGACCGCGCTTTAGCTCTTGTAACCCTCTTAAATAACCGACGTAAAATTTTTACGCAGGTGCGTCCAGAATCACGTACTAAATCCATGGTAACAGGTTGTACGTCGAAGTCCCTGCCACCGCGTATAATATGACGAGGATCAGTAAATAGCTATTGCCACTTGTCCAACTCCTTTTTATTAAGCTCGTATGAAACCTTATTCTACTCAGTGACGAATCCTAAGTCTCAAAATGCAAACAAAACCATTGAAGCTTATTTTGGTAAATCGATTAGTGTTCCCACGTTCATCGCAATCGTTCCTCCTACTCGAATCAAAAACAATAGTTTCCTTAATCGGTTTCACGTATCGTTACCCAAGTTAAATAGAGAAATTTGCCATTACTGGCCTTTAAATTTATTGTAAGTATTCTCTTGAGTAACTACTTAGAATTGATTGAATAGAGAATCGATTGAATAAAAACTAAGTTTTGTGAGACACTTACGTCGTTTCTCAGTAAAAAATAAGTCGGCGTAACAGTTGGCCTTACTTACAAGTTTTTATAACAATGCCACTTGGAAAAACGTATGTAGGTACTGTTGTTTTTGCAAGTCGCAATACATTTTGAACTATTTAATTTCGTAGAACGAGAACACTGTTTTGTCTTTAGATAGTAAAAAAAATACTTATAACACGAACCTTTATCATCTCCATTATCGCAAACTTATCGAAGGCTGATATAAAAAATATGTTCTGCAAAATATTGGGCACCTATATAAAAACTTTAAAAATAAACTACATACTTGAATGAGCCATTAAAATAATAAATGTGCAATCAAATAAAAACAACTACCTACTCTAATGTAAATGCTCAAAACACTTAATAAGTTTCTTTTTTAATGTACTATTTACAAGCAAAAGCAAGGTCATTTATATAAATGGTATATCTTTATACTTAAGTTCTGATATACATACTACATAATGATAATTATACATAATTATTTATAGACCCACCAATCGTGATACTGTTGTAAGTAAAACGTGTAGGTACATACTAGGTAACGTGTAGGTAATAATATCACTGGACGACTAAAGTGGCAATCATTGGTTTAATTGTTACACAATTAAAGATTTTACTGTTTTAAATGTTACCTTACCTAAATAATTAGAAAAATATGCGTACGAAAACCTAATTCAGTTTAATATAACATAACATCATGCCTACATTCCCCGACGGATTAAACAGAGGTGCACCTAGAGTGCACCCATATTTTCAGTTCGCAGTTATGTTTAAGTCCCATGTAACAAGGGCCAGCCAATTGCCAGCAACCCAGAACAAATCCAGACCCCGGACGCTTCTGAGAAATCCTAGATGGAATAACCCAATAATTCAGTATATGTACGTGTAAATCCTATTGCTAAAATACTGACGTGAATATAAAGCAAGCCTTATGTAAGTTAATAATGTTTATTTAAATTCGAATATATCGTCATGTTTATTAAATGCATAATGTAGGTATTCTAAATATAGATTTATTAACATTAAATTATCAATAAACAAATGAAGCAATGTGACGTCAAATGCTAATAAACAACAGTAAGTACTTGAACAGTTACAGGTAATTCAATACTTGCACAGCACCTAATATTTAGTCCACTTTTTCTTCACAAATAACATTCTTAATGAAACATAACATAACGTCACGCCTATATTCCCCGAAGGGTTAGGCAGAGGTGTAGCACACCCACATTTCGCCAGTTATATTTAATATTCTTAATGAAGTCTTGGTTAATTTGTTTTCAGCTCATTTAAATCTAATTAAATAATATATTATCAATGGGGATCACAAATCTTGGCCCGCGAGAGATCATTTCCATATCTATTTGTGTGTAGCTCCTATTTGAATACAATGCTTTGATTGATCGCCTCAAACCTCTGTAATATAATTAGTTTGCCCGAACACTATTGACAAAGTTTCACAATCACTTTATATTTTTGGAACGAACTACCTTATCGCACTTACATAATACTCTGCACACTTGGCGAATGGGAGCTAGACCAAAAAACTTCCGTCACGATACTTTTGCTAGTGTTTTTTTTTTTCATTTATTTACTCTCAAATGTTGTTAATTTATTTCATTGTGGCAGTTTTATTTTTAATTAACACTTTCGTTGAAGTTCACAGAAAATATTGCACGCATTTTTTCACAAAATTTATTTCATCCTACCTACGTCAAAAATATTAATATCCTCATAAAACCGACTGTTGTTCTACGCGAAAGAATATTATGATCTCACTCAAACTTCCAAAGGGATACGGGCACTTTAATTATTTCCTTTTGTTTAATTTTAGTGGGTTCTCCAAGAACTTGAGAAGAATAAAGATTTTTATGGCAGGTACTACAGGTATTTTTTAGAAAGTTGGAAGAAGTAAATTACCTTCTTCGAGTGGTTTTATTTCTTGTGTAGTATTGGTTTTCTGTGAAGCACTATTAAACGTAGTAGTTATTTGTTTGTGTCTCTTTAGGATTTTATTGACCATTCTGTAAAAAGAAAATAAGACATACATTTTGATAATTGCAGTTTCGCACAGTTTTATAGATTCGTACACTTCACTTTTCAGACTTAACACTTGTGTAACAAAGCAAATTAATATCCTCCGAGTGTTTGAATCCTGGAACCTTATGGAGTACGTCTAGAAAATGTTTTATTAAATTTTGAGACTACACGCACATGTTATTTTTTAAATCACTTTCTCATTTTTTTTGCGTAACTCTATGGTCTATGGTTTAAAAAATGGATAATAAACGAGCCTGTCTTTTTAACTAACCATGTCTTTTCACAGCGAATCCCCAAATGAGAACCTCTTGTTCGTTTTAGAATCGTACAATCAAACCAAAATATTTCGCTATTCATCATCTTCGTCAGAAAATCCAAATACACCATTTTTTTCAGTTACACACAGTTAGAAACAAAAGCAGGCACGAACTGTGCAACTAGTTGGTGCCTACGATGAAGTAGATATATCTATATCGAGCTCGTCCGTAGTATGTCCGTGACTGCACTTATAACGAGCTCTTATGGCTATAAGGAACACGATGTCACACAGACAGGATAAATTTGGATAAAATTACATGCAAATATATTTTTCGTAGAATTTTAGCGAATAATGTTGTGTGCGTCGTTAAATAAAGGTGTTTTTTTGTTGCGATTGCTTTTTGATACATTTTACGAGTCTGAGCACATTTTTAGCTTGATACTTAGTTTCTCCGAGTTTGATTGTCATCTGATTTGAGGCACGATACAGGAGGAAACCCTTAGCTTAAGTGGGGAAATGCTTAAAAAATGATATTGAACGTGCTTCGTTTATTTTTACGAAATTTCTATAATGACCCAATACGCCCACGACACACGCCATTCAAACTAACACTGAATTCACACAAATAAATACAGATTTTAGATTTACCTGACACAACTTATCCGACACACGATCTCCTCAAGAAACAACCACAGAACGTTCTAATTTAATTTGGACATCAGCTATAGAAGAACTCTGCACGCTCCGACGCTCGAGTCTTTTCACACGAGAAATTCACGGTCACTGACTATGTAAATGTGAAACTTCGAAACACCAAATGAAGAGTACACAGAAGTATCACTCAGGGTAACAAACTTAAACGTTATAGTGTTAAAACAAATATGGCGAAAACATGTGTAGGTAATGCTCGCACTTCACTTGGCATACTAGCCCAAATATTTGCGTTACTTCGTCCAAAATAAACTTTATTCAAATAAGAAGAGGGTATGTTTTGTTACAGCCGTGCATACACCGAGGCTGTTGGCTCACGACTGTCCAGGTTAAGCCTTGTATCTTAATATCTTCCCGTAAACCCTGCTGTACATACGCTGTCATTAATTAGATGTCCCTCACGCTTGCAATTTTATAAATGGGGTTACCAATAAGCAGGCAGGTACTTTCAGAATGTAAGAGTTACAAAAAAACTGTGCCTTCCATTCTTTCATACTCCGTGTCCCAAATGACTAATGCCTGAGGTACAGACAAATATACTGTTATGTACATTGAGACAGAAAGGCTTAAGTAGCGCGAAATAAATATTGTAGAAACAATAGAAGTGTGAAATATAATGATGTATGAACCGTTGTCCGAATGTTCGGCGATTGTGGCGCGCCGGATGAATAGGAGGTAATTTAGTTATAATAGCTGCGAGTCAAGGAACTTTAGTTGATGCACTAAAGAGTAAGGCTTCCTCTGAGCAATCGTTTCTGGTTTTAAAAAGATGTTAGGATGATGAGAACCAAGTTTTTTTTGTACATTGCTAAATTGGTACATAAAGTTGAATTAGTAGGGTTCAACGTTGTGTTCTCAAATCAAGCTTTGGTAATTTTTATAAATATTTTATTGGTTGTATGCAATGTCTCAAAAAAGAAAACCTTACCAACAATTCTTCAGAGGAAAAAATTATAATCACAAAAGAAAGAAAGCACTTTCAAACACAAAACGTACTAAAACACATCTTAATCCTTACGAATACCGTTCGGCTCCATTCGCCACTATTCGGCTTTTTTCGCCAAACAAAGGAAAAGCGAACGTATACAAAACATCGAGATGAATGCCAGACATTAGAGAGGAATCGAGCCGCTATTAACTTGCGAAACTCGGTTAACTACGCTGTCACACTGAGACATTGCAAAACTAATAGTTAGTCATCAAGTCATCATCGCAGACACCCGAGCCTTTTCCTAACTGCGTAGAGATCAGATTTCAGTCTGCCTGGAAGCTGTATATCAATATTACTTAAGAATACTGTCATCTTGCCTATAATATTTATTCCTTAGCAAATTCATTGTTTTCTAAACATTGTACAAGCCTCAAAATAGTTACATTTTCTTGTCGACTCTTCTCCATAAGAAACGAAAAAACCAATTGGGATCGTGCACCTAGCTTCTGACGTTTCATAAGTGCCCATGTAGGTTTATGTGAAACAAAAGATTTTCAATTTAAATACTTAGTTTCGAGTTTTCGGGGCACAAATATACCTAAGGCCTAAAGTTACAAAGGAACTATGTAGGAAAATGTTAAGTTTTGAGCATTTGAACAACAACATTATCAAACACTGCACTGACTTTATAGAATCGTAAAATGAGAAGCAACATACTTACTTGAACTAAGTTTCTAAAGATAGAATAAAAGACAAACGGTAGTCTTGGCCCGAAGAAGGGAATACACGACCTATTCCTCAGTTTACTGGCTGCACACCAAGAACCGCCGCCAAACGATTACTTGAGCTTTCAAAGGACGTAAAACCCACTATTCGGTACATACCCGTGAAAATCACATAAAACTAAAATGTTAAGTACATAACGGTCATTAAACTCTTGTGTGAAGTATGAATAAGTACGCGGCACTGTAACATATACCAGTATACAGCACTATTAAGACTTAGCCGTCGTCTTTTACATAGACACAGCGTCCATAAAAAACTAATAATTTTAACATTAAATTCAACGGACCGACTATGTTTTCGACTATCGAAATACAGTTAGATGTTAGAAATTGTTGAAATACACATAAATGTTAGTGCACATGTTTTAATAGCTAAGTTATTAAGATGTATGACTAAAGAAGGAATGCTTTCAATCCGACTTTCTGTTTAGAAAGATGAACAATTTCTATTAGGCGTTTAAAGTTCTTAACATATCACATAACATAACATAACTCCAGTTCTCCCCGAAGGGTTAATTAAGCATAGGTGTCCCAAAAGTTCGTATAAAATTATTTTTCGATTTACCAACAAAATCCCGTCCATAAACAAATGCTACGTATTTTCCAAGCACTTCTTTGTTCTACATTCCTACTACAAATCTTAAAAAAAGTTGTTAACATAATTTTATCAAAAATCCTGGCCACAAACACATGAATGCTTTAAATGTTTCCCCCGCATTCTCAGCCAAGCGGATTCACACGGTCGTCACTTGTGAATGATACTTACATACATTCACGGTCGCTGACTATGTAAATAGGTATTTGAATTCTATCACAGCGAGCGTCGACCGCCCCAGGAATATTATTAGCTTCAACAATGGGTAAATGAAAATATTTCTTCGAAAAAAAAAAGAACTTTTCGACGGTTTGATGGATGAAACGAGTTAATTAAGTGCTAATCGATTTTAGTGTGTTAATTGGTTAAGATGAGGTTGTTATGGCAGGGTATTGCACTGCGTTAGTATTATAACTTCGTTATTGAATGTACTTGTAAAAAACGCTAATGGTTATTAGAATTTGAGTAGCATGAGCTTTTTCATTGGTCTTTAGTTGGAGATGACGTAAGAGTGTGTTACTGAACGACTGAGATATAGGCACATATTGTGAGTGGAATACCTTCATAGATAGAACACGTACTGCCTAATAAAATGAAGACATCGTTCACATAAAGAAGCCGGGTTTAACCTTGAAAAAACTTGTCTTAATGCGCGGAGAGCACCTCTAGATCCTAGGCTCGTTGTTTGTAGTTTATAATGTCTGGCAGTCATGAAACTCTTATATTATATTCAACCGTATTTTAGGAAAATTCAAATTTTCTTTAAATCATCCAACAGCATTAAAAGACTTATCACATCAGTGTGACAAGTCTTTTAATGTTTTTTTTTGTGATCAAAATCTCTTAGCCAATTACAGACAATTAGTTACAAATATGTCCCCATTTCGGCAGCAGTAAGTACATAAGTGGAAACTGGCCTTAATAAAGGTTGTGCAACGTAAAATGCCATATATTTGTAAGTGAAGTGTGGTGTCGACATGCTCCAACATCATCAGTTTCGCATTATATATGTGATACCTACATATACTATTTCATAAGATGGTTTATATAAAGAAGTTTTGGTTTTTGAAGGCGCAAATGGAACTTCAATGAAAATCTGATAAAGGCTTTTGACCAATTTGTGAATTTATGTAACAACCCGCACTGGGCCCGCGTGGTAGATTACAGCCCATTCCCTCTCAAAGAGAGGAGGCCTGTATCCCAGCAGTGGGAACATTATAGGCTGATTATGTTGTATGTGTGAATTTATGTAATCAAAGAAGGTGCATACGAAAGACAGGAATAAAAATAAAGAACAAGGTGATAATTTTTGTAAAAATAAATTTAGAAGAGGAAATAAACTGCCTGAATATTTTTAAATCAAACCCTAATTTAATCTCGAAAATTGTTTACACAAAAGCTTTGTTTTGTCCCGTTTACCCTGAATTATATTATTTCCTTGAAAATCAAATATAATTCTCAAAATATAATCAAAGGTGAGTAGTTCAAAGCTAAAATCTCACAGAGATATATTAAATATTTTCAGCCGAGAGGCAGAGATAGCCTTTCAGTATTTCATGAGCTCTCGTTAATAATACTGATTGTTTTAATCATTTCTGATTGTTGAAGATATTTGAAACTGTACTTTTGGATAATTTCGTTAAAATGTTTTATTACTAAGTAAACGATTTTACCCAAAAAAAATACTTACATAGTTCATTTTGGTGGTGCTTCAAGTCAATCAAATAGTTTCTACACTAAGTCTGTTCTCAAAATTGCAAGCGTTAACTTATAAACGAAGTTTCCAATATGAGTAATTTATTATTTAACCCTAGATCAACATGTAGCCAATTTCCAGACTCAAAGCTTTTAACTTCAATGATAAAATTACAAGAAAATGTTTGTTATACATTTCCACACTGACAGATTTCGTTCGCTATTCGCTGTTCCTGTTGGCCCCACGCCAAATCCTTTCGCAACTAGACCAGGCATTTCCTTTCTATTAAAACAGCCTACATTATTATTCATGAATAATAGTAGCCAATAATTTGGCCTAATAATAAAATCATTCCGTTAAAGTTAAAATATTTGTCAGCTGTCAATAATTTAACTACAATATTATCTGTCTTAAAACAATTTCATATGCATTAATATTCTTCTAAAACATAAGTTTGGTATTATTAATATTCTTTTAAAACATAAGTTTGGTATTATTAAGTCTGTTTAATATAATTTGGATGCTAATCAAGCCGCCCCGCCCCGCCCGGTATAAAAGACATCAACGCGTGACTACGTCATCATTTTTCATCACATTTTTGATTAATTTTATTTATTTATTCACGTGCAAGAGATTAGGTGTTTTACAATTTTTTATCGTAAATTATGAGCCATTATTAATTTTATTCAATTATAGCTGCCGTACAATATTGATTTGAGCATTAACGGTCTCTTAATCAATATGTATATGCTACTTAATAATTTCGTGCGTGGGAGTCGAAAGCAACGTTTAACGCCAAAAACATTTTTATTTGCCGCCTAAAGTTATTCAAGAGGCGTGACTAACTGAACATTGGTTCATCGTACCTACCTGCTACCTGCTTGAGTATTTTCCCAGACGAGACTAAGATATTTATCTTGTAAATGCCGCCATTTTTTATTTGACAAAGTATACAAGCAACTACCTACTATCAACTTTTTAAACCCACATTTTAACTGCCAAAAATGTATCAAGAAAACCACAAACTTTATTTCTAACCACCGAACATAAGTCGTGCAGAGTCGTGCTCGTGTCGTGGCCGAGTCGTGCCTGTCGCGTCGGGTTCGTGGCGGTCAAGGCCTGCGGTGGGCGGCGCAGACAACGAACCCGGATGTAAATGCCTCACAAAAAACCCACATATGTTGTGTACCACTTAGATTTATACCTACGTCTTAGAATTAGATTTGAATAGAACACGATTCTTCGCTTTGAGATGTGATTTTAAGAAGACAAAAGCAATACCCTCTTTTAGAGACGATTAGTATCTCACGAAAAGATTTCTCAAAAATGGCGTAATGGCCGTTGAGATGTTAATAAGCCGCCTACTACATAAAGATCGTGTTAAAGGAAAGAGAGAAAAAATACCAAAGACACGAATAAAATTCTGGTGAAGAATAATTTCCCAGCAATATTAAAAACCAGGAAACATTAAATTCGTATCTCAATCATCTTAATACATTGCATAAACTCATAATTAGTTCATTAAAGTATACAGGAAATTACTTGTACTAATTATAAAATAGGCGGTAGTCAGATCATAAAGATTAACGGCGGCCGGCAAGGAATTCGCGCTTGCCGACCAATCTGCGAGTGGTTACAAAACCGATCGCGGTTATTACTACAAAGTAACCAAAAAAGAACTCACCCGGGATCCGAATGTTGATCCGTGCATCCGGAGCTCCGAAAAACCGCACGATCGCAAACCTGGTGGTAAAACGAAAAGTGCCTTTCAAGCCTGACGCGTTATAAAGTGTCTAATAAAAAGGCCTTTTGATACCGCACGCAGGAGGCTACGCTCCCTTTGAAGGTCTGATGTAAAACCTCAGTTTTCCTCTGTCCGATCGCTGCAAGATGGGAGCGATCGTGCGGCGTGCGGTCTGCGGTACTCATGAGGTATGAGGTTCACTGATGCGCGTGCGGCTCGCACTGGGCGGCGGAGGGCCGCGACTGGCCGCGAGCGCCGCGCCGCTTCCCGCGCACCCCGCGCGCCCCCGCGCCCCCATTGGTCCAGCGAGCGTGATGACGTCAACTCATGATGACCCCCGATGCACGATACAAGCGGACGCGGCGCGAGAAACAAATACCAAAGACATGAACTTTGTTGTGACTGAAATTAGACGAATCTTTGAGAAAGAACCGAGGTTGTAGATGACATTGTGTTGGATTGGGTATTGCTCCAAATTCGAATACTAGAAAAGGACAAGAAAATAAGAACAATGGAGTAACTACAGAAGTATTCGACGAGACAAGAACTTCAATTTCTGAACTGTATATATCAACTGTGTATATTAACTGAACTGAAGAGAATTGTTTTAGTGAACAGGGTATTTAAAATGAACAACTTGAATTCAAAATAAATATGTAGGTAATGGAAGACAAGATTAGGAGTAGAAGTATTCCAAGTTAAATCCTGACACATTTAGGTGTAGGTTACCCAAGTGTTCAACATTATATACCATTGACATAGGGCTTACCCACATTCAGCTGCCCCCACCATTTAACGTACAATAAAGTTCGTTACATTTAAATATGCACTCAGGATGCATATTTAAATGTAACGAACTTTAAACTTTTTGTCAAAAGTTCAACGGGCAAAAAACAATCTGGGCATTGGTGGTTAATCATCAGGCATTGCTATAAAAATGTTCCTCAACAAGGATTTTAAGCTTTAGCGTTTCGCTTTTCCTATCTACTATGTCACCAACCTAACCCATCGCCAACGCCTCTGACATGTATCCACAAGCTATTCACGCCGACAGACGAACTCAGACGAACTATTCCAAATCATCTGTTCAAATTTGAATTTTGAATCCGACACGACGTCTCTAACCGCGACTAGACAGATCGTTCACTTTTACCGCGTTTTTGCGCCGCGAAACAAACATGGCCGAATTTTCGTAATGGCCGCCCCACAATGGCGGCTTTCTTCGAACGCGAGACCGGTTTGGGCCGCGGTTATTTCGCGAACGCGCTCCGAACACAATTTCATGCACTAATTTTGTATAAATTACGTCCAACCTCTTCAGGCGGTCTCACGGCACTGAAATAACCGGTTTTCTAAACCACCAGAGTTATGATTACCATTGCAACAAGTTCGCGCTAGTTGGCACCTCCGTTCAAGGTTAGCGGCTGAATTTTACGTCGAGTTTACTATTTCTCTGTTGGTATGAAATTACTTGCATACTTGCCATTCACCAAGAAACGTGCGGTGGTTTTGAGGTTTAAAAATACTCATTTGTACCGAGGAACCAGTTTCGAAAGAGTTGTGTCTTAACATAGTTGGACTGTCGTATCTAGTTCCACTTAAAGGATGTCGGTATGAAAATTCACGTTTAATTACTGTGTGGCGCCAACGCAATTAAGGCGAAAGGAGTACGAACGTGGAATAGGATATTTCTAATTTCCGTGCATTTTAAGTGTATCGTTAAGTATCCAATGCTAATCAAAGTAAATCGTGTGTATTTTGATAGATTCTTAAGTACTACGAATGATTATAAAACTGAAGGCATCGCAAATTTTGAGGAAATTTTACGTATAGATTGCATTTAGTTAGATATTCGATTAGCCAATAAACAGCTTTATAAAAAGTTCCAAGAAATATATCTCACTCTTTTACAAAAAAAAAGGCAGCTTCTTTATCACCTACATCTATCGCAATCAGTAAGAGAGATAGAAACAAACTCCTACAACGACAACCTGATATTTACGATTGTAAAGACGCATGCACTCACTACGTCGATTCACTCAGTCAGTTGATCAATTAATACTTAAATAGCAATCTTTCGATATCTGGGGAAGGATATCTACTACCTTACCAAATAGGCTGACATGCAGTCTCCAGCAATGGATACTGAATATACAGACAACATCGTTTCACTAGATCTTTTGATACTGGAAAGTATCGATTGATCTATCTTTTATTTAGACATCTTCTGGGTAAAAACTGGAGGATATCACGGTAAAACTGGTAGTTTACTTTTTATTTTTATACTGGTGATGAAAATATGGTATTTTTCAAATCGACTAGTGAAGTTGCAACCGTAAATATCGATATTTAGTGTCTGGTTATTTGTCAAATGATAATAAGCATTCACTTCTGACCACAGGATTCCTCATAACCCATAGCCGTTTGGTACAAATTGCCGATTGCAACGAACCATTAATCACACTCAAAGAGAATACTGAAAGGAACCTTCCTCTGCAATCATGTTACAATACTTCAATCACCGTTAACGACATTTACAACCAATTTAACCCTTCAAAGGCAGTCCACTTAATTGTTGCCCAGTAACAACTAATCAGCTCTTTTCCAGAATAGCAACCTTCTAATAATAACCCAGACATTCACGATTCTTCACAGCACTCTCAAGTACTTGCTTGTACTTGCTAGTACTAGCGAGTTCACACGTCCATACAAACGGTAGGTATTTGTAATCGATGTAAATTCCTTAGCCAGCTAGGAGCCGCTAAGATAAACTGAGGAATGTCACCACAATGTGGACCTTTTAAGGGTGATGCCAGTTCTTGTTGCTAATCGAGGAGTTCAGGGGAAAATGATTATTGTTTCTTTTAAGCGGATGTGAGTAGACTGTATTGGAATTTGGAAAAATTGTTGGAATTGTATTAGGTTTTAGGAAGAAGATCAATAAAATATTTTGTGATGCGGAAGAATCATAACGTTTCGTGAGGGAAGTTTTGGATATTGATTTGGGACGGTTATTTACAGTAAGGGAAGAAACGATGAATGGATTGCGTAAAAGATGAAATTGAAAACCAAGATGGCTGCTTACTGTCATTACTGCAGATACATCTTAACTATTCGAGTCGATTTTTGTGCACTACTGGCTTCTTATGTACCATAAAATCAACTCATCTTTGAGAAAAACCCGCTCATACAAGTACATCCAAGTAGAAATATTTTCCACCGAATCTCAAGCACCTATCAGTATATAACAGACTTATCCGATCAAGCACCCATGATTCCTGATTAGCCACACCGTCTGCCCGCGGCTCACGAATTATAACGAAACTTGCCGATTATAGCCGAAGCCAAGCCTGCTTCACCTTCCGATTTGCCGCAGATATTCAGAATGAAAATGTATAATTTATGGTTTCAACGGTACAGAAAGGTAAAGATTTAAAGTTGTTATTACCAGACTCAAAGAAAAGTATTTATGTTAATGTTTTCCATTCTGTACCCAAAACAAAACCGTCAATCTGTCGGTCATAAGGCTAAATCTCATTAACTTTCTGTCTAAATAGAAAAACTTTTCTATATCCTAGTAGATATTTATTCTTTTTCTAATAAAACCTCCATTGGAATAGACCACACAGCACATGTAAATTGTTTTATCTCAATTCTAGTCATCTTTGACAGCATAATGCTTTGGGCGACCGTACCCAAATCAGAGACATTAATAAGCACCTCTAATCTTATGGAAAACACAAAGGGGTTTATTTATAAATGTTGCTTCAAGTTAAGAGACGTATGAATGTCAAAAATGTATGGTGAAACAGTCCGTAATCATTACTTAACTTTAAGCAACGTTTATAAATAAAGGGGAAGTACGCTAGCATTGTATGTACCTACTAATGATGGAAATTAATGCATTCCTCATGACGGTGCGTAGAAGGTTTGGAGTTTCCACAATAAACTACCTACTGTTTTATAAAATCTTTCGAGTTTCCAAACTTTTCTTTTTTATTTGTATATTTAATACTTTAAGCACACAAATGTACAAAAGCGAACTTAATGCCATAAGCATTTGCTACCTGCAGTCAACCTTTGGGTGATGCAAAGACAAACAGTTGTAGGTGCAATAATGAAAATTGAGGAATTTCTTTTGTGTATAATAAAATCTTGCTATCTGCTTGATTGAATGATGATGATATTTCCCGGTAGTTTTGTGGTAGTAGTCAGACGACCCACGTAAATTTGTGTAAGTAGTCAGATAACCCATGTTAATTTGTGGTAGTAGTCAGACGACCCATGTAAATTTGTGTAAGTAGTCAGACAACCCATGTAAATTTGTGGTAGTAGTCAGATGACCCATGTAAATTTGTGTAAGTAGTTAGACAACCCATGTAAATTTGTGGTAGTAGTCAGATAACCCATGTAAATTATTAGTTATCAGCCACATCTACTTAGTCTGGAAGCGACTATGACCCTAAGCCATAAGCTTTTTATGTTTTTACCTACGCTAGACGCTAAACGCCAGCCAGCCAGCAGCGCGCCAGCGTCCGCTAGACGGAAAAGTCACTGCTAATGCAAGCAGTTGAAATACATAAAATATGTCTCCGTTTCATTGTCCACTATTTCACTTGAGCCTTTTCCAAAACCGTCACAATAGTTAAGTATACAGGGTGGCAGACATCCACGCGCAACCTGTTCGCATGGATCCAGTTCATGATTCTGAACCCCATTGAGTTGAAAGATATCGCAGGTTATAAAAAATAAATACTGTTCCATACATTTTGAGCGCGTAGGTATTGCACTATTCTATGAAACAGCTGACTTTTTTTTGAAAACTGACGAAAATTTTCTACGCTAGGGGTCTAGAATCATGTGCTGAATTTATGGTTACAGTTTGCGCGCCAATGTCCCTGCCACCCTGTATCATGTTTTAAATAATCGCCGACAGTCAGCGCCTGCTTCAGCGTAAGTAAAATGTACATAAAGAAATAACCACACAAAAGAAAACATAAGACGGAAGTTATTACCATTGCCAGATAACTTCCAAATCATCTATAGTACACCGTTGACCATCGCCATTCAAACAATACGGAGTTGTTTGAACTTGAGCATAAAGGCTCCAATTTCTATGAAAACATCACAGATATTGTTCTACAAGAGTCGCGTCGCACTGTCGGGTCGCGCCTGTTTGTGGGAGCCTTTAGTTACCATAGCGCATCGTAGTCTACGTAGGTACGTAGTCCGATAAAAATCATACCTATTTATAGAACTCCGTCACGGCCGCGGAAAAATCTTCGTACCTACATGGGTTTTCGCGTCAACAATATCCGTTTTACCTATGTATATTGTGGAATATGGCGTGTTGGCACAGACTAGATATCCTACAGAGACCAAGCTTCATACATTTTCGCTGCGATATACGACGCCTATGCACACGAGAAAGGTTGTGTGAGACTTTCATCTCACTTTGTCTACTCCCAGTGCGTACTTAAACCTACACTTTGTAGTAATGGAACTAGGGATATAGTATCGGATTAAAAACGTCGATATATTATTTATAGTTATTAGTAGTATTGAGGAACAATGTTTAAAGCGAGCGATATATTTATGTGAGTGAGAAGGATGAGCGATAATTACATATAAAAAAAGTCTTGTGAGTCTTGGTAAAAAGTGTCGAGTGTAAAATATATGAATTTAACAACTACCCACTATACATATACTTCTCAGGTATCATGATGATGTATTTTCCGAATTTGTACCTACAGCCTCGCAACATAATATATGAAGCTGGCTATTTGTTGGCTCTGTACTCTGTGGCCAAAGGTTATTTATTTGCGGTTGTAATTGACACCGCATGCAAAACAGTTAGTTCATGTGAATTCTTAAAAAAATCACATGAATTATTATGAGTTTATTAATAAACTCATAATAATTCACTTGAAAATTAACCCCACTTTAAAGTAAGGTTAATTTTTATTGGACATTGCTGGGAAATTAAAGGCAGTTTTGAATGATTAATCAGTATTTCAAATATGCCTTTTATTCTCAGTCAATACGACTGACAATAAATTAGTAGTTTTATGTATTTAGATAAGTATTTACGTTGCCAAACTGTAGTTACGTTTACGATCAATAATGATCGTAGCCATATAGTGTAGACAGCGGCTCACAAATATTTACACAAGCGGAGAGTTGGTGGACCTCGACACCCGGCTGTAGGCAGTCCAGGGAAGCCATGCCATCCTTAGATGGCAAGCTAACCAAACGTTTATTACGTCTGGACAGAAACGGTCTGCGCCTGGTGACGGGGACCATCACCGGACATTGCTCGCTACACAAACACTTCCATACAATAGGCATAACGGACAATCCTCTGTGCAGGGCTTGCGTGTAGGCTGAGGACACCGTTACGCAGGAGCTCTTTGAATGCACAGGCAGCACCCAGATTAGGACACAAACCCTTGGGGCACCCAGATCCTACACAGATGTTCTCAGCAGACCAGGAGACATAATCAACTTCTGGAGAGAGGTGGGCTGGTTGGAATAACCACCGATGTCCGCCATGGTCCACGTACAATGGTCCAACTGAAGAACTAAGTGCGGCAACCAAAACCCCTAAAGAAAAAGAAGAAGTTTTACGCAATTAGCTCGGCAGTGTTGACTACCCGGAACAATTGTTATAAAAGACCACACCTGCATACTACCTTTACACAATATTCAATCATTTATTGCATTCCACAAAGTCTATTTAAAAAATAATGGAAAATTAAAATTATGGGCCTGTCGGGCACAGCAAAATAGTAGGAGAGAGGCAACTTAGAACTGAACTTATCAGTCTTCTTAACTATTTCTAATATTTTTTTAATTAGGGATTGCTTTATGTCGCTAATTAAGGCTGGGTCATTACCATTCTACGATCACCAACGCATTAGCCAAGCATGGTACCTACCAAACACGACTAACAGTACTATCTATGTACCAAACCTCCGTTCTACTTCCATTTCAAGTTTTTTATCACCGACATCAATCCATCATAGTCGAAACATACTTGACAAGCTGAGGGGCCGGAAAGCCGATTGATTTACAAGAACATGCTCTTATAATCAGGTTGTATTTAAACTTCTATTTGCGGTCGTTGAACTGTGTCCGAAACACATAATAGATCTGTGTGCTGTCGGTTAAGTACTTGGAGCGACTTTTTTTGTAAGCTTATGGCGTTTTAGTTTTCTTTAGGACTGATTTTACTATTAGACATATTCCTGTATCTAGGGAAAGCTTGATAATAAGTTGTCGACTTATTAATGTTTCACCACTTCCGGGTGACTATAGTACTACCACATTTCGTCAGACTTTATGCTCAAGTTTTATGAAATAATTTCTGTAAGAAATAACTAGAAATAAGCTACCAAATCAGTTATCCAAGACTCATCTGGAAGTGGTGAAACATTAATAAGTCGACAACTTATTATCAAGCTTTAGCAACATCACGCCTGCATCCCCCGGAATATGTGGACCTCTGCCTAACCCTTCGGGGGATGCAGGCGTGATGTTATGCTACGTTATGTCTATTTCTTACATATTTCCTTCCAATTCCTCTAAGTGCGTTTCCAAGAATATCTGTAAAACGGACTTTGACCTAAGGATTTATTTGACTTAAGGATGTATTTTAAAAAATGTAGATAATTAGCAAGCATTTTCTCTTCTTACTACCAGATTTATCATTTGGTTTCAGGATCTGGCTGTCCACTTTACACCTAGTCCATTTTCTTCACTCATTATGTGGCAAGAAAGTAACTATCCTCCTTAACTCATCACTTATATAGCTCCAAACCCATTGATATCCTCCTACTCCAATAATTTCAAATATAATTTCGTAGTGGTAAAGTAGCCTGGGCGGTAATGGAAGGAGCCTCGCAGAATTTCTCTTCTAGCATTTTGATTAGAAAATACTAGTGTAGGTAGAAATAATGATGTTGTGCAACTACAAAATATTCCAATTTAATTTTTTATCGTTAGTTATCTACTGATAAAGACAGACAAAATGAATCTCATTTTAGATGTAAATGTTATGTGTCTCATATATTATAACTAGTAAAAATAAATGATATAAACGGCTTTTAAACTAACGAATCTAAACATCCTCTAACTAACAAACAAATAAATGGAAAATCCCCTATGCCGTCGCCGTTTGATAGCGAGTATAAGAGTAAAAATACTTACGATTTTTATATAAAAAAGCTTTAACCGGTTGTTGCGATCGAATTTATATCGTAGGAGCACATAGCAACCAAGCATGGGCGTTATCCTTAGACTCGACAACCAGTTTCTCTAATGTATTGATCTATGCATCTATGAAATGTATTCAACGATTTAAATCGTGTGAGATAGAGTCGCAAGATGGTGTAATGTAGTGTGAAAATTATTAAGAAGTGAATTAGAAGAGAGGGTTAAAATGATTTTGATTTTACTGAAAGAACATTTTTTATGGATGCTGCAGAGATTACGGTCGACTAATATTTAACGAGACTTTTACAAAAAGCTTGCTGTCTGATATGTTAATTATGGCTTAGAGTTAAACCGTAAAAATACCTATCTGACTACAAGTGCCATAAGTTTCCTTCTTTAACGTAAGGTTCAAATCAAATCAAAAATCATTTATTAAAGCAAGGCTGAGAATCAGCACTTTTTAAACGTCAAAATTACGTAAGACAGTCCCACAAAACGCCCTCCCTTCACCAGTTCCTAGTGCTTTAGCTGGGGAGAAGAAGTGGCGCAACAAACTGCCCAGCAGCACCACTGTCTGTTAAGTTAGAAGAACTTAATTCTGTACAAATGTAAGTAATTTACATTACGAAACAATTCCTTGTCAGGACTAGGCAGCCTCTCACTCAAGTGATATCGTTTGAATGGTCAGCAGAGTCCGTCGGTCTATTATTTGCAAACACCAGTCTTTTTGCCAAGCGTGGTGATTTTAATAACATGTGTCACAAGAACATGAAGAGGCGGTCGTGGTTAGATGATAACAGCCGCACGAGTCGATCGGCTCTTGAAAGGGTCTAATTACATATCGAGACCCTTCCGTACCTCGAAAAGGACGTTAAGGGGACTACATGACTTAACCGCAAATTTATAATGCCTAAAAATATATGATCCACTGCAGTAACCAAAATCAGAAAGATATATGATATTCTTCTGGATATATGCTAGTTAGATAGTATGTTGAAAATATAATACAATTAACTTGATATGATAGAAAAAAAACACGAAGATACCTCTAAAAAAATATTTTAACGATTAAATACCATACTAATATACATGCAAACATTCAGATTTTTTGTCAGATTATTCTACAAGTACCATACTAACGTAATAGTGTTTTAATTTTTCAGTCGAATGAATAGATTTTTTGTTCATCATCAATTGCTTCATATTTTGCAATAAATTACCACCGTTGTGTCACCGCGCGTCTCTTTCTTTTCTATGCAATCCGACAGTGACCATGCTTTAGCTCTTGTAAGCCTCTTAGGCAGCGTTACCGGCTGGCATTCATAGATCTTTGACAGTCGTTACGGGTAAGTAGTCCAAAAGTCGGACAACCAGCCTTACCAAGAGATATTGTGTTACCCTGTTACTGGGTTGTGGAGGTCAGATAGGCAGTCGCTCTATGTAAAATATGGGTATTCAAATGCATCCGGTTAGACCAGAAGTCAACCCCAACATAGATGGGAAAAGCCTAGGCCAAGAACACAATATACGTGGTTGAGACGTGGTCTACGAATCTAACACAATACACGTGGTTGAGACGTGGTCTACGAATCTAACACAATACACGTGGTTGAGATGTGGTCTAAGAATCTAACACAATACACGTGGTTGAGACGTGGTTTACGAATCTAACACATTACACGTGGTTGAGACGTGGTCTACGAATCTAACACAATACACATGGTTGAGACGTGGTCTACGAATCTAACACAATACACGTGGTTAAAACGTGGTCTACGAATCTAACACAATACACGTGGTTGAGATGTGGTCTAAGAATCTAACACAATACACGTGGTTGAGACGTGGTCTACGAATCTAACACATTACACGTGGTTGAGACGTGGTCTACGAATCTAACACAATACACGTGGTTGAGACGTGGTCTACGAGTCTAACACAATACGCGTGGTTGAGACGTTGTCTACGAATCTAACACAATACACGTAGTTGAAACGTGGTCTACGAATCTAACACAATACACGTGGTTGAGACGTAGTCTACGAATCTAACACAATACACGTGGTTGAGACGTGGTCCACGAATCTAACACAATACACGTGGTTGAGACGTGGTCTACGAATCTAACACAATACACGTGGTTGAGACGTGGTCTACGAATCTAACACAATACACGTGGTTGAGACGTGGTCTACGAATCTAACACAATACACGTGGTTGAGACGTGGTCTACGAATCTCCAGATATTTCACAAAACTTATGACTTAACTTTTCCCCGGCAACATGTAGTACAACGCAATTAAAATCAATTAAGTTTTAACAAATAAAACATACACAAATGGACTTCTCACAATATTTATTAGATATTTTCAATTGATAGTGATGTATTGACGCTTATATTTATTGTTCATAATTACAGACGCGGTTTCCACGGTACAATAAAAGATATAAAAGAAAAAGATATGTGTTTCACCTGCTTATTATAGCTACAACATGTCGACAAACAAGTTTTATATTCAGTATGTACCTTCATATTTTTTAAGCTTACAGGATGGACAAATCTAAAATTATAAGTCGTCAAAGTAAACTCATTTAGTTTGACCATGATGGAATATCATTATTTCCCAAAAACGCTTAAAATTTTGTAACTCCAAGGAATAATTATTCACAGACCTTAATTTTTCAATTATTTTAAAACTATTTGGAAATCAGTCTCTCGATACTTCAGTTCAAAAACTTTACGTTATTCATTTCTGAAATATTGTTTAGTCTAATTCGAATTATATAATCACTTCAGCAACAAACAGCTAAAGCAAGCAGCTCCCAAAATGGGAAATCGGCTGAGTGGCCCAATACAAAGTTCCACTATATGTCTACTCCTTGGAATTTTCAAAAATGTTGATACTACACCTCCTTTACAGTGTTTCTGCAATCCGCTGCAGAATCAAAAGCGAAATAATTTCAATTACGAGACTTCAACAATTTCGTGATGATCTAAGAAGATATTCGCAACAAAAATCGCTTCAGGATATTCCTGGCGATAAATTGAAAGATACTCGTAAATGTTTAGTTCAAGATTCAGCTAAACTAATAGCACACTACTGTTCACCGTTTACTATATCATATCTCAATGATTATCTTATTGCTATTTATGAAGCTGTTCTATCTAAGATTTTCCTAGCAACGGCGCTAACAGAACTTACTGCTATGACCGTCCGAAGTGCGAGATTATATTGTTCTTATCGGTACTATCTCTAGTACTATGCCGATCTCACACTTTCCACCGATCTTGCATTTAAAGTTCTACTTGGTACTTATTCTACTTAATAAGGCACCAAGAGCACACTATTATAAACCCGTTTCCTTTAGTTTCTCTTATACTTTTGTATTAAATGCTAGGCTGCCTGTCACTACGTATTAAAGTTTTCTCGAGATATTTCACTACAAAGTAACTTTATTTTTATTTTTTGGTACTACCCCAACCTCCTTGTAGTTTTGCAATTTTACCACTAATTTTATAACCTACATGTTTAAAGGGGCTATTTGCCAGAATTCCAGCATTGGACATGTTCGGCTTCTTGTGGTCCTATCTGGCGGAAATGTATTAGTCCAGCATGCTGCTTTGATCAGGATTTTTGCTGCAGCGACAACCTTGAGAAGATGAAACCAACCAGGGAGCTTGGATATAAAGTAGTTTGAGTTGACCCATTACATCACCTCTTTTGGGGTTAATATTATCTTTCCTTCTAACCTGTTACCATAGTTCAGTACAAGATTCTTAACCCAATTGCGTTGAAATTATTCGCCAGTTATTAAAAACAAAAACCTGTTCCATACATTTTGACCGCATAGGTATTTCACTTTTCTATGAAACTGCAGATGTTTTTTTTTCCATAACTGACAAAAAGTTTCTTTCGCTAGAGGTCTAGAATCATGTGCTGAATTCAGGGTTACAGTTTGCACGTCGATGGGGATGCCACCCTGTATAATCTCCTTGTTGTTCAAAACATTCATATAACACGATCGCATACACGATCCTCACTTTTCATCCACAACAAGGATACAAATAACCCAATCACAATAACTTATACAATTTCCCGGGGCTAGGTAAGCATTGATACATTTTGTTTTCGTGTTTTCTTCACAAACATATTTTTCATATTCGATGTAGCTCAAAACCGGCGCATATTTCAACGGCATGACGTAATGTATTGCCTGGGGCGTTCGTCCATTTTGTATTAAATTCTTACTAGAGGAAAAATCTGAGTTGTGGTACATAAAATGTATGGGTTTGTCAGCCCTGGATCTAGAAGTTTTTCGAGGCGTGGCATAACCTGCGGTCTGCCGCCCCCCGCCCCGCCAATCCATTAACCTTTTACATGAAGACTTATTTATTTAAATATACATGGACATCGAACAAAAATTTTAATTAGGATAGGACAGGATATTTGAAATAAATCTTGAGATTATAGCATACTAGCTTCTGTCCGCGAATTCGTCCGCGAGAAATTTCGGCCCCCGACCCACCGCGTCGCTGCGCATCACTCGCCCACGATATTACTTCCTTTTCGGTTAGCGGTCTTTCTGACTTTTTTTTTCCCCTCGTTTTCTAAGGGTCGTAGCGTGATGTTAAATAGCCTATACCGACTTCCGAAATTAAAGTTATTTTTCACGACTTTTAGTGTTTTTTTGGAAGTCGGTTGTTTTTTGTATTTTCGTTTTTAGCCACCGACTTCCGAAATTAAAGTTATTTTTGCTTGCACTTGCTCCAATTTTATTTACTTTATTTTTTTGGAAGCGGTTTATTTTTTGTAAAAAAGTTTAAATTTTTCACTTTTTAGTTGTGGTACCTGCCCCAGACAAATTCGTATACCACTACTTGATATGTAAATAACACAGGAAATTAAACTCAAAAACTACTGATCAGAACTTGATCAAATTTAAATGGGACCACATGTGAAGCACCAGCTATCAAATAAAAAAAGAATCATCCAAATCGGTTCACCCAGAAAATACGGGACGCCTATAGCAGATGTGAAACATGGACATTATTTTGACGATGCGTCGCCATGGCATGCGTCGCCATGCCAACAATCGGTTTTACCCGCGGCTTTAGATGTTTCACATCAAAAGTTCTGAGCTAACACAAATAAAAATAAATAAAAAATATAGTCGAATTGAGAACCTCCTCCTTTTTTTGAAGTCGGTTAAAAAACGAAGAGTGCCTGGCAGAATTCAACTGCTCCGCCCGCAACCCGCGCACATTGTTTGACGACCAATGCCTACGCTAATTCACATAGTGATTTCCTCAGTGCGCCACCAGCACTTATGCAGAGTTGCGTTGCGCTGGGTGGTGCTCTTGTCTGCCACGTTTGAATTTGCCGCCCCCCGAAGTTGGCGCCTGGGGCATGGGCCCCGGTTTGCCACCTCCCCCCCCTTAGAACCGGGGCTGGTGTTTGTCGTAACTTTGGGTTTGTAAGCGAAGAATAGAATACTCTTTATTATGTACACCATAAAAATTACAGATATAAAGTAGAAGAAGAAGAAGAAGAAGTAGAAGAATCAGAAGAAGAAGAAGAAGTAGAAGAATCAGAAGAAGAAATAGAAGTAGTGTGAAGTTATGGTTAGATGTCGCTTCCAGCGATAGTGATAGGATATCGGTTTTATCATCCTTTATGGCTGATCTTTATGATGAAAGGAAACTTGAAGATCTTATTTGTTTTCAATTTTTTGTGAACCTGTAACAAAAATGACTACCCGACAAAACAGGGTGAATATTTATTTTTGTCTGAATACTATTTCCTTGCCTTATTCTAGCATCGGCAAATCAAAGCCTCTTTTTAGGCATGAGCCATGCCCAAAATAGTGGACAGGACATGACAAAGTGGAATAATGAAAGGCGGACTAAAACTATCTTTAAATGGCGTTCACAGTGTGGAAAACGACTGTCAAGTATAAAAACATCCAGATTTAACTGATTAGGACACGATTGAACAGCAGCAACAAGAATTTAAGCTGGGATAACATAGAATCAAGATAAACATGATGCATAGGTACATGAAAATTGCAACAAATCTCAACGGAACAGCTCCGATTCAAACAAAGCCACCTCTTAGAACAGAACCTACCAATACTACATCAAAAACACTGTTACATCGCTGTTTTACGTTTGATTCCGACTTTCTATGCAGACAATAGAGGGCGGGGGAGTCGGGTCGCGTTCGTGACGACTCGGCTAACTCCGTGACTCCGCCGTGACACATGACTCATCTATCCGATCCTATTGGCACGACTGGCCTACGTATTTGTTTTGAACTTTCTCGTGATTGTGGAGGTAGATTGGATTTTCCGTTTGGATATTTAAATGTCGAACGCCGAATTATGACGTAATAACATTGACATTTCCTCTTTAGAACCTTCTTATGAGGAGGACGTCTCATGGATGAGAGATCCCCTCGAACAAAAGCTTTTAAAGTCAAAGTCAAATTCAAAAGTCAAATCATTTATTTTAAATAGGCACTTAGAAGGCACTGTTGAACGTCAAAATTTACAAAAAAATTAATTGATTCTAGTTGCCCCTTCCAAAATGTAGTTTCGTATGGAGAAGAATGGGCAAGAAACTCCACAGTTACTCTTTTAAAAATGGCTTACAATATGATGTATACATTAATTATATGTGAAGACGATGCACCTAGAATAAAATTACTGTACCACAATAGGTAAAAATAATTAAATGTAACGCATGGCCACTCAAAGAGGGGATTTCCCCCAATGTGTCATTAAGGAAGTAGTAAGCAGTTATAGATGCACTATATACCTCCTATGCACTTATCTCGATAAGCTATAGCTTAGATTGGTAATTATTGGTTTCTGTGTTAGAAATTTTAAATAAGACATCGGCTAGTGCCTAAATCCCCTCAAAACTAAGTCCGTTTCACACCTACGCGTACCTAGAAAGTGTGGACATCAAAAGGTCAGCACTATGAGCAAGGCTCCTTAACCTTTACCTACAGAAACAATAAAGACGTGTCAACACAGTCTCAGCTACATACATACAACATCGCGCGATGTCGCTCAGACATTGTATGGGAGACATCTTTTGTAACACATAAGTAAGCTGTCTCAAATTGCTTATTTGGAGCGGAAAAAATGTCAGAGTTGTGTCACAGTGTAAGACGAAACTACTTGTAACAGAGGTTCAAAGAACATTCATTTGACAGGACTTGAAGTAATGTCAAACTTTACTGTGAGGCTGTGTAACCAGTTTACTTATGTTTAGTGATCACAGCTACAAAGTAAATTTTATATTTTATAACTAAGTTTAAAAACTTTGTGACATAATTCCGCCTACCACCCCCAAAATCTGTCGTTTGTGCCCCACTGCAGGGCAAAGACATCCTTTTCCTCTGTCCACTTATCACTATCTACTGCTGTCTGTTGCTCTTTGAAAATGCTTCCGTTGATCCACTGCAAATATTTATTTACGTAGACTGTGGTAGTGTTTTTGTCATAATACGTCTTCATTCCCATAAGTTCATAACTTAAAGCCATATCAAGAACTGTCGGTATTCTACCAAATATTTTCTTTATTTTAACATCATCAAAAGTTAAATAATAGAATAAAATGAATTTCTCGGTATTTATTGAAATTCAAAACCAACATCTAACTTTAAAACAAAATACCAAATAATTCTAAAAACATTCTCAAAATAAAACGTGATATACAGCGAAAATTTAATTTATTAAACTATACAAAAATGTATCAAATAATTCCGACAAACCACGTAGAATAATCGCATTCAAACTCGCATCGTTTGGAAGTTCGAATTTATATAAAAATTCGCTGCATCGTGACGTCATCACGATTTTACAACCAGCCAGCGAAGAATGCGAAAATTTCACCTCTCGATTGTAGGTATTCGAAAAGATAAGAAAGGTTCGTTCTGTAAAATATCCTCAAAGTCGAGATTGTATCGGGCAATGGAGGATGGAGGAAATATAAAGAACCGTTGTTGTAATGTTTGTTCGATTTGAATCCAATCTCGGGTTGTATTCCCACAGGCCAGCAGTATATATGCTCGTGGCTAGTTTTATTCGCTACAGACAACAACATGGTTTTTTCGCTATAGAAGTTGCATTGTTTCAGCCGATTGGAGATTTGTTTTGGCGTTACTTTGCTTCACTTATCTGAAAGGACCGTCTGAGATAACCCCAAGACCTTTTTTGGAGGTTTTTATAAGGTCAAGTTTTCAGCTGGTTTTATATCAAGCTAATGCATAACCTACAGGATGTTTTCAGACCTATGGCTTTGAATATCTTCAACAGGAGTTGTCAACCGTTTTCGGTTTCGAATGATAGAATCTTATGATGTACTGTATTTTGTGAAAATGTGTAAAATGTTCTCAAGTACATAAGTGAAATCCTTGTAATTTCTTATTGAGAAATAAGTTTCTTTAACCAAATTTTAATCAATTAACGAGTTGCAGGTGACACATAACTTACGACAGCTCTGACATTTATTACTTCAATTCAAGTACGCACGTTCACTAGAGGATCTAGATTAATCACTACTATACCTTTACGCTATTTTATGACATCATATATCGGAATGGGGTTCTAAGACTTTAATCACCACTACGTGTAGTTAATGGTGCTATGAAACTTTAAAATGATCAGTAACGCTGTATCGTTGGTGGTTTTAGTTTTACTAGTCAAACGCAAAAATATAAACAAATATATTGTAATAATAATTTACGTCACGACATTCTCGTTGACACGTTTTTCCAGTAAGAAAATCTAGTTTTCGAGTATCTGAAGACAGACTCCTAAAATACAAGCCCTGGCTTAGTTTGGAATTCAGTTTCAGTAACTTCAGTTAGAATAAATAAATACTGCATCTATATACCTAATTCTTGAGAATGCTCTCATTTGTGGCAATAAACTTGTTTTACTTTTTACTTAATTAAGCTGCGTTCAGATATGTTCTTTTGTCCGTACCGTTGTTCCGTTCCGTATCCGTGTCGCGATAGTAGTAACATTTATCTGGACGTAGCTTTATATATCTGGATGTAGCTTAAGCTTAAGTAAGATAAAAACCTAGCAATAAGTACGAACGGCGTACTCGTTGAACTCAGTGTTATCGTTTGTGATTGGTTGACCAAACTTCCAATCACTTAAGTTAAGAAAACAATTGACAGCAGTTTTTCTGATCCGAGGTTTGAACAACAAAACACCTCCAAAATCAAGGTGATTTGTCTAAGTCGACAAACGTTAGGTACTCTTCACACAGACAAAGGACAACGCAAAATCATGCCAACACTGACTGCTAACCGCCCTTTTTCTAATCGTATAAAGAAATACACATACGGTCGAAAAAAAGAAGCCATCATTGAATAAGACTCACGTATTAGCGAGCGAGCACATACGCCGCACCCAATTTAAATACAACAAAAACTTTTCAAATCACCTCGGATTTAGTTCGAGAGCCACTCGTGTAGGCGGATTTCTTAAGGCCGAGTGGTATAAAGGATAAGAAGTGGCGGTGTGAATGTTTAAAATATCAATGGTTTTGTGGCGAACAAAATGTTGTTACATGACTTAAACAGTATTTAGTTTACTTTTGAAGGCCTGACGAACTGTTTTTAGCAACCATACCTATAATGCTTAGCATTGCATGGTGAACGTAGGATTGGAGTGTATTATTTGGGATCACAAAACCCCTTTGGTTTTAAACCCTGGAGAACCACTTAAAACTCGCTTTTCAATATCGAACACCAGCGTTAATACTGGTGCATGTCGTAGATACATTGCTTCTGTGTCATGGATGGACATTGGACATGATATTTCATCAAAGTATCTGTCTTTTACATTATCACTTGATCAGCTGCTTCCTACAGTCATTTGCTATTGCTTAGATACAAAGATCCGGCCATTTTTAAAAGAGTAACGGTGGAGTTTCTTGCCCATTCTTCTCCATACGAAACTGCCTTTTGGAAGGGGCAACTAGAATCAATTCTATTTTCTTGTAAAGTTTGACGTTCAAAAGTGCCTTTTATGTGCCTATTTGAAATAAATGATTTGACTTTGACTTTGCCCATTTACAAAACGCTACAGCTTTCTTTCCCGCTCCCGCCTCCTCTCATCCCTCAACCCCTCTCACGTGGGAGGTTGTAACGCTACATGTGAACGGCAACGCATCTGCATCAACAAAGTTCATCGACCCTGTCAGTATCACAGCGTTTGTGAGAGAAGGTCATGCGTTTCGGCAAGTGCGAATAACGTTCGATTTAAATTTGAATTTCGTTGCAGCTAACGTTCGTTTTTCGAACTGGTTTTCAAGATGGCGCGTGATGTAGGTAAGTATGTTTGGCTATGTAGTATGTATGTGAACATGTTGTATTTGTGCTATGTTTGGGATGTATTTAGGTATAAAGTATCAACTGTGCTGGGCAGTGATACTAGCGTTATTTGCAAGGCTGGATTTGTGGTTAATTATCACGTGACTACAGGCTTTAAGCTTGTACTGCCTGACTACTGCTTTTGCGGGAGAATTTTGTTTATAATAGTGCTGTGATAACTTAATCGATTGACAGATACAGAATGCTCTGTCTTGCGAACGGCAAGCAATGGGTAGCTCGCCATCCGGTAAGGACCAGGCCCGGGTCGACGGCGCGTTGTGCTCCACGCGTGCCTCAAAGAGATGTCAGCAATAATTGACGGGGTCCGATAGGCACGATGCCTGCCGGAGTCGCGGATTGTTCGAAAGAGTTACCGTGGCCCTGGCGCACGGGCAACTGAAGGAACACGGGTGGGTTATAATCAGTAAAAGTCTGACACGGCCTCCCGCTCCGCCCAGGGCGGGAGAACTTCTATGATGATTTCCCACCCAAAACAAAAAAGATGCAGAATGCTCGGTGCCTCCTCAAAACTTTTAAAGCCCTTCGTAACCACTGGTTTTTTTAGTTTGTAAGAAGGAAAACACTAAACACAAGTTAGTAAACAACGATTTCCTTATCCATTTTATGAACACACATCGAAACAAAAAGCATTTCAATTGAAACCCACCATAAATAATAAGACGACCAGTATTTTATGATATAAGTAAATAATCCACGGCGAAAAGAGTACATGTATCTGACCTCAAGATTTACTCATAAACTTATCATCTACCCACACTTAACTTAATCCGACGTGAACACTCCTTAACTTGACGTAAAACAGTTAACTAAACAACTTGGGTTTTCCTTATAGTTTTAACAGAAGATTTCCTTTTAGAATTTGGTAGTAGAGGAAAACGTATGTAAGACCTTGTAGGGAAACAAGGTAGTTGGTGATTCAGAAAAAAAATCTTTGAAATCCTTAAAAGAGTTAGGTGTTTTGGATTTGCTTGTTGCAAAGACAGGCAAAGGGGCCTCTAGGATGGCGTTCACACAGAGCATGACCCCTAGGAGTACGGCAGCAACCTGTGTGCTGCTGTAAGCTAGCAAGGATTATTGGGGAGCCGAACGATTTCCTGCGCGAAGAGCTATTTTGGCATAGCAAATAAGGGGCGTCAATGCGTTCCACTGGAGATCCCAGAGCTCCTCCGCATGTGCTATCCCCAAGCAATGGTAGATATCCCAGATGATTTCCCAATGATGGCAGATGGGTACAAGCAGAAATGGAACAAAAACGTTTCAATTATATGTGACCGTACGGGACCAGTTGAGAATTATGTGACTTGTAAAACCACGTGGATGTAAAAGTATTTATATTTGTAGGCCCAGAAAGTGAAGGCGGGATGAGCTGGACGCTAGACCGGGAAAAGTGGAATGAGGGAAGGCAGGCCTTACGCCTGCAGTGAGATAACACAGGCTAATAACAAATAATAATAAAAAATAAAAATAAGTCAAATCACCTCATTATCAGAAGCTACTTTCGAATACCTTCATAAACAAAATACTGTTAAACATACGAGTACATGAACAATATATTCAGACACAGCTTTTAAGAACAACATTATATCGACATTAAGTTCTAAACGAACGATAATGAAAACGATAAATTTATAAAGTGACATTCTAGTTTAGTTTCTTAGCTACTTGTACTGTTATCACATAAATCTAGTCATTTTACTAGTGTTTGGCATGATAGTTGTGTTAATTTCCATGCTAATGACAGGAAATAATAATATTATGTCAATTCAATTCGTTCTTTATAGTTTTAAAGAGAAGTTTTATGAAACTACTACTATTTAGGGCATAGAAATGAATTTATGAAAAGGAAAACAAAGAAAAGATCATCTTTTTTGTATGACTGCTATAAAAGGTCCCTAGGAATTATGTCAGGAGCAGCTTGGCAAACCTACACATTCCACGATTCTTTTAACAAACGCAGCGATGATGGCCGTATTATGTGTAGTCATAATTTGGACCAGCAGCCAGTAGATAACGTTTTTGTTGACTATGGCAAACGATAATGATAATCTACCTCGTTGGTCTAGTGATCGCAAGAGCTCCAAGACTCCTGAGCATGAGGTCCTGAGTTCGATTCTCGGGTCGAGCAAAGTTTTTATTCAGGTTTTGCATCTCGAATTTCTCAGTAGCAGCCCGGAGTCTGGATTTGTGCCCGGTTGACGGCAATAAGCTCGCCCCCAGTTATGTTTTAAGTCCCATGTAATAGGACTTAAAACATAACTGGCAAAATGTGGGTGTACTATAAGTTTATCTCTGCCTGACCCTTTTAGCAATACATGCGTGATGATATGTTATGATAACGTGTGTTTCATGTTTGTCGTGTCAAATTTGCATCTCAAGGAAATAGACCATATTGTAACAAACATCCATTCCTTCAGAGAAAAGAAGTAAACCACAAAATGCTCAGGCGTGACGTCAAATAGTAAAGTCTAGGCTGATGACACATGTTACCTAGCCACGATTATAAACTGGCCACATAAAGTGTGTTACACACTGGACCTCGTTATTTCAGAACTGGTAGGTAAGTGGTGATATGTACTAGACGGAGATATTGCGACATACTAGTAGGTAGGCAAGTGTAAGTAGCATTGACAAGTTGTTACCACATGGCTTTACATTAATGACTCATTGACTCATGTGTCCCAGCTTGTAACTTGTTCGGGAGATTGCGTTCTGAATCTGATCACTTATGTTTACCGAACCTATATTTTCGAGATGGATAGACAGAAATTATTGTACGATTGCAATCTGTATGTACCGTCATGAGCAAATATATGTGATAATTTGTGGAAGGCGGCCGCGTTAACAAGTGCCAGCACATATTATGTGACATTGAAGCAACACCAAAACTATCAAGCGAGACAAGCCACGCCTAAGTATAGGATGCTGCATCGGCTTCAAAAATGTGCGTCAATGCAATATTAACGGACATGGTCTTGCGTCATAAATATCTGCCTGCTCAATTAAATTCAAGACCAACGAGGCAATCAATGTCCATGAAAACTATTGTATAATCTACTTTCTCAAATGACGTATGAAATATCTTGCAAAGCTAGCCTATACCTTTCTACCAGGCAAAACCCCAAAGGCTTGAATTTTATGTATTCGGAATCTGAACTGAGGACGTAACTTCAAATCAGCCTATCGCAGTCCACTGCTGGAGATAGGCTTCTCCTAGGCAGCGTCCTCCGCCTTCCGCATACAGTCTGTCCTAGCCACCGTTTTAAGATCGTCGGTCTATCCAGCTGGAGGACATCCCACTTTACACACTTCTTACTCGTAATTATCTTTGACAAAAAACCGACACTCGTTGTATATTTTATTTTATAACTTATTAATCGAAGGAAACATGCATATTACGATTGGTGTTCTGACGGTATAAAACCAGAATGAGAGTAAACAAGACTGTAAATCTTGATTAGCGAAGCACGAATAGGTACCTAAAGGTACTGTGGGTACACTTCATTAGTTAAAGTTCAATTAAGTTAATTCAAAGGTGAGTATAAAGGTAACACTAAGATAACTTACACTACAAAAAAAATATTCTGAGTGGAAAGTATGTTCATGACAAAGTTCCATGAATTAGACTAAAACAATGTATTATTTATGGACAAACAAAAAATTCGGATAGATTCTCGCTAATAAAAAACTGTGTCACTCAAGTCGGCCAGCTCGCTGTATGTACAGGCCGCTGTACGCACACATTCACACATTAGTGGGCCGACCGCGACGGCGATGGTCGGTCATTACACGCACAAAAGGTAAAACTCACACATAAATATATTCATACATAAAAAGGACTCAGTTTTGTCTTAGCGGAGTTCCTACCGATTTTTTTTTTGTTCATCCATGGTATTACTTAAATCATTCATTTCTAAACAGCGTTTAAGTTATTAAATTAAACTAATTAAATTGTGCAAAATGAGCAAATATGTTTGCCGATAAATTAATGATAATATACACATATTATCATTAATTTTACTGAAAATTGTTGTTGCTGAAAAGGTGTTCAAACTATAGGTGTTCAAATTATTCGCTAAAACTGCCTGCGATCATAATACTATAAAATTATAAAAACCCGCAAAATTATTATTATTAAAGACTTGAAAGGTAGAAAAGATGTAAATCTTGAATCTGTTATAACAGTGCACCACCATTGGAGCCCGGAAAAGTGCTAAATTGAAAAATATAAGAAAATCCGTAGCACACTAAACATAAGGATATATTGATCTTTTCGACATAAATATATCCCCTTAATACATTTTAACCCATACACAGATAAGACGATATTATACTACAAGGTACTTGACAAACTCCTACAAATTGTAAATGATGCTAGATTACATAGGTACGTAAATGGACCGCCATTTTTTTCCTGACAAAAAACGTAGCAACAACACCATATAAGCTGTTGTGTGGGCAGATAACATTTTAAATCAGACCACTTCCTTAACTTGTAGTGGGAGTATTAATCTAGATACCATATTCGGATATTTATTTAAAAGATGGAAATGGCATTCTATTTGTTTCTAATAATGTAGTGGGAATTAAAAACTTTGTCTTATCGCGTTTCCTGACACTGATAAAATGCAAGTGAGGCCCTTACTGGACCGTATGAAAATGAAAAGAAATGTTTACAGCGACGAATTTAAAGAGAGTCTATTGTTATAATTACTGTTACATTTCTTTTACCTGGTATTACATTATCAGCCTATTATGTCCCCACTGCTGGGACACAGGCCTACTCTCGGTGAGAGAGAGTGGGCCGTAATCCACCATGCAGGCCCAGTGCGGGTTGGTGGATGTCACATGTCTTAAATTTTTTTGGTTCTAGGAGATGCCGGTTTCCTCACGGCGTTTTCCTTCACCGTTTTAAGAGCAGTGGTGATGAAATTAAATACACAAAGTAAAGTACCTGTCTGGGTTCGAACTCACGTCCTGTAACTGGTAAGTCGTGTTATTATGCTCTAACTGGCGAAATTGTGGATGTATTTTATTTCAGATTTTCGCAATATATTTCATTGTTTACTTCTGGATTAATTGTATGTATGTTTATCTAAGTACCGATAACATTACATGGTCAACAACGAGGATTCCTAAAATATCTAGACAGATTTTCTACGATAATCAGTAAATGCTTTCAGCATCACCCAATAAAGCCACGCACTCGTGCGCACATACCACTCCCAATAAGCATTGAAAAATACGAAATGGATTTCGAGAAATTCTCTCAACATTTCCAAATCGTGAAACTGGATATTAAAACAGAATGGTCACTTACAATATGTGTTGTATAATGGTCGAAGCTTGTCGCGTCGCCTTTAATGGCGGAGCACGTGATTCGCGGTGCCGATGCAACTCATTATGCAGCTCTGAAGAACGTGATGCCATAGAGTAATGTGGGTTGTAGATGATACCGTTGCTGCTGTTACTTGGATATGTGTTACCAAAGGTTTGGGTTTGAAAACAAGGATGTTGAATGTTTAGTAATAGTGTCTTCGGCAATGTATGTGAAGATCAAGATCAATCTGACGTTCCATAAGTGCCCATTTAGGTTTAGGGGAAATAAAATATTTTGATTTTGATATTGATTTTGAATCAGTAGAAGGCTGCTAAAGAACTTAAAAGACGCTTTTAAATGGCTTTGGGTGAAATTGTGTACCTATTGCAGCGTGACCTCTGCGGTTACAACCTACTTTCTAATTAATGTCTGGTCATCGATCTTTTTAACCAGATTTTTTCAAATTTTGAGTTTGACACGCAAAACATTTGATGGATATAGAAAAAGAATCTGTTGCGGAAAAATAAGACGACTCGATTTTCATAATTTTCCAGTTTTTTCAAATATTAATGGAGTCCCAGTACAGACTTTAATTCCTTATCAAATTGCTGCAAATGTCTTGCAGTCAACCAAGTCGTCACACAGTTTGTGCACGACATTCTTCGAATCTGGTACATACTTTTCCTGATCTGCTCTCCCAGCGGAAGTCTTAGACTTTTTCTCTGGTGTAATATTAAAACGGTTGCATCAGGCCTCTTTCTGGGTACGGTACTTTTTACCAGGCTTGCGGTTCTATTGTGTCGCTTTCGCCAGTCGTATAGAATCCCTGAAGTTCGAGACCGTATGCCCTTTATACTGCACGACACCTGCGATTCCGTCGAGGTCTCCTGTACTTCGAGGCCGCGGTTCGTCAGGGTACAAGAAATTGTCACCGTCATCTATTGTGGTGTGCTTTGAAGCCGCGGTTCACCAGGGTCCAGGACACTACAACTTTTACCTACTATTATCATTAACACTTATGAGTTTAATACCTTAATGCTACTTAATCTTTAACCATGACTGTTTTTGTCGAGATAACTTAGGTAATCTTTATGAGTTAATATTCATTTTAAAGCCTGCGGAATTTAGCGGTAATGAGCCTAAAAACCGATTGCAATCGATTCCCTAGTTCGTAAACCAGTATACCAAAGATTTACCATCCAATATGCTTTCAGTTTTCTCGTATTCTCTTTACGTTTTGGCCAATTTACCTGTTCCGCATCTGTTTTTTTAATAATACTTAATTTTAACATTTTATACTTAATTTTTAATAATAATAAATTATACGTGCTTAAGTGGTGAATTTCCTTTTTTATTTCGCTTTACTACCAGCTGAATTAATTATGATAGTTGTCTTCAAAACCGGCCAAGTGCGAGTCGGACTCACACACAAAGGGTTCCATACCACAAGGCAAAAAACGCCGAAAAAAAAACGTTTCTTGTATGGAGAACCCCTTTAATTTTTATTATTAATTATATATCACCAAAACGGAGATACGTGACAAGTGATTCAAAGTAATAAGAAAGCTAGTGAACTATTTCACGTTGCTATCGAAAGGTAAATCAAGATACAGATGCTATCTTCGCTATAAACAAAAGAACATATGGCTAGAAAGGGGGTAACTAGTGAGATGAGGACTATTAGAGAAGCATGGAAGATGCGCCGACCCCAGTATAAGGACAAGAAAATGATAATGACAAAAGAAACTGTCCTTTCTCCACAATAATCTTTGCATCGCATGCAAATTCAACGTCGCAACGAAAGGCTTATCTGCGAGGCGTGGCTCCGATTTCTCCGCGACATTTCTCAGAGTGCGTGCATATAACTGAAGAAACAACATCGTTATTGAAATGCTATACTGATATGTATCTTTAATTAGTCGTCCGTTTAGGCAAATTACTTGCTTTGTCTTATCTTAGTGGGGAGTTTCGTATCTGTGTTAATTTGGTTGAGAAAATATTAGGTTGAAAACTTGGTAATGGTGATTACAACTGAAATAGTTTTGTTTTCTGCGTTAACATTGGTTGCAATAAACAGAATTTTGTAGGTATTGAGAATATTATTTTATAGGTTTGGAATACTATCAAAACAAAAATAGAAAACTATAATATACACCCATAAACGAGCAAAAAAAGTCGGACAGATTCTCGCTAGCAAAAAACTGTGTCACTCAAGTAGACCAGCTCGCTGTACGTACAGGCCGCTGAACGCACACATTCAAACATTAGTCGGCCATCACGCGCACAAATGGCAACACAGACATTTAAATATATTCACACGTAAACGGGACACACTTTTGTCTTAGCGGAGTTCCGTCCTCCTTATTTTGTTTGTCTATGTGAACACCATACAAATTTCAGATTATAAATTTAGAAATTTTACATAAGGTGTCACAATGGGCGGTTTTCTCGCAATAAGAGCGATCTTGAAGAAAGTCTGTAATAAAAGTAATAATTACAAGTCATGTGTTGATAGTCAAGAGCGAAGACAGAGAGGCTCGTGGCTAAATAATAACCGCCGCACGGGTCGATCGAAAGTTAAGCTACGCATGCCGCGGTCGGCACGTGGATGGGTGATTATCAATTACATATCGAGACCCCTCTGTGCCTCGGCAAGCACATTAAGCCGTTGGTCCGGCTATCATAAGCAGATCTTTAACTGTCATTACGGTTAGTCAGAAGCCCAAAAGTCTGACAACCAGTCTAACCAAGGGGTATCGTGTTACCTAGTAGCTGGGTTGTGGAGATTAGATTTAAAAAAAAATAGTTTATTCTGCACAAACAGAACGCACATTACAAATAAATGACATTAAAAATACAGACATACAAAGTAGCCAAAAAAAATTTTTTTTTTTTTTTGTTTTTTTTGTTTTTAGATAGGCAGTTGCTCCATGTAAAATGATATTCAGCTGCATCGGGTAAGACTGGAATTCGATCCCAACATAGTATTGTAATTATATTGTATTGTATTTTTGTTTTGAAATTGTATTTAATTGTACTTGTATTACTTTGGTTTATAATTGATCCGTGTTGGCTTTTAATTCAATAAATAATAATAATAAATAATAGTTGGAAAAAGGCAGGCAGATTGATGGTAATGATAGTCAAGACCAAATTATACTAACACTCTAATACATGTTTGTACATACACTACACTGAGCTCAGGAATTAATGTAAATTAAATCTAACTTTAAATAGTTAATCACTGCTGCTAGTCAAATGTGTTCCAGGTTTAAGTACAATGAAACAAGACGCTCCTAAATCCTGTAACCTTATTCATTTGGTTAATTTCGATAATGGTTTGTTAAAATATATGTAGGTCAAAAATCAAAAGTCAAAAACTCACCTAAATTAAGTTTAAATTCTAGGTGAGTATGAGCAGAGGCCTACGCCCTGCAGTAGTGCAAGAATAGGCTGATATTATTTACTAGCTATTGCCCGCGACTTCGTCTGCGATCCACGATGAAAAGTAGCCTTTGTTCTTACCCAGGTCATAGTCTATCTGTGTACCAAATCACATCTAAATCCGTTCAGTAGTTTTTGCGTGAAAGAGTAACAAACATCCATCCATCCATCTATTCTCACAAACTTACACATATTTTATAAATTAGTAGGATTACTAGATATTCATTGATCCTGACACAAGAGTATGACACATGATTATGGTCCCGGCATTTACCTTTAATTATTTTTTTTTAATTAAGAATTGTTTGCCTAGTATAAATCACAACAAAAGAAACGCCTGCAGGCTCTGATCGATCCGAAACTATTCAGACGAAACAATTTACATTGGTAAAATAAAACAATAATTCTCGCTAATCAAGTACAACAAATCATTACCAAATGCCAGTACACTAAGTATTAACACTAATTCCGCCACCTTTCTCCTATAAACTTTGTGCTAAACTTTCAGCCTAAGATCTAGGCAATAGCCACTCCTTAAAGCATGTTCTCTAATAAATGTACCTAACTTAAACTGGCTCGGTACAGTTCATGGAAGCTGAGCACGCGAGACCGGGTTAATAGCGAACATTAATAATTTATTGGTAAGACTGTATTTAGATTTTCTTTGATAGTAGTTGTTGTTTAGATTTCTTTTAAAGACATAGGAAATGCAAAGTTATAGTTGAAACCTTCTAGATACAGATGAATGTGTTACTAATTCACTTTAGTGAGTGATTGTGTAAGAATTTTACTTGAACAGGGTTTATTTACACTGTCATCACATACTTTTGGAACAGACCATAAGTCATTCATTGTGGGTGGACGCTTTTTGTATACAATCTGTAGATTAATCCAGAACTTTCTCAAATTCGAGATGACTTATTCATACTGATAAAAACAATCACCATTCTTACTACAAAAATGTATTTAAAATACCTATCGTTCAAGGTCTGAAGAAGTCATTCATTTATGAAGGAATAAGTTCATAGTACCTACCAACAATAGACTGTAAAGTGTTTGAATAATATAAATAAACAAAATGCGTAAGACAAGATCCATAAAGTTAAAATTGACACGCAGGATTAAATCAACGAAGGTATTTATGACTGCATTTGTGATTTTATGCAAATAAATGAATCCATAATTCTGGCCGTATGACTTTTGACTCACAAACGCACGACTCTGGTGTGGTAATAAAATATTCGATTTAAATACTACAATCGCGTCAGTAAAGCTTACAAATTTATGCCTACTTTTAAAGTAGAAGCGATGCACATAATCCATAAAGTATAATTACAAATGTAATGTCGCCATAAAACAGTAAATCTCAAAGAGCGGAGGCCTGTGTCCCAGCAGTGGGAACATTATAGGCTGATTATGTTATGTAAGTGTATAGACCTTTTAAGATATTGAGTTTCAGTTCTGGGGGTTTACGTGTATGGATACTAAAAATTTATACATATTGGACTACAATGCGAGTTGTTATTGCACATGTATGGTCACAATTACTTGGCTTGACTTTGTTTAAGAAATTGAGAGCTACTATAGTAGGTACAACAAAGTGCTAACCGGCTGGTAGGACGTTGTGTTCCTTTATTGGAAACTACTACCGAAGCTTGAAAACATCTCCATGTAGAGGAATAGTCTATAACTTTGATCCTTTGCTGATTATGAGTCGCGCATCTGATCTTTAAGATCCTAGCAATATAATGGAGTTGTTAAATACAATCTATTTCATAAACTGAGACGACGACAAGCAGCCTCGAAGCTTTATAAGACAGGTGCGTTAATTACCTTAACCTAAGCCTAAAGTTTACTATAACTGCCCATTGGTTTGGCAACATGTATCAAGGATTTGTTTTGAATTGTGCAATGTAAAGAATTTTTTAAGGCTGTACATGTGTACTAGGATTATTTATTATTTTCCTAGACAGTCATTCAGCCAATCCACACAAAAGAATAGAAAGAAAAGCACTGTAAAATAATCTAATATTCAAAAATAGACGCATCCTATCTACATGAAGCTTAGTTTTTATATAGACGTCCAAATTTTAAAAAAAAAGTTGCGTCCTATAACGCTCGTCGATCAACGAACGGGTTCCAAAACAAAACTAATCTTATCACAAGTACACCAAACATTCATTTATTACTACAATACAGTAGCATATGACCAAAAACAAATGACCTTCCATTACTTTAAGACCCACTAAAGTACCACAAAAGTTAAGGATGAAGGACCACCTTACACTAGTCCTCCGAATGACGCGTATATTTTGACTGCGAGCTCAAATTTCGGTCTTTAGAGCGGCGCAAATCGCATTTCGTGCTGATTTCTACAACAAAACAGGTCAAATGCCGATAAGTGAACGAATTGTCGCACGTACTCATTCGAAACAGTCGCCTTTTAAAGCACAGTGTGGAGTTTGGTGAGAGATACCGAATGCAAGCGCCACTGTAACGGAGCTTTTGTCATTGTGTATGTGGCAAATGAAACTACTAAGCACCAGAGGGCCTAGACAAAATAACATTCGATTAGCGATGACGCTAGTAGAAAAGCCAAAAAATGTATGGGGATGACATAAGCTATCGAAATGTCACGTGATCATAGGTCAACGAATAGAAATTAGCTAGACAATGTTAACAACATTCGATTCTATGAAACGATTCGACAGCGTCGAACGATTAGTTCGAAAGAGATGCGTAGCCAAGTGGCACTTTTTGACAAGCGTTATCGCTAGTTTTCGATTCGTATGATGGAAACATTAGCGAAAGCGATAGCGATTGTAGAAACATAATCGCTCCAAAGCGAATGCCATTTCTCTAGGCCCTCTGTAGGTATGAAATAGATATATTTTCGCCAAGAAGAAGCAAGAAGTCCAAATCCAACGATACGATCACTAACAAATACCACACAAACATTTATGAATACTTTCTACATCCAGACAACAGGCATATTGAGATTTTCCTAATGCACCTAGGATACCGATTACACCGCGCGCCTGGGCGTCGAACGCTAGCCCCCTTTTTAACCATTTTCCCCAGTCTCACATAATATAATACCTAACCTCGACACCTATAATTACTAACCAAAAGTTCCCACCCAACTTCCTCAAGTTAAATACCAGGTAGATGACGTCACGGCTCTCCGTCTAGCCCTGTCTAGTTTCGTTCCATTCCATAGTATCGTTGACCCGATGCAGTTCGACGCCAACCAGTCACGGACGCCGAAGGCCACCACGGCCGTTACACAAAGACGCCGATTTTTAACAAAACATAGTTATGCTCGAGTTTGTGGCAAAAAAAACTGATGAAAATATGCGTTAAGGAAAAAAAAGTGTTCCACAAGAAGTCTTTGTTGAGCTCGTTAAGTTTTGTGGAGTCGGCTCGTCTGGTGTTGATGTTAACTCTTTCGGGAACTGTCGTGAGGAATGACTGTCAGTTGTTTATGACAAATGCTCGGTTCCTATAAACAAAAACGAATCGATTTGCTTACCAATGGTAGCATTTTTTATTGCCAACCTGAGCATATAAATAGATTGGTAAGCTAATTTTACCTGTGATAGCTACTTCCATATGGGAGAGTCTACTATGCAAAGCTATGAGGTCATTGCTTCATTATTGGTCAAGATAAAAGAATCTTAATTTTAACCAATAACGGTCCGTAAATTATAGGAATCTGCCAAAACAAATATTTGTGAATAATTGTGTCTTTCGGTTGACTATTCCATAAAGACCAGCGTAGGGACAAATAAACGCTAGATACTCGCTTCCAAAAAGATTGGCAGTCTATGTTAAGGAGTGGCCACTATATGAATAGCAGAGCTTATACAATGTGAACCAGTATTCAATACCGGATAGCTTGTTTCTAACAAAACATGATAGGATTTGCATATTCGCCAAATAATGTGACCAGCCAGAACTAAGTACGACAATTCCACAACCTATCCCACTATGGATACGCTGCCTTTAAAACTGAATCAGGTTAAAAGACTGCTATTGAACAAAGCTAGCACTTAGCCCTTTAGGTTGCCAAAACATAGCACTTTAGGCTATTTCCATAAACACGCTTGGCGCGCATGTTGCTAATCAACTTTGCTTGAATCACGTGACCGACGTAATCAGAACACAATATAAAAGAGTAACAAAAGGCCAACTTTAATACCTAGCTCATGCAAACAACCTTCGCACGAAAAAAAAAAAAAATATGGCTAGGGACAAATCTGCGCGGAAAACGAAACTTATTTTCGTATGCATGTTTCCGGCAAGAGATAAATCTAACTGGAATAACGTGGCGGATCGTAGGCTCGTGGCAACGTCACAGACGTGCGTTTTATTTTCACCCTGTTAAGGCAATTTCGGAAAAAGAATTTCCAGCTTATGTATCATCATTAATCATTCAGACAGTTGTGCTGCTGGACAGCTGGTTGCGCCACTTCTTGTTCCCAGCAAAAGCATTTGGAAGCGGTGAAAACCTGGCGTTTTGGGGGACTGTCATATGTAATTTTGGTCTTTCAAAAAGTGCTGATTCCCAGACTAATTTGAATAAATAACTTTTGATTTCTGTTTTGTTCCAAAAATGCGGAATCAATGGGTACCCAAGTGCTAGTTCTCTTGCGAATTAGCCAATGTGTACCTTCTACCAATCCCACAGATCTTTGACTATAAGTCTCCACGTCATTTCTCGAGTAACCGGGCTACGAACATTTCGTCTAAGCCCGAAGGCCACTCGACCAAACTGGTTCGCAATAACTCATAAAGCAGCGGGCTTCTAAAAATACCTATTAAGTATTAACAGACATTCGAGACATGACAAAAGGAATATTTAGCTATTTTCTAGGAATTATTGTGTTTGTATTCATTGTGTTTGTCTGTTTAATTGATTTAATGCTTGTAAAGACTTGTTCACACTGTCTTAGTCAAACAATTTATTATGCAGACAAAAATAATGAAACCTGTACTAATATAATAATACTAATTGAGTATTATATTTTTGAAGAGCTAAGTAAGGTTTACTAGGTTAGTATTCATTTGATTGGTTGTAAATATCTTGATTTCCTAATTTTTATTACTATTTTATAGCACGTTCAAAATCAATAGACATTTGTTAACGAACATTTAATTTGTATTAAGTATACTAATTTCAATTTTCGATACCCAGCATTGGCCTACTTGCATTTTAATTTTCTTTTTATTACATATTATCTCAGTCTGAATATACGTTATTTAGTACTTTAATTTTATATCTCGAGAAAGACACTCCCAAAAGAAGCGAATCATCTGAAACGGTACTTTGACATCAAGGCATCATCATAAAAATAGCACACTATTTTTTGGTCTCCTTATTTTAAAAAGAACATAAGGTCATTAAATTAATACCTTACCACGGAAATCTTAATTATTCTTACGCAACCTCCACGCTTGAGTACAATCGGTAACACAGATCCCTGAACTATCCCCATCTGCGCAAAGCATTATCACCTTTACATGCATAATTCGAGAGGTTATTTTTTCGTATTCTTTTTTAGTGTAATGGTAACTTGAGAAGGTCGGTTCTCTTCGTCACGGGAGGCGCGTATGGCGTAACAAACTCGACGCGCTACGCTTGCTCTGCTTTGGGTGGTGAACAGAAAGATTTGGTATAACTTTTTAGGGTTCTACGCACGTGAGAAAAACATTCCTAGGGTACGGTTGGTTGGTAGAGTAAAACAAAAGAAGGGGATATGAATGAAATGGGCGTAGTAAATTAAAATATAGGCGAAAAAATCAGCTGCTGCACAATTACAGAAATTGGCAAAATGCGTTCGAGAGTTAACAATTGACGGTTTAGTGACCGAATGAAAATATAAGCACGAAGCGACACGTGCTTTACTTGTGGTAACCAGGTGTACAAACACGCTGTGAATGTGTGCGTGAAGACGAGTAGCCTCTGCACATAACTAATACACACACACACTTCTGACTTCGCCATTTTCCCATCGCTCATCTCATCTCATCTTCTGTGCTTACACACACATTCACAGCGTGTTTGTACACTTGCTAACCACAAGTAAAGCGCATCTCGCTTCGTGAGATAAAAATACTGTAACTACATAACATAACATCACGCCTTGTTTCCCCAAACGGTTGGGCAGAGGTGTACCTATAGTATACCCAAATAGCTATTAATCCCTAAAATCAGTTACAAGTAAGCAGAAGACAGAAGAATTTGCATTATTTAACAATATGAGACCACCAGATCGTCAACTCCTAATTCTTCATTTTTTTTATTTGTTTTATTTTTCTTTTACTTGTAGGTATATGTTGTGTTATGTGCTTTGTAGTCTACGCTAAATAAATGTATTTTCTTTCTTTCTTTTCTTACTTTCTATGTTCATCCTTTATGCAAATTACAATATTATACACTGCTGCTGGTCTTGTTTGGTGAATTTGGCTTCATTGAAGCGTCATCTTCATCAAACTCATACTCAAAGCATTTAATCAATTAAACCATTTACAGGCACTTTTGAATTGTCAACGAGCCGGTCGGTTAGTCAGAAAGTTGAAGCTAGTTGCCTATTCCAAAACGTAGATCTTTATGAAGATGAACGGGTAAGAAACTCCAAGGACACTGTTTTAAATCAAGATATTACAAAATCCTGGGTACATTATTCTTGTAACTTCTATACGTGAGAACAGTGTAAAAAAAAAATAAGAAACTATTCAAAATATAAGATTAAAAGTAAGCCGTGGCAGTTAAGAGATGACCAGTCTCAACTGACGGCGCCTGTTCACGAACATGACGCCTGGATCAGCACCATCCAGCTCAACGATTTTGTAGGTACCCGAATGATCCAACACACGCCACCATCAGTGAAACATTTAAGTGAGCATGACATGCTCTCAACTGCCACGCTTTCAAGTCAACATACATAATAATGACATAATAAACGAATCCATCGTACACACATTTACAAAATTGAAAAACTTTTGCACAAAAAAAAACAACCGATTTAAAAAAAAACACTACAAAGTGAAAAATAACTTCAATTTCGGAAGTCGGTGTCTTTGTATCTGTATTTTGTTTTTTGCCACCGACTTCCGAAATTAAAGTTATTTTTCACTTTGTAGTGTTTTTTTTGAAGTCGGTTGTTTTTTTTGTAAAAATGTTTTTATTTTTGACTTTTTAGTGAGTCAGTTATTAATAAATCTAAGTTACAATAGCCTAATGTCAACTGCTCATCACCTTTTACAAAATATTCCTTTTCCCGACGTAGGGACGTTAATTGTTGAGGAGTTCTGTTAGGAACCAAAACCACTGGAGCTGATGGTGAAGCCACCATGAGCTCCATTCCACCATATGCATTGTGACGAACATAAATTGCTTAGTAACTATATTTTAATCGAATCGCAAAACGTGAAATACTTATTATTGAGAAGTTCCGGTGGCCACCTCTGGTCTTCATCATCAGTTCCACATCACCGAACGGTGCTTTCCAAGAGCAAATGCACGAGTTACTATAAAAAATACCCAAATCGCTATACGCGTGCCTATAAAATTTGAGGATTTCCCTCGATTTCCATGGGATCCCCTCATCAGCCTCTGTCTTGGTGACAATGGGACCACCTCGAGAGCATACCCTTTCAAACAAAAAAAGAATTTTCAAAATCAATTGACGGAGAAATCGGTGAACATAATATATTTAAAAAAAAAAAACCAGTCGAACATATAACCTCGTCCTTTTTGGAAGTCGGTTAAAAAAACTTCTAAATTATACAAAACTATAGTTTGCTATGTATTTGAGCGCATCGTTAATTGAAGCGGTCTTTGGCAAATTCGGAAGTTGACCCTGGCTGGCAATAATAAAATTATAGGTTTTACTTGCATAATTAAGTATTAGATTTATTACAAGTATAACACTAATAAAACTTTATAACAAAAATTAATACCCATAATATTAAATACAAAAAAGAAGCAATACCCTAAAACAATGCGCACAGAAATTTGTTCTCAAATTGCTGTTCAACTCGTGGGATACTCCGAAAGTCTGTAATGAGCGCTTGCGCATAACGATGTGTGCACACTGGCAAGTTTATTCGACAATCGTTTTGGCCGAATTCAAATCAAATCAAAATATTTTATTTCACATAAACCAACATGGGCACTTATAAAACGTCAGAAGTTAGGTGCACGGTTTCAATTGGTTGTTTCCAATGGAGAAGAGCTGGCAAGAAACTCCACTGTTACTCTTTTAAAAATAAGGGGCTTTTACAATGTTTCAAATTACAGTGTTGATAGGTATGGGAGGACAGTGTAAGCCTGTCAACAAGTAACAGGTACTCAAAATATAAAAAGGTCTACAAATCGAAATTCGAATTTATTAAAGTTTCTCGATAGCAGAAAATGCTGGGTTATGAATTTGCAAACGACTCTTATTAATTAAAATTGACGAATACAAAGAAAATAAAAAAATCCAAAAAAAATCGTTGGTTTTTCCAAGATTCTTTTAGGGAATTGTATTGTTACTTAATTCTTGATAAGCTCTACTCTATTCTTCAAAGCATTTGTTTGATCTTTTTGTTTTTGAGAGATTGTTTTTCTCATTACGTATAGTGCGACTCCGATAGATTACCTTGTAAATAATTGTTACGTTGGGAATCACTTTGTTAATGTCTGTTTTATTATGTGTTAGTTTTTCATACAAATCACCAATAAAAGTAACAAAACTCTTATGTTTTATGATTGGTCATTATTCAGAACTGTAATAAAAAAATTAAAAACATTAATGGCAATTAAACGCCGTAGTAGGAGGTTCCAATTTAGATATACACCTTTGCACATTTGGAAAGTAATTACCGTAGGCAAAAATGTTATAGGTACAACAATTTAATTACCTAAATTGCAGTTTTATACAGCAGATTTATCGAAAAACGTCTTCGACGAAACACTGCTTATGTGTCTTCCCCCTTACTGCACAGTTGTGTGCGTTACAATTACACCTTTATATGTGTATATATGTGGGTAACAATGAATTCTGAGCGCAACTGTACCGGAACATGAATTGTTATATCAAATTACCCGTTTCTTACCTAATTTAGAGTTTTATGTACGTAAATATTACTCAATCTTGTTCATAATGTCATTTGGCAGGTATGTTAGGAAGTAATCGTAATAAGTTTTAGACAAACGGTCTGACACAATGGACCTCATATGGATATAATATTGACTATACTAGGCCATATTGGCGATAATAGGATAAACATGTTCTTAGAGTCCTTATTGTTATGGCATAGCTAACACATAAGTAGCCTAGGCCATGTAGAAAACAATTCTGGTTTACTTGCAGAAATTTCACTTACTTTAACAGCCAACATACATCAGCAAGGCGTAGGTTTAGCCGTGGGCCTCCGAGCGGCGGGTCCTGGTTGCCAGGATCGGGTGAGACCTGTCTCTGCTGGCAGAAGTGAGGGCTATGCTGGCAGAGACAGAGAATTGGACGGAAGTAGCCTCCTTCTGTGAGACCGTGATGGTCAAGGAGGCCGCCGATTGGGATCGGGAAAGAGCTGATCCTGTTCGGAGAATGAGGCGTCGGGGAAGCAACCGCCTTGGTGCCTAATACGCCGAATCGCGCTTACCAATCAAGGTAGGTGGACCTTTGGGGTCGCGGGCGCACAGAGTGGGGAGTCTGTCCGCCCACCGAGTGACCCCGGAGGAGACGGTGGCACAAAGGTCATGTGCTACCGTACTTAGCGAGGCCCAGGAGAGGCCCATTTACAGTTTCCCCAGGGATGTGTTTTACAGGCGTTGCACAGGGTAGGTTCCGGAATTGGTCTTGTAGGAGGAACCGGAACCCCTTCTATGTGCTGATGGTGATCACCGGGGTGGTTTTAGTGCGGTAAACATCCCACACTCAACGACCTCCCTCCCCGCAGGTCGGGTGCCTTTTGAAGGTTTCCCCACGAAAATAAAAATAAAATAAAAAAAAGGTTTCAACCTAAACTTTTAACGGAAAGCGCAATCCTAAGCCTCAAGAATACTGTTCAATATTACACTGATCGTAAAACGCCGGTATATGCCTGTTTCCTGGATCTTTCCAGAGCCTTTGACCTCGTGTCATACGATGTTCTTTGGAAGAAGTTGGGGGATAGGAATGTACCGGCTGAAGTTAGTAAAATCTTGCAGTATTGGTACGCGAACCAAACTAACAATGTTAAGTGATCCAACACACTCTCTGGAACGTATGGGCTGGAGTGCGGTGTGAGCCAGGGGGGGTTGACGTCTCCACGGCTCTTCAACCTGTATTTGAATGACCTCATAGTCGAGCTCAGCAGCATGCGTGTCGGTTGTGGGGTTGGTGGTGTTAATATTAACAGTATCAGCTATGCGGACGACATGGTGCTGCTGGGCCCAACTGCAGGATCCACTGCAGAGATGTTGAGAGTATGCGAGGACTCTGCCTCTGCACATGGGCACTTGTACAATGTAAAAAAATGTGAGTACATGGTCTTTAAGGCCGCCGGTAAATGCGAAGACTATGCACCTAATCTTACCCTAAATGGCATGAACATAAACAGAGACAATACATTTAAATATCTGGGGCACATACTTACCGACGACCTTAAAGATAATGTAGATATAGAGAGGGAGCGCAGGGCATTGGCGGTCCGAGGTAATATGGTGGCACGTAGATTTTCCCGCTGTACGGACCAGGTCAAGATAACGCTATTTAAGGCATATTGTCAGGGTCTGTACAGGGGGGGTCTATGGACCAGCTTCACCAAATGGTCGCTAGATGTCCTGCGCGTCCAATATAATAATATTTTCAGAATGCTCTTGAGACTGCCCCGGTTCTGTAGTGCGTTGGAAATGTTTGCACAGAATCGGAATGACGGCTTCCATGCGGTCATTCAAAAAAAAGTCGCATCACTAGTAACTAGAACTCGGGCCAGTAGCAACAGCATTCTGAAAACAGTGGCAGATAGTGTCTATTCTCCCATTGTGAGGCATTTTGTGGAGAGGATGGCCAGGTGAGAAACTTGTACCTTACTTGGTCATCTTCTGTGCAAAATGCTTCAATCTCAAACTCAATTTATAATAAGAATATTACTACTAACACTAGCTTTAAGGTATTACTAACATATGGATCTTTGTTGTCCGAATAAAGAAATTTTATTATTATTATTTTATTTTTAGATGGCCACTAAATACTAACAAGCAGAATTTTAGACTTATACAAGAACTTTGCCAAAAAGTTGCATATTCCTTTTACACCGTTTAATTTGGTACAAAATAGAAACTCTAGCAGACTTTGCTAAATTGATTCAAACGCGTCATTCATTATTAAGGGTGTGCCAACTAATAACATGATCACGAAATTAGGCTAATTGAATCATTTGTTTATTTGTCAAACAATCGTGTGCCAAGTATTAAAATGACTGAATTTATTACCTTGGCACGTGTGCCTGCCTGAAGTAAAGTTGCTTAAGTCTAACTTAAGTCGTACCTTGTCTAAGAAATTGTGACCGTTTGCGAATAAGTTATTATGTTGCCCGTTTTACCTCGTTTCTAGGCAGGAAATATCTATCTACTTTGTCATTGAATTATATTTTCGTTCTGCTGTCAGTAATAAAATACAGAAATATTTAAACAACTTCTGTGTATATGAAATTCGTGTAACAGAAGTCGACAGTAAATTCGTAGCAATTATTTATTAAGAAATATTTACACACCAAAATTCAGTCTAATAAAAATACCATCCCTCACTATGACAGCTTCTACGTCTTCAATACAGGGTAACAAGGACATCGACGAGCAAAATGTAACCATGAACTCAGCACATGAGTCTAGACATCCTGGCGTGGAAATATTGCGTCGGTTTAAAAAAAAAATGCAATACCGCGGTCTAAATGTATGGAACAACAAATTCTTTTTTTAAATAAACGACGATGAACTTCAAAGCAGTAGGGTTTAGAATCATGTACTGAACCTGTAGCTGGTGGTGGGTCGATGTCTCTGCCACCGTGAATATACAGGATGTTTGGGAGATGGGTGCACAGCCTGAAGGGGATAATATCTTAGTCCGTTTAGAACATATTAAGCTAAACTTGTCTTAAACGAAGCCTGTTCCTTTTGTTTTTAACTGTATGGTTTTTAACAATAAAACCCATTTTTCTTCAATCAATTGCTAATAGTGTCCAGTAAAAGTGGTTATGTTATTATATTTTAAACATATAATGTGCGATCACACTGATTACTCGAACTAAATCATTTCCAAGCATCTGTGTCAATATAGAAAAATAAAAAAATGATGTGCGTGTTGGTGTTGTGAATGGTGTGTGTGTTGTGTGTTGTGTGTGTGTTGTGTGTTGTGTGTGTGTGTGTGATGTGTGTAGAAAATGCCTCAGGCATTCAGTCCGCCTTTGTACAGTATTTTTTTACTTGTGCATAAAGTTTTAATAAATAAATAATAAATAAATAAATATCAAAGAAACATTCAACGCATATATTCAAGTTTAAGAAACTTGTAAAAAATTAAGAAAATGTTTTGTTAACGGCATATTTTTTTTAAATAGCCCGTGGTTTTCAAAGTTCAAAACCTGCTTGGTTATTGCCCTTTCTTTTACGGTATTATTTACGCAGATGTCTCATTAACTCTTGGAATTAGGGTGTACAAAGCAAATTGAGTATGAAAAATCTATCGTCTAAGACAAGTTTAGCTTAATATGTTCTAAATGGCCTCAGATATCATCCCCTTCAAGCTTTACACCCTTCTCCCAAAAATCTGTACAATCCTGCCAGTACCAATGACTTTGTGCCAAGTTTGGTACAGTATGTCTTTTTCTCTAAATCTCTTCTAGCTGTCAACACATTATTTTTTATGTTTTTATTTTATTTTATTTGGGAAAACAAACAATCGTACATTGTATATTATTTCTAGATACACAGTATGCTATAAGTAAATGTACAATCCACTACGTTTCCACATGTTACTACTTATAAAAGATACAGTTTTGGTAAAGTCATATAAGATCAATATATACCAACAATACACTTATTTCGTAATCATAAAACCAAATAGTTAATACATACATAAATAATACATTATAATTAAAAAAATTGAGCAAGGCGCTTAATAATTTGTTTTTTAAATTTATGTTTAGATAGGGCAAAAACATCGATATCGTTAAAATTATTATTTTAAGCTTGAACCAATCTCTGGAGTGGCAAGTATTTACCCAATTCCAGTCATGTCAGTCATACATCGTTTCTTTGGTATTCATTTATTCTTACAGACATCCACATTCACACTTCAGTCTTGAGCGTCATCCTAGAATGTCTCTGTATTTCTTATTTTTGTAAGTAACATTGTGAGGTAGCACCTCGAAACAAATTGGCACCCCAAGTGTCCTCACTTGCCCCTCAATTGTGTCGCAGTTTGTAGAATTCAAAAGCTGAAGTATATGAGCACCCTAGACTTTTCACAAGTGTCTAGGGCATAGGTTGTCAACTCAAACTCAAAGCATGTATTTCAAATAAACCAATTACAGGCACTTTTGAATTGACAAGAGGTCGGTCAGTCAGAAAGATGAAGCTAGTTGCCCATTCCACAGCGTAGCAGGTAACCATGGAGAAGAACGGGCAAGAAACACCACGGACACTCTTTTTAATCAAAACATTATTACAAAAAATTGGTTACATCATTGGTGTGGAAATTATACATGTGAGAACGATGTAGATAGACGTGCACGTTACAAGCGTCCGTAATAAAAAAGATAAAACAAAAAAAAAAACAATTTAGAAATTAAAATAAGCCGTGGCAGCTAAGCGATGACCAGTCCCTACTGACGGCGCCCGTTCACGAACATGACGTATGGATCAGTACCATTCAGCTCAACCATTTTGCAGGGAACTTAATGATCCAACACACACGCCACCTCCAGCGAGATATTTGAGTGAGCATGACATACTCTCATCCGCCAGGGCACATTCGGAGTCGATGAAAGACCATAGCCATAGAGCCACCGTAGCCATAGAGTGCGTACATAGTGATCACACACAGGCGATAACGCCCTCGTAGGCGGTTAAGACTTGGGGGGGGGGGCGGGGTTCAGTAGAAGACCCAGAGAAAATTAAGGAGCGGATCTTACAACTATATAATATTAAAAGTTTAAATATAATCGTGGCAATAGCTGTTTCGGATTCGCGACAGATTATAAGTAAAAAAAAATGCGGGGCTCTAGAAAAAAAAAACTCAAAGTGGATGATGGGCAAAATAAGGTTGGGAAACTATGGTCTAGGGCAACTAACTAGGGTTTCTAAATATATGCAGCTCAATAACACCATTGTTAAGATTCTGACAAGCGAATAAAAAATACCTAATGCGAATTTAAAATAAAAACATTCACCAGTAACTTGAGTTACGTGACGCAAAAAAATCACTCTAGATACATTCTAAGCTGATATCTCAATGTGAAGTCAGTACAGCCCCATTAAAATCCAGTCCTATTCTAATTTAAATCGCATAGTAACAACACAAATAGAAAATCAAGTAATTCACATCTACATATTCATTCTGCAACTACATTCTTTAAAAAAAAGAACAATAAGAAACCACCGTCTTACAATCAAGCCTACCCTTGTTCTACAGCTAGCAAAAAGTCGAACAACGTCCAAGATTGCTGGCTGCGCACACGCACACACTTGGCAGTACTTGGCACATACAATCCCCCGCTGGGCCACAAAACCACGGCGTCTATTTATCTCCAGGAGGGCTTCAAGCTCTCGCCATTCTTTACAATAAGCACTATCTTTTATAATATATGGCGATTTTACGGCGTTTATAAATAACTTAAATAAGTTTGCATTCAACGCTTTCACGAAATAGCTGCGATTCAAGTTCTGAATACAATAGCGCCACATCCTAGTGTGTAGGCGGCCTGGGACAGTGACTCACTAGGATGTCTAAGACTAAGGGTACACTGTGCGTGTGCTGGAGTTCACTATGATATCTAAAATCTTGAGATTTCCAAATTACGTAAGCTTGGAAACATTTTACCTAGTTTTATTCGCATTCTTTGCTAGACCGCACTTGACATATGCCCGATACTAAAATGACAACCAACCAATAAAACACTTTACAATCAGACAATATTTCAGTTTTTGAAATGAATTTGGGTAAAGTTTTCGAGAAATATTTAATTAATAGTAATCGTAATTTATTTCCAAAACTTACATCAAAACGTACACGTTACATCCGTGAGGTTTCGACCCCTGAACTAGGACACCCTGTATGACAGGGGTCGAGGTTTCTCTATTTACATGGATCAGCCTGAGAACGCATAGACCAAATAAAATTGAGTGATTTTTTTAAATTATGAAAATAAATAAAAATAAAAAATTACAGAAAAAAAAGTAAAAAAAATAGTTATCAAGTAAGTAATTATCTAAATCACTGACCAACCATACTCGTATAAGATCCTGTCTTTCAAAAACATTTTTTTTTGAGAGCATTTCTATTGACGAATTAAGCGTATAACCTTTGCAGTTGTATTAAACATGCAATAGCTTCGGATCGAACTTAATTTAAAGGTACACAAACTGTTCCGTTCAAGTCAAACTCGTGTACAATTGCCCTAAACGCATTAAGCCGCGAACTTAAACACTACAGCGGCAGTGTACTGGAATCTTTATGTAGGTGTACCTTTCTAATTGACGCAAATCTAGAAAGCTGACTACATTAATATTACTCGTCTAGTGCTCTTTGCACATTTTCTATTTTATCATTAAAATGAACTTTAGTTAAAGCACTTGGTTTAATTCAATAATATATTGTGGGAATGATGTTATTTCTGGAAATCTGGTATATTGTGGATCTTTCCGAGTTTATATTTTAGCTTTTAAACAGAGCACAAAATAGGCTTATTCTTTTAGAATCTTCTTCATCTTCTTCATCTTTTTTATTTTGTTTTCATTTTCTTTTTCGTATTCAAAGGGGACGCTCTTTATGGGACTGAACATAGATCTGGCGAAATGACACCCCTAGTTTTTTGGGTCGGAATACATCAAATGACTTCTCCCGCTCTAGGCGGTACCAGGAGGGCGTGTCAGACTCTTACTGAGTAAAACCCACCCGTGTTCCTTCAGTTGCCTCTGCGCCAGGGCCCCGGTAACTCTTTCGAACAATCCGCGACCCCGGCAGGCATCGGCCCTATCGGACCCCGTCAATGGTGCTGACATTTCTTTGAGGCGCGCGTGAAACACAACGCGCTGTCGACCCGGACCTGGTCCTTACCGGACGGCGAGTTACCCATTGCTCGCAGTCCGCAGGCCCGCGCCTACGGTGGTCGGGATTCAGCTATTGATTCCCGACGCCCTGGGCGTCTCCTCCTGCTGCGACTAGGGGCGTGAGGACGCAACGATTGCCTCTCCTTCACGCGCTCCGCCTCCTCCTTCGCGATCATTACTGCTTCGCAGAAGGAGGTGATGGCTTCCTATGCCCTCTCGCTCCGTACCATGGCCTGAACCAGGGCTGGACGCGAGAGATCGCCGCCGCTAATCAACCCTGCGAGGACACGGCGGTGCTCTGCCCAAGCAGGGCAGACCTCCAACGTATACTCCACCGTGTCCTCCTGGCGATCCAGACAATGATAACACCCGGGCGTTTCCTCCCACCTTATCTAAAACAGGAACCTCTCGAAACAACCATGTCCGGTGAGGACCTGCGTCAGGCGGAAGGGGAGGACGCCGTGGCGCCTCTCAAGCCACTCGATAAAGAGGGGACTTACCGCCGCAATTGTGGCGTGTCCAAAAAGAGGGGGACGGTGCATACGCAGTCCCCACTACCAAAAATAACGCATCCGAGTTATCCACATTAGGGATAATCGCAGGGGTCAACTCAACCGCAGTGCAATGGGAAGGCCTCGCCCTGGAACCGCCTTCATGATCACGGTATCTCCTATGCCAGGTAAGTATGGATACGATACCCCTCAGAGGCATATAGTATAAGCGTCATAATAATAGTTTGGGGAAAAAGTTTCTTGCCATCTTGTAGGTAGGGACATGATCCCATTGCTATATAAATTTTGGGACTTCTGATCAAAATACCGCGACAAGTGGTTTTGACAGTCCTGTCGTGATGTTAACCTGACACTGCCTAAAGAATTCTGAAGAGACCGAAACAGGTGGAAATCTGAAGGTGCAAGGTCAGGACTATACGGCGGATGCATTAACACCTCCCAGCCAAACTCTCTTAATTTTTGCTGAGTGGCTAAAGATGTGTAAGGTCTAGCGTTATCATGATGAAAAACCACACCCCTTCTGTTGATTAATTCCGGCCGGTTTCTCTCAACTTCTTGCTTTAATCTCATCAGTTGTTCGCAGTAGAGTTCAGAATCGATGGTCCTGCCTGGTGGTAACAGCCCATAATGAATAATGCCCTTCCAATCCCACCACACACACAGCATCACCTTGTTGCGAGTTAACCCGGGTTTCGCCACAGTCTGTGAAGCCTGACCGGCCTTTGACCACGACCTTTTTCGCACGTTCTTGTCGTACGTGATCCACTTTTCATCACCAGTTATCAGCTTCTTCAAAAATGGTTCGGTTTCATTACGTCGTAATAAAGAATCACAAATGAGTACACGGTTCATTAGGTTTCTTTCAGTGAGCTCGTGCTTTTTTGTGTACCCAGTTTTTTTCAAATGTGCCAAAACTGTTTTGTGGTCATTTCCCAGTTCTTCAGCTACGTCGTAACTGCTGATGTGCCGATCTTGCTCCACTTTTTCAAAAATGGCATCCATTTTATCCGTAATAGGGCGACCAGAGCGACGTGCATCTTTGACATCAAAATTTCTGGATTGAAAACGCTTAAACCAAATTTGTGCTACTCTCACAGACACTGCACTAGGTCCATAAACATCGCAATATTTTTTCGCGGCATGCGTTGCATTTTTACCTTTTTTGTAGTAAAATTTTAAAATGTATCGGATTTCTTCATTAGATTCACTCATCTTGACAGTACGAAAAACAAATGAAAATCACACATTTTTCTAATTTGAATTTGGAATTATGTTCTTTAAAATTTAACCTTTCAATGATACCAAAACCAGCCAGATACAAATAGTATAGCCAAAGAGATTTTATTACAAGTTCATACATACTATAATGCGAAAAGACTTTTTCCCCAACCTAATACTCGTATGTACAAATTTACTATTGACAATAGGCTCATTACCACACCTTAGTTTTCACGGTGAGATTTTACAGTATAGACCAGCTGGAATTTAAAGAAACCAACACTTTGCAACTTTCTGACTGACTGATAAACTCTCTAAATCAATTTCTCTCTAATTCTCATCGCAATTTCATTGATATTGATATTATTGTATGTTCCAAATCGAAATTTAAGTCCAATGTTTTTAAAATCTAATCTATGTTGTTAATAAGAAATAATGTGAGTCCTTTATTCTAAATTTAATTTATTTTAACCGTTTTAATTAGTTTTATTTTATATTTTCTTAATTCTTATTTGTGATATTAGGGAACAATCCCATTTATTTTTATCTTATCTAAAAATTGATATTTATTTTTATTTTCTTTTTTAAGTACGGTACTCAATTAATTGTATTGTATTTTAATAATCATCTGATGATGATGAAATGAGACACTCTTTTCATCTTTCACTGTATTCTTTAATCATTAATAATCATTTATTAAGGAATTATTATTATTATTATTATTAGAACCATTTATCTCTTCATAGTGAGAGTGAACAGGCTTCTTCTGGGTAAACTCACTCCATCGTCGACTTTGTCTCTGTCATCTCTGAACTAGACTAGAGTCAAGAGCAACCCATCTCAAATAAAAAAAAACATATTTGCCGCAGGTATGTCAGTACTCATACTTTTTGTGTCTGTTTGCATTTCCAATTAACTTCAGCTATTTACGTCAAATTATGACAGGTCTGTTAGGATAATAAATTATAAGTGTTTGTCTAATTAATACGGTAACTAAATGATCTATCATCATCGTCATTTATCTGTAAAATTATTAAATGGAAGGAGAGCATTTTTTGTTCGTACAAAAAAAGTAAGTACCTACATTAGTAGATGAGAAAAACAGGAAACTACACTAATATAACTTAGCTACTATATCATTGAAACTGGTTTAAAGAAACTCTTCACCACATGCACAATAATAATTATGGAATCATAAAAAAACAAGTTGTATCGGTGGTGCCAACGTACTTATAATACAGTTTTCCATTAACCTTTCCGCCAACGACAACCAAAATAGGTGTAAAGATAGACTATCTTTTAACCCTCCATTTCCAGACTCACAATTACATTCGTGGGGGAACTAACTCCCCTATACACATATAGACTATTACGAGGTTGATTGCAAAAACAAATAGGATTTTTCGTAAAATAAATTAAAAGCGTTTTATAAAATTAGGAAAAATGGGGGAAAAAGCTGATATTTCTAGCGTCTAATAAAGAAACTGGTAAAATACCCTATCAAATTTTCAGTGTTAGGCCAAATCCTAAATAAATTTAGTAAAAAAAAACAAATCTAGTATTTTTCTCATATACTGACACACATACACATTTGTTGCATTCAAAAATAACAAAAATATTAACCATCCCGTATTTCTATGCAAATCTCAAACTTGGTAAAATTGCAAGTCCCAGTTCAAACAAGTTGGAAGCGTTGCGTTCTCATATACATGAATAACTTACCCAAGTTAGGCCCGGCACACATGATCAATTTCCTACATCACCATGCACACGGGCGACTGAACTAGGCTGTCGTTTGTCGCTGTCTGCTTGCGACAGTTTGTTTGATTGTCAGTCAGGCCCTTAGGTAGATCGCTGATCATCCGTTTTGCATGTAACGTGAGACACAATCCTTTATTGGAACGATTCTATACTTTATCAATAGATATTTACGTTGAAGTTCGCTAACAATATTTTCTTTTGTTGAAGGTTAATGATGATAAAGGATATTTTATTCCTTTAAAGTGGTTCTAAAAAAACTTTTACACGTCAAACGAAATTTTAAAACTAGATAGATGTTTCCAAACCGACTGCTCTGAAAAGAAACACCAAATGTCTCCGTCACCGTCTCTTTTGAAGTCCAGACATTATCTGGATTAGATCATGTGAAAACCATGTAGATTATATTAGACGAAACGATTAGATTACGAAAGAGTAACCGTGAAGTGTCTTGCCGGCTTTTCTCCATAGGAAACGACAAATTGGAACCGTGCACCTAGCTTCTAACGTTTCATAACTGCCCATGTAGGTTTATGTGAAATAAAATATTCTGATTTGATTATGATGGATCGAAGAGGCATATCGTGAAGAAAGTATTGAGTATATTTTTTTGTTGTTGTTTAAGTCAAAGTCAAGCCAAGTCATTTATTTCAAATAGCCCCTTAAAAGGCCCTTTGAACGTCAAACAAAAAAAATAGGTTTGATTCTAGTTGCCCCTTCCAAAAGGTAGTTTCGTATGGAGAAGAATTGGCAAAAAACTCCACCGTTACTCTTTTAAAAAAAAATACAATATGTTTTATATATTAATTAAATGTGAAGAATAAAATAAAATAAAATAGAATAAAATTACTATACCACATAAGTTTAGTTTTGGTTTAGTTGGAGAAGACCAACGAAGCGATGGATGCATTGTGTCCAAGAAGATATAGAAGGAGGGTGAATACAGGGAAGATGGTTGATAGAGATGTGTAGGAGAAAAAGATAAACTGAGCTGTCCCTAAAAAAATCGGGATCAGGGCAGGAAGATGAGGATGACTCAGTTATAAACGTTATTACAAGTTTCCCATGCTTGGTAAGTGCCAAAGCTTTACCTATCCATACTATAATATTATAAATTTGAAAGTAACTCTGTCTGTATGTTACCTTTTCACGCCTAAACCACTGAATGGATTTCGATAAATTTTGGCAAGGAGATAGATGGCATTCTGGGAGAGGACATAGGTTACTTTTTGTTTCAAAAACAATCCTCAAAGTGGGTGATATAGGGAATGAAAAATTGTATGGGATACTAAGCATTTCTTAAGTTGGGATATGAAAATTTAAATTTATGCTTTTGGTAAGAAATAAAAATGATTTATGTCAGATTTTTGTAAAATCATTCCCCAAGGGGGTAACATAGGGGATTATTATAAAATTCACATGTTTATTGAAATTTGTGTGCAGGTAACTACGTCGTTTTAAGAGATTTAAGGAATTGAAAATATAGTCAGAACCTGTATCTTGAGATATTATTTATTTTAGTATTTATTTCAATTAAATCGGTCCACCCGCTTAAAAGTTATAACAAGTTGAGGTTAAAAAATAACTTAGCTAATATGTAGGTAGGTAATTTGTGGTCAATGGCGACGCTAAAGTATTTCAAATTAATGATGATAATATTATAATTTTTAAGTTAGACATTTAGAATCATAAAAAACCTGTTTCATAATAAAATTAAAGATTATTTGCATTTAATATCTGTCTGTTACCTTTTCACGCTTTAACAGTTGAATGGATTTGGATGATAGCATACTATTTATACCAGTAGCTCACTCGCATGTGATAATTGCCGATATCCACGCGGGCGCAGACGCGGTCAGAAGCTAGTATACTTCTCACCCATTTCCATCTTCTATTCGTTAATGTAAGAAATAAATCTTATAAGGTAAGACGAATTTCCAGTACTTTCTAATGTTTCCATGCTAAGTGCGTGGGTGCCTCACTAAGACGAGCTACAGTAGCCCTCGGGGTCAAAGATCGTACGACTTACTTAAGTAAATAATAATGGCTAACGTGGTTTTTATTAAATATTAAATTGTGCAATAATATTGTTAACTGATTATCTCCGGCCAACGGCCTAAGTGAAATATAGCCGTCTAAAGTACAGTTATTTACCTTTGTACCTATTTTTCTGTTTCTTTCTTCCTGTCTGTTAATAAATGATAAATGAATAATAAATGATAAATGATTTTATTTCTGTAAGTAGGTTTGTACAAACACTTTTACACGTCAATCATATTTTTAAAGTAGATGTGGTCGGTGAGGTCGTTAATGTGTGTACATAAATGGTTAAATAAATAAATAAAGAATTTTCTTTTATATTTGCCACTAGCTGCGTTCCGCAGTTTCACCCGCATAAGTCTCAATCCCATGGGAATACCGGGATAAAAAGTATCCTATGTTCTAACTCAGGTCATGGTCTGAAAAAAAAGGTCATGGTCTACCCATGTGTCAAATTTCATTCAAATCCGTTCCGCTGTTTTAGCGTGAAAGTGTAGCAAACACACAAAGAAACTCACTTTTGCATTTATAATATTAGTTTTTATTTGACGACAAAATAGCAAGTTCGTAATATGGTTTAATTCATGTAGTAAACGAAAATTCTGATTGCAGGATATAAGCCATTGCCATGCTGGTTTTTTTTAATAACCTAGTATTAACAAAGTTTACGACAATAGTTGTAAAAGCAGTATGTAAGGATCGTAGTAGGTGGCATTCTGTATTTTCTGCCTACCCTTGTGGGAAGGAGGCGTGAGTTTTTGTATGTATGTGCAAAGGGAACCGTCGAGCTATAACCTCTTTAAACTTTTAACAACAAACTACTACCGTATCCCGCGACTTCATCCACGTGTTTCTTGTTGTTTCTTCATCCGCGTGAAATTTCTTGATATGTTAAATAGCCCTCAAAATTTCGTGCATCAAACGCAAAAAGCATTCTTCAAATCCGATTGAGTTCCAGAGATTAGCGCGTTCAAAGAAACAAACTCTTCAGCGTTATCATTAGTAGTATAGATGTACAATTACAATAGTCGGGTACAGATTATTCTAAGTTTGACTATAGAATCTCTTTGAGATGATTTCAAACATAAATTCGAAAGCGTTCGTATCAATCAAAACCATTTGGAGTTTGTCGGTCAGTCAGAAAGTTGCAAAGCGTCTGACGCCATCTGATTCCAGACCTATCACTCAAGTTCAATATTGCAATATCTCGTTATAATCAAGAGAACATTGAAATCTGTGGGGAGCTGACCGGCCGGCGGCATCTTCGTTATGTTAATATGTATCGACGGAGAACCGGCCCGGATCGGCCTGATCGGCCGGATCCGGTTTGAGTCTATTGTGTATCTATTACCGGTCCGTGGGCGGCGGAGCTTAGCTGACGTATCGCGGCCTGTTTATATGAGTATTCTGGCAATAGGCAATAGACTCGCCCACTATTGCATATGGACTGTGAACTTACACCTCTGTGTAACCCTTCGGGTTAACATGCGTGATGTTTTCTAATGTTATTCTGGCCATCTTGTTTTATCACGAATGTACCACGAACTATCAAATTCTTAAGTATTATAATGTTGTATAGTCTGTTGTGGTGTCTACAACGCCTTGCGAGCTTTACGCGTCACACTGACGTCACGCAAAATCCTGCATCGCGCAAGCAGAGTTTACCGCACAACTAGCATATGTATACAACGTCCCGACACCCGTCTGGTCGGAAGATCCTCCCTTTTCTATGGAGGTATGAGTGAACTTTATACCCTGTTCCTCATACCTCTATACCCTGTACCTATGTTTGTAGAGAGAAGTGCTAAAGTACCTATTATAAATAGACTGAATTTTCAAAACAATGGTCCATCTATAATATTCACCAAAACCCAGAAACAGCGTTCACAAACGTCACCAAATCTCAAAGCTATGGAATTCAGAATGATGTCCTAGGTAACAAATATGTTTTGGGCAACAGTGTTGTGTAGTAGGTATTAGTTGCAAACGCGTTGACGTCGGCGCCGGCGTCGTCGTGTGGCAGAAGTAGATAGTGTGTCAATGTACCCAAATTAAATCCCTGCATCACTGAACCCTTTTAAGTAGGTTTATTATTCAAATGTAGGTATCTACTTAACTCAAGTATTTCCTCATCTCATTAAGGATATTTTTATTTTATTGGTCTTAGGTTAGTAAAATCCTAAAACCCACCATTCACGTAAGTATATTCAAAGTAAAGAACAACAACTAACTTAATGTAACTTAACAATATTTAAGCCATTTGAAAAATGAAGGAAGCCTAACGAGTATGTAAGGATGGTAGCAGGTGGCGTTCTATAGTTTCTGCCTATCCCCATAGGAAAAAGGCGTGAGTTTATCTGTGTTGGAAATTGGTTTGAAAATATACTTTTTGTTTTTTCATAAATAATAAGTCGAAAATCTAGTCTTTAAACCTATTTTAATGCATAACTAAACCGCGAGTGTTAGTGTTTGACATTATTAGATCTATGACTCAAGCCTAACAGGACACTAACCAAAGATACGGAAAAACGCTGAAACGAAGGTCTTTACAGTCATCGACGAACAAGAAAATCGAACCACAAAATGATCTGATATCCGGAAGTGATCATTTTATTGTGATGACTAATTTAAACTCTGTAATTAAACTTTTGACTCCAACGGAAATACCCTTATAAGTCCTCTTATTCATATGGTGTTGGTACCTACAACAAAATGGTCGTCATCATTAGACCACAAAGTAGAAGGCATCGACCTCACTAAAATTAGATTAGTTGTTATAAATTATATACCCGTGTTGGCTCTAAACATTGGCCCAAAATACATGTTGGTAACTGTACAGCATCCATTGACGGTTTACTTCATACTTTGGTACACGCCTTGGGAATATACGCAGAAACGAATGTATCCCAAATGCCAATAAAAGTATGATTGTTGTGACTTCGAAGAATTTCAATACCTTATTGGTTGCTAATTAACAGTTATGTTAGTGAACGGTAAATACATTTGGTATTTAATTACTTACGTACTTACCTCTTGCGGTTTAAAAAACATTTGTGAAGAAATGTTAGTCATAATTGTCACAATTCTTGAAACCGCAGGCGAACGTGATATGAAGCAGGATCCGTTCTGTCAAATCCGGATTGGGAAAGAACTAGATTATTTTATCTAGGTTCCTCTTCGTGTCGCTGGCACGACTTTTTTCAAATTTAGTTGGCCCAAAACTTGGCCACTTCCACGGCGTCATCGGTGGCAACGCAGAGGTCACTTTGACTGCAAGTTTTGGGACACAGAGGACAAGATAGAAGGTGGAGCATAGTTTGCGACATAGCTCCACATCCACCCCCAGCTGGTGTCCCATCGCTAGCTTAGGTAAAAGATAGTTAACTCCTGAAAATTCTCGGATATTAGATAATGGGTAAATATAGGGTAATAGTTTTGTTTGCAATCGCAACTTCTCTAGTACCTTCTCTAATTTCAATTCGTCCCATAGTCTTTTCATTCATACAACACAGAGAAAAAATCAATAAAATGAATGCATGGATTGAAATCATGAATCATGGATGGTCTCTTTCCTATAACTAAAGTATTTAAGTGAGCTGCCCTTGTTGCTTCATCCCAAATTATCACCCAGTAGACTCCCTCTTACAGAGAGGAGGCCTGTGTCCCAGCAGAGGGAACACCCACTGCTGGGACACAGGCCTCCGCTCTGTGAGCATATTCAGCCTATAATGTTGTATAGGCTATAATATGTATATTCTCGCTAAATATATTCATTAGTATAATAAAATCAAACCTGCTATGGCTATATATACTATTCATGGTACGAACGACCGTAAGACTAGATTAACGACTGAAATTCCAGGTATATAGGGTTTAATCCCGGATGTGACAACACCTATATGATAAATAATCCAAAACACGTTAATTTAAACACGATACATAAAATATCTATAGAAAGATCATAACTCTTCATAACATAATCTATTTCTCATCATATCAAATATCGAGTAAAAGAGCATTACCTTTCCTTTTAAATGTAAGAATTTATATATTTATATATATAAGTTTATTTATTTTAGCATTATGTATCTATTTAAGTATATGTTGTATATTTAATATTCTAGTTTAAGACGTCACAAATCAAATTCTTCTCTTCTTGTTTTCACACACTATTGTCTACATTTCTTTTTAATTTCTCCTTTCGCAGGTCTGCTGGAAGAAATTTCTTAAGAAATAAGCAGTGCCTTTGTACATAATACTAATATCTGTATATATTTTACTGTGTGTACATAAGTAATAAAATAAATAAATAAACTCCAACGTTTTCAAAGATTACCTTTCTTGTTTTTTTTTTAAACCTAATCGAGATACTGATGACGCCAGTTGCACTATTTATAAAATACATTCCAACAAAACAATATTTACGTACTCATCTACATTGCCATAAACAAAAAAACTAAAAGTGTGAGTGTCAACCCTGAATGTGAGCCAGCATGTCGTGGTGGCGCGTGGGCGAGCCACTCGTCGCGCGCGCATGTCAATTGAACCAGTATCAGCGCACCTACCTAGCAGCGTTATTTTTTACTTATACTTAATTTTTATTTGATCCATATTGCTACAGGTAAAATAAACATATAATTGCTTAAATGATTATAAGTATTTGGTAGGGGCTCATGGATATTTAATAACAGCTGCACGGGTCGATCGATCAAGTTAGACTGTAGAGTTGTAGACCTTTTTATATTTTGTTGAGTATATGTTGACAGGGCTACACTGTCCTCCCATACTCAACACTGTAATTTCAATACTACAATATCATCATTCTGTTTTCAAGCGTCACGTCGACAGTATAACTTCGTGTTTTAAACATACAAAAAAAAGAGTTAAATACCAGATTTAGCGAAGTCTCGGAAGCTTGAGAAAAAAAATCTCAATTTGGCAATTAGATAAATAAATAAACAAAAAAACAAATTGTCTGAATTCAAAACTCTGCAATTAATAGAAGCAACTTATTCATTTGCATCAACAGACCACAAATTGACAATACTAATTTTCCGAGAAAAGTTCAAAAACTTTACTTCTTTATTCTTACCGTAATCTCGTATTTCAATCGGTGCTAATTATAATTAGTTGTAATGAGTCGGTAACAATTACGTCTTGCGATGTTAGATCAATAGAACATAATTCCCACGTTCATTATGTTACTATTGTCGAATAAAACTAACTACAATTTGTTAAGTTTTATTGCATTTACCTATTGTTTTTAAATCAACGACACCATATACCGTACCGTATTTCTCTTAGGTTTAAATGTTCGAAGCATTAATATGGAGGAATGAATAATGAAATTAATGTACATATATACATTATACATACAACTCACGCCTTCTTCCCATGGGGGTAGGGAGAAACTACAGAACGCCACCTGCTACGATCCTTACATACTCCTTTTGCCTCGTTTACGTTCATACACCTGGTCATACACGCACGCCGGTTCCGAGTACTACGCACCTGACCTTTCTGAAGAACACCACCAATAAGGTCCTCAATATGTCCTCTTAGGGCGACCCCTCCACGTTTCCACTCACATCTGCCTTGTCCTTGACCTTTTGTTAGTCGCCTTTTATTCATCCTCTCAACATGACCAAACCATCTAAGCATACTCTTTTTAATGTTTGTCACTACATCTTCTTTTTAACCGCACCGTTGCCTTATCACATCTTTCCTCAGCCTATCATTCATAGTCACACCACGAAGCATGTCGCAAGGAACGCATTTCCACAACATTTATTCTACTTTCATGCTTCATTTGCCACACCTAACACTCACTTACATACATAAGCGTAGACACCAGCACACCAAGGTGAACAGCCAGTCGTGCGTTTTAAAATAACGTAAGGAAAGTTTTGAGCGACTGTGAGTGGTTATAAGAGTAGGGGAAGACGAAAAGATGGCTGGACTGAATGAAAGATGATATACCGAGATGACGACTCATAGAATAGTATGGAAGAAAAAACCCCAAACAAATTAGTATAAAGACAATATAATGATGGTGTTATATTAGTTGCTTCTACTATGCTGTTGTTAAATACCCTTATAGAGGCATGAGGAACAGGTTGTAAAGTTCATACCTCCATAGAAAAGGGAGGATCCTCCGACCAGACGGGTGTTGTGTCTGGTGGGCAACTGCTCGACGGTTGATGTCGGGACGTTGTATATATGCTAGTCGCGCTGTAACCTCTGCTTGCGCGATGCAGGATTTGCGTGACGTCAGTATGACGTGTAACTCGCATGTAGCGATGTTGATAACGCTACATCACTCCCCCCCGGAGACCGGAGGTCGATAGTGGGCTGAGTCTTGTATCTTGCGATGCTTGTCAGGGCCAGTTGAGGTTCCAGTGAGTCGGAACCGGATGCCGCATGGTTCACGGTGAGTCGGAACTGTCTGCGGTGGTACCCCAGTGAGTCGGGGTGGCGCTGCGTTATGCTCCAGTGCGTCGGACGTGGTACAGCGCCGGGTTGTGACTGACTGCTGGCGTCAACCAGGAGAGGGTTTGAAGGCTCTGCTTGTGGACCGGCCGAGAGTGCAATGTGCTGTGCCAAGGTTGCTGATGAGGCTGAGGGTGATGACCAGGTATGCGCGGTCGCTGCATGCTGGTGGTCAGGATACCCGTTGAAGCCGTGGGTGCTGGCTGGCTGTGTGACTCGCCGCTCTAAAGTTTGCGGAAGTGATGCTGATGTGATGATGACGTCACGCTGAAATACTTGCACGAAGGCTTTTTTTTTTTTTTTTGAGTGCGAAATCATCAAATGACCTCTCCCGCTCTGGGCGGAGCGGAAGGGCGTGTCAGACTCTTACTGACTAAAACCCACCCGTGTTCCTTCAGTTGCCTGTGCGCCAGGGCCACGGTAACTCTTTCGAACAATCCGCGACCCCGGCAGGCATCGGCCCTATCGGACCCCGTCAATTATGCTGACACCTCTTTGAGGCGCGCGTGGAACACAACGCGCCATCGACCCGGGCCTGGTCCTTACCGGACGGCGAGCTGCCCATTGCTCGCCGTCCGCAGGCCCGCACCTACGGTGGCCGGGATTCAGCTATTGATTCCCGACGCCCTGGGCGTCTCCTCCTGCGGCGACTAGGGGCGTGAGGGCGCAATGATTGCCTCTCCCTCACGCGCTCCGCCTCCTCCTTCGCGAGCATTACTGCTTTGCAGAAGGAGGTGGCTGCTTCCCATTCCCTCTCGCTCCGTACCATGGCATGAACCAGGGCCGGACGCGAGAGATCGCCGCCGCCGATCGCCGCCACGAGGACACGGCGGTGCTCCGCCCAAGCCGGGCAGACCTCCACCGTATGCTCCACCGTGTCCTCCGGTCGATCCACACAATGCCAACACCGGGCGTTTCCTCCCGCCTTATCCGAAACAGGAACCTCCCGAAACAGCCATGTCCGGTGAGGACCTGCGTCAGGCGGAAGGTGAGGACGCCGTAGCGCCTCTCAAGCCACTCCTCAAAGAGGGGACTTACCGCCGCAATTGTGGCGTGCCCACTTGCACGAAGGCTGCGCTAACTTTCATGTTCGGGGTCACCAGTATAGGGGTATGAGGTACAGGGTGTAAAGTTCACTCATACTCTATAGAAAAGGGAGGATCCTCTGACCAGACGGATGTTGTGTCTGGTGGGCAATTGCCCGACGGTTGATGTCGGGAAGTTGTATATATGCTAGTCGCACTGTAAACTCTGCTCGCGCGATGTAGGATTCTGCGTGACGTCAGTGTGAAGCGTAGCTCGCATGTGGCGATGTAGATGCCGCTACACTCCTATAAAAACATGTGAAATTCGATTAAGTACTGGTCATAGCGATCCTAAATATAAAGTATGGTGGCATAGTTAAAGTATTTGTAATAGCAAATTGCTGAATGCTGGTAGTAGAGCTCCCGAAAGAGTGGGTCTTAAAATGAAAATGGACAAAACGAAGGTCATGTCAAATGCCCATGTACCACCCACACTCTTGAAGATCGGAGACTCTGACCTCGAAGTTGTGGACGATTACGTTTACTTAGGACAAACTGTCCAGTTATGTAGCCCCTACTTCGAGAAACTGGTCAATCGTGGAATCCAACTCGGCTAGGCAGCATTCGGGAAGCTTCGTAATTTTGACCAGTGCGTGTTGCCAGTGATGACCTATGGCACTCAAGCGTGGTCGTTCACAATGGGCCTCATTATAGAAGGCTGAAAGTGACCCAAAGGGTAATAGAAAGGGCTATGCTTGGAGTTTCCCTACGTGATCGATTCAGTAATGAAGAGGTCCGTTGGAGAACCAAGGTAACTTCCAAACTTATGTGGCAGTGGGCCTATTGCTTGCAGAACAGATGGCCGATGGGGCCGAAAGGTTCTGGAGTGGTGACCGCGTACCGGAAGGCGTTGCGTTGGAAGGCCTCTAAAGCGTGGGCAGATGACCTGGTGAAGGCTGCAGCAATCCATTGGATTTGAGAAGCACAAAACCGGTCATAGTTGCGATGCTTGGGGGAGGCCTATGTCCAGCAGTGGACGTCTTTCAGCTAAAATGATGATGATGATGAATGCTAGCAAGTCCGAAAACAGCTGATTATTCTAGGACTGTAGGTATCTGAAACATAGATGACTTGTAGTGATGTAGCATTCTACACTTCCATGGGTTGTTCTCCCGCAGATAGTTTTCACACAAATACTCATATCACAACACGTGATTAAATAAACAAGAAAAGTTATTTCAATTAACATGACATCATTTTATGTAGTAATTTCATACTATGATATAAAATCAAAATTGCATTGATCACTAACATCCGTACACAGATCCATATGTGACAACAGTCTCACACAATCAGAAATTAAATTATCCGGAAAAGAATTGGATTTACCGACATAACTTGCAGAGTAAGCAAGCTGAAGTGGCAGGGCTGGCCATGTTTGTCGAAGGACCAATGGCCAGTCCGGAAGTGGAGACCGCGTACCAGCAAACGTAGTGTGGGTTGGCCCTCAGCTAGATGGACCGACGACATTAAAAAGGTATCTGGGACGGACTGGATGCGGAAGGCGGTGGACAGGGTGTTGTAGCGCAGCCAATTTGAATTATCTCATTTAAGGTCCTAATAATAAATTGTTCTAAATGAAAAGTGACAATTAAGCTAGATATGTGTCACGCCTAAGATGAGATGATAACCACTAGGTAAGTCATAGATCAGTGGGCGTCCCCCTCCTAATCGCAGTATGGCAGTACAATAACCCAAAATTGCCAAACATACTTGCTTATACAGTATTACAGTAAGTCACACGGTCACACTTATATGCTAAGTTATCCACCTACATATACACATATATAGGTTGATTATGTATGTACAACGACCGGTCAATATAAAAGGTAGTGATAATTTTGACAAAACTCGCAAACTGGAATGCCTTTTATTTTAAGAAAAACCGTGCGCCCGATGGTATTTCTCATAGGCAAAAATAACGAACTTCCATACTTTTTTTTTTTTTTTTTTCTCCTAATGGGCAGCTCGTAGTTATGACCACTAAGGTCCTGGCTACTTAACCGGGCAAACCTGTGGGTGCCTTAAGCTACTAACTTAAAGCCTCCAGCCAGGGGCGAAAAATACTTAAAAATTAGGTGACCGCACGCTAAGGGCACCCCCTGTGGGGTACGAACCTCGGCTTAGGGCGTCACTGAGGGGAGGGCAGCAAGATGGGACAGGCTGGATCTAAATTATATTATTATTAACTGGGGAATTTAAAACCACAGGCTCAGCTACGGCGCGGGCTGGCGCGTCGTCGAGCAAGGGTCGGGGGGGGGGACAATTACGTCGGGGGCGTCGCGTAGGACCTCGGCGGCGAGGTCGGAACGATGGCGGTCTGTTTTTGTGTACTGTACTGGTGGCCCTACTGCTCTCCTGGAGGAGGGTTATGGGGTCATCGGGGTCGGACAGGGCATGCCTTGGACGGCGGGTACGACTAATGCGGGAGGGGGCATATCTGGCAGCCTCGACAACCAGAGGGTTGCGATGTGAGACCGCGGAGTCGAAGAAGCGCTTGGAAATGCGCTTCATGAACTGACGGATAGTGGGGATTTTAAGATCGAGATGGAGGATCTCGTTCCGAACGAACCAGGGGGAGCCGGTTGCCCTACGGAGGAACCGGTTTTGGAGGGTCTGCATCCTATGGATGTGGTGGGGTTTCGAGTGTACGAAAACCACGCTCGCGTAGGTCATGATTGGCCGAATGCACGCTGTGTAAATGCGCAATTTGCACTTGAGTGACAATTTGCTGCGTGCATTCAATAGGGAGTGGAGTCTACCGAGAGCGAAAGCGGCGCGCGAACGCGCCTGCTTTATGTGCTCACCGAAAGAGAGTCTATGGTCTAGAGTGACACCCAAGTATTTGGCTCGCTTCTCCCAAGGGATAGGCTTGCCGAACATGGTGAACGGACGGGGAGGGGTGGGGTTGAGTCTCGGTTTCGAAAATAGAACCGCTTGACTCTTATCGGGATTGACTTCGATTCTCCACTTCCTAAACCAGTCACCGAGTTGGTTGACTGTGGTGAACTTCCATACAAATTATCATTTCTTTTTAACCCCATAAGGGGACGAGTTTTCAATAATCCTTCCTTTGTGCTCACCTTCGTAATATAAGTAACAAAATTTCATTCTGGTAGACCCAGTCGTTTAGGCTGTACATTGTCTGTCAGTGAACGAATGAATTTAAGAATTTTATTGACCGAGCGAGCGCGAATCGTCTCCGTTTCAGCTTGGGCAAAAATGCTTTCGTATGTCCGGATGTCCTGCGGATGGCTGTTCTCCTCTACAGGTCGCATTACTAAACATTAAATTTTGTGAGCAGGTTCGATAATTATATGGAATTACTTAGTCGATTCAGTTTAACGGAATTTTTCAAAATGGCGGAAATAGGGGAGAAAACGTGAAAAAAAAAAAAAACAACCGTTTCGCGCTCTTTGGGCGCGGTTTTTGTTTTAAGGTGCGCGGTGAACATTTATTCAGTTTTAAGCTATGCAAAGACAGACTCGCGAGGTGTACAGCTTACAGAGCCACTAGTTAAGTAGATGACGTAACATCCTTGCTCTATCGCTCATTCCGAACTCAGATGGATCTAGCAATACAACCTCATTGATAAATTATCCATGGGAAGCTACCTTCTTCACGCACGAAGAGAACTTGCCTCAGCTCGAGCTCTTTATGTAGGTACCCAAATTTTCGCAAGAAAACTCAACCAGTATTAGGAACTCATAAAGAAGAGTAAATTAAGGTCCCCATTTATTTTATAGTTATTGTTATTCCCAACGATGTGATAAGACGATTACCGCGAATTCGTAAGGTGAATGAACTTTATATGGCATGACCTGCGAGTCGAATCAAATGGCTGTTTTTGTTACAATTTAGTGTGTAGTACGATTTTACTGAACAACACTTCGTTAGAGATACATAAACTCACGCCCGTAATCCTCGAAGGGTGAGGCTGAGGTGTACCTATAATACACGCACATTTCGCTACTTCGTTAGCGATATTACAGCTAATGAGGTAAGTCTTTTATTAATTAGTATTTAAAACTTTCCACTATACCTGCTGATAGCACAGGTAGAGAGTTATTATGGACTCTTACCGACTGAAACTATTTAATTCGAGGCCTTAGCACGGTGGTTTCCAAATTTTCTTGCAACATTTTCTTTCTCCATATTCTAGTAGTTTCTTGACTTACTAGCGCAAAGACAAAACCAAGCTTGGGTAACGTTTGGTTTTGTTTTTTTTTCTTAAACCGTAATGATCAGCACTGTCGTCTTTCTAGATTATATTATGATTTTATAACCAACCAACACAATAATATGAATTGAATCTATTACTCTATCGGTATTTTTTTATGTTTCCTACCAAACTAAGTTTTTGTTAACAAATCAACGACCCAAACAGATTGATAGATGAAACCGCAAATGATTCGATATAATAATGACTGTGTGGCTCTGATTGATAATATTGCACCAATAATATGGTAGCCATAACGAAATAAATATACCAGGTGGTTAGAATGCTATAAAGTTTCTGTTTGGTCACCTCGTTAGTAGGTATGTGTCTCTCTAAAGTTTTGGTTATTAAACTTGTACGACATTAGAAGTGCTAGATGCAAATTAAGCACCTTATTTATGTTTTCAGATAGCCAACAATGCTCTTCGAGTCCAATAAAACAATGCATTCAGGATGCTGCTGGGGCTGCCACGCTTCTGCAGTGCGTCGGGAATGTTTGCTTATGCGTAGGCTGGTGGCTTCGCAGCGATCAGACGTAAGCCGTGTCGCTGCTGCAGAGAGTCCAGGACAACTCGAACAGTCTCCTGAATATCATTGTGGAGAAATTTGTTTGCCCGTTCCCTGTGCAACCTTCATGTTTACTAGCATACAATTATGGATTTTTCAAAATATATGATTGTTATTATTTCCATTTCGACTCTATCAGGAACCTAATGGTCAACGTTACTACAAGTACACCCTGTATTCGTCGCTGAACGTATATCATTTGGGCTAGTCTGTTTACTCAAATACAAAAGGGTGCTGTATAAAGGGCTTTTTCTAACAATATTTAGCATCGGAGCAGCAGAAATATATAAATAAACTAAATATATATCCTGGTTGTGTCCACTACGTGACTATGAACAAAGTAATCGTCTAAAGTAAATTGAAATTATAAAATATTACATATTCTTGATTTAGAGTCTTATATTTCCGACAGAGCCAAGCATAAAATATGAAGTACCTACTGTAGGTGTTAACAAATATTGTTTCCATTAATTGGTATCCAGTATCCAGTAGGTCGGGTGACATCGTATGACATTCTATTGTGTTTATGATAACTTTTGATTTTTCCTTTACTTGTGCTGCTTCGAATAAAGCTTCACATAACTCTTACTTTACAGCGTAGATCTAGCAACTAACTAGATGTAGATCTAAATGTTATCACTAATATTCGATTCAAATAATCTATTTTAGCCGTATGATAATTTATAAGAAGAATTTTTGATACAGTATTTTGCCAAGCAGGAAAATGTCACACATCAAACGCCGCGTGTGATAACTACTTCAAAAGGCAAACTTCCTACCATGAGTGTTAACAAAAGCGCAAAATATGAAAGTCTTGTTAGTTATAATAGAACATTCATCTGTCAAGCCTAACTCATATCCGAGACATAAAGAGAAACATACGCTTTGAAAACTGAAGATGTGAAATAACATCAAACGACATCGTTATTCTCTAACACATATTTATTATAATAACAATATGTAGTCCTACAAAAGACCTAGATAAGGCCGATACATAGTTCTGGTTCCGATCCCTTTACGTTTTTGAAATGAGAAAATAATGGTTTCGGCTTTCGGTATCCCATCCCGAGCGTATCATGTAGAATCTTAAATACAAAACACTATTTTGATTTGTATGCTAAACTTGAATTGAAATAACATCGACTTAGAATTCGTTACGTCCGTGTAAGACGCCATATAAGAACGCTATAATAACTCTATTTATTTTTGACGATCTGATATGCGACTGCCAAACTACCTATATGGCGAATAATTTTGACACTGTAGGCATTCTAATGTGTCAGATATTAAAAAGTTGTCAGACGACATCGGTCTCCGTGTTTATTCTGTCTGCTTCCTTATGTGCAGCCTTTTGGAACTGAACTGAGATGATTATCCTTCCTAACCGTCACAGCGATTAGCAAGACTGAATGCTATGTTGATCACAATATTCCTAATACTAGAACGTAACCAACCCCGTAAAATAAGGTACATACTATAATCCTGTCTGATATTTTTTCTAAAACCCGGCCAAGTGCGTGTCGGACCACGCACAATGAACTGAAACTCAAACTCAAAGCATTTATTTCAAATAAACCAATTACAGGCACTTTTGAATTGTCAAGGGGTCGGTCAGTCAGAAAGATGAAGCTAGTTACCCATTCCAAAGCGTAGTAGGTACCTATGGAGAAGAACGGGAAAGAAACTCCATGGACACTCTTTTAAATCAAAAAATGTTTACAAAATATTGATTACAGCGTTCATGTTGAAATTATGCATGTGAGAACGATGCAGAACGTTAAAAGCGTCCGTAATAAAAAGACAAAAGCAATTCAAATATTAAATTAAATTAAAATAAGCCGTGGCAGCCAAGAAATGACCAGTCCCCACTGACGGCGCCCGTTCACGAACATGACGCATGGATCAGCACCATTCAGCTCAACCATTTTGAAGGGAACTTAATGATCCAACACACACGCCACCACCAGCGAGACATTAGAGTGAGCATGACAAACTCTCAGCCGCCAGGGCACATTCAAGTCAATGAAAGAAAAACCTATTAAATGGTAGCTTTATAGTAGGTGCATAGTACTCACACCTGTGCTATGCAATTATGCAATTATTATTAAGGGTTCCGTAGTTGGAATGAATTTATCCCAAGAACAACTTTAACATTGTAGTTGAAAAACATGTTATCCCATACATTCTAAGTGCAAATGTAAGTTTGTACGCACAATATTGAGAGGTTTACCATGTTATTTTAAGACCATTGAATTTTGTCAGGTTTTCCCGTTATCTATAGCAAAGAAAAATTATCTGTATTTTCTTCGAAATTTTAGTCTCTGTAGTTTCGGAGATAAGGGAGAGACTATTCTATTGTCATCTATTTTCTTAAATAACTTTAGAACGATTTATTTTAGAATTATAAAAAATAATATTTGAGCGCTTTCATTTGATATGTCACCCGGTATAGTATCCCAAACATTTTTTTAAAATTTTCGAATTTGCTCCCCAAAAGTTCCCATATTAAAAATTCATTTATTTACGTTACACGTCCGTGTTTGGGTCATAGTAATTCATAATGCACATCAAACAACATAATCGCTCCAGTAAGTTCGGAGCAAAACTGGCTGTGACAGACGGACAGATAGACAGACAGACACACACACGAGTGATCCTATAAGGGTTCCGTTTTTTTATTCGGACGTACGGAACCCTAAAAATCATAAAAGTAGCAAAAGACGTTTCTAGTATAAAATACGAAATGTACCATTTGAAAGCTAGTTCCTTATATCCGTCAATATTAGTATTTCAAACCATATACAGAGAAAACATTAAAAGAGAGATTTCTTTTAAAACTTTGTTTGATAACCAATAAACGTGCTAGTAAATGCGGACTGCCGATTTACGACACGCTTAGTAGTATTCCACTCAATTTCTGGTTTCGGCTTTCATACTTACCTATTGAATACTTGCGGCGGACGGCATTTCATGAGTTCTTAATATGTTCATCAGTGTCATAAATCTTTGGAATAAAGAACGCTTGATCTCAACACTATCTATCATTGACTTCCTACTTCTAATTATAATTCCGTATATTTTATAGTTTCGGCTTTCGGCCTAAGCGTTATACCAACATTTTTTTCGGTATCGGTTTTAGTTCTACACTAGTTCAAAAATAACGTAACTCAGTGACCAATTTCGGTTCAGATTATGATCTTAGCGTATACCTTTAGAGCATTTCTAACTAATAATCTTGGTACATAAGGTATTGTTACCGCAACGATAACTAACGTACATAAAACTGCTTTATTTATGTCAGTGTTCGAAATGGTATCGAGTAACAGGGTAGTAAAATGGTTATTGTTCGGATTAGGTGTCCTTGTCATGAATATCAGTAAATATTCTAGGAATTGTCTGTAAATACATCAAGTGGTTGATCATAAACATAGAAAGGTATAGGATATTCTGGACTACGAAAAAAGGTGTGTTTTCCTTTTTATTTGGGAAAACATAGATATACAACGACCCAAAGGTCATTAGGCCATGAGGCATTGTGTCTGCCACAAATTCAAAAAAAGTTTTGAATATTAATACCATGAGACATTGTGACAGGCACAATGCCTAATGGTATTAATATTCTCTATTTTTTTTTAACTAATATATAAAATGTGAATTACAAATATTCTTCTAAAAAAACTAAATTTACTTTATTTACTCACTGAGTTCTACTGAAGAATAAGCGTTGTGGACATTGTAGAGAAAATACCCAAAATCAGTACACTAGCTAGGCACTGATTTGATATGCTTTTCCAATGCATCGTAGAAAAATCTCAAATAAGAAATAAGTAATTCGTAGTTTTACGCGCAAATAAAACAACAATATAATTAATTAAAACTGTAAAGACTGTTTCATAAGTCGTTTCATCACCAATATATTTGAATTTACACATTACAAATCAAATACCCATCTACTTTGCTAGTAATTAAAAATATACGTCAAATTCTAATACAGTCATAAAACTTAGAAGTTTAATTATTGCACTGTGAGGCATTAAACTAAATGATTTATGACGTAGAGATAATTATGACTTATCTTATATAGCTTAAAGGTATTAATTATTTGTTTAATTATTTGGTAGACTACAATAATAATAAACTGATTTAATAATTATTAAAATAAAAGTTATCGTAATTCATATAATAAAATAAGGTGACTGTGAAACAAACCCTCGCAGATTACGATATGAAGCACGAACAGTTACTTCAAATATAAGAAAGGCGTAAACGAAAGTGGAATACTATGGAGAAGACAAATCATTAGCCGCTTAGCCTAATCCTTTAGCTTCACTAAGACGAGACGTGCGTAAAAATAAAATACTAAAAGACCCACTTGCACCGCCAATCACTAAACACATTTAGCGCTAAACGAGTTTTAAACATTATTATGTCTCTGTCATCTTCAAACATTTGACAGAAACATAATTATGTTTTAAACTCGTTTAGCACTAAACGTGTCTAGTGATTGGCGGTGCAAGTAGGCCTAAGATAATAAGATCGCTGTTCGAGATGGAAACTTGGACTAACTCGAAATAACTCGGTATTTCGGGTATAAGCGTAAAAATAATAATTAATAAAAACATACGCAATCTCCCCGTATCTCCTTAAAGATTTGGCACCGCACAGGTGTAGAGAAGCAGTCATGTTTAAGTTCTATGTAATAGGGGGCGACCCTATTGCCATCATCCGGACACAGTCTAGCCTCCAGGATACTGCTGAGAAATTCCTAATGGAGAACCCCCAGTAACACTAAAACCGAACTGGGGCTAAATCTAGGGCTTTATGCTTAGCAGTCGCGATTGCGACTACTCGACCAACAAGGCAGTTTTCTTCTTCGATTTACTGTCGTATTGACGTCTCCACCTTGTAGATATGTCGCAGATGCATTTTCGAATTTACGGTTTTACATAACCGCTAGCCGTTTTACAAAACAGCTTCATTACGTAAAACAGCTGAACGATGTTTAGCGATTTTCCACAATTACTGAACTTTAACACACTGAATTGCATAAACGTTTTCCATTTATCAATGCAGCGGGTCAACGATTAGAGGTTAGGTACCTATGTAAAATAGCGTGAAATGAAACGTCAGATAGAAGAATTTCGTTTTTAATTTTGGCTTTCGTGGCTTTGTGTGTCATAAGTTCATAAAAACAGCAGTGGAGTCTGAAACAGAAATAAATAAAACGAGTAATATGAGTGAAAATGTAAACCTAACTCAAGTGAAAACAGTGATTTTAATATAAAGTTTTCAGAGTATTATGATAGTCAGACCTAAAAGAACTAAATATCCAAGTAACTGCGACCAAATTAGAAGTAGCGGTTGGTCACAGTTCCGGCCAAACCTAAACCAATATGTCAGGTTGCCCTAGCTTAGTTACTGCGACCGATTCGGCATTAGAAGCCACACCAAATGTGTTGAATTAAACGACGTAGCTCAGGTTTTAATAACCATTTGTTATAAAACTAGCCAATATTTAGGAGCTGTAATACACGGTCGCTTGACGTCACGAAATAGAGAGAGACAGCTATATGATAAAGCGCGCAAGCAACATAAATAGGCGCGTAATTCAAAATTAGAAAATTACATTCAACAAAATGCTTATGGTGACTGCAGATAAGCCATTCAGCATTACGCATTCTGTATAATCAATGTAAGTAGCAGTTTTGTTAAACTTAACACAATGACGATACGATGTTTTACATAACGCAGCTGTTTTGTAAAACAGCTAGCGGTTATGTGAAACAGCGGATTCGACAATTTATTTGCGACAGATACATGCTACTACATAGTAGCTAGGTACCTAAATGAATGTTTCATGTTTCGTATTAATTCTCGAGCGACCCCACAATACTCCCCGCGTATTATCTGAATCTCAGTCTTATCTCGGGACTGCGTTAGACCGCCTCCGTAACGGCTTATCTCTTGAACAATGGCAATTCGTTCTTGTTGCATTAAATCTTACTTTATAAACATTCGAGGGCCGATACAAAGGCTATTTTGAGAATGGGGCCTTGGAAGCAGCGGATTTCATTTATTATACACTAGCAACACGTCTTTACGACCTGACAAAGCATAATTTCTTTATTATAATTATGTAAGTTTTAACATACACACATCAAAAAGTGTCTAGAGAAAATGTTTTTTTTTTATTGCCCTTTTGAAATTAAATAAAAATAAAATGTTAGATTGATTAAATAAAATGTTTCCGTATGTTTAGATCGACGAAGTACTCTCTGCTTTTGCATTTAAAGACTTACTTTTATGGTGGATGTTTCACCTTACTAAAAAGGACTCAATGTATATAATGTATTACAATTAAAGATTGAGTGCACTTTTTGGCAACAAACTCAATAGGTGGTACACTTAGTGGCCTTCGGGAACGGATATTGACTTCATGCAAGCGATTAGTCGCTTATTAACATCACTGAATAACTATGAAGCCTCGTAGCCCACATCACATACATCATTACGTAATTTGTATATAACGATCTTGACTGCGTGTGGTGATGTGAGCTCGACCTCCATGTCGCTCTGCCACCGTACCAATGATGTGGCAACTTGTCTAAAGTCGACATATAACTATCTGCTGCCAAGAACCAGGTTCCAACATTCCTACGACTCTGATAATTTCTTCTCGGCTCAAATGACATCTTTTCTCCTTAATAACGTTCTTTCGTACTGATTCCACTCAGATGTATGGCAGAAATGTTACTGATTTGGCATCAAACACGTTGCAGGATTATATAGGAATACGACTTGACAGAATATTTTCATCTTTTGACCGAAATTCAAAAACTATTCTCTTTTCAAATGACAAAATTTACAAAAAAAAAAGTATCCATAGGAGTTACAAAACACATAATTAAAACTCCAGATTTTTATTAACTAGCAAAAACGTGCTTGATCCCTAGACACCTTTGATGTGTGGATATGTTTTTTTTATACAAATAAACATATAACATTAAATTTTCTAAATGATGGTGCACCGCAACAAAACCCGTTTTGTTGTTTACAAGAACAACGCAGTCACACAGACAGACTAGAAAAGCGACTTAAATTTATAATGTATAGATATAGATTTGCGAGTAAAATGGGATTTATATTTCCCATATAGGTGCTTATAGTAGATGTTAATCCAGGTCAACGGTGCTACGAATCAATTATGTTAATGAGAGGGTTTTCTGAAATGACGTTTACTAGGTTGCAGCACAGAGACGTCAGGTCCGGGCACCTGTCAAAAGTGTCAAACGCCTGCATTTGCTTTAGTCGTGGCTGAATGATGACCGACATCATATTATATTTTATATTCATTGTCGAAATGGAAGACCTCTTGTCAAAGTAGCGCCAACTGTTAGCGTAAAATTTCATGAAAACCCTCATTAATTTCGGATCGCCCCGATGAAAATTATTAAAACAAACTAAATGAACCGGCTTTCGTGCCCTCTTGTAACCAACGTAGAGTTATTAATTATTTTTTAACAAACACGCGACATTGTCACTTTGCCTCTACGGTTCAGCATCACCATTATCACCATTTCAGCTGAAAGAAGTCCACTGTTGGATATAGGCCTTCCGCAAGCACCACCTCTTCGAACTTAGCATTGGAAAGCATCCCACATGGTGGATCAATGACCTGGTGAAGGCCGCAGGAATTCGCTGGACCCAAGAAGCACAGAACATCTACGGTTGTTTATTACCATTTTCAGGTGTTTATGGGCGGCAGTACCTAACCACTTCACATCAAGTCGCTATCACTGTCCCTTCCAAGGTTGCCTGGAAGAGAGAGCTGGTGACGATAAGGCCGCCCATTGTATATTTTGTAGTATTTGATTTAATTTTTGTTATATATTTTGTGGTGTACAATAAATAATAGATAAAACAAGTTGGTTTTTGGTCCAAATTGTACGCAATTGTATCCTGTAATTCTAAAGCTTGATTTATACGGAGCGATTTAATTGCCAGTGGCATAGGATAAGTTGAAGTAACAATAAAAGTCGCACATCTTAACAGTGTTTAGACGATTCAAGTCATCTGTTCATCATCATCATCAGCCTACAGCAGTCCACTGCTGGACATAGGCCTCTCCAATTGCACACCATTTAGCTCGATTTTCGGCAACTCTCATCCAGCTGCTACCAGCCACCCTGCGAAGATCGTCGCTCCACCTATCCTGAGGGCGTCCTACCTTACGTTTGCCGATTCGCGGTCTCCACTCAAGAACACGTCTACCCCAACGGTCATCGGTTCTACGGCTAATATGGCCGGCCCACTGCCACTTCAGCTTGCTTACTCTGTGAGCTATGTCAACAACTTTGGTACTCTGCCGGATCACCTCATTCCGGATTCTATCCCTCAGCGAGACTCCAAGCATAGCTCGTTCCAAGTCATCTGTTGCTTCAATATTATTGTAAGCCGCAGGCAAAAAACTTGCATCGTTTAAATGGAGCTTTATTTGGCTGCTGATTTTGGGGCCTCAACTTCACCAAGTACCAACGACAAATCCCCCAACCATTCTCTATTAGAAATTTCGATAAAATTTGTTCCCAGTACAAATAAAATGTTATTTTCTAACGGAGCACATTCTCGCCACTGGTACCGATCAGATTTACAGTTTGTAACGTCTAGACGCACTTAGCTTTATTTTTTATGACCTATAATAAAAACGTAGAACTAGTTAATCAATCAATGTAGTGTATTAACTCCTTTTTGAAGCGTTTATACTTACGTACATTACATATTTTATGGAAATATACTTAATTTTGTATTGAACAGTTAAGGACCAACAATATATGCCCGACCAACGATGTATAAAGGCCCTTGAACCGAATCAGAGCTTATTATAAAGAAAATAGTTTCTCTCTTATCACTAAAATAAAGTTCAAACATTATTTATAGGATTTTCATCAACAATTCCAATAAATTTGCAAAATAAAACTTAAAATCGAACGTCATTTCTGCCCATAAATTCTGATTCTAATTCATCACTTTTGTCTAAAGAACAACATACTGGTTTACCATTTTCAAAATAGTGAGATTTAGAAGAATGTGTTCTGAAGCAACAGACAAAATCAAAACGTGTGGACACACATTCGTTTGTCCCTAGGATGTAGTTACGTATTACCATTGGAACGCACATATAGGAGTCAGCATGCAACTTAAACGTAAGCTTGAAACGTTTAGTGTACATAAAATTAAGATACCCTTTGTTTATTGCTCAAATAAGGCATACAATAACTTCAGCTTTACTTAGCTTCAAATATGCACCGCACCTATCACAATATCTTAGGCCTAAGAGTTAAGTTATAGTACATTCGTTTAACTAAATGTGTCTTCAAAAGTTTATTTATGAATGCATTAAAATAATTTATGATTATTACTGTAGTAGCTCCGAGCATTGAATGCCATTGTTCTGAATTCGAAGTACGTTCAATTGTTTTTATAATTAAATTATTTGTGTTTATTATCAGTTTTGACGTTTAATTTATTGTCTGTATTCAGGAAAGATGTGTTAAAATTAATGAAACAATAGAGTACTTCCAGTATACATTATTATTGGTGGAAGGGTATTTATTTAACAGTTTATGTACTTACACACATATAACAGATAAGAAGAAAATCACAAAATCCTACCTATAAAGGTGATGCTGATTTCATAACAAATCTCTTCCAGCATAGAGATGTAGACTAGACTCCGTATTATTTCGAGTGTAAGTTTATTTTTAACCAACTGCAAACAAAAGGAGGAGGTTCTCAATTCGACTGTATTTTTTTAAAATGTTTATTACCTCAGAACTTTTTATTGGTGAACCGATTTTGATAACTCTTTTTTTATATAGTCCCATATCAATTTTATCAAGATCTCATAAGTAGTTTTAGAATTATCCCTAATAATGCGTATTTTTTCCACTTAGTAAGTAGTGGTAGTTTTAATAATTTTCTGTCACTCTCATTTACATATCAAGTAAAGGTATACGAATTTGTGTGGGGCTGGTAATACAACAAAAAAGTGAAAAATAAAAAATTCATTACATAAAAAACCACCGACTTCCAAAAAAAACACTATAAAACGTGAAAATAACTTTAATTTTGGAAGTCGATGGCAAAAACGAAAAAACAAAACCAAAGACACCGACTTCCTAAATGAAAGTAATTTTTCACTTTTAGCGTTTTTTTTTTTGGGAAGTCGGTTGTTTTTTTTAGTAATAAATCTTTTTTCGAGGAAACTCGCTGTGACATAATATTATGTACCTGCGTCAATGGCATCACCTTTATTCGTATAATATTAAGATTTATTAGAAACTACATCATAATTAGCCTATAATGTTCCCACTGCCGGGACACAGGCATCCTCTCTTCGAGAGGGAGTGGACTGGAATCCACTACTTTATTACTCAACTTTAGTATCCAATACTTTATTACAAACATGAAATCTTTGGTCCAGAAGAAAACAATATAAATAAAGATGGTACTTACTAGATACGGCTTCCGATGGATATCCTATTTGTATGCAGACTAATTTTAAACTTCCAAGTCGGTATATTTTTCGAAAAATTTCTTATATAATTATTGTTCATATATACTGCTCCTATATTTAGAAGATGTTATCCATATATAACCATATATATCGTTTTAGCCACCAAAAATAAACATACATACGATCAATATGTCAAAAAAATGCGTTAATTTTGACAGCTGTCAAATGGCAGTTACCATCTTAGATACACACACACAGTAACTACTTAGCCTAAGTGATTTATTCGTAAATGTATACAGTATTATCGTAATTATTGATCTAGAATATTTCCATATTGAGGTGGGAACTGGGCAAATCGATTACTGGTGACATGGATCCCGTTTTAGCAGATAGATTGTGGTTAGTACTTACAATTTATTTTATCTGTGAATATTAAGTAAGTAAGTGACATGCAATTAACTTAAAGGTGTTAATTAGAAGTAACAAAAAGTTAGGAAAAATATTGTTTTATATATTATATACTAACTTCTCGATAGTCACTCTGAGATAGATATACAGTCGTTCGGGTTTCATATACAATTCTTAACATTTTAAAATAAGGAAAACAGATTTGGCTACAATCGATAATTCCGCTACCATTTACTACGTATCATACAATTTACCTATTTATATTGTCTGTGTTGTCCTACTGCAGGGCAAAGGCCTCCTTTCCCTCTTTCCACTTTTCTCAGTCTACTACGATTACGGGCCAATCCTTTATAAAGAGTCCAGCTTATCCCGCCATCCATTTCTGGGCCTGCCACGTAGTCGTTTCCTGTTATTTAGGATCCATTGAGTGTTGGATTTTGAAATGACGTAATATGCTAGAGAACCTAGGTAACCGACATAGCCCAAAGACTAAGCAAGCTGAAGTGGCAATGGGCTGGTCACATCTCTCGCAGAACCGACAATTGTTGGGGAAAACGACTTCTAGAATGGAGACCGCGTTTAGGCAAACGTAGTGTGGGGCGCCCGCCGGCCAGATAGAGTGACGACTTACGAATGGCGGCTGGCAGAGACTGGATGAGGAGAGCCGAAGATCGGGCTCAGTGGCGTTCACTAGGAGAGGCCTACGTCCAGCAGTGGACCAATATAGGCTGAAGATGATGATGAGTGGTGGATTTTGCATATTGCTGCTCCAACATGCGACAGATGTGGCCAACCCAGTTCCAATTTAGTCCAGCAGCTGTGTGGCCAGCGCCAGCTATTTATACTTTGGAACGCAGTATAGAGTTCCTAATGTGGTTTGTGATTTTGACACCTAGTATAGTTCGTTCCAGGCCCATTGGCGGACTCCAAGTGCGAACTTTTGACGCTGTGTAAGGGTCCATGTTTTGCGCTCCGTGTAGGTGAGGGTGCGAAGAATATACAAGTCCATGATCTTTCGTTTTAGTGAAAGCGGGAGATGTACACACAACAAAGTACCTACCTACGTAATGAATATAAATTACATGAACCCACTAGCCGTCCCACTAAATTCTAACACACGCCAAAACACTATTACTTGAAGCCGTCAAATCTGTCAAAAGTTCGAACATAATTTGTGGCTATTGACATTTCAAAACTTCAGATCTGTCAAAGTCCACGTCACTTCATGTCATGTCACTTACGTACTAAGCGTAACCAGTATATTTTGATAGATCTGAGCAGCACTAGTTCCATTGGCCCTCTGATATAACTTATCAAACTCTGTACCTCTAAAAGTAGTTTCACATTTCCCGGCAGACCACGTTAAACTGGGTAGCTTCTTAAGTGGTTCAACACAATCGCACCTGACAGGAGAGAGTAGGTACCTACATGCCCAAACAGTAAAAGCATGGCCTAACCTGTTGTTCTCTTAGCTATAATATAATGTATCATTATAGATTGGTGCCACCCGAGTCAGAATGACCATTATCTGTGAGACTATGACCCGGGGCCCTTATTGTGTTTATGGTTTTTTTCTGTGCTAGCCTAGCATGTGTTATTATGTATCTGTCACCTTAAGCGTAAAGATAGTAAGGTGACTTAAAGACTTCCCGTGCTAAGACTTTTTCAGCGTCGTATAATGAAACGAATCCCTGTGTACATAGCATAATCAGCCTATAATGTTCCCACTGCTCGGACTCACACCTCCTCTCTGTGAGAGGGAGATAAATAGATTATATACATACTACCGAGTATTTTTATTATTAGTATAAAATTAACTCCTCTGTTCTGCCCGTTTTGTAAACACATCGATATCCTGTTGACTCCAATACCAAGCCCCTTAATTGATTCTTAAAGTTCGCGCAGAATGAAATCGGTAGCAATTACTATAGCAACGCCTTCGGGCAAACAAGGTGGTTCAATTTAAAATAGCCGTTAGTAAAATTAGCTTTAAATTGGAATAAATTGAATACCTACTTGTGCTGACACGCTTCACATTCCAAATTGATAGAATGTTCATAGATCGTAGGACAGTCTGTGAATTTTGATGAAATACTTGAGAATAATTTAAATAGCATTTATTGAAATATTTGTTGTGTTGTTGTCTTGCATATTTCTGTCGTCGATCCTTGTTGGTAACGGTGCCGATTCTCTTGTACACCGACCTAAACTAACTAAACTATCACTAAAATTCCTTACTTTTGGCTATGAGAATCTTAGAGCTATTCTGCAATAAAATATCTCTAAATTTAAAAATCATTTTGACGCAACTAAAATTTAATTTGACAATCGCGACTCCACATGGTACCTACTTGTTTGCCCTACCACGTGATTTTTTTTTAGAGCCGGAGGCGAGCATGGGTGGCAGCCTCGGCGTGTTTTATATGGAATTTTTCACTTTTTGTACGGAAAATATTAAAAAAATATATACCTTCGTGTAGAGTTATATGGGTTTAAGGGTTTCATAAAGGGGGTCGAAATTTTTATTATTTTTACGATAGGACACACCGTTTTCGAGATATAAGCAAAATTAAAAAAAAAAATATAGTACTGTTTTTGCCCCTGAAGTCGAGGTGTTGTGGTGAATCTTAGTTCATGACAACTAATTTTATTCCACACCTTTTTAATCGCTATTAAAAATAGCCAGATTTAGTTAAGACAACCAAAATTTTAGGTTAAAAACGTCAAATTCAGAATAGCAAAGTTGCCACTTTCACTAAACTAATTATTCAGTACCATCTTAGTGCTGTCAAACTAAAATAAAGTTAAGTTGTGTCACTTTAGTCTATTTCAGAATGAGAAATCGTCTTTTGACAGGACTAAACAAAATTTTAGTGATTTTTAGTCTAGTTTAGAGAATTTTGTGACAAGAGAATCGGCACCAATAACAATTTCATCTTCTCTAAAAAGTACGCAAGAGATCATCCTTCAGAAACGTCTAGGAAGAAATAAAATTGTTTAACAGTCTTCTGAAAAAGACGATGACCATTAAGTGTTACTATAGTTTAACTGAGTTCTTAAACGATAAATCTTGACATTTAAAATTTGTGACAATTTCATGGTAAATTTAATATTTTGTAATTTTAATGACTATGTATATGAAAACCTGTAAGATTTGTACACCTTCTCTGGTATAGCATGTAACACGCACTTATATTTAACACTATTGCATGCATCTATGTATAGTAATGTACTCATGTTAAGGCGCTTCCCCGACCAAACGACCTTGAGCGTTCGGTCCTTCTCTGTCCCGTCGCTGAGTCTCGCTCTGTCTCGCTCCCTGCGCATCCTCATTTATCATAGAATTCACAAAAAAAAAAAAATGACAAGCGGTGTTTTGAAATTAAATAAAACGTGAATTATTTAGATTTTTAAATTATCTATCCATTAGTTTAATCTTCAAATTAATAGAACGTCACCTTTAGCAAAAGATGCACGTAATCAATAATTAAAGTCACTTTTTTACAAGGAGGTTTTAAATGTATTTAAAACACCTAAAAACAAATAAGAACGTGCAATGTGATGATAGGATATCGAACATTAATAATGTGCTTTTAGATGTAGTTTCTTACCCATAGTGAATGAGTTAATAGCCTCTGAATAACGCACTATGGCAAGGTTTTGGTCGGGGTACCGCCTTAAACACATAAATTGATCCTTATCTTTACCTTTATCTACTCAAAATGTAAACGTAGGTAGAAGATCATCTAGTTTAAAATTGCACGCCCCTCCACTACTTGTTGCATACACATTTCATATACTTTTTTTTATGGATTTTTAGTGGAGGGGCATGCAGTTTTAAATTTGACGATCTCTACATACCTTCAAACACGTGTTCCAAACAGGATCAAGACAGACGGCTAACAGTTATTCGGCTGTAACAACCGATGTATAATTTGTATCAATTTGACTAATACATCATAGCGAGGACCACCCCTAAGCGACGCGAATTACCGACATGTTCCGCCTCAGGTAACGGTATAGTATTCAATAAGTCTGCTGCGATCTCGAGATTATTTGCATTACTCATTGAGAGTGTAGGAATCACCCATGATGTCGGTGGGTGTCGATGGCGGTTAAGAGATTTGGTCAAGAGAATGAGATCTGTAAAGTGTAACGCTGACTTGACTTATCCAGAGTATTCTATTCTATTCTATTCTAGGCTTGAGCGAAATTCGTAAATCGTACTTCGATTTTACTTCCCTAAGTAAAGTTAGGGTTTTCTTACAAATATGAACCTTTTTAGGATTCCATACCCAATGGGTACCAACACTGCCTACGGAACCCTATTACTAAGGCATCGATGTCCGTCCGTCTGTCTGTCAGCGGGATGTATTTCATGAACCGTAATAGGTAGACGGTTGAAATTTTCACAGAGTGTGTATTTCTATTGCCGATAACAACAAATAATAAAAATAAAATAAATTAAAGGAGGTCCCCGTACAAGAAACGTGTTTTTTAATATGTAGTGTTAAATATTATACAGTGGTACGGAACCCTTCGAGTGCGAGGCCGACTCGCACTTGCCCTGCTTGCTTGCTTGCTTGCTGCCTGCTGCTGTTGTCCTGATTTTTTAATGCAAATTATGTTATATGCCTATGAGCAAATGCGAATGAGAATTTCATACTAATAAGAACCTTATTATATCAATATTGTTGTTGTTGTTCAATGTTGTTGCGTCGTGTCTAGTGGGCAACTGCCCAACGTTTAATGTCGGTACGTTGTATATATGCTAGTTGCGCGGTAAACTATGCTTGCGCGATGCAGGATTTTGCGTGACGCCAGTGTGACGTGTAGTTCGCATGTGGCGATGTTGATACCGCTACAATGTTGATATTCGCATGAAACTTTTGACGTTACTTGTAAAGTCAAAATGCGATCTGTGAATTTGCCTTTAGCAAAACAATGACCTTACAGTATGGCATAAACGCTAAGTTCTTCCTGACACCTCATTGAGCTTTTAAAAAGTTGTGGGTTCGTTATCTTTCAAATGTGCCCGGATCACTTCAATAATAAGGGCAGCTCTGTTCTTCTCTCTGTCTGCTAATGTCAACTAGCTGCACTCTCCAATCTGTTTGCTAGCTGTGATGACACAAGCATTTTTTTTAAACCTTCCTTTTTCGGTCTTTGGGGGACACCGTTTATAGTAGATATTGTAATTTTTCCTGATTAAACGCAAACGATAAATAACAATCATAAATCCAACTTGCGCACCTATTCATCATTCTGTAGTCCCTATTGCTTCGGGTATTTCCGCTCAGCTTCACTTCACATAACGGCATTGCAACAAATATGTTGGTTGCGACTCGCGGTTCATCTCTCGCCCAAAGGTCAATCATACGATGAGCGGTTATATGCGTCATCTTCGCAGAATCAAAGTCAAAGCATTAATTTCAAATAGGCACATAAAAGGCACTTTTGAACGTCAACGTTTACATTAAAATAGAATTGATTCTAGTTGCCCCTTCCAAAAGGTAGTTTCGTATGGAGAAGAATGGGTAAGAACTCCAGCGATACTCTTTTAAAATGTTTTAAAATACTTTGTATACATTAATACGTTAATTATTATATGTGACGATGCACCTAGAATAAAATTACGACACCACAATAGGTAAAAAGAATTAAAAATGAAGCAATGACAAATAAATGAATTATGTGATAGATACATGGTGCTCACATAGTTACAAACATTGTGAAGGCAAAAGATTTTCCAAAAAAAAATTAACATGAAATAACTCAGTATGTGAGTTAAAGTAATTACAGAATGTAAATCATTGTCATAAAAATAATAAATTATACAATTAAACTAGCAACCAGTTTTGTTTTGTCTAGATCTAGTGTCTAGACAAAATAAAACTGGTTGCTAGATTGTCCGATGGAGCTGGACCAGCATGTTTCCAAGCATTCTTATCTTGGATATAATCCTCTAATTTGTAATATGCTTGTTTACAAAGTGTACTTTTTATATGAGTTTTTAATTTTCTTTCATTTAATTGTAATATATCACAAGATATTTTGTTGTACCATTTAACACAGTACCCCATAAAAGATGTAAGTACTTTAAGAAATCTGAAAAATGATTGATCTATTTTATCTGTATTTCTAATATTAAAATTATGTCTATCACCTATTTTATTAACAAGATGTAGTTTTATTCTTACATAAATAGTGTTTTCGTAAATTAATGGGCAAGGTACAGTCATAAATCATAATATTAACCTTTTTAAATCGTTCCCTGAGAGATTTGCTCTCTTTTGCAAAATAAAAAAGGATTCAATGTCAGCAGCCCAACACCACAATAAAATGCCATACGACATAATGCTGTGGAAGAATAGAACAGAATAGAATACTCTTTATTATGTACACCATAAAGATTATAGATATAAATGTAGAAATTTTACATAGGGTGACGCAATGGGCGGTCTTATCGCTAAAAGCGATCTTTTACAGATTACCTTTGGATCGATTAAAGGGAAAAGGAGAGACAATAATGCAGAAGCTAAAATTGACTGAATTGAATCTGAAGAATGCGCGGTTTCTTCATCTGTTAACTGTCGTATCTTTCTAACACATAAGCGGCCGAGCTTAGCCATCCTGCAAGAGATGTTATATGAGGTCCCCATTGAGATTTCTCATCTAGCATGATTCCTAGGAAAACCGTTTGATTAATAAATTCCATTCAATATGATAATGTCACATTCGCTACTTCTAACAGTAGGTAATTTAAATCTAATGCATTTGGTTTTTATTATAATATTTTCATTTAGTAACAAATTGTTTACCACAAACCTATCTTGGACCTGCAGAATAGAGCTATTCACGTCATCAAGATTTTGTGACCGTCGGTCTATTTTAAAGATCAATGATGTGTCATCTACAAATAACAGTATCTTCAGTTGATTTTGAAGTAATTGGGGTAAATCAATAACGTAAACTAAAAAGAAGAATGGACCCAATTTCGAACCTTGAGGAACGCCCATTGCCATTTCAGTCCCTAATGAGTTTATGTCGTTTACTTGTACTTTAACCTTTCTATCTTTCAGGTATGATCTTAGTAAATCAAGAGCTTTACCTTCCTAATCCCATAGTGCTCTAGTTTCAGCAGAACTGTCTCATAGTTTACGCAATCGAACGCCTTAGAGAGGTCGCAAAAGGTTCCAATGGCATCTTGTACTTCTTCCCAGGTATTAAAAATGTTCTTCATTAGGGTAACACCAGCGTAAGTGGTAACACGTCCTGTAGTGAAACTGTACGTTTGTTCATGAAAGATGGATTTTTTATTAAAGTGATGTAACATTTGATTCACCATCAACTTTTCAAACACCTTACTGACAACTGGCAGAATTGACACAGGCCTATAATTGTTGGGTTCTTTACTATCACCAGATTTGAACAAAGGAACTACTTTTCTATGTTTTATGAGATCCGGAAAGACTCCTTGGTCTACACTGGTGTTAATTTCTGGTTCGATGGTCTGTATGCTGAAACCTAAACTCCAAATGGCATGCCTTTACATTATTTCTTAGTAAGGTAGCAGAAAGTGCGGGTGAGGAATTTAAAGCTTCAGTAGTTTTAAGGGCAATATTAGCAAAAATGTTTAATTCCTGAGCTATTTCTACATCTGAGCTGATGGGGGGTACAGTCTCTAAATTAAATTCAGTATTACGCTAATTTTCCTACCTGTTTCATTATTTATTATTTGCCAGGCAGGTTTTATTTTATCATCAGCTGATTTTATTTTAGTGCTAAAATAAAGAGCTATTTTGCACACACTTTTAATAGTTTTAGAATATTTTGCATCATACTGTTCTAAGCTTGTATTAATCATAATTATGTTGCTTTAGGCCATAAAGTAAAAAAAAATGTCCCGTCTTTTCCAATACCAGGAGTCACCTAAACTAAATAAGAACTTCGTATAAATTACTCATAGTCTTTAGTGGAAAAGTGTCATTAAATTACGTATTTAAAAGTGAAAAGAACTAGGCATAGAACTCATTTGGATCACATATATTATTAAAACTCTAAACTCATAATTTATTGGCCAAATAATTATTTAATTTCTCTAAATTTTTACATGTAATTGGCCTAAACCTTATTTGATTTTTTTGTAAAGGCACGTAGGAGCAAAATGTTATTGTTTGTCCGCTGTGATCAGATGGCAACTTATTTACAATTTGTTTGTGTAAGTAATCACAGTTACAAAAAATATTATCTTAACAAGTGGCAGAAGAAGCTGTCACTTGGATTAGTTCAATAAAAAATCATTAGATATTTGGTCCTCCAGTCTTCCGATTTGTAACAAGCCTTTCACTTATAGTGTTTCCGGTTTAAAAAATAATCTTTCTCTCAGTCACATTCTTTGTACGTTTTCATGGTTCAAACGTAAAAAAATGTTAAGTAACCATTGACAACGGAATCCGGAATAGCCTCACACCAGATAAACGCATGCAACTGTTGGAATTTATGGATGAGGTCAAGAAAAATACATCGTAACTTCCTAATCCTAATCCTAACTTCCTAACTATAATATTATAAATGCGAAAGTAAGTTTGTTTGCTTGTTTGTTACCTTTTCACGCCTAAACCACTGAACTAATCATCTTGAAATTATGTATATACACTGTCGGGTCTACAGAAACGGACATAGGGTACCTTTCATCCGAAAAAAAGTACTGTTCCCGAGGAAAACAACAATAACGTTCTTATGATAATAGATGGCGCCACGTGTCTTTCGAATAAGAGTTTTTTTTTATTTAAGTACCTTATACACTTTGTACATCCACCCTCAACAAACGTCACGTAAGGTCGCAATACTGTTAAGGGTGTGACAATACATGTAAAATATATGATAAGTTAAGGAAGTTGCTAAGACCTACAAGCCTAACAGTCCCTACGACTCTAAGTCCTATAAGCCCTACAGCCCTAACCTATCATATACCTAGTGTGATAGATAAATATATAAATAAGTTCAGGATGTCTGCACCATGCGACCTAAGGTTACAGACGGATAGTAGACAGGAATTCCAGGTTCGGGAAGGGTACACTCACTGCCAGTCCCGCAGACTCACGAGACTGATCAGAGATGGCTAAAGGTGTCTTGGCCACAGTGAGGGGTAATGAGACAAGAATATAAAATTCAAATCTGGTTTATTAACAATATGTTACAGCTTATATACTACAATTTCTTGACACACACTATGATATAAAATCTTTGTGTTCCATACGTGTGAGATGCAACCAAATCAATATTTTAACTGGGCCGCGCGTGAGCCGGGCCGAGTGCTGAGTCAATGTCCAAAGGTAACATTGAACACACTTTGTGAGTCTAGAGTGTCGATAGACCGGTTTTCATCCTCCTATCTATAATTCCCCGAATAACCCGAATTGATTATTAAATTCTAAATTAACGCGAGCGAAGCCGCGGGCAAAAGCTAGTCTAGTATAACTTGAAAATAGTCACACTTGCCGACTCCCAAGAGAGCCACAAACAATGATAATAATTAATAAATTGTGAAAGGTTATTACAAATATTATAATGTAAACTCGGTTGAGTGAGTAATATCCTTATTAATTTTTAGTGAGATTGGAATGTGATTTCACATTATATACTATGGACAAAACCACTTAAATCTTAGGTACCTATGATGCACAGACTTGAGGCATTTTCTTGTAGGTGTAATTCTTAGTCAACATTCTCTTTCAGGCGTCAAGTACTATAGGCATCATTTACCTACGCCATACTGTTTCAAATCGCATGAATCACTTTTCGCAGAAACACTTGTCTGATCCTCAGTGGTCCTCTGGTACTGCACCTCTGAATCACATGTATTGCGTATATTCTGGTACTGCACCTTTCTCTGAATCACATGTATTGCGTATATTCTCGTACTGCACCTTTCTCTGAATCACATGAATTGCGTATATTCTGCTACTATTTTTCACAAATTGTAATTTTTGTGCAATTCTATTTTTATTAATTTTATAATAAAGTGTGTCATCTAGCTAACAAGAACTTGCGTAGTTTTCCAAGAAATACATAGAAACAACGCTTCTAATCCCCGAAAGGTTAGGCAGAGGTGCACCTATAGCACATCCACATTTCGCCAGTTATGTTTAAGTCCCATGGGGACGAGCCTATTGCCATCAACCGGTCACCGATCAAGACTCTGAGCTGCTAGAAAATTTTGTAAAGGAAAAACCCAATAACTCTTGTGCCAACCTGGGAATCGAACCCAGGACCGCATGCTCAGCAATAGCGCTAGCGACCACTAGACCAACGAGGAAGCCCAAAAATATTTTCCCAAAAATAGTTGATACCCATGTATTTCGAAAAAGAATGTGAAATATCAGTAAGAAACGGCAAACCCACACCTCCTCTTTATTACATTACCGTAGGTAGACGAACCTAAATGGTATAAACCCGTTCCCTCATTAATCTTTATAACATCAACATGAGTGTGGTTTAAGAAACCAGTTGGTGAAGCGACTAGCGCCACTCTGCGCCACCATTCATCTCCATCGCTCGTTAACGAGCCACAAAAACTGATGCAGCGGATACAGTTCGTCGTAGTTGCTGGAATACATCAACTGTAGTACAAATTGGATGTAGCGTAAACGTACGGATGCAGTAAGAAACAGCTTCTGTTATTTGTTTGAGTAAAAACGTTGGTCTTCCTATAGTTTATATAAAAGAACGGACATATCCCGTGGGTAAATTAAATTTGACCTCCGGCTCAAAAAGCCAAAAGACCAAATATCATTTACATTCGAGTTCCGTACGCAAAATAAGTGCATTGACGTGGAGTTGCGGACACCAGCCAGTATTACCTATTACCTACATTTGAGTTGTCTCTGAATGATGTTATTTACCGCAAGATTCGTCTACTATGCATTCCCAAATTGCACCTTTTAATACTGAATAATATGAATGAACTCGTGGACACATTTTTGGTCTTTCCGCCCACAAAAAACGTCTCCCCAAGTGAAACATAAGCACAGTTTAACGGATTTTTCAAAAGCCTTCTAAAATGCCATACCATCTATAGATTTATATCTCGAACACTACCCCCCGTACCGTTGACATTTTCTCGCTCATAATTGGCAGTTTCCATAGCTCTATAAAAAGGTTGGAGCTAAACAATCACGCGGCAAAAGATAGATCTATCAGTAACAGCATCAGGTCCAACGGCCCGTAGAAAAAACTGGGCAAAAAATGTACAACGAATTGTGTCAAGAATAGGTAGTGTGTGCAAGAGAGTTCCGTACGTTTTGAAAGAAAACATTACATGTCACACATTTTTAAAACAGTAAGAATATGTTCAGGCTTTAAAACTCACTTTCTCTGCTACTGAGTTATTACTAAAGAAGAGGTAACATCATGAAGTTGCAGGAATTATTTTTGTAAGTTAAAATAAAATAATTTAAAGAATCCCTCTTAAAGTCATATTATTCAATGATAACACTCGTGACCCTTTCCCTTGGATCAATTTTTCGCGGATAATTTTCCATCAATTCATAAAAAGATTGCAATATGTTCTAAATTCTAAATAGGCCGGTTTTGATCGCAGTTTTGCAAACTTGAATCTACCATTTAAATCTCAGGCCTCTGGTTATATGTATATATTTTTGTATCGAAGCAGATTGAACTTACCTTACACCACTCAATCCTAAAACAACACTCACAAAATGGGCCTCAAGAAAATACTTACCGACCTCTAAAACCGGGCCCCGCCCGCGGCGACCCGACGTACACATATTTTTGTACCAAGGTTACCTTTTCGCGAGCCGACGTCTATACACACACATACAACACTTACTACATATATGTAGTAAAGAATAGTGCCTCGTCTTAACTGTAGGTATGTCTTTCTGTTCAAGCTCAGCTTAAAAACCACTAAACGATTTTTTTTATCGTTTTCACTGAAGTTTAGATGGATCCCTGATAAGAGGAGACAGTACAATTTTTAAATGTTTTATAGATAATCTTATTTTCAATGGCGTTAAGAAAAGCTGTTGCAGGAATTTATTTAAATTTTTACAAGCTAGCAAAAAGCTAGCAAGCTAGAGCTATGTGATCCTTTAGCCAGACGCGATGATTACAGCCCACTCAATATTTTTCACCATAAATTCTTTGAGCAAAACTGGGACTGTTCACTAGTATGTGCTGTGTATAAAAGCAAAATACCATTGACTCACCCAACACAAAATCTTCGGAACTATAAACGCTACAAACTTGCGCTTTGGCTGATAGTTTTTTTTTTATATCATAGACATAAAAAAGACAGGATTTTCCGATATTAAACACCCCAAGAGCGTCGTCTTTAAAGTTTCATCCATGTCGCAGGGAACAGCTAGTGGTATTAATTGCTAATAACTATATAAATTATAATAATAATAATTAAAAGTATTCCAGTAAGTGCTGGTAGGGATCTTGACCATCTTCCGGGCTCTGCGATTATTCTCATAGCCGTGGAATACCTCTCCACTCCCACCACATCAGGACATGTTGCCCCCTTGTCGCTACGTCACTATGTGCTAGCGACTGTTCCCGGGACCCATTAGTGAGTGTGCGCCATTTTATCTGTGTATTGTATATAAAACATTGATCAGGCAGGGGCTATATATAGTCTTGCCATAGTTCTAGGTAACCAGTCCACTTTAGCTACCCAAATCCATAGTTCAATACTTTTTTTATTCCATATCCTCCAATAGTTCTGCACTAACCGGGGGTTGTCCTTGGGTATACTTGCATAGTGTATACAGGGATAATCGTCGGTTGGTGCCCCTTTATCATTTAAAAATTGTCTAAGGGGCCTCTGCGCGTTGGCTTCGGCCGTCCAACGGTCCCGAGATATGGCAGACATTTTTTTTTTTATATTTAATAATTTATTTATTTAAGTATGAAAATAAATAAACGAAAAATAATAATATTTTGTGTTACATTTCATGTTACGTTTCAACAATCTGTGCCTGGCATTATACATACAATATGTACTGTCGGGCCAGTCGTCTGCGCAGTTATAACATCAGCTCGGTACTTTACGACCGACCAATCATATTTCACTACTCACAAGCACTGTGTTTACTGCCCCGGCCCGTTTATATACTTCGAGGAATTTAACCAATTTATAGGATTTTAAAGGGACGTAATTTTATATTATTTATTGAAAGGCACATACATATAAATCGTTTTAAGTAGTTTTATGTGGGTCGTTTCACCTCGGGGAACGTCTGGGAACCTTTGACTAGTGAATTTCAATAGTCTGAGCTGTGTATGTTTATGGGCCCGATCACACGTACCACAACCACACCACATAGCAGCGACATAAAATATAGAAGCAGTGGTTACGTGTAGATAGTATCGCTGCAGCTTCTTGAATTGCGTTGTGGTAACTACAAAATCAAATCAAGTGGTTGACGCAACGTTGATTTTGCAACGTGGCTAGGCCGCCGGCCGCTAGTGTGCGGTCTTACTGGTGGTTGCGTTATGGATGCGACGTGGCCGGCCGCTAGTGTGCGGTCTTACTGGTGGTTGCGTTATGCCTGCGACGTGGCCGGCCGCTAGTGTGCGGTCTTACTGGTGGTTGCGTTATGGCTGCGACGTGGCCGGCCGCTAGTGTGCGGTCTTACTGGTGGTTGCGTTATGGCTGCGACGTGGCCGGCCGCTAGTGTGCGGTCTCGCTGGTGTTGCGTTTTGGCTACGACGTGGCCGGCCGCTAGTGCACGGTCTCGCTGGCGGTTGCGTTGTCAATAAACTTAATTATTTTCATACAAATTAGCGCCCGATCACGTGTTGTCGTTGTGATGTGGTTGTGGTACGTGTGATCGGGCCCTTAGTGATCTGTAACTTGGCTGTGGCATAATAACCATAGTAATATCAAAATATAGTAAAAGCCAATTAATTTAAAAAGAGTAACCGTGGAGGGTCTTGCTGGCTCTTCTCCATAGGAAACAACTAAATTGAAACCGTGCACCTAGCTTCTGTCGTTGTATAAGTGCCCATGTAGGGTTATGTGTAATATTGAATCTGCACTAAGTTTATATCATAATATAGCTGAGTAGTTTTTCGTCACGATAATCGATGTTCATACAAGACATTATTTAAGTATACGATGACAGGATTTTGTATCCAAGCAAAACGTTGACACATTTACAATCCCAGACCTCATAGAAAAAATAACATCATAATAGGACCATCAGTAAAACTAAGTTCAAATTTCAATTTTACATGACATAACATCAAGCCTGTAATCCCCGAAGGGTTAGGCAGTGGTGCACCTATAGTAAACCCACATTTCACCAGTTATGTTTAAGTCCTATGTTATATATATATATAGCCTATTGCCATCAACCGGACACAAATCCAGACTCCAGGCTGCTACTGAGAAATTCATATTGGAAAACCCAACAACAACAGTTTTCCCGACCTAGGAATCAAACCCAGGACCTCATGCTCAGCTGTAGTACTTGTGACCATTAGACCGACGAGGAAGTTCAATTTTACGTGGCAGGAAAATATAAAGAGTTATAATTTAAACTTTCATAAGCCAAATAAAGCAACCGTACAAGAACAACGTTTACTGACGTAACATTTATTTTTACTCGCATCGTAATCTAAAGATATATAATTTATTCATGGCCGCCAATCTTTTCATTGGCACAATAAATAAAGTCTGTGACATTCGGAGCATGAGAGACACGTGACATTTTAAGTATTATTGTACACTGGTATCTCCCTGATCTAAATGCTGGGTCATTGTTTGAAACTTTCTTTTATTTTTACAATATATTATGCCAATATTTATAACTGTCTTTGGTCTATTTCTTAGGGTACGATATTTTGGAATAAATTCTTAGTTTTGGCGTTATTGGATGGTTCAGTTAAGATATTCAGTTATAATTGGCAATAGTAATATTCTTTCGTGAGTTCTTTTTTCTTACAAGTTCAAATGCTGTCTCGCTAGTTATTCTAATCTACAAGGCAATATGAACAGTAGAAAAACTGTGCTATGGGACATCATTTTATCAAGGTTTATAAACACGATATACCTAACCTACCTAATGTGAGTTTTCCCAGGCCACACACACCAACAGACGCCAACAGACGCCTTCAGTCAATAAATACATTTTGTCTTTGTTTCATTTAAACATTGATCAAACATCGCAAAGTTACATCTTTTTGTTGCGACACCAACGCGTTTTACTGTTAACGCGTTGATGTCTTTTGAACGAGGTAGAGAAAAAAAATGTTTATTACAAAACTAGCTTCTGTCGGCGACTTCGCTCGCGTGAAGTTTCTCATTTTAACATAAAACATAGCATAATGTATGATACTCAGATAATATAGCTTCCTATTAATGAAAGAATTTTTGGAATCGGATCAGTAGTTTCGAAGATTACCCTCTACATACAAACTTACAAATTTTCCTCTTTATAATATTAGTATAGATGTAACGAAATGAGACTTTGATATTTCATTTCGTTACGTAGCTTATTATGGTATTATTAAGCTGTTAGGCTTCGCGTTTTTGTTATAGTATTATTTTTAATAGCTTTAATAAATAGGTACTGAATGTAGTAGTTATACAGGTTGCGTTGTTGTTATTTATCATCTAATAAGTTTACCTTAAAGTTTTTCAAAATAATCTTTATTATTAAATGAGCGAAGGAATGCATTAATTGAATATGCGTTTTGTATTATTTACTTAATTCAATATCAATTAACATTCCATTTTGAAAGATTAGAGCTCAACAAAATAATGTTGAGCTCGAATGTTTAAAGTTTATGCTAATCTATTTTATTATCTAATCATTGTATTTTCTTACATATTGAGATATTTACATAACAATTTCTTGGACGATTATTGCTATTTTTGCAAGTTTGGTTTCACCAAAATATTACAATTTTTGTGTACTATATCACACATTTTTAAATATGTGCCAGCATTTAAAGCAGGAGTGAAGAGTCATCTTCTGGGTTTGCACGTTCCATCGAAGATTTCATTCATCACTTTCTACCAGGCGAGATCGAGTTTAAGAACAGGCCAATTTCGTAATAATAAAAAACATGTTTCCAAATAAAAATAAATAAATAAAATCTTTAACTAAAACCAAGTCACGTCAATATATAACTAGTGATTAATTAAACAACCCTCTACTTGCCTTGCAAAAGATATAAAACAATAAATAAACGTCAAGGACGCTGTAAACAACTCTTCACTTTTATTAATCTACTTATAGAGCTCTTGAGTAATGTACGACTTAATAAAACAATAAACTTAATAACAATATGTATGTAATGAGACTGTTCTGTTATTTATTTGTTTTATTTCAATACTCAATACTCAATACTCAATATATTTATTGCTTCCACATGTGAACTTAGGTGGTAGGTAACAAAATATGACCATTGTGGACCCTGTCGGGCACAGCAAAAGTAGGAGAGAGGAAGAGGGCTTTTATTTGACTACTTAGTTGTTAGTTACTGTAATTATAATTATTGTGATTATTTTATACAACATGTAATTTAAAATTTGTCATTTAAATATTCATTGATGTTGTAATAGCATTTTACTAATAGAAATCGTTTTAATTTATTTGTGAATGTATTAAATTTTTGTTCTTCTTTAATTTTTTCTGGTAATTTATTATATATTTTCATGGACATGACTAGTGTACTTGTTGAGTGCATTTTTAGCTTAGAGCCTGGTAAGTTTAAGCTATTTTTATAGCGCAATGTATATCTTGATTGTATATTTTCTCTTGTTGTGTAAAAGTGTTGGTAATTTCGAACGAATTTGCATATTTCTAGAATGTATAGGCAGGCGAGGGTAAGTATTTTATGTTCTTGGAAATGAGGTTTGCAGCTGTCAGTGTCTTCTATATTTACTAGGATTCTTATAAGCCGTTTTTGCAATGTGAAAAGTGTCGGTGCATCTGTGCTGTATCCCCATAATATTACGCCGTAACTGAGCCAAGTCTAGAAGTATTTTATACCTAAAAATACTACGATGCAACATGAGGAACTACTGCCTTAACTCAAACTCAACTCAAACTCAAAGCATTTATTTCAAATAAACCAATTACAGGCACTTTTGAATTGTCAAGGGGTCGGTCAGTCACAAAGATGAAGCTAGTAGCCCATTCCAAAGCGTAGTAGGTACCTATGGAGAAGAACGGGCAAGAAACACCACGGACACTCTTTTAAATCAAAATATTATTACAAAAAATTGGTTACATCATTCGTGTGGAAATTATACATGTAAGAACGATGTAGATAGACGTGCACGTTACAAGCGTCCGTAATAAAAAGACAAAAACTATTCAAATATTAAATTAAATTAAATAAAGCCGTGTCAGCTAAGAAATGACCAGTCCCAACTGACGGCGCCCGTTCACGAACATAATGTATGGATCAGCACCATTCAGGTCAACCACTTTGAAGGGAACTTAATGATCCAATACACACGCCACCACCAGTGAGACATTTGAATAAGCATGACAAACTCTCAGCCGCCAGGGCACATTCAAGTCAATGAAAGAAAAATCTAGTAAATGATAGCTTTATAGTAGGTACATAGTACTCACACATGTACTATGCAATTATACTATACCAACTTAATTGTAAGTCCGGCCCACCCTGTACAGCCCAATACCCTGGGTATTATTTTACAGCACAGCATGAGCGAGTCTCATAGTTTGTATAGATACGAGACCAGAAGGTATGGTACCTACCGTTTCTTTTTGTTGTTCCCATAAAAGTGCCCAGTATATAGCCCAGTCCCACTTTGTCACCGAAAAAAGATTACTATAAAAAAACAAGCTTACTGTAAACGCAAGAGCACAGGACGACCTGTGTGGACAGACGCACAGAAAATAAGGTCCAAAACAAATATTGGTGGACGTGACAAACATTTGTCCTGGTATGGGAAAGGAACTGGCGATCCTGAGGATAGTATGTAAACACTCAGCCATAGCGCCATTTAGGCTGTCAAATATTGGGCATACATTTCGAAAGAATGCCTTACATTTTATTGGTTAGATCTCTGTCAGAAAATGCCGATGTCTGTTTTACAGTGAAAAAATATTCTATTGTTGCTACGGCTGTAGACTACGGCAAGAAAAGGCTTTGGAAATCTTAACTTTTCTGGCAATATACCCCACCCCTCATTTTAAGCTCAAACATAGTTCTTTCCTGGCACGTTTACTTAAAATTATTAGTCCTACAAGGCTCAACCATATTGCCTTCTCTGCACGTTTATTTAAAATTTGTCCTACAAGGTAGGTCACAAATATTACAAAAAAGTTTTACCCCATTTAGTATTCGTAATTGGTAAAATAATACATGTCAAATACTGACATAAAAAGTGAAAACATAGCAAAGTTAGCGAGTTCTCGTTACGCTTTCAAAGTTAAGCAAGATTAATGTTCCTGACTGCGCCGGCTTCTTACAATCCTACTCACTTTACTACAGTTTTATTAATATTTATTATGTTACTACGTTTTGCTAAACCAATGATTTTTTGCCAGTAATGGTTCGTTTTTTTAATTTTTAGCGCAGTTTTTTACGTCAACTTTTTTGTGTGTCAAATTGAAAATGGTTTGTATGAAATCACATTTAGGTTTCTATTGATTACTAACGCTCTCAAACATGTAATAGTGAGAATTATAATGCAATATGATACAGAACGTAACACAAAAGAAACAAGCTAAACAACTTAATCTAGTAAACCCTTTTTCCTACAATAATAGGGTTGCCACACTACTGTTCATATCATGAAATCCCCATGACTTTTTCCTGCCGAAGATTCTTGCTCATAGAGCAAACCTTGACGTATTACATACTGCAGCAGTTACTTGTTGACAAGCAATTATTCCTTGTAAAGAACACAGCAGCTCTAATCCAAAACAACAATTAAATATTTTTTTTAATAAATTGGAAAATCCCAGACTGTTGTCACTCCCCTTATTATCAATTTGAAGCCTGTCTAGAAGCAGAACATAAATCCTATTTCCAAAGCACAGGTTTACCACCTACAGAGATAGTTGCTAACACGCCACATTTGTCATAGCACGTGCGTGTCGCGGGCGTGACCCTAGGCTCGTTACACACACGACTGGGCCCGAGCGATTTATGTTACTACCACTTTTACGCCGCCATGGCCCGTGTCGCCAAAATAGACATATTGTCTGGAGGTTTTGTCAACACACAAACATTTGCTTGTTATCCCCCAAAAGACAGAGGTGTGTAGGAAACCCACAATCCGCCAGTAATGTTTAAGTCCCATGAAATGGGAGCCAAATCTAGAGCAGAAGATTTTTCAGTAGCAGACTATACTGCTACTGAAAAATTCTTAACTCCTCAACACGTTGCTAGACTTGGAGATCAAACCCCGAGCTTACCTGGTAAGGTAGAGACATCAAATAGTGCCATTCTCAAAACATCTATTCGATGATACCTCAAAATAAGAAAACAAACAAGAGAGCATTAGCTTTTGAAGTGTATGCGGACTGTGCGGTCTTTTGAGTGAGAATAGTAGGCGCTGTTACAGAAATGCACTTTCCTTCTGTTTTGCCTTCTATCTCCTAAATAAACAGAATCCCGAAATTCATTTTCAAGAATTAATTATTTATTTAAGTTTTTTACAACTCTTAATTCAACAGAAACTACATTAACATATCTGCTTTTATCAAATTCTATTTACTTACTCGAAACTGTTTAACTTTAAGCTCAAAAACCTGCTCCTCAGTGTAATCCCACTCAAACACTCCCAGTTTGCGGCGTCTAATCTTATTACAAATATAAAGCCGAACACTAAATATATTCAAACGAGAAACCGATCCAAGGAATCAATTCAAAGGAAAGATAAACAAGACCACAAAACGAGGCACATGAATAAAGTCCCTTCAATTAATTCGTAACATTTTATTTTTAAAAGCTGCCTCGGAGGACCACGGAGTGGTATTACAGTACGAATTTCAAATGGATTAACTTCTCCTATAACGATGCTCTTTGTAAGAAAAGCGATAATATATATATATTGGTATATAAATATATACATATCTGACAACGCTGTTGTGCAATGTTTTATGAGATCCCCATAGTGGTGGTTTTAAGCCCGCACTTAGTACTAACACTAAACGTTAAAAGTATTTCAAAAATTTCAGAAATTCCAACGTGCAGGAATTCTCTTGAACCTTAGAATGTTTCTGCCCATTGTCAGCGCGTGCTGTCTAAACTAGTCGTGTGGTGGTTAACAAGTCACCATCCAAACAGACATCAGAAAAGTAAATATCTTATTAGCCGAACTCTTTTATCTTATACTATTTTTTTACTGATACCTAAAACCAATTATATTTTTATATCTTTTTAGCAAAGTCACGCGCTCCTACTACGTCCCAACGAACTAAATCGGTAATTAAATCGATATTTCGCTACTCCAATCAATTTATGTAACACTCCAACGGTTACAAACAGGATACTGGTAACTTAAAAGCTTCCAAACACAAGTTATTTAAATACAAATGAGCATAACCCTTAATTAACATACGTATAATAATACAGAGGTATAAACTCGGGTTAGGTTAAAAATTTCTAACAACCTGTAATCGGATTTCACTCATTCATTCGGCCCACTTCTGGTAAAAACCACCGGTATTGTGGACTTGGCAACAATTTTTATTGCATGACCACGACCACAGTTGAAATGCGTCTCGACCACCATAGTATTTTATTGATATTGATATGGAGTTAGCTGATTGAGGCTGAGGAAATAATAGAAATGAATAATAGAAGTGTTGAGTTATCGCAGAATATGTGGTCTGAACTACAGTGTGGTCACATTGAACGTGTGCGTTATTGAATGGGAACTAGCATGCATAACCAGTCTATAATGTTCCCACCACGCGGGCCCAGTGCGGGTTGGAGGATGTCACATGCTGGTTTCCTCGCGATGTTTTACTTCACCGTTTTTTAGAGCAGTGTTGAGGGAATTAAATACACAAAATAAATGGCCTGCCTGGGTTCGAACTCACGATCTACAGCACGTAAATCGGGGCCGATACCAATTGGCCACCATTGCTCACCTCATTGGCAACTCGTATAAACCTTTTCACTGTTAACAGGAACAATAACTGTCTCAATAAAAAGCCTACTATTTCATAAGCTCTACAACGACCTAGATGCAACCACATATTATCATTATCTCTACGCCCATCGACCACAAAACATTAAGTTCGCCACAAATTACCATATAAAATAGAAGACAATAGACGAGAAACAACATGCTGTATTGATTGTGGTGGAATATTGACAAACCGCAGGCCTGTTGTATACATGACCACAACTTGACTTTCAAAGATAGTAAAAGCTTTACATAAATTATGTAGCTGCTACTCTACCTTAATTGATAGCTTTTTCTGGTATACATACTACTTAATTAAAATATTTAACAAATATTTATTTTAATAAGAAGTTAATTGCCTGTCGTGTTTTCTTAATTATATGATCAGAAGTTAAATTAAAATGTATATTTTTGTTTGAACACGAGGCATGGTATATCGCTAGGCTTTTTACGCTGGTGTTAAGTTCAAAAGAAAAAGAAAAAGATTTTCCAAAAAAAAAAATTGCTTCTCTAATACCCAGAGTCAAAGTAACTTGGCTGTCAAAAACTAAGTAAAAAAAAAAAAAAAATGCCCAAATGCTGCAATTGATGTAACTGTAACAAAGGTTTTCCTAAACAACTAATTAAAATCACGATTGGAACTTAGTTCTTTCAAATACGCTCTATTATATAATCTTATTAGATGGGGATATCAGGATTTTTATTGCATTACACAGGGCTGATAGTCACATACTTCTAGACAGATAATCTAATATTTTCGACAAAAGAATTGGTATGATCTAACCCATAGGTTCTCAACGTGGGCAATAATGCCCCTTCGTGGGCGCTTGGGACTTTCAGGGGGGCAGTAGAAGATCCAGAGAAAATTGGGGGGATTGAGACCCATTCTTACGACTATATAATATTTCACGTTTAAATATAATCGTGGCAATAGCTGTTTCAGATTCGCGACAGAAGGTAAGTAAAACAAAGAGAGGGCCTCGAGAAAATAAAAATTAAAGTGCCGGTGGGCAAAATAAGGTTGAGAACCTATCACTTCGAAATGTCACATCTAATCTGTAGAGTTCATCTTACTGTCCTTGCAAATAAAAACATATTGCCGACACGGCACGAAATTAATACTGACTGATTGAGAGCCTAAGTTCTGTAGTTATTGCCATATAAAATATTTCCTTTTACTTCTGCTACTTAATCTATTTAGATAAACTATAAATCTTCCCTTGCATTGGCATTAAGCGACAAGGTGAGCCGCAAGGTACAACTTAGTCAGGTGTGGGTAGGTACTCCGTAATTTTTGTAGAAGCTTATTTAAACCATGTGAATGGAATCATCGATACAAAGAAGATATAAGCTGAACTAAAAAAGCCCAGCCGTGGTGGAAAGATACGCCAGTCAACAAGTTGGTAATTGGGACTGGACTTATACAAAACTCTCCGGTGGAGGCTTTTTATTAAAAAAATTAAAGGACCATGGTCATTTTTGTATGAAGCTCGGGCTAACCTTCCAACAGACATGACACTTCGTCAATTGCAGGGTTATAGCACCCGAAAGTTTCCTGCATTATGGTCAGTACAATTGCCGAGTGATTGTCGTTTTGCGTGGATGTGACGCCTATTTTCCCCCAACTCGTTCTTTTTCGTATTTGTGTGTTTTTCTCTGCGTCATGTTTACCGCAAATAAACGTATTTTATTTCTTTCATCTTTTCTCTAACTGCTTGTCTTCTTTTTCTCAGCGTGTCAATGGCAATCTAAATTGTGTCGGCCCAGAATTTGGCGACGAGTTTAGCGCCTTCAGTAGCATCCATCAGTTCTTAAAACATGCAGACAACTGGATACGCAGGACACGATTAAGTGTGTCCCATAGTTTGCAAAAACGTCAATTAATTAATTATAAAAACGTGAATAAGAAACGTGCAGTTTTCGTGGGCGCACCATTTATGACCTGGATTCAGCTCCCATGGGCCGTCGGTGCGGTTTTATTTTGACTCAATACTTTACTTTTACTACTCGAATGACCTCCGGACGAGTAAACGAGTAAAAAATATTGAAGGGCTCCGCCGGTGTATACCCGACTGACGGACGTTAGCGTGGGAGACGCAGGTATTTTGTAGAGGTTTAAGAAGTTTGTTCATCGATACACTAATTTTATATTCAATGGTTATCATGTAATTTTAACTCATGAAGTTCTTTTATGCTACTTTTGTGACAAATAATTATGTCAAAAGAACTTATGTTAATAATCACCATCATCATTAACAGTCCAGAGTGGGCCACTACAAAATTGGCTTTTTCATAACCCCAAGTTTAAACAAAATCAAACCACACTAATTCTAAGCTTTATAGTAACGGTGGTTAAGTGATTATACAAATTTTTGGAGTAACTTATTTTGTAATACATATTTCATTTACACATAGAACATTGTACTAATCCAGTTCTAAGGATCAAAGCACAAAGAATTGGTTTTCGTCCTTCGAACCTCTACGGTATGCAAACATAGTAACGAAACGTAGACAGAAAAACATTCTTGAAAATAATTATTTTTTCTTTAAGCAATTTCTTCTCAATTATGCGTTTGCCTATTATGTATATGCTTAGAGTATTCTATTCTATTCTGTTTTTAAAAATCCTTGAAAAAATCAATAAACGGCTGACTTAACCCTTTTCAGCATCGTATTCTGGAAGCTTCGTCAGTCGAGTATGCGCATAGCAACGGGGCCGGCACGGGGGAGGAGAGGCGCGCGCCTACCTGCGCAGACGCTCCCCAAAACGAACAAGAGCGCGCATTCCTGCCGCGCCGCCCGCGCACCTAGCACCCCCGCACCCGATGCGTAGGGGTGGCGAGAAAAGGTAAATATATTTAGTCAAAAGATTAATAAGGAAAAGAGGTCGGTTGAAAGTGATGTGAGCATGGAAACCATGATCAAAAGCTGGTTATGGTTTTTTCAGACCATTCTTGACCTCTAAGTTAGTTTTAGTGACCATAAAGTTTTAAAATATTGACCAAAAGGTCTTAAAAGATCTACTTACAGAAATAAACATCATTTCATTTTTTCTTTTTTTTTTCAGTAGAAGCCTTATCAGAAAGTTAGGTGGGAAATGGCAATAATATCCTAGCAGAATTTTGAAAATGTTTTATTAAGGAAAAACTCTACAGGAGTCAGAATCCATAATTTGGTTATCTATACAACATCTATTTCCATGTAAAAATAAATAAAATTGAAGTATCCGTTTGTAATGTCAAAATAACAGCTTTTTACTAAATGCATATAAAAGTATATACGGCACTAATAATAATAAAAACTTCTTTTTTTTTTGTCTGTCTGTCTGGCTGTTTGTTCCTGCAAATCTCCGAAATGGCTGGATCGATTTTGACAAGATTGTCACTGGCAGATAGCTGACGTTATAAGGAGTAATATAGGCTAACTTTTGTCCTGGTAGCACGTTCCCCTGGAATAAATTCCGACATCCACGCGGGCAATGCTGCGGGCAGCAGCTAGTTTCAACATAATTTCCGACAACTGCTTCTAATGCAATATCGTTAGGTTTAAAAAATCACCTACTGTTGATACCGACTACACCGACCGACCGACCGTTGGTTGTGTTGTCGATAGTGACTGCCTCGTTGGTCTAGTGGTCGCAAGCGCTACTGCTGATCATGAGGTCTCGGGTTCGATTCCCGGGTCGGGCACAGTGTTATTGGGCTTTTCCATCTGGAATTTCTCAGTAGCAGCCCGGAGTCTGGATTTGTGTCCGGTTGATGGCAATAGGCTCACCCCCTATTACATGGGACTTAAACATAACTGGCGAAATGTGGGTGTGCTGTAGGTACACCTCTGCCTCACCCTTCGGGAAATACAGGCGTGATGTTGTGTGTGTGTTGATACCGTTATTTAAGAAATTGCAAGTCGACTATGTGGCAAAAGAAGCATGAAAGTAGAATAAATGCTGTGGAAATGCGTTCCTTGCGCAGCATGTGTGGTGTGACTATGAATGATAGGTTGAGGAATGATGTCATAAGGCCGGTGCGGTTTTAAAGAAGATATAGTAACAAAAATTAAAAAGAGTATGCTTAGATGTCAAGGTATATGTGAGTGGAAACACCGGGAGGGAACGCTCTAGGTGGACATATAATGACCTTACTGGTGATGTGCTTCAGAAAGGTCAGTTGCGTAGTACTCACAACCGGCGTACGTGTATGACCAGATGTACGAACGTAAACGAAGCTATAGCAGTATTTAAGGATCATAGCAGCTGGCGTTCTGTAGTTTCTGCCTACCCCCATGGAAAGAAAGCGTAAGTTTATGCAAATCGAATCTATAAATCAACTCAATTAAGACACAGAGAAGTGGCTAAGTGAATCTCGCTACGTTCACCAAAACTGGTCCAACGGAGGAACCTAGAAAATAATTTGAACACTAACATCAGTTAAACTGATCGGTCTGTTCGTTAGCAAATTGCTTAAACGGTTTACTGAGCAGAATGTTAATTGACTTTAGTATAATTGACCGCGGCCTATACCCGTTGGCTTAACATGAACAGGTACTTCTGAACCCGGATTCAAAGTTCGTAAAGCCCCATTAATATAAAGATGTTGGTACTGTTTGTTTGATGGGAAACTTCAAAGTTTATAGTCGTCTATAGGTAACTGTTACGGCTTCACACAGCACAGTATTTACTATAATAGAGATTCGCAATTGAAAGCATAACCATTGCAGCTGAATCATAAACCTCATTTCAAACCAATCAATTGCTCAATGGCTAAGTCCGGCAAACCATCATTAGGTTTCCTTGTCCATCAAAATAAAAATGTAATTAATTAATAATTTTAATCAACAAAAAACTACTTTTTTTAATGGAAATATTAAATTCACTCATTTATTCATTCAATGACACAAAGAACAGCCTAAACGCCTTGGTCTAGAAGCTTGAAATTTTGCAAAGGAGTTACTTATATAACGAAGGTGAGCATTAAGAAGGATTTTTGAAAGTTCATCCCCAAAAGGTAACCCCATTTGGGGAAGAATTTTCCAAAATAGAGGAGAAAAGTTTCTATGTATGAGTTAATCATTTTTGCCAAAGGAAAATCCCATCGCGCTTGTGGCCTGTCCTATGTAACACATCAGCCACACGCAAACAAACCGAGTGAACACTTACTTAAAAAAAGTAAAATAACTCTTTCGCGACAACCCTAGCATGGTCCTCATCCCCTGCATCCCGACACAATGCGGACCTGTTGCCGCGCCCCCCGCCCGCGGCACTCGCGCCCCCGCGCCCTCCACGCCCCGGCCGGCCACTCGCGCAATGCATCCTATAAATAATTCAAAACGAAGTCCGTTTAATTCGAGTTCCGTACCGATTCAGCTGTCAATTAATTTGGTTGGAACATCGCGTTGCTGTCCCGTACTTCGTGCGGCCGGGCTTGGATGAGATAACGAATCAATCTGGGCGCAGTTATGGAACTATGCGGTACATTTGAATTCTCGATAATATGTGGAGGGAGGCAACAAAAACGGTTTTAGTAAAATTTTACCAAAAATAAATAGGGTTTTGTGTAGCAGGGATTCATTGCCAATTGCAAAGTGCAAGAGTGCATTGACTTTTAACATCGATCCTTATAGTTCCTTTAAGCGTTGACACGCGTGACCAAGAGACAATTTAGGGATTAACATCAAGTGAATGGACCGACAGAAGCATCCACCTGTCCATGAATAACATTACGTAGTAAACGACGACAATTTAACGTTGAGGAGCACCCGCTAATGATGATAAATTATAAACCCAAAACTAATTCCTTCTAGAATCTAAACGCATTCAAATCTAGGGAACACATTACGAAGAAGAGAATCAACTTTACTTTTATCGTCTTCAAACATCAAGTCAATTAAATACCTAGATTAGCGAACAACTAATTATACAGAGCCGAGACAAAGCGATAATAACGAAACCACTACAAGTTTCGAATCCAATTAACAGTTCCAATGTAACAATAAATCAAGTCTACGATTAAAATCACATGGTATTAGCTAAAATACTCAAAGCATGGCGACATATATGGCGGAAAAATTACACTTGTAAATGAACCAAAGTAGTATCGATTAATTTTGCACTTTCACTTCATTTTAATTGATGTATTTACAAGTTCTGTATTATAAATCACTCGTTGATTAGTTAAACATCGAACATAATCGATCCGTCGTCCTGACGCTGCATCATTTCCGGCCATACTTTTACTCTTTCTGAGATTTAACTATCTACATTTGATAAATGGCATTATCAAACCTAATATTAGAGTCATTTCTATGTATGTACAGTCAACAAAAGAGTTTAGTACCTATATTTATTTACTGACAAAAAAAAAGAAGGTTTTTTGTTGTTTTTTTTTATTATGTTTATGAACACTCCGGCAAACGATGTCAAAAGTTTTACTACTCAGCACACACATATAAGTCCATAAGCATTTGAAATAGATCAGAATAGTAAACTTTTATGTCAGACAGGAGTCCCTATAGTTAGTAACAATTTTACTTAACTTCTGGTGTTAGTAGGTTACAGACACAGATCAACATACTACAATAAAAAATCAGGCTGGAGCTGCATCCACCTCCGCAACATCGGAGAATCCCATCGATCTGCGAATACACTGAGAATACTGTTGGTGCTGCCGCGAACACGCGTCATCAGGGATGCAAATCTATTCCTAATAATGGCGGCAAAACCATTAATATTATTATCCGCAAACATCCCTAACGCACTACAATGCCACGGCAGCCGCAGCAGCAAAATATAATAATAATAATAATATATAATAGCGAAATTATCTGCGTGCAGACTTATTTTTTTTGTCGACTGTATCTAAGTATTGTGTGGACTGGCACATTAGTAACATCCCTGTTAACCCTTCAACCCATAATTATAGGTTCTCGTGGTATGAGTAAGTTGCTGACTATGAGTCCGCACTAAAGTTCAACAGGTCGCGTTTGATCTCACGTTCAGATAATGCGTTAGCCTTTGGACGTTGGAAATTGACGATTTTTTGTAATTTGTTCGAGGCATGGAATTTTTGCGTATAATATACCGAATTTATTGCTTTGGAATTTCGTTAAATAAATAGGTAGGTACCTATTCTTTAACTTCAGTAGTAGGAAATTATCCGAAAAGGAAAATTTTATACTTACTTATTATTTGCAGTCACAAAGGTCTTGATGGTTATATCGTTCTTCAATAAACAAATTTTCTGAACTATTCTTCAGATTTAGACAAATATTTTAGTTTGGTTGGAATGCCAAAAAACGCCCTACAAAAGCTTCACTCTTGCAAATAAATAAAGAATCACACGACATGTACCAAGCGATTAACTTTCATTAATACTAGCAATGCCGTAATAACTACCCACAAAAATGTAAATGAAATCCATTGATACCTAATAAATTACCTTCATTCTAGCCGTATCTACACCTTATGCTGTGGAACAACCTGGCCAGTTCCACGAACAGATTCCTAAGGCTATGACCAGAGTTTGACATAACTTAGAGGTTCCATCGACGTACTTAGGTACGTCGATGGAACGATTTGATTCGATGGAATGACGTTCGATTAGTCGAACGACCAAAACTAGTAATGCCCATAACCTATTTCGCTCCGCCAGGACTGGTCTGGAATGATGATGATGTTCACTCCTCTCACGAGTAATAATACCTTCTTGACTAAAGAAAGAAAGAAAGACAAATGTTTATTTAACTCTGTCTGCCGGTTTATTCTGTCAAAATCTCACTTTGTTAACTTAGGTGACGTAAAGCTGAAGTGAGCTGATGTTGACAGCTATCTTCAAGCTCAATTCACCTGAGTTTTACGGTGAAATGTTTATAGAGGTATGTGGAACAGGGTGTAAGTTTCACTTATCCTCCACAGAAAATGGAGGATCCTTCGACCAGAGGGGTGTCGTGTCTGGTGGGCAACTGCCCTCGATTGATGTCGGAGCGTTGTATAAATGCCAGTTGCGCGGTAAACTCTGCTTGCGCGATGCAGAATTTTGCGTGACGTCAGTGTGACGCGTAGCTTGCATGTGGCGTTGTAGATACCGCTACATGTTTACAGAGTAGATCGGCTGAAGTAAAGTTGTCTGACGAATATAGTCGATGGAGACTTTAGCTTGTGTCGTGCTACATAACCAGGATGAATGATTAATTTAAATCATTAAACGGTTCAGTCTAACTTGTGCAGATAAGTTATTAGCTGCGTTTAGTGTTTAGTATTCGTAAAGGTACATGATTAAATTAATTTGATGCTGTTTGTTATGGTGAGGTAAACTTTGCGTGGTTTATTGGTGACTGTTTAGCTATTTTGCGTAATGTGAAACTTTAAAGTACCTAAAATTTTGATTTTAATGGGAACCTAGTTATTAGAATGTGTATTTGGTATTTTTGTTTTTAAATGTACTCATTAAAACACCAAAAGGCCAATTCCCGTGTTTAAAAACGTTCAAAATCTTGTCGCTTCTCAGCAACAATCAATGACAAAAACTTGTCAAAAATGTATGAAAACAAGAGCTGGATAGAGACTGAGATCCGAATGCGAACGTTCTAAATACGGGAATCGTCTCTCCGAAAACATTTTCATGCATTGCCGATCTAAGTCCTTATGAAGTTAAAAAGTCACACATCAATGCTGATGAGTGACGACAAGAGGTATCACAAAACACAAGCACACAACAAGCAAGCCACAAGCAACGAACAAGCACATAAACTATTTCATGAAGAGCTTAACTAATGCCAAAATAAGCTACTAATACCACCTACTAATACGACCAGACAAATATAGTCAGACTAAATATAAATACCCTCAATGTATATTTCCAGAGTACCCCAGTAGTCAGCTCACGTACAGAATACATGTTCTACCGCTGGCCTAGTGCCCGTTGAACAACAATATAGTCCAATAATTACACCGTAAGTTGACACTTGTGGTGTAATTACCCCGTGCACCTGCACGGGGTAAAAACGAACAACTAGTGGTGCACCTGCTTACCTTCCCGCGATACTTATGAGAATCGATAGAAAACTGGTAGCGGTATTTTTAGGAATTAGGCCTTGCCTTGCATTCTTTATTTAGTACTGTTATAAGGTTTCAGTGCGATAAACTTTTCATTTTTGATCGATTTTTTGCAATGGTTCCCCATTGCAAAAAATCGATCAACTGTCAAAATGACTAGCTAGTTCCCAAACGCAAGCTAATAATATAAGGCGTGTGGTGGTTTTATTTTATTTTTGCGAAAATGCCACGTTGTTGTGTACCCAAGTACTCCAAAATTAGAGTCCACCTTTTCCCGAAAGATCCTAAAATTAGAAGATTGCGGCTTAAAGCAACTCGTAGAGATTTTTATTTTTATTTTAATTAAACCGAGTTCGAGGTCATGTCGGAATCATTTTGAAAAAGTGATTACGAGGAAATATTTAAGGTTTAAAATTCTGATACTTTCCATGTCAAATCCTTGATTGAAATCATCGAAAATAACGAAATAATGAAATAAAACCAAACTCATGAATGAACACGAAATGGAACGAATGAACGAAATGTCAAATGTATTGTACGCCCTATGGACCCTCCATTTATATTTTTTTATTTTATTTTTCGGTTGGTATATCATCAAATTACTTCTCCCGCTCTGGGCGGAGCAGGAGGGCGTGTCAGACTCTTACTGACTAAAACCCACCCGTGTTCCTTCAGTTGCCAGTGCGCAAGGGCCCCAGTAACTCTTTCGAACAATCCGCGACCCCGGCAGGCATCGGCCCTATCGGACCCCGTCAATGGTGCTGACATCTCTTTGAGCGCGCGTGGAACACAACGCGCCGTCGACCCAGACCTGGTCCTTACCGGACGGCGAGCTCACCATTGCTCGCCGCCCGCAGGCCCGCGCCTAAGGTGGCCGGGAATCAGCTATTGATTCCCGACGCCCTGGGCGTCTCCTCCTGCGGCGACTAGGGGCGTGAGGGCGCAACGATTGCCTCTCCCTCACGCGCTCCACCTCCTCCTTCGCGAGCATTACTGCTTCGCAGAAGGAGGTAACGGCTTCCCATGCCCTATCGCTCCGTACCATGGCCTGGACCAGGGCTGGACGCGAGGGATCCCCGCCACCAATCGCCCCCACGAGGACACGGCGGTGCTCTGCCCAACCCGGGCAGACCTCTACCGTATGCTCCACCATGTCCTCCGGGCGATCCACACAGTGGTAAGACCCGGGCGTTTCCTCCCGCCTTATCCGAAACAGGAACCTTCCGAAACAGTCTGGTGAGGACCTGCGTCAGACGTAAGGTGAGGACGCCGTGGCGCCTCTCAAGCCACTCGTCAAAGAGAGGACTTACCGCCGCAATTGTGGCGTGCCCAGCACTGGGTTGCGACAGTCGCACTCTCCATGCCGCCATGAGATCCCGCCGGAACTCTGTCCGCTGTGCCGCGATTTCTCGCGGCAGTGGAGTTACACCCCGGCGTTTCGCCTCCTCGCGCTACTCTCAACTGTGTGCGAGGACATTTGCCTCCAGATCCCATGGCGGCAATCCGGCAAGGAGGCCATGGATCGCACAGCCCCCGCATAGAGCCTCCGGCAGGAGGCGTTTAAATCCCCTAGATTGGGCAGGAGCAGCTTCAAGGCAGCACCGGCCCGCTCCAATTTGGGAGCCAAACGACGGAAATGCTCCACGAAGTTCCACCGGCTGTCGCGAACGAGTCCCAGGTACTTCATCGTCGACTCGATGCCGATGTGAACCCATCCTACCGTTATTTGGAAACCCAACAGTGGTGCGTTCCGAGGACCAGGAAAAACACATGGCCTCGGACTTGTGCAAGGTTACCTCGAATCCCAATTGCCTGATCCTCTCGACGTCTGTCGCAACCCCGCGTGTCATCAGTTCGGCCACCCCTGGTGCGACCTCCCCTGCGCCGAGACCAGCGGGTCATCAGCGTAGCACACCACGCTGACGCCGCTAGGGAGGTCGGCACGCAGCACCCAGTCGTACCCGATGTCCCACAGTTGTGGCCCCAAGGACCGATCCTTGTGGGACACCGCACGACATCTCTCGTCGGATCCACTCTCCCAGGTGAGCGGGGTATATGACGGCCCTGTCCGTCAGATAGGCCTCGACTACATGACAGAGGTTGGTCGGCATCCGGTGATACTGGAGCGCCTCCCTGATGCAACTCCAGTTCAGGGTATTGAAGGCATTGGCGATGTCTAGAGACACCGTCAAGACGACCCCACCCCGGGCCACAGCATCCCCCGTCGTGAGGGCTCGCACGCGCATGATAGCGTCCGCCGTAGAGCGCCCCCTGCGGAAACCATACTGGCTCTCCGCCAAATCCGGCCCCAGCCGCACCAGCCGCCCGACGGTAGGAGCCTAGCTATGATCACGCCATCTACAATTAGCTTTGCCCGACCTTCCCTATTGATTTTGGTCGATTGTCAAAAACCTTATCCGGATCCAGACCCTTGCCTATACCTACAAGTTTTTTCTTAAACTAAAAAAGAATTTACAAAATTAACCTTTGCTCCCATCTCCATTCTGCGCTACTTCCTTCAATTTATCCGAGTCGTCACGCCATCGCGCTACACCATTTCCTTCGCCGGCCCCATATCTTTTAAAATACCAAATATTCATTTAGTAATAATAATAGGCTCAATATAGGATCAATGCTCATACTATGAAAGGTATGAGCATTCTTCACCACACTTGCTCAAGGCGGATTACCGATTTCAGACTTATATTAAATATAATTATAATAAACTATCGAGCATCGATGTAAATAATTTATGGTTTAATGTCGCGCTCGTTATGAAACCTATAAACATGACAATAAATTCACCACATAAAATTATGTTACAATAAAGATTTTCTCGCCAGAACACATTTTAATTAAACAAAAAATTTACCACCGCAATCGCTTCATCAGTTACAGCGATTAGCGGGTCAATAACTTTGCTAAATGTTCATTAATATATCCTACGCCTTAATGACTAAATGTGTCGTAATTTCTCAGATATTTCAATATATTTCTTGGTAACCGTTTTCCTGATAGCTATCTAAGTACAGTATATTTATCTCACGTGTCTTATTTCGTAAACAAACGGTATGAAAATTAGGACTTTACACATAAATTACAAACTTTAAGTTAGAAATGATATTTTTAATCCCTTGCAATATAAATACCATCAAAAACTGGTTCGAAGTAACTTTTAATCCACATATATCTTTGCTCGAAATCGAAATACACTTACGCCAGATTTGTTTGCCAAATATAATAAGTGAAGAAAAACACACTATATCTACCCAACGACGTTCTAATACTTACAGGTTGCTTAAATGAATGAATAATCGTCTTGTTTAAAATGTAAGTAGTGAATTTTGAATTAATTCGTTATAAGGCACTCGCAAACAGGTGCGACGCGACAACGCGATCCGACTCTAATAGAACAATTTCTATGAAAACATCATGGAAATTGTTCTACCAGAATCGCCTAGCAGAATGTTAATTATTTCACTACTTTTCTCATAAAAAAAACTAGACAAAGTTTCTTGTTGGAAATAGAGTTATGTGTTGGCTTAGAGAGAGCAAAATAATTATGTTCATACTCAAGAACAATCTTCACAAAGAATATTTTTAGATGACAACCTGTTAATATGTACATTGTCAGCCTTCGGTTTTTTTATTTGTTTTACATGACAGCCTTCTTTTACCTCGAGCACTGAAAACCCATCTATTGCATCATCATCATCACCTTCCCGCTCCCCTCCTCTTCTTCCATTCTCCCCTGTCAACCGTCACGCTATCATTATTCCTCCTTCTCTTTCATATCATTCATACCATCTATTACATTTACATTATTGTTTTCATCTCTCATACTCGGAAAGTAGTGTATGTTTGATCCGAGTAGCGGGTGGAAGACGCTGCTCTCCATTTACTTCCCCCTCAAGGGCGGGAATGAGTTTTAAAAATAGAACTTAATTTGGTTAGGTTAGGTTAGCTACATTTTTTTTTACAAAATTAAGAAAAATATACCTATTAAAATTAAAAAAAATGTTGCGGTGTTGTGAGTGTACAAACAGCCAGTGAGAATTTAAAAAAAATACCTATTAAGCGGGACGGCCCGCGGCGGTGACACGGTGTGTCCCATTATTTTTTTTAAACTAATTTGGCGGGATACTAACTTTGTAAGCTGTACCGAATTTCAAAATATCGGTTTTATAGACTAATATTTGATTAAAAACGAGTCTCATGTTATTATTATCAATAAATATTTTAGAAAAACTATTATTATTTACTTTCCTTATATTCGAAATGAAAAGTAGATTGTTCGAGCGCAGGGATTTGATTCCTTTCGACCCTTGTATAACAATCTACTATTTTTGTTTTTGTGTCCGTTTATTTGTGTCTGAGCATAAGCTATAAAAAGTCGAAAAGAAATGAAACTTCACATGATTTTCCAAGTGACACGTCGAAAGGACGAGCGTGAGTGGATTGGCATGTAAATTAAAAAAGGTAAGTACATCTACATTGTGTACAATTAATTTCAATTACACGGGACACCGCGCCTGAATGACGTTACACGTACATAACATACGTAGTACGAACGTGTACTACACCGTACTATTATATGTATGCGTTTTGCGTTTTTTAAGCGTAGAATACATCGTTGAGCTTGAGATATGCATTGATGAACTGCGAAGATGCAGAAATAATTCTTGATAATTGATTCTTCTTGATTTTACTTCTTAATTGACGTATAATAATAATAATTATATTATAATAAAGCCCTTTATTCAGACCATTTAAACTTATGCTACTACAATAAAATTAATGTTAAGTTGTAATTAAATCTAAAATAATAAAATATTTTTATTGACACCGGCTGTTTAGGTCTGTGTGCCCATTGGCAAAGGCCTCCTCCATTTCCTTCCACTTATTCCTATCGACTGCTATTCGAGTCCATAGTTTTCCTCCTGTGGTTTCCAGCTCGTCACTCCAGCGTTTTCTCTGCCTTCCTCTTTGTCGTTTGCCATTTCTCGGGTACCAGACTGTTACCCTTTTACTCCATTTATCTGTTCCTCTGAGGGTGTGGCCAGCCCATTTCCATTTGAGTTTTCTGGCTTTCCGTGTGACGTCTGCCACCGTCGTTACCCGTCTGATTTTTTCGTTTTTAATCCGGTCTTTTCTTTTTACTCCCATCATACTTCTTTTCATGGCATGTTGGCACACAATTGACGTACTGACTGTCAAATCAATCTGCCTACCCTTTTCCCAACTATACTGAGGTTGATTTCCAGTCTAACCAGATGTAGCTGAATACCAGTATTTTACACGGAGCAACTGCCTATCTGACCTCCACAATCCAGTTACTGGGTAACACGATATCTCTGGTACTGATTGTCAGACTTTTGGGCATCTATGAATGACAGCCGGGACCAACGGCTTAACGTGCTTTTTGAGCCACGGAGAGGTTTCCATATGTAATGGATGGTCACCCATCCACGAACCGACCACGGCAAGCGTAGCCAAACCTTCAATCGACCCGTGTGACTGCTATCATTTAACCACGAGCCCCTATTGACGTAATGACTGTGTGTGTGTCTGTGTGTGTGTGTGTGTGTGTGTGTGTGTATGTATTCAATACTCTGAGGACCTGACTGAGTTAATTAATAACAACGGTACACCGCTTATCTCACTGAAGATAGAAACATGGAAACGCAAATATAATGTTCTGAACCAGTATACCAAAAGAAAAGAGTTCCCGAATAACAAACGCGCGGTGACTGAAGTTTGAAAACGCGAATGCAGTCAGTAAAACAAAGATACGAAATATTACACATGTACTTTCGAAATAGTACGTAAGTATCAGGTTGGCCCGTGTGTGCCACGCTTTACAACCGTCTCAGAGTAAAATACTCGTATTTGTTCGTTCCACCGGAAATAAAGACAGGTTTTTGTACCGAATCGAACTTAGTTAGTGATGTTGAGAACTTAATACGTGCTCCAGATGATTGGCAATTTGTATGTATTTTGAGGCCAGCAATAAATAGTCGCGAGTTAAGGATGTTGGAATCGTTGTCCTAGTTGATGAAGAACCGGTTGAAGATCGCAAAAAACAAGAGACAAACGTATTAATTGTCCTCCTTCGCATCACGTATATGTGTTTCTATAAGGGCAATTCCACAATTATACAATATGACTGGCAAAAGAAGAACATACTTTGAGTAAGTGTAGTACTCAAAAAACGAGCATATTTTACTATGCGACAAACTCAGAATTATGAGAAAAAACTTATTTTAAGCCGTCCGTTTAAGTACCTGCCATATTGCATGAAAAAGTTAAAGAAAAGCAGGAGTCAATTTCACTAAGTAACTAAGTGAACATTTTAGTTTTGTAAAGAAAATCTTTGCAACAATGTAATTTTCCAATAACTTTAAAAACAGCGCTATAAAATGCGAAAAGATCGTTAGTCTCAGTTTCACTCCCATATTCACTCATAAAACCGAATACCTAACTTTGTTCTCGGAACCATATACCTACCAACGCCTTCCAATATCTTTTTTCTTTTATAAATCATATACTTGGTATCTGCGAGTCATCGCCACAGACAATAGGTACTTTGTATTATGTACTCGCTAGTATATAGCCAGACTAGACGAGAAGACAATCTTCGTATAATCTCGGGCTTGTTCGTGACCAAGCGCTTGCGCGTGTGGGGCGTGGCTACAGGCGGTGCGTGTGTGTGCGCTTGCGCGCGCGCTTGTCCGTTGGCGCGTTTATTGGACGGATAGTTTCTTTTACTATTTTTAATGCAATTTTTATAACCAACAAGTTATTGTGTCAATGCTGAAAGGATTTCTAAATTAAAATTGACAGGATGTTAAGAATTTCAATGACTTTGCCCGTATTGGTGCATACAGTTAATAGTCTGCCAAATCGAATGAGACTAACGAAGCGAGCATCGTTAATATCTATTTCTGTCGGTTCAAGACACCGATTATCACACTAAATAGATGAACGGCAGGAACCAGCAACGGAGCAGAACATACTGGTTTAAAATTACTTCTCACATTTCCAAAGGAAGATCTTGGAAAGGAAAGTCTTGTTACTTTGTTCATTGAATTCAATCAACAAATCAATCAACTCAGCATATCGCAGTCCACTGCTGGACATAGGCTTCTACCAGACTGCGCCACAACACCCTGTCCTCCTCTATCCACATCCAGTCTGTCCCAGCCACCTTCTTAAGGTCATCGGTCCATCTCGCTAGGTCCCACACTACACATTGATCATGAGAAAATCAAAATCCAGCAACACCTAGTTTAAGGCTGGCCCAAAAACAAATCTAAAGTCTTCTGGAGTAGTAAAAACCTTCATAATTCAGCAATATCGTATCGGATGTCAATGGAAATGAACGTGAAACTCGTTCGAGTATACACAGTACACAGGCACGTCTAAATGGTTCATCTGCGGAGTCAACGCTCTGCGCAAGATTCGGAGTTGCGCGGCTTGCTGATTTTTTACTCTACATGTACATACATACGTACATAAGTACTGTATGTATTGATATTGTATATATATTGTACAGTTATCAATAGTGGTTATGAAGTACGAGCCTCAAGCCTCTTAAAATATTCTGACGACATGAGACATCTTATTTCCCAATCCTATATTTTTCTCCTATTTTAATGTATTTAATTTTACTGATGGCTAACCTCAAATATTTGGAAGACCGCATAAAAAGGAGAAGCCATGTGACTGAAAATTTAGAATGCATTGCTCCAATAGGATATGCATAATTCTGGAAAAGCTTGATCGCTGGTTCTTAGCCAGATCAAACAGTGAAACCCAATAAAGATTTTGAGCATTGAACAAAAATTGTTACTGTAAAAGTTCACCTAGCGTCTGGCTATCTAGTACATGCTTATACATGCATGACAACTCATATATCAAACATAATTCCTTAGCCATTCAAGGCAAATTAGGAGCGTACCAGCTAAGGACCGACTGATCGAAAACCCACGCATCTCGACCAGACACCATACAACTATTGATCAGTACTGATTTATTAATAGAAGATTCTCGGTATCATATTTCAAGTACACCAAGGTTTTATTAGCAAACCTAAACCATCCCTATGGATGGTTTAGATTCCTTTGCTAATAAAATCTTGCCTTGATTGTCATTTTGCCTCTAATCTACTATAACAATACTACTATTGTAAGAGATCTCTAGAATATCGTTTTGCAACAGCAACTGATTCTCAAATTCTTCGTCATTCTCTTTGCCGATATAAAACGATGAGATTGTCAGAAAGGCAGAGAAGTGCTTAAGATCCGCATTTAATGGTGAAATTTTTAGGAGACATTTTTTCATGATTGATCACAAGCTAAACATCGAAGCTAACAACGTCCTAACGAGTTGTAGATAAAACTTTAACATAGTTCAACAGAAACTCGAATAGTAATCCAATCCCTGCTTACACCACACTAACTTCACTGTCCAAATTCCCGTCATTTAAACAAGCGAAAACCAACCAACCTACATAAACGTACAGAATATATCGAAATCGTGAGAGAACGGGGTTGGAAGCCAGGAAGAATTGTGTTGCGAAAAAACTGGCTCCGGTCGGTACCCGACCAACCGGTCCGACCAAATCCTGCCGACGCGGACGCCGACGGCTATAGCCCCACGCGTACCTACGCGACGCCCGGCCGCTCCTCTCTTATTATTCCGATACTTTTTGTTCGAGATGCTTATCGAATGATTTGAGAATTTGATATTATTACTTATAAGTCGTTCGTTGGGTATTATTAGGTCGGTTGGGTTTGAGAATAGAAAGATTTTGCTTCAGGTTATGAATTTATGTTTGGAGGTATTTTCAATAGTTCTGAATTATGATCTTGATTAATAGATCTCTTTTGTCGTATCAGTGTTGTATTCCAAATTATTTCATAGTAATCTCTGTGAATTGGTTGTATAACCACAAGATGATGCTGGATCCCACTATTTTGGGACTATTACCCTGGGAGTTTCATCTCAAAGTCAAAATTGTTGAGGTAAACTCAATTTAGAATCTCTTCTTCTTGCAACAACCCTCCAGTCAATTTTCTACGATGACTATCATTAAATTAGACTATACACTTAATCACAAAGAGCGATCTAACCTCTGCAAATTAAACAAAAACAAAACTAGAAGTTAAACAGCTATTTACATATTCATAATGTGTTATCAAAGCTATAAAAATCCCATCGTAAAGTATTCTCGTCAAAATAAAAGCAAAAAGGCATGATTGCCTCAACCGAAGTAGTACATTTATATTCAAAATGAACGCCACTCTATCGAGAACAGAAAATTTTGAGTTCAATTTTGGATTTCGACGAAAAAGCCGTTAAAGGTGTTATGCGAACAGTTAAAGTCAACTTCGGTTACTCACAACGATTAATTAGCGAGTATCCCACGATACTAAAAGACTTATAAAATTATTGATTTATGAACATATTTATTACAAGGAGTAAGAGTTAGTTATAGACTGAAGCCAATTTTTACCGTAATTACAAACATGTGGCATCGATCAGAGGATTGCTCTGCTGTTATTGCAAATAGTAATTAAACAAATGTCTTTAATAGCCTTTAGGTAGTATCAAAGTATTTTCTATTAACATAGAGATTGCCAGGGTATTGATGACTAATGATGACCACGCCTGTTCTGCAATTTTCTGAACTTTATTTATTTACAAAGAAAGTACTTACACGGCCGGCATTTTGAAAACTCACACTTGCACAAAAGTAGCCTAGCACGTCATCTAGATTTAAAAAAATTACCAATGCAATTACGTGTAAAAGCGTCTTAAAAGATCTACTTACAGAAGTAAACATCATTTCATTTCTGTAAACTACGTTTACTAAACTACTAAACCCTCATGTCAATACAACTTCCTGAAATACCAATAATTATTTACATTAAGGGGGAAGCGCCAGGGTAGCCCGCGAAATTCGCGGTCAGTGTCCGGTTGTATGTTAAAACAAATATGATTCGCGACCGTAACAAACTATGTATTTACAGAATTATGATCACTAAAATCATCAATACATACCTCTAAGTTTATATAATCCCATGGAATGACTTTCAAGAAATCTATATATGTATATATTAGAGGGGGAACTGACTGACTGAATTTTGACTGACATATCAACGTACATCCGAAACTACTGGGACTAGGAACATTACATTTTGCACACGACTTCCTTTTATAATGTAGGGGAGCACTTAGAAGGGTTTTTGGAAATTTGACCTTTAAGGGGGTGAAAAGGGGAGATTTTTTTTGTATGAAAAATCTTTTTCCTTATGTTAATAAACTTGAAACTTGCCACGAATACTTATCTAAGTAAATAATAAAGATAGTATTTTTTTGTTTTCTTAAAACAAATAAAAAAACAAAAATACAATGTATTAGAGGATGTAAAAGTTGGTATGGAAAAATTTTAACGCTTGATCCGATTAACTTTAATCCCAGTATTTATACTTAAGACTGGAAAAAAGGAATAACGTGTATAAGGGTTTTTTGTAAATCTACCCCTAATGGAATTGAAAGGGGTAATAAATGTTAGAGGGGAATTTTCATGCGTGGCTTGATTAACTTACAAAACACACACACACACTTACAAATAACCTATAAGTCAAGTAATAATAAAAACGTCACATACGATTTTTCAAAACTCAACAGCTTTTGCGGTGAAAACGAGGATACGGTTTATATGAAAAATAGTTTTCCATAGATCAATCAAAAATTGACCCGAATACTTTTAGATAAGAAGATAATCATACATTATCAAAAATACCTTTTAAAAGAGATGGAATGGGTGGTAAATTTTGCAAGGGAATAAACGAATTCTACGCGGACGAAATCGCGGACGAAATGCTAGTAATCAATAAATATCTAAACTTTATTTGTTTGTTTGTAATTTTCTCGGAACTACCAGTCGGATTTCTAAAATTAATTTTGTATTTGATAGCCCAATTCTTGAGGAAGGCTATAGGCTACTTAATATCACGCTAGGACCCTTAGAAGTCGAGCAAAAATAAAAAGAGTCAGAAAGAACGCTAAGCGAAAACGAAGTAATAACGCGGGTAGGTGATGCGATGCGACGAGGTGGGTCGGGGAACAAGAAATTTCACGCGGGCAGAAGCTAGTAATATAATAAATACATACTTGTTACGGTAGCGAAACATATTTTGTTCAACATACAACCTGACACTGACCTGCATATTGCAAAAAAACTTAAGAAAAGTTGAATTTCGCGGTCAACCTGGCGCTTCCCCCTTAAATCCTACCAGTAAAGTAGTTCTAAGCACCAATGAACCATGAAGGCATTCTCCCAGCATTTCGCAAGAGAATGATTTCAATAATTGAGTGATCTACCGTCGAGATTGAACATCAATTGACGATTCAATCATCATTCCATTTCCTGGCGGGAATTATCTATGTAATACGACTTTCGCAAATCAATCCCCTCATGGTCTGTTCCAAAAGTATCAGACAAATATGTAAACAAATGGATCAGAAAGCATAACTGTGAATGCTAATTTGTAGTGCTACTAACATATTGACTTGAATATTCCCGAAATTCTAAATTTAAATCACATTAGGGATATTTTTCATTTGATAATTGAAGTTAATTTTATAACCTCAATTTACGTTGCTGAGTTTCCAATTACAATTTAATAATGTTATTCAAATAATAATTGTTGGAAAAAATGGTGGGATATAATCTTTTAAATACAGATGAATGTCTTATTAATTCCCTTAAATGATGAGTTATTGCGTCAGAATTTAAGCTGAACATAGTTTGTTTACACTTTCATCAGATACGCCTGAATCAGACCATACAGAGTAATGTTAATGGCAGCACATTATTCAAAATGCTAAGATTTTATGATCGTCTTTAGGCTTGAACCCAATAATTTGCTGTCCATCATTCCACTTTGCTTGAAGGGAACAGTCATCGTCATTAGCACGCTAGATTAGCTTTAGTGCATTAAAATAGCCACTTACTTAGAATGGCGATAGTTAGGCTCATAGCCTGGCTACCTTGCCGACTGACGAATAGGTATGGATTTTTTTTACTTAGTCTTTGAATGGAAACGTACGAAGAAGTCTTTGAATTCAAATATTAATTATCAAATTGTTCAGAATTCTCTTTGTGAAACGACTACGTGGTTTCAGTGCAAATTGGATGTTAAATAATAACTATGAGACTCTGCCCTACGTTAGTTGAATCCTCAGACAATTCGGAGATCCTAGTATTCGGAGAGACTACTGTAACTGAAATAGAAAATGCATTATTAATATAAACGCGTGAATTTTTGATGTTGTGTTCTTCTGGAATATTTCGCATAACCTTTGGACATCCAGAGTTAAAAGAGACGTACGACACATCTCGATAGTCAGGTTACGTAGTTGAACATGTACTTTTTAGCAACTTATCCAGTCGCTTAATTCGCCACAATACAAAAAAGAATGACCTTTTCATATCCCGAAACCGTTTTCTTTCTGTTTTCTCCCTTATTAATTTCGCTGTAGGTACTTACCTGAGCAATATGACTTAACCCTGTACAAATATTATCAACCTCTGCTTTGTGGTCACTTAAAGAACTGCAGGAGATCATGGAATCATGGTTCCTTTGCATTTTGCAGCGACTTATAATCAACATATAATTCTTTCCTTATTTCGGGGCCATAATTCCAAAGTTAATGGACCTTTTGGAAATATAAGTAAGTACCTATTTCTGGTGGTAGCAATAGCAATAAGATAGTTAATTTGGCAGTTTTTATTGAACTTTTCATGGTCAGATATGCAGCAGTTCACAAGTCTATTTTACTGAATAATAAAACAACATCGATCCTTGCGTAACTCATCCAACATACCAAAGTACCTTAAATTGCCTAAACAAGATCTATATGAGTATGCTATTGAATATAATAAGAAGACAAGCGAACAATGACGCCTACTTACATTTAGTGGGGCAGCAGCCAGCAATCCGCTGACATGGTTATGTACTTACCTCCTGTGCTGCGAATTAATGATTCAGGACAAAAGTTACCAATTTTCGTTGGAACAATGATCCAACATTAAAGGATGTACTGATATATAAGTAGTTACTTTGGGACAAAACTTTTTAATTTATTTCAAACTCGGTGAACTCGCGAAATTGTTCATTGTTTCTTTTGCGAGTATAATTTTCTGTATGAAGTTTTCTTTCGTTTTCTTATTTCAGCTTGTAAGACCAACCTGTATTTAAATAAGAAATCTAATTAACATAAAAATATTTTTTACCTACATGTTAAATTTAACTCAAATTAAGTAATGTCAATTATACCTAAGATGGTAGGACCTTTTCTTTTTCGAGACAAGTAGCGCAAAAGTTCACTCAGCCCACTGTCGAAATGGCTCATATTATGTTTATTTTATTCCAGTGAAGTTTGATTACTAAGAATCTTTAGATACTTAAAGAAATAAAGAAAGAAAAAATAGTATTTATTGGGACTCACACAGGATGATCACAGACTAAGCTAAACACAACCTAAAAAACAAAAAAAAAGTAATAAAAACAGAAAGTCCTTAACGACTTTATACATAAATGTCTTTTACTCATACGTGACCAAAAAAAGATAAGATGTAATACCACTGAAGACATACAATAGGTTCTTAATAGACGATAGACTTTCGTATATCGTCAGTCTTTTATCTTACCGTCGCACAAGTACTAAGCGGATTCCGACGAGTCTTTCGCTGTTCGAAGGCTTAGACAGAGCTTTAAAACCTAGACGTTTATTACTTCCACATCATGTAGTACTTATGCCTATTGAAGAATAGGTAGGGACGTAATACAGACAGTGAGTATGGCCTATTCAAAAGTAGGAAACATAAATTAAGGTCCCAGCTTTGATCCTGGCTCGAGTTGAAGCAAATTATAGCGAACAAGCCATGTGCTAGATGGGATTTCCTATCGGCCAAAATGACGAACTTCCTTACGCACTTTCATCCCCCAATTAACTCCTTCAGATGACGAATTTTTAAAAATCATGCCTTAGTGCTCGCATAGTCAGCCTATACTGTTCCCACTGCTGGGACACAGGCCTCCTCTTTGTGAGAGGCAAGGGGCGGGAATTCCACGCGGGCCCAGTGTGCGTTGGTAGACTTTCGTTTTATAAGAAATTATTGTGTAAAACTTAATGTTTCTAGTCCTAGCGCTTTAGGTTCTGTGTCGTCTTTCAGTGAAAGAATGAATTTAAGGAGGATCCTCGGTTGTAGCCCGCCAAATTCAAATTTTCTTTTCCTTTTTGCAAATAACAATTCTGTTAATCAAAATGAAATTTGCGTCTGTACACAAGATAAATATACTGGATAATATACATACATTTCTTATCAATCGTCAAACTTTGGAAATTTGTTCCATCTAAGAATTTTTCAGAATATCTCATATGAAAATTCTTACTTAGGTCGAACAAATTTCCAAAATTTGACTATTGATGTCAAATTTATGATTATTATTCAGTAAAATTCATAAAGTCGCAAATCGCACTTTAATCAACATACGACGTAAAACAGAGCTGCAATTTGCAAAAAAACAAAAAAGAATTTGGCGGGCTACAGCTGAGGATTCACCATAAGATTATTGTTAATTAGATAGTCGAAAAGTTTCACAGAAATGTTAGAGGGCTCTCATTTATTTCGGACTAGTATCTACATTCATGGATGAAATCTACCTACGTTGGTAGGTATGCAGCCAAACATCTGCCTGTCCTACCAGGCAATACAACCACCGCGATGGGACTACGTAGAGAATGCCCTGTACGTGATATTGGCGTACAATCAATGTTTAAGAGAGTATGTAGTTTTCATTACATACTCGTAGATTGTACCTAGTATCGTATCATGTGTACTGGTCAATATTCATGATTAGGTAACCCAAAATTATAAAAAAAAACGTTTTAGAGAGATATTTATGTCGTTTACTATCTCTCTAAACAGTCTTTAATAATTTGCGGTTTCTTTTATGGTTTTAAGGAATCGGGGTGCTAAGGTTTCCAGGATTGAACGGAGACACTAATTATGCATGATTTGCGCAGTGAGGTAGCGAATTACCTAACTTTTGGTTATTTTTCAATGAGCTTCCCCCCCCCTCGCCCTTCTTCCCTTCGAATTCTTCGTCATTCTATCTACGTCAGTTTCACAACCAATCAACTCTGTTGAGCACAGTCCACTAAAGCCTCCTACGAACTAGGTAATTATTATAATTAGCATACAAGTTAATGCAATCACCATCATGACCAATACTTCCCATTTTAGTTACAAATAAGGGCCCTACAACTAATCTAATCAACAATTTAAATTGTTACAAGACATCTAATTGAAACAAGTTACAATGGCGGCCGATTGTGGCTACGCTCGATACAATATCGGGGCTATTCACTGCTCAATACTGCCCGTTGCGTTTGACTGCCATTGTTCCATAGGGCTGTTAAGGCTCTTTAGTTTTATGTGCCATTATCACCAACATCAATTCAGCCAGTATCGATCCACTGGTGAGTATATCGGCCTGTTTTCCGACACGCCACTGTAAGCGGTCCTGTGCATTCATTTGTGGGACCTAATCATTAAGTTGTTTGAAACAGAACATCATTTTTCATAGGTGTATTAGCCGAATAAGTTGGCAGTGATGTAATATACACCCTACCAGCAATATTACTATTCCCATGAAATACAAGGCAAGCCCATTACAATTCACCATATTTTACCAAGCCAAAAACCGGACTCCCCAGGCTGCTACTAATGTTCTCGTCCGGGAAAAGTCTTGAGGGCCCATGATCTCACGCAGCAAGCACTCAGTTCATCGCCACTTGACCAATGAGGCTGACCTTTCGAGAACACGGTAAAGAAAAGTTTATCTGGTCCTTGGTCAAGACAGTATTTATTGTATTGTTTATTTCATTCCTAGCTGACCTGGCAAACGTTGATCTGCATTTTTTTGGTTTGAAATGTACTTTACGACCTATTCTAATACCTACCAAATACACATAAAAAAAACATAAAATCGGTCGAGCCGTTTCGGAGGAGTACGACCACAAACACCGTGACACGAGATTTTTATATATATAGATTATTGGGTAAGTTATGTACTAACAAATTGGATTGTATGATCTGGAAAATAAAGGATTATTAATAAATTAAGATTTATCTCCATTACATTCACATAACACTCGAGGCAGCAGCCCTACCGCGTAGTTACTACCGCTGACATCGTTAAGTTTCTATTCTGTCGGAGGCCTAGATTGCAGCGCGCCGTCGACGCTGCCAAACGCTAGTTATTGTTGTACGGATCTCATTGAATATCTATTTATATCTAAGTATATTATTTATACCAGCCATTGTGTCATAGGCACAGTATATCAGGGTTTATACGCGACGTTGTACGTAATAAGTTTGGAATTATAATCGCGTCTTATAAACTTAATCCCATCGTAACGACTAATAAGGACTCTTTGTGTAAAGTTGTGTAAGTCTTTGTATATAGTTGAAGTTTTGTAAGAAACCGATGGATGTTTTCGAATGAAATTTAATTTGATAAATGAAAAAAATCTATCTATTAATTAAAATAAATTTTATTCGAAAACATCCATCGGTTTCTTACTAAACGACCCTGGTTACTTATCACTTTTGGTGACCGTACATTCATCAGCCTAGATTTTCTTTATTAAGGAAGCTCTTAACTAAGTGTGTGTATCAGTTTTCGTTACAGAGCCCTTGCAATGCCTATTGAAACCCGATTAGAGATGAAACAATAACGATATAAGACTAAACGGTTTTAAGACCTGTAAATTTCGATGACCTACAACATTTATTGATGGAATGTGTCCAATATGAGTTTAGTAGAAATAATTTATTAAGATCCCTGAATTTGAACAGAACTGATGTAGGCGTGTTTTATAAAATTCTATCCCAACCAAATGGCGACGATGCGAAGGGTTTGTTCAAATTCATGGCCCACGTCTTGTAAAATTTCAATTGTTTACGATACTATGGGGCTGACATACGCTACGCGTAAAAGCCCCTATAAACCAAGAAAAACAAAGGAATATCTGCGAGGTAATCACGTAACACACTTAATAGTAGGAATGGGCTTCATTTTGACAGTTCAACAACATTCATTGTGTTATTTACGTTGTTGAGCAGACAAATTTTTCGAACATATGAAGCAATGGATTAGCAATAGGCTTCAAAATGATTCACATTGTGATAGATAGTGTGTCACGTAATTAGGGTTCTGTAACGATTGCCCTAACTATTAACAAAGCTATTGCTTTGGTGATTATTATTTGTATTTTCATGATAAATGACACCTTTTCTCATCCATTCAACTGTCTCTCAACTACGTTCGTCAAGTTATTTAAGCCAATCAATCTACGAAATATCTCGCGCTACGTTTACTGATTCCAGACGAATGCACGATTTCTTCACTCAGCATCACACAAAATGGCGAGTTCTATTCAATAAAATAAAACAATTTCAACAATATTAATACAATTCGTAAAATAATATCAACCTGGTTTCCAGAGACATAATAAATTGCCCATTCTTTGTCTGTGGAACTATAAATTCATTTATCATACATTAATTTATCATCGCCGTGTCAGCGAGAAATCCGTCTGCTTCATTATATATAATAATACCCATTGTGAGCTTTATAGCTTTATAATAAAGGCTCATTTACTTTGTATTGTGTATAGAAGTCGGTACATAGATTGTTTGTGATTTCTGGCACAGTATGCGTTAAAGTTGCAAAGAAATAGGTTTTTTGTCTATGTGCCAAGATTGTATATTTCTTATTATCGATTTCTTAATGTTATAGTTACTTAGCAGTTTAAGTTATATTAAAATTACTTATTACCGGATAGATTGTAATGTGAATAAAGTATCACTAACTGTGATAAATTTATAACGAGAAAAAATAATGTATTTTTTAAATCTGGGGAATTGGAAGACCCATCTACTTAACTTTTACCTGTTTGAAAATAATACTAAAACTGCTCTAATTAAGGAAAATAATGGAAAGAAAATTACGGTAAATGAGGAATGGAAAGCACAATTAACCACTGAAAGCAGTTTCTTAAGTTTTTAGTTCCGAGTAAGACCTGCATTTTAGTGCGAGCTATGCATTCTAAATAGGTAATTATGTCTTTTCAATTTGGACTGCAATACAAAACTGAAGGGGATTTTTGCTAAAGGCTACACCAGTCTACGAAGATCCATAAGTCTGTAGGATAAGAGGCCCTAGACAAATGACATTCGCTTCGAAGCGATTCTATTTCTACAATCGCTATCGCTTTCGCTAATGCTTCCGTCATACAAATCGAAAACTAGCGATAACGGTTGTCAAAAAGTGCCACTTGGCTACGCATCTCTATGGAAGTAATCGTTCGACGCTGTCGATTCGTTTCATAAAATCGAATGATGTTAACATTGTCTAGCTAATTTCTATTCGTTGACCTATGATGACGTGACATTTCGATAGCTTATGTCATCTCCATACATTTTTTGGCTTTTCTACTAGCGTCATCGCTAATCGAATGTTACTTTGTCTAGGCCCTAAGGTAAGTTTGGTAAAAATTTCATGAAAAGGTTCAGGTTGGGCTTCTGCAAGTACCTATGTAAAACATCAATCAATCTGCCAAGACAACTATGTTGGGGTCAGCTTCCAGTCTAACCGGATCGCTGAACTCCTAACGACTTTCTTTCTAACCACGACAACCCAGTTACTGGGTAACACGATACCCCTTGCTAAAATTCTTACTAACCGTAACGACTGTCAAAGATCTACGAATGACAGCCGGGACCAACAGCTAATCGTGCTTTCCGGGTCTCGATATGTAATGGATGGAAGATGGACCCATCCACGAACCGACCGCGGCAAGCGTAACTTAACCTTTGACCGACCCGTGCGATATTTTGCGAAAGAAAATTATAGTTTCTAGTAGCGTACTTTAAACACTTTAAAGCCTATAAAACAGACAACATTTTCAACCCCTACATTTACAAAAGTCGTTTCAAATATGCAGAAAGCACTTCCACTGACAGCTAATATAGTCAATATTTATCACCGCTTACGATCGACGCATGTTCCTTACTAAATAAGAATCGACTTCGATTATCGATACACTGTAGCGATGGATCGATTAAATCCATTATAGCTATTACTTACTAATGCGCTGAATTTAATGAGGGCTTTGACATCATGAAGACTGTTGATGGACAACTGTTATCTCTGTGGGGAGACTGATCTTAAAAGCGGGTCTTGATATTACAAATCAGTAAATATATACTTTCATTATTAATAGTATAACTTCTTATGAAGGCGCAACTTATATACAATCCATTTATTCTAAATTCCACAACATTTTTAACAAGTTAGGTACATAAAAATTACTTGTTAATCACGTTTATTTACAACCTGAATACCAAGTATAAACGCACAATATGTAATAACTATGAAGTAACGAATGGAGTGCCGAGCCCTGATAGGGTGGGTAGACCTTCAAATAATATAGTATCTAAACTCGAGGAGATATAACACACCAAGTTATTCATCGGAGCAAAAATGAACTAAAAAATAACTACTTTTACTAAAATTGGTTGATCTTAGACTGCATAGATATTCCGTAGACCTCAATCCCTTCTTTTGTATTAATAAATAGGATTGTTTCCATCAGTCTAAGCTTTATACAATATGTGGCTTTAAATATTAGGGCTTTGTTGCTAGGGACAAACACTGACTCCTAAGTCACAAGTACTTACAAATAGCTTAGGAGTCAGAGTATGAACTCTGTATTAAGCCTTTTATGTTTTTAGTCATAAGGATTAAGGATATTGTTAAAGGCTTTTGGTGAAATAAAGTTTTTTTGTTCTCTTCCTTCGGCTATTGGTAAGGCTGGTAAGCTTGTAAAGCTCAGCACTCCATTTTTTTTATACTCCATGTTTAAAACTCACTCGTCTATAAGGGTCAGCACTAATTGAAACGAGCCGACTTATGGCATAAGTGGCGCTCGTTTGTTGGAACTAAACATAATTATGTAATGGCGTGCTCAATTCGTATTAACCCTTACATACTTACTTGAATTTTAAAAGTTTCTACTTACTCTTAGTATGAGAATTTAACTAGCCGGAATGAAGTTTTGGATGTCTGTTTTTGAGAAAAGAAATGAACGGTTCTTGATCTGGCGTCAAGCGATATTTTCGACAGTGTTTTATTTTCGGCTTCATTTTCTGTGATAGTATTGTTATAATTCGAAGCTATACACAGATGCTGTTCCCCGTTTAAGTGTGCAAGAAGAGAGAGAGAGAGAGAGAGAGAAAGTGTGCACTGCAGTTAATTCACTCCAACTGCACCCGGTATCAGTACCTATACTCGAGTATCTTGGAAGAAAACAAAATGGAAATCATAAATAAACGTGGTATATGTACGCCTCGCGAATAATTACAATAAACTTTTGACATATTAGACACCACAGAGGATACTAAATATGAAATATGGACATATAATAAATACTTCATAATAACTATATGGATTCTAGAAAAAGCATTCGATACGCTTCACATAAAGTTAAGTGGCCGACGTACTATGAATATATACATGTAGTATATTGAATGATCCTATTGCCATGCTATGACCTGTGACCTCAACTCGGAACCTAACATACCTCATTAGTCAAAAAGGACCTCTGTCACGGATCATAAATTGAAGTATGAATGTTCTTTATGCACTTGATTTATGCAGGTATGATTTAGAATTTAGACAGTTCGCTGGTTTGCGACAATATCGACGTAATTCAAAATTCTGTGAAATTGAATACTGTATGCCAAATGATCATAAATCTTTGATATTTTATCGGGAACAGAGATGCTACGATAAATTTTGTTTAAATCAGTAGTCTCTAAAATCCCTCAATAAATCATTTACATTTTGCGGTGTGCACTAAAACATTTACAAATAAATTTTAAAAATATCATTCTCTAAAATCAATCATTTCTAGTTCCGTCGCTATTCTCGCAAACCAGCGAGTTGTATATAAAGGTAATGTCTAAATTATAATGTGTATTTGGTGGCTCGTTCTTTGTTTGACATGATAGCCACTGATGTGTCTGTGACTTAATAAAACTCGTTCTGCTGATCATATATCTCAGATCAGTGTACACGACAACATAATTGATGACCTAAGGGAAATTGCTAATCCTTTCAATAACTACTTCGTTGACCAAATAAAAACAAACACAAAAATCTCTAATGAAACTACTAAGTTAGTTAGCAATCCACTCTCAATGTTTATGCCTCCAATATTGCCCCAAGATGTGATGAGAGCAATGCATTCTTTAAAACATAAAAATAGTGTCGGGCATGATGGTATAGTTACTAAAGTTGTAAAATATGTTTCTGATTGTATTGTACACCTAAGTCACATTATAAATGTATCTATCTGCTCGGGTATTTTCCCAAATGCCTTAAAAACATTTATCGTGAAGCCGTTTTAATAAAAAAAAAGAACGATAAAGAAGATTTAGTCAACTACAGGTCAATAGCCTTAATTCCTGTTATCTGAAAAGTTATAAAAAAGATAACTTATGATTCGGTTAATAAGTTTTTAAATAAATATAATATTTTAATTGATGAACAGGAGGGTTTTCGGAGAAACAAAGGTATTAATACGGCGATACACAAATTACTAAATATAACCCTGAAAAACGTAGACAATAAAATACATACAAGCGTATTTTTTTCTGATATGACCAAAGCCTTTGATTGTATCCATTACGAAACCCTGCTTAATGTTTGTGGTATAAGAGGTACTGAACCTCATAAAATCGTACCTTAGTTACCGGAAACAATACACAGAAACAACAAAAATTTGCGTCAAGACTAAACGTGAAAAGAAATATTTATCTGAATATAAAGTTATCAGATATGGTGTACCAGAGGGCAGTGTACCAGGCCCACCACTATTCTTGCTCTATATAAATAACTTAGCACGTTAGATTCAGTATCCAGTGGTCGTATTTGCTGATAATAGCATCGCTTTAATAAAATGCACAGACGCAAAAAAAAATGAATATTATATAAATAATACACTTAAGGACATAACAAATTGGTTTAACGTTAACAATTTAATAATAAATTTATCGAAAACGAATATAATGCATTTCTATCAACGCGCACCAGGACAACAAATGACTATAGAAAACGACGGACAAAAAATTGACGAAGTAACAGTGGCAACGTTTTTAGGAATATTGATAGACAGGCAGTTAACATGGAAACCCCTAGCCGAAGAGGTGTGTAAAAAACTAAGCACTTCTGCATAATTATGTTCTTTTCAATATACTTAAGTAAAAAAGTGAGAACAACTACAATATTGGTAGCTTACTATGGTTTAGTGACATCAATTCTGCGATTTGGAATTATACACTGGGGCAATTTTAGCATGAAAGAATAAGTATTTAAGGCTTAAAAACGTTGTATAAGAGCAATGTGTGGCCTAAAAATGATAGACAGTTGTGTACCTATGTTTAAGTCCCTAAAAGTGTTAACATTTCCGGCATTATATATTTTGGAAATAGCCATTTTGTAAAAAAAAAAAAAAATTACTGTCTAACAGTATCAGAAACTAGAAAAGGGCCTGCTAGAAGCTATTATAGGAACCTATTACAAAATGGTAGCTAATTGACAGCCGTATTACTTGTTAAGTGTTATTAATCAATTAATGATTTTTTAAATGACACTACACTTTAGATTCAATATTTGACATTGTGTGTTTCATTATTATTATAATGCTTGTTTTAAATTATTTCATTATTTATTTATTTTTTAACGATTTTAATTTGACTCACGTGTTTTTTTATTTTATTTTTATAAAACATATCTTTTCAATGTTAGCGTGCCTAATTTAAGATTAATGGTACTGGGATCACAAAGTTTTGGAAATACCTATATTATATGTACCTACTTTCTAAAAAAATCAACGATTATGATTAATACCGATATACTGCTCACCTGTCCATTAAGCAAATTGTTTTAGTCAGGGGTCACGGTAGCACAATGTATTTACGATTAACAATGTACTTCATAGCTCTCATAGTTGTGAAATGAAATGTCTTAATTTATGACAAAAGAATCTATATTGCAAAGGCTCTCGTCCGCTACCCCACGAACGGTTGCTGTGCAGAAACACGTTGACAGTGTGTAAGGAGTTAACTTAAGTAGACTGTCGTATTCTTCAAAGATACTCATGTTTTCTAGTTGACACAAAAGGTTGTGAAGTGTAGATACATTGTATATCCATAAGCATATCTTCAAAATATTTTTAAAAAGCAATTATTTACAAAAGGACAGCATTTAATCACAATTTATAAAATACCCATTTATAACAAACTTCGGATGCCGATAATAGTCGATCGGTTCCCGATGCTTCCCGAAGTACCGAGTCATCAATTAGCCGGCATGACGTATGGCCGGTTTACCCCCGACGCTGGTGCCACCTAAAGTGTTATTAAGTGATGAAAGAAAACCTTGGACTGTTGGTGGTTGAATATGGTGATAATAAATATGAATGGGTTTGGAATTATAGGCACACAGTAGTGCTAAATCAGGAATTCCATTTAAAGTTTGTGGAGATAACTCGTAAAAAATTGTCTGTTGCTTTGGATTCCAATCATGGAAGGGTCACAAAAACTAAGCTCTTAGGGCTCAGTAAAAACACTGTGAATCTTTTTTTTTGGGTCACGTCCTTGGATTATTACTCCGTGCCCAAACATCTGCCGATCTGCCAGGATTAGGCAGTAAAGCTCTAACACACCAGTCTGTACATAACGTAAGAAACCTAAATATCTCCGTTATCATAATAAAACCTACCAGACTCGGTACCCTCATTTAACGCCCCTACATAACCTAAGGCTCTAGAAAGTACCCTATTTGCACTGCGAAGAAACACCATATAAGACCGACATTCGGATTTACAGACACGATTTAGGGTCTATCTACACTTGCACGGCGTAATTTATAGTAGTGTGTAGTGCGCCGTATCTCGGTGCGACGGGCACATTTATACCGCGTGTGCTTGCGATTACGCGTTACTTCAAGATAGGGTTGACAGATCAGCAATTACAGGACGTCGATAAAACTGGTGATTTCATCCTACTTCTACGGGAAGGAACCAATACCATTCTCGGTCTACTTTCTCCTAAAGATTTATTAAATCTGATTAAGGAGGGATAATTTAGGTCCTCTCTGGCTACTGAGAATACCCTCACTACAAACCCAGTTACAACAAAGCCGATTTATGAGGTTGTCCCGATTTACTATTAGTAGTAACTTACCTAGAATTAAAAGAACAAAGTGATAAACTTTTTTTGTAGTCATGCAAGATTTGTCGTCCAAGACATCGTGAAAAACCTGCAAAAAATGAAATTCTTCTGCAAAAAATATTCAGTAAAACCGTCAGCATGAAAACCTAGGCGAAGTGACCAGACAATAGTGTACATGTCAACCCCTAGCATCAGGTGACATGACAGTATACTTCAAGCTCACTCCAGTAAGTTTTCACGGTGAGATTTTTACTGAATAGATCGACTAGACTTACAGTAAATATAAGTCTGAAATCGCCAATCCGTCTTGAGCAAGCGTGGTGAGATGCTCGTGCCTTCTCTGTATGAGAAGATGCCTTTGCCCTAAGTGGGACGGGACTATAATAGGCTGCTATTATGCAAGACTTAACCAGTCATCAACCGCGTTATCTTTGGCACCCCTAATCGAAATAATCCGTATAATTCGAGGATGAATAACCAGAGTCGAGCAATCGAGTTTGCACTTGGATTCTAATTATTTAGGGATTAATAATACATGCTGTTTTTGGCGTTGAGCTGCGTTCACGTTTCTGTCGAGTTGTTAGGCTGTTACACATTTGTTTTGCGGTCACACGACGTTGTGACTCTGACTAGGAACGTTTGTGTGAATCCATTGTCACGGATTTTACGCCTTATATGGAAGTTAGAAGTTGACGTTTGTTTGTGTGGTCTCGGCTTTAGAACTGACACCTTAAAAGCTTAAGCTTTTGTGAGAAGAGAATACTACGGTATTTTGCTGGTATTACTGCTAACATTACCAATCCTACCAAGGTGTATCGTATTACCCAGTAACTGGGTTGTAGAGGTCAAATAGGCAGTCACTCCATTTAAAATACTGGTATTCAGCTGCATCTGGTCAGACTGGAGGCCGCGACCCCAACATAGTTCGGACAAGGCTAGGCAGATTGATTTTACTGGTAATATCACACTTTTAGTACTAATCTCTTTGCTAAGTCTAGTGATAATGACATTGTTCTTCGAAGGTGAGACGTTGGTTTTGGATCTTCATTGGTGTATGCCCTGTGAGGTATTGACGAGCTAAAGTTGGAAGAGAGTTAAAAACAAAACAGTGTCGAAAGCATTGGTTTAATGTAGGTATCTTTATTAATTGACAAGGGATCTGAATGATACATCATCACGCAAGTTTTTTTTTTTTAGTTTGTTACACCTTTTATATACTCATAATATTGTTTGTTTTTTTCTTTCTTTTTCATTAAGTTAGCATGCTACAGTTAACGTTTGCTAACAGCTTGTTTTTATTATATAATATAGTAATCTGTGGAAAATGTTGTGGGTAGTATATTTGTTAAGTTTAATTTTAAGAAAACACTGTTTATGTTTAATATAGCACTGTTTGTTTTCCCTAATGTAATAAAAAATAAAAGCATAGATTATAATTAATGCTTGAAGGAGAAACTCTCAATTCACGTCTGGGAAATTTATTGGTAAGCAAATTAATTACCAACTTACATTGTCCGTACATTCAAATCACAGTTGTCACTATTTGACAGTTGTATAAAATGGCAATAACATGGCAAATTGAAGTAGTTTGTCAATTTTGTTAACAACTAATTTCCCTGACTGCATCAAACATAAATGTTAGTCTTATAATTAGTCAAAACGTCACACAATACTGTCAGTTCTGTTCAGTCTAGACTAATAATATAGACAACAAACCTTAGTATCCACTAAACGATACCGATACTACGTGAAAATTACACAAAACACTTCTTAAATTTAAATTAAAACTCTATTTCTGCGAAGTAAAAGGTTGGTATTTCCGTGGCCGGGATAAAGACACAGTATAGAAATATCGTGTATGTAGATGGAGGCAAACAAGCAGTGTGAACAGTTTAGACAAACTGACAAATGTGTGTGATGAAGACGTAGATGTTAGAACGTCTTCTTGGGTGATATTGTACGGAACTCGTTCGGAAAGAGGGGGTGTTTAGTACTGCAGCATTCCCTTACAAATATGTCGCTGTGTATATGAAATTAACACTAGTAAGCGCCTGCTTCACCTTTTCCGGAGTCCTAATGTGCGCTTTTATCATTTCTAACGTGAGGATGTTGAACTGGACGTCCATGGAAATACGTGCACGTTATAACGTTATCGTGGATGAAAATTTAAAAGCGTCTTCATATATTTCCATATATTTTACTTTCCTGTGTGATAACTGTGACGGGGACGACCATGTCCACGTCACGGCAATATCATCACGTTAGAAATTATAAATGCACACATTGGGCACTACTTGACTAAAACCCACCCGTGTTCCTTCAGTTGCCTGTGCACCAGGGCCACGGTAACTCTATCTAACTCTCTACTCTCTATTTTATTGGGCACTACCTACCAGTTAAATTAAAATAAATGATCGTGCAGTTAGCACAATAACTTGATCGGGACTTACTGGGAGGGAATAAAACTTGTCATAAACCTCATTTAGCTAGCATGCATGTATTACCCGGTAGAATAATATGCTAGCTAAAACAATGCTGAAATCAGAAAACTGTTTACTACTCTACCAAGAACACAAGACAACTATCAGTCGGGAAAAAGGTCCGGCCAAACGGACGCGTCCCGAAGGTCTAGACAAATGGCAATCGCTTTCAAAGCGTTTCGTAGAAAGACTTTCAACAAGATCGGCATAAGGTTTAGTAGCTAGCTTATAAATAAAATTCATTTATTTCAGATGACTTGATCCATACATTACGAATTTAATTAATAATAAAATAGATTCAAATTACCCGCTTAACAAAGGAACTCCATAACGGAGAAGACATCCTATCTGCTACAGTCTTTCGAATTCCGTTGCAGCTGCCACTCATTCTGCAGATCAGGGATACAGTTTTCTTGCGGATGATGGCATGAAAGCCATCAGTGCGATACAGCACAAATACCTTCGATCCACTACAGAAGCGAGGCAGCCCCAACATCATCCTGAAGATGTTATTATACTGGACGCGCAGGACATCCAGCTATCTTTTGGTTTGACTGACCCACAGATTTCCCTTATAAATGGCTTATGTCAATCCAATACACTTTTTGACTTTTCTATCATCGTTTTCGCTGATATGTCACCACGCCTCTGAGGCCGCCATAAATGTGGCCACCTACTGGACCCAAATAATATAAGAAACAGAGATGTACCGTCGAAACGAGAAGAAGAAGAATGTCAATTTGCTATCAAAAATCCAGAATAATTCCCTAGTTTTATTGATGAAATGGTAAAATACTAGCTAATGGATTAGTGGGTCTAATATGAATTAAGTGATCATTATTATTATAGGACAATTTGATCTCAAGCACAGCCTCTAGAATACCTAGTATTACCTCACCACCGTGCACCGTGACATCATTCCTCAATAGTCGTTTGAATCAAATAAACAATTGAATATATATACCTACTTTCCTCATGCTCTGAGTCACCGTGCTAGGTCTTAAGTACTCATGCAATCAGGATTAAAACAACTTTTTAATTTAGGTATTTTTATAACACTTTTAAGATCGTTAAAATCGGAATTTGAGTGTGCCGATAAGAGTTAACTTTGTAAAAAGAAATCATTTTTATGTACCATTAAAAAACAAGTTTTGTTTATAAGAGTTATATGTTATTATCGTACTGGCGTTGCTATGAAAAACTTTTATCCTGATGTATAAAAATATTTAAATATTAATATATCAATATTTTTTTATAAAAATATATAAAAAAACACACAGAAAACGTACGTTTTCTTAAGAAAACCATCGAGATAGGCTTTTGGAATCAAGCCTCAGAAGTGCGTGAAATTAATTCTGATTATAATTTGCTTCTGCAGGGGCCTCTGACCGCGTGGATTTCGGGAAAAACTTAGGTGCATTTCAAAGAAAAAAAATCCAATACAAAATTTAACACGACTTAGTAGTTTTCCATAGTGATTATTTTGAAAACTACTGAAGTACTTAGTCAGTACAAGCTGGGCCCTATTAAGTATAATAATATCTGACGATGCGACATATTTGTCAAAAAATTACAAAATTGTCACATTTTCACGACAGGTGCTGTGCATTAAAACTATGGAAAAACCTTGAGAATTTTAAAATTATCGGATTGTTGCGTGTCACCAGTCACCTGTTGCCTTTATTAAATAGGCCCCTGGTAATTTAGAATTGGGTTTAAACATTTAACCATTTAAATTTACTCAATCGAAATTAAAATCCTGAGCTCCTTATAAGGAGTATCAAATCAATCTTTTTAGGCTTTAAAGTCAGTTAGTTCGTGGCTAGTTAAGCGAATGCAAGATATTTCGTAAATGCGATACGCGATAGCTGCGCCTCCCGTCGTTCGGTCACGACGCAGACCAGGCCTGTGACGTCATGCATAACTTAGGCTGGATTTTTCAGTTTTTTGGAATTTTAGAACAGCAGGCTGCAGTATGCAAATATGCTTGTAGTAGTCTGACGTATGATAAAGATACGATAAATGTCGTGAAGTAATTTTTGTCATGTAGAATCGAAACACCAAACTCTTCCCTATTTGTTAAAACATTTTCGTTTCGTGTCCTCAACTAATCATACCGTGATTGGTTGTGGAACTTGTGGACACCTAACGAAACGTTTACATACGACGACATTGACGTTTTCATAAAAACCTGGGCTAGACACTCGATGTACTGGTTCTAAGTTTTAATTTTATCAGCCTATATTGTGACCCACTGCTGGGCAAAGGCCTCCTCTTTTTCCCATGCCATACCATCCATGCCATGTTCGGTTTTTGCCATGTTGGCCTTGCAAATATCAGATTGTCACACCACCTTCGCCGCGGTCTAACTCGACGGCGATGTCCGTCACTGAGTAATGAACTTTGCCCATCTCTCCGGGTGCATTTGATTGGTCTAAAATTGTATTTGGCTGAGTTCATCAACTGGATTCTTTAAGAATAATAGATCATTTCTGACAGCTCCATCAACAAAACAAAAACATATAAAAAAAGATGAAACAAAAATTGGCGACACACGTATTTAACTCCCAAACGTGAAGGCATCATTAAAAATATTCTCAAGACATAAATTACGGTGGGTAATTGTTTCAAGCGGGTCGTTGACCCCTCGAAATGGGCCGGCCGGCCAAAAAGCATCCCAGTGGTTGCCGCGGGCTTTCTTTTACTACTTGGGTGGACAGTTCGCGTGTGTAAACTTGGGACTTGGACAAATATGAGGACTTTTTGTCTGTTTGTTTTTTGTTTGGTTTGTCTGTGTGAAGAAAATGGGGTGATGTGAGTTTAAGTGATGTCTACATTAGATATACTATTTAAGGTCCTAAATCTTTCGTCATTATCAATCAATGTGGCTGCTGTCCGTGGAGTTGCCCATTCTTCTCCATATGTACCTACTACGCTTTGAAATGGGCAACTAGCGTCATCTTTCTGACCGACCGACCCCTTGACAATTCAAAAGTGCGTATAATTGATTTATTTAAAATAAATGCTTTTGAGTTTGAGTTTGGTCAGTAAACTAATAGATCCAGAGGGCAAGCGAGTTGGGCCAGGGATTCTTTGAACCGTAATTCTGGTGAGCCCTCGATTTTCCATGCCAAGGTATTCTATGTCAACAATATACATGAAACCAAATAATATCAGCTAGTTTTTACCAAAATTCAACTCAATAAGACTACACCAAAACGCAAAACATAACATCAACAAGGAAAACACCAGCAAAACTTCATGCTGTATTCTATAACAGGCATAAAATCAATTTACTCTCCCGCATCTATTGTCTATACCGTATTCAAATTCTATAATCCATTATCATAATCCAGTCCAAAGTTTTCCGAGTCCCAGCACCTTTATAATACGTACATCTATCAATAGTGTATATATAGCCTATAGGGTATCTCAGAAGACCGCATTCCTGTGCCCCACGCCACCTCCCCTCCTCGTTCCGCAGACGTTACATGTTACAATATACACACATATATACACCACACACCAAACACATACATACACCTTAAATATGAAAACATAAGGTTTAATTTTGTATGTTATACAGTTTCTCAGCTTCGAAGTTATCGTGGTATTTCTCCGCCGATCGGTGTCGTTTTTTTATCCACGGCAGCGAAACCACGGAAAGGATTAATTCGAGGCAAATAAAGTGTTATGTAAAATGTCGGCACCATGGTTTGGTTGTATTAGGAGTATGATTGGGAGAAATTGCTATTAGATAATAAAAAACACTAAAACATCGGTTTTTATTGCTTTTTTAACACATTTAATACTGAGATAGAAAATGATCACGTTTCCCGTCATATAGAGAAAGAAGCGAACGCCAACCAACGAGGTATCATGTAGGTATCTGGTTTTTCCTATTTAAGATAATAACGAGAGACGAGAAGACGGTATTAGTGATTAAAAATCTACTTTGATTAAACGTTTAACACCACCAAGAATAGCAGAACGTAGAAAACACATGAAAAATAATGTTTCCAGACAGGCAGACAGTAACAGAAACTCGTACGTCTGGTCTTTAGCCAGACACTTTCCAGACACATAAGAAATAATGCAGTTCCTGCGCGAAATCGTAAAAGTTTTGCCTCAGTTTCGCGCTAAAGCAATAAGTAAACTGTACCATAAACTCCGGCCCGACCATAAACATTATCTATGAACTTATCACTATCAATTTAACATAAATTCTATCTATTCTCACTATAATCTCAAATAGGATTCCCACAATGTTTTATGTGAAACCATATATTATTTTACATAACTATTCAACAGCCTATGGAGGACTTAAATAAAACTGTTCTATGAAGATAATTTCATTTTCATAATCGCGTATGTTATATCACATTTTAGCGAAATTTATGTGAATTCTTTCTATGATTGGCAGGTTTTCACATTGAAATATCAAACCGATTTATTATTAATGCTGATGAATTTGTCAGTAGCAGCCCGGAGTCGGAATTCGTGCCCGGTTGATGGCAATAGGCTCGTCCCATATTACAGGGAATTTAAACATACTTGATGAAATGTGGTTGTACTAGCTAGGTACACCTCTGCCTAACTATTCGGAGAAAATAGATGTAATGTCATGTGTCTAGTCTGATAGACTCATGTATCTAAGGAATAACACTTGATAGGTTCCAGAAAAAAAAAAAAAAATACGAGTGTGTCGCCACCAAGTGTGTGCGTGTAAGCATGTATTGGATGTATATTGCTATTATTACTAAAGTGCCCGAAATTTCTGAATATGACCGTGACACACTCGTTTTATATTTTTAATTTTCGGAAACGTAACGAGAATACGTACGACGAACGAGATGTACCATTTTTTTTTTAAGTTTCAGGCTATATGACAACCGGCATACAGCCAAAAAGAAATTAAAATTATAAATAAAAAAACACGTAATTAAATCACGTATTACTTTATTATTACGAGGATTAGACCCACAGGTAGTCAAAATCCGACTAATATCTCACCTGAAACTAGCCTCACTAATAGTCATTATGAAACAAATTAGTTCAAACACAAACCAACTAAGTCCAGTATTTGGTTAAGCTCGTTCGGAAATAGCATTCCAGTGCGAGCTGAATAGGAATTTAGAGTAAAGGCAAAGCTAGCTAAGTACTGAAACTAATGCGATTCAGTTCGAGTGCTTAAACCGCCAACTATACCTACAGCTAGTAGTATTATGGAGTTTAAACAAAGTAACGATTGATGGACTGTGTGACAGATGATATGGCACGAAAGGAAGTGAATACCGAGATGATGAATAATAGAGAAATGAAAAAAAATGCGTTAATGGGCATTAGAGCAACAAAAATACACCTTGAAACTAAAAAAACGGAAAACAATTATTATAGTGCCAAAGGGGCCTCAGCTCCGCATAATGTCAGATGACAACACAAGATGGACCATCTGAGGCCGTACTATGATGTGTTAAAGCCATCATTGTTCCAGCGTAAAAGAGAGACGGAGCTATATATGTCCGATAGCACTATCCCTTTTTCTAAAAAAAAAAAAAAAACATCATGCTAATACCATCATGGTTCCATTGAAAAAAAGGGATAGTGCTATCGGTCATATATAGTTCCGTCTCTCTTTCACGCTGGAACAATCATGGCTTTAACACGTCATAGTACGGTCTCTGATGCTGATTTTCAGCCGCAATCCACAATTGCCATACGCTAGAATAATAAACAAATAGGGAAATGTGTGTCCGTTCTAATAAATTAAAAGTGTTGTAACATGGGTGTGTGTGTTGTGTTATTATTAATGAAAAATTAAAATAAATACCCAACACCTGCGTACTAAAGAAAAGAAGAGAGTGCGTAGAGAAAAGTGACAAAAAAATACATGTTTCGCCGACCAGAAATAAAATTGGTATATGAATGAATTGCAAACAAAAACAAGATGAGCTGATAGTTCAGATATTCTTGTCTTGTTTTGGTCAGCTATCGTGTTTAGTCAGCTATTCAGAGAAACTTACTGTAAATAGGTGTTAACATCGTCCAGTAAGCTAAGAATAAAAAGGCTTTGAATTCCAAAAGTTAGGTTTTTGTTAGTTTATATACGAATAAGTTCGGTGATTAAGTTAGGACGTTCACTAATTAACCGAATTGACACAACAACTTTGCACAAAAAGTTTTATTGACTCTCAATTTTCTTACAGTTTATTATTACTTAAGTATACTTACCAGTCAATGTAGTTTTCGGGCTTCAAAGCAGATACGAGTCGTGTGCGCAGCTAGTACCCAACAAAAACTTGCAACCATAACTTTATTATCAGCTATATTGTTACTTAAAATTGCGTCTATTCATCTTCACACCTCTGTAACAAGATGAGCAATTTCCGAGCAAATATTTCGTGCAGTATCTACGAGCAATAGGATCATTGGCTTCGAGCCACATACTGTGAGACAGATAGCTCGCCTGTTCATATCTATGAATACTTTGATGACCTGTTTCATCCATAGGATTTCTTGAGATGTATCCCATTCAAAGTCTCGACACCTATTCAGGAGATAGGAGTTTCCATTAGGAGTAAAGATGATTTAAATACACACACCAACAGAAGCTAGGAATATTTTAGTTATTTATGTATAGAAAAGAAACTACTTAGAAAATCTTATAACACTTAGAAACTTTAAAAAAAATACTTTCATGGTAGAAATAAAAAAAAAGTTGACAATGTAGATACAAATAACTTATAGCTGTTTTGGTGATTAATTAGAGAAATCAAATTAAAAGTTTAAAAGTTCACTGTCTGACACCAGATTTTCGAGAAAATTTTGTAAAGCCCTACGTTGGAGCCCAGGCGGGCTCATTTGGATTTCAATCCGGGGACTACGCGGACCAGTCCAAGGTTACATTATGTTGCTGCAGCCAATGAGTTCCCACTCAAGGCGTATGTGAGCGGGTATTATCATGCATAACCATAAAATCTTGACCCGTTTGCAACCGGTGTGATCGGACTACAGGTTCCCGTACCTCGTCACAATTTTTTGTAGCAGTTAATTTGCCGTGAACCCAAACGAGGTCGAGTCTCCCGCCTAGGCGTAGTCCCGCCCATACCATTATTGTTCCACCTTAGTAACGATGGACTTCCTGGGGATTTGGCAGGCGGTTCTCACGTCCACGTGTTCGCCAAACACGTAATCTTCGTGAATCTGGATGAAAGCCGAAGTGAGATTCATGAGAGAATAACACTCTAACCCATTCGACCGTTCCAAGCTAAATGTTCATTTGCCCATTGTAATTGTTGTCCGCGATTGCCTCGTCGTAGTGCTGGAATCCAAAGTGGTCCTCGAGCATTAAGGTTGACTTCATGCAGTCTCCTCGTTATAGTTTGATCGCTGACCAGCACCAGGTGCTCCGACTGTAACTTCAAAACCAATTGCCTAACTGCAGCGGCAGGTTGTCTTTTCGCTCTTATTTGTAAAAATTGGTCTTGCCTTGCGGTGGTAGTTCAAATATTCCCAGTGTGCCGCTCAGCCACCTCGCCAGTGTCCCGATAGCAAAACTACAATCTTGATATGATGCTTTGACTGGTACCAATGGCATCAGCAACATTGCACTGGATCGCGTCCGCTTCCAGCATACATCTCTTCTCTGGTTAAATGTTGCTCATGATATAGGAAAAACCAACAGTATGAATTTAATTATCAAACTTGTGTGAAAATCTACATTTCGATTAAAAACAATTCAGTCTTTAAAACACACAGACGAAAATTTATAAAGTTAATTAATTTTTTCCGCCTCTGTCATTCTTTTTTTTTTGAGTTTAGAATAGAAATGTGCCAGAAACAAATTGACGTTTAAATCTTTTTTATGTGGCCAGTAAATTTTAAGTTATGATATTAAACCTGAATTATCCCTAGATGTGTGTAATATATTCTTTGGTTTGTTCCTAGTGGGAGTAAGATTTGCAATTTATTAATAGAGAACAGAGATCAAAGATCGAATGTAATTTGAATGAAAACGAAAACAAAGTTGACCGCCATGAAACTAGATTGCTATAATATTGCGACCGGAATGTAAACAAATCGAATTTTAAGATTAGCAAAATACAATATTTTGGTCTATTTACAATGTCATCGCAGGCCTTTGCACTGCAATTGGACAACTGGATGATATAGCAGAAAAATCTTGATTGGTAACTAGTTCGAGTAGACTGACGTGTTCATTCAACAAATATACATTTTAACATTTTCGTTTTTAATTGAATAATAGACGTTACTTCTAACAGTTGAGCAATTAATCGATATTGACTCAACGTTTTTGTGCAAAGAACAAAAAGTCGAGGTCAAAAACATTATTTGAGCGCTTGAATGTAGGAAGGAAAATGGTTATTATTGGTAGGTTGCTAGACGGCTAGATTATCTAGTCAATGACCCGCGAGCCGCGCCAATTTGATACACACGCTCCCTCCGCCGTACATCAACTTGATGTGCAAACTTTTCTAATTGAAAAAACGTTGAACTCACTTTTGACACTTTCTGTAAGTTCTGGACTCCTGGTAGTTTTGGGAAAAACATTAGGAACAGCAAGAACTTCATTTTTCGATTGCCTTTTCTAATCTATAGTTTGCTGGTGTAGATGGATATGCCATGGGATGGATAATGATAAAACTCAATCGGTTGACTAGTACATACAAACGACAAACAACGCTGACATTTATAAAGGTTATTTAATAGCCATTGAACAGGCTACTTAGTTATTAAATATTGAGATGCAAATAAATCAGCGTGTGAAGCGTGACTACTAAGAAGTAAGTTTACAGATGATCAACATAAAACGAAAAACAAAATGGCAGATTGTAGAAAGATTCCTACAACGCGATGACAAAAATTAACAAAAGACGCTCACTTTGTATAAAAAGAGATAATTATGTCTATTCTTCGCAGAGAAGATATAGAAGTGGTCATACTTGACGCTTGCAGGATTAATACCACCAGACCACAGAAAATAAATAAACGACAATACAAACGTTAATATAGCGCCACAGGGTTATTTTGGCGCGTGGCCAAAATTTACACTAACGCCGCCATATTGGCTTTTTCAATACTTTTCACAAAACAGATATTGCACAGATGTGTTTACTAACAGCGCCCCCTGTCAGTGCATCCTTATAGCAGTGTACTCGTAATGACACCGCTGACGTTATAAAGATATTGGCAGAGAAATAAATAAATAGCTTCGGCTCTATCATATCCTTTCAATATGCTCTTAACATTATATATTACAAATGTTGTAATCAATATTGAGGACGGCACGAGACACGACGACTTGACGCAGACCGTGTGAACAGACATTTTCTATATCGCAATCCACATAAATAATAAGTTACTTTGAAACTATGCATCAGTGAATTATGATAGTTTGAAGTAGTGTTGACGATAAATAGTTTAGGTTAGTACTTGTTTTAGATGATAATTAGGACATATTATTCACTATCAGTATACTAGCACTCGTCTTGGCAGATCCAGGGGCTGATACCGTGCAGGTTATGACACGTTCCTGAACCTGTAACCACAACCATTACATCATCCGTGCTTCATTTCTGGCTCTGAACTGAAGACTGGATTTATCACCGAGTGATCGGGGAGATCCATGTTCACATGTAGGACATGGATCTCCCCGACGACCCCAGGTGGGACGTATTTGTGATTGCAATTTCTGATTATAAAACAGGAAGAAACCGCAATCCAATTTAACCATGCAAACTGATGTAAAAAAACGTGTGCGGTTGGACCCTCGTCGAACGAAGTTCAGAAGGAGATAGAGAGAGAGAAAGTCGCGTGGAAGGGGCATAATGCTTTTTCCTTACGTGATGATTTCTACCAGTCAACTCCTACCCTAAGTCGCGTTAAGGAACTTCGTTCCAATCATTTTTGCATACAAAAGACATCAACGAACTCGATGCGCACACGCAATTTCATCCAAGTTTTGCTTCCAATAAATAACACTTTTTAAAAAATACCTTTATTTTGTCCCTTCCTTTATTCTTTTTACTAACAATTAATCGGTACGATTCATTTTTATCTAAACCAACAAACACACATTAATAAATATTTTATTTAACTCTACAAATAAATATATGCGATAGAACGCGTGACTGCATACAAAAGACATCAACGCGCTCGCTGCGTCTGCGCAGTCACCAGCTTTTCTCGAGTTGTTATCAAACACTACATATGTCATTTTTTTACTCGATTTATTGAACGTTCAATTTAATATGTAAATACAGTACAGTGCCCGACCGATAATATGGTACACCTAGCTTTAGAAAGACGGTGATAATCATGGATACATTCAGGGGCATTAACAGTTTATCAAATGACACTCCTCGATTTGCCGTGTTATGCACATTTCATACAACTATCAAAGAATGACAGTTGCGGTTCGAATATACGCACAATTTAAGTTGGTAGTCAATCGGATACACAACAAATTCCCCTCATGATCACAATCATTTTGAATTTGTTAACGTCAAGTACAATGCATATTAACAACTGTACCCGATGCCTCTACAGTCGCGAAATTAGCAGAAACATTCACTTTGTGTTCAACATTGTAACAAATAGTTGGTACACCTTTTTTTTTGGGTGGGTAATCATCAAATAACTTCTCCCGCTCTGGGCGGAGCGGATGGGCGTGTCAGACTTTTACTGACTAAAACCCACCCGTGGTCCTTCAGTTGCCTGTGCGCCAGGACCACGGTAACTCTTTCGAGCAACCCGCGACCCCGGCAGGCATTGGCCCTATCGGACCCCGTCAATGGTGTTGACATCACTTTGAGCGCGCGTGTAACACAACGCGCCGTAGACCCGGACTTTTCCTTACCGGACGGCGAGCTACCCATTGCTCGCCGTCCGCAAGTCCGCGTTTACGGTGGCTGGGAATCGGCTATTGATTCCCGACGCCCTGGGCATCTCCTCCTGCAGTGACTAGGGCCTGAGGGTGGAGCGATTGCCTCACCCTCACGCGCTCCGCCTTCGTGAGCATTACTGCTTCGCAAAAGGAGGAGACGGCTTCCCATGCCCTCTCGCTCCGTACCAAGGCCTGAACCACGGCCTGACGCGAGAGATCGCCGCCGTTGATCGCCGCCACGAGGACACAGTGGTGCACCGCCCAAGCTGGGCAGACCTCCACCATATGATCCACCGTCTCCTCCGGTCGATACACACAATGGTGACACCCGGACGTTTCCCCCCGCTTTATTCGAAACAGGAACCTCCCAAAACAACCATGTCAGGTGAGGACCTGCGTCAGACGGAAGGTGAGAACGCCGTGGCGCCTCTCAACCCACTCCTCAAAGATGGGACTTACCGCCGCAATTGTGGCGTGCCCAACACTTGGCACACCTGTATCATATAAAAATACTAATAAATGTCTCGGTGATTTCCGCAGTTTTCTCTTTGAAGGCCGTAAAATACCTCACATTAACAAAATATATGCGGTATTTCTGAAGTTCTAAAGTAAAGTTGTATTCTAAAGTAAAGTATAACCAGCTTATGATTTAACATGATAAGTTTCTTAGAAACCACTACGCATAAATGAGTTTAGAAAAACCAAAAGAGACTTCGAAGTAAATCGATTAAATTAAAAGTATAAATCAACGAAAAAACTAAATATAAACCAAATGTGCACGGTGGACATCCTGTAGTATTTCAAGGTCCCTTTGTTCACCTATAGATTCTTAATGCCCAAGTCTGGTTCTTCGCTACACCAAAATAAAACATTTACCCTTTTCTTTAAAAACAAGCTTGAAAATATATTCCCCCCTGTCGTAGATGGATAAACAGTGTCCACCGGAAGTGCCAGTCCTGAGTCACTGTTGTTAGCTCAGCACTCCAGTCTGTTTGTCTGTCGTACTCTCGAGAGCGCACTAACACACCAAATTGTACGCGTCATCCGTGACAGCCAGACCAATAACCTGAGGAATACCATAGACTATCTTTTGAAACTTCTTACTGTCTGTCAACACGAAAAATATCATAGAATAATCGTGTCGTGGTGGTTGTCCAGAGAAATAGCAGTTGTCATAGGTTAGGGTTATAATTAAAGCTTTGTCCACACTTGTATTATTTTGGTGTATCAGATCTCGGTTTTATGGCACCGACGCCGGATGATACGCGATCATTTTGCGTCCAAACTAGCGATAATGATACAAGGCAGTCTATAACTACATAAAAGTCCCTTAAAGAGACTTGATTTTCTTAGGAAACGTAAGTAATATCAAAAACAATAAACATTGAAAAACCCTTTTCTCATACTTCAAAGTTTATTTAACTACACAGCACAAATAATAATTTACATATCACACATTATAAACGGTTCTATTAATATCTATAATTACTGTCCACAAAGCAACGAGGATATTTTATGTAATTAGAAACAACATTCATTATAAACCTGATTAAGCTGCAGGGTCTACGGGTCACTCGATGTCGCACATACCTTTGCCATTAGGCTTTGTTCGGACACCACGACTTTTAGTCGGGGGCACGACAAATTGTAGGTAATTGTGGAGAGGTTAAGTTAATTATTTGTTAGGCTCTTGTAATTATGGATGAATTCGTTTGTGTACATTTAACCTTAGATTCTGGCTACTTATTGTTATATTGTACCTTCTTACCTATCGTACACAATTGGTTTCAAATAAGACAACAGATATAGCGATAATAGGAATAAACGTTTTTTTTATGAATGGCATCTCGTAGTTGACCTTGAGTGGTTGTGACTACTTAACCGGACTATAGGAATAAACGACAAAGTTTGAAGCTTTAAATACGTCACCAAGTCTTAGTGAGGTCGCACACCGGCGCGGCGCCACGCGTTACACACATCCTACATTTACGCCGCCACAATTACTCGCTACATTTTAGCTCGTAGCAAATGTATCGTGTACACGCAAATCGGACGTACAGTTGCGGCGCAGCTTCTAGAATGTCGACATCATCGTCACACGCGCGACGGTACAGGTTTCACGATGTGGTAATTACAGAGGAAAAAAGACGTTATTGGGTTCACGCGTTTAATCAACCCGTTTACTCGTGTCTGGGTGGATTTGGGAGTAACTTTCGACCACTGTCTAACTTTTAGAGATCACGTTTCTACCCTTGCAAAGGAATCTTTCACGCGCTTGGGATTCGTTTTGCGAAATGCTCGTGACTTTCGCAGTCCAAATGTTATTAGGCTATTGTACACCGCTCTGGTTTGAACTAAACTCGAGTCCAGTGCCGGTGTTTGGCACCCCTATACAGCGACTGAAACACTGATGCTAGAAAAGGTGCGGAAAACTTTTCTAAGATGCCTCTTCCAAAGGTTATACCATTTCTTTCCTTATATGTGCCCTACCAACTATCTTTTAGGGACTTTGAGCTTTAATTCGTTGGAGGTGAGAAGAGGAAGGCCTCTCCGTAAGATCTTACAGGCCGAGAGATTGATGGTTGAGGTATCTGGAAAACTTGAAGAGTGGATTGGATACAGAAATGCAGGCGCTTCATGTCTCAGTGAATCTTCATTGGCAGATGTCAAATCGGGTACGTTATTTGAAATTTCCTCTCTGAGAACCATGTTCAGGATCCACTGTGTCGTTCATCTTTTTGTTTTATGGGTATACTACCCCCTTGAGGTCGACTTTTCGTAAAAGTGTTTAGAAATAGCAAGTATGGTGCCAAATGGTAGTCTTTTTTAGACCCAGCAGCAGACCCTCTTTTAGATTTTGCGTTCAGAGACCGTATGTAGGCTCAACGTATCGATTTTGTGTTCAGAGACCGTATGTAGGCTGACCGTATCGATTTTGTGTTCAGAGATCGTGTGTAGGCTGAACGTATCGATTTCCATTTTGACTTACAATCATCACATGCAAAAAGCAATGTTAACAATTAAAATTAAACAATTTGTTTATGGTACTTGGCTACTGGATCGTCATTTTGAGCAATGTCTTACGTATTTAAAAGAGATGAAACAACTATTGGAAAAATTATCGATGATAACTGACTGATGATGATAATGAGGTGTAACAACATTCTTGCGTCCCCATTATCAAAGGATGCAAGATGCTTGTGTAAGATAGCAAAAATAGGATTTAGATTATAAGGAATAATTGTTTATACCGATGAGGGTGGCATAATCAGTTTATGATTAAACCCTCTATAAATAAAATAGAATTTAAAAAAAACATCGAAATGCCTACAAAAAATGACTGTCTACATTTTTGACAAGGACTTCTCCAAAGGTGGAACTTACCTAATTGCATTGGAGCTATACACGGAAAACATATTAGAATGAAGAAACCAATGGGCTCTGGATCTTCATACTTTAATTATATAGAGTATTTTTCTATTCACCTTATGCATGTGCTGATGCTAGTGGATTATTTGGTGGTGGTGGTTTTGGTGACTTTTTTGGTGGTAGGAATAATGATTCAGGAATGTTTAAGAATTCTGGATTAGGCCAAGCACTATATCAAAAAAAATCGTATACCTGAGCGGCCCTTGCCAGATGAAGAAGAAATTAGACGGTCATTTCCTTATTATTTTGCAGCTGACGAAGGATTTCCCCTATCAACTAATATAGTGCGACTGTACAATGGTATTTTTTTTAATAATAATCGCTGAATATGTAATTATCGGTTATCCCGTGAGCGAAAAATTGTATACTGCGCCTTCGGTTCGCTTGTATCTAAGTTTCGAGTTTTTGAAACCCCAGTTTCATGTTTAGTCGAGAAAATTGTTAAAGACGCTTGTGTTCTACAGAACTTTATAAAAAAAAAACCTGTGGGGTCTGGGCACCCCCGTCAGGAACTAAGTTCCTTACGATTTTTCTGCAACTCGTTTTTTTTAAGTTTTCGCAGCCCCCATCTTTCATTTTCGTTTTGACCTCATTATCGGCTTCAGCACCCTCGAACACCATGAAAAATATATATCTATCTCTCTCCGTCTCTTTTATTATATATTATAAAAAGTCGCTTGAAGGAGGCATAACGTTTTTTCGTTACGTGACGATTTCTACAAGTTTACTCCTACCGCAAGCTGTGTTAAAGAACTTCGTTCCAAAAATAGGTTAATATAATTTTAAGTCCAATTGATCAACATACATCTACCACCAATAAGATCGGTATTATAAATCATGAATGACTTATCGCGGGAGCAATAAAAGAAGTGGACTGTTTGAAATAGGCAATGGTTTAACGCCGTCTGATCTTACAAAGATAACCTTTCCTGGACAAACAGTTAATAATTAAATAAGACTAAGAGGAGTACCGTCCGTTGCGGTGGAATTCGTTAAAGCGAATTGATCGTCGTCGCGTCAATTAACTCGCGTCGCGTCGGGCCGGGCCGAGCCATGTCGCCGCCGCCGCCGCGCCGAACCTCATCTTGTCGATGACACGTTGATCACGCCGCCTGCGCATGCAGACCGCGCGCAAGATTTTGTGTTGGGTTCGATTCCCGACAAAGATCGAATAACGATGCTGCAGAACGTCTAGAATATTTGTGTTATTACTTCATAAAACCTTACGGATTGGTGCCATGGCAAAATATTATAGAGCAGATATACGGTGGCGTTAAATGTGGCGCGTTTCAAATGTGGCGCCACAATGATCGTTATACAATTATATGTCTGGTGTGCGGCCTGCCTTAAAGGAAACATAATAAATAAAACACGACCCGCGAAACGAAAAAGAACTCTGAAAGTAGAAAGTTCAAGTGTAATGAGTAGTAACTTCTCTACCCCACAAAGCTTTAAGCCTTAAAACATGTGCGGCCGGCAAAATATAAAGCTCAAAGGAATTCCGCGAAAGTTAAACACATTAAAATTCTCAAAGAACAAAGCAGACTTACTGTGTCGTTCATAAAACTCTCCGACACATAACCCCATACATGTTATTCATGCGATTTCTTGTAAGGACGCATAATCGCTGAATCTGTTTAAAGCCTTACCTACAGATTATCCGCGCAGCTAAGTGTGTAATTACACACTGAGATGTTTCTCTGGATAATTATCTGAGAAGCACCTTTTTTATGTTTGTTTATATTATTTACACTTTTGACAGCGTGAAGAAATATGTAGGGTTACTTTGTGTAGGGGTCAAAAGGTCTCACTTTGCATAGGTACGCTTCCGTATAGGATAACCATTTGTTTTCTAATTATAAAGTGCGTATATGAAGGCAGTTGTAGACAGTTTCATTGAGCTGAAAATGGTTTCGCATTTTTTTTTGGCATCATTGATACAGAATAGATTCAAACTACAAATAAATTAAGCCTATTGTACTTACAGATTTACAAGAACATGTAGCGAAGTACGAAACCAAAGTACAGAAAAAAAACATAGTGTGCAAAAGCAACATTTTTTATAAGAAATAATGTAAAAGTATCTACTTGCATTTTCCTTAAACCTACAACAGAATTTCTCGAAACACATTAAGCAAATGGAAATTACAGCTGTTTTAATAGTAAAATTGTGTCATTAGAACGCTTTCCGAGTAAGTCTGCGACCGCAAGCTAATCGCGAGCTAAACCGCACAGTAGGCTTCACATAATTAAGACCGGGAGGATTACAAAGCATATCATTTTAGGGCACTCCTATTTACTGAATGCTACAATTTTGTGTTCGTGGGATATGGAAATGTAGAATATTACTGCTGTTTTAGATCAAAATCTAAACATTCTGGTTCTCTTCTCGTTGGTCTGCTACTAAGAACATAATACCTTCCAGCCTGTAAAGATCTCACTGCTGCAAGTCTGGCCTCCTCTCTATCAGAAGGAGTGGACCTTATCCACCACGCGGATGGACGTCAATTGCTCGAATTTTCGGTTATATGCCAGTTTCGTCACTATTATGAAAAGTGTGAGTACTTCGATTAAAAACTGATATTTTTCTGATTCTGTAAAATATACTTTTTTCAAGAAGACAACTATGTAAACATCATATGTATATTGTATCATATGTTTTTACATAGTACTCTAAAAAACGACTCCGTATCATAGTTGCGACAAATAAATACGCGACAAATGTTATAGCGACAGTACGATATATCGACCAGCAGTGGTGTGACAGCACATCAGCTCGACGTACGTTAGTGCGACTGATTGGTTTTTCGACAAACGATGGGTCGACGGAACTTTTGATCGACGAACGCTAGCGCGACACAATTTTGGCTCGACAAACTAAAGCGCTAACTAATATTGACCAACGTTTCAGAGATAGTATAATTTAAAAAATAATGAGAAAATAATTTAAAAAAATTATAGAAATGGGAAAATAGGTTTTGTTTGTATTTTTAATCACTCCTGCATGATATTAGGTCTTTAAAAGTTGATTCGTATTTTATATACAAATTCAAGACTAAGAGCTAGTGTGGCACCCAAATATCGAGCTTTTTTGTTTACCCACTTTTTCAAATGGGACAAAACTATTTTGTGGTCAACCGCTAACTTTTCAGCTATGTCGTAACTACTAATATGCCGCCGAACATGCTCCACTTTTTAAAAAATGGCATCAACTTTATTAGGGCGACCAGTGCGAGCTCTCTGCAAGTTGCATCTTAGACATCAAAATTCCTGGACTGAAAACACTTCAACCAACTTTTTGCTAGTCTTGCTGACACTGCGTTAAGTCCACAAACAGCAAATATTTTTTTTTTTTTTTTCGCGATTTGTTATCCATTTTTTCCGCTTTTTGATGCTTTTTTATAATAAAACTTCAAAATGTATCGTTTTTCTTCGTTTGATTCACTCATTTTAGCGGAAAAAAAGCAATTGAAAATCGTTCGTACTTTTTTTTTGTGTCATTTTATGGTATTAAAACCAGCCCGATACAAACAGTACAGCCAAAGAGATTTTACTACAACATTACACCTATAAAATACGAAACAACTATATGTCACTAAGCAATTATACTCATTAGTGGCGAAAACACTTTTTTCTCGTCATTATTTCATAATATGACTTAAGCGAGTCCTGACCAAAAATCTATGAATTCAAATTATCTTTTTGGGTCAAATGTTATTGCAGTTTTAATCTTTATATATATAATTCTACTGTACGTGTGTATGTCACTGAACTCCTCCTAATCGGCTGGACCGATTTGAATGATTTTTTTTTTGTATGCGTTTGGTTGGCTCCCTGGATGGTTTAGATTCACAATTGGACCCGGTAGGCGGCGCTGCGATCGAGTTCTAGGAAACAGGACAACGTCTGTCCGGGCAGCTAGTATATTATAAAATCTACTTTTCGATTTTTTATTAGGTAATTATTTGGACTTGAATCCTTTCGACTTCACATTGTAATTTTTTGCTTTTTTTGTAGTTCTTAGATGGTTTTATAAATATATAGTTTTTGCGACATAATAAATAATTCCACCTTCCCGAGTTTTGGGTAATAGGTAAACCCTCATCTAAACATTTGACGTCGGAACAAACCCTGAGTTGAAATCAGGCGGCACTTTAGTAACCGTGAATTTGAAAGTTCTCGTTTGTTTTTGGCGGTAGATTTTTCGAAACAACCTGTCATACTATTTGGAGAACCATTTAATAATTTCTTCGGCCTCAATTGGAAGAATCTCTTCAGGCAAATGATGTTTTTGATGTGTAAAATCAAAGCTGTTTTTATACTTTGTGGCTAACCTAGCAGAGATTGCACGTGTCTCCGAATAGTCTACGTTAGACACATACATACGCACATACGTCATGCTGAGTGGAAGCCTTTTTGTCACAGTCATGACGTGCAGCTATCGACTATTTCTGTTTTGTGCTCGTTTTTGTAGATCTATTTTGATAGTTTTTATTTTACATTGTTACCAGAGCTAAAAATCTTTTTTGTATGTGCGTGTTTCTGTGACAAATAAACCTATTTTTCTTTCTTTCTTAGATGAAAAATACAGCATTTTTGATTGCTCTCTGGCTACACTCTTTTGACCGCAGTAATGTCAGATTTTTCAAAATCAGTAATTACAAATCGTGCGTCGGTTTTAGTTTATTATAGGCGTATCTGTTTATAATATGTAGTATATATTTAATGTTTAGTACATAAGTTAACGATAAGACTCGATATGTTTCAGGTGGACCCACAATACCGTGTGCAGAATAAATCTGATAAAAAAAAAATTGGGCAGCACTGACCGTACCATCCATGAACCACATTGAGGACGCGTGTAAAAGAGTTATGTTCTGTTTAGTGGAAAACACCAAAACAGCCTCACCGTCACAGTCGTAACGTCCAATCAAAAATTGTTCTTCATCTATTCTTTGATAGCTCTCGGGTATTTCCCAATTCTCCAAATCATGCGTTATTTTTTTTCCCTAATTTAACGAGTCTTCTCTCTGTGTATCATCATTTGCAACTGGATTCTGACCACAGCGGACAACTGATTACATTTAGTATGCAAAATAAATAAGTGGCTAAGAAAGATATCACTGTAGTGCCAAAAACTGCAGGTCGCTTGGAGAACTTTAAAAATAAACTTAGTAGTAAATTACCCTACTTGCCTTACAGTGATGATCCCAATGAACTGTACAATTCTTTTTTTGCCATGTATTGTACAGAATTTAACTCAACATTTATACCCAAGCAGATCTCAGTTAATGGTTCTGCAACCTTCAGTGAATGGGCAACTAAAGGCATATTTAATAGTAGAATCAAACTTTTTGAACTTTACGAAGAAAGAAATTATAATAAAAGTAAAGAATTTTATCAATATGTTAAGAACTATTCCAAATTATTTAAACAAGTTTGTAGCGAAGCTAAGTGTCGCTATTTAAGCTCCAAGATTAAAAATAGTCAAAATAAAATAAAAACCACTTGGGAAATTATAAACAATGAGACTGGAAGAGACAGAAAGCGTAGTAGTGACTACAGCCTTAATAATAACAATAAAGTTATTAAAAAAGATTTAGAAGTTGCCACAGTTTTTGAAAATTTCTTTGCCGATATTCCAGTCTCAACCACAAAAACTTTAAATTCTGCACCCACTGTTGCCGAGTCCCTATTGAAAGAAAATGTTGATATTTGTAACCATGTATTTAATTTCGACTATGTTAGTGCTCGAGATATTATTAAAACTTTCAATACACTTAATGTTAAAAAAACTGCTGATCTATGGGGAAATTCCGTAGAGGTTGCAAAATGTATAATCAACACTGTAGCGCCTGAATTGGCAATTATTTTTAATAAATGTATTGACTATGGAGTAATTCCTGACTTAATGAAGAGTAGTAAAATAATACCTTTGTTTAAATCGGGAAGCACATCAGACCCCACGAACTTTAGGCCAATTTCTGTGCTTCCCACCTTCAGTAAAATATTTGAAAAATTGATGCTAGATCAATTGCAAAAACATTTTAATAAACATAAATTATTAAACAGTAAACAATTCGGTTTCACAAGGGGTCGCTCTACTACCGATGCTGGCGTTGAGCTTCTTGCACATATTTTTGAGGCCTGGGAGAAGTCGCATGATGCCCTAGGTATTTTTTGTGACTTGTCTAAGGCTTTCGATTGTGTTTCTCATGATACATTGGTCAGGAAATTACATCACTATGGTGTTAGAAACACTGCCTTGGATCTTCTTATTTCTTATTTGAATAATAGGATCCAAAGAGTGGACGTTAACGGCAAGCGATCCGCGGGATCTATTGTCAGTATGGGAGTTCCACAGGGCTCAATTCTTGGCCCGTTTTTATTTCTCGTATATATTAATGACCTACCTTACCTTGTAAAGAACAGTCATGAAATAGTGTTATTTGCAGATGACACATCACTTTTATTTAAGCTTAAACGACAACAGACAGTTACTGACGATGTAAATAATGCTATCGCTAAAATAGTGCATTGGTTTAGTGTTAATAATTTACTTTTAAACGAGAAAAAGACTAAATGTATTAGATTTCTGACACCTAACGTTAAACAGGTGAAAACCAATGTACTAGTAAATGGGACGGAATTGGATCTTGTGGACACCACTGTGTTCTTAGGTGTTACTTTGGACTCGAAGCTACAGTGGGGCCCACATATAACCAAATTGTCGAAGCGGCTAAGCTCTGCAGCCTACGCGGTCTATAAAATCCGTCATTTGACTGATGTCGAAACAGCCCGATTAGTATATTTTAGTTATTTCCATAGTGTAATGTCGTACGGTATTTTGCTGTGGGGAAATGCAGCCGACATTCAGGCTATTTTTGTGCTGCAGAAACGAGCCATTCGAGCAATTTATAACCTTAGTTGTAGGCATTCACTGAGGGATAAATTTAAGGAAATAAACATAATGACTGTCGCATCTCAATATGTATATGAAAACCTTATTTATGTAAAAAAGAATATTAATCTATATTCTAAACACAGCGACATTCATAACATAAATACTAGATACAAAGATTTACTTATTGTGCCCTCGACTAGGCTCCAAAAAATTAGTAATTCATTTAAGTGCCAAAGTATACGTTTTTACAACAAACTCCCAAGTCTTGTTAAAGAACTGAGCCTCAATAAATTTAAATCATTTATTAAACAGAAACTATGTCAAAAAGGTTTCTATAAAGTTAAAGATTACTTGGATGACAAAAAGGCTTGGGATTAATTAAGCTACTTCAATGTACCCCCAAGCAACAATCCATTTTATACTGTGATTATGTGTTTTGGAATTAATAATGTCATTTTTATTGAATTACATGACATAACATATTAAGATTTTTTGATGACATTTAAAGAGAAACCTGTCTGTGAATGTGAGTAGCATGCAGGCTAGATTAAATACATGATATTCATTTTAATATTGTGAATGTGAAGACTATGTGGGTCATTGTTGCTTTTTTTTTTCCTTTCAGGGAGTTTTATCTTAGTCTGGCAGTTTGAGTAATTTTTGTGGCCTACCCAAATGTCCTTTCTTTGGTATTGTTCGTTGAATCGTTGAGCTCCTTAAGTTCTGAGTTGAGCTGCACGATTACTGACAAATGCGTGCACTGACTGGACAGGTCCACTCAATCTGTGTGGTTTTTCTTCAAAATACCATTTCAGACAAATCTACATGGTCTTCACATGATCTGACCAAGATTATGTCTGGACTTTAAAAGAGACTGTGACCTCTGAGTTTGTTTCGGCCTTTCTTCTCAGAGTAGTCAGATAGGAAACGCCGACCTCATCTAGTTTTAAAATATCATTGACGTGTAAAAGTGTTTGTACAAACCTATTTACAGAAATAAAATCATTTATCATTTATCATTTATCATAGCATCCTTCGATGGTATATGCGGTGCAAGTTTGGTAGGCGTAGTCTGTATATGATTCTGTATTAATTGAGCAGGAATTTACAAGGTGTCCACAGTTTTATTTTTCAGGGATGTCCATGAGGACATCCTCACGAAGAACGCTCAAAAGTTTTAAGTATGAACTTAAAACTTTTGAGCGTTCATCGTGAGGTTCGTGAACGTTCTAAATTCCATTTAGCTTCTTTAATACATGTTTTCGCCTACCCGGCTCGTAACTGCATTGCACGCGCGGTGGAATGTATTTTTTTTTTTGCTCTTTACAATACTAGTAAAACAAATCACCCCTGTTTCTATTAAGTGAATACAAATATCCATTATGAATCAACTGCTTCTTCTCGTTTTGAGATGTTTGAAATAATACCTAATCATCTAAATCCATGGTGGTTGGTTTTGTTTTGGTTAATGAAAGTTCACTGAATCAATGTTGTTGTACTGACGCATGACAACGTTAGTGTTTTTTTTCTACCCACATAACTCGCATATTCTTGAGAAATAAGTGAACGTTCAGAAAAAAATATATCAAGTAGTATCATTAATATTTAACTGATTTAAAAATATAATGAAAATGTACTTATAATTGTTTAAATGACATGCCATGTTATATACGGCTCAGTGATGAAAGAAAAGATAAATAAACATAATCTGCTAAGTTTAAATAATAAACGCTGACACGAGTAGTTTTTTTATTGCATATAGCATATAAAAAAAAAATGCTATTAGCAACAAATTATAGAAACGTTTGTAGCGTTTTAGTTTGTCGAGCCAAAATTGTGTGACGGTAACGGTCGTCGATCAAAAGTTCCGTCGACCCATCGTTTGTCGAGAAAACAATCAGTTGCACTAACGTACGTCGAGCTGATGTGCTGTCGCACCACTGATGGTCGATATATCGTACTGTCGCCCTAATATTTGTCGCGTATTTGTTTGTCGCAAATATGATACGGAGTCCGAAATGGCCATAATTTACGCCAAGAAAGTCTCGACAGATAGGGATAAAGAAAGTGCGGATCAATTAGCTGAAACAAATTAAAGCGATGCGCGAGTGCATGATAAGCGACATAAATCCTTGCTTCGCTAGAAGATAGAAAGCTATCTTTGCTGCCAGTAACTTATACTTTGAGGGATCGGCTATAGGATATGTTATACTTAGAAAATCTTTAAAGTTATAAAGTCAAAGTAGCAAGTGGACTGACTCTAACTCGTGATTTTGCAACTACTCGTAAAAGTAGCGACTGCAACATCTGCTTACTTTTGACTGTTCTGGATGTTTGACAAGCACAAATTCACACCAAATAGAAGATTGAGTAGCGAATAAGTAAATATTATCTGAATAATTAATTTTCAAGACCCAATTCTAACCAATAGGTAATATTAACCATATAGGTTAACTGTACTTACAAAACTTACCCATAAACACGGTATATACTTACCTACTTATGTTATCAATCACTTTTTACTTGAAGTATGCAACTACATAATGTAGATTAGCATTTTTTAGGTTAAAAACCGAAATTAATTCGCATTCTTTATAAAATAAATAATCACACTAAAACTTAATACAGGGAAATCTGCCAGATGCTTGTTTGTATCTGATCTCATAGTATATGGTCGCTCCCTCACCACACCTAGCACAGAAGCGCGGCAATTGATAAATGAATATAGACGATACATACCTCTCACTGACTATAAATTGTGAGACTACCCGCCGGACCGACGTGTACCGACGTGTACCGACTTATCGTGTTCAAGTGCCCGTCCGAACTTAAAGGAAACATACCGCTTTTAATACTAATATCTTGGAATTTGTAGATGTTACAGTTGAGGAGGTTGGGATCAAAACCACTACATATCCACTTGTTTCAATAAGGTAGAAATCGAAAAAAACATAATAAATAGTGAGCACAAATTTTTGTATTTTTTTTTATAGAATGTCATTTATGTACGTGATAAATAGGTCCGTATAACAGCTTTTTGAGGTACTGGATGTGTTGGAACTAAACGTTAATATAAGACATCATTTTAATATGGGGAATAAGCTGTTTTGAAATAAACAGTTACTGCTAATGGTAGGTTTTATCAATTAGTGCAGACAGCTTTAAAAAAAACGAAATTGCTTAAAGTGGATATGTTTTGGTTTTGATCCTAACCTCCTCAGTTGTTAGCGGTCATTACGTTTTGCTAAAGTTCCGTACATACCTACAAATTATTTTTAATTTTAATTGAGGAGCATAAAAGTCACCAAAATACTTGTAAATGTATAGCTTGATATGTAGCCGTGTGTACAAACAATCACTCCTGTCTCTGATTTCAATACTAATCAGCCAATTTTTCAGTACCCTTGAAAATATTTAAAAAAAAGTCCACCAACCTTTAACTCTCAAGGCAGAATAATAATAGGTACCATAATCTAACCACAATTTATGTAAACTCCAATCATGTTTACCATAAATATCAAACATGCCTATATACCAATAACCCTTCTTCAAATTCTATAGATATACTCCCCAGACAGGTCCCTACGTTCATTAGTTCCTCGGTCAACGCTTACGCATCTTAAAGTCAGGGGTTACCAATAAATGACATGTTTTAAACCAACTTATGACGTACAAAACTCCTCTTAATAAAGCGGATATTTACCTGATTCTTTGAAGAGTACATGTTTTTTTTAATATTACAATTTTACGACGGCAACGACATGCATTGGCAAGTTTATGTTGAAAGATCTCCAGGTTAAGTTATGGTAACTTTGGCATTAAGAAGTATCAACAAACTTTATTTATGGTTCTGCTAAGATTAAGACTAAGATTTATATTTGTTTTTGAAGATATATGATAATTACAACTATTACAATCCTTTGGAAGTTGCCGCTGTGTAATACTTGGCGCGTTAATTAACTTGGCTCTATTGTTCTTTGACATCTTAGGTTACTGACGGTAGAACATGGAGGACTTTATTATAAAAACATCTATAGTGGGCCCCACGAGAGAATGCATTCTTGACATCTGTCAGTTTCTTACAAACGAATACCTACATGTTTGGCGAAGTTGATCTTTATTAGTTACTAGAATTGTCGCACTGACAGGTGATTTGAACGTGATGTGAACTCATCCTCTCAGAGGCCGGACTGTATGTACCAATAACGCATGTTTGCAAAGAAATAAATGATTTGATTTGTTTTGAAAATACTAAATTATCAATTAGTTCAATCGGCATCTGGAAAGTTTACACCAATAGCTCTAAATTGTGTGTTCATATAATATACTGTTTCATTCTAAACTCTTTCTTCTTTAAGAAAAATACTTACTTACATTATAAATGAAACATACCAAAGTTGTCAACCCCTGGTGCGAAAGACGTTACAATCTTTATGGTTCCATTTACGCGTCTTATTTTATACGTAATCCATTAATTGCCGAGATTGGGTCGTCTTTTTCATTTTTTTTTTGCCTTTTTTATCCAACAAGCACCTGTGTCTAAAAGCAAACCCTTCGATGATTTCAATGACTAGTTATTTTTGTACGAATAGAATTTGAACCGAATTTAGACGTTATCACAACAAAAATTAGGTTAAAAATGCAGCAAAAGTAGTGGTGTTTTAGTAAATCTTTTCTGAACGCGGGGTGAGAAGATGCGACCACTGACAGGGCAAAGTCGTGCAGGTAGAAAATCGATTGTTATTAGACGTCAGGGCTCCTCATAATTACATAAATATATTGTAAAGAATCGATTGTAAACAGAATAAGGTGATCGGACGACCACAAAGAACTGGACGTCAAATTAGCTTTATATTTTAACTTTTGATATAATGTGCAGATGTTAAGATTTTTTTCAATCTTTCGTTAGATATTATTTTTAAGTTTAGATCATTTAGATGCTATGATAATGACACCTATTTTTCGAAAAAATAAATCGTGTCTGGCTGAGAACTCTGCTCAGATTACAATGGTTTTAACAAAAGTTTTGGAAAAACATTAAAGATCAATGACATTATAGATGGCCATATGTAAAAGCGCGGGAAACCATCGGGATGGCGATAGCGGGCTTATAGGTTGTTGCGTGTGTTTAGAATAGTATTTATTAGTTTTTTTTTTGTTTTTAGTACATACCTTTGCTTGCATCTAACAAGTTTCCAATTGTTCCATTTTGTTTTTTGGAAAATCACAGCGATATCCCATTACAGGATGTCAAGCTACTCCAAAATTAAAATCTTGACTCTTATACTGAACTGGAACTAACTCAAAGTTACGACCTTTTAGTGTTTTGTTAATCAAAGCTTACATGTTTTCCCTAGCGTGTTTTTTAGACAAAGCTGGGAGGTATCACACGGCTCCTCCAGCACATAAATCGCAATTAAGCTGTATGTCAGCTTGTCGCCCTGAACGACGGCTCACCTGCCCCTTGTACACTCGGCTTTGTTTTAAACGTAATTATGAATTAAGGACTACAGGTATATGAGCTATGATACCAGAACTGGATGTAGCGGGAACTAGTCTGAAAGTAAGAAATGTTTGATATGAACGAGATTGGTAGGCGCCTTCGCCATGTAAGGAGTTACGCCTGTACAGACATGAGTGATTTCTGGAACATGGGTGGACGTCTAGATTGAAAGATAAGCCTGGTGGCTTCTGTTTGAAACTTTTACTTACCTACCTAATTAAAAAAACATAACCCTGTGTCCTGATAAAAATAGCCAGAGAAATGTTCTAGTAGGGACCATAGTACCGACGTAGGTACCTAATCGAAACTTATTCTAGTTACTAGTCTTTTTGTTTTTGAACCTCAACCTAGTTTTTAAAACAAGTTCCAAGATGGATAAATTCTACTGGAGTTAATAAAATAATCATCCAATGATAAAATTCAGCACATAGCAACAGGATATGCGTAAGGAATGTTTATAATAACAAGCTAGCAATCTATCAGAAGTTTCATAAACTTAAAAGTTCTTTAATCCGCCCCATACTTGTGACAGAGCGTGGGCATAGACATAAGACAATGTACGGTAATTAATCGTCTATGTATGACAGTTGTGTACGTTACACTGATTTATAGAACGCGGTGTTTATGGTCCGGATAAACGGCGCGGGCGACGCTAGGACCGAGTGGCGCGAGCGATGGCCGACAGACGCGATCAGGCTTGCAGTTGATAAGAAATACTTTTAATAAATTTTGTCTATTATAAAAGGTAAGAGATATTTTTTTCCAATTCTATAAACATTTCAATGTTCAGTCAATCACACATTAGTAGTAACAATTTAGCATTAACAGCTAGCGCTTTTATGTCGTACCAGTAAAGGTAGTTTTCGTAGGACACGTGATTGATGAGCGATTGACTGTACACCTAATAATAATAATAATATGATGATGGGCCACTATTTTATATATTTTTAAATGTTTTTGTATATAATTAAAAATGGATAATAATATATAATTAATAATATATTTAAAAATGGATTTAATATGTAATAAGATAAATAAACGAAATAATAATATTAAACCTTATATTATGAAAATATCAGGGTTGTGTGTATCGTGGGCTTGCAAGCGGTTTGTTTTCCGAAAATACATTTATATTCAAGAGCAGGGCTGCCACATCCGCATTGAAAAGTCGTCGATTGCAAACTTTAAAGTAGGTAACTACCTACCTAAACGATTAAATTATTCTCCTTTTCCGAACTATGTAGGGGTTGGCCGTCGAAACGACAACACTTTTTTAAGTAGCGATGATTCAACATGGTAAGTGCTTTTATTTTACCAAAAAGTATAATTCTTCTCTCTCTTCAGCTGCGAGACATTTAGGCAAGTAGATATTATTATGCTTAAACATGTGTAGTAACATTGATAAGTTAAAAACAGCGATAGATTAACTACACAGCGCCGGCAGTCTCGACATAGATAGCGACGCTCTCGCAAACTACCGATCGCTAAATATTAAGGTGAAACCTCAGTTGTAGCCCGCCAAATTCAAATTTACTTTGAATTTAACGATTGATATGAAATTAATGATTATTATTCGATTAATACATAAACTAGCGACTCGCGAGGTCGTAGAATACGAGGATGCTGACAGTTATCCGAGCAAGGGGAGGGAATACTGAATACTGTCCGAAAAGGTTTTTTTTTTCTTTGATTCTGTATTTTTTTTTTTTTTTACTAACTTGTAATGCGACTGGAAAACAACTTTTCTTCGTACAATCCTTAATAAACACTTAATAAATTGATTAATCCCAATGAGTTTTCATTCATTTTAATCATCATGCAACGCGCTTTCTGTAGGTATAACTTTAATAGTTGTAAGTTTTATACTTTTTTAAGAAAATAGAATTAGAGTTCCAAGGTTAGCGGGTGGCTACATCATTTACTTTTTTTAGAAGTTAAGATTACCTACTATATTATAAATAATCATATAACACTGAGTTGAAATTCAAATGATTAAAATCATGAAAATTGCAGTAGTCAATTTTGAGAAAATCGCGGACATACATACGGGGTTACAATACAGAACCCCCCTTTTGAAAGTAGGTTTAAAATTTAAAAAAGCATTGTAACGTGGCAAGCCGAATCGCGTTCCGATCAGACAGAAGAAAGTACGTCGGAGGCGGGATGATAGCGTCGGAGGCTGCAACCGGCCCAACCGGTCCCCCATTGTGGTCAGTTTTTGTGCCGCACCCCTCCCCGCAACTCCCGCGCGTTTCCTTCGCCAAAATGTTCTCAATCCTTTGCGGTCAATCAATTTAATTCATGTCACTAATTAAAAACAATTACCTATTGGTTTTACTTTAGCACTAAGCATGGTCGCAAAGAGGACAAGATGGAAACACAAGTTTGTAAGAGGAAAAGGTGAGCTGATGACAATGCAGAACAAGGCACAAGGTAAATAGGTATATATTTGGGTAACCATATTTGGGTTATTTTTGTTTCAATTAAAATATAAGACTAAAACCTTTATAATTACCTACATACCTACACCAGTAGCCAGAACCCCAGATGAACAAACAGAAGAAGTAATTATACTGAATTACCTACTCATAGCCTTACAGCAACCGGCAACCCAAACAGTTATTACACGGAAACCAAAAAGCGTCGTTTAGATAAACAGGCAAAAATAAAAAGCCGTGGTCCAACTTAATCTAGCTAATCTAGGCATACCGTTATGAGTTGAAAAGAGTGGGCTTAACAACGAACGAATACAAGGCAATTCAAGTACCTCTACCAGGTATATCTACCACGTGCTGAACAGTGCCTTGATTGATTACACGTAGCTAGACAGTGCCGCAACAGACAGAGCATAAAACGTGCATTCGGCGGACTGCACCTACCAAGCACTGGGCCCAGGCCCCTTTACTCGGTACATATGTAATCAAGACATAAAAGCGATGTATAACCAATATTCTATCCTACATGACACAAGTAGCGCCATCTGTTGTTGCGTCATTTTATTAACCAACGAAGCTAATATTTCGTTTTGTGGCGTCACGTATTGTGCATTTGTGAACGCACCTTAGAATACGTGGCGTCGTCGCCTGTATTATGTTTACATAATGTTATGATAGTCAAGAACGCATCCTTGGTAAGTGCCAACACAAAGCCACAGTCCGGGGCGCTACTCTTAACGTTCCTCAAATGGCGTCTATCACGCTTGTCTACCGTCACGGTAAAAATAGCCTATGTCCTTACCCAGGTCTGTGTGCCAATTTTTATCTAAATCCGTTCAGCCGTTTTAGCGTGATAGCGTTACAAACAAACAAACTTACTTTCGAATTTGTAATATTAGTTAGGACATACATGCCTAAAAAGGCGCTCTTTACTAAACTAATTACGTAACTCTTTGCGAACTTTTTACGTATTTTTATTGATAATCCAAGTAATTGGGAATTTGAAAGCTTTCGCAAAAACTTTACCAATCGGCTAATTTATTAGGCCTGACTAGATTTTAAGTCATTAGTTTTATTTTGTCCCTACTATTTAATTAATTATATGACCATGTTAAATAGTGTGCCTACCTTTGAACTGTAATACGTGAATTGTAATTGCAAGTTGTAGTTTCACTTCCGCTCTTCGACTACAACTTCACCTCCAGTACGCTTAAGAGGAGACAGGTAGACTACGCTCCACCTGTCTCCTAAATTTGTTACGATACAGTGAAACGTACAACAACGACAACGTAAGGTACTACTAAGTATTATCTATTCATCATAGATATCTCCACGTCCACGATGGTCCAACATTTAGACCAAATACTGAATATTAGTTTTCTTTTTCTAAAACAGCACTCACGTAGGACTACTCTATAAACCATAAACAATGGATCAATGAAATGACAAGACAGCAGTGAACTGCAATACTTTTGAGGAAAAAAGCGCGGGAAACTTCAACTTGGTGGACGCGTCCTTTTTGAGATTAATTTTAAAATTAAAAAAAAACCTGTTTTATAAGATCAGTAGTTGTAGTTTTTAGTGTTCTATTTTCTTTTACTTGTATTTTCATTCTAGTTTTATTTAGTTTCTTCGATAGTGGTAAGTTTCTTTTTTGTTATTTAGCGGGAAAATGAACGAGCCGCCTGACCCGGGGGTCTTTGTGCCCCCGGCAGGCAATTATGTTACTATTTCTAATGAATCGGGCATGGATACCGATGGGTCGTCTTCGGCTCGTCACTTAAAAAGAAGTCGTGTGCATGTTTGCAAACACTGCAATAAACGCCGCCGTACCCGTAAAAACCACGGTTCTGAGTCTTCGGGTTGTGGTTGCACGGACTCAACACCAATTACTACATTACAGCCTAACTGCACCGAAATTATTGTTTCCACCGATGTGCCTAATAATACAATATCTGATGTTCCTGCTCCGTCCATAATTGTTCCCACCCAGATAGGTCGAAAAACTTATGATAAAACTGACAGCTCACCGTTTGTAATTCATGTTCAAAAAAAAACCATTTCACCAGATGATGGAACGACATTGCACCCAATCACATTTGGCAAGTTCTTAAAACACAATGCCTTTCAAAATGTAATAAATGGTAGCGTCAAAAAAATAGGGCGCAATAAAATATCCCTATCTTTTTCAAATTTCCTGGACGCAAATTCCTTTATTGCGAACAATAGTCTTGAGACATATAATTATGTGATTAAACGAACTTACCTTAAGTGAAGTTCTATCATAATTATACGAAGCTCCTTCTCCGAGACATATTAACGAGTAGTAGCGCGGGATTGTACCAGCGCCATCACAATTATTTCAAAGCTAAAAAATAAAAACTGTTCTCTCATTGGGCAACACTGTATCGTCATTTCGTTTAAAGCTAGCTATATTAAACAACCCTATTTAGGGGAGAACTTCAGTAGGGATGGGTAGGGAGACCTGTCTCGGAGAAGGAGCTTCGTATAATTATGATAGAACTTCACTTAAGGTAAGTTCGTTTAATCACATAATTATACTTACTCCTTCTCCGAGACATATTAACGAGTAGATGTTTGAAGTCAGTCAGGGTTGTTTATGGTTTAATAAATACTTGGTTGGTTGTGAAAATAGTAAAATATTTATTAAAATCAAATTTAGTAACATAACAAATTAAATTAATCAAATTTAGTAACAACAAATTAAATTAATCAAAATAAGAAATCAACAGAATCAAGTCACACTATTTACGGTGTTACATATTACGTCACTGAACATGGTTGGTTCTTGAATGACCGGCCTGTTATAATGTCTAGCAAAGGTGGCTGAGTTCTGAGACCACCCTGCTGTTTTTTGTATTTGGTCTATACTGATCCCAGATCTTTTAGCAGCAGACGTAGAAGCATGTCTAGTGCTGTGTGCTGTGAAAGTATTTACATCAATTCCAGACTCATGTAAAGTTGTTTTAATCCAGCGGCTAATAGTTTGGGTTGAAGCGCTATGATGTGGCTTCTTGAAGGTTAGTATTAGCTTGTCAGTGCCTCTTCTCAGTGGTTTAGTTCTATTAATATAACATTTTACAGTAGTGACTGGACAAATCTCAATTCTATTTTCAAAAGTTTTAAGGTGTAATAGTGGCTGAAGGCTGCCTGTTTTGGAGGTTTTTATTATGTCTGGAATGTAAATCTGAATTCCATCATTTATGACTTTGATATTTTTAATATTAATTAAGGATAAAGTTTGAACTCTATGACCTGTAGTAAGGGCAAGAATAGTTACCACTTTTTTTGTTAATTTTTCTAAACTTATGTCTTCATTGGGGTAAATATTTGCTAAATACGATAGTACAACTCCGGGGTCCCAAGTAAGATTATACTTTGGTGGAGGTGGTTTTGTACGGTATACTCCTCGCATGAATCGTTTAATCCTTTCGTCAGATCCAATTTTAGAACTAATTAACAGTGAAAGGGCTGATCTGGTAGTGTTTATTGTACCATATGAGGCACCAGATTCAAGGGATTCACTTAAAAATTTCAGAATATAGGGAATGGAAGCTTCATAGGTGTCTATGTTACATTTCTTACAAAAAAGCCACCAAGTTTTCAAGGATGAGTCATACTGTTTCATGGAACTATTAGACAGTGAATTTAACATAATTTGAAGGGCTGAATTTGGTGTGCCTCTTCTTATATATGCCTCGCTGAGAGCAGCCCTGCAGCCAGGGTAAGTTGGTAGTGAAGGGGGTGACTCCCTCTGAAAGGAGAGGATAATAACTTTATATTTGGTTCAAATATTAATAGTTTCTTAGTTAACAATGAATCCAATAGTGGGAACCATGGTTGAGATGGCCAATATGGAAAAACTAAGATACCTGTTGCCCTATCTGTCATGATTTTATGAATACATTTTAATATTAGTGAGAATGGAGGGAATGCATAAAAGAAGTGATTTGACCAGTTAAGAGTGAATGCATCAACTTGGAAGGCTTCAGGGTCACATTTCCAGGATACAAACTTTTCACATTTACTGTTTATTCTAGAAGCAAACAAGTCTATATCTGGCACCCCAAAACAATTTACTATTTTACTATAAGCCATTTGAGAGAGCTCCCATTCAATGTTGATTTTTCTAGATTCTCTGTCGGCTTCATAGTTATCTTTGGTATTGATATAAGATGTATAAATCCAAATATTCCTTTCTTCGCACCATTGCCATATATCTCTAGTGATACTATTTAAATGGGGAAACTGAATTCCTCCCATTTTGTTAATATATGCAACTGCAGTAGTATTATCTACTCTTAATAGCACCTCGCAGTCATGCAAATCTTTTGCAAAACATTGAAGCCCTAAGAAGGCAGCTTTTAATTCTAAATAATTTATGTGGTAGTTCTTTTCTGAATCTGACCATGAACCTGAAGCTTTATTTTGTTCACACACAGCTCCCCAACCAGTAGTTGAGGCATCTGTTAGTATTTCTGTTTTGAATTTATGTTGCTTTATTGGATTACATCTGTATACATTCTTACTCCACCAGGCTAATTCTGGATGAACTATAATATCTTTGAGGGACATTATTGCATCATAATTATCATTTGACCATAGCAGACCTAAATATTTCTCTCTCTCTAAAATCTTGGTATATACCCAGCCATATGGAATGGCTGGACAAATTGAGCTTAACATTCCTAACAATTGAGAGAATTCCCTAATTTGACATTGACTTTTTACTTGATAAATTTTAATTTTCTCTAATATTGCAATTTGTTTTTGTTGGGGAACCGATAAAGCAAGATTCGTTGATTCTAAAATAAATCCCAAATACTGACATGATTGGCTTGGTTTAAGGAGACTTTTTTCAAAATTTATGACAAAACCTAAATCTTGTAAAAGATTTACTGCAAGTTTTACATTTTCCTCACATTTTCTTTTTGATTTATGAAAATACAGACTGTCATCTAAATAACATGTCATAATGATGTTATTGTTTCTGAGGTAAGTACAAACTGGTTTTAGTAGTTTTGTAAACACAAATGGTGCTGTACATAAACCATAAGGTAGAGCATTGAATTCAAATAGCTTGCCATCAAAAGTAAACCTTAAATATTTTTTATAATTAGCTGCTATAGGTACTGAAAAATATGCTTCTTTTAAATCAATAGAGGCCATAAAGCAATCTTTTGATATAAGTTTGCAAGCTGTTCTAATATCTTCTAATTTGAAGTGTTCTGTGTCTATAAAAGTATTGAGTTTTTTCAAATTCAATATAAATCTATATGAGCCATTAGGTTTGGGAACTAAAAATATTGGAGATGTAAATTGATTTGGACAGAAAGAACACTTTGAGACTGTACCTAAGGTAATTAATTTTCCAATTTCTAATTGAATTAATTGTTTTTCTTCTTCTGACCAATATTGTGGCATTGCTTGATAGGGAGGTGGAATTTCCCTGAATGGAATCTCATAACCTTCAATCCATTTTAGAGCTACTGGGTCACTGGTCACTTCGCACCAGTTGTTCCTAAAGTACTTAAGTCTACCTGCATGTACCTGAGGGTCTACTTGCGGTATCTGGGCCTGGAACTGGATGGAGCTGGCTTCTGAGTCTTCCAGCGTGTTTGATCTGGTCGAGGTTGTCTTTGAAACTGGTGTTGTTGAGGCTGATGCCCGCCGCGAGCTCGTTGCTGTTGTTGGTACTGCGGCGGGCCTCGCCAGTTTACCTGTTTCTTCTGAGTCCCTGGTTTGAATGTTTTCTTTTCTGTTGTCTTAATTAGGGAGCCTGCTTTTTGGATAGCTTGTGCAGTTCTAATTTTTTCAGCACAGTCTGTACCAAATAATGTGTCATCTGGTGTTGCTGTCCGTACAGCGTCTTGTACCGCCTTATTTACACCAGCCAAGGCAAAAAACCTTCTTGAAGAGGAGTCCTGATAATAAATTTCAGCAGCTAATTTAGCTGCATCACTTATCTCTTCAACAAGGTCTTTACTATTTATATTACCCATCAGTACCTTGCTTAAGGATTTTCCTAGACAAGTCATGAGTTTTCCAGTTAGATTTTGTCTAAAGCTGATTCTTTTATCCCTTTTGAGGGTTGGGTCTGAAAGTGAAGCTGATATCTCCGCATTCATTAAGGGAGCCACTGCCCTTGGGAAATTTATAGGCGTAGGATATTTCTTGGTAATGGCGTCTCGAGATTCTTTACCAAGTCCTGTCTGTGTGATCCTTGTCCAACGGAGCGCTAATTCTGGTCGAATAGCTTCTCCAATTTCTGTAATGTCTTCGCCTTCGGTTCCCAGGGCTTGTAATAGTTCCTCAGGTAGGTTGTCCTCTGTAAAGTTGAACATAAAAGATATAGACATGTCTATCCGCTTAGTGATAGCGCTAAGTCAATAGTATTCCAGTGTGGACATTGATTTTTGGCATTGTCTACCCGCAGTGTGATAGCGCTCGCCATGTATTTAAGTAATGAGATTTGACACAGTGTCCACCCGCATGTGGTGGCGCTTATGTGTTGATAACATATCCCTCTATTGGGATCACCCAGGCGTTCGAAGTAACATTGTAGGTTTACATTGTTAAAATAAGGATATTGTAAGTAATTTCATGTTTTAGGTACAGACCTGTATTAATTTCTTCTTCCATATTATTTTGTGTAATAAGCGCCGGTGGCGACGGTGTTTCGGTCGGTTGAGTAACCGGAGGCCGCGACAGCGGTGAACATGGCGGCGATGAGACTTCGGAATCTGACTCCACTGAGACTGGTATCTTTTCCAGTTTCCTTTCCAATTTTCTTATCTTCTTCTTGATATAGTCTTGGTCTTTATTCTTCCGTTTACCCATTTCTTTTAAAGTCACGGTCGATTCCGTATAATCGTACAAGGGGATGAAAAATCCACAGTTCAACCGCGAAAAGAAAAACGTTAGAAGAAAATAAGTTTTAATTTGAGCGCGAATAAGTACCAGTCAATGACAACCGGAAATAGTCCTTTGACATATTATTCTCTAAAGACGAGCGAAATTGTTTTTGGTATGTTTAGGTTATGCCCTTAGTTACTAGGGATTCTTCGTAGAATTCGTAAATAATTTGAAGTCTTACCTTAATAATGCTTCGATAAAATGATCATTCTTCATTATTTTCAATAGTTACATACCTATGTACTTACTTTTTTTCTTTTTAATCAAAACCAAATGTCAACAAAACTCCCGCCGGTACCGGAGTTCACTGCACTTGTTATTTCAATATATAATGGACTACACGGTCTACACACCTCATATATCATGAATATAATCATGTTAATCAGTTTTAATATGACTTTGTACATTATTATCTAAGAAAATGTAATATTATTCGTATTTTGTTGAGAGAACGTAGTGACAGCGCTAAGCACAAAAACACGTAATGACGATACAGTGTTGCCCAATGAGAGAACAGTTTTTATTTTTTAGCTTTGAAATAATTGTGATGGCGCTGGTACAATCCCGCGCTACTACTCGTTAATATGTCTCGGAGAAGGAGTAAGTATAATTATAAAGCTTTTATACCTACTTTTAATGTTACTAGAATGGGTTTAGTGCGTGGTGTTCCTGCGGAATGGTCTCCGGAGGAAGTTATTGATAATATAACAGTACCAATTGGTTGCGGTCCAATTTTAAAAGTCAGACGCCTCAATTTTAAAACCATTGTTGATGGTACAACTCTTTGGAAACCATCCCAATCCATAGTTGTTACCTTTGATGGGCAGGTTCTACCAAAAAGGATTTTTATGTGTTATAATGCATTACCTGTAGATTTATATATTTTCCCCACAGTACAGTGCTTCAGTTGCTGTCGTTTTGGTCACACTAAAATTCAGTGCAGGTCGAAACCTCGTTGTTATAAATGTGGCCAAGGCCACACTGGGGACAGTTGCGAAAGAGAACAAGAAAGTGCATCTTGCTGCCTTTGCTCGGGTTATCACTATGCTACTAATAAGTCTTGCCCAGAATTTTCTAGGCAAAAATTAATTAAATCATACATGGCACAAAGTTCAGTATCTTATGCTGAAGCAGCTAAAGTATATGCACCTGTAACTAAATCATATGCTGATACACTTTTATCTTCACCTTCCAAAAAATTTGCAGATTCTCCGTCAATCTCTTCAGCTAATAGAATGCCCGCTTCAAGTAGCTATAAAAAGACTGTCTTTCTCAAACCACGCTCTCCTCCCAAATCTGTACAAGGTTATAATAAGGTGGCTCACAATGCCATTATTAAAGATTTTGACATTCCTCAACCATCAAATGGTTGTGGTTTTTCTAATAATCATATTAATGAAACAAAAGACACAAATTTTTCCATAAACGATTTTCTTTGCGCATTACACAATCTTCTGTCTCAGTTCAACATTTCACCGTCCAACGTTGCCCCTTCTTTTAATGTTTCTCACTCCATCCATAATGGACAACACATCCAAAATAATCCAGTGGAACTGCCGCAGTCTCATAAGCAAAAAGAGTGATGTTATATATCTTTTAAATAAACATGAGCCATTTGCCTTTGCTTTAGCAGAGACTTGGCTCAAACCTAGTCATATTTTTAAAATTAACGGTTATTTAACCATTAGAGAGGATAGATCTGATGGGTATGGTGGAGTAGCTATACTTATTAAGAATTCTATCCCTTTCTCTATTATTACCTTGCCTCCTCATAGTGAGGAAATTTCAATTGTAGCTATTAAAGTGCATCATACTTGTCTTGTTTCTATTTACATTCCTCACCCTTCTTCTTCTGTTCTTCAAGAAATTAATAATCTTTTTTCCTTTCTTCCAAAGCCATTCTTAATATTGGGAGACTTTAATTGCCATCACCAATCATGGGGTTGTTCAACTTCTAATTGTTATGGCGATGAATTACTAGATATAATAGACTTACATAACTTATGCATCTTGAACTCAGGAGCTGCCACACGTCGTTCAGATCCCAATCAGAACCGAAGCGCAATCGACCTTTCTATCTGTTCTCCAAACTTAGCCTCTTCATTAACTTGGCATACTCTAACCTCTACGTATGGTAGTGATCATTTTCCAATAGTTATTTCTTATCCTCTTCCCAAATCAAATACACCATTAAGGAGATCAAGCTTAAAACATAAACTTCCTAATAGAAATTGTAATGACTGGGACAAATTTAGAAACATTGTAGACGGAAAACTTTGCTCCTTGCCTGTTATTTCTGATGGCAATGAAAATAGTTGTGCTGAAGCTTTAGCACTCATTTTAATTGCAGCGGCAGATGAAGTATTTCCTGTAAAAAATAACAATATTACTGCAATCCCTTCGCCTCCGTGGTGGGACTCAGAGTGCACAGAATTGATTAACAAACGTAAAGAGGCTGAATACAATTATAACCTTCATATGTCTGATGTTAATTTTGATATAGTTACTAACTTAATAAATGAAACTTATAAAGTTTTTAAGAAGAAAAAATTCGAATCTTGGCGTACATTTTGCTCATCAATTTCACCGAATACTCACCCTACGATTGTCTGGCGCAATATTCGTAGATTTAGGTCCATTTATAACAACCCTTCTCCTATACCCGATTCTTTAGCCAGTAAATTTTTAGATAAATTAGCTCCTCCTTTTGTTCCTGAGGGTATTAACCTTAACCTGTCTCTCGTATCCAATATCCAAGACACCCATACGACGCTAGGTCTTCCATTCACTCTCACTGAATTAAAGGGTGTTATTCATAAAACTAAGGATTCTGCGCCAGGCATTGATGGCATACCGTATTCCTTTTTTGCTAATTTAAATGATGACATCCTCAGATATTATCTACAGCTTATTAATTCTATTATGAATACAGGTAACATCCCTGTTGAATGGAAACGTCAAATGGTGTTGCCATTCCTTAAACCAAATAAAATTTCATCTGATGTTTCTTCATACCGTCCCATAGTTTTGTCTTCAATTCTAATGAAACTAGCGGAACACGTAATTAAAAATCGCTTAGAATGGTATGTTGAAAGTAAGGGTCTTTTGGCAGAATCACAATATGGTTTTAGAAAAGGTAAAAGTACAACTGACTGTTTAAGTATTTTCACGTCCGATATTCGGTTATCCTTCTCTAACAACCATTCTACCGTTGCAGTTTTCCTTGATATTAATGCAGCTTATGATAATGTTGTCTTATCAGTTTTACAAAATAAATTAATAGCCTTACAAGTCCCATTAAATTTGTCCAATTTCATTATTAATATCCTGAGTGAACGCTCTGTTAACATGTTAATAGGAGATCATGAGGTATCTCGTCTTGTGTGGAGAGGTCTCCCACAGGGTTCTGTGCTGAGTCCCCTTCTATACAATATTTATACATTTGATTTGGACTCCTCCTTGACTAACCATGTTAAGGTCCTTCAATATGCCGACGATTTGTTATTGTATTCTTCAAGCCAATCTGTTGAACAAGCTACCTTTGTTATCAATTCTGCTTTAACTACTTTAGAGTCATGGTTACATCTAAACGGTTTGGATTTATCCACGTCTAAAAGCGCAGCTGTTTTATTCACCCGGAAGAGAAATATTCCCGAAGTAAATCTCTTTTATAAGGAAATACCTATTCCAGTAAAAGATAAATTCAGATACCTGGGTTTAATAATCGATTCTAAATTAAGTGGTGTTCCTCATTGTGATTATATTGTCAACAAATGTGAAAATCACCTTAACATGCTTAGATGCCTCTCTGGTGTGTGGTGGGGTGCCCATCCCTTTTCTTTGAAACTCGTTTACAACGCAATCATCAGAAGCACTCTGGATTATGGTTTGTTCGTTTTAGAACCTGCTAGTGTTATGGCTTTTAAAAAATTGGATCGCATCCAGTCTAAGGCATTACGCATTATTTCGGGTGCCATGAAGTCTAGTCCCATTAATGCACTCCAAGTAGAATGCGGGGAAGCTCCTTTATATCTTAGAAGACAATTCTTATCTGACAAATATTTGTTCCGGATTCTTCAGATCTCAACCCATCCTCTCATTCCCAAATTGGACTCTTTAGTGTTGCAAATTGAATCTTCAAATTACTGGTCCCATAAACGTGCTCCTTGTTTAGTTGTAAGCTATAAAAAATTCCTTTCTCTTTCTTCCCCTATTCACCGCTCCAATAAACTTCCCCTATTTAATAGTAGCTATGAGAGTTTACAATTCAGTCCCATCATAAAATATAACTGTGTAAGTAAATCAGATGCCGATTGCCATTTAAGTTTTAATAATTTTTTAGCTGAACACTTAGAGTACCACCATATATTTACGGACGCTGCCAAGCGTTCTCCGACGGGTTGTGTTGGAATAGGTACTTACCATTCCCAATACAACATCGTACAAAAAATAAAACTGCCTCCAGAGACTTCTGTTTTTACGGGGGAATGTTTCGGCATTTTAAAGGCCATAGAATATATCCGTGTTTTAAAGCTCAAAAAAACTATTATTTTTACTGATTCCCAAAGTGCTCTTCTAGCCATCAATAAATCCCCATTCGAACACAAATCGCAGTTGCCTATAATTTATTTAATAAGAGAATTTGCGTACAGAACCATCTCAGAGGGTAATTCACTACAATTTGGGTGGATCCCGGCTCATGCTGGAATCCATGGCAATGAAGTGGCTGATACACTCGCCGGTGATGCGGTGCAGTGTGGGGACTTTGTTCCGTATACTAATTTTTGCTGTGACCTCGTGACGTTACCAAAGACTTTTCTTCGGGACACCTGGAAGGTGGCTTGGGATATCGGAAGCAAATCGAAGGGTCGTTATTTCTCACTTATTCAACCCGACGTTCCGGAAAAACCGTGGTTTAGCAGGGCAAAGTTTGGCAAGATGGAGACCTCCATTCTAATACGGATGAGACTGGGTCATGTCTGCTCTCCCGCCCATCTTGCCAAACTTCATATTATCAACGACCCCATTTGCCTGTGTGGCGCAGACGTAGGCGACTTAGATCACATTTTTTTCTCCTGTCCTTTATATGACCGTTCATCCTTTCTCAGTAACCTCTTGTCTCTCCGTACTCCTTTTCCTACCTCAATACTTTCTTTACTTTGCACAAATAGCTTTCCTGTATATAAATGCATAGTCTCATTCATTACTTTAAATAATATTAAGTTGTAATTTTTCGTCATTGTATTTAGCTCATTATCCTTTATTATATCACTGTATTTAAATAATACTGATCCTATAGATGTATCCGTCCTATCCTAAATCCCGTTATAATTTTTAATAATGATATTTTCGTTTCCCTAACTTTGTTTTATTCATACTAACTAAACGTGACATTGGCTAAATGCACAAACCGTGCGAAGCCATAAACCAAAAAAAAAAAAAAAAAAAACTGCAATACTTTCTTCTCTAGTCTTTGGTTGATATTATGTCTGATCTGTCAAAAAATGTCTTTTTGACGTGATTTGCCGATAAAATTATTTGGATAATACACTTTTATAAATATGGGAGGTTCTCAAAGCACTCGAAAAGTAACTGTGGATAATGAAAATGCCATCCAAGTGTCCCAAGAGGCTTTAGACCGGATACAAGCTCAGCTCACCTCAAAAGTAAATATGATGTTACATTACATAATTTTGATCAATGTCATTGCTTGTTAGGACATAATAGAAGGGTGTTGTTGTTATAAAAATCTTTAAATTAATTTTATTTGATTTTGTGGCTTCATAGTCTTAATATAAGAGCATAGCGAGTTCATTACTGAAACGTAACTATTGTAGGTTAACTTCGCTGTTTCTGAGAACAAACCAAGCAATGTGTACCTATCTTGAATCAATGTCTTTGCCACTTTCTCCAGTAAAGCAATCAATAAAAAACACACATTTAATACATGGTACTTTTTATGTATATTATTATTATTTCTTTAACTGTTAGTAATCAAGTTTTCATTTTACTTTTTCTAAATAGCGAAATAGTTGAGCAGAAATAACTCAAATAATATTCGTAACAGCTAAGCGAACCCAGAGTAGAATTACTATTGTAAACACCATAAACAAGAGTGTTATTATGAGCATAAAAACAGGGTCAGTAGGTCGTCTTAGACAGTTATATTTCTAAAAATGTAAACTAACTTTTGAATTGATATTTCTCATCAAAACTATTTCAGCAAGCTGAATCGAGACCTCAGCCTGTACAACAGTACACACCACCGGCGTACGAGCACAACCGCCGTCATGAATACGCAGCTGAAGAGGCCTACTGGGCACACCGCATTGAAAGCCTGAAGAGGGCTCACGACAAGATAAACAGCGGAATGCATTTGGAATACCAAAAGACATTGAAGGAAGCAAATGACTTATTTAATATGGTTCAGGGAGAGAAGGTTGCTTCGAAGATGTCTCCATGTCAAGAGGAGAAGGCAAAGGTAAATAAAACCAGTTCTTTTTTTTTGCGATTTATGATCACAGATCAGTTAAAAAAAAACTGACTTTAATGTAATGTCAATATGATTTATTATTATTTATCTTATGTTAAGATAAGCCAATCAACATTGTCAGTGAAGCTAGCTGCTCTTGGTGCAGGGAATATATTTACAATTGGTTTTTTTTTTTGAGGTTCCTTTAATGCACTCCAATAAATTATAGTATTGTCTAAGTATGATTGGTGAACGATGATATGACTTGAGATCTTGCACTGACCCCCAATAAATTGTTATGAGATCGAAAGAATAATGATGATGATATCATGTTCTCGGAGATCATGGTAATTATAATGTAATTTCTTATTTCAGGTCCTCCAGTGCTACAATTCAAACCCAAACAAATCTCTCCTGTGTTCAGTGTTAGTGAATGAATTCAATGACTGTGTGTGCCAGAGCAGGGTAGCAGCCGTCGCGGCATCATCTTAACAACCGGAATTTTGTAAATAATCGTTATAGAGAATGTTCACGTCGTCACCAAGCAATACCTACTGACCTCAGAGGTTGCATTCGGCCGCGGAGTAGATTTAATATTAATGCTGTATCAATAAACTGTTATTAATTTATATTATGTGATTTATTTGGCCTTTTTCGTATTATTAATTTGTATTTATGTTAAACCCAATCAAAATTCAAATACTTTTGGGAATAATTTGGTTGGTTGTTTCGTTTCAAATACATTCACTTGTTCCGTGTTCGTTCTCTTTACACGCACGCGTACGGTACTTCGGTACCTACCTACTGGATGCCGTTCGTATTGATTATTTTCATAATTTGAGAGTACTTACTAACCAATAGAAAACCCCATTTTGTGTCTCCTCATTTTAGTCTCATCTATCAGTCTGGTAAGAAATATTCCCTATGTAATACCACCAGCATTTTACATAAATTCTACCCTTTTAACAACCGATTTATTTACCCCAGATGTAATGGTTAGCTAATAGTCAGAAACTCAGTATGCGGTCATACTTGAGTAGATTATAGACTTGTTTGTAAAGTAAAATAAATCATATTCATGTACCTCGATCATATGCCTTACCAGAAAATAAATACCCATTATTTACGGTAAAACCTTATTTTGTTTATTACAACAATTTCCATTTTCCAGAAGTCACTTTGACAGATACATTATTGACCAAACAAAGCAGCTGGTGCAAGTTGGTTTTGTTACCAAAGCAACAATGCCATATTGCAATAAATAATAAATTACTGTTCTTACACCTTTAGAAGAATTTTTTAAACAATGAATGAATCGCAAGATAAGGAAAATCCTCCACAGAAGAGGAGACGTATACCCTTGTACCCTGGGTTCCCAGAGTTAGCACGATCCGATGTCAGCATACACCCTGCTTACTCGAAATTGGCATTGGCATAGTAAGTATAACATAAAACAAATAAAAAGGGATACCTACAGCAGATCAGCTGTTAGTGATAGTCCCAGAAAGTCAGTGTGCCAGCGCTTAAAATAATAATTTAAATTTCAGCAGAGTAGTTTGCCGCCATCGCTATCACTATGCCAAAGCAGCCCAACGGAAACAATTTATGATGGAACTACACAGTTTCGAGAAACTACAGTCGAATGCCCTGGATGGAGTGCGAGTACATCGAGAATTCTCACAAGGAATCCTCTCACACACTATACCACCACGACGGTACATGCAAAAGTTGACACCAGACCCTCTCAACTCAAAGCAAAGAATGCGGGTTGAAGAAATAATCAGTGGAAGAGTGGACTTCAGTCAAAAATAATGTAACCATTAATACACTTCACTCAGCCCTAGCACCAGATACCTAGTTTATTTTAGGAGTTAGTTGCCTAACATATATCACAAGTAGAAAAAATAAAAACTCCAAAATCAACTTAAATAGTAATTTTATTCAACTGATTCCATTGCTTTCTTCTTCTTAATTTTCTTACTTTTTTCCACATTAGTCTGTAGGTAGTGAGCCTCCTTTTTAGCCTGTGATATCTCAGCCCTCAACCTTTGTTTGAGAGCAGCCCTTTCATATGCCAGTCTTTCACTCAAATGGATCCACTTGAACCTCGGGATGTATTTGACATTCCATATCATATCATAGTATCGTGATTTCTTTCTAGTGCCGATCTTTGTATTGTTTAGTTTGGTTGCAACCATCTTGGCCACTTTTTTCTTCTGGAATTCTACCCAACCTTCTGTAAATTGATTTGGTACCCGCTTTCGTTTTTCACCAGGCTCTGTAAAATATCAGTTTTGATTTATAGTTGACTAACCAAAAAGTAATAATAGAATGTGACATAATAATAATTCTTAACCATGTTTACTTGTTTCATGATGGACAATACACGTATTACTACTGGCAAAAACCACTACACATTGTAAGGACTGCACAATAATAACAATTAAATAAGACAAGATTTGGACTATCACAAACAACAACATAACCTCGAACGAAAACTTACTGGCACTCGGCTGCAAATATATTCTCCCAACTTCACCGAATTCGTTGAATATTTCACGTATCTTAGCCACATTCATGTAAGGAGGGATCGTTGACAAAAATACGATCCCACGCTTTCTAGTCTTTTTCTTTTTTATCCCATCACCAGAGTCTGAAATATTGTCTGCATCTGACGTGTTCTGTGAGCTTACTTCGCAGTCCGAACCATTTTCCGGCACTCTGTCCATTTCAACATCAGGCATTGTATTAAAAGCAGTCCCAAAATGAAGTTTCTATCAACTAAATAACTGAAAAATGGGAATAGCTTGGTACTCAGTGAAAATTGCCATGTGTGACTGACAGTAGCCTGACAAACAGTGCTGCCAACTCCGTAAGTTCAAATTATAGAACTTCCTTCCAAAATTATCGTACAATCTGATTAAAAAAAAAGGTAAAACATTAATTGTTTTGGTAATTTTCTTGTTGGTGCTGGTCTTAATTTAATCTGACTGTCTGACCCATCATCATCGTAGATTGATTATAAATGCTAACAACACAACATAACATCACGCTTGTATACCCCGAAGGGTTATGCAGAGGTGTACCTATAGTATACCCACATTTCGCCAGTTATGTTTAAGTACCATGTAATATGGAGCGAGCCTATTCCCATCAACTGGGCACAAATCCAGACTCCGGGCTACTACTGAGAAATTCCGGATGGAAAACCCAATAACACTGCCCGACCCGGGAATCAAACCCGAGACCTCATGCTCAGCAGTAGCACTTGCGACCACTAGACCAACGAGGCAGTTCAACGAGGAACTAGGCAATGCTAACAAATGAAATAAATTACATATTACAGTCAATACTATTGGCGCTAGCAACACAAACCGTAAACAATGTTTTCTCATAGCTTTGGGTAGGTATTGACGATTTTGTTTCAACGACTGTTAATGTGCCGGGTTATATAGGTTAACAATGCATGCCATGACAATTAGAACAACATATCCCTCGTCACGTCACGTGTTCACGACACAGAATTGTACTAATAGAGTGAGTCTGTGAATGTCCCCACATTCACAGACTGACTATTAGTACAATTCTTCATAAAGCAATATACATACCTAGCAAGAAGTTAAAAGCCGTTTTAAAAAAAAGAAAAAATAATACAACAAACTTACAATAGGAACCGTTGTCGCCAAACTCACACAAATAAACTGATAATCATAGTCTTTTTTATATATTTTTTTTATTTTAGATGGGTTTGCTCTTGACTCTAGTCTAGGTCAGAGATGACAGAGACAAAGTCGACGATGCACGATGGAGTGAGCTTACCCAGAAGAAGCCTGTTCACTCTCACTTTGAAGAGATTTGGGTTTTATGCGGTCGGAAACACAGGCGCAGGTAGAGAATTCCACACTTTTGCTGTGCGCATTATAAAAGATGTTTGGAAGCGCTTAGTGCGAATTGGTGGAATAGCAACTAGGTAGGGATGGTAATTTGCAGTGCGCCTAGATGTCCGATGGTAGAAGGGGGCCGGTGGAATGAGGTCATGGAGTTCTTGGGCACACTCACCGAAATACAATCTGTAGAAGACCGACAAGCAGGCAACCTTGCGGCGATGAGCCAAGCTGTGAAGCTTGGCATCCACCAGTTTTATGTCGCCAATGAGTCTCTTAGCTCTGCATTCCACCGAGTCAAGCGCGGCAAGTTGGTATTTAGCTGAGCCATCCCAAAGGTGGCTGCAATACTCCATGCAGGATCGGACTTGCGCTTTGACAGGGTTAAAAGCTGTACAAGCGTAAAGTATCGCTTCACCTTATGGAGGATGCCCAGCTTCTTAGCCCCAGTTTGGGCTTTATACTCGATGGTGGCGCCGAAGTTTAGACCAGATGTCAACTCCATGCCTAGGAGCTCGAGCCGATCAGTTACAGGAACAGATGTACCCCGAAAAGTAGGAGATTGGTTGATTTGACTCCTTTTAGCGGTAAAAAGACACGCCTGTGTTTTGGTGGCGTTAAAAGAGACCAGATTGTCATCACCCCACTGGGAGACAAGGCATCATCACCTCTAAGATAACATCACCAATAAGGTCCAATATGTCCTCCTAAGGCGACCACTCCCTGTTTCGGATAAGGCGGGAGGAAACGCCCGGGTGTTGGCATTGTGTGGATCGACCGGAGGACACGGTGGAGCATACGGTGGAGGTCTGCCCGGCTTGGGCGGAGCACCGTCCCCGGCGAAAGCCATATTGACGGTCACTGTGGAGATCATTGTCTTCAAGGTAGGTCAGCAACTTATTGTTCAGTACCCTTTCCATAACCTTGCACAGAATGGAGGTAATGGCGATTGGACGGTAATGGGCAGGGTTTGCACGGTCGCCCTTTTTGGGCACTGGTTGTACATTCGCAAGCCTCCAGGAGTTTGTCCACTACAAGTAAACAATTCGGTTTGATTTGTCGTTTTAATTTTAGTCAAAACTAGCATAAGTCACAGATCCTTCATCTGAGAATAAACCTTCAATCTCTACAAATGGATTTATTTTGCTTTATAGCAAAAAGTTTTTAAAACGTTTTGTAATCTATAATCAAACTAGATTCGATTGCCGAGTAAATTCCGCTACCCGACCATAGATGGCGGTTTTCTCAGTGGTCGCAATTATAAACTTCAATACGTTAAACATAAGGTTTACATTCGCGTAATAGGTCGTTATCTACTGCTACTCGACCAGTGCAGAACATGTTGAATTTTAAATTACTTTATCGATATCGATGAATAATTTATTTCTTCTTTAATTCGAAAAAAATAAGACTCGTTGGGAGTTCAGTAAAACTGTAGGACAAATAACGTAGTAAGTATTATTTAAAAATAAAATATTTTAGTACTAATGTGAATTAATTACTTTATATATATTAATGTGTTTTACATAAATTAATAAATCCCACATAAATAAATACTTATGCTGAATGTTTTCAGCGTCAGTATATTACGCTGAATTTGTATTGTAATGTTTATAATAAATTACTTGTTTTCTTTTATCGATATAAATCGATAAAATCAACATCCGACCAGACCACATCACTAATTGAGTAGCGAAGAAACGAAATAATGAATACATTCAAACCAAGATAAACTTTATTTTAATGAGATAAGGTTGATTTTTACTAGACGTTCTATTAAATTATTAGTGAATTAAAATTAACGTTGATTTTATTAGAAAACAAATAAAATCGTACTTATCGATGGTACGAAACGACTCCATTTTTTTAATGTTTTCTCCTACTATCATTTTTGCACTCCAAAATAGAACAATAGCTATAGCTACGGAAAAATAAATTTATCGCGAGACTAGCGACTCGACGTGATATTAGAACACGACTGGGATCAACAAGTAAGCGTAACTACGCTTACTTGTGGCACGCGTGCCACGCCCACTTTGCACTTCCACTGTTTTTTCTGTTCCGTGGTGCTGACAGGCAGCGACAGCTGCCCGCTCACAGAACATATATACTCTTGTGCCCGCTTTTGTAGGGTTAGAATCACAGGTTATTATGGACTAGGTATTCTACCGTATTCTAGCCGGAATATGGATCAAAGTTCTAATGGTTTTTACACATTAGCATTACACATCCTCCGGTGAATTTCTTATCAGTTACAACACCGAAAATATGCTACTTTTGTTCATAGACACCAACCGGAAATAGAGTTTTTGTTTTGTAAAGTTATAATACTGTCATTAGTGTCAGGGAAAATAGTTCATTTCATATGCGTACGTCACTCACTCAGCAACATAGCAATTTACAAAAACATAAATAGTTTTGTTTAGAATCAGTTTAATTCTCAATATTCCACTATGGGTTGCGATGGTGGTACTATCCCACGTCGAGATGAACTTGTGCGGATGAAAAAGAAGCCAGAACAGGTAAATTTCTTCGAATTACTTTTTTTTACAAAATGTAAACATTTCATTTCCAGTGTGCTAATTTTGTTATTTTTTTGTAGAAAGACAAAGATGCTGAACGATCATTCAAGTGGCGCAACTGCGCTTTATCCCAACAACCGCTACAAACGCCCGTGGTGGCCTGTGGCCTCGGCAGGCTGTACACTAAAAGCTCCGTGATTGAATCTTTGCTTGACAAAGAGACCAAGCCAGATTCCATCAACCACATCAAAAATCTGAAGGTAATATTGCTCGTAATATTGTTCTAAGCATCGGTATTTTATAGTTTAAGACAAACCACTACGACGACCCACTGACCAGTCTCCTCCATTTTATAAGTAGTTAGCAGACGGAGCAGCGGGTAGTAAGTTATGCCTGTGAAGCACATGACTGTATGTCTTAAACCATTTTCTAGATATTCTTGATATTGGATAGGATTATGCTAGGCAATGCCATCACCACTGAATCCTCTTTTTGATCGAGGGAGCACGAAGCGTCTCCGTTTCAGGTTGGGCAAAAATGCTTTCGTATGTCTGGCTGTTCTCTACAGGTCGCATTTCTCAACCGATTGTCGTCAATTTTTTTAAGCAGGTTTGATAATTAATTATATAATATTTTTGTGACATAATTGAGATTTCGAAATTTTTCAAAATGGCGGAGATATGGTGGTGAACATATACAGTTAAGTTATTCAGTTTTAAGCTATGCAAATACATTCGCGAGGTGAGCTAATTAAAAGAAGGTACAAAATGATAAAATTGCTTTGTAAATAATTAATTAATAGTTACACAATAAATTGCTTTCATGTTATCTTAATTATACTTTTGTATAAGTATTCATTAGGACAAAGTTTCTTCATACTTGGAAGATCTTTTTTTAGAAGTCCAAATACAACCTGTGTCCAGCTAAATGGTTTTAATTTACTAGCAAAAGTGTGGCTAGTTTTTAATGTACCATACATACATACTGTTATATATGGTTATCTGAAATATCATTCTCAATCAAAATCACCTCAACTAAAATTTACAGGACATCAAAGACTTGAACCTCGTGAAGAACCCTGCATACACTGCTGCTGACCATACAGAGGGTGCCGTGGGTGAGGGCAACGCTCCCTACATCTGCCCCATCAGTGGCCTAGAGATGTCTGGCAAGTTCCGCTTTGTGTTCCTGTGGAGCTGTGGCTGTGTGCTCGCCGAGAGGGCACTCAAGGAAGTTAAGCAGAATCTCTGTCACATGGTAAGCTTTCAATAGCTTGTATTTTTATTACAATTATTTAGATTGGCAGTTGCTCCATGTAAAATACGGGTACTCACAACTTAGTTGGAAAAGTCTTAGCAAATGATGAACAAGAAAAAGGAATAGGTTTACTTCTATGGGAAACTGTTTAAATTTGACTTTAAATTAAATCCCAATTTTCTTTGTTTATTATTTATTATTACTTATTCCTTTATTTCATTTATATCATTCACATTTATAAATATTTTATAACATTAAAAAATAAAATATATCAATGGTTTATTAGTTTCTAAAGTCCTGATGTGTGCGGCCAAACTGGTCATAATCTACTGAGAAATAGGCTACCATGCCACCAATGATAAACTTGTTCCCATTTATCAACTTAGATTGAAATTTAGGTCAATTTTACATGATTTATTACTCAGCTATAACTCTTGTCCCCAGTGTCAGCAACCATTCATAGATAACGACGTTGTTGTACTCAATGGAACTGATGAGGACATTGAAAAGTTAACAGAAAAGATGGTTGTGCGTGTTGCTAGCAGAAAAAGTGGCAAGAAATCAAAGGCAGAAAAAACTGAAAAAGTTGAAATCAAAGTTGAGCCATCCACTCCTGTACCATCCACATCTACTGAAATTGTTACAGAAACAGATGAAGGTAAACCAGAGAATGGAGTAAAAGAGGAACCAGAGGCTGGACCAAGCACAAGTAATGCAGTCAAGAAAGAAATTGAGACAATACCACTGTCTTTACCTAAATACAATCCTAACAAGCAGGCGAGAGGACATTTCGGGTCGTCGAAGCGGGTCCATCCGACAGAACTGGCTCAGGACCCATCTTACAAGAAAACTAAGAAAGATTACAGTGTCGCCAAGGACCCCCAGACTAGTGAAGTGTACAAATCATTGTTTACAACACATAAAACTGATAAAGATCAGAAGAGAGCTCACTGGGTGACTTATAACCCATTCTACAATTAATGGTATTTAGGGCCTGTACACAAGATGACTTTCACACGCCCTTATGAGCTGCAACCGTGATACATTCGCAGTGTTGCTCACGTTTGCTAGGTTTTTGAAGCACTCGTAGTGTGGAAAGGCATTTATTCCTAGAATTTAATTTGTAAATAAATAAAAGTCAATATCATGTTTCTAATACTTTTATTTCAATACGAATCGTCAATAAATATTGCACTAGAAAATTGCACATTAAAAACTATTTTATGTGATTTTTTTCACAATTAAAATTTTTGTGCTTTTAGGTTACAAGAACAACTAAATAAATTAAGAAATTGTGGAATGTCAAAAACACCGAAAAAATTCACTACAATTTTATTACGTTTGGTATTCATTTGGCTGAATTCTGCCAGTAATGGATAAAGTGATAAGTTAAATAAGATTCTATCCCTTTAACCTATTAACCGCTTGGTTTTACATCAATTATATGGGCCCTCAGCGCCCAGCACATAAATCGAAAAATAAATACCTACGACAAACAGTGTGCCGTGCAATGAAAATAAAAAACGAACATAGTTATAGATACGACTGAGTCTTAACAATACGAATGAGGCGGCACGGGCACAAAAACATTTGTCGTATTAATCCGACTGAGGCGGCACAGGCACAAAAACATTTGCCGTATTAATTCGACTGGGGCGGTCACTAGGTTCAAATGTTTACTTTAAATAAATACGGCATCTTAAGCTTTTGCCAAAATAAAGCTACTATGCTATCGTTAATAGTAATAAATAAATGACCGTTATAAATAACGCGAAGTGCTGGCTGAAGCAGTGGAAAAATTGAAGATATTTAAAAAGTAGACACAAGAATATGAGAGTATTTATCAGCTAAAGTTAAGGCAATTTATCCTATGTAGTAACTTTTTACTAAATACCTGGCTCTTTGGTAGATTCCTACACTAAAATTCGACTACAAAACATTACATTTACTAAAGAAATAATTTAAGCAGCAGAGTCTTGCTGTACCGAGGCCAATGTGGCTTCAATGATGAGGTTGAAGTCCAATTCGTTGAGGCTGGCCTTAGCTGTCAACAAGTCCAGGAATGTGTCCAGTGGAGACAGGCGCTCCCCTGAAGGTAATGCTGCTATGCCTGAAATTAAAGTTTATTATATAAGCTATGAATAATGTAAACTATAAGAGCTGATTTTTCAGTAGTTAGATAACTATTATCTCAAAATCAAAATCTTTTATTTCACATAAACCTACATGGATACTTATGACACCTCAGAAGCCAGTTGCAATTGGTTGTTTCCTTTGGAGAAGAGCCAGCAAGAAACACCATGGTTACTCCTTTAAAAATAATTGGCTTTTACTATACTATAGGTGCACAAGGACAGTGTAGTACCAACAAGTACCAGGTACTTAACAAAATAGTAAACAGTCTACAGCGCTCCAGCCTACAACATTCTCACATTAAAAAAAAAAATACTATTTAAATCAAGTGACATGATTGCCATTACAACTGTAACAAATCTGAATTAATATCCTGTCCACAAAAGCCACTAATAAAGATTTTAAATTAGAATTTAATGTAGGTTATCATCCTAATGTCAAATAATGAAAAGATTATGTCAAAGTAGTAGGTAAAATTAAATAATATGGGAGCAGTTAATAGACATTAACATAGTGATGCCGGTAATAAGGTTCCAAGGAAGCCACATGTGCAGAAGGAATTATAGCCAAACTTCCTTTCTGCAACATAGTCTTAATTAATTTTATTAACCGTATTTTTTAACCATACTCAAACTGAGCGAGTCGCCAAAATGCGATGCAGCGTCGAAGTAATAGCTGAAACGTGTGATTTTGCTATTGTGACCGAATGCATAGCCGCCTAGATGCATCTGCTGTTGCCCTTAGAGCTTGTATCAATCTTCGAGAAAGCGAATAAATCCCTAACTTGTTGATCCTAAAACCAGCTTGTCTACTAAGAACCTAAATGACTTCTATTTATAAATAAACCCTTTTCTTTTTGGGTTTTGTCTTCGATCAATAATTATAGTAGTTACTAGATTCCCGATAAGCAATTCAGAAACGGCCCGAAAAATAAGAGCACAAATACTACTGTGCTCTTATTTCAAATTAGGATTGTCCAAACATAGCCAACGTTAAGACGTCAAAATCCCACTGTGCGCGTTCAAAAGTTGTTTATATAACCACCGTAACACCAAGATTTTGGAAGGAATATATTTTTTCGATAAGTTTATACCATTATGTATGTGTTTATCATAATATAAAAATAATTAAATAGTAAATATAAATCATTTAGCAAATATTATGATTGTTTGATCAATGTTTGTGACAACGCGCCAACTATTGTAACAAACATCGACTGTTCTGGAAAAGGGAATGCATGGAATAGTATTGTTTTTCATATGTTATTTTTCATCTAAGTTAGATTTCCTCCGGATTGGTTCGAAATCAGACATATCCGGAGTAAATCTCCATTAGAGAAATGTATTGATGATTCTTATGATTATAATTATGTAAATACACATTTGTTATTGTCGCGAATCATATTTTGATAAAGATACAACCGTACACTAACCTGCAAGTTGCAAAAAACATACACACATTACCCTTAAAGAGACCGATTACGATCCAGTTACATTACAGATACATTATTTAAAGCATCTACCTCGTACGCACCTTCAGTCATGGTTGTTTACCTAATATACTCTTATTTGCAGTTTAATTTAAATGAAAAAATATTTGATTTAAAACAAATATTTATTACTAGCTTCTTCCCGCGGCTTCGCCCGCATGGAGGTCGGAAATTACCCCACGGGGCGTGCTACTGGGATAAAAGTATCCTATGTCCTAACCCAGGTCATGGCCTATCCATGACCTACATATCATCCAAATACAGCCGTTGAAGCGTGAAAAAGTAACAAACAGATAAAATACGGAATACCTCAAGATACGGACTCGGAATAATTCGAATTCCTTAAATCTTTAGAGGCATGAGGAACAGGGTGTAAAGTTCACTCTTCCTCCATATAAAATAGAGGACCCTCCGACCAGACGGGTGTTGTGTCTGGTGGGCAACTGCCCGACGATTGATGTCGGGAAGGAGCGACTGCCTATGTGACCTCCATAACCAAGTAACTGGGTAACACGATGCCCCTTGGTAAGACTGGTCAGACTTTCAGGCTTCTGACGACCCGTAACGATTGCGAAACACCCACGAATAACAGCCGAGACCAACGGCTTAAAGTTTCCGAGGCACGTAGTAGTCTCGGTATGTAAAGATGGTCACCCATCCACAGACCAACCCTGGCAAGAGTAACTTAACCTGATGGATCGACCCGTGCGGCTGTTATATCTTAGCGCCTTGTTTCCCCGAAGGGTTGGGCAGAGGTGTACCTGTAGAACACCCACATTTCGCCAATTATGTTTTAAGTCCCATGTAATAGGGGGCGAGCCTATTGCCATCAACCGGGCACAATTCCAGACTCCGGGCAGTAGCAACTGAGAAATTCCTTTTGGATAAACCTAATAATACTTTGCCCGACCTGGGAATCGAACCCCGGACCTCATTACTGGTCAGCAGTAGCGCTTGCGACCGCTACTTACTTATAAAAATGGAAATATTAGTTCATAGTAATATCAGTTACATATTTGATACATCTTGATACCTTGGTTGAGATTGGACACCGGTGACGACAATGATTCATTAAATCGATTTATACACATAAGTATACTGGCATTATCAACGTTGCATATCCCGAGCCAATACGAAAATCGGGAGGTCACAGATTACTGATACACCTCTACCACAGAAAGATCCTATTTGACTCTGTTGGGAGATGATTTTGGGAAAACTGTGATACACGTGTCTCCTAATTTTAATTGAAGAGTATGTGTACAAATTTTCGAGTCAATCGACACAGAGTATAAAAAGTTTTACAGAAAATTCAACCCCCCATTTCACCCTCTTAGGGGTGGAATTTTGAAAAATCTTTTCTTAGTGGATACTTACTCTTCATAAAGAAGACACCCTTCAAATTTCATGTCTCTTGGACCAGTGGTTTAAGCTGTGCGTTGATATATCAGATATATAGATCTATATAGATAGATATATAGATAGATTTACCTAGATAAATTTAGGTATACCACGTTTTCTAAAGTAATGAATAAGATCTTTCATATTATAAAATGTATCCCTTTCTTCCACCCCCAGAGGAATTTTGAAAATTCGCTAGAGATGTTTCCATGACTCAGAGATTATTTATACCATTTTGAGTTAATCAATGCTCCCAGTAAAACTCTCCCCTATAAAATTGACTAACCCTTTTCACCCCATTAGGGGTAGATTTACGAATTCTTTATTTTTGGTTTTAAATATAAATACTGAGTTTTGAGTTAATCGGACAGCGCGTTAAAATTCATCCATACAAACTTTGACACCCCGCAATCCTCCTTTTGGGGTTAATTTAGAAAAACTAAAAATGACAAAGTTCATAATTTATTTGCGTTAGTATTCGTGCCAAGTTTCAAGTTTATTAACTCAAGGAATAAGATTTTTCATACAAACAAAATCCTCTCTTTTCATCCTCTTAGGGGTGGAATTTCGAAAAACCCTTAATTAGTGGATACTTACTCTTCATAAAGAACACACTATCCAAATTTCATGTATCTAGTATCTAGTAGACATTGAATTGTATATAAATAAATAGGTTTTAAGTAAGCCTTCTAATAAAGTTCCATATAAACTTAAGTACATCCCCTATGAATTCTGAAAAATCCTTCCTTAGTGGATACCTACGTTATAAGAGGAATACGTGTGCGAAATTTTAAGTTTCTAGCCCTAGGGTTTGGCCTGTGTGTTTATTTAGAACTTTCATCCCTTATTTTATCTTCTTAGGGGAAGAATTTTGGAAAATGCTGAAATATTTAACTCGTTATTTTTGCCGTACTTGATTCATACGAAATTTCATGCAAATACGTCAAGGAATAAAAAGTTTCACACCAACTTTTATCCCCTATTTCACCCCCTTAAGGGTTGAATTTTGAAAAATCCTTCCTTAGTGGATGCCTACATCATAAGAGGAATACGTGTGCGAAATTTTAAGTTTCTAGCCTTAAAGGTTTGGCCTGTGCGTTGATACATCAGTCAATCACTTTTGCCTTTTATATATTTAGATAACTTCTAAATCGCGTACATGAGTAGACGTACCCATTTTTTATACGGTTTTTATGAGCCAACCCGCAGAAAATTAATAGCAGTGTCTTATAAAAAATAACTATAGTACTAATTTTGTCCTACTACTTTTTTTAAATCTGTTAAAATCATTTGCTACCATACAAAACGAACCTTCGCCTAAATAAATATTTTTGCAACTCTACGTCTTTCAATACTTACTGTGTTCTGAGCATTGAAATGTCATACCAAGAACTACGTCTAGTTCCAAAATAGAGTAAGCATGAAATTGTCAACAAAATGTTATTAACCTTGTTGCTTAGGCTTTCAGTTCCATTTTAGAATAAATATTTTTGTACTTATTATAAAAATGACTTTTTATTTCTTGCTTTTACATTTCTCCGATGACAGAAGGACTTAGATATAAATATTTTGCAATTGTAATTAAACTTTATGCTTGAGTGTTATGGTTTATAATGAACTGATGTTGTTAATAATATAAAACCTTTGTCTATATTTCGTAGTATGACATGTAAATGTTTATGTTTGTGTAAACGTGGCCACTTCAGCGACTTGTTTTTGTTCCTGATCCTGTATCTAGTGCTATCATTGATCGAAGGGTTTTGTACAAAAAGGGTGCAAACGAGACCCTATTATTAAGCCTACGCTGTCTGTCAGTTGTTCGTATTCTATCAAAACTGACAGCTCACGAACGCCAGTTTTGGTCGGGCTGAAGACTCGACCACTTTTTGGCCGAAACCGAATCCAAATCTTTGGTCGGACACTATTTTCTATACAAAAACCTTCAAACCGCAATATCCTCAGATAAAAGTTATGACTATTGGAAAATCGGCCCTAATTTAACTTTGTTTATGGTCCAGGACTAAAGAAATGTACCAAGCCCGGAAAAGCAGATGGCGTCATTACTAATTACCAATATGAAGGATAATAGGTATGAATGTCATAAAAACGCGGCCCCACGATCAGCAGGGTGTGCGTGGTGTGCAGACACCACGCAAAGAGTACTACACAATACAGACACTAGTACCACAAATTATGGAACATGGTTCTAGACTGTGCTAGTACAATACTGACCAGTGTCCTTAACTGGTCGGTGTCGACTGGCCTCATGGTGCGAGGCGGCCCCGCCACTGAGCAGCGTGTGCGCGTGGTCGCGCGCGCGCAGCACGAGCGCGGCGCGGCTGGGCCAGCCGGCCAGCGCTCGCCGCGCGCGCCCTTCGCCCACCAGCTGTATGAGACGCAACTTGTTGTTCACCGTCGTTTTGTTCTCATCGTCTTTGGCTGGAAATTGTAAAAATATAACTTAAATAAACTACGGTAAACGGTGCGGTATAGCCGTGTAGTATTATAATATTGGCCAGCACATCAGTAGACTGCTATCAGAGTCTACTGATGTTGGCCGCCTTGATGTTTGAGTGGTTAAGCTAGGTACCTACAAAATGAAACTAAATTTTATAACACAATCACCGGGTGTCCTAATATAAATACACGCGGTCATTCATTGGTTAAAAATCATACTACGGTCAGGGAGTCAGTTGCACATATAAAATTATATCATATAAAATTCATTGACCCGAATTTAATAAAAGTTCAGTTAAATTTAAACAGGCAAGTATTTTTTTTTATCGATGTAATATTTTTTTTAAATTTAATAATTCTTTATGAGGTACCTTTTTAATATAAAATTTAAAACGAACGACTCGTCCCTGCTTCGCACAATTTCACATCTTAACAAACTTTTGCTGGCTTGTGCACCTCACTCCCCCCGCTCGACCCGAGGGGGCCCGCATGGGCGGGCCGGCACCAGTCGGGGGTTGCGGAAGATTCGTACGTTCCCGTGACCCCCGGCGCAGGTGTGAGATGGAACACCGGGGTGGTTTTTAGTCGGTAAGAGTCTGACAGACCCCTCCGCCTCCCCAGGGCGGGGGAAATGCATGAGGATTTTCCACCCCGGATTAAATAATAAAAAACAAAAAAGGATAGGCTGACCTCGCTCAAGCTTTTCAAATTTTACGCCAATGAGCTGATCGCTGGACTCAGCAGCAAACGGATTGGATGTTGGATTGACAACATTTGCGTCAATAACCTCATCTACGCCGATGATATGGTGCTGCTGGGTCCAACGGGCGGCTCCGTAAGGGAGGTTTTGGATTGGTGTAAAAGGTACACTGCTAGCCTCGGTCTAGTTTGCAATTGTAAGAAGAGCACCCGGAAGGAAGCAATAATACGAGCCAATGATTAACCACAATGGCCAGCCCTGCAAAGGGTGAAACAAACAAAATACATCTAAGGGCATTACGTAACGGAGGACCTTAAAGATCGTGAAGATATCGAACGCAAGCGCAGGGCTCTTGCTGTGGGAAGCAATATGCACCAAGTTCGCGTGTTGTAGTAAGGAGGTTAAAATTACGTTGTTTAAGGCTTACTGCCAGACCTTTTACACAAGCAGCCTGTGGGCCTGCTACACGCGGAAAACAATGGATGCCCCGAGGGTCCAGTACAATTATAGCTTCAGAATGCTTTTTGGGGTGCTGTGGTTTTGTAGTGCCTCTGGCGTGTTCGCTCAGGCGCGTGTTCACGACTTCCATGCTATGGTGAGGAGAAAAACGGCGTCGGTATTGGAGAAAACGCGGTCAAGTCCTAATTTAACTACCTGATAATGAATCACTTCATGCAGGTGTTGGTTAGGCAGGACTGCAGGAGTGATTCATTTCATCCGGTGAATGTATACTAAATATTGTTTTTTCTGTGAGCTTCATACTTAGGTATAATTGTAACATACTAGGTTTTAAGTTGTTTGTACCTAACTACCTAACTAACATAACATGGATCATTGTTGTCTAAGCAAATTTTAATAGTGAAAACTGCATTAAAATGTGTTGCGTTGTTTAAAAGAAGAACGCGGTTGCACAGACGGGTGTGTAATGTATGGCATAATAACAGATAGTATAATATCACTTGAAATAACGTTCACATGGTATAATTTTCATATGCTATAAAAACAAATAACCTAATTTCATGTGATCTAATGTTATATTTCTTATAACCTTCCTTTGCTCTAATAACATTAAGTATCTATAACGTTCATTTCGCATAATTTTCAATTTGTATAATGCTCTTTTTATATAACGTTCAGTTGACTTAATTTTCATATTTACTCATTTTCAGCCAAAAACTGAAATGAATATGTAACTATCAGGAAACATCATACTGTTATAACCTCATCTAACCCAAATGATTCACCAACAATAAAGGGGATCTGACGCTCGGCAGCCGCTGTCGCGATACGCTCGCTCGCCTTCGCGTGTTATTAGTCACTTTTCTACCCTAACCCAAATCTAATCATTTTTTGCAAAATATAGAAAACAAAGTAAACGTTTCTAAATTATATTAAACGTTACTTATAGATTTTGAACATTATAGTAACTCAAACTCAAACCATTTATTTCAAATAAACCAATTACAGGCACTTTTGAATTGTCAAGGGGTCAGTCAGTCAGAAAAATGAAGCTAGTTGCCCATTCCAAAGCATACTAGGTACCTATGGAGAAAAACGGGCAAGAAACTCCATGGACACTCTTTTAAATCAACATATAGTTACAAAAAATATTGGTTACATCGTTCATGTTGAAATTATACATTTGAGAACGATGTAGAAAGACGTGCACGTTAAAAGCGTCCGTAATAAAAAAGATAAATACAACAATTCAAAAAAAATATTTAAAATAAGCCGTGGCAGCAAAGAGATGAAGTGAATAATAGACTAATTGAATATTAATTCAAATGTGCATTATAGAAAATGTTCTGTATACCATATAAAATTAGGTATAATTAAATTATATCAATAATTAATTATATCATTTCATCGTTATATTAAAAATAAGTATATTAAATGAAATTAGGTCATATGATCGTTAGAACTTTTGTTATTATTTCAAACGTTACACACCCCGCACAGACAGACACGAAATGCGACTTTCATTTATAATATTTAATTATGTAGGTATATAATATATATGTAGATAATAATTAAAAAATATACTTACATGCAATAATAGCCTTCATGACATCAATCTGCAACTCGAACACGTTGCGGTGAACATATTGAACGAATGAATGGAACGGCAGCGTGCGGTACCCAAGGTAGGTGAAGAATGAACTGAATCCTTGAGGCAGGGGGAAGGCGATCGAGTCAGTTGCCAAGTAGTACTGCTCCAGAACTTTAAATACTATGAACGCGTGCGTTGGGTCCATTTCATCGCTGGAAATAATTAAAATTATAGTTAGTTTAGTGCTCAAAGATATCCTCCAACCCGTATGTTTAATATTTAAATTTTGTGAGCATAATTAATTAATTAACATGACACTAGATTTAAAGTCAATTTCAGTGTCCGTAAAGGCACTTCCTTTTACCAGATAAAATAAGAAATGGAATGAAATTATATGTCAGATCATTTAACGGGATCATTTCAGACGTGGTGAAATGAGCGACTTACAGATATGAAAAGAATATTAAATAAAAACCGAAACATGTTTTGATTTGAGTGATAGTTAAAAATTGGACAAAAAACCAATGTAATGATGAATGTTCGATTGTCAGCCTGTCAGGTGGTTAAAGTTCATATTTATGTATTTAGGTAGGTACTACAATAACTTAGCCAATACCACAAAAAAAAAACACAAAACAAAGAAAACCAGTCATCCAAACACACATAATCCAAAGTAACTGCCAAATAGCATTATTTTAATTTTCGATGCCGGTGCCATTAATAGATACTTATGAGGACAACCTGAAGCGAAACAAAAAAACAAAACAAGACACGAAAACCAAAAAACAAAATAGAATCACAACTAAAACCCAAAACACAGAGTAGGAGCCGTGGTATCGTACATAAAAGTGAACCCCCTCTGCTGGTTGTTGGCGGGCGTGGCGCCGAGCGGGCGCGTGAGCGCGCGGCACAGCGCGCGCGCCGCGTCCAGCTGCGCCGCCGCCCAGCGCGTGCCCACCGCGTGCACGCCGCTCTGCACGCGCGCGCCCGCGTGCGAGCGCATCAGGTGCACGCTTACTTCGCGCAGGTTCTGTTTGGCCGCGTTAAGTACGACGACGATATTAATTGTTATTTGCATGCTTTACGTCAGAAATCAATGCGCATATCGGCGTTAGTCAGAAATCAATGCTAGTTAATATTAGATGGTTAAAAGTTGTATAAGTCATGCATTGTGCTTTAAGTATTCATCGACAGTTAACGTTGCACTCATTCCGCAGCATTGCTGGATGCTACATCATTTTGCGAGAAATTATGTTGTGCAACTGTTTGTGGCGGCATCTACATCGCCACATGCGAACTACGGATCACACTAACGTCACGCAAAATCCTGCATCGCGCAAGCATAGTTTACCACGCAACTAGCATATTTACAACGTTCCAACATCAACCATCTTCGGCCCGTGACCCGTCTGGTCCGAGACTCCTCCCTTTTCTATGGAGGATGAGTGAACTTTACACCCTGTTCCTCATACCTCTAATTATGTTTCTCAACTTTTGTTTACCATGAATACGAGCCTTAAAATATGCTTCATCATTTTTATCAGTCAATTAGTAGGCATTCCGTTAATTTTGTGAGTTGACAACAAGATGCATTTATTATAGAACATAGACTTACCGCAGCAATGATATGCTCCTGCTTGCTCGCAGTGCACACGTCTAGCTCGAAGAAAGGTAGCAGGTCTTGTCCACTGCCGATGGACGAGCGGCGCTGTGGAGCGGACAGCGCAGGCGGCGGCGCGCCCGGCGACAGCGGCGTGCTGCAGCGGGACAGGGCCTCGGGCTGCGGGGCGGTGATATATTTAACTGATCCTCTAAGAACTTGTTGAGCTTCTAATAATCGACACTATTTTTTTTTAATTTATCTACCTCTAAAAACTTTTTTCCGTTCTAACAAAGCAAACTTTTTTTTACAATGAGGCCTTTTACTCGACTGCGCGACGCAGAGGGTAATGTGTTTATCAGCCTATATATGTATGTATGTTTGTTCCGTTGTGGCGCTCTAGAGACCAAACGCGTGAGCCGATTTTGATGATTCTTACGTAAATTGATTTATCTTAACGCCATATTGTAAAAAAGAAAAAAATAAAGTGGACGAACTATGTCAAGTGAGGTATCATTGAATAGGTCTTTGAAAATCCTACACCCCGTAAATACACTCTAAGCCGTACAATCTCATGCAGACAGAGGCATCTTCTTAAATTTAACAATACAGACCTATTGCCTCCGATTGCATGACATTGTACGGCTTAAGGTCATCACTCATTATAACCGTACCGGTTCAGCGCAGTAACCGCCCGGCACCACCTCCACCAAAATCAACCCGCTTGTCGCCAACGCGCCGTCAGCAAAACGACCGCTCGCTGCTCACACGCCACCGGTGAGGTGACAGCTTGTTGCTCACGCGCCACTTACTAGTTGCTAGCTCACTGTCCACGCGCCACCGGGTAGTTTTCAATTTTCAGACCGGTTTGGAAACATTAGTGAGTGATCTCGCTTGAGAAGCACGCGATTCTACGTTATGTCCCAGTTTACGCGAACTGGCAATCATAGCTATTGCACTCGAAGAAGAAGAGAATAGTTTGCAGGCGACGAGGCGACAGCCGCGCGGGCGGCTGCGGCGAGGGGTCCCTCCGCGAACAGCGAGGCGCCAGCATGCATATCGCTTGCGGGCATTTCTTCACCGGGGAGCGGACCGCTCGCTTGAAGCGCGCGGTCGGCGCAACGTGTGACGGCTCTTGGGCAGCGCGCTGCAGCCCAAGAGCTGTCCACTATTCTGTATTGTCATCGTAAAATGTACTTTAATACATTTGATTTAAAATCCTAACTTGAATGACAAGTTATGCTGTGTCGGAGCGATGCTGTTATAATAAGTGATGAACACACGTGTGTACCTACTTACGAGGTGTGAGATTAGAGCCAGAAATAGGTCATCGTGTTTCCAACTTTTTTAAAGTTCACTGTTTAGAATAGAATAGAAAACTTATATTTCAGACTGGGAGTTCATAGTGTTAGTAACAATTTTACTTAACTGCGGGTTTGTTTTTTACTTCCTGGCCTTTTAACTTACGGGTTAGGTTAGGTCGGAACTGTGACCAACTACGCGCGAGCCGAATTGGTCGCAGTAAATAAGCTAGGGCACTCCGACCAAATGGGTTAGGTTAGAACTGTGACCAACCGCAGCAGCGGCCGGCGAGCGCTTCATCCAAGTTGGTCGCAGTTACTTGGATATTTAGCATTTTTACGACCCCAAAATAGGAATTATTTAAGATTCACAAAAAGAGAAGCAAGCATTTCATTAATGTGTTCAATAATATGTTTGGAAGCGCAAACTGGGAATAATCAAAGCTTCGATTAAATAATACATCACGTCATGCCGACTTCGGCGACGGTGACAGTTTCTATTTCAACCTACCATAGGTTACGAGCAAGTGCTCTGAATGCTCTGATGTGGCTAATGTAACCTATCTTGGCAGTAAAGGTACGTGCACACACAGTATACGGACCAATAGATAACTTACAAACCCAAATTGCATACCGTAACACATTTTAGAAGAAGTAAAACTTTTTGTGAAAGAGTTTGTCTGGGAAAAGTGTCCAATGTCCCAATTGGATGTGTCAATGGGGAAGGCAACTGTCAAAATGGCGCTGTCGTAGCTAATTCCCAAAACAAGCTAATAATGTAAGGCGTGAGGTGGTTGTTATTTAGTTTTGCGAAAATTACTCGATTTGGTGTCCCTCAATGCTCGGAAGCCATTTTCTGAAAGACCTAAACTTAGAAGATTGCGGCCTACAGCTATTCGCAGATAATTATTTTAACTAAACAGAATTCGAGGTTACATCGGAAACATTTTGAAGAAAGTGTTTACGAGGAAATAAGAAATATTTAAAGTTTTTAATTCTGACTCTTTTCATGTCGAAAAAATATTGATTTAAAATATTGAAATTATCTACCGAAAAAACTTTTTTACAAAAAAACAACTACAAAGTGTAAAATAACTATAATGAATGAAATCGGTTGTTTTTTTTTTTGTAAAAAAGTTTTTTATTTTTCACTTTTTAGTGAGTTAGTTATTAATAAATCTAAGTTACAATAGCCTAATGTCAACTGCACATCTTCTTTTACAAAATATTCCTTTTCCCGACGCAAGGACGTTAACTGTTGAGGAGTTCTCCTGTTAAGAACCAAAACCACTGGATGGTGAAGCCACCATCAGCTCCACTTCACCATATATGCATTGTGACGAGCATAAATTGCTTTTGCTTTATTTACTTTACACTTTTTATTTGTTTGTTTTATTATATGTTGTGTTGTGTGCCTTGTAGTTTGTGCTAAATAAATTCATTTTCTTTCTTTCTTTTCTTTCTTAGCAACCATATTAAAATCGAATCGCAACCCGTGAAATACTTATTATTGAGAAGTTCCGGTGGCCACCTCTGGTCTTCATCATCAGTTCCACTTCACCGAATGGTGCTTTCCAAGAGCAAATGCACGAGTTACTATAAAAAATACCCAAATCGCTATACATGTGTCTATAAAATTTGAGGATTTCCCTCGATTTCCATGGGATCCCCTCATCAGATTCTGACTTGGTGACAATGGGACCACCTCGAGAGTATACCCTTTCAAACAAAAAAATAATTTTCAAAATCGGTCCACAATTGACGGAGAAATCGGTGAACATACATAAAAAAATAAAAACATACATACAGTCGAACATATAACCTCCTCTTTTTTGGAAGTCGGTTAAAAAGAACGAAATAGTGGAATAAAACCAAACTCATGAATGAACACGAAATGGAATGAATGAACGAAATGTCAAATTTATTGGTAGGCCGTAGGGACCTAGCTATGGATACGCCATCTACAATTAGCTTTGACTTACGTTCCCCATTTGGATGTTTCGTATTAGGTTCTTTGTTTTTCTCCTCCCTTTATTTGACGTGCACTAAAGAGTATTCTATCTGAGTCCTCTTTTAAAAGTTAATAGAGATATTGGGTATCCTCATATATTATCTGCCATGGTACATGAGACAATTGAGCCGCTTCTAGAATGGCAAAGCACCTGGAGAAGGACATAGGCTTCTTTTCATCCTGGATCCTTGACGAAGTCGCGGGCAACAGCTACTTTACGATAAGTTGGGCCGCTTGATTGTTTACCAGCCAACAACATTAAAAAGTTGATTTACTTATTTCTACAGTCGACTTTTAGATGATTCAGAGAAAACAATGGCAGGTGCAAATTCAAGAATTGTAGAATAGTAGTTTATGTCAAGGATGCTAAAATAAAACATACCTGATAACAATGCAAGCTGACGCGCAGTTTGTCTATAACCGCCTGCGGTTGGAGCCTCTTCTGCGTCTGCTCGTTGAGCGCAACCCACAGGCGCGTCCACACGTCCTCCGCGAACTGACACACGCGCTGCCGAGGAGCGAGCACTACCACCGAGCTGTTCCACAGCTTCTCTTGACTGACTGACACGCACATGTCGCGGACCTAAAGCACGAAGTATGTTGATGTAGAAGTCAAAGATAAAACTCGTAAATAATTCATTCGTTTTTTAGAAGTAAGCCGATTCTCAAATGAATCTCAAACATCGAACAGGATACAATTAGTCGTAGAATGACAAAGCCCGCAGCAGTAAATTTTCGAACGTTTTTTTGCAATTTACAAGTCAGTGTTAAGTTGTATGTTCATTAAAATCTGTTTCACGACCGTAACAAATATGTATTTACAGAATTATAATTATTAGAATCATTTCAATCAAAAATTATTTAATCAATTCTAGAGATGCACAAAAAATAGCAAGAACTTTAAAAACAAAAGGTTCATAAAACTCACCTTAACATCAGCAAACTTGAGATGTTGTGTGAAGGGCAACATCTTCATGAGATTGAGCGCAGACGCAGGCAGGGAGCGGCGCGTCACCGCGTACGTAGTGCCGACTAGATACTCCTGCATAACGCGTTGGAACGAGCCCAAACCGTCGCGTTGGTTCAAGCACATCCAAGATATTAGCTAAAATGTTACGGTAAATAAGATTGGAATTTTTCTGGCTACAAACGTGGGCAGAAATCGTAAACGATAGAGAGGTTTGGAAGAAGAAATGGGAAGCTTGAAATCCTAGTTTAGGAGACAGGGGTCAAACTTTTGAGTTCATTTTTTATCATCTTTAGATTCCATTGAAACAAAATAATGATGTGCTTTCTGTTGTGCTTACGTTATCAGTTATCACAATTACCAAGTTGTATTTTTTTTTTTGTGAATAGATAATTGATTTGTTAATTGGACCGTTGTAATTAACATCTTCAATCATCGATAATGTTTTGTATTAATTGTTATGTTACCTATCTATTTCTTTTATAAGTATGTATATGGTGCCTTTCTAGATCACCAGTCAGTCCCGAATAAGATAAAAACAAAAATTTATCAATCCGCTTACCTCTTCAGCCAAATCCATATTACCGTCATGCTGAATCAAATAATGTAGAATAGCCAACTTATTTTCAATTGCAGTGTTACTTTTGAATGTGGCCGTCAGGTCTTTATCTGCTACGATCATGGTGACGACATCAAGAGTGTTCAAATCGACCATAGCATGGGCTCCCCACCCCAGCACTGGGGCCAAACTGGGCCCACTGTCACACTCGTCCATTGGAATTACGATATGGCAACATGGCTCGTGGTACAGACTGATGTCAATCATTTGGGTGTAGAGCATCGGAATGTTTACTAAGAGGTAGTTGTCTGTAAAAAGACAATATGATAGAAGATACTCATCTCATTTTGTTAACAAGTTTAATTTTGTTCATTTGGTAAGCTCTTTTCTTAAATATAAAAAGAGAATCAGGGACAAAATCGCGAGCTTCGTGAAAAAATAAGAAACTGAAGTCTGTTTTACTATGCTCTAATAAAAATTATAAATAACTTTACAAACGCATTTTTAAGACTGGGTTAAGGCGAAAGCGTAGGGTAGCCCGCGAAATTCAAATTATCTTACGTTTTTTGCAATTTGTAGATCAGTATCAGCTTGTGTGTTGATATAAATATAATTTGCGGCCGTATCAAATATTTATTTGTAGAATAAAAATCATCAATACATCTCTCTAAGTTTATATTACCCTATTGAATGACTATTTCATGAAAATATTAATAATTGACATTTCAGGCCAATTCTAACTTAAAGAGTCGTTTTGTTGATTCTAACGATTATAATTCTGTAAAGCCATATTTGTTACGGTGGCGAATCATATTTTAATCAACATACAACAGGTTGTATGTTCAAATTGTTATGTTAGTTCAAATTTACTTATGTTTTTTGCAATTTGCAGGTCAGTGTCGGACATTGACCTGCAAATTGCAAAAAACATAAGTAAATTTGAATTTCGCGGGCTACCTCAGCGCATCCCCCTTAAGTAGGTACCTAAAAGATTAAGATAAGGTGTAAAAGAAATGTAAAAAAAGCATGCGGAGTATGAACTATAATAGAAGATATCTCAATTCTTACCAGCATAGAGGGTGTATGAAGGTCTCAGAGACTTGGCCAGTGACCACGGCAGGTCAGGCACAACGCTATGCACCACACAACCGTGCTGTAGCAGAGTTATAGAATAAGCGAAGTTCACGCCCGAGTCCTTCAGGTCCGCACTGTCTTCTACGACCAAGGAGGTGGTAGAGTCATCTAGAGGCTGTGGAGGAAATGAAGATGCTTTACTGCATTACAAATTATTACTATTTCATGAAATATTCAGACTGGAAGCGGCCCTGTTTCAGGCTTCCGGAGGTCACGGTTCCGAAACTAGACAAGGACGATTTTTTTCAACACCACTGCTCTAAAAACGATCAAGGAAAATATCGTGAGAAACAGCCATAGGCTTCAAGTGCATAACGGTTCACTCTCTGTCATAGAGCTCCAGGCGGTGGGGATATTATGTCATACAATGCAAATTACCCAATGTGATACCATAATTAAATGTAAGGCAAACAAAGTAGATACAGATAATCCACTTACTTTATAGAGATAATGATGGCAGATACATAAGACTCCTTTCTGGTCACAGACGATCTGCAGGTCGAGGCTGCAGTCATGCACTCGCAGTGGTATAGGATCGTCTTCATACGCCCCGCAAGCGGCCCCCTCGCCTGAGCTCGACACGTGAGGCAGGCTCAACGGAATGTTTAGCTGGTTTACAGGAGAAATAGACACGGTATCAAAACTTTGCGGCAATTTGCACCATTTTCGGATAAGAAATGGTTATAAATAAATATAACATAACTGGTAGATCAGTTAGTAAAATTACAGTTCCATAGTTTTATACGGACACTGTGAAGCAGGTCGACGTTTTGTTGTAGTTGAATCAGGTCTTATGACTCCGTGATGGGACAGGAAACAGCTCGGTGTGTCCGGCGCTATAGGCTCTAGAGCTATGTATTCGTCAATGAAAGCCATGTAACTTGAAGCGAGGGTTTCATCTCGAACTAATCGTTTTTCTGCTTGAATTGCGCGACTGCTTGAAATCGCCCATCTCCTAGCCTTTTTGTTGTGTTCGTTACTGATTGACCGATTTATTAGGAAAAAAGTTAAAATTTATTTACATAAAGTAGGTTACTTGTGGTGAGCGCTATAGCTTATTCAGCAAATGTAAACAAGTAATCAGCGAATAAGCAAATGCTTGTTAACGTAAAAACTAAAACAATGCATTTCATGTGGCGATGCTCGTACAGGGTCCTTTGTGGGTATTTATTTAAGTTCTATACCCAAACCGTAAATATTTTAAAACCGCGCCTATTTTATTGAAAAGGAACAACAAATAGGTACAACAGAAAATATGAAATACACAAAACACGTAGACAATATTGCAGTTCACAACGCTGTTCACAGATTAACTACGGGTACCTATTTATTGTTTGTTTGATTTGTTACGTGGGGGGTACTGTTACAAATTACAGATTCCGAAAATTCTGTTTTCATAAGAAAGCTATTGTATTCCAAAAGGATGATTTAGGTATATGTAGATGTTGATTGTCGACTCGTCCTCTGTTAATAGTCGATATAATAACCGCCACTTGGCTTTATTAGAAATCATGCCGTAGAAATCATACTGACTTTCTTTCTACTAAATATTTTCATAGTTAACGATGCATACCTACTAAACGAAACTTCTGAAATTAAATATCAAAGTACAATACAATTGTTTTAATAATCTTTAGTTTCCTGGTATAAATGACTTGAGTTAATTTCCGTTGGCATTTATTCAGGTTTGTACATTCTTGGTTATTTCAAGTTCGACGACAGTTAGTCTATAAATAGTATTTTGTAAAAAGAATAAATAGGTAGTCACGTTCGGGCCCACCGAGTAACACATTTATGAATGTGTACGAATTTAGACTAGATTGCCGAGGACCGTATTATTAATAGTCGAAAGTACCTACCATTGTGAAACCGAGCACTTGTTACTGAAGTAAATGTTCACTTCTCCAATATTTCTTCGGAATTTTTGCGACCGGAAGTGATTGTTAATTATTTTTATTCACATTAAGTAACATAACGTAAGGCAGTTGCGCATATTGATGTGGGTAAAATATAAACAAAACGCACCTCTATGAAGAGTCATGATTCTATATCTATCATGTGGATATAATAATAGGCAAAATGGACCATTGGTTTTGCTAAAACTTTTTATGGCTAAACGCCACGTTAGTTTTGCCAGAAAACTACGAAAGCATGTAGGTACAGTTTGGCAAAAAAGAGTATGATGCGATGATAGTAGAAACTAAAAATATATTTGAAATGACGACCGGTTATTATCGAAACAGCCATCGTTATATCGAATTGTGTTCTAAAAATAACTTTTATAAAATAAAGACTTTGGAGTCATAGTATTTCGTGCCTTACACTACTTACACATGCCATAAAGGCGCCCTCAGTATTTCCACACTCTTTTTTGCCAAGCTGTATCTAATAGATAGATTGGATCAAATCATAAAGAAAACAATTACTTATACCTAGTTAGAAAACTTAAGACATTAAAACCACGGAACAGATACCTTATTTATCTATTCCGTGATTATAAATATATGTCAACTGAAAATGAGCTGAAATTCGATCTAATGAGACGGTTTAAAAGATATTCCTACGGATTTATTTATTAGAGCATGGAAGAATTAAGTAGGTAAGTACCTACAACAATAAAAAAAGAAGAGTACCTACCTATGTAAGTACTACTTACTCTTTAATAAATAGAGTAGTGTTAATTAAACATATTAAATACATACAACAGTCTCATGCGGCAGGTCGGCGTGAAACTGCAAAGCGGATAACGTCGGCGTCATTTCCGACGGCGATTTCACCTCTTCACCTTCAGCAAAACTCTGCGTCGGCAGACGATAGTGGATGTAGTACAACACCTGGACAAAGTGCTCAATATTAATTTTAAAAAAACATTAGGGTAGGTACAATAAGAGAAGGACTAATAAAATCAACAACGGATGAAACAACAGAATTGATGATCAATTTGTATCGCGATTCCACATAGGTAGTTCGTAAGGGAGTCGTACTAAAGAAATGCCTACTGAAGGGGAGAGTTCAAATAACAAAAGTGTTAAGTATCTAAATACTATAAACGTGTCTAACATGTTCCCTAGCTCCTTGCCTAGGTATACATTTTTGTAATTCTAATTTTACAAGCAACAAAATTAGGTTTACGCCGTAGGTGTCTACGGCACCTACCTACGGCAGTCTCAACGACATGATTAGACAGTGAAAAAAGATCTAGTCTCGAATACAATAATAGCATTTCTTGTATAATTTGATCCTCTCTAATTGAATGATGTTGTTATTTTCATGGGATTTTAGGATGTTCCGATAGCCCCGCGGTTTGCGGTATTCGATAGTGACGTGATAGCGTGCTGTCGCGAGTTCGAATCCGGCAGTTGGTCTTTTCTACCATTTATACCAACATTTTATCTGTGGCTTTAGGCTGAGATAAACAAAAATACATTATTAGAGCAAAATAATGCTGAAATGCAGACTTGAACGCAAGGCTAATTTGTTTTAACAAAGTTTGCATTCTTTTAATTTTTTCTATAACCTGTATTTAGTTAGTTTTATTTTGTTTTGCCGTATTTTATAGCACTTGCTTTTAAATTATTTTTAGCTGAAGTGTTGTTCATAACTCTAGCTGATTGAGCCTATACACATGAGTGATTACTGATGTCGAAAACTTTAACTAGTAAAAGTACCTACGACTCTTTTGTAACAGGTGTTATTTGCTGTTATTTAAGTAGTAGTGGCATAGAACTAATAAAAGTAAGTAATCTAAAGACATTCCGTTTTACAAAAGATTTTCAAGAAATTGTATAAATTTATAATTTCTTGTTGTAGTGTGTTAAATTACAAGTTTTTCTTTCATGCATAAGCATGGTAAACTATCTGATGGTAAGTGGACAGTGTCGCGTATGAACATCTGCAATACCAGCATGCGTAGCATGGCCACTCTAGCAACAGAAGACAAAATGACAAATTGTAGAAAGATTTCTACGGCGCGATGTTAAAATAAAAAATAAAAACTTTTTGTTATGAAAGTGATTTGTCTCCTCTTCGTAGAGTAGAGATAGAAGAGGTCATGCTACGCATGCAGTTGTACCACTGGTGCATTGCCAACCGTTTTAGAAGAGGTTGGCTTACCTGATTGGCACAGTCCCATTGTGCCCATGAAAACACTTTGACAATCTTCTCAGGTTCAGGGTAAATACCATCAAAGCCCCACTTGTCAGTGCCGTCATCACATTCATTGAGGAACATAGGGGTGCGGTAGATTTTGATGCCTAAAATGTTATCCAAAAAGGTTAGGTAAGAACCTACTTGATGATTTTATTGCGATTGAACTTTTTTTTATTAACCTAGTGACATTTTGGCCCATTGCCCACGTTGGCAATGAAACAAAACCAGGTTTTTATTAGAAACTTAGTGGCCATTTAGTTTATTTGTAAAATACGGGTATCAGGTTTAGCAGGTATATTTATTACACCCAAGAACATTATGAACTTTAGTTGCCCCTTAAAATGTCTTTTGAGGCCTGTTTTTCAACAAAGAGACTTAATAAAGAATTTATAATATTAAACTTTACATACACTCCAAATGCTTGAAAAGCAAGAATCTATCATTCCGTATTCCGGGACTGTATTTAGTGCTTTTTCCGTACACATATTGAACCATAATTTGCTTTGTAGAAGGCTCCTCCACTGGTGCAGGGGTCCTATCACTCTCAGGCATTAGGCATATCAAATAAGGACAATACAATGGATCCTTAACTTCAGTATTTTCACTTGCAAGACTTTTCACAATGTAAACCAACAAAGTGTGTGTTGTGTTCACGGATGCTTGTATTATATTCAAATTTTCGTTGAATGTGTGGAGAGTTAACAGTGTCTTATTTTTATTAGTATAAGACCCAATGTTGAGGACCTCTTTGCCATCTTTATCTGATACCCAGCTCAAGACTTGCGACCCATCCTGTTCTTGGCCTAACAGACGCCATTCGCGCGCCGTTACCTCTGCAAATATAATTATAACACAATACTAAACTCGTCTCAAGGAAGTTCACGACCATGTAACATGATTACTGCGTAATTCATTGCACAGCGATGTTACAATATAAACGGACAAAAAGAGGTTAACATGTCTTTGGATATTTCAAATAAAGGTTCATGTAAGGCTTTACAGTTTTTAGTATAATATGAAGCTAGATGAACTCGTTTGATGATAATAAACAGTGTTGATGTTACCTTCTTCGCCCTGCGCCTGCAGCACACCACATAATTTCACTGCTATATTTTGAACTGCCATATTGTTACTATGACCGATATTCACTAGAAATTCACCTGCCATTCACATAATACATAAATATGTCACCGTATCGCCACGTTATCAATACCGAAATAGCGCACCTATATTGACTTTTCTCGCTCAATTTTCTATCAGCTGGCGCCCAGCTGTGATACGACGTGAATTTAGCTTTTATTGGGATGCCAACAACAAGGACAAACAAATTGTTTATTATAGTGGTAGTACTGTGGCGCTGGATGCATAATTCAACCAATGGAAAAGAAGCGTTGGTTTTCATGTGTAGTTCCGTTCTAATTAACGTTATACATAATAGTTTAAAGATTATTGAACGTTCTAATACAATTTGATTTAATTTTACTTATTTCATTATTATTTCAAACAAAACAAGTAAAGAAGTAGCCAAATATGTAAAACTATTAATTATAACAGCTCACGCATCATGTTTTCCTACAAAACCACTTCGTAGTTAAAACTTACGCATTGATTTTGTTATTATTAAACAAAATACGCTTGTTTTTCATTAGTTATTCATTTTATAAAAAACGCTTCGTTCTTTTTTCATTACACAAAAGATGCACATTTTCTGCATGAAATGGATTGCGTGGAACGACTGACATTTCGTTTTCAGAAGAAACAAACATGAAGTTAGTCAATAGTCAACCCGCTGAGTACCGAAGTTTAACCGCGACATTTTCGCGCGGAAAGCCGGGCGTTATCGAGCCGTGAAAAGCTGAAAAGTATCATGTAAAATTACGAAATACAGTAATTGTATCGTTTTTACTAATATTCAGTGAATATAGTCTTATATGTGACCAAAATACAGTGAAATCTGACTTAAATGTGCTGAAAGTTCGTTCATCGTATCTAGTTCATGAGCAAAGTACGTTTTGTGTAATTTGGAATAATTTGTGAATGACCAGGTATGTTATGGAGTTGCATTTCATTTCCTAATGATATGACATATCTTGCACAGTAAAATATTTGGAAATAAATCTTTAGCTTGTAGGCATAATTAGGTTATAAACCTTTGGTGGGCGATAAGCCAAGCCAATTATATTGTCAACGGTTATGTCGAATAAGAAGGATTTATTTCAGTTTAAATCGTTATATTTCAATAATACATTAGTAATGTGATGATATTGTATAGTCCGCATGCTATTTTTATCAATTTCCATAAGTGGATGTGCCGAGAAACCCAAGCTTGCGACGTGTCTAATGGCGCTGACGGGAGAATTTCGCGCGCGATTGTGACGGATTCGTGGCATTTTTTACCGCAGCTGATTCATGTATTTCTATATTTTTATCATCCTAAATCAAAGCTGATGTATTCTAGTGAATGTAAATCGCTTTATTAAACGAATTTCTCGTAATTTTCCACCCTAAAACAGCCTCTGAAAAAATTTCTCCCGCCAATCAGCAGGGGGCACGCTGCGGGATCCTCCGCCTACAGAGGGTGTTTTACAGCGAAATACTTTATAATAACGATGTACCTGCTATTCTAGAGAGCTCGTTATTAAAATAGAATGCATGCGTTTTATGATAAATTTGGAATTATGCCCTCAATTACGGTTGTCAAGTGACATAACCCTATTTACAAGTTGAACATGACATGCGGTAATTTTAGGCCACTAAATCCAAGTTTTGATGACCGATAACAGCATAATTGATAAATATACTAATTCGTGGCTTTGTTACAGGCTGTGGAAATAGAGTGCCAGTTGATATATTCCAACTACAATGGCACAAACTGGGTAAGTGCAGTGTTGTTGCTCCTAGACCCAATACTGACCTTGATGGTTGGGGTTTGTTTACTTATGGTCTCCTACACTTATTTACAGTTCCTTCTGTGAAGCCAGTGATAAACATTTGACCTTGAAAAGAAAAAGAAATTCCACTGACGATGAGGTTTGTATCATTTCGTTTTTCCCATTCACTATTGATGAAAATGTAGAGTGTAACTTACCTTCCCATGTTGTAGTTAGAGAATATGCCACCGGTGAAGATCTCATCGGTTTTAGAAGAGGAACTAAATGACCAGCCAGCACACAATGTAGTAGTGGAATCATCGTCCTGCTCCAGTGATGATGAGGGCTCCCAGTATGGACCAGTAGACCAGCCAAGGAGCGTTTACACAGACTTAGACTACAACCCTGATAGTTTTTTAAGCCCACCAAGTATACCTGACCTTCCTAATTGTGTGCTGAGCCCATTAGAGAATGTGGCTAGAGGCGAGTCTACACCACACTCCAATAAGAGGCCCAGGTATGTCTCTACATACTTTTATACACTTTAATACCTTCCAACCTAGGTTGCGAATCTTACTTAGCAATTCAGGCCAAAATGAATTTGCAAGTCAATCGGAATATGAGATTCTGTCTGGCCTAGTACTCTACATATTAAAATGATATGCTGTAAGCAGTACTGACTCATTTACCTTCCCAGAGTTATAATAAGAGCTTCTTTACCTATCATATTATAGTTAAAAGACCTAAGTCTGCAAATAGGTAGCTCACAACAAATTGACCTTCTTAAAGTAAAGAGATAGTAAAGCACACACCTATGTGCATAGTAAATAGACTATTACAACATACTGCAGTGTGTCCTACAATAACCTTCAGATCTGTGTAACAGCCAAATGTGTGCTAAGTTGTAGCCTTTATTTCAGCACTAGTAAGATACCATGCCCCTCATTGCCCAAACGGAAGTGTCCACTACCTGGGCTGTCCTGGGCGGACCCAGCAGATGTATGGAACAGCATGTGTGACTGTGATGCCAGATCTAGTAATAAGAAGAACCCTAATATGTTTGACAATCACCCTAATTTACAACCCAGGATGAGAGCTATTCTTCTAGACTGGCTGAATGAGGTAAGACACATTTTAGCATTAATTTTAGTCACTCATGAATGAATTAAAATTATTACAAGTAGTCATAGAAAAATCATTGACACAGAGAATGTGGGCTATAAATAGATTGGAGGATTTTTAAATTCAATGCCAAGCACTTTAGTTTAATGTTGAACATTATCTTAAAGGAAGTGTTGGGATAAGAATACTAGTTCCTATCGGAAGCAAGATATGGGAAAATGCTAAGGATATTTGATAATGTACTTGTTTAATCTACAGCCATACAATTTGTCCTGAGATAGACAACATTAGCATATAATATAACTTAAAAAAAAAAAAATGGTTTTGGTGTTATGTGGGAATGAGTGTTCTGCTAATGGTTTTCAATTGATTAGATTCTAACACCCTCCATCTTCTTTCCATGCGGCATTACAGTGATTTTTATCAGGTTAAGGTAAGCATTTTTTTTTCAATTACACATTTGTATGAAAGTAATGAGCTATGGAAGTCAATGACCCCTTTTTTGTCGTGTTCATTGACCTCTTAACCAACGCGTTTTGAAGATGCCACTTTCAGCGTTTTCGCCTTCATTTAAAATATAATTGACAGGGTTTTTTTAAGGATTATGTATTAGAAGATTTAATTGCTTTTACAAGGTCGTTATCGCAGCAGATGGGTTGTCGATAAGTGGCATTGACCCCGTGGTATTAGGCAGACGTTTCGTCAGACATTCTTCCTACTTCTGCAACGCTAATGCCATGCGCTTGCTCGTTCAGTCAGTCATTTGGCGATTAGTTTCAGGCTTTGCGAATACTCTATTTATAGAATAGAAGACGTCAAGATGTAATGACCTTCACCGGAAAAATAGCAAAAAAAAATTGTAGCTAACGGGCTTTTCGTATCCCGGTCTATAATACCAGACGAAATAAACGGCTTTGCCAGAATTTAAATCTGTGCTCTTGTGGCTATTCTATTAGCGCATTTGCTAAAATAACGATAACTTATTCAAATCATTGCTCATTGTTTTCCTATACATGGAACATGAACGTAACACTGCGCAAAGCTTTGCTTCTTTTTAGATAAGACGACTATTTATGTGCCAGTTCAACGCAGGTACTAATTTAATTTGTTGTGAAAGTGGGACACTTCTATTGTACGCATGAAAATGATAAGGTTTCAAACATTAATAATATACTTCTTTATATTAATTTCGTAATGTATTGTCGACGAGATCTTGGGGTAACCGATTGGCAAGGCTGATTCTCTTTTTCTTCTTCACATCGGCTTTCCCGCCGCTTTGAAAAACCGTTGCGACCTCATTAGTTATCATACGATCGGTTCCTTTATAGATGCTTTACAAGGAGGGTGCAAGGCGGCAGTAATCGTCGCAAACCTTGCGGGATTCTGATTTTTCGCAATTACATAATTCCACTAAATAAGGTGACCTTACTTCCGAACTACTGTTATCCTCAATCCCTGTACTAAACGCCATTTAAGCCGGGGATATTTTATAGTTATAATTATTTATTCATTACGATGCAGTATCGAAAACATTGCATTTAGGTTTTACTCGGAATAACAACAACAATCTTTCGATTAGATTAAGATAAACAAGACATCTATATAATTGGACTGCAGCGACTGCACGACTCTACCTTATCGCAGATTTAGATCCTTTGAACATTCAACTATTCTAACTACAAGCCTTGTTATTAAAATCTGTCAAAAACTTAACTAATTAAAACTTGGTCATAGGTCAATGTAAGGGCTAGAACTACGACCTACGTAATATGTTAATTAGTCATCATAAACTTCGAGCAAAGGATTTTTAGGTGTAGAATCTAATTGCGGAGCGAATACTCGTATAGAATTCTCCAAAACGTGTTAACTCAGGCAATTCAATATGGGATTTTCACGACATGGAACACGTAATTAAACTGTACAATTTTCTGTAACGTAACATCCCATTCACGGTGGTTAGCAGTTTAGCACCGATCGATCCGGAACTGTAGGTATATAACAGTACATTTAACTTTGTGGTAACAAACTTTTTACGAGCGTCTCGTCTGCCTCTCGATTAGACGCTTCAAGTGCGTATTTCGGACGGGTTTTCCTCAATTATTTGCGCTAATAGTAGTATCACATTATTATCTCGTATCCTTGCATTTCCGGCGTAAGTATAGGGATTTGCTTAGTATAAAATGAGGTCATTCGTCTATTTCTAAACGATATTTGCGCGGACCTATGCGAGAATGATTATGTGTAGGCATCCATACTAATATTATAAATTCGAAAGAAACTGCCTACTCGTGAGTAGTTAGAGTTAGAACCGCTGAACGGATTTCGATAAAATTTGGCAAGGAGATAGATGGCATCCTGGGGAAGGACAGGCTACTTATTGTCCTGGTAACACGTTCCCGTGGGATTATTTCCGATATCCACACGGGCAGAGTCGCGGGCAGGAGCTAGTATTCTATAAAGTTCCGTAGTTTGCGTAGTCAATCCATAAAAGTTGTTTATTCTGAACGACGACGTAACATTTCGCGACAAAAAGAATTTGTCCCATTCAGTTATACCGGATTTCTTAGAATATCAATGCGCAAGTTTTTTGTACCGATAACTGAACAGCCAAGTCGCTCGAGTACTGTTTAGGACTTTCCGAACATGTGCGAGGCCTCGGTTTATTGATTTGGACACATTCAGATAACAGTTTATTGCTTCGTTCAAGTTTCAAAACAAGATGCAACAACTACGATTACATCATTTGTTTAATATCGGCTAACGGGAATTGTATGCAAGTTTTTATAGGTCCATCATTTGAACTAAAAAGAACAGTTCCTATTCTAACAAACTAGGGACATGGTATTATTTCAAAATCAATTAAACACTAACTTAAATTCCAGCTGAGAACAATTAACTCATTCAAATTCACTCACAGAAAGCTTCACCAAGATGCGTCATTTAACGATAGAAACAGGAACGAAGTGAAGTAGACAATTTACCTAATTTAAGTCTTAGTCGAAATTAATCTCGCTTTAGCCATTAAGACGTCCGGGAGTGTCCGTGGCAGATAACCCTAGCGGGAGACATATAATGAAAGACGACGGACAATAATAACCTTTATAGGTACGATAGCTGCAGACATTGTTAGTTTGAGAGATATGAAATATTGTTTTCGAATTACTGTACGAAATACGCATTACAATGTTTGGCAACTTAAAAGTATGAAGTGACAACCAATCTAGTAATGGGGTTCCCATTCTCGCCTGACTAGCGAATCCAAAGTAAAAAAACAAACGCGTGGTCGGAAGTTCCTTAACCGATACTCCCACGCGCGTATACAGGGTTAGTTTTCAAAGACCAGCCAAATTTAAGGATGTGGTACAGACCAGCGTACTGAACAATTTTCTCCTTGGGATCAAAATCGTAATCACGAAAAAAAAATCAGCGGTCCCATACATTTAGGTCAAGTAGGTATTGAAGTTTTTTATGGGACAGTTTATAAATTTTTCGCGATGATGATATTGGTCCCATGGAGAGAGTTGTTCAGTTTGATGGTCTGTACCACATCCTTAAATTTGGCTGGTCTTTGAAAACTAACCCTGTATAATAGAAAGAGACAGAGAGAGAGAGAGTCGCATGGAGTGGGCAAAACGCTTTTTCCTTATGTGACGATTTCTACCAGTCACGCATTAAGGAACTTCGTTCCAAAAAATAAGAACCAAATTTCGTACCACAATGTACATGTTTCCCCTTTCTTTCAACAGGTATGCGAAGTATACAAACTGCATAGAGAAACATTTCATCTTACAGTGGATTATGTGGACCGATATCTATCCAACACGGAAGAAGTTCAGAAGGGCCGGTTGCAGCTCATAGGTAAAGCTCACATCAACGCTGATAGAGTAACCTTCCACAAAACTCACTTACCTCAGTTAACTGATAATAAAACTACAGAACCTACCTTTAAGACAGCTGTTATCAAAACCTTTTATTCCAGGTATCACGTGTCTATTCATAGCGGCGAAAGTCGAAGAAGTATACCCACCTAAAATCGGCGAGTTCGCATACGTCACAGACGGCGCGTGCACCACAGACGAAATACTTCTGGAGGAGCTGCTCATCCTCAAGATATTGTCGTGGAGCATCACGCCAATCACCATCAACAGCTGGCTGAATGTGTACATGCAGCTCGCAAGTGAAGGCAGGAGTGCCAAGCGCAGGCTGCTCGGCGAAAGTGACGTAGGCGCGAACGCTCTCAGAGGATACACATTCGTGTTCCCCCAGTATTCATCGCTAGAATTTGTGATATGTGGACAATTGATAGACTTAGCAGTGTTGCATGTGGACGTGAACCTGTTCCCGTACAGTGCCGTCGCCGCCGCGGCCATGGCACACGCGTTCACCAAAGAACTAGCTATTAGGGTATCAGGTGAGTTTGGCAATACATTTGTTGTTAATAATTATATAATGTAAGCTTTATGGAAAGTCACAAAACGTTACATAAATAGCAGTATTTTTTTTTGCGGCGCGTGGGTCGCATGTGATTCAGCAATTTGTCACTTCGGTTGTAAAAATATTATCTTAATATCAATGCCAGACCTTTACAACAAACAATACATTCGAACAAACAGACACATTAAAATCGCATGTCTACTTCCGTTTTGGAAAAACGATTTAACTGAGCTAGTATATGCAACAGAGATCGTAAAGGCGTGTGTCGTATGCAGGTTACAGCTGGGAGGAGCTGGAGCCATGCTGGCGATGGTTGGCGCCGAGCGTGGACGTGGTGCGCGACGCGGGCTCCGTGTGCGTGGTGCGCAACGGCGACGGAGAGTTCATGCAGCGCAGCGGCGGCCTCGATCTCATCTGTCCCGACGTCAACCTGGACGAGAGCCATCGCATACAGTCGCACAACGTCACCCTCGACATGTTTGTGAGTGTACACTACTCTTCTATGTCATGGATGCTCCAATGTAGAGGCCAGTTGTCTTGAAATGCAGATAAAGCATGTGTGATAACAATCTAATTGCAGGCTGGATATTATGCTAAATTATTTGAAGTAGCGTCACATAAATAATGCATTAATGTATTCGATGTGGCCATGGCTATTATTTTAAACTGGACTAAGTAGAATACTAGATGGTGTAGGCTTCTTAATAGCACTTCCCATTGTCAAAATGAAATAATGGGCAAAAAAAAAATTGTTCTGTTTAGATAAAAATAACAATAATTCCATTGTTGAACAATTTTGAAAATCTACTACCGGAAGCTAATCGTGTCTCATTTGTTCGTGGTACACTATTATTTCCGATACGCGGTACGATTTATTGTGCGTTAGGAATTCGTTATCTACATCTACTAATAAACTTTCTTGTCTCAATAATACCTATATCAAAATGACTCGTACAATTATCGATGCTAATAACACTATTACAATGTTGGGTATTTTGTCTGGTAGGATAAAGTTTACCAGATAATGGTGGAGCAACAGTCGTCGACTCAGACGGACACGGCGGCGTCGTCATCTCAGGACAGCTCGCACATCTACCCGCCGACGCCGCCGCAGTCCGACCACAAGAGCCCCAAGACGCCCACCAGCAAGACGCCCTCCACGCGCCAGCTGTCGCCCGCGCCCGACGCCAGGCGGCTCTCCACCGAGTGATCACACACTTTACATTAAGGTGTGTTTATTGTTGTTTGTTATGTTCCGATATGGACAGTAAGTTGTTTTAAGAGCAGTTGTTTAATACTCTATTGTTTTGGTACAATTTGATGTCATCTAAAGCTGACCTGAGGAGCTCCTGATTTTATCATTGTACTGTTGTTTGCCTTGAGCACGATAATTCGTTACGTCCGTTTACGTAAATCTATTGATTCATTGCGATAAGCTAGGTCTATTCTCACTCCTGAAGATTATTTATTATGCAAACATGACTTTTGGTTAAGATATAAGAAATATATATTTACAAAGGTGTTATATTCTGCTATTGTTATATTAGCAGCTTTTTTTTTTAAAAAAAATAAATCAAACTAAAGAGCTACCTATTAAATGTCATATTTTTATCGTGATGAAGTGTAAGACTAATATTTATTTGCATTATTTAGTTGGCTACTAAATTTGACATCGACGAATGCCAATTAACATCGCATATAAGTACATCAATATTAAGTAGATAAAAAAATAAGTAACTTATCTATTACACATTGTCATCACATGTGGACCACCAAGAATATAGGTTATGAACTTTATTCAACCAAACAAATGGATTTATGTAGAAACTACTGATAGACATTGTCATAAAATATTTATTGACTAATAGGAGTCGAAACTTGCAAAGAGCCGATTTGCAATGGTAACTCTCAATTGAGCAGTCAGTTTTTACTAATAATCCGTGAGTTTCTAACGCGTGTGTGCATGTGTGCATGTGAGCTGCTTATTAACATCACTAGGCACTAATGACGCGACTGCAGTGTGCATGTCACTAAGATTTCAATTGAGAAGAGATCATTCAAATACTGGCTTTTCTATTTGAATCAAATATTGTTTAAAGAAGTGCTTATGAACTAGATCTGCAAGGATATTGAAGGTGCAAATAAATGGCTTGCCTTGAATTCCTATAAATATGCAAAATTAAAATTAAAGAATAAAAATCATTTCAAAGTACAGATGTACATGTAGAGGTACCAGGAATGAACTGGTACTGTTTCGTTATTTATAAGTATGTAAGTAAGTCATTAAAAAACATAATAAAAATAGCTACTCAAAATATTACTGGAACATACAGATATTTGTTATGTCAAAGAAGTGTCTCTGACAAATTTTAATAGGAAGGGTTCACATAGTTGCTTCGTAATATTCTATTTAAAAAAAAAAAAGGTTGTGTATATTCCAGTAAGATTTTAATTAACTAGAAAAAAAATGTTGCTTGTACAACAAATAAAACTGTAAATAGTATATTGTTCCTACTTATGAAAATTTATAATATATCGATGGTTTTGGACTAATTCCGGCAGTAGGTCAGTTCATACTGCTTAAACATTCCATAAAATTGATGTTGTCACTAACGCCATGTGTAAGTACAGATAATCCACCATATTAATTTTTAACACAATTATTATATTTTCAAACAAGGTTGTGTCCTCTCAATTCTTGTGCTGTTTCCATGTCAGCAGGAAGCAGCTATCTATCCTATGTTTAGTTTAGATCAACTATTGCTAAGTACACCACAAGAAATTATCGATGTGGACGCATAATATAATATTTTTGTGTAAATAAAAATACGAATGCATTGCAAGTAATCATTTTTCAATCAAAATTATATTCTGTCCCTTTAACTAATTAGTTTACCACCTTTGTTTGCTTAAGGAATATCCTTTTACGTATTATTTTTTGTAAAAATGTCCGAGCATCACACTCACGAGTTACCAAACAATCATTTTCACGTTTTTATCCTAATTATATTCTTGAGCATCCAAATCAAATGTCAATATTTGATAATAATATATAAATCTTTAATAAACTGCTCGCATTTCTTAATAGTGAATTAGATGTATGCTTAGTCCTTGATTTTCCCGACATTTTGTATATAAATTGATAAACATTATAATTTATTTCTAATTGATGATAAATGAGCGCTAAACGTTCATGAGACTGATAACTAGAGCTTTGAGTCAACTGTTTTTTTTTTTTTAAATTCGGTATAAAATTCTTATAATTATAGTGAAAATATCTTTCGCGGCTTATTTTAACCAAAGACTGCCACAAGGTTGGAAACGTTTGTCCTACACAATTCCTGTGAGGTTTACTTATATTCGGCATACTTAGAAATGAAGTAGCATCGCATGTATCGACCGTCTTATGAGTTGTAAAGCACTATCCAATGAACTGAATGCATGAACTTCTATCCCCTGACGCCAATACAGCATATTCTTAGGTATTAAGTAAGTAACAGTGCTTTATACAAATCATTATTATTAATGTGTCATTTCTAAGTATATTGAAAGTAACTCGAATTTTGCTTGCAACACAACACCATTGTGAATATTTTTATAACCAGAAAATAGGCTGCTTTATGAGCACTTTTGACAACAATTGCTCGTTTTTTAAACCAGAGCCTTTGCATGGTGTTAATGGAAAATCCGCTGCCAACAATAGTAACTACTTACATTTTAATAACTTACACTCTGGGCGTCTGCAGACATTTCTCCCTGCTGCTGCTTAAATATCTTGCAATATCTACAGTGAGTTCACTTTGCGGTCTCCTTTTTTTTCACATGAAACCTTTGTGTGAATCATTTTTTAGTTTAATAATTTATTGATGTTGTTAACATCGAACAGATTGAGTGTTAAGAAAAAAGAATTATATCGAGGTTGTGTTGTGCCACAAAGTTCTATTAGAACTAAGGCATAACACATTATCTTCTCATGTAGATTAACTGATTTATTTGCAAAAATAATTAACAAACAATAACTCCACTGTGCATCTAACTGAATCTTTAAAAATATAGAAAATATTAAATTAATCTGTTGTACAAATCGTATTCACCATATTTTATGGATTTATTGTATTTTTAATTTTTATTAATAATATATAATATTGTACAGTGTACCTAACTCCAATAGACCCGGGTATTGTTCGTTTTAGTAAAATTCAAGGTAGAATTAAGTTGAACGATTACGCTTATCCACTAAGGCGACGCTGGCCTTATAAATAAGACTTAGATTTGTTACTTTATATTAAAATAATTAAAAATTATGTATATCCTTAGTAGAAAATGATTAGAATTTTTAGATTTAAGTTATTTTTATATCAATTTATTGAATTTAATATAAAAGGTACCTAATTGTAAATGGAACGACAATATTGTATCCTGGATTTCATCGCATGTGATCTCATGTCATGAATAATAAAGTAAATTGGATGTCATTTGTGCAATAACTGCATCAGATCACATTTTTGTATGTACAGTCAATTCACGGCGACATAGTATTAAATAAATGGTGTTGATTATTTATTTGAAAATGTTTTTATTTTCCATTCACTGTGTGCACATTGTATCTTTACTTACAAAATAGTATAAAAATAAAAATCATTAATGATGTAACATGTAGCATCGTGAAGGTACCCAAACATAAGAACTGGTAACTCTTGTAATTAATAACAATCACATGATAAAATAATCTTCATCGGATTACGTATTAAAAATGCTTACGTGAATACGTACTACGGCCGTGGGTCTGCCATTCTGTAACAAAATTGGGATAATTAATACTCAATTCTTTATTGCATTCCATATGTATTACATAGATGGTCTAACAAAGTAAAAGATCAATATGGACCCTGTGGGGCACAGCAAAATTAGGAGTGGGAGAGGGCTTAGCAGCAATTCAAGCAATTCAATTTTATTAAAAATTATTAGATGAGTTTAATTGGGTGTATGATTATGTATATATATACAGGGTGGATTTTTGAGATGGGGCAGCAAGGGCAGCTACCTTAATTAACCGTTGTAGCTACAGGAAAACGGTCTTAGACTTTCCTTAACTTTTTGAGAAATTTTGATTTGCTTTCACAAATTTTGAAAAAACTGTACAGTCAGCAGGAAAATCGGCAATTTCCACAAAAACTTTTTTTTATGCCAATCATCATATTTCATTCATGGATCAAAAACTTCTATTGGACCAACTGACGTTTCAGTACTAGACAAGTCGGAAATCTCAAAAAACTTTTCTCATACATTTCGTAGGAAATGAGACTACAACATACTGTTTTAGTATCGATAAACTGACAGCTACAAAAAAGACTAATCGAAAAACAAATAAAAAATAATAACGTTTACTTTAGGTATTATTTCACCTTAAAATTAAAAACTTGAAACTTTACATTTGGACTCACCTAGAATTTTTACTTTTGTGCTCTAAGATAATGAGGTGATCAAAATGGTAGCTGTTTTGACGGTTTACTCTCTTTACTACAGAGCAGGTAGCAGCTGATAATGTGAAAGTATGAATGCCATAGAGAATCATGGTATGTGAATCTTTGAGTTCCTGAGCACTGTCGTATTTCTTTTTATAAAGTTCATTTTTTTTATAGAACTACATAAAAAAAGAAGAGACCATAATTATGTTCCTATCCACACCCTCCCGAATTGCAAATTAGAACGGGTTTGGCGGCTGTTGTGTGGCGGAGCGCCATCTTCATCATCAGAGGTCATTTTTGTCAGAGAATTTCGGAAATCATAAGCAACCAGGCACCAAACTATCTCAATTCTGTTTTCAAAGCAAATTAAATTATGACCCGTATTCGTTCGAAATTCGCAGTTTTTTTTTTTTTTTTTGTTTATTTTCGGCCTGTCTTCATTGTGGTGGTTAGTATATCCAAAATAAGAAGTAAGTTGTAGTCTCATTTCCTATGAAACGTATGGGAAAAGTTTTTTTGCGATTTCTGACTTTTCTAGTACTCAAACCTCAGTTGGTCCCCTAGACGTTTTTGATCCTTATATGAAACATGATCGGTTGGAATAAAAAAAAGTTTTTGTGAAACTTGCCCATTTTCCTGCTAACTGTACATTTTTTTCAAAATCTGTGAATGCGAATAAAAAATTCGCAAAAAGTTAAGGTAAGTCTCCTAAGACCGTTTTCCTGTAACTACAACGGTTAAGGTAGCTAGCTGCCCTTGCTGCCCCATCTCAAAAATCAACCCTGTATATTATTAGGTTTGTGTACAGTATATTAGTTATTTTTATTTTATGTATTGCACAATAATAATGTAGTTATTTATTATGAAATTCTTAGAAGTATTTTTATTAAATTATGCTATTATTTATGTATTCATATTTATATTTGATTTTCTACGAGGGTGAATCAAAAAGTTCTTAGAATTGCATATAATTTAGAAGAAAAAGAAAACCTATAACCTATACCTTTTTATATAAAACCTTTTTGGGAGAAGTTCGATTTTCAAATAGAGTGTCAATCACACAATATTTATGCAAACTGTCACATGTTTTTGTCAGTTCGTTCGCACATAATAAATTGTTTTGTGCAACGAGTTGCTAAAAACCGAAAATTATGGATAAAAGTGAGTTACGTGTGGTGATAAAATATCTCAGTTTGAAAAAAATGTCTACGAAGGATATATTTTCGGTCATTTAGCAGACATTAGGGGATGATGCTGTATCCTATTCTACGGTGCGTACTAGGTGGCTGAATTTAAAAGAGGTAGATCAAGCTGTAAATATGACCCGCGTTCTGGGCGGCCTTCAACCTCCGTTACGAAACAAAATGTCAAAAAAGTTGAGAATCTGGTTTTGGAAGACAGAAGAATAGCTATAAAACATATAGCTGAGATCCTAAAGATATCATTTGGTAGCATTCAATCCATTTTAATTGATTCACTGGGGTTCAAAAAATGTCGGCAAGATGGGTGCCACGAATGTTAACCGACGAAAACAAAAAGCGACGTTTGGAAATTTGTAAGCGTAATCTCGAAATGTTCCAGCGTGATTCGGATAATTTTTGCCGTCGCCTTGTCACCATGGATAAAACGTGGGTCCACCATTTCGATCCTGAAACTAAGAGACAAAGCATGTCTTGGAAACGACCATCCTCTCCATCCATTAAGAAATTTCGAGTTGCTCCTACTGCTGGCAAAGTTATGGCCTCACTCAGTGTTCTGGGATAGTGAATGAATCCTTTTTATTGATTACATGCCAAAAGGCCAGACGATTACTGGACCCTATTATGCAAATTGAATCCCGAAAGTGCGGAAGCGATTAAAGAAAAACGTCGTGGAAAACTATCGTTGGGCGTGTTGTTTCTTCAAGATAACGCACCTGCTCATCGATCGGAAGTTGCGCTCAACGCAATCCGCTGTGCTGGCTTCAATCTCCTTGACCACCCACCATATTCTCCGGACTTAGCCCCAAGTGATTTTCACTTATTCCCAAAATTAAAAGAGGACATTCGTGGAACAAAATTTTACGATAATGACGCGGTTATGGCTGCCGTAGAAGAGATTAGCCGGAACAGACAGACAGACAAAAATTGTAAAAAATGTTATTTTGGTAAATGTACCGTGTATAAATCCATATGCATATAGCAAAAAGCGGTTATTTTAATATTAAAAACAGACACTCCAAATTTATTTATCTGTATGTATAGATGTATATATGTATTTGTTTTGCTTACTTCTCTAATGTCATTTGGTAATTTATTATAATTTTTTATGGACATAACTAAAAGGCTAGTTGAGTGCATTTTGATTGGGATTGAGGTATGTTTATTTTGTTTTTGTTGTGTCGAAAGGTGTATCTTGTTTGTGTTACAACAGACACATTAATCATATGCCGTGCGCCTTTGTGATCTTGGGGAGTACATATGTTCTGTGATCTTGACCTAAGCCCTGCCCTACAATGTCTAAATAGGCAAAATCTTCGCTTGTTTGAATTCAAAAATGGAAATGAATTAACTCGTCGAGAAGCGTTTGTTACGCATGTCATGTTAGCCCTACAGAGGGGCACTGGAGATAAAAACTGCCACTTGCCCACTGCAGATGTCGCAGCTATCGCCCGAGAATTTGATAGCTAGCCGTCACATTTTTTGGAAACGTGCAACTTTTTTTACGCATAATTAATCTTCCCCGTTGCGCAGCTTTTGACTGCACAAAAACGGGAATCCATATATTTGCTAAAGATGTCAAAAGACTAAAATGGTTAGAGAAAGCTCGCCGAAAAAATAATTGGAAACCCGATATTTCGTCGACACTGCTATTTTTTTATAAACCTGAAGACTTATGGCAGAAATTCGTATACAGGTGATGCTTCCAAGAGAACTAAGGCCGTTTTTATTACCTACAGGCACTTGTGGTGTGACATTACATAAATTATAGTAAACGTGTGTGTGTGTTTATATTATCATATTAGATCAGTGCTAGAATTAACATTTCTGAAGTTTTTCTGTTATCATCGAGTTGGTTTTTAACTCCGATCAGGTTATTCCTGTCAGCATCCAGTCTTCACCAAAAAATGAACTGCAAGCTAACAAACACAAGATAACCTATAAATTATAAAACATTCATAATTTATTGTCAATGCCATTAAAGCTGCTTTTTTACCAGTGGTAGACGCTTCTCTTTTCCTTAGCTCGTTTTTTAATATTGCTACACTCTAAGTCTCATACATATTCATCTAATTTTCGTTTCATTTGTGATCGACACAAAAGTAACCATAAACAAAATAAAAACGTTTTATAGACTTGTGAACTGTGCTGCCACCTATGAAGAACTTTCAGTTTTTAACCCCATTCCCTTATTTTTATTATCGTTCATATTCTAATCTGTCAAAAATGCCTCTGATTTTCCTACATTTTTGACATTGACTGTCGTTGAGATGAGAATGAGATTGCGACTAGTTTTGATAGTTTTTAAATATGGGAATTGGCGAATCAGCCTTCACATATTATTAACTGGGGCATATGAATTTCAACAAGTTATAAAAATTGTATGATGATGTCGGACTCACAAATGTATGCTAATCTTTGGTCCTGAGGTGACGGCCGAGGTGTCCTGCGGCGTGAGGAACACAAACTGTCGCCTCGTGTTGCCGAGCGCGTGGTCGATCAACAGCTCCATCACTATCTTACGGTTCACGTTGTCCTGTAACAACACGGGTTTAGGTAAATCTGTATTTTTTTAGAAATGCCTGTAAACATCACAATCAACATCGTATCGTTTTATTATTATGCTACGGCTACATTGCCGCGATAACGCGAACTTCAAGCGCTCTCTCTCGCACACCGCCCGACGTCTCGCTGTACAATGGAGAGCGCGCGCAGTATAGTTCGCGTTATTTACATACAGAATTATTTATTGATTGGATCTCCCACAGAGGCTACACAATTACATGCAAGTGTACAAGAATTGGAACAACCATTCGTGTGCGCTTCCAATTATAGGAGACAACATCGTTAATTTGTTATCTAGGTAGGTACAAAAAGACAGATAAAAAATAACTTTTTTTTGTGGTAAAACCGTTTTTTTAAAGAGGTCTTGGTTTAGGTGGTACGGTGGTAATACTTCCCCCAATACAGAGTTTTATCATACGAATAATAAAGGAGGTGTTCCAAAATGTATGGAGCCTGGGCCAGGTACTTGTACACTATATTAAAAATTGGGAAAGACATTTAAAACAGTTCTCCAACTGAACAATTATTTTAAAATATCACAATAAATTACGCTTGAAATTACAACAAAAACCTGTCATCACTTCACAGCGGAAAGCTGTCATTTTGTTTGATTGACACTTGTGACAGCTGACAGTTCCTTTTTTGTGATCAATGGTTGATCTATGGTTTACTGTCATTTGTTTTTAAACACAGAGGAACTAAATCAGTGAGACGCCATGTTGAAAGTCAATAAAAATAATGGATAATTATCAATTAACTACCATAACAGTATACATTTAAATGAATTATCTGTATTTTTCCCGAATTCTACGGAAATTTCTCTTTATTTTGAGGTAGTGTACATAGACCTAGACCATTTTGAAACATCTTTGTGATAAAACGTAACTCATACAGTTACCGCTACGATTTTGGTTAAATTTACTCACCAACTAACAAATATACCATCTAAACACTTTTTAATGATCGCACAGGTCGCGACATGCGGCGGTGTTAAACAAACGAGTGGTGAATGGTGTTCCGACGCTGTGAGGGTACAGGTTTAATTATGCGCTGAACCGTTTTTGAGCTTTAGTTACATTTCTTCACATTTTATTATTTGTAGGTATTACTAATAGTAACGCATAGTAATTTAATAATTTGTTTCTTTGTTTTGTAATGTTAATTACTTTGCACTATTGTATAGAATCAAATTATTCTAACTGAACAGACAGCTGTGCTGCCGGGGACTTTGTTGCGCTACTTCTTCTCCCCAGCTAAAGCACTAGGAAGTGGTGAAGGGCGGGCATTTTAGGAGACTGTCTAATGTAATTTTGACGTTTAAAAAGTGCCGATTCTCACTCAGCCTATTTTAAATAAATGACTTTTGATTACCATAAAGACGTCGAACTCGTCCATGAAGCAGAAGGGCAGCTCGACGCAGTCCCACAGCGCCATGATGAAGGCCACGGTGGAGTAGGAGCGCTCGCCGCCCGACAGCGACGACGTGCTGGCCGCGACCCGCTTGCCGCTGCTCTCGCGCCCCGCGCACTGGATCTCCAGCGAGCCCGCACCGTGGTCCATCTCCATGCGACCCTAGTACGCGTCACACTAGTCTTAGCAGATATCAAATTTAGAACAGAGTTTCCATTTAGGCAGTAGAATGATGGGCTACAAAAAGCGATGAAATAAAGGCTCAGGCATACATCTGTGATGAGAATGCTAAGGCGGATGTGTGGTGTTATGTGAAAGGATAGCATCAAAAATTTGTCATGTAAATTCCGATTCTATCCTTCTCTCTCACCATCACTGCTAGGTCAGTACCTAGCGCATATTTTAGAAACCTAAAAATGCACTACTGAGAACAGTTTGAAACGATGGATTGATTATGTCAAAGGCTAAAATGTGATAAATACAGAGATGAAGGCGATTGAGATAGAAGAGGAAGACTTTCAGCGCCGACCTTTGATAAAATTGGGACAGATAAGGGCAGGATGAGAACGAAGCAGTAGATAACAGATCTTACCGAGTACCCTCTCAATTTCAGCACGGATTGGAAGCTAAGCTGCACTTTGGTAGCAATATTGGTCTGAATAAAGTAGCATTTCTTCAAGTGGTCTTCAGTTGCGACCTTCAGCTGTGAACAAGGTTTACGTAAAATATTACAATTTCGCTTGTTAGCTATAGTGACTGTATCGGAAATTATTTATATCGGAATAATTATTCGTAATATGCAGTCTATTTTGTAATAGGTATCGTGTATAATACAAATAATAAATATTTAAAGGGATATTACTCATTAATATGATCAAGTTTTACTACGGGACTTCCTGGAAATCTACTTTATAAAAATTTTAAATTCTTTCAATCATTCAACCAATGACAGACAACGCAACAGCCTGAACCGCTGAAGCATGAAATTTTGCACAAGAGTTCCTTAAATAACGAAGGTGAGCAATAAGGAAGTATATTTGAAAAATCATCCCACTGATATAGCCACTGCTAGGTTAGTATACTTTGCTTATTTCCACAGTATTATATCTTATGGTGTTCTGCTGCGGGGATCGGCAGCTGACGTAGATTCAATTTTCATTTTACAAAAGAGGGCAATCCGCGCGATCTATAAAATAGGTCCTCGCGAGTCTCTTAGAAACAAATTCAAAGAAATTGATATACAACTCTGCCTTCTCTTTATATCTTAGAAAGTATTTTGTATGTTCGCAAAAACTTAGGACTTTTCAAAATATGAAGCGATTGCCATAATATAAATACACGTCGCAAAAATGAAATTGTAATACCCAAATTTAGATTAACTAAAACAAGCAAGTCATTTCTTATAAACAGTATCCGCTTTTATAACAAGTTGCCAAAGTCAGATAAAGAACTTAGCGATGGAAAGTTCAAAACCCACATCAAACGTATCCTTATCAAAAATGCATATTATAACATTAAAGACTATGTTGAAGAAAAGGAAGTTTGGCGATAATTCCTTCTGCACATGTGGCTTCCCTGGTACCTCATTAATGGCATCACCATGTAAATGTCTATTAACTGCTCCCAAATAACGAAGTTTATTTAAAAAATAAAAAGTTTTTTTTTTTACTTCTTTGACTTGGTCTTCTCATTATGTGACATTATATACCTCTAATTCTTATTTCAACTCTTTATTTATGGCTTTTGTAGACAGGATTCTAATTCAAATTGGTTACAGTTGTAAAGTCAATCATGTCATTTGGTTTAAATAGGCTTTTATTTTTATATAGATTCTTCTATATTTTTTGAATGTGAGAACGTTGTAGGCCTAACTTGTAGACTGTAGATTTGTAGACCTTTTTATATTTTGTCGAGTACCTGCTACTTGTTGACAAGCCTACACTGTCCTCCCATATCTATCAACACTGAAATTTGAAACATTGTAAAAGCCCCTTATTTTTAAAAGAGTAGGTAACCGTAGAGTTTCTTGCCGGCTCTTCTCCAAAGGAAACAACCAATTGGAACCGTGCACCTAGCTTCTGACGTTTCATAAGTGCCTATGTCAGTTTATGTGAAATAAAATATTTTGATTTGATTTGATTGATCCTCTATACACGTTAAATAGGGTATGAAAGTTATTCATTTTTTAAGTTAGAAACGTGGAAGTTGGTACGTGTTCTAGTCTAGACAACTGTTTATAAGTAACTGGCTTCTACCCGCGACTTCGTTTGCGTGGAAGTCGTAAGAAATGTTATTTTAGTATATACTAAAATAACAGCCACATTTTTATAAAACTTTCCTGTATACTACGTTTGTAGTTTTTGTTTTCAGTAACTTCGTTCCAA